>JAVQMG010000120.1:22137500-24537500 GCA_032878915.1 Castanopsis chinensis
GATACAGAAGATTTGTATTCCTAAAAGCAACATTCAAAATAAACAACTTTGGTTCTGTTTTGGGGTAAAAGAGGAGAGATCCTAGGCTTGAAAGCATTAGAGATGGTGAGAGGGCTGCATTGGTTGATGAGAAGTAGAGGTCTTGAGCAATGTTATATGGTGACCCTTGGGATATATCTTCCTCAGATTCTCGACTCGTTTTGCGAGAAATGCATCACCAAAGTGGGTACTGAAGATGGTGCCAATAGTAGTATTAGCACTAGGAGTAGTTATTAAACAAGTCGCCAAACCACATCCACTCCGTTCCACTCTGATGACCTAAAACTCGAAGCTAGGTTAGTCCCAATCTTAGGATTTTAGGGGTATAACATTTTGGTAGAGTAGAAGAATAACTGACTAAAAATCCTTCGTGAGTAGGTGTCAATCGTTTAGCATGTTTAAATGGCGGATTTTTTTTTTTTTTAAAGAGTTAACATCCTTTTTGTTTGTTTTTAGAACATGTTTCCAAAAGAATGAAGATGAGGGATCTGAACGTAAGAGGATCCTTTTAAGATGATAGCTGATCTATTGAGAATCTATAGCTGTCTCCAAAATTTTGGAAATATGCCTTGATAATGAACCTAAGTTACATTATGTTTACTTTACAACATCAATTTCCGTTCAATTAGTTCGATCCCCAGGTGAGGTGACAGAAACCAATACGGAATCAATTTCTTTTGTTTTATTAACCTGCCGGAAAGTTATTCCCCTTACAACAGTCCTTTCTATATGGACTACTACAATAAGCATTTACATATGAGATGGCATTTACATAAAATATTGCTACAGCACAGCAGTCACTTCACTTCGATGCTACCTCTTTTTGCTCAGTCTTGATATAAAAACAATAAACTGACTGTAATATCTATGTTTTTCAGATTTCTTGGTGAAAACTCATGTTCTAAATCTTGTTAATATGGGCTTGGCCAGTTCCACTTGTGTCTCGACTTCACCCACAAACAACGATGTCTCCATTTGGCTTTTGTTGCTGTGTCCTTCCACCATTTCTTTTCCAATCCTGCTTTTAAAGAACAATGATTTCTGAAAACCATCAAGGCTTTCACAAAGAATTAACTAATGTAAACATTGTTCCAATTACAGCTTTGCATCTATCACAAAATCCGTGATGCAAAAAGATTGACCAACTGAGAACATATCTAAAGGAACATGCCATCAACCCACTTGATGCAACTGCAAGCTTAGCTAACTGCCACCATTTCAAATCCATATTCTCTCTTCCTTTGATTGATGAATAGAATCCCTCCCTATTACAATCAAATACTCATGTGGAAGTGTAAGTTTCCTTAAGCTTAACAGCAAGCTGTGACTGCAAAAATAGATCACATGAAGTGGTCCAAAGTTCCTGTGCAAGTTTGCTGTTGAGCGAAAGTGCTGAAGATTTAACTGTTCTACCCTTTCCACCAAAAAGGTATACTCCAGATATGTCCTGAAATAATCAACACATTGACATGGATTCCAATTCAAAAAGAGAACAAAACTACACCAAAAACCAATCCAAATATGTTTCAGCTAAATTTTTCTAATACACATGCAAGGAGAATCATAACCAAATACCAAAAGTGATCAACCTCAGCAAGAGGTTAGTAATGTTAGCACTCAATTGAAAGCTTTCTAGTAACCCATCGACTAAACTAACTCAAGAAAACATGAAGCGCAATTGAAATCTTCAATATAAGGGTCTGAACAGCCTGTCATCAACCGATCTAATAGATTTTTACACAGATAGCAATAGACTAAATGGCAAGGAAGCACGTACATGGACACAGGTACGAGTACGGACAAGCGTACAAGTACAACACGATGACACGAGGAATTTCTAAAAAATTATAACATGAAACAGCTAGTACAACACCAGTATGACACAAGTATGACATGTGTACAACACCCTAAATGAAGTGTCCGTGCTTAACGGGCTCATTTTCAGGCACTAACATCAGCAGAAAAATTTACCCTTGATATAATCCATGTGACATCAGTATCAAGTAACAGTCAACACCAAATATTTGATGCCTTGGAGTGTCCCACCTGTTAAAGCAAGGCATGTCCAATAAAGGACTTTAACTAATACAACTTCAAATAACCTAAGACAGAGGCCCTTACTATCCAATCTGTCCATAGAACACAATCAAAACCTCATCACAAGCAATTGACGTACTACCACCACGCCACACTAAACGATACATGGGTACATTTGAACAGCCTTAGTAAAGAATGAACTTCTCAGTACCTGTCAAAGGGGTGTGACATTGAAGATATAAAAAGAAATAATAATATGTTTAAAACATCAAGTAGTTCTAAATGTCCTGAGCCAAAAATGTCACTTTCAGCATAGGTTGCTTAATATTACTAAATAGAAAGGGCATATTAGATATTTCACAAATTATAGATGTAAATCAAATTGTAGGATAAGACCTAGTTGCATTACACAATTACACTCTAACATGCCAAAATGTTGTCCATAGTTATTGCTTCAGTACACAATTAAATTGCTGATATAAATACTGGTGTTGGACTGACAAATGAAATCTTAGGCAGAACAGCTTAAATGTATATATAATGATAAAAGGTGTGCCTGCATAACAACTTCGGTTGGAGAATGATAATACAAATCATTAAGAGTAAAACTCACTGGTGGAGCAAGGGCTGCATCAAGAATAGACCTTATCCCTTTTTCAGGTGATTGCAAAAGGCTGAGAAGCTTCAAGACTGTAAATGCTACACAAGAAAGGCAGGAAGGAACCTCTCGCATAATTTTGGTTTCCACTACTCCAGGATCCACAGCACTTCAAATCAAACCAAAACAGAAACAAATATGAAGTGGAAATTATCGTGAATAAGGACATCTTGCTAATGCATAATGAATGACAGTATTTAGGTAAACCTAAAACTTCTCAAATATTCTTAAAAAGCAAGAATGCTGTACATGGTATGACAATGGGAGACAAGAAGTCTAGTCTACAAAGATTTAGAAGACAAATGTAGAGATAAAATCCTAGTTTTTTAATGCATGAAGCCCAGAAGAGGACAAAGATGTTTTTAAACAATTGCACACAAGCAAGTTTGGTGATAATTATACATTCATTAGGTAATTTATATGTTCAAAAATATGTCAAGCCCCAAAAAGAAATGAAAAATTATAAGAAGTAGAATCAAGTTTGTAATCACATACATGACAGAGACTCGATGAGATTTTTCCATCAAGTTAAGTTGTCGGTGAAGTTCATAGGAGAACAGCAGTAGGCATACTACAGTAAAAAATGGGGTGCTGCTTGTAAGGTTTCAAATAAAAGGTAATCTGATATATCGAGTGAGGCATTTATATCTTACATTTAGAATTCTCATAAATATGAGCACATGGGTATGATTTGGTTCTTGAGAAGCAGTTCCCTGAAACAGTTTCCTTGTCAACCTGCATATTAAAAACTGAAGAAAAAGGAGGTCATCAATTTCGTGTTATATAATCTGTTAGCTGATGCAATTATGGCTTTCAACGCTTCTAACTATAGAATCCTGTAAATTAAGCAATTCAACTAACCATCAAGCACCATGTGAAAAATGTGAGAGTGTCATAGTGCAAGAATTCTCATCATATCATATCTTTCCCCCATTTTTTTTTAAACATGGAACCTCACCTAGGCCCCTACTTTGGATCCACCCCTAGGGAGTAAACCATGGATACATGACCCTACTTGCCAGAACCGTGTATCAAGCAATCCAAGGGAGCTCCTAGTGGGGATCGAACCCAGGATGTTTGGGTCTACAACTCATCCCAAACCTCCAACCACTAGGTTGCACCCTGATGGGTTATCTTTATTTGCTCAATAGAAAGGCATCATAGCATATCTTATCTTGATGGATCAACCAAAATGCACTTTTCTTTTTCCATTTTCAGGTAAGGCAATAGTCAGGTGTTAGTGAGTTAGCACATACATTCATTTACCATATAAATGAAACATTACACTTAAGTGCCTGGTGGCCTCTTTGACACATCAATATGCCTATCAGAAAACATTTTCAGCACTAACATTCTTTTACAAGTCTCCTTTCTACTTTTTCTTTTCTTCTTCTTCATTTTTTTTTTTTTTTTCCATTTTTTTTAAGTATCGAAACCATGTTGACAGACAAAATGTATCAGACATGGATAGAAATTTCAGAGCTAATGTCAAAGCTATGGCGTTGGCATAGAATCAAGGTAGAGCAAACAGTACACAGACAGCAATTACAAGCGTACAAGTTCTTCCCTAATGAAGAAAGTTATGGTGAAGACTAAAACCCCCACTAATTGTTCATAGAAAAAAATGTTTCACAGACATAAATAGGAACCAATTTTACCATTTCGATGAGTAAAGGATGTCACATTAACAATCCGGGAAGGAACAGGACTATTTCTGAGAAGTGGTAGTAAAAGTTTGGTCAAACAGAATGCACCGATGTAGTTTGTAGCCATCATCCTGAAAACACATGTAAAATTATCATAAAACAACCCATGATTCTTCATGTGGGTAGGAAACAGGGATGTATCATAGGCACTAAAATGAGTAAGGTATTTACTTCAATTATTTGTGACAACATCAAAATGCATTTTCCAAATATGCAATACAAAACCAAAATCTGCTGAAAAACGTAGCACCAAGAAAAAAGCAATTTTTGCATAATAGAGAAAGATATGAGATGGAAGATTAAAAAAATAAAACAAAGGACAAAAAGGGCTTCTATGCAATGTTGTAAGTTGCAATTACATGAGTGTCAAGTCTAATTGAGCATGGTAATATTGGTTGTAAAAGTGCAAAGGTCACCAACAAGTCAACAACTTATGCTAGCTAGATCAAATTACACAAATCAACTTATACAATACAAAACCAAAATCTGCTGAAAATGTAGGACCAAGAAAATGCAATTTTTGCACAATATAGAAAGATATGAGCTCCAAGATTAAAGACAAAAAACAAAGGACTTACTACACAATCTTGTAAATACAATTTAATGAGGGTCAACTCTAATTGGGCATGGTAATATCGGATTTAAAAGTGCAGAAGTTACCAGAAACTTATGCTAGTTATATCAAATTATACAAATCAAAAGCAAGCTGAAACTCATCCAACCTGTTGCCAGGTGGTCTGCATGTCTGATGAAATTAGCTGAGTTGTAACATAAACCATGTAACCTTATTTCAGGACAGAAGCCAACTTCATTTAAAAATAAGTAATATGTAAAGAAGATTACTGATCATAGCCTTCAGCTGTGAGTCTATATGATGTAGCTAGTATCCCAGCATTGTTAATCAATAATTGGACCGAAGGATGCATATCTGAATCTAAAAGCCACTGTTGAAGGGAGCCTTTAAAGTTGAATATCGACTGGAAGGATGACATATCAACCTGAAAAGCTTTGAGATGGGCATCCTTATTCAAACTTTTTATCTCTCCCACAGTCTGTCAAAAAGAGAAAACATAAGAAAAAAACTTAAATTGAAGAAGGTACGTTTAACAATAAACTTCCACAAAATTTATACCTTTGATAACAAATGGGAGGACCGTCCAACTGCATATACAAAATGAATTTCAGCCATTCACCAATAAAAATAATCAAACAAATATCCTTGCTTTAAAGTATAGCAATTTTTTAATTTATATTTGCAAAATTTGAAAAGCCTATAATTTGGATATCCACTTGCACTGTCAAAATATCAAAACAAAATTTATTTGGATATCCCTCTATAGTGTCAAACTATCAAAAATAAAAGAAGTGATGCCCGATAACTTGTTTTTTCACTGCACTTGGTGTGTCAGAATCAGCACCGACTCATTCAGCAAGCTCTGTAATAAACTTTGGGTGTAAATCAAATACAAAGCATACATGAATGGTTAAAATATAAAGAACTTAAATGCTTCCAATTATGCTGTAGAGAAAGTTATTAAAACTTCAACAGGGCAGATTGCGCATTAAAGAGATGTTTGCGAAAAGAAAGCAGAATAACATAGTTTTAACAGTTTCATTCAATTTAAGTCAGGTATTTTCTTTGAACTAGTCCTTAAAACTACAACAGAACACAAGATTTGTGTGCATGTGGGTGTCATTGTGGTTGGACAAGTCATCTGACTATACTTTTCTGTGAGCAGAGACATGCTTAGAAACATTTTTGCCTGGCTACTTCAATCAGCTAAAAATTTTAAAAAATAAATAAAGGGAATGGATGAGAACAGCAGAATGGCAATACCAAGAACAACACAGAAGCCTTCCTTTGAAAGAGCATAAGCAGTGGCAGCACCCAACCCAGATGTAGCCTGCATCAATTAATTAAAAAGAAATCAAACTAGTTGGTGATTGGCAAGGAGCAATTAAAACTATATAAATAAATTGATGACAAAAAAGAATCGTACTCCAGTGATAATGCAAACAGGCTTGATTGGAGCGGTTGCAGGGGAACAACGAGGGAAGGACTTGGATTTCGGAGCAAACAAAAGGTGCCAATAAGAGACGAGGAGAGATAGCGTCCAAAACACCGCCATCCTCCAGAATTCAAGGGAGCAAATGAACTGCATTGCCTTCCCCAATTCCTTCATCATCCCTACTATTCCCATCACATACATAAAATACAAATATCCTCTAAAAATCGAACTCAAAACTGCTCAGCACTAGTCGTTTATTGACCAACCTATAGCGCCTCACCAGGATTGGAGTTTGTCTGCCGTGAGTCACAATTCACAGCCAAACGCAGCAGTGGCACAATACAACAATTTCTACAACCCCAAAAACCAAATACTCAATAACAACAATAACACTAATAGTAGTAAAATGTTCTACACTACCATACTATACTCATTACTCATATATAGATTGACTGCAGGTTTCATCTTAGTTATAGTGCCCAAGACACCATATCTCCCTCTCTCTCTCTTGCAGGGTGAAACTCTGAGTTTGTTGGATAGTCCAATACTGTGTAGTAGCAGTCTATAAAACCACATGGACGAGAACTCCCACCGATCAATATATGATCGGAGCGGGTTGCAATGGGTTACCAACCCAAGTATCCATTTGGGTTAGCTGTAATTTTGAAAACACAGTATTGAAATCACAATTAAGCGTTTTGGAAAAATCTGAAAATAAAATCATGCTTCTGTCGATAAAATTGTTGTTGTTTTAAGTACAAATTACCAAAGGGATAGACAGAGTAATCTCAATCTCTCTCTCTCTGACGAGGAAGAAAGAATTTGTTTAACCCATCAATCATGGGTCAACCAAAACTCTTTAGAACAAAATCATAGATTGAGCCATTTTCCAGGAAAAGTGAAGAGGAGGAAGAGGATACAAACAACTTACAAGGTAAGATGGCGGAAAACGTAGGCGCGGTGGATAAGATTAGTAGCGGTGAGGACAGCGGTGGTTCGTTTGATGCTTTTGTGTGGGCCGAGCTCATAGCCACGGCCTTAGACAACTATAGCGGGCCTTTTGAGCTTGGTCTATTTTTTGAGATTAGTATTTTGATACGCTGATGGTTGAGCAAAAAACTGTCCTCAAGGCCGGTCTTTCTCCTCAAGGACATGTGTTTCTTTGTCTGTGCTACTATTTAAGTGGTTGGACATGTTTGGAACGAATTTTTTTTTTTATTCCAAAACACTCTTAGGTTTAAGTAGAAATAAAACTAAATGATAGTCTGGTAAAAATACATATCTATACTACTATTTAAGGGGCTTTCCCTGTTTGGATTCCACATTTTAGATGCCTAAAGTACCCTCATTATACTCACTTACAAGTTTTTAACTAACGAGGATAAATATGTAAATTAAAACTTCTCCACTTTAAAACCCACAAACTCACGTACGCTTTGCAGTTTCTATTTCACTTTCTATCTCTCATTTTTCTTCAAATTGAAGACATTTAGTTTAGCTCTACATTCTCCTTTATTTTTCTTCAGATTAAATACATTTATTATCAGAGGCTTCAACAAATTTGCAGGTTTTATCTTTTGCAAGTTCTCTTTGTTTTCTTTAAAAATTCTTTATATTCTATTTCCTCATTTTTTTTTCCTTCTACGCTTATTTTTTTAACAAAAAGAGGTTGACTTTCATCAATTGTTTTTTGCTTTTCTGAATCATTACTACCTAGAATAACAAATATAGACAATTTTTTTAATTGAAATGATTTCCTAATTTCGAGATCAATCAATCTATCTGTACTCTCAAACATACATAAAGGGGATGGGGGAAACTATATATGGGTGTGTCAGATGTTCATGCGGTGTTGTAATTTTTTTTGTTGTTTTCTTTTCAGTGTGATCAAGATTGTGCTCCGATTCTGCAAAGAGAATTCTTTGCACCAAACGTTGCAGACGTTACAAAGCAAGTGCCAGGTTTCTTTGAATACTGTGTACAGCGTGGAGACGTTTATTGCTGATATTTATAGTGGGAGGTAGGACGCGATACTGCCTGAAGTGTCTTAGCTCAAGCTTCCCAGGAATAAATTGGAGGATTTGTATGCGCAAGTAAATATAACGTCAGATCTTTATTGTTTCGTTATTTAATGATGTGGTGATTAGATTTTAAAAAGTCCATGATAAAATTAAATTCTAAAAAAGCTTTATCTTCTATTTCCTCATTTTTTTTTTTTTTTTTTTTTTTTTTTTTTTTTACCTTCATTGTATATGTTTTTGGCATTAAATTTTTTTAGTTTTTTTTTTACCATCATTGTATATGTTTTTGACGTTAAATTTTATTTATTTTTATTTAGTTATTTATTGAAATAGTTGATGATGCGGTGAATAGATTTTAAAGAGTCCATGATAGAGTTAAATTGTAACTTTGGTTTGTTGATTAAATTTTTTTTGTTTAAATACTTTCTTTAACCCTAATTCTTTTATCTCTCTCAGGTTCACGTACGCACAAACTTTTTGAATTGCGTTGCGGAGTCATTGGAATGGAATATTAGATAAGTTCGGGTGAGAGACTCTACAAGAATTAATATATGTATTAAACCTCACATAAAGTGGTTGTTATCTAAGAAATTGTTGTGAAAAAATTTCTTTTTTAATAGAAACTATATTTATCATTTGTATAATTCTATGTCAAATTCAATTTAGATTTTTTTTTCCATAAGTATTAATTTACTACTTCATAAAAAATGATACCTACCTTTTTCTCAGTTTTAAAAGTTGTTGATGTTGTTGATATATTTGAAATTTAAACTATTTTTAACTTTTGTTATGATTGTGTAGTAAGTGGCTAACTTTTAGGACTAAAAAACTAAAATTTTGGATTAAAAAAAAATTGATAAATGTTATTAAATCTTTTTAAAACAACAACACCACCAAAAGAAATGTATATCTCCTGCCATAAAATTTGAAAATAACTTCAACTGTATAAGTAGTAACTTCTCAAGTAACACTAAAGACCTAAAATAAAGGAACCACATCTCCTAAACTTATGCCCACAGGAGGAAACCACTAACACTAAAATAGTATTATACCGTTCAAATACAAGTCAAACATTAAAACTATCTACTCCCACTGATCCACCAATAACGCACATGAAGATATACTCTCATCCTCATTCCCATTTGCTTTTGTTGGTTTTAAAAATACTTTCCTTTGTTTCACACAACAATACACGTTGCATTAAATCTCTGGCAAGTACTAATGCACAAGTATCATTGCATAAATCATCATATCAATTAATACAAATTTAATGTTATAATAAAATATCATTTGAAATTTTAAATAGTGTGATGCACTATAGTCTGTACATAATTAGATTTTAAAAAATTAAAATATTAATTGTAAAAATTAACTTCCAAAAACAGGAAAAAAAATAAGAGTATTTAGAAAGAGGACAAAAAAAATAACAAAAAGGCCATCACCAGTTCGGTATTTCTCAAAAATAAAACTATCCACATCTCATGTTTCCTAATTTTTAAAAGTTCAATTAAATCACATTTGGATATTCTTTATTAAAAAAAAAAAAAACAATCACATTAAGATAAAGTCATATTTGAATCCAAATTAATTTACCCACATACACAGACTCATTTGAATTCAGATTTTAAATTCTCATAATCATTCTGTCTTGAAGCACATTGTAATGTCAACATCAACAACACCAAAAAGGGCAAAAAAAAAAAAAAAAAAAAAAAAAAAAAACGTGGATATGTAGTTAGTAAATTTTAGGATCTTTGTAGGAGCATTTCCTTTAACAAAAAACTTATTAATTTACTTATGTACCTTATAAAAATGCAATATAAGTATTGATAATTAATGAGTTTAAAATTGCAAGCCATGTACTAGGTGGTTGGGTAGTTTTTAAACATGGGATAGAAAGTGAGATTTTTTTTAAAATAATATATGGATAGAACATGAGATTTTTTTTAAATAATATATGGATAGAACATGACATTTTTTTTAAACGTAGTTACTAAATTTTTGGATATTTTTAGGAACATTTCCTCTACCAAAAATCTTATTAATTTACTATTCCATAGAAAATGTTATGTACCTTATAAAATACAATATAAGTATTGATAATGATAGTTTGTCAATTTAGAACTCATTAGATACTCACTAATGTAAAAATTAGTAGAAGCATCCAAATCCCAATCCAAAAATGCAAGCCATGTATCAGTATGTTCCACGTACTATAGGGTATTTTTTTTATGGATAATTACGGGCACTTTAGTAAAGAAGAGATTAAAAAGGTTTTAACGTAAAACAACAATATTATTCTTTCCAAACTTCGGCGCCTCTTTGCATATTTATTTGATATTATATTTATATCCGGTAAAGTGAGAAATTAAATGTACATTCAAATCCTTTAAATACCCTTAATGACATTTATCTTCCTCATCACCTCCACAACTCTCAACTTATAAACTCACTAAGCCACTTCTTCTCTCTCTTACAGTTACACACAGACACACAAAGTTACAAACAGACACATTATTTTCTCATCCAAATTAACCAAAATGGCTTGGTTTTGTTTTAAAGTGTGTGAAATGAGTACGGAAAATTTAATCTAATTTTAACTATAAATGATTTTGTGAAATAAAGTAAACATTTTCTAAATAATATTTTCGTCATATTGATCTAACAAATCATAACCTATAATTTAATATATATTCTCAAAACTTCTACTTAAAATAATAATTTCATAATTTTAAGAAGTGTAACTTATTTCTCCTATTTTACTAAAAATTTATTACAATTACACATATTATTACAATTCTTACATGTGATTAATTTGTTCAAAATTAGTTCACTTTATTGAGGTCTTAATACACCCTATTTGTGACAAGGAAAAATCTATTCATTATTGTGTATGTATGCGCAACAACCACTGTAAATTTAATTTAAGTCTATGTAGAAATGAGTTCGCAAAATACAGAGATGGTGAATACTGATGACATAGAACGTCGTCGAGAACAATGGAGATATTATGCTCGCTTGAGAATACAAAGAGAAGACAATGAAAGCAGAAATATTCGATTGGCAAGACGTCGTGCCAATTATGCAAGACAAAGACAACAAACTTTGGGTGATGATCACATTTTAGTGGGAGGCCCAACAAATTTGAATGAAGAAGATGTTGTACATTCTAATTCAACATCAACAAACCCATCACTAATACCGCCTAATCACGAGGCTGGACAAAGTCGTCGTCTTACACATATCCGTAACTTGGCACGCAATATGCCAATTGAGCATAGGGCTATGCAAGAAGTCAGTGGTGAGATTATAGTTTTGTATCTTTAAACATTCTTCATTGCTTGGAATTTTATTATTTTGAGAAATCCATAGTTTTTGGCATGTTAGTTGTATGTCAATGTATACAAAATTACTAAGTTAATGTTTATGATATTAAATTTAGGTCTCCCTCCAACCTATCCAACTATAATGGCAAATGACTTTGAGGCTGGACCAAGTCATATAAATTCTGATGTTAATAATGGTAAGTTTTATATAATATATTTATAAAGCTTTCACCATTATTTTTTATATATAATTAAACCAATTGAGCATTTTATATAATCACATTGTACTTACAGAAAGAATTGAAGGAGTTGAAAATATTGTTGAGCAAAATCCAGGGGATGCCTACAGAGAACAAGGTTTATTACTCAATGTCACCATTTTTATTTTTATTTTTATGTTTATATCCTTCTATAGAGCTTTCACCATTATTTTCTATATATAATTACACCAATTGAGCATTTTCTATAATTACATTGCAATTGTAGAGAGAACTGAAGAAGTTGAAAATATAAATGATCAATATCATGTGGATGGCTACAGAGAACAAGGTTTGTCACTCAATGTCACCATTTTCATTTCAATTTACATGTTTATCATTATCAATTTTATTATTTGTTAACAAGTTGCATATTCAAAACATTATTAATATTTTGCTTATTTCACAACATAATATTTGGTACAATTTTAATATTTTCTTTCACAACTATCATAACACTCTTTATCACTAATTTTTTTCCTCAAAATAAAAATTAGGTGTTGACAACACATTTTATGGTACTGCACATGTAATAAATTGTATGCGAGGCAGATACAATTGTGCAAAGGATTTTAAAGAAGGTATAGAGACCATTAGGTACCAACTACCACAACCAAAGACATGTCACTTTTGTAATGCCCGTTTGTTCCATCGAGAGACATCCTCTATGTGTTGCAAGGATGGAAAAATATCCTTCCCCAATATACCAATTTGTCCTGAATTTATGGAGCTCATTTGTGAGCAAACACCACGAGGTAGACATTTCAAGCAATATATACGGTTTTACAACAACATGTTTGCATTTACCTCAATGGGTGTGCACGTGGATGAAAGCGTGGCCTCAAATAGTCGAGGAATATATACATTTCGTGCCCAAGGTGCCATCTATCATAGAATTGGTAGTCTTTTACCACATACACCTCTAAGTGTGCGGCATCTACAATTGTATATCTACGACACCGATCAAGAAATACAACGTAGAATGTCTCAATCTGTAGAAGCTCATGAAGATATTGTGCGACTTATTCAAAGGATCTTAGACATGCACAATCCATTTGTGGAGAAATTTCGTCAACTATCTCGAACTCCAAATTTACATCAATGTAAACTCCTCATTAAAGAACAACCTCTAAACCAACCTCAATATTGCCTTCCCAATGCTTCCCAAGTGGCAGCTATTATTGTAGGAGGAGAAGAAGCTGGTCATTTAAGTGGCAGAGAAATTTTGGTTCAAACCTTTGGTGGTAATTTGATCAATGTTCAAGATACAGCAGGATTTTATGATCCATTGCAGTACCCAATACTTTTTCCATTTGGAACATATGGATGGGATATCAACACACGTGACGCTAATAGAAATAAAGTGTCATGTCGCGATTATTATGCATACATCTTTCAGGTAACAGTTTTATTATTTTCAATCTATTTCTTCAAAATGCCACTTACATTATAAAATAATTGAACCTACATCTATTTTTACTGATGTCGAAGATTCGCGACGATGCTCTATCAATGATTTGGTTTGGAGGACGCCTTTCCCAACAGTATATTGTTGATAATTATGTAAAAATTGAAACACACAAGCTTAGGTGGTTTGAGCACAATCAAGATTCTATTAGGGCAGATTTGTACCAAGGCCTACAAGATGCTTTCAATGAAGGAGAGAGTGATACTGGTAATGTAAAATTTACATTTGAAATTTACATTACTTTATTAATGGCGAATTAGTATCAATATTTATTAATGCCCCAACTTTTTCATCTTATATATAGGAAATGTTGGACATAGAACCATTCTACCTTCATCATTTGTGGGAAGCCCGCGCGATATGATCCAACGATTTCAAGATGCAATGTCATTAGTTCAAAAGTTTGGGAAGCCAGATTTATTCATCACAATGACATGCAATCCAAGATGGGAAGAAATCCAAAACGAGCTTTTACCAGCACAAACAGCACAAGATCGTCCAGACTTGCTTGCAAGAGTTTTCAAATCGAAATTTGAAGAATTGAAAGATGATATCGTGGTCAAGGGTGTTCTCGGAAGAGTTATTGTATACGTGCAGGTCTTTGAGTTCCAAAAAAGGGGTTTACCACATGCACACATGCTTATTATTCTCGATGAAGATGATAAATTGCATAATCCAGAGGATTACGATCGGGTTGTTAAGGCAGAAATACCGTATAAGGAGGAACAATCTCAGTTACATAAAGCTGTATTGAAGCATATGATACATGGGCCTTGCGGAGTACAAAATCCAAGATCACCATGCATGAAAAATGGGCGATGTAAAAAAGGATACCCAAAGCCTTTCTCACCAGAAACCTATCAAGGCAATAACTCATATCCTGTTTACAAACGATATGATACTAATAATCCCGTGCCACTGAATGATCATTGCAGGATTATGGTAGACAACACTTGGGTTGTTCCATATAATTCTTGGTTACTGCTGAAATATAATTGCCATATTAATGTTGAAATATGTTGCAGTATCAAGAGTGTAAAGTACTTATATAAATATGTGTATAAAGGCCCAGATCGTGTCTCTATGGAAGTTAGGCCAGGCCCAAATTATAATGAGGTTCAACAGTACATTGATGCAAGATGGGTATGTGCTCCAGAGGCATGTTGGAAGATATTTTCTTTTCCTATGTATCGAATGTACCCTGCTGTTTTTCGTTTGCAAATTCATCTTCTAGATAGACAACAGGTACGCTTTAGAACACATGAACCTATTGCTAATGTTTTGGAGCGAAGTAAAAAGACAATGCTCACTGAATTTTTTTATATGAATATGATTGATCATGATGCACGAAATTATCTATATAGAGAGTTTCCTGAGCATTATTGTTGGGATTATAAAAACAATATATGGACACGAAGAAGATCTCATAAAAAAGTAGTGGGCAGGATATATACTGTTTCACCATTTGATGGAGAGAAGTTCAATCTGCGTGTTCTTCTTAATCATGTCAAAGGGCCAACAGGATTTGATGATTTATTGACTGTTAATGGGATAACCTATCCAACTTTTAAGCAAGCAGCTGAACAAAGGGGTTTACTAGAGAATGATGACAGCATACGACAGTGTCTGCTTGAGGCAAGAGACATTCGAATGCCGTCAGCTTTAAGAAGATTGTTTGCAACAATATTAGTATTTTGTCTACCAACTGGAGTAAGAGAATTATGGAATGAGTTTTACCCATATATGGTAGAAGATTACCCATCAACATCTGTTACAACAGAGACATGTCATACAAATAAACTTCTCAACGATTTAGGGGTGTTACTCTTGCAACATGGAAAGCACATTACAGAGTATGATTTGCCGATATCAACTGGAGAATGTGACAATGATTCAGCTGTACCAAGACTTATTCAAGATGAGCTAACTGTTCCTAATGTAGATGAAGAACTTGCTTTAATTGAAAAGTTGAATAACGACCAAAGAGTTGCATATGAGAAAATCATGACAGTTATTGATCGTAAGGAAAGCATGACATTCTTTGTCGATGGGCCAGGGGGAACTGGGAAAACATTTTTGTATCGCACAATATTAGCAACCTTGAGAAAAGCAGGTCACATGGCAATTGCCACAGCTACATCTGGCATAGCAGCAACATTACTCCCTGGTGGAAGAACAGCTCATTCCAGGTTTAAGATTCCTTTAACTCCCGATGCTTCATCTACTTGCTCAATAAGTAAACAATCAGACTTAGCTGAACTTATTAGACGTGCCACCATAATTATTTGGGATGAAGCTCCAATGGTAAATCGACGTGCACTTGAATCTTTAGATAGAACATTTAAAGATACTAGCCTCTGAGCACGCGCGTGAGCGCGTGCTCAGAGGCTCTTCTATTTTTTAGGGTAAGGGTTAATTCAGAACATTTATTACAATTTGGGAGTACTACATTTTCCAATCATAAAAAAAAACTTAGGAGTGTGATGAAAAATTATTTCACTTGCTAACACATAGTTTATGTTTTTTTTCATCACACCCCTAGGTTTTTTTTTTTATTGGAAAATGTAGTACTCCCAAATTGTAATAAATGTTCTGAATTAACCCTTACCCTAAAAAATAGAAGAGCCTCTGAGCACGCGCTCACGCGCGTGCTCAGAGGCTAGTTTTTAATAAAGAATATCCAAATGTGATTTAATTGAACTTTTAAAAATTAGGAAACATGAGATGTGGATAGTTTTTTTTTTTTTGAGAAATACCGAACTGGTGATGGCCTTTTTGTTATTTTTTTTTGTCCTCTTTCTCAATACTCTTATTTTTTTTTCCTGTTTTTGGAAGTTAATTTTTACAATTAACATTTTAATTTTTTAAAATCTAATTATGTACAGACTATAGTGCATCACACTATTTAAAATTTCAAATGATATTTTATTATAACATTAAATTTGTATTAATTGATATGATGATTTATGAAATGATACTTGTGCATTAGTGCTTGCTAGAGATGAAATGCAACGTGTATTGTTGTGTGAAACAAATGAAAGTATTTATAAAACCAACAAAAGCAACTGGGACCGAGGATGAGAGTATATCTTCACGTGGGTTATTGGTGGATTAGTGGGAGTAGATAGTTTTAATGTTTGAGTTGTATTTGAACCGTATTATACTATTTTAGTGTTAGTGGTTTCCTAGTGTGGGCATAAGTTTAGGAGATGTGGTTCCTTTATTTTAGGTCTTTAGTGTTACTTGAGAAGTTACTACTTAAACAGTTGATGTTATTTTCAAATTTTATGGCAGGAGATACACGTTTCTTTTGGTGGTGTTGTTGTTTTAAAAAAATTTAATAACATTTATCAATTTTTGTTTAATCCAAAATTTTAGTTTTTTAGTCCTAAAAGTTAGCCACTTACTACACAATCATAACAAAAGTTAAAAATAGTTTAAATTTCAAATATATCAACAACATCAACAACCTTTAAAACTGAGAAAAAGGTAGGTATCATTTTTTATGAAGTAGTAAATTAATACTTATGGAAAAAAAATCTAAATTGAATTTGACATAAAATTATACAAATGATAAATATAGTTTCTATTACAAAAGAAATTTTTTTACAACAATTTCTTAGATAACAACCACTTTATGTGAGATTTAATACATATAATAATTGTTGTAAAGTCTATCACCTGAACTTATCTAATATTCCATTCCAGTGACTCCTCAATGCAATTCAAAAAATTTGTGCGTACGTGAACCTGAGAGAGATAAAAGAATTAGGGTTAAAGCAAGTATTTAAAAAAAAAATAATAAATCAACAAACCAAAGTTACAATTTAACTCTATCATGGACTCTTTAAAATCTATTCACCACATCATCAACTATTTAAATAAATAACTAAATAAAAATAAATAAAATTTAACGCCAAAAACATATACAAAGATGGTAAAAAAAAAAAACTAAAAAAATTTAACGCCAAAAACATATACAATGTGAAGGTAAAAAAAAAAAAGAAAGTGAGGGAACAGAAGATAAAGCTTTTTTAGAATTTAACTCTATCATGAACTCTTTAAAATCTAATCGCCACATCATCAAATAATAATGAAACAATAAAGATCTGACGTTATATTTACCTGCTCATACAAATCCTCCAATTTATTTCTGGGAAGCTTGAGCTGAGACACTTGAGGCAGTATCGCGTCCTACCTCCCACTATAAATATCAGCAATAAACGTCTCCACGCTGTCCACAGTATTGAAAGAAACCTGGCACTTGCTTTGTAACGTCTGCAACGTTTGGTGCAAAGAATTCTCTTTGCAGAATTGGAACACAATCTTCATCACACTGAAAAGAAAACAACAAAAAAAGTTACAACACCGCATGAACATCTGACACACCCATATATAGTTTCCCCCATCCCCGTTATGTATGTTTGAGAGTACAGATACATTGATTGATCTTGAAATTAGGAAATCATTTCAATTAAAAAAATTGTCTATATTTGTTATTCTAGGTAGTAATGATTCAGAAAAGCAAAAACAATTGATGAAAGTCAACCTTTTTTTGTTAAAAAAATAAGCGTAGAAGGAAAAAAAAAATTGAGGGAATAGAATATAAAGAATTTTTAAAGAAAACAAAGAGAACTTGCAAAAGATAAAACCTGCAAATTTGAGGATGTAGAGCTAAACTAAATGTCTTCAATTTGAAGAAAAATGAGAGATAGAAAGTGAGATAGAAACTGCAAAGCGTACGTGAGTTTGTGGGTTTTAAAGTGTAGGAGTTTTAATTTACATATTTATCCTGGTTAGTTAAAACTTGTAAGTGAATATGATGAGGGTACTTTAGGCATCCAAAATGTGGAATCCAAAATGTGGAGTTGTATTTTTACCGGATTGTCCTTTAGTTTTGTCTCTACTTAAACATAGGACAATAAGGGCATTTTTGAACTAAAAAATGAGTTTTTACCGGATTGTCCTTTAATTTTGTCTCTACTTAAACATAGGACTGTAGGGGCATTTTTGAATTAAAAAAATAGGAATCCAAACAGGGAAAGCCCCTTAAATAGTAGTATAGATTATGGAAGTAAATTTACCTTTTGGTGGGAAGGTGCTAATTTTGGGTGGAGATTTTCGTCAAGTACTTCCGGTTGTTCCAAAGGGTACAAAGGCAGAAATGATTGATGCATGCATAGTCAAGTCCCCATTATGGAAAGATGTCAAAGTGTTACATTTGAAACAAAATATGAGGTCTATCAACGATGAAGAGTTTGCTGAGTATATACAACGCATTGGTGATGGGAATGAGCCATTTATAATGGATGATTTAATTAAACTACCCCCTTCAATGGCAATGCAATGGGAGGGTCAACATTCCATATACAACTTGATTGATCAAGTTTTTCCAAGTTTGCAAGAACATGCCAATGATGCAAGGTATATAGTTGATAGGGCTTTGCTAACACCTATAAATGATGATGTTGAACAGCTTAATGCAAAGATAATTTCTCAGTTCCCAGGAGATGAGTTTACATTACATTCTTTTGATGAGGTTGAAGGAGATACGCAGCATCTATATCAACAAGAATTCCTAAATTCTATATCTCCAGGGGGTTTACCACCACATACATTAAGGCTAAAAAAGGGTGCTCCAATTATGTTGCTGCGCAATATAGATCCAAAAGCCGGATTATGTAATGGTACAAGATTGATATGCCGTGGATGTTTTAACAACGTAATTGATGCTGAAATTTTGATTGGACAATATGCGGGTACACGTGTTTTCTTGCCAAGAATCCCTTTGAAGACAACGGAAAATGTACACTTGCCATTTGTAATGATCAGACGACAATTTCCTGTACATTTGAGCTTTGCACTTACAATAAACAAAGCGCAAGGTCAGACAATTCCAACTGTTGGAATTTATCTTCCTGATCATGTTTTTAGTCATGGCCAATTATATGTGGCGTTGTCAAGGGGAGTCTCCCAATTCACCACCAAACTATTGGTGCAAAAAGGAACAATACCTGAGGAGGAAGGTGTTCACACAAGAAATATTGTGTATAAAGATGTTTTGTTCCCTTCATCATAGGTATTAATTAACAATTGGAAAGAACTATCTTACATATAAATTTATTTTAATAATTTACAAATTTTAATGGTTATGCGGTCTACGTTTTAATATTTTATTTCTAGATCTTTTTTATGTATACAATTAATTGGTAACAGGAAGGATGCCTAACTCAAATGTGAGGATTGAGTCCACCATGCTAAATAATGGAGTGCATGCTATTCCTACTACTTATTGGGAGAATTGGAAGGATGATCAATCATTATTAAACATGGAGGCCATTGATAACAAGGTATATTTCTTTTTAATGAAATCTTTAATTAACATCCCTTTCTATTGTTTTATCAAAATTAATATTAAAAATGTCATGCTGTGTATGGGTTAGGTTCGCAAATTGGAAATTTATTCACCTGGTTGGGGCTTCACTATTCAAGCTGACAAGAAAGAGCTTTGGAAAGAAGTGAAACGAGTTTTAGAGTCACAAAAATTGGAAAGGTTTGTTACGGTATTTTTTAAAATAGGAAAATGACTAATTGATAGTCTTAATATACAAACAATTTTTTTTTCTTCATTTTGAAGTTCCAAGAACAAAGACAAACAACAAATCAATGTCAAGAAGAGCAATGAGGTGCGCAACATCCATAAGAATAAAGACAAAGGAAAAATGAAGGACGGTGTGAACTCTAACGGTCATGCCAACAGAGACAAACGGAGAATGAAAATCAAGGACAATGTGGTTTCCAACATCCAGGAGAAAAAAAAGATACGAAGAAAAAAAACCAAGGACGACGCAATTTTCAAGACCCAAAATAGTAGAGAAAAACAGAAAATGAGAGTCAAGGACGATGCGATAATAAAGCAGGTACAAATCATTACCACGTCTACTTAAAAAAAAATAATAAAAAAAAATAAAAAAATAAAAAAATAAAAAAAACCTTCATTACATAGTTTTTATATAATTTTTTTTTTTTAAATTTTGGTAATTAAATGATAGTTCTTCAAGTCCCAAGCTGAAGTAGACCATTTCACATACATGGAGCTATGCAATATCATCACAAGGTCAGTTCAAATATTTCATTTTACAAGTTTATGCTTGATATTTATTGTGCTTATTATTAAGATTATTATGTACGTTTTAAAGTCTCTATTAATTACACAAACTAATACATTTTGTATTATAGGTTCATGGCAAATGCTGCTGGAAAGCAGTTAGAATGTGAAACAAATAGCATTGCTCCACCAACTTCTTCACCGTAGCCGGCATAATATTAATAATTTCACCTATTCCATGTTTCAGATGTAGTGCATTATTTTACAATTTTACCTGATGTAAATATTTCAGTTTTCTGCATTGGTCCATCAATTTCTTCCTAATAGCTTTTGTAAAGGTCATCACATGTATTTTGTAAGTAGTTTTATTGCCACAATTTTATTATGCATTTTCAATATATGCACTATTTATAAGATTTATTCAGAGGATCTTTTTTTTCCTCTTCCTAAAGGTTAATACCAAATTATTGCATCATTTTCCAATCAATAACACGTTGATTACTATATAAATAAAATTGGCAAAAATGGATAATAGTTACGGAATACTAGCCTCTAAGCACGCGCTCACGCGCGTGCTCAGAGGCTCTTCTATTTTTTGGGTAAGGGTTAATTTAAAACATTTATTATAATTTGGGATTACTACATTTTTCAATCATAAAAAAACCTAGGGGTGATGAAAAATTATTTCACCGCACATAATTTGCAAACAATCTTATAATAAAATGAGTATTGTAAGATTGTTAAATAGGAACACACTTCCACTAACCCATTTCTTTAAAGCAACTATACATTTATTGTTTTTTTTTAATAGAAAAAAAAGTTATATACTCCACATTTATCCAAAAACAAATCTAAATATTAAAAAAAAAATTAATAGTTATTAAAAAAAAAAAAAAAAAAACCCTAACACTCCTAAGTTTAAGTATAGCCAAAACTAAAAAACAGTAAATTAAAAGTACATCTCTATCTCCCACTAAAAACATGCCCAACAAAATCGTAGCATTCTTTAAGGCAAGTTTCTTAGAATCACCTTACCCACCTTTTTCTGTGTATCCTATCTTCACGCAAACCGCCCCAAAAAAGAAAACCTCCAAAAAGACCTGCTCCACCCTCTCTCTCTCTCTCTCTCTCTCTCTCTCTGTGTAATGTTCGGGTAGATATTAAAGAATAGGAACTGCAAGGGAAGATGGCAAGCAACTGCCTAGCCAAAAAAAAAAAAATTACTATTATTCTTTCTCTCTTTTTAATCTTTGTAGTTCGTTTCTGTTGGATTTTGTTTGTTACTATTGGGTTTCCCACAGCTTTGTTAATAATTAATAATGTGTACATACCATTTGCATCATAGGAATGGTTCTTTCCTTGCAAATATACACCCACAATTGTTTATATTTTCCCTTTTTTTTGGGTGAAACTAACATCTTATTACACCATCCCTCTCTCTCTAGAGTGAACAGATTTTGTGTTGTGAAATGATAGATCAAGTTGGTGTTTTTGCGGTAGAATAGTCAAGTCGTGGAGGCAATAGTAGAGCACACAGTAAGGACGCAAGAGAAATAAAATTCAACCTCTTCGTCCTATTATGCTTCTCCTTCGGCGGTTATAAGGTCAAGTGTAGAATTTTCATCAATGTGATTGTGTTTATATTCCCTACTTTGGTATATGTTTATATGGTTTTAATGTGTTCATTTATTTTCTTTTCAAATTTGGTCATTGTGCACCTTTCAAATTGGGTGGAAGAATGTCATTCTTTTCTGCAATCAATGGTTAATATGGATTATGTGTATTTGTTGTATTCTCAAAGAGCTTGAAGTTAATGTGTCAAGGCCTTCACCTGGGTTTCATTTTGGTGGGCAGCAAGTGTTTGATGAAAGTTGTGAGTATCGGCACTTTGTAGCAAGTGGTTTGTAAAAGTTGCAACTGTGACTTAAGTATTGGTATGAAGGCTTATTTAAGGGTTTATAAAAAAAAAAGAAAAGACTTATTTAAGGTTCATGGTCTTCTTTATTGGTTCTTTGGGAGTCTCGGTCCTTTTTTAACATGCCCTTGCAAGCTTTGTTCTTGTACGTTGGTTTGTCTCTTCTTCCCTTAACATATTGCACTCTGCTTGGGTGGAATTTTGTTTCATTCCTGATTTCTTCACCTCCACATGTGAATGATTTTTAGTTTTTATTTTTGGCTCAAATGGTTCTAATTTGTAGAAATTATTGTATTTGGTGTGTAATTAACTTTTGGGATTTTATTGCCAAATTAGACGAATTTATGGATCATACCGTAGTTGTTCATTTTGAGTTTTGATGCTAGGATTCATGTGGGAGCCACAAAGAACTTGGAAGTATTTGAGGTCTCAAAGAGTATAGATGTGATGCTAAAGGGAAAATAAGCCTCCCGTAGATTTCAATGTCAAGATTACGGGCTCACAATCCAAATTACATTTGAATCAACTGAATATGCGATGAAAGGTTTTAATAGATCTTCAAATTCCACATTAACTTTTACTTACAATTGTAATTTTGGTCTATTTTTGTGGTTTATACGTATTCATCTTTTTTTAATCATCCTATTGTTTAGCAAACTTCATGTTACAGCAAGCGCACAAATATGGAATTGATACTTAGGGTGTATTTAGATACTGCTTATTTTTTTGAAAATTGAAAACTGAATACACTGTAGCAAAATAATTTTTAAATGTATAAATAGTGTCGTGGGACCCATTTTTAATGAAAGTTTTGTTGAAAAAAGAAGTTTGTGGGTCTCGTGAACAGTGCATAGGACCCACTAGAAAGCACTGAAACGTGTTTCTCAATGAAAAAAAAAAAGCATGAAACGCAAAGCACAAACGTGAAACTCAGTATCCAAACGGATACTTAAACCCGTGATAGGACAAAAATTTATATTGACTTAAGTAGTTGTATAAAATAATGCATATGAGTGAGTGAACCCTGTTCCCATTTTTTTTCTTTGTTCGTGTTAACCTTTGGCATTCTTAGGCTCTTCTATTTTTTGGGTAAGGGTTAATTTAGAACATTTATTATAATTTGAGATTACTACATTTTCCAATCACAAAAAAACCTAGGAGTGTGATGAAAAATTATTTCACCTAGGGGTGTAATGGAAATCGTTAAAAAGGAGCATGTGGAGAAGATGACTCCAGATTCGTGCAATCAGAAGGACAACTTAAGAAATACACGGTCAAGTTTTATGTTCAAATTTCTTTATCCATTTATAAATTAGATTCTTAAAATAAAAATTATATATATATATATATATAAAATAAAAAAAAATAGATTTTATCTTTTTGCTACGATCACTAAAAAAAGGTCTCATCGCACGCACGAAACACATGTGATGAGGCTAGTTATACACTACAGAGCACTCACATAGTCATATGGGCGGGCGATTTATAGAAAGAATGTGAAAATTTTAAACGGTTTTGCCTAAAAATAATTGGAAATGATACATTCATAATATTATTATAAATATTTTTACAACAAATCCTAGTTTGCAAGTTATTGAAGGTTTTTAATTTGAATTTAAAATTGAAATTACTTTGTTACCCACTAGGTTTTGTTGTGAAAATGTTGTGGACATAATATTTTTTAAAAATGACCTACATCAACAATTTTGCTTAAAAATTCATTTTATATTTAGTTTTTTTATTCTTTCGTTACGTTTCTTGAAAATGAAAGAAGAAAGTGAATGGTGGTTGTTATGTATGGAGAAAGATAAACATTAAAAAAAGCAAGAAAATTCAAATTTGTAATGAAATGTAATGTAAAATAAATTATCTAATGTGAAATGTATTAAAAAGTGAGTGCGTGAAATAGAAAAAAGTAGATTCTTATACTAAAATAGACATGAATTTTTTTCATAAGCTAATACCAATACTCTTATATATAAGTCCTCAAGTGGACTCAATAGCAATTCTCCATGTATTTCTCTTGAAAAAAAAAATACCTAATGTCAATTTATATATATTTCTTTATACTTGGTTGGCACTTGGGCTATATAACCTTCAATTTCCTTCTTTTTTCACCCTCCAAAACCTTCCCCTATTCCACCGTAAAAAGTCCCCATTAACACCATTCCAAAGCACCCCACTTTCCTAAAGCTCTAGAGTAAGCAACAAGAAGAGTTCCTTTGGTGCTTCGATTCTCTTGGGCTCAAATCACTAGAAGGGTAAATACCAGTCATCTTGGTCTTGAGTTTACAACTTGAATTTGTTTCCTCACTACTCTAATGTTCAATAGGAGTAGAGAAAGCAACAAAGTAAGGAGCCCTATCGGGATAAAAACCAAGTCCTCTTGGTCTTGGGTATACGGCCTTTAAATTTGTCGCTTCACTCCTCAGCAATCTCTAAGAAGAATCTTCCCCCCTCCCCCTTTGTAATGCTTGTGCACGCACGTATGGTTCCATAAACCTCTCTTTTTAATTATGTTCTAGCAATTTAGATTCAAGCATTTTTTTTTGTATATATAGATATTGAATGTTGTTGAATATATATGCTTATGTTTTTGAATTTTATGTTATGTTCTCCACATGTTCATGTATGCAAGCATGCTAGATCATAGGATGTTATTAATTTTGATGTTAAGCATGTTTCCATGCTTTTAATTCAAATAATACCACATGTTTAGGACTAGGGTTCACACCTATCACACACATAATTACCATGCCTCATATTTCAATCCATTCAAATGTGATTACATGTTTAAATTAGAGTTTTTCACAGTATACACACAAATGCTAGTTTTAATCTTTGATAATATGTTCTTGGATGTTATGACATGTTGGATAATTTCCCCCAAACTTAAACTTTTTCAGGTAAATGTGCTCAACAATTTGTATTTCATAATATTAATATTCTTGAGATTATTTTCAATAAACAAAGGTCATTAGACGGGCCATTCTATTGTACCCTCTTTATTTTTTGGGGGTACTATACCCACACAAATTCTAACCATTAATTTTGTGTTGTTTTGATCTTAACTGTTGATCTAGTTTTAGCGGATACCGGTTAGTGGTAAAACAAGTCAGCGTATATAAACCAAAAATAATTCAGATGGGACCTCTCTCAAGTTTTCTCTTGCATTCTCTGCATCTTTGTTTCTCTCTCATGTTCTCCACTCCTCTCAGATTGTTTCTTCTTGCATTCTCAGGTGGAGGTTTCTTCAAAGATGAAAATCGTTTTGATATCTTAAAGGTAAGGATCAAAACAATAAAACTCTAATTTCAATGTCGATGTTTTATTTCCTTTTTTCTTTATTTTTAGGATTACCCATTTGAAAAGGTAGATATATGAACTCTTTATTTCATTGATTTTCTTGTGGGTATTGTGTATGGGTTGGGTGAGGAGGAATCCTCAATCTTCTTCATCCAGTTTGTGTTGTTTTATTGTAATTTCTCTGTATTTCATTCACTCCAATTCTATCGCCCTATGTTTGTGTTGTTTAGGTTTGTGGGTTCAATTTCAATGAGTTCTGGGTGCTATCTTGGGTTTTTGTGGCTGTGAATTTTAGAGGGCTTTTTAGTGAGTCTTTGGGTATCTAATTTTTGTGATGAGTCATGGTTATTCAATGGGTCTTTCTGTATTCTGTGGGTTAGTGGGTTTTCATTGGGTCTAGGATTTTTCTGTTGATCTCTCTTGTTCTATCGTCTCTTTATGTTGCTGTGAACTAAATCTTTATATATATATATTTCCTCCATGGAACAATTACAAGTTGAAGAGAAATTTTGTTTGTTGTGTTATTTATAGGATCAACAACCAATGTGTGCATGTGTTTCTTAATAAAGATTCTACTTGATTATTGCAATAAAGAAATAGGAGTAGCAATCTTAAACTTTTTTATCACATAATGTTTCTTGCTTTTAATTTGTAGGCGAAATGCACTTTTAGTCTTTACATTTTGGGCCAATTCCCATTTTGATCATAAAATTGATTTCATTACTAATGTCAGCCCTAAAAAAAGAAAATCATTTTTAAAATGGTCCTTGCCATCAGCCAACCAACGGAAAAATCCTATGTGTTTAACGGAATGCCTTATTTGCTGACAAGGCGCTGATGTGGCCATTAAAATATTATTAAAAAAGATTATTTGGCATTTTTAAATGCCATGTTAGCATTTAGATTAATAATAAAAAAGCCAGATCAGAATATTTAAACTAAATTAAAAAATAAATTAAAAAACAAACCTTTAATTTCTTGATTTTAATTTAAACTGAGAATACAAATTTGATTTAAACTAAAATTTTAATTTCTCAATTCTTAGTTTTAAAATTTTTTTATCACAATCCTCTGCATCAAACCCCAATCCCAACCCCACAAACCCAAGTTCCCCAACCCAACATCAAATTTTCTTAGTCACCAACATCATAGCATCAATTTAATCCCTCTCTCTACCCATTGTTCTCTCACTCTCTATCTCTTTGATATCTCTTTGACCTGCTCCATACCTAGACACCCATGGCCAGAGACAGAAAGCTCCAAAACCTAGAAACCTATGGCCAAATAAAACAAAACATCTCTTCGATCTACCCATAAGCCCATGGCCGAAGACTCCAAGCTCTACCTCTCACGACCATGAACCACCGAGACTCGATTGATGAGGAGGACGACGAGACGAGGTGGCCGAGGAGTCATTTCGTGATCGGGATGGCGTTGTTTGATGAGTGGCTGGTGGTGTGAAACGGTGCTCTTGATTTCGAGGAGGCAGAAACAGTGCCATTGGATTTGCTCCAAACCCAGATATGCTCCTAATAAGAACATAAAAAAGGAAAGAAAAAAAAAACCATTCAAATCTGGGTTGGTGTTTGTGTACAATTGATTTTTGTGGAAGAATTTGTGTACAAATTTTGGAATATTTTGGGTTTCTACTCTTTTGTTCTTGGGATTGAGTATTCTGGGTTTGTTGTTCTTGTGTGTTCATGATCAAGATGAATTTGGAATAGGAATTTGATAATTTGAATGCAAAATTTATGAGTTTATGGGGTTTATGAGTTTATGAGTTTGTTGGAGATTGGTTGGTTTGTTGGATTTATTTCTTGTTTTCCAGGCATTGATGGAGATTGGATTTGGTTGCTGGCTTTGTTTCTTGGATTTGGGAAAAACATGAAGAACAAACTGTTATGTTCTTACGAAAAAATAATGAAATGTAAAAAAAAAATTAATTAAATTAGATTTAAGGCTTTTTTTAATATAATTTATTTTTTGTTTAAATTTTCTGACATGGCTTTTAAAAAAAAATTAAAATGCTGACATGGCATTTAAAAATTCCAAATAATATTTTTTAATAATATTTTAATGGCCATGTCAGCGCCTTGTCAGCAAGCAGGGTATTCCGTTAGACACGTAGGATTTTTCCGTTAGATGGCTGATGGCAAAGATCATTTAAAAAATGATTTTCTATTTTTTTTTTTTTTTTTTTTTTTTTTTTTTTTTTTTTTTTTTTTTTTTTTTAGGGATGACATTAGTATCAAAATCAATTTTGAGACTAAAATGGGAATTGACCCAAAATGTAGGGACCAAAAGTGCATTTTCGCCTAATTTGTATTATTGATCTTATGTCATTAACATAAATATTCATAACCCAATCATTTTATGGTACTTGATATACTGTAAAAGAAAAAGAAAAAGAAAATTTCTTAAATGTGATATACAATTTTTTTTATGCCAAACTTCATTTTCTTTTTATTTTTGACTAGTAATTGGAATAAGGACATGTCCAATTAAGTCACAAGATTTGTGTACATTCACTGTGTAGATATTTGATTTGTTTGAAGGGTCTTGAGTATGCATGTGAAAAGTTTAGTAGTAGAATAGGCATGTATATTCACAATGGACTTCTTTAAATGGAGGTGCAAAATGAGGCATTTAAAATTTCAACAAATAGTATTTTTTTGTTGTGATAGGTACAGTGGCGACTCCAAAAATTTTTCTCAGGGTGTTCCTGAATGGGCTTGCTCTGTTACAATTTTTTTTTTTTTTTTTTTTCAGATTCTCTGTTACAATTTTTTCTTTTTAAAATTTTAGTTCAAATTTTTTTTTTAGCTTTTTCTTTTTGCTTGAAAGCAATGTTATGAATACTGTTTTGGACCCTGTTTTGGTTTGTTTAGTAGAACAGAATATTTTGGTACCAATCTATTTCGACGTACCGTTTCAAAGTGTTTCGGGGTTTCTAAAAAAAATTAAAAATAATATATATTTATATTTTCTTATACACCATAAAATTCTTGATCTAAATAAGTAATCCTCAAATAAAACAAATTATTTAGTTTTTCTTTTTTGACACTCAAACCATTTATTTATTACATAACAATAATTGTTTTAGAATATTAAAACATAAATATGTAATTAAATAATAAAAAACATCAACAAAAAATAGTACAATAAAAGTATATATATATATATATCAACTCCCTGCACAATTGCGTAACATAAATTTTCTTTATTTATTTTATCTTTTATAATGTGTTTTCACTTCCTTTTAAGGAACTTAGGGACCACAGACCACTACCCAATTCATTGCCGGCCCTATCCATCCCACAGAGACAAGAGCATATTAGCAATTTCAATACAATTACATATTCTTATATTTACAAACACTTACACAAAAAGACAAAAGCTAAGCAATTTATATGGTAAAAGGATAAGTTTAAGTCACAATACTCACAGCACAAGTCAGAATATGAGATAGAGAAAAACTGAGAGAGAGAGAGAGAGAGAGAGAGAGAGAGAGAGAGAGAGAGAGAGAGAGAGAGAGAGAGTCAGAGCAGAGATGAGATAGGAAAAAGGAGAGAGAGCTGAAATACTTGATGTTGCCTGAGGTCAGGGCCGGCGCTGCCGCGGCACATTGAAGGCTGAGGTTCTTATTTCCCAATCTCGCTTTTGCCGTTGCCGATCTCACTTTTACCATCGCCGATCTCACTTCGCTTTTGCCGTCGCCGATCTCGCAATCTCCGATCTGGGCCAAGTCAATCTCCGATCTCACCGTCGCAGAGCTGCTCTGGGTGTTCAGTGCCGCTGTTTCTGCCTTGCTGAGTCTTTTTTTTTTTTTGAGAATCGCTACCTTGGAAGCCTTGCTGATGCTGAGTCGTTGTTGCTGCTGCTGAAATGTGACTCAAGTGAGGTTCTTATTAGGTTAGGAATTGGGTAATGGGTATACCGTATATGTATTAAGTTTATAAATTTTTTTTTTACTATAATATTTGTTGAGATTTGAGAATCCGTGGGTTTGCTCTTTGCTGGGCTTGCACCAATCAGTTTTTTTTTTTTTTTTTTGGAGAATCTGTGGGTTTCTGTTTTGTGTTTTCAGTAGATTGGGCTTTTTTTTTTTCCTAGTGGGCTTGCTTGATACAATTTTTTTTTTTTGGTTTTTTTTTTTTTAGCTTGAAAGTAGAACAAATAATTTTTTTTTTTTTTATTTATTTGAGGGTGGTCCTAATTTTTGTTGAGGGTGTTCCTAATTTTTTTTTAGAGGATAAACAAATAAAAAAAATTTAATTTTTATATATAAACTTTTTTTTTTCAAGTCAGGGTGTTCCTAGGAACACCCTGACATTAACGTGGCGTTGCCACTGGATAGGTACCCTAAAAATTGTTTAGGGATGCATATGGGCAGCCTACTTGTTTATTTGACTAGTTTGTGTGGAAGTTGTGTGTCAACTGGGGTCGTGAATTTGAAGTCTATTTGCAACTTCTTGGCATGCTCCTAAATTTTTGATAGCATTTGGAGAGGATTAGTTGCTACCATTGATTCAAGATTTAAGGGTGAGCATATGCTGTATGAGGATCATGATGACAAATTATTGTTTTTACAAAGCCTTTCTCTGATGAACTATTTTGGATGAAATCATTTTCAAGGTTTTAAAGCTAGGTGCTCATTGAATAATTGTCAATTAGTAGGTAATTCGCACTACTATGTTGGCTTGGTAGTCATTGTCATCAGAGTGGGTTCTATACTTCAAATTGTACCATCCAAACTGAGAAAGCTATAGCAAGAAACACGTTAAGTTGTGTTTTCAAGTGGGTAACCTAGTTGCTTTCTTTGCCAATAGAATGACCTGTTAAATTGATATGTTAATTTCTCTAGTTTTATATTCAGTAGTTTATTGTTTACCTTAAAATAATTAGGTTTGTTTCATTTTAACTTTTAAGAAAATATACTCAAACCTCTTTTTAGTTGCTCTATTTCCAGTACAGTTAGGTGACATCTACACTAAGTGCCTGTTTGTTTCAACTTTCCTAGCCCAAAAAGCACGTTTTGAAACCGCCAACCCAAAAAGCCTGTTTGGTTAGGTTTAAAAAGCAACTTTTAGTTAAAAATTGCGTTTTGGATTTGTGAAGAAAACGTGCATTTGCAAAAAAGAGCTCAGAGCTGTAGTTGCAAAACGCGCACAAATATGTTTTCTCAAACAGAAATATTACCGTTGGTGGGTTTCTTTTTTTCCTAAATTGCCCATAGTTTTTTTTTTCCTCAAAAATCACAACAGTAACAAAAAAACTATTCTTAATCTTTTCTTTCAAACATCTCTAAACTCAGTCTCAATCAAAAATTTGCAATAGCTACATTCACAACAATCATTTCTCTTAAACATCCCTAAACTCAAGCATAATCAAAATACAATCTTAAAATTAATCAAATCATAACCAAAAAGAAAAATAAAAGATACAGAAGCCATTTGACCCACAATGGAGCAAGCAAACAACCCACAGTGGATCAAAAAAGAGACAACGCCTGCCTGTGTCCTTCGATCAATGGTGGAGCATGCAATCGCTTGTTCTTAATTTCTCTGTTTCTTATCATTGCTAGAGAGTGTTCAAGTAGAAATAGAAAAAGTAAAAGAAAGAGAGAGCTAGAGAAAGAAAGAGAGAGCTGGAGAAAGGGAAAGTGGGATTTGGAATGCACTAGAAAAAGAAAAAGAAGGGTAGATAGAGATGGGAGTGGGGTAGGTGTGTGGTGGAGAAAAAACTAAGAGAAAAAAAAAAACGTATGGACGTAATTAAGTTTAGAAAAATAATATAAAAATAAGAAATGACAATTAAGAAATGCTATCACAATATTTTCACAATAAATTTTAAGTAATAGATTGTTATTAGCTAATATTGGTGAGTAAAAAAATAATTTCAGTGGTGGGTTCAAATTAGAGCTAGCAACAACTTTCCACATAAGATTTTGATGTGATTCTTGTGAAAGTATTGCGAAAAATGTTGTGGATATAAAATTTTTCATTGAAAAATATAATTGTTAGGAATGAATATAGGAAGAATAAATGATGATAAAAAAAAGAATAAAGAATGAATGAAGAAATAATATAGAGAGTCTGTTAGAAAGTGTATTTGAAAAAGTAAGTAGGCAAAAGGTAAAATATACCGTTCACTCTTCAAACAGTACAAAAATTTGGAGAGGTTGTTGGAGATGCTCATACAACTTCTTTTTTATAACTGTGATGTTATAGAGTATGTGGTGGAGAAAAATTGTGGGTACTAGAACAACTCATTTAAAAGATAAGTGTTAATAAAATTTTATTTTACAAAGATTAATTTTAAATTAGTATTGTGAAAATATTGTGACATTTTATTATATTTCTAAACTTTTTAAGTTAGTACTATTTTTATTTAGAAAAAAAAAATAGTACTATTGACAGAATATTTTTATAACAATTTCATAATAAAGTTTACATAATAAGTTGTTATTAGTTCTCATCTAAACCTACTAGTGACATTTTTTTTCCTACCATTAACAACTTGTTATATAGACTTTATTATGAAATTTTTGTGAAAATATTGTGTCCATAACTTGCATTAAAAGAGGTAATTAAAACAATGAATTCTCTTTATATAAGCATTGTTCTTTTTAGTAATTTACCTATCAAATTACCACTTTTATAAGTGCTAGCTAAACAATAAGCTTTTTCAAAAAACACTTTTTAACAGCTTTTACCAAACACTCAGCTTTTTGAAAAAACATTTTTTCATACTGCACTTTATGAAAACTCCACTTTTTCAAAAAGCCCAGTTTCAAAAATCTGAACCAAACTCACCTTCAATGGTATGATGGATACTGTTGATGTTTTGAACTAATACGAGATATTAGGAATCAACCTCATAAAATAGTTCTATTCAAGGATACCAAGGTTAAAGAAATTTGTAAGACCACATTTCAGTTAGTATTTACTTAGTTATTAGTGTTTTCTCACAAAAAAAAAAAAAAGAAAAGTTATCAGTGGAAAGCCTCTCCTTCTATATTTATTTGTTGACACTTGAGATTTTTTTTGAATTGAGTAGTCAAGCTGGTTAAGTACAGTAAAATGCTATATAAACTTAAATTCTTATTTTACCATTCTTCTGCTTTCTAATAAACTTATTAAGTTGTTAAGAGCTAATGGGTAGGATGAGGGAATGGTCAAATCATTGTAGGTTTGGAATAAAGCCTTTCATGAGCTTATTATGTGCTTTGATGGTCCAATCTACAAATGAATTCTTTTTTTCCTTGTAATTGTAATTTGTCATGCACGGAACACTTGGTTCATGGTTCATTATTTTAGATTTGTAGTCTTGGGAGAGTTAATTCATCAAATATTTTTCATGCCCAATTTTATAATTAGCTAAATATATTAGCCCTTCATAATCTTACTACACCATATGTTGTAGACTTGAAAATCTTGGCTTTTTAGAGTTTTTGAACTATTATGTTAATTAGCATATTATTGATTTCTAACACATTATCTACACTTGTAAATGGACAGTGAAGCTAGTCATCTGCCAAAGATGGAATGTTCAAGGAAGAGGTGGATGCCATCCATCGGCAAGATATTTGCGGACTGTTGTTAAACATATACAACTTGTGAAAGAGCAAATTACTTTTAGTTGTTATAAAGTATCAGTTGTTGGAAAAATGTAGCTACAATGGTATAGATTCTAATGTGATATTATAGAGTTTTAGCCCAAAAAAAAAGTTATTGGTGAAACTTGATTCAATAGCGAAACTTAATTCATTTATGCATAGACTTCATCTGTGTGTTTAAAGTTAAAACAATGACCTTTACATTGAAACTATTAATTTTTAGTCTATATTATATCTTAAAATGCTGCAATAGGAGATTTACTAAGATGTTGGTTGTTTAAACAAAACTTAAAAAAAAAAAAAAAAAAGAACTTGAGTCTATAAATTCCAATTCCACTAGGATAAAAATAAAAATATATATATAAATCAGTAGAACTTGAGCCTATAATACTAGAGTCCAACAAGGTGTTCTATGGGTATTTCAGTCACTTTTTCGGTTACAATGTCATTTTAGTCATTTTTTATGTTCTAAGGGTATTTTAGTTATTTTTTAGGTTTAGAGGGTATTTCAGATATTTTTTAGGTTTTAAGGATGATGGGTAATTAAAAAGTACATACACTGTCCATAAGAGTCAATCCAAAATATCCACATCTAGAAAGGAAAGAGGAAAGAAGTAACACCAAAAAGGAGGAATATCATCTAGGATAAGAGACAAGTCGTCGACGGGCAAAAGATCATGGATGATCAGTACTTAGTAAGTTCTAAGATGTTTTCTGCAAACCAAGAATGGTTGCACCATCCATTATTCCTAGATATGGGGTGAATTCTACTCTCCTCACTAAGTCCACCCACCTCCCACTATATTAGTGGCACCTAATAAGTAAACCCACTCCAAACTTTATATTAAAAGGACTAAGCTTCACTAAGCTAAGGAAGGTATTCATCTACTTTTCATACTTGAGTCATTGGAAGAAATACTGGCTTAATCGTCAGAGGTTCCTCGGCTAGTTCACCTCGGTTACCTTCGATAGACTTTCAATGGTATTTTGGTCATTCTTAGGTTTCAAGGGCATTACAATCATTTTATAGGTTCTAAGGGTATTTTGATAATTTTATAGGTTCTAAGGGTATTTTGATAATTTTAGAGGGAATTGGGGGAATTTTGGTAATTTTTTAGGTTTTGAGGGAATTTCAGTCATTTCTAAGGTTTTGGGGGTCATTTTAGTCATTTTCTAGGTACTAAGGGTATTTCGGTCTTTTTTAAGTTTCTAAAGGTATTTTTAGATATTCTCTAGGTATAGGGGGCATTACAGTCATTTTCTGTTTTAATGGTATTTTGGTCGTGTTTTAGGTTTCGTGGTTATTTTAGTCATTTTTTTAGGTTTTATGGTAATTTCGGTTATTTTTTAAGTTTCAAGGTCATGTGGTCATTTTTTTTTTTGTCTTAAGGGTATTTTGGTCAGTTTTTAGATTTCATTGTTAATTCAGTCATTTTTTAGGTTTTATGGTAATTTTGGTCTTTTTTTAAGTTTCAAGGTCATTCAATCTTTTTTTTTTTTTTTAATTCTAAGGGTATATTGGTCAATTTTTAGGTTTCATGGTTATTTTGGTTATTTTTTAGGTTCTAAGGATATTATGGTTATTTTTTTAGGTTTTAAGGGTATTATGGTAATTGGTGAGAAAAAAAGGAACCATCAATTTTGACATATTCTGGTCATCGTCCCTATAAGTATTTTAAACCATTCCAATGTGGGATTACCATCTTCATCCTCATTTTTTGCTACAAACATATATATAAAGAAATAAGTAAAAAAGTGACTTCAGTTGTGGTCCCAAATGTAAAAGTACGGTCAGATATGGTATTGGTACTATCCAATGTGATGATGGAACTGTCAAATGTGAGAAAAAATAAATAAGAGAACCACTAAATGTGAAAAAAAGTATTGTCAAATGTGATGTTGGTATTGTCGAATGTGATAATGAAACCATCAAACATGAGAAAACAAATAAGAGAACCAAATGTGACAAAAGAAAAGCCACATGTGATATTAGAACTACACAATGTGAGGATGAAACTGTCAAATATGAGAAAAAAATAAAGGAACTATTGAATGTGATAAAAGTACAGTCACATGTGATGTTGGTATTGCATAATGTGAGGATGAAATTGTCAAATGCGAGAAAACAAAATAAGGAAACCACCAAATGTGACAAAAGTACAATCAAATGTGAGGTTAGAACTGCACAATGTGAAGATGAAACCGTCAAATGTGAGAAAAAATAAGGGAACTACCAAATGTGATAAAATAACTGTCACATGTGATGTTAAAACTACATAACATGAGGATGAAACCGTCAAATATGAGAAAAAATAAGAGAACAACCAAATGTGACAAAAGAACTGTCACATGTGATGTTGGAACTGCAAATGTGAGGATGGAACCGTCAAATGTAAGAAAAAATAAAGGAACCACCAAATGTAACAAAAGAACTATCACATGTGATATTGAAATTACACAAAATGAGGATTTGGTAACCTTGTATAATTCATTGTTTAGGTTTTAAGCATATTTAAGTAATTTTTTTGATTATGGGGTCATTTCAGTCATTTTTTAGGTTTTAGTGTTATTAAGTTATTTTTTAGGTTCAAAGGGTCCTCTGGTAGTTTTAAAGGGTTTCGAAGGTATTTTAGTCATTTTCAAGTGTTATGGGGTATTTTTGGTCATTGTTTTAGGTTTTTTGGTTATTTTGATCATTTTTTTTTTTATGTTTTAGGGTAATTTTAGAAAATTTTTAAGGTTTTAGAATCATTTGATCATTTTCTAGGTTCTAAGGGTATTTTGGTAATTGCTGAGGGTTTCAAAAATATTTTGGTTATTTTCAAGTTTAATGAGGTATTTTGGTCATTTTATAAGTTTCAATGGTATTTCAAAATTTTTTAAGGTTTTAGGGTCATTTCATTATTTTTTTAGGTTTAAGTTGCATTACAGTCGATTTTAGGTTCTAAGGGCATTATTGTCACTTTCTAAGTTACAAGGTCATTTTTGTCATTTTCTAGATTTCATTGTCATTTAGGTAATTGTTTTTAGTATCTAAGGGTATTTCGATTATTTTTTAAGTTTAGAGGGTATTTCAGTTATTTTTTAGATTTTAGGATTATTTCGGTCATTTTTTAGGTTTTCAGGATATCCCAATAATTTTTGAGAGTTTCGAGGTTATTTTGGTAATTTTTAATTGTTAGAATGTATTTTGGTAATTTTAGTATATTTAAGGGTATTTCAGAATTTTAGAGACTTTAGGAGTATTTTTGTTATATATATTAGTTAATTATTAGGTAATTTTGTGGCGTTGAGTTGGGTTGACTATGCCTATATGTAATGTTGGTATGGCTTAATGTGACAATGGAACTGTAAAATGTGAGTTAAAAAAAAAAAAAAAAAAAACCATTGAATGTAACAAAAATACGATTATATGTGATATTGATACTACCCAATGTGACAATGGAGCAATCAAATATAAGAAAAAAAATTAGGGTACCATCGAATGTGACAAAAGTATGGTCAGAAGTGGTATTGGTACTGCACAATGTGAGGATGGAACCGTCTAATGTGAGAAAAAAAATAAAGGAACTACCGAATGTGACAAGAGAACTGTCACATGTGACATTGGAACTGCACAATATAAGAATGAAACTATTAAATATGAGAAAAAAAATAAATGAACCACTGAATGTAACAAGAGAACTATCACAAATGATATTGGAATTGCACAATGTGATAATGGAATAGTCAAATGTGAGAAAAAAGTAAGAGAACTACCAAATGTGACAAAAGAACTGTACATATGATGTTGAAACTGCACAATGTGAGAATGAAACCATCAAATATGAAGAAAAAAAGTACGGGAACCATCAAATCTGACAAAAGAACTGTCACATGTGATGTTAGAACTGCACAATGTGAGGATAAAACTATCAAATGTGAGAAAAAAGTAAGGGAACCACTGAATGTGACAAAAGAAATGTCACATGTGATGTTGAAATTACACAATGTGAGGATAAAACCATCAAATGTGAGAAAAAAGTAAGTAAACTGTCAAATGTTGCAAAATAACTGTCACATGTGACGTTGAAACTGCATAATGTGAGGATGAAATTATCAAATGTGAGAAAAAAGTAACCTGATATAGCAGGTTACCTACTAGTGGGCGTCGTACCCCTCTTTTTTTGAGGGGATACGGTAGAATTACCCTCATTAGACTCATATCTTTCATGTTTGTCTTCAAGCTTAAATCCCAAGAATGAGTCGTTCTTCTTCACCTAGATGATGATCTTGAGACTCTTTTTGTTTTTGGTCTAAAGCATTTGCCCTTCTTCACCCACGTGTCATGTGCATATAACATCATTATTGTCAGGTTATAGTTGCACCTTTGTAGTGATCTAGCAGACTTATATCATATCCTATCTTTAATATATTATGGTAGAAACCTCGAGTACCATTGTCTCGAAGATTTACTTATTCATGTATTTGAAAATGAGTGCATTGGATTGTGCTTTGTTATTATCAATAATTTAAACAAATACCCAAATGACCATGCTAAACATTTATTTCAATATTGGAGATATGTTAGAGAATCCAATACATTAATTTTTTAAATTAGTAAATATGATTTCAGGAACTTCATAGGAGAGTGGTTACCTTAAAAACTTTGAAGTATTCACTTGATTCGCCCAAGTAGAAAAAATGTTACTCCAATCACATCAAATCATATCAATTTTTTGTAAAAAAATACTCTAATAAATATTTTATTCCTAAGATTGTTCTTTTATAAAACCATTAAATAGTCTATAAAAAAAATAATAATACAATATGATATTGACAACAATATTTTCTAAGAAAAAAAAAAAACTAAGAACATTGACTATAACTAAGGGCATTGTTTTTTCTATTTTAGATTGTTCTTCAACCCTTATCACAACAATGGCTGATGAAGTGATCAATGAGCTCGAAAAAATGAAGTTAACAGTGGAGGAAGAGGAGGTGATAGAGATTTCAGAGGAAGGTAGATTGGCCGACATTGAGAGTTGCCATCTTAGCCTTATTGGTAAGTTCTTAACCTGCAAAGCCTTTAACAAGATGGCAGCCAAGAACACCATTAGGCGGGCATGGGGGGTAGATACGAAAGTACAAATATTGGATGTAGGTCCAAATCTATTTCAATTCAAGTTCAACACTGAGTTTGATATGATGCGCATTCTGAAAGGGGGGCCTTGGACCTTTGACAACCAGCTACTAATGTTGCAAAGGTGGCAAAAAGGAATGACGACCAGTAATACGAAATGGGACAAAGCCTCTCTTTGGGTTCAAATTTAGGACGCTCCCTTTGACATGGTATCTCCCACTGTAGCATCCAAGATTGGGAGCAGGCTCGGGGTTGTGGAGGAAGTTGAAAAGCGAAGACGACATGACGAACAAAGTCAGTTCATGCGAGTCCGCGTGGCGCTACCAATCGCAAAACCACTGCGGCGTGGCAGTTACATTGCAGGAAACGACGGGGTGCGTACTTGGGTCAAATTCAAGTACGAACGACTTCCTATCTTTTGTCATTACTGCGGATTATTGGGGCATGATCTTCGCCACTGTGCAAGTCATTTCGCAAAGGAAAAAAACGGAGAAGAAGCTGTCATCCAATATGGCGAATGGCTTAAAGCGGTGGGAGGCCGCCCAAAACTTACATCGGCGCATGAGACGGGGAGACACAACGTTTCCGACGTCGACGGCGAAAAAGAACAGTCACCGAGTACAGTGGAGCCGATGAGTGTTAATGTCCATGATAGCAATATTCAGTGCAAAGGCGTTACTAACACAGTTGGAAACGGAGGCATTAATGAGTACAGCCAGGAAATCAAGAAGCCAGACAATGATACTTTTGGCAACGTCTCTGTAATTATGGATTACGTTACCAGGAGTAATGAAATTAATGAGAAAGATGTGAGCACTGAAACGGAAAAATTGGATGATGAAGCGGGCCATAAACACAGACAGGGACCACCAGGTGCAATGAGACCCGGTTCTGATGGGCTGATTCCTAGGCCCAATAAAACTTGGGCTAGATTTAAAAGAATGGAAAGTGAGCCCGATACAACCAATAGGGCTCCTCGTATGCCAATGCTGGGAAAAAGAGATGCCGTGATCATGCAATGTGAGGAGCAGGAACAGCAACAGGGAAAGAGAGGACGTTGGGAGGTTGACAAAGCCAAATATGAAGAAATATCGGCGGGGGTGGAGAGCCACCCTTGCCGGAAGCAATGAAAATCCTAAGCTGGAACTGCCAAGGGCTTGGAAACCCTTGGACAGGTCGAAGCCTTCGCAAAATTGTGAGGGAACAAGATCCCAAGGTGTGTTTTTTAATGGAAACTAGATTGGACAAAGAAGGATTTCAGAAGTTGTACAAGGACCTACCGTTTCAAAACCGAATTATTACTAAACAGCCTGACTCAGGGGGTGGATTGCTTTTTGTGGAAGTCAGAGGCTAGTATTGAACTAGTAAACTACTCAGCCAACCATGTACTAGTCTTGGTGAAGGAGGAAGACGGTTTCGAGTGGCACCTTACAGGCTTCTATGGCTGGCCGGATGCAACACAAAGGCAAAAGTCTTGGGATTTGCTGAACCATCTCAAGAGCCTAGTGGGAGGACCATGGCTATGTATAGGGGATTTTAATGCCATCCTCCACCCCAGTGAAAAGCTTAGCAAGCGCCCATGCCGCTTCAGCCAAGTGGAAGATTTTCGTAACATACTTGATCTTTGTCAGCTTAGAGACTTGGGTTTCAATGGATATCCGTATACATGGAATAACAAAAGGCCAGGGGAGGCGAATACAAAGGTACGTCTTGACCGAGCTGTTGCCACAAAGGATTGGACTGATAATTTCCAGTTAAGCAAGGTGTTTCATCTCTCATCCCACGCATCAGATCATCTCCCTATCCTTCTCCAATCACAAGGTTACAAAGAGCAAAATTCAAAGAAGGGCAGTGGCTTTAAATTTGAGGAGACGTGGCTATTATGGGATGATTGTGAAGCGGTGGTGGAAGGAGCATGGAATGGAGGTGGGAATGAGGTGGTCAGTCTAGCCAAGATAAAAGACAAGATTACTACATGTGGGGCGCAACTGAAAGCATGGGGAGTAGAAAAATCCAACCCGGATAGTGAGGCCATAAAACAGCTTCAAAGAAGACTTGACAGCATGATTTTTGGGGAGGTTACAGCTGAGTCCAAAGCAGAGTACCTAGAGGTGTCAAAAAAATTGGATGATTTACTCCTTAAACAAGAAATTTTTTGGGCACAAAGATCTAGAATCTCATGGCTCAAGCATGGGGATAAAAACACAAAGTTTTTTCATACCAAAGCCTCACAACGGAGAAGAAGGAACCATATTCAAAGAATTAAAAATTCTGATGATTGTTGGGTTGAGGAAGTAGACGACATTGCAAGGGTGGCAAATGATTATTTCGCTAACTTGTTTACTGCAGGTACATGTAGCCAAATTGATGATTGCTTAAGCGCGGTACCCCACAAAGTCACCCCCAATATGCATCAGATCCTGACTAGTGAGTTTACGGCGGATGAAAATTAAGGCGGCATTATTCCAAATGGGACCAACAAAGGCCCCTGGACCGGATGGTATGAACGCACTTTTTTACCAAAAGTTTTGGCATGTTGTTGGTGACAATGTTATTACTGCTGTGTTGGATTACTTGAATTCTGGATGTATGACTCCTGGCATTAATCATACCAATATTGTGCTAATTCCAAAAGTGAAGAATCCTGTTAAAATGCCTGATTTTAGACCAATCAGTTTATGTAATGTTATCTATAAGATTATATCCAAAGTGTTGGCTAACCGGTTGAAACAGATTCTTCCTCATGTGATATCCCCCACATAGAGTGCTTTTGTACCAAACAGGCTTATTACAGATAATGTGCTGCTTGCATATGAAACTCTCCATGCTATGCATTCACGAAAAAAGGGGAAGAAAGGCTCCTTGGCTCTGAAACTAGATGTCAGCAAGGCATATGATAGGGTGGAGTGGCAATTTCTACAAGGAATTATGGCAAAATTGGGCTTCCCACAAAGATGGATTAGTTGGGTGATGGGATGTGTAACTTCAACTACATATTCCATCCTCATTAATGGAAAGCCCTATGGTCACATTCAACCTTCAAGGGGACTTCGCCAAGGCGACCCTCTCTCACCATATTTATTTCTTTTGTGTGCAGAGGGTTTCACATCTCTTTTGGAGAGAGCAAAATTGGAGAATCAAATTTCTGGTGTCTCCATTTGCAAAAATGCTCCAAAAATCACTAACCTTTTATTTGCAGATGATTCCTTGCTGTTTTGTCAGGCTACTCGATCAGAAGCTGTGGTGATTAGTGAGATTCTCCAAAAATATGCTGCTGCTTCTGGCCAATCAATTAACTTACAAAAATCATCGGTGTATTTTAGTAAAAACACACCAAGCAATCAAAGACAAGCATTGGTTTCAGCCTTGGGGGTGAATGAAGTGGAACGATTCGATGCTTACCTAGGCCTCCCAACATTGATTGGCCGGACAAAGTACCACACCTTTTCCTTCCTCAAAGATAGAGTGTGGAAAAAATTACAGGGTTGGAAAGGAATGATGCTGTCAAGGGCGGGTAAAGAAGTGCTTATTAAAGCGGTAGCTCAAGCTATACCTTCCTACACTATGGCGGTGTTTCAATTACCGCTAAAACTATGTGATGAACTCAATTCCATGTGTGCAAAATTCTGGTGGGGTCAAGTTGGCAGTGAGCGAAAGATTCATTGGAAGAGTTGGAGTTGTTTGTCAAAGCCTAAAAAAGAGGGAGGTATGGGATTTCGAGACTTGAGATGTTTTAACCTTGCCATGCTCGCAAAACAAGGATGGAGATTGTTACAAGACCAAGACTCAATCTTATTTAAATGCCTCAAAGCTAGATACTTCCCAAGAAGTCACTTCTTAGAAGCTAGGGAGTCACCACATTGTTCATACACATGGAAGAACATATTGGCAGCATTGCCAATACTCAAAGTAGGTTGCTGTTGGAGAGTTGGAAACGGGTCATCCATTAATGTTTTCAAAGACAAATGGATACCAAACCATCCAACCAACAAAGTTCTACACTCAATGGGGATAGAGGAAGAGGAAGCGGACTGGTTGGTGGCAGAATTGATTGACCCGGATCTTAACTGGTGGAAACGTGATTTTATATCTGCAAAATTTCACAAGATTGATGCAGATGCCATCCTTAAGATTCCCCTGAGTTGCAGGTGGGTCCCTGACTCAATCTTTTGGCTGCACAACAAAGATGGTGTTTACTCATGCAAGTCTGGGTACAAGGTGGCTATAAAATTGGCAATGGAGAACAACTTGAGTGAGAGCTCTACGGGTTCTGAAGGTAATCAAGTGTGGTCCCTGCTTTGGAAGCTTAATGTTCCAAACAAAATTAAGGTCTTTGGGTGGCGAGCAATCCAAGAAATATTGCCAACTAGGGTGAATTTGGAGAAGAGGAAAATAATTCAAGGTAATCTATGCACTTGTTGTGAGAGGGAACCTGAAACTGGGGTGCACGTTTTATGGGAATGTGGTGCTGCCCAAGATGTGTGGGCAGGAAGCACAACACGCCTCCAGAAATTTCAAACTAGTCATTGTGACATGATGGAGCTTTTTTTGAAGCTTTCTGACAGATTGAGTAAGAAGGAACTTGAAGTGTTCATCGTGCAAGCATGGCTCATTTGGAGCCAGAGGAACACGGTCTTGCATGGGGGAAAACGTAAAGAACCAGGTTGGCTAAACAAAAGGGCTATGGACTACCTTGAGGAGTTCCAGAATCAGCGGCAACAACTTTCGACCTCTGCTCCAACAAATGTAAAAAAGAAATGGGAGCCACCACCTCAGTCAATCCTAAAACTGAACTTCGATGCAGCCATCTTCGCAGACCAGAACTGCACAGGACTTGGCGCTATTATTCGGAATGAAAATGGAGAGGTCATGGCTGCCATGTCAGCCAAGGGACCACCGGTGGCAAACAGTGATGAGGCAGAGGCGCTAGCATGTAGAAAAGCTCTTGAATTCTCCATTGATGCAGGCTTCAAGGAGCTTATCATTGAAGGGGATAATGCATACGTTATGAAAGCAGTGGGGTCATCCTTGTTGAATTGTTCCTCACTGGGTAATATTTTAGATGATGTTAAATGTCTTATGAATAGCCTGAGGTATGTTGAAGTTATATGTATTGGTAGGGATGCAAATAGAGTAGCACATGAGCTAGCTAGATTTGCTAAGAATACTCAGGGAGATTTATACTGGATGGAAGACTCCCCACCGCCAGTGATTAGTGCTTTGTATCAGGACATTGTGAATTTGATTGAATGAAAGTTTGGTTTCCGCTTCAAAAAAAAAAATCTACTATACAAAATTACAAATGGTACAACTTAAAAAATAAAATAAAGTAAAAGATTGTACATCTAATTCAACAACAATAACTTATCGTCAGTAAATATCTAAACGACTTCCCTTTGTAGTTTTCATCCTCCCTTCTTCTTCTAAAAAAATAATTATTTTTAAAAAAATAATAAGTCTCAAAGTGTACTAAAAAAGATATTGAATATGGCCCCATATTTGTGAATTGTGATAATTAATAGCACAAAATATTCCCAAAATTAGGTGACAAACTGACAATAAGAGAAGCCAAAGAAGAGGGAGAAAAAGCACCATGGTTAACTTGATCTTGAGGTAATCAGCAACTATCGTCACCTAATCACCTCCTCCACCGCCGCCTCCACCACCACCGCCGCCGCCTCCACCACCACCACCACCTTCACCACCACCATCACCACCACCACCACCATCACCACCACCACCACCGATACCACCTGCAGTGTCTGCGCCATCTCCACCACCGATGCCATCTGAAGTGTCTGCGCCATCTCCACCACCGTTGCCACCTGCATTGTCTGCGCCATCTCCTTGGCCATCACCATCAATGCTAATTCCACATCCACATTTATATAGAACTCCTCCTGGACAGATCACACTCAAAAAAATAGCTACTGCGAACATCGAAGAAACAGCTATGAGAAAAATCTTCAAAGCTTCATCCATATCATTCAAACATTCACTCCACGCGAATAAGTTATCACGTTGGCTTTCCTTTTGTAGTTTAGAATCCTTTCAAACGAAAGTTCAGACGAGGTGAAGTTTTAAGACTTCAACTGATGTTCCAGATGACATGAACATCAAAGAAACTGGAGTAATTCTAACTTAGAATTACTCCAGTTTCTACCCATACCCTCACAAAAATCAGGAACACTCTCAAACTTTTTTTATGCCAAAGAAATTTTGAACTAAAATCTAAAAATACAAAAAAAAATTGTAACAAAAAATCTGAAAAAAAAAAAAAAATTGTAACAGAGAACATGTGAGAATATCTGAGAAAATGATTATGAAATAAGAAATATCTCTTAATTTGGGCAAGCAGCCGAACTAGGCTTTGGAGGAAACACAGGAACAGAGGAAACTGCAGCTCTAACGTTGCTTTTTCTTCAGAGTGGGAGAAAGAGATTTGAGCAATTATTTGTTTAGACTTTTAGATAAGAAGAGGTGAGGACAATCTTTTTAAACAGTATGGTATAAATGTGGGTGGATATCCTTTAGCCACGTTGAGGTTACGTGGGAGAGGCAGATATGGCTGTGGTGGGTTTGAGCGGTAATCAAAGTTTCAAAGGCAAAGAATCTGAATTATTTGCACTTCGTCAATCGGTAAGGTTATCTTAATCTTCAAGGGAGATAAATATTATGTTTATAATATTTTTAAAATAAATCATAAGTGGTTAGTTGTTATTAGTTCAAATTTGAATCTAACACTAAGATTATTTTTTTATCCCAACAATAATAACTTAAGATTTGTTTTAAAAATGTTGTGGATATATCATTTCTTTTCAAGAAAAGCATAAAATATTTTTAAAATAAATACAATTTTTTTAGAAGAAATAGTTAGATGTGAAATTATATTAACATAGATAAATATTTTTAAATTAAATAATGGTTTTATTAAAAATACTGAAAATTATATATGATTATAAAAGTTTAAAACCGGGAGAGGGTCATCTTTCTTCTCTTCACCATTTTTCCTGTTGGGGCAGATGGGGCATCTACTGGTTCGGCGGCTTCTTCCTCGGCAACCGGGGCAGTGTCTGCCTGCTGTTCAATGGCTTTGTGTCTCCTTCGATTTTGAGACATGCACTTAGCAAACTCGTTCCTGATTGGTGCAATGTCGTCTGCAATGGTGCAGCGGGGGCCAAGGTCTTGGGCCTTGCCAATGGTGAGCGTGGGAGGAAGGAATTTCTTGTGCCAAATGTCTATGTATGACAAAAGGGGGTTGTCAACCAAAAGCGTCTGGCTAAAGTTTTGCCAAGTGGAATACACGGGGCTTATGCCGAGGATAAGTGAGATGCCCTAAGTTGCCCGTCATCGTGCACGAAGATCTCTAACCGAAGAACGAAGTTGAGATCTCGAGCGAGGATGACTCTGATGTCCGGCAAAAACCTTCTCGATTCTGCAACAAGTCCAAAAAGACACCAGTAAGCTATATACACAATTAAAACATGAATCTAAAATAAGCAAAGGGTCTCGGTACCGACCAACATCGCATGGCGAAAGCAGGCAAAGTAGCTCCCCGGCGAGCCAGTTACCACGCACTCGGACAAACTCCCCGGCGAAGTTCCTATTAGAATCGAGTAGGCAAGATATAAGCCGGACCCGCATATCCCTAGCCTTTAAATAATAGTCACTAGAAAAGTTCTCGCACAGTTTGTACATGAAATTAATATCATGGTGGCATCACTGCAGTCCGAACAATTGATCCAGTCAGCTGATGCAACTAACAACCTTATAAAAGTTGGGGAGAAGCTGGTCGGGGCAAAGGTCGTAGAACCCTAGGGTACTTATAATGAGGGGTCTTTAGGAAATCTTACCCCTCCCTCTAGTATGAACATTAACGGAAAAAAGACAGTGTTCTGGCCAACGGCCCTCTCGAGAGTAATGTCACCCTCATTACAGTACGCAATATCAACGTCTCTTGGGATACTGAAGGTTTCTCTAAAACTAGCCAAGGCAGCACTAGGGGTGAGAAGATGAGAAAAACCCATTCCTAAAGTATGAAGCAGGGAGGAATCAAAAAAGAAGAAGAAAGAGCTGGAGAGAACTTACTTGGGGCTCTAAAGAGTGAAGAATTGAAGGAGTGTTTATGCGCAAGAGTAGAATGCTCGACAAAGAAGATATTGAGAACGAGACAATGCAAAAAGTGAAATAAGGACTTGAAAGGGGGTATATATAGGCATGAAGGCATTTAATGAAGCTAGGAGCGGGAAAAAAAACCCTCCTAGTTTTTCTTGGATAACCTCCTCACATGTGTGGGCATGGCTTACGAACCGTTAGACAGTTACCAACCATCTGACGAATCGCCAACCGACGGGTTATAATTACGAATGTGACAGCCTGGCACGACGCTACTTTTGAGAAGTCCACGGTAATTACCCTGACCGTGCATGAAAGAGATGACCGGTGGTTTAGAGAAATCGTCATTGCAATTCGAATCGTTATTAGCTCGTTCCCGTTAACCTGCCCGTCGAAATCGACGATGACACTCAGCCCTCGTAAACCTTGATTCATTGCCGAGACCCGTGCATGAATCAAGGGGGGGCTATTGTACGAACATCATCTTTCCCAGCCCACTTGCCCAGAGGCCCATGGAAATGACAGCCCGTGCAAGGGCCTGCACTAATCAGACTAACTGACTGACTCATTCCAGACCAACCTAATGCTCACCAAAAATCCGAAACTTGTGAATGGAATCATTCATGGCATGTTCGGCAAGTGTGAAACCTCACCATTCCCGATAATCATGTTTCCTGGGGTGGGTCGAGATTTAAGTGCACAGCATTACCCTGATAACGTCTCTGTCGGGCACCTAACCTACCAACGGAACTAGTTCCTAAGCCACTATCGTCTTCTCCTCATCACCTAACCTCTAACTGCGAGTAACGGTAGTGGACCTCCCATCCGTCGCCTAGGGAATGCCTTCGCCGGGCAATAGACCTAATGGTGGAACCAGTTCCAATGCTACTATCATCTTCTTTCACTCATAATTAAACATCCACTTAGGAGAAACAGCATTGGACCTCCCCTTTCACTGGCCTGGAGAATGATCATGGCAACCCCATTGACTGCGGCTATAAATAGGGAAGAGAGATTCAATGGAGGGGGCTGGCAATTCTAGAAGAGAGACCAGGAAGGAGGATTGGGATACTTAGGCTGTCGAGCATAGAGTCACCCATTGTAGGAAATCTAAAAACCCACAATACAAATAAATTATGAGCCCAAATACCTTTGAGGCCCAATTATCATATTTGGGTGCGCACAAAAACAATATATACATAACTACTAAACTACAAGTGCATCAGTTATAACTTCTTGAACTTCAATCACATCTGTGGAGTCTTGCTTCCTTTGCTCCAACTCTTTAGCTATTTAGCACTGATCTTGATACTCCCCTTCAAGATGGACTTTAGATTGATAAATGTTCATAAGTCCCATCTTGGACAGAAGGGTAGAAAATTGCTTGTGATGATTTAGTGAGCAAATCAGCTAATTGAGATTGAATTCTGACATGGTTAAGCTTGATAACTTTCTCCAACACCTTATCCCTCACAACATGACAATCGATCTCTATATGCTTCGTTCTTTCATGAAAAACAGGATTGGAACCTATGTGAAGAGTTGCTTGGCTGTCACAAAATAACAATGATTCCTTATTGTGATCAACTTGAAGATCCTTTAACAAATATATAATCCAAATAATTTCACAACTGGAGATAGCCATTGCTCTATATTCTGCCTCAACTGAGGACCTAGAAACAGTAGATTATTTCTTTGATTTTCATGAAACTAGTGAATCACCAATGAATATACAATATCCAGTAACAGATCTCCTTGTATTTGGACATGCAGCCTAATCAGAGTCAATAAATCCTTTCACATGAAGCTCTGAACTTGCTAAGAAGAAAATGCCTTTTCCAGGTTCATTCTTCAGGTATTGAAGAACCTTAAGTGCTGCCTCAAGGTGTGGTTTTCTCGGGTTAGCCATGAATAGGGTTAACTTATGCACTGCATAAGTAATGTCAGGCCTTGTGATGCTCAGATATAGCAATCTTCCCACCAATCTTCTATACTGTCCTGGGTTATCAAGCAATGAACCTTCATGTTTACTAAGCTTCAAGTTTTGATCCATGGGAATTTTGACAGGTTTGCAACCACGAAGTCCTGCATCCTCCAAAATCTCAAGGGCATATTTTCTTTGACGCAAAGAAATGCCTTTGTCTGTTTTTGCTACTTCCAAGCCAAGGAAATACCTCAACTCACCCAGATCCTTCAATTTGAACTTCTGATTCAATAACACCTTAAACTAATCAACCTGCTCTTTATCATTACTTGCAATGAGAACATCATCTACATATACCAATAAGACAATGAAAGAAGTCCCTTGCTGCCTTGTAAAGAAAGAGTAGTCTACTTTAGATTGAGTGAAACCAAGTTGAATTAGTGTGGTGGAGAATTTAGAGAACCATTGTCTAGAAGCTTGTTTAAGCCCATATAGTGACTTATTTAACTAGCATACAAGCTGTATCCATGCTCCCCCTTGCTGTGAAAACTATGTGGAAGGGCCATATATACTTTTTCATGTAAGTCACCATGAAGACATGCATTATTTACATCAAGTTGGCTAAGGAACCAACCTTTCACAGCAGCCACTGCAAGAACACACTTGACAGACACCATTTTTGCAATAGGACTGAAAGTTTCAAGATAATCTAGACCCTCATTTTAAGTAAATCCTTTGGCAACCAATTTAGCCTTGTACCTTTCAATAGACCCATTTGTCTTGTACTTAATTCTATAGACCCACTTGCATCATATAGGTTGTTTGGTAGGAGGCAAAGCTATAACAGTCCAAGTGCTATTGACTTCCAATGCAGTAATTTTAGCATCTAAGGCATCTTGCCATTTAGGGTCAGAAACTACTTATGAGAAACATGTAGGTTCTATGGTAGTGCTAATAGAACAACAAAAGGATTTGTAGGCAAGTAATAAATTGGCACAAGAGAGAAAGGAAGAAAGGGGATGGGAAGTACCTGGTTGGGACTGACTGGAAATGGATGCTGAGTAAATCTGATTACAATGATAAGCCTTAAGATAAGAAAGGGGCTTAGAAGTTCTAGCAGACCTTCTAGGAAGCACAACTTGATCAGAAGAGACATTATGATTAAGTACATCAGAGGTAACATGATCAAAGGCATCAGGGAAAGTTTGATCATCTAAATCAAGATCATGATGAAACTGTATAATAGAATCAGAAGTGATAGAAGGTGAAGGATCAAGAAAAACGGATGGAATGGAAGGAATATTAGGCAAATGAATCAGATTAGTGGAAGGGTGTAAAGCAAAAGAGAAAACCTTTTCATGAAATACTACATCCCTAGAAATGAAAATGGAGTGAGATTGAAGATCAAATAACTTGTAACCCTTAATATTGAAATGATAGCCTAAGAAGACTGATTTTCTAGCTCTAAGAGAAAACTTATGCCTATGTGGGGTAACACTAGTAGCAAAGCAAGGGCTACCAAATGTCCTCAAGTGAGAGTATGAAGGAACTTGATGAAAATGGGCTTTATAAGGAGACTTATGTTGCAGGAAAGGGGTAGGAAGTCTATTAATCAAATAGACAATTGTGAGAACACAATTACCCCAAAAAATAAGAGGGAAATTGGATTGAATTTGTAAGGCTCTAGCAGTAGCCAAAATGTGCTGGTATTTTCTCTCTACAACTGAGTTTTGTTGTGGAGTATACATACAACTTTGTTGATGAATGATGCCCTTACAACAATAGAAATCAACCATATTAAATTCTAAGGCATTATTAGTTCTAATGGATTTGATAGAAACATTAAATTGGATATGTACCATATTGTAAATTGAAACAATCAAAGGCCTAACTTCTGATTTAGCTTTTTAAAGGAAAACTCAAGTAGCCCTTGATGCATTATCTCTAATGGTAAGAAAATATCTATGTCCAATAGTAGTAGGAGTAGAAAAAGGACCCCAAACATCCATGTGAACAAGATCAAAAGAATAAGAAGCTCTTTTATTCTCAAAAGGAAAAGGCAGCCTCTTTTGCTTAGCTAAAGGACATACATTGCAATCTTTAGTACAACAATTTTGTAAGAAAGGGAAAAGATGACTCAAAGAATGTAGTTTCATATTAGATAGATGTCCTAGTCTAGAATGCCATAAGGAATACAAGTTGGCATGTGAAACAGAAGAAGAAAATGCAGTAAAAGAGCTGAACTTATTCTTGAGAAGAAATTCATCAAGAGACTTGGAAGCTGTGGAGAGACTTGAGCTTTGTAACAAATAGAGTCTATCATGCATTTGGCCTATTCCAATCGTGTTCCAACAAGTAAGGTCCCGTATAAAACAGTAATTGGAAAGAAAAACAAGACAAAGGGGTTGGGAGTGAGTTAATGCACTAACAAATATCAAGTTGAATGAAAAAGATGGCACACAAAGAACATTGGTCAAGGTAATATGAGATGAAAGTTTGATTATACCAACATGTGTCACAAGAGCAGACTCCCCATTAGGAAACTCAACCATTGTATGTGTAATTACAGTAAAAGAAGTCAATAAATGTAATGAGCACACTATATGATCTGTAGCACTAGTGTCTACAACCCAAGTTTCAACACCAAAGGCTTTTCTATTCACAACCTTAGTAGAAAAGACTGAATGTGAAGAGCAAGAAACAGTACCTGCAACTGCATTAGAAGGCAAAGACACAACATTGACCATATGTTCCTGAGCTGTTGAGGCCTGGTGTGCTCCAATTGAAGAAAACCCAATCAAAGAGAGAAGCTACTAGTACTAATCAGGAGTAAATGCAGGTGCTTGAGCAACAAAAGAAGTATTATTTGTGTTTAGAACAAAGCAATTGCCTTGGGACTGATCTACAACAGTGAAGACTTGATGAGCCATGACATTTTTTTTTCTTGAATTTGTAACCTGATAGGAAACCATGGAGTTTGTAACACTTATCCACAGTGTGATCCAATTTTCCACAGTGAGTGCACATAGGTCGCTCTTTTCCTTTAGGATTGTTGCCTGAACTCTTTGTGGCCAAAACAGTAGATTCAACCCTCACAGAGTTGGTGACAGACTTTCGCATCTCCTCTTGAATGAACAAAGAATGTGCCTTATTAACAGAAGGCAATGGATCCATTAATGAAGTTTGTGTTTTTACTTGAGAGAACACATCATTGACTCCTGATGATGATGAAAAACCACCAGCAAGTCACATGGTCCCCACAAGTTTGAAACAATACCTACACAAAAAAAAGAGAAGACCTAACAGAGAGCACCGATGCCGTGCTGGTAAAAACCCTCCGAAGGTTAAGTTAGAACTTTTCACAACTCTAGAGTGCCAGAGCTAAGATGAATTATGCGTACCTTGTATTTTGAGTGGTCATGGGTTTTTATAGTAGAGTCAATCTTTGTTTCTTGCGTATCACAATGCTTTCTTATAGAGAAGATCTTCATTAATGGGCGTATATTACGGAATCGTTCTCAATTAGGATTCTATACGTATTAGGACTCTATGAGTTAGAGTTAATCGTGGGATGCAAGTTATTTCCATCTAGGAGCCCTTTGAGCTTAACCAAAGCAGATGGACACCACGAGGCCTTTACATCAGCCTCCAATGTGTCCGTGCACTTTTGACCCGTCCACCCTTGGCCAATTGGTCCAGGGTCGTCATGTTCGTTCAAGAGCATCCATCATCAATCCTTTTATCCTCTTCAACTCCCATGAGGAATTTCATTGTAGATTCCTTTTCTTGAAGACCCTTCAATCTTTGATTGATGTTGCACACACACACACACTTGCCACTAGTGCACTGAAGGAATGGACTAAGATTCTAAATCTGATCCCACAAAACTTTGAGCTGAGTGAAGTAATCAGTGAGTGACTGCTCTCCCTGATGAATCTCAGCAATCTGTTTTTGGAGATTAAAGACCTTAGTGCCATTTCCTTAACTAAATGTGTCTCGAAGATTAGTCCAAATCTCAAGTGCAGTATCTCTGTAGATAATACTTGCTTGAAGCCTTGGTGAAACTAAATTAATGATCCAAGTACCAACCATATTGTCAGCACGGATCCAAGATTGAACAGCTATTGGTGAATTCACCAATGATGATGAAATGGTTAAAGAACCATCAATGAATCCAAGCTTATTCTTTGCAATCAAAGACTTCCTCATTGACCTTGTCTAAGCAAAATGGTTTTCTCCCCCAATTAATGGTTGAGAAGTAAGAACAGCTCCTGGATTTTCACCAGGATGTAAAAACAAAGGATCATTGGGATTGTATGATTCTTGCGAAGAAGATAAAGATTCAGTGGTGGAAGTGTTAGCAAAAGTTATGGTATTAGCCATTAAAAGAAAACGAAATGCTTAAAGGAACGTAGTAAGAAAAATAAGAAAGCTTGAACAAAAAGCTTGAAAAGAAGCAACAATGGTGGACAAGAAGAAGAAATTCCCAAATTTGAAAAACCCTAGAAAAAGAAGTTTCCAAAAAGCTCTGATACCAAATGGGAAATAACAGAATTGGGAAAATCTAAAGTTGTATTGAATAAAAATTATCTTGGTCCTTATATACAATCTTGGGCTCAACCAGTTACAGAAACAAAGCAAATTGAACTAACTTAAAACTAACTAAGTACCTTCCTCACGTGTGAATAACTAACAGCTCACATGCAAATAACAAAAGCTCAATAACAAATACTATGAACTACAAGTCGTATAGGAAACAATATATACATAACTACTAAACTACAAGTGCATCAGATATATCTTCTTGAACTTCAATCACATCTGTGGAGTCTTGCTTCCTCTACTCCAACTCTTTAGCTATTCTGCCCTGATCTTGATACTTTCCTCCATATCATTCAAAAATTCACTCCACGCGAATAAGTTATCACGTTGGCTTTCCTTTCAAACGAAAGTTCAAAAGAAGTTGAAGTTTTAAGACTTCGATTGATGTTCTAGATGACATGAACATCAAAGAAACTGGAGGCATTCTAACAACAAAAGCAGACAGGGCGGTTTGATTCATTTGGGCCAAAGGAGAAAATTGATTATTTTTCATAGGTAAAATTAATATTAATTAGCATGAATCATGCGGAATATTTTTTTTTAAAAAAAATTATAAACACAAAAAAATTTGACAAAACTTTTTACATTTTATGATGTGAGTGTGACAGATTGATAGTAGTGAATAAAAGAATGATACTAGTGGTGAATTTAGTTGAAAATTAATAAAAGTTTGCTAACTTGACTATTGTAAAAAATGTTGTTAATTTTTTGTGGATTGCTTTCTTTTTTTCTTTTCTTTTTTCTTTTAGAAGTGTTACATTCATAATATTTTTCATAACAAATCTTAGGTGTTAAGTTACTTCTTGTTTTCTATTTGAACCTTCCACTAAGATTAGTTTTTTACTCTCAATAACAGTCCTTAACAATTTGCTATTTAGGATTTTTTTGTAAAAATATTGTGAATTTAACATTTCTTTCTCTTTTTTATTTATTTTTTATTTAATAAGAAATTATTATTTTATTTATTTGTTAATATTTCGGCATAATTAATACTGTTGGTTACAATGTAGGGTTTTTTTTTTACTTGGCGCCTTAAGCGGCCATTTCAATAGCTTATATAATTGAGCCCCCACTGCAAGCAGACTAGGAGACTATTACTGCTTGCTGTTTTTAACAAGCCGCGTGTACACTGTTTAATTAGACCTTAAAAGCAGAGGACTTGGGAGTCTTGGATGTCATGTCATGTGGAAGATAAGATACTAACGTGTCGCTGTTAATATGTTTGTTTTTTAATGCATAATAATTACAGTTTTCATAATTTGTTATTGAGGCAAAATCCAATTTATTTTTTAGACCAGCCAGAGGCCAAACAAACATTAATAATTGACATGTGGGTTATGGCTTATGGGTTCAAGTTTTGGATTGCCAAAACTTGGAGCCTCTCTTCTCAAGGATCACCCTTCTTCATTCTTAGAACACTCGCGTATGTGATTGTATAATAGAAAAGACATTATATTTTAGCCAATCAACCATATCAAATCATGTAAAGCAATGTAAAAATACATAGTTGTTAGAGTGATAATGTAAATTTACACCGAAACTATTTATTTTACATTTAGTTTTTTTATTTTATTTTTAGGTATTTCAAACATGAAGGAAAATATGCAGTGGATAATGGTTGTTATGTGTGAAGAAATAAAAATAATTTTAAAAATCAAGAAAAATTAATATTTTAATAAAATGTAGTGTAAAATAGATAATCTATGGGGAGTGTTTTAAAAATGGAGTATATAAAGCTAAAAAAATAGGCTCTCATACTAAAATATATAAGAATTTTTGTACTAGCTGATATAAATGCTTTTAGCTTTAAGGATGATCAAATCCAATGGGTAAAGGGTACCTCACCTACTGAAACTTCCAGGCATTACCAGATACATCATGGATAAAAGGAATTAGGTTAGGTTTTACCTAGAACCCAAAATTATTGGGTCAAGTTTGGGTATTACTCGGATCCCATACTTTTTATATTAAACTAATATGTAACTCGTGCTACCGCATGAGAATAGATATAATTTAATAAAACAATGAAAAAAATATATTACATTTTATTATTTAAGTGATACTATTGGTTTTATTTTTTTTATTTATTAATCATGAGTTTAGTTATGTTTAAAAGTCTTAGTTTATTCATGTTTAATAAAACTTAGCATTATTTAATTTTTTAACAATTGCATGGATATACTTAAAAAATACACATTAAGACTATAATTCCTATATATATAATTTAAATACTATTGATAAATAGTCATTGTTATATTTTGTTAAGTCTTTAAAAAATCTTTTAAGGATATTTTTAGATTGAAAATGTAAATTGTCCATATCGTTTTTGTTTAAAATTTATTAATTTTGAATTTTTGATATTGTGAAGCACTCTATTTTTCTTTTTTTTTTTCTTTTTTTGCTTATTTTCTAAGTGATAATTGCCTGCTTCATAATGCTTTTTTAATTATTATTTATTTATAGGAAAGCTTCATCTGATGTAACGAAATTGTTTTATTAATTTGGATTAAAAAAATTTAAATCAATTTTGAAAATGAATATATGAGTTAGAATAATATTATTATAAATATCTTTTTTGCAATTTAAATGTATTTGCTTGCTTGTTTTCTAACTAATAATTATCTACTTTTAATTTTACATAAACTTCATAATGTTAATAAGAAATTCTGGGGAAAAAAAAAGGAAATCAAATTCGGTTTCTTCATGTGGGCTTGGTTGGAACAAAAGAAGGAAATCATATGGCCAATAAACATTAACATGAAGGAATTGAAAAAAGAGGGGTTAGGGGTTAATGGAGACTCTGCCTTTTTAATCTTCATCATACCACTAAGAAAAAAAATGATTGCACAAATTGCGAACCAAATTGGGGAAAAAATAAGAATATGAAAGCAAGTGAGATAGAGAGAAACTACCTTGAATGCCTTTAAAAACTCAGAGCAAAGATTATGTATTTGAGAGATAGATGAAAGCCAAATGTGAAGATCTATGCGAGAGTGGAGGTTTGTGTTAGTTTTAACTTTTAAGTGGTGGAGGCGTAGGAATGTTTTTTTTTTTTTTTTTTTTTTTTGTGAAAAATGTCGTTGAATGTTTCTGAAAGGTTGTATGTTTATGCTTATACAAACAACGAATGGGATGGTAAGGATTTTTATAGTGTGCAAGTTAAATGTTTTTTGCTTAGGTGAATGAACTTGATTATTGTGGTTTTCTAACTTTCATGTTAGGTGTTAATGTATGCACAAAAATTTAAAATTTTAGATTAGATATATGATGCAAAATTAACTATCCAATTTAGAATTTAAATTATATTTTCTCTTAGCTTTGATTTTATATATATATATATATATATATATATATAAAATTCCTTTGGCACAAAAATTAAGAAAGGATTTTAGAGTGATTGGGATTGATGTGAAAAAAAAAAAATGAAGAGCCAAAAGATAGAGAGAGTCATTAAAGACTCCTATGTGATTTGAGGAAATCTGTATATGTAAGTATGGTGTGGTCTTTAGGTTTTTATATTCTATGAGAAGTAACTACAAGGTTTTGATAATCACAAGGATAAGGTTCCTTTTTTTGTAATCACAACATAAACAGGGGAAAAAAACTGGCCTTTGTTAACAAAATAAGTAGGTACTATGGAAAATCGCAGCTAACTACTTGTTATTTTATTTTATTTTATTTTTTTATGAATTGAGAATAGATTTAAGGGATAATAGGAATTTTTGGTATAATTGTGACTACCGTTCAAATAAGAACATTAAAAACTCTAATAAATAGCATATCAATAGCCTATCAAATAATTGACCAATAATAATAACAACATAAACAATTGTCTTTTTTTTTTTTTTTTTTTTTTTTTATGAATTGGGAATAGATTCAAGGAATAATAGGAATGTTTGGTACAATTGTGACTACCATTCAAATAAGAACATTAAAGCTCTAATAAATAGTATATCGACAGCCTATCAAATAATTGACCAATAATAATAACATAAACAATAAAAAACAGTTGACCTTTGGTAAGGAAATAAATAGTTAAAAGCCTCAGTTCGTTGGCAACAGAGTTTCCCAATTTTATGACAATCTCCTGTGGGGGAAAAAACCACAGCAAATAAGGACATAAACTGTGAAAACATAGATGACCTTTGTTAAGACAATAAGCTGTTTAAAGACCCTTTGTCATATAAGTTACGAACACATTTTTAAGGTAAAACAGCATATACCCTTTATTAATGCATTATTAGAACTCTCATTTGCAATTCAAACAATTTCCTAGTTTCCTTGCAACTTGTTATGAAACAGAAAATTGACATGCAACATCAATCATAGGAAAACAAAAAAACTTATATAATTAAAGAATAAAAATGATTCACAAAAAGGACAGAAAGCATAGGCAAATGAAAGAAATGAGTAATCATACCTTAGGAATGGTTGGAATTTGTTTTGCAAAACATAAACCAGGGCCATTAAAATTCTGAGTTTCCTTGCAACTTGTTATGAGAAATAAAAGAAACATGCAACATCAATGATAGGAAAACAAAACAATTTTATAATTAAACAATAAAAATTATTGACAAAAAGGACAGAAAGTATAGGCAGATGAAAGAAAATAAACATGCAACATTAATCATAGGAAAACCACAAAATTATATAATTAAACAATAAAAAATTTATACAAAAAGGAACGACAATATAGACAGATGAAAGAAAGCACTAATTAAACCTTAGGAATGGTTGGAATTTGTTTTGCATAGCATAAACTATGACCATGAAAATCGTAAAGACAAGTACAATCGAAATATCTACAGAACCTCTTCTTATATAAGACACAAAAATACCCAAATACATGCATCATTGATACCAAGAGATTCTTTTGAAATTCCATAGCATTGATTGCAGAAGAGGGGAAAAGGGAGGTAAACCTGAAAATATGTAGGTATGGAAAAGGGAGACGAACCTGAAAATACACGGGTGTGGAAAAAATAAAAAGCACATCAAAATTACAAAAGATGGAGGAAAATTAGACTCCAATTTTATATTTACATTGGCACGTGGCACAATATAGATTAGAATTCTAATTTAAAATTGCAATTGAAATTTTTCTCTGCTTCACATATTATATATATATATATATATATAGATAATTAAAAAAAAAAAATCTAAACAAGTCCAACTCACTTTTGCTGTCTTTTTTGTTTTCCTCAGGTGGCACTAGCCGTCATTTTTTGGGTAAAATATTATTTGGTCCTTAAACTTTACTAAAAATCCTTAAACTTTACTAAAAATTTGTTTTTTGAATAGTATAGAGACAAAAATAAAAATGAAAAAAGAACTTTTTCAATAGTTTAGGGATAAAAACAAATTTTTAGTAAAATTTAAGAACATAAATGAAACATTTTCAATAGTTTAGGGACGAAATATGAACTTTTCAATAATTTAGAGATGAAAAATTATTTCTTAAAGTTTAGGAATGAAAAACAAATTTTTGGTAAAATTTAGGGACCAAAATAGTATTTTATCCTTATTTTTTCTAGTTTGTTTTGCTTCGGGGTTCTGATCTACCTGGCTTGGTAAAACCATGCTAGGTGTTACCCCATGTGTTTATTAGAGTTGATAAGATTACCTTAATTCTTAAACCCCCAAATTCTTTTTTTTTTTAAAAGATTACCTTAATAAAGGAAAGCAAAAGCCTCCTTGGTGATATTCCAAACATTCTTGCAAGTTGCAACTCTTAAGAAGTCGTTTGGTATGATTATTTAAGCAACGCTTCTCAGTATCGTTGCTTAAATATTAAGGGCCTGTTTGGTTATAGATTTTCAATATCGTTGATTAAATGTTGTGAAAATACATGTGGGTTAAAAAATGTTATTAAAATACGTATTTTAATGTTTAAATATTAAAAACTGTTTTTAAAACACCCTTACTAAACATCCCGTAAACATTCAAAGTTGTTAATAACTAATCTGACTTTATATTTACCATAACGGTTGACAACTATATTTGTTTAGCTAGAAACAGTTAAAAAGCTAAGAATTTATTTGAAACAGCCCTTATGTGTGGGTCAACATTAAATAATAGACAAATAGCAATTAGATATTAAGTAATAAATAAGATTTTTTTTTTTTTTTTTTGAGAAACAAACATACACAAAAGGGAGAGAGAAAGGGGTTCTAACACAAAAACACACCACAACTCTACTTAAAAGTTATGGTAACTTTTAAAGGAGGGTGGGACAAATTATACTACACACAATACTCTCTTAAGCAATATAGGAAAATTACCCATTCTTTTTTTTTTTTTTTTTTTTGAGAAACAAACACACACACAAGGGAGGGGGAAATGACAGTTAATTTAAAAAGAAAAAATAAGATTTTATTTAAATTTGAAAAATATAAACTAATGACTAATGTCAACTTAAAATAAATGGACAATTAATGTTTTAAACAAAAAATGAAATTTAAATGGCTTATAAGTAGGATGAAATTGCTATCCCTAGTAATACAAAAATGAAAGAATTTTTTATTTATTTATGAATAGTTTAAGCAAAGAGTTAAAAGACGGTTCATATAAACTAATGTAAAAATAGAAGGTTTTCTTTGGATAACTAGAAAATGTTGACCCAAAAAAATTGAATTGTTTTAGTATAAGCAATTTTTTATTTTACATGTTTAAAGTTTTTAGGCTATTTATATAGATATGCCTTGGAATAGTAAAATCCATATTTAGGGATTTGATTGTATCAATAAGTGCACATCATACATTTATGTGTCATTTACACTCCGTTTGTTTCAATGTAAAATATTTTCAAAAAAATATTTTTCAATTTTACGGTATTTATTTTACAGTAAAATATTTGGTCAAAAATAAAATATTTTTAATTAACCAAATCAACGTAAGCATATTTATATAAAATATTTTACACTTAAAATTTTGATAAAACATTTTAAATTTGCTCACTCCCTCACATCCTCGTACTTATCGCTACTTCGTTCCCATAGTCACTTTCACGCTTTAACTCCCTCTCAGATTTCTCTCCAAAAAACCCCTGCCACCATCGGTCCCCTCTCCCACCAATCACAAACTCTAAGGTCTGAGGCACCACTGGCAAGTATGAGGCACTGCCGTGTCTTAGCATTTTGTTCTTTAGCTGATTCTGGTGACATTCAATAAGCCTGTGTGCTTTTTTCTCATTTTGGAAGACCCAATACTTATATGTGGAACACTATGATCAGGGGCTACTGCAAAGCCAAAATTCCCACCATGAGGTTTCCATTTTTTTTTGTCAAATGGCTTGAGAATGTGTTGAAATGGACCATTTGAGCTTCATTTTTGCGCTCAAGGCGTGCGAGCACTTTTTTGCAGTTTTAGAGGGGGTATCGGTTCATTGCTGGGAAGATGGGTTTTGAATCTTTTGATTTGTATTTGGTAGTGCAAAATGGGTCGGTCCATTTTAATGCTAAACGTGGTTGTTTGGATTTGCGTGTGAAGTGTTTGATCAAAGTTTTGTGAGAGATATGGTTACTTGGACCTCAATGATTGATGGATATGTTGTGCATAATTGTTCGGAGTAGGCATTGGAATTGTTTAATTTGATGCTAGCGAGTGATGTTGAGCCAGATGAAGTTACCATGATGGCTGTATTATTATGGAGCAACAATTAGTGATTTATCATCTCAGCTTGGTGTTGAAAATAAAACCAATTTTGGGATTTTTGAGCATCTTATTGTACGTGGGATGGTGGATGAACGTATACTTATTCTTGTGTTACACAGGAAAGTACTTGCCCAGCTTTCTGAAGACAATCTAATTTCATATTGCTACTTGCCCAGCCTTTTGAATAAGAAATTAACATCGGCTTCACTTTTGAAAGTAAATGAATTGGTTTGTTGTAAAGTGAGCAAAAACTTTTATAGATCTTGGCAGAAAGTTTGTTCAAAATTAAGTAAAAAATAGTATTTTTTACTAGCTCTAGTGATCCCTTGTCCGTCTCAATGTATTTTTTGGACGTTATTAAACAAGTGTTTTAATTTTTTATTAGTTTTTTTTTCATTTTACTTTGTGCCAACCACTGGAAAATATTTTACACAACAATTTCATGTATACTGCCAAACATAGTAAAATGAAAATATTTTCCTGCAAATATTTTACCTTAGCAATTATTTTACATCGAAACAAACAGAGCGTTAATAGAAACATCATCAAAAATTTGACAGAATGGCTGCAAATCAAAATATCTTATAATTTTAAGGGATAAAATCTAAATTATAAAAGTTCAAGGTGAAAAATTGAAGGGCCTATTTGGTAAGAGCATTTGGTATGTTATATATAAAATGTTTTTGAATTTGATTTGTTTCTGAAGTAAAATTTGGAGATTCTATAAATTTTGAAGTTTTAAGTTTTGGGGTTTTTGGTATTTGCGTCTCAGTAGGTTGATCTTAATTCTTCATCTTAAATGCTTTTTATTTAGATTTATGTGATTTTTTTTTCTTATTAAAAGTTATGATTTTTGGTTGATTAATTATTTGTTTGGATTAATTTTAATTAATTATTTGTTTGGATTCATCATAAAAGATAATGAAATTAGGTATTATAATTTTGATATTGTTCCATATTTTGAATTTTCTATATTGTTATTATTACGAGAAAGTCATATTGCTACTCAAATCTGAAACTTGGTGTGTCTTCCTCATATTATGGTATTTGTTTATATATTTGTAGTTTTTATTAGTTTTGAGTGTGTATGTATATATAACTGTGGTGCCCATGGGCCCCAAATCACGTATTGGGCCGGCCCAAAAGCCCCCATAAAGAAAAAAGTCCAACCTAACAGCTCAGGATGGTCCGAGGACATAATAATTCCTTTCTGCGATGCCACGTGACAAAGGGAGTTGCCATGCATGAGCGTAGCACCACAGGACACAACGTCCGAGGATGATATTGTCCTCGGCAGCTGGTTGCCGAGGACAGTATTAATGGCCTGGTGGTTCAAAGACTCCCGCATTAAGAACCTTATACACGAATGACTAAAAAAGTGGGGATAAGAGACATAGTAAGTTGATGGGTAAATATCAGAGAAAAGGCTGCTGCCATCGCATTGAAAGCATTATACCTACCCCCCTGGCCGCATTAATGAAGAAGTGACATCTGAACATTGAAATTCAGTCCTACCTTCACCGCCAGAGATTTGAGTAAGGGGGAATGATGGAACAAGTACATAAAAAGGAAACACCTGGATTACACGTGGAAGGAGGAAGAAGGAGAGAGGCAGGCCTATAAAAGGAGAGAGAGAGAGAGAGAGAGAGAGAAGGGGAGAAAAAATAAAACAGTTATCCTCGGCAGGAATATACGAAGAAATATTTCGTCCACTTTAGAGAAGTACGCATATATTCTGTGATTGAACCGATCCTTTATGTTATCTACCGCTCAAACCCCTAGATTAGAATCCTGCTCTCTATAAATTCATTGTTTAGGGCTCATAGGCTTGATCCGGAGGTTTAATTCAACACAAAGCTTGATTTGTGCCCTTACAATAACTATTGGGAATTTTAATTGCTTTATTAATTTAAGAACTGTAAATTATTTTGTAAGTGTTGGTAATTATGCACTTGCAACTCAATAACGTTCAATGTTAGACAACACTTTCAAACTATGAAAAAGTATAGAAGTTATATATTTCTTTATTTTTTTTTAAATACGAATTAACAAAATTTCTATTTATTCAATGTTGGATTTTTTTTTTTTCAGAGTCAATAGTTTTTCTTGTGCATTGCATGAGTTAGCGATTAGTTGTAAATAAATTAAAAATAGTAGACCCCACATATTTGCCCAAAGTCTTTTAACTCTCAAATTAAAGGGCTTAACTTTATCACAAAAATAATTTTTACACTTTAAATTTGAAACTTATCATTAAAAAAAAATAATGAGTTTTATTCCCTTATCATTATCTTAAAAAAAAAAAGTAATTTACAGATTCTATACGTTACTTTTTGTAAATATTTTTTTTAAATCTCAAAAATAAAAATGGTCTCTCAAAAAATTATTTTTTGTTTCAATATTTTGAAAATTGTTATTAAAAGTGGGAGTTAAACACGTAAAATATAAAAATTATTATCTGAAAAATAGTTTGAAGTTCAATTTTTTAAAATTTGTTTTTATACTGTTTTGAAAACAAAAACAAAAATTTTCTTACCAATTAGACTCTAAATCATTCTCTAAACAAAAAAAAAATAAAAAAAAAAAGACTCTAAACATTTCAAACTTTAAGAGTGTGCTTTGCACTTTGACTAATATCAATTTGATATAATAATTATAAATACTGAATACAATGTATATCTTCTCTTGTATTTATTTATTTTATAAAAAGAATACAATGAAAGAATTTCTCAGAAAAAATACAATTAAAAAAATGAAAGAACTTTTTACATAAAAAAGAGAGGGAGATCTGGGAGGAGGGGATGCCGTAATCTCACAAAAGTCCAGACTAAGTGTTACTTTGCAATGGTCAGAAATATCTTAATGTCAACAGCCACCACCTCCGCCACTAAAGCCTGCACCTCCACCTCCACCACCACAATCTCCTCCCCCACCACCACTAAAACCTCCTCCTCCACCACCACCATCGCAACCGCTAAAACCACCACCTCCTCCGCCACCACCAAAATCTCCTCCTCCTCCTCCTCCTCCTCCTCCTCCACCACTGAAATCTCCTCCTCCACCAACTAAATCTCCTCCTACCCCACCAGTTTCAATATCAAACCCACCACCACCTTCATAGCCTCCTATGCCTTCTCCGCCTCCTCCATGAATACCAACCCCACTACCTCCATGAATATTACCAGAAAATCCTACACGTCGTCTTCCATAAATGATATTCAAAACCACAATTACGACGATCAGGGAAAAGAAAACAACGGGAAGTATTATAAAGGCTTTTTGCATCTTCCTTGTATCTACAATAAGCAAACAAGTTCTCCATAGCTTGCCTTTTATACTTGAGGTTTAAAGAATTGTCTGCCTTTTTAGAAGAGGGTCAAAGTCAAATTTATTGAAAGCTTCAAACATTCTTTGTGGAAATATTTGACTATAAGTACAAATGAGACCAGGTAATTCATTTCTCAAGAGCTTCTGTTTGATTGAGAAGCTAGTTCGCTATTTGCATTGAAGTTTTCAGAGTTCATTTCAAGAGGGCACACAGACATTATAGACTCTAGAGCCTTTTCTTTTTGCTGCCACGTTGCCAGTAAAAATGAGAGTCTTTGTCAACTCTTGTGGTGATTGGATTTGGACCAGTCGTATTTATGTTCTTTTTTTTAGAGAGTATTTATGTATTTTGACTTGGCCATTATTTGGTAGTTGACTTCCCGCCATCGGGCACTTGCACCTTTGACAAGGATTTTATATTTTTAAATTTTATAATTGGTTAATTATAAGTCATCTAGTTTCCCTTTTATTAAACATCTAGTTTCATTACTTGGCCAACTTGGTTTCCTTTTTATAGAATTTGAATCTTAACTAAAAGATTTGGTCAAATATGATTTTTTTTTTTTTTGAAAGGGACGTTTTAACGAATAAAAGGTATAATATTTTAACTGTTATTGTAAGATGATAGAAATTATCATTTTATAAAGGAAGGATATAAATTAAGTATTGCATGACCATCCAACTGGCGATGAGGGAGAACCAACACCAAACCCCGGCCAAAGCTACGTGGCTTTAATATACTTACCCAACCCTTGTTTTTAAGATATACAACTTATACATGGAGAAAAAAATTAAAAAAAAAAAGTTCATCCAACTGACCTAGGGTCTTGGGTAGAGACCAAAATAAAAATCAGCTAAAAATATAGGGATCAAAATAGTATTTTCAGAAAATTAGTTATTAAAATTAAGTTAAACCATCAATACTTTTTATATTCATCTTTAGTGGGAAAAAAAATGGAATTCAAATCTTGGATGTTTCCATTGGAAATATTAGAAAGTTGCAAGCAACTTCAAAATTATTGAATAAACCATCAATATTACAATAAAAGAAACTCTATCTATAGTATAAAGCTATATAATTGGAGTAGAATAAAATAATTTTTAAAATAAAAATATATAATTTTATTTATCAAAAACACTATAGTAGTTTTACTTAACAATGGAATCTGTCAATATCCTCAACCTTCACAAGTAGAGTTATGTTTACTTTCTCTAAAAGAGATAAGGGGAAATGCTGGAAAACAAAAAATTTCAAGAAGAAGGCCCAATTGAGATCAATGTTAATTACATTATTGTCCTGCATATATGTAGCTTATCCACTTTCTTTTTCTACATTTTATTCTTATATATCTATACTACTATATACTACTATTAAGATGATAGCACTCTTTTGTGTCAATTTTTTAAATGTTCCAAAATATCCTCACACCCAAAATATCACATCTATACAATTTTAGGCCAAATAAGTGAAGTTAATAATTTTCAAAAATTTAAAATGTAGGTTTCTTTTGTGTCTACTTTTACATTAAAAATAATGAATAAATTTTAAATTACATTCCTAAAGTTTGGGGTACTTTTAACTTTATCTCTTAAAATTTCAAAATTTTGATTCACTCCCCTAACTTGAGATATTGTTTGGATGTACTACCTTCCATCAATGCATCATGCCTAATTGCCCGTTATAAGTTCAAATAGGCTCGAACATAGAGAGTACAAAATCAAAACAATCACAAAGTTAAAGGGTATAAAATCTAAACAAATAAAACACAGGTGTCATTGGAGGTGCCAATCTGGCAATTATTGGAAAGTTAGGGGCAAAATCAGAATTACTGCAAATTTTAAGTGTGTAAGTTGCAATTTACTAAAATATACCAATATGTTTTTTTTTTTTTTTTCTTTTTATAATGAAGGCTCAACAATATATTTCCAATTACTCTATAAAAAATGGTTTAATTACTTGGCTCATCATGTGAGCGTATTGACTTTTATTTTTATTTTATTAAAAACATTTCATTCATCCCAACTCATATGTGGGTATATCTGTGTTTGTCTAGTGAGATTTATAGCGCAATAAGACGTAGCACCCAAAAAAAAAAAATATACCGAAATATCATTGTAGTCATTATACATATATTATATGTGGCTCATTCTTTGCAATTCTCTCCATTAACTATTAGGTTATTTATACTTTTTTCCCTTAATTATCGGATCATTTATAATATCAAGGGTATTTTAATAATTATTTCATTGTGAAATATTCTATAAATAAAAAAGATTCGGTTATATATTAATGGAGATGAGGTTTTCTGTTCATTTTCAATAATTAAGGAAAGACGATGCTCAATTTTATAGTTTATGGGAAAGTTGTAAACTTACCCCATTCCCCCTCCCCAAATTAAGAATCATTAAAAGCATATGCACAAAACACCTGTGAAGACTAAAGAATCTAATTTAATTTTAAAGGGATTTTCATTTTAAATCCACAAATAACCTTTGTAAAACTTTAATTTTACATCATCCCATCATCATTTGTCATGTCGATTCTTAAAATTTTTTATCATAGAGCTTAATGAAATCAAGGGTTTTTTCTTTCATCAACTCTTTGTTTGTGTATATTTAAAAAGTAAAATAAAATCTTAATTTCCGCCCAAAAAAAAAAAAAAACCTTCTTCGATTCCTTTTTCATTCTTTTTCTTGAATGTTTGGGGCCAATAGGCCTATTGTTGGTATGCACTTGCTCTCTTGCAGTAGTTTTGAAACTTTTGATGTTCGTTTCACGATGGTATACTAGATAGGGTGATCCAAGAGTAATTATTATAAAATTAATATAATAAAGAACGATTCATCCATTATTCACTATCTCTCTCAAATAAATGGTAATACTCTTGATCTTAGCCAAAAGGCGGAAAAAGGTCAATGGTCATACTCATACATACAGATCAAATAAAATTCAATATTATTTATTTATTTTGATGGGATAATATTATTTATTTTGGTGGGACAATATTATTTATATGATTAAAAGATAAACTTTACATATATACCTTCCGTGTATATATATATATATATATATATATATGATATATCCAATACAAAACTTCCCAAAAAAAACCTATCCTAAAAAAAAAAAAAACCCTTCTGACTTAACTATTGCCATACCCCTTAAAAAAAAAATACTGTTGCCATACCCAGCAAATTACAAATTACAAATCATAGATAAAATGATCCCTGTTAGCAACCACCACCTAGCTTCCACCACCCCCACCTAGCTTCCACCACCCCCACCACCACCACAACCCCCACCACCTCCTCCTCCACCACCACCTCCACAACCTCCACCACCACCACCACCACCACCACCACCGCCACCACCACCACCTCCACAAACTCCTCCACCACCGCCACTATTAATGACAGCTGAAGTTGCTAGAACAGCACTATAGTCGGTCATAGCAACCATGCCACCATCTTTTGTGCCACCATGCTTGCCTGTTGTGGATGAAGAAATACCTCCTCTTCTGGGGGTAGCTTTAGCAGTACTACCACCTTTTGGATTTTTATTATTTTCTTTCTTCTTACGCCTTCCGATGCAAAAACAGCCCATAACCTCAACTGCAACTGGCTTTTAGTTTGTATCTTTTAGGAATGGACCAAAAACCAACCATACACCCTCAAATTCCTCTATGCCTCAATTTATATAGCTAAGGTCCTTCCTTTAGGATAATTTAATTAATATGTGTGCTTGAAATTCAAGGAATTTCCGTAATAAAAGGAGTACAACCAGACAAAGATGAAAAATAACGTACATTTCAAATATTAAAATGGAGGACGGTTCTTATCTTTGACATTCATAGAACATAGTGTATAATAATTGCTTGTCAAATACAGAAGTTGTCAATTAATTAAGAAGAGTTCAGATTGGTCAATACGATATGTATGATGATGCGTGGCAATTCCCCTTTTTCTATCCAAGAAATTTAATAAGGGCATTCCTCTCTGACTCTCAACTTCTCTCTCCCAAGTATTTGTCTATTCTTGATAGAAGCTGCAAGGTGACTATGAGTTTTTTTTTTTTTTTTTTTTTTTCTTTTTTTTTTTTTTGGAAAAGTTAATAGATGCTCTAAGGATATTGATTTAGAAAGAGATTAAATTCTATAAAAATGTAGTATAAAACCCAAGTTTTACCATTCGAATATTAACATGCCACATCATCATATTACAAATTAAAGAATAGGCATATCCACACTTAATCAATTCTAATAGCCAATTGAAAAATCCAAATTAATTGTGAATTTATTAAGATGTTATTATGCATGTTTTGTAGGATATACTGAGTTTTAAGTAAAAAAAACTAATGTAGTTATCTTATTAAATGATGTAAAATATGGTTTTGCACCACATCCTTACCAAATTTAAGCTCATTTGAATAATATTGTTAAAAACTAATTGGTTAGAGTTATTATAAGACCACAATTAATTCTAGACCAATTTTTACAACTATTTTATGTGACAAACCCATGAATGGATGTGGATCAGTTTCACATGAACTCATCACCTTTTTTTTTCACCACTCACAATAAGCCACAGGATAATTGTGCAAATGGGCGTGAAATTGATTGTGGTATCAAAATATTTTAATTGACTATCAATAAATGCATTTAGAAAGAGAGGAAGTACTAATGGTTTGATGGTGACTAATTAATTGCAAGAGTGATTTTTTTGAGGGAGTGATGAAATGGGGAGAAGAAGCTTTTGATGTGAAAATTGAAAGACTTTTTTTTTCCTTTTCTTTTTTGGTAAGTGATGAGATAGAAGGAAGAAAATGTATATGGATTTTTTCAATATTTGGATAATCATGAAAACTTTCACAAAAGAAAAGAATAAATGAGTATGAAATATATTTTTATTTTAAGTTCTTATACTAGTGTAGCATTTTTCCGTATGATCAAAATTATGAGCTATTTTTCTATTTAGAGTCTTAGACAACTGTCTATACTCCCAATGGGTGTTCCAAAAAGCATTTCTAAGGAGAACAACCGATGACGGATAATGTTAAGGTTAAAGGTTTATCTGCTTTCTTTTATAAATTTTGTTCTTATTTGCACTTCTATTATGATGATATACCACTCTTTGGTATCCACTTTTTAGTATTCTAAAAGATCCTCACACCCAAATCACTACAAAAAACGCGGGTCTATGGCCGCGTTTTTTTTAGCCGCGTTTCCAAAAACGTGGCTATAGACTATCCTATAGCCACGTTTTTAAAAAACGCGGCTATAAACTTCACCTATGGCCACGTTTTTAAAAAACGTGGCTACAGACTATCCTATAGCCACGTTTTTAAGAAACGTGGCCATAGACCTCGCCTATAGCCGCGTTTTTAAACGTGGCTATAGGTCCAGCCAAACATATATGTGTATATTTAAAGGAGGACATATAGCCGCGTTTAAAAACGCGGCTATAGGTTAGGTCTATGGCCACATTTTTAAAAACGTGGCTATAGGATAGTCTGTAGCCACGTTTTTTAAAAACGTGGCCATAGATCTAGCCATATATGTATATGTATATTTAAAGGAGGACCTATAGCCGCGTTTAAAAACGTGGCTATAGGTTAGGTCTATGGCCACGTTTCTTAAAAACGTGGCTATAGGTAAAAAAAAAAAAAAAAAAAAAAAACGCGGTGGATTCAGTTCCACCGCATTTGAAAGTGGAATATGCCATGGAATCTTCCATGGCATATTCCAAAAAAAAAAAAAAAAAAAAAGAAAAAGAGCCAAACTGCGGTGGCTTAATAAGAAAAAAAAAAAACAAAAACCAGCTCCCACAGTCATTCTTTGCTGTACGAGTCATCATTCAAAAGAAAATAAAACAACTCTCTCTCAACCAAGTAGCTCTCGTCAAAAGAAAAAAAAAAAAAAAAAAAAAAAAAAAAAAAAAAGCAGCTCCCACAGTCATTCAAAAAAAAAAAAAAAAAAAAGCTCTCTCAGAACTCTCTCAATCTCTCTCTCTCATGCTGTCACCGATGACTGATGCTGAAGATACGAGGTTTGTGAAAAAAAAAAATCTCTCTCTCAAAGCTCTCTCATACTGATGTTGTATGAATAGGTTTGTGAAAATATGAGGTTTTATTTATTGTTTTTTGAGTTTTGTTCATTTTTGTTCCCTTTAACTTTGTCTCTCTTTGCTTTAGATTTGAAGGTTTTGAATCAATGAAGCTAAAGTGCCTCAAAAAATTCTCTCTTTGCTTTATTTTTCTCTGACCCATGGTCAAAAATTATTTTATTTCGTTTGACTGTGTTTTGATTAATTTTGGGTTTGAGTATATGGATTTTTTTTTATTGTGTTTCTGTTATGAGAATTTTTGTATTTTTTAGCTTGTGCTTTTGTTTTCCTTGAATAGATTGTATCAATTTGGGTTGATTTTGTTGAAGGAGATGTTTTGTTTGTGTTCTTGTATTGTTTTTTTTGTATTTGCTGGGTTTGTATTTGCTGGGACTCCTGGGTTTGTATTTTTGTTTTGAATTTCTTAATTTAATTGAAATTTTAATTTTAATTTTAAAAAATAAAAATAAAAAAAATTTTTGATTACCGAAATAATTTTTGGTAATCAAAAATTTTTTTTTTTAAAAATATAAGGGTCTATAGCCGCGTTTTTTAGACCTATAGCCGCATTTGAAAAATGCGGCTAAAGTATGTCCTATAGCCACGTTTATGAAAATGTGGCCATTGTCTGGTCCTATAGCCACGTTTATAAAAACGTGGCCATTGTCTGGTCCTATAGCCGCGTTTGAAAAAACGTGGCCATAGACCCCTCAGGCCTATAGTCACAGGTTTTAGGCCACAGTTAAAAACGCGACCTAAAAAAAGGCGGCTATAGGCCAAATTGGGCTATAGCCACGTTTTTCTGAGCTATAGCCGTGTTTTAAGAACGCGGCCATAGACCTTTTTTTTTGTAGTGAATTATGAAATTTTGTACATCTTGAGAAATAGCGTTTTGAAATTCTGTATGTCATGAAATCAAATTACTCAAATTAGGGTATGCACATTTCACAATAATCAGGATACTGATTTTTTTTTTCCTTGGTGTTTCTAAGATCTTACGTCTATTATTCAATGACAAAAGATTTGACCAGTTGAGTTAAATAAAGCCCAAATTTATATATGTATACATCTATAAAATATTTTGAAGTAAAAGATAGGAAATTTCATTAATTTCATAAAAGTATTACAAGTGTAAAATCATTGGAGGGCTATGCCAATCCCAACCCAACCCTTAATATTGTCAATGCTTATAAGCACCATTCCCGCTGGTGGAAGCAATGACAGTAACTCCATCCTTCTTCGATTAGATGGCTAGATGGCCAATTAAACCTTAAGATTTCAGTACAAATAGCATAATTAGCCAGGTTGAAACCTTCATTGCAACCCTCCACTATGAGCCAGATTGATTGATTTACCTCTTTATATTTGGATGTAGTCCTTTTTTTTTTTTTTTTTTTTAAACACACACAAAGGAAGAGAATTAAGATGAGACTTTAACACAAAAGCATGGAAAATAATTGGGTAGTTCTGGAGTATAGTGAAATAATGCTCCCTCCTCTCACATTCATGATGGACCTCATCATAAATTTAATGAGCAGACCTCACCATTATTGTGAAAGAGAGGAAGTACTAATGGTTTGATGGTGACTAATAGCAAGAGTGATTTTTTGAGGGAGTGATGAAATGGGGAGAAGAAGATTTTGATGTGAAAATTGAAAGACTCTTTTTTTTTCCCCCTTTTCTTTTTTGGTAAGTGATGAGATAGAAGGAAGAAAATGTATGTGGATTTTTTCAATATTTAGCTAACCATGAAAACTTTCACAAAAGAAAGGAATAAATGAGTATGAAATATATTTTATTTTAAGTTCTTATACTAGCGTAGCATTTTTCCGTATGATCAAAATTATGAGGTATTTTTCTATTTAGAGTCTTAGACAATTGTCTAAACTACCGATGGGTGTTCCAAAAACATTTCTAAGGAGAACAAGCGATGGTGGATAATGTTATGGTTAAAGGTTTATCTGCTTTCTTTTATACATTTTGTTCTTATTTACACTTCTATTATGATGATATACCACTCTTAGGTATCCAATTTTTATGGCCTGTTTGGTAGGCCAATTAAACTCATATTTTCATATTTTAAATAACATTACATATTTTTTTATACACTTTTTCACCTACATGTATTTTAAAAACTACAAATTAGGGTATGCACGTTGCACAATAACCAGGATATTGATTTTTTTTTTCCTTGGTGTTTCTAAGATCTTAAGTCTATTATTCAATGTCAAAAGATTTGACTAGTTAAGTTAAATAAAGCCCATAATTTATATAATATATATATATATATATATATATGTATATAATATTTTGAAGTAAAAGATAGGAAATTTCATTAATTTCGTAAAAGTATTACAAGTGTAAAATCATTGGAGGGCTATGCCAATCCCAACCCAACCCTTGATATTGTCAATGCTTATAAGCTCCATTCCCGCTAGTGGAAGCAATGACAGTGGCTCCTTCCTTCTTCGATTAGATGGCTAGATGGCCAATTAAACCTTACAATTTCCAGTACAAATAGCATAATTAGCCAGGTTGAAACCTTCATTGCAACCTTCCACTATGAGCCAGGTTGATTGATTTACCTCTTTATATTAGGATGAAGTCCTTTTTTTTTTTTTTAACACGCACACAAAGGAAGAGAATTAAGATGAGATTTTAACACAAAAACTTGGAAAATACTTAGGTAGTTCTGGAGTATGGTAAAATAGTTTTCCCTTTTTCCCCTAAACCCCAAGCACTATGTACCAAGGAAGTCAATACCATACTGGAGGCTGTACTGGTTTGGCCAGTGGTACGATATATTTCGAATACCGGTCAATACCGGTGTACCGTTTCGGGTTTACTGCTATATATATATATATATATATATATATATATATATTAGCAAAGAAAATTTATAAGTTTAAAATTAAAAAAAAAATTATCTAGCAAAGATATAAATTATAAATTATATATATATATATATTAGCAAAGATAATCTATAAATTATCTTTGATATATATATATATATATATATATATATATATATATGTAAGGACACAAAAAGTGCTAAACCTCAGTTGCACCAAGAGAACCAGCCCAAAGGGCCCAAAACAATAAATTTATAGAGAGTGGGTTTCGAATCTAGGTCTATGGATATTGGATAATATGAAAACTAAGATGGATCACAAACACATGCATAACATCTATATGTGAATGAAAACTCTCTTATGTATTAATGCCGAGGACAATCTTTAGTATTTTCTTACAATTCTCTCTTCTGTGTTGCCCCCTATTCTTTCTTCTTCCTTCTCCTTTTATAGGCCTTCCTTTTTCTTCTCCTCTCCTCCACGTGTAGGTCAGATGCTTCTTTTAGATACTTGTCCCATCACTCCTTTCTACCAAAGTTTTTGGCGATAGGTATAAGGCTGAACTCCAATACTCAGGCATTACTTCCCCATTAATGTGGCCAGAGAGGTAGATACAAAGCTTTCAATGCAGTGGTAGCAGCTTTTTCTTTGATATTTCCTGTTACTTCTCCTTGTCTTCTACCTTTGTTTTCTTAACCTTTGCGTTCAAGGTCTTTAGTATTGATACCCTTGAACTGCCAAATCAGTCTTCTTGTCCTCGGCTACCTATGGCTGAGGACGTTACCATCCTCGGACCTCATGCCTTTGGATGTTCTGCCCAGATATGGCTTCTTTCTTCTGTCATGTTACTTCACAGACGGACCTATTCATGTCCTCGGACCACCCATACCGTTAGGTTGGGCCTTCAACTTCATAAGAGCTCTTGGGCCGGCCTAATATATCTCTTGGGCTCTTTAGCCTTACAATAGCCCCTCGAGATCCTCATTTCTACTTCTCTGGGAGGAATGAGGATTTCGAAACACGTCCCCTAGATAACACGCTTCTGACGTTTCGGTATGCAGAACACGTTATAATTAAATGTTTGCGGCTCCTTATTTCCCACGTTCAACCACGCGATGCCCATCCAACAGATGAGCGCTGCGTAGGGGCATAGGCGGGAAATCTCCCACTTTATGATTCCCATTGATATAAATATTACACATTTGAAAGTTCTTTGCTTACTTCAGAATTTATACAACGAACCTAACCTCCTCTGCACTTTACACGCGTCTTCCTACCTTCCAAGGTCTAAGCCGAGATGTCCTTGTCACTATAAAGTAAGTTTTCCAAACCTTCTGCTCGCTTTATTGTTACTCCTCCTTTCTGGTTATTCTGTGTTCCTTCATCCTCGGTCATTTATACTCCTCACTCTTTTTGCCCTATCCATCCTTTTCTCTTAGAAAATGGGTAGGTTCGCACCTCTGGTAGATAGTGCTGAAAACATAGAGCGATTTAAAGCTAAATATGGAATCCCACAGGGAGTGTCCATTGCATATTGTGAGGAGGGAGAATGGCATTCTAAGAGGGAAACCGGCGAGGTTGCCATCCCTATGATAGCTTTTATAGAAGGAGGGATAAGGATCCCTATGAGGCTTGTCACTAGAGATTACCTAAAAGCGGTTAGACTATCACCCATCCAGTGTGCCCCAAACATGTTTAGGATCTTAGGTTCTGTAGATTCCCTTAATGAAAAGATAGGATTAGGTCTCACCCACCACGATGTGAACTGGGTTTACAACCTCCACCACTTGAAGGGGCAAGGGTATTACCTAAAGTCTAGGTACGCTGAGGTTAGATTAATCTAGTGCCTCCCGTATTTCAATAAAGGTTTAAATAAGGACTTCTTGACAATATATGGGGATTGGCACGACGGTCTCCCCTGTCCGACGAGGGAAGGGGAACCAGGTGAATACCTGCATAGCCTTAATTCTACCTTCTTCCTTAGTTGTTTTGTTATTAACATACTGTTATCATTATTTGTTTATATTTATGTATTATATTTTTCTTTTGCTTTTATCTTACTCTTTCTTTTAATAACTGTGCAGATCATCGCACGACTGCTCGTCACGCTCATCTTGTTGACTTTGCTCGTTTAGACAAGATTTTGAAGGCCGAGGTATTTGTTCACTTGGATGGTCAACTTCGAGCAGCACATCTGATCCTTGGATACAATCCAATTTCAACAGCCTTTCAGGTGCCCAAGTGCGTGATCAAGGCAAGGGATCCTCGGCTGCCTCGGATCAATGCTGCTGTTGACGGCTTCCTTCTCCCCGAGGGTGCTCCCATTCCATTAGGGACGCTTACCACTAGACCGGTGTGACTCGTACCCGAAGGTATTCCCCTTAATACCTCCTCGGCGCAACCCATACTGGGCGAAGGTTCTTCCTCTCAACCATCCGTAAAAGAAGAGGAAGATGAAATCATAGAAGTTTCGGATTCTGAAGGTGAATTCAAAGTTTTTGACAAGTTGCCATCACCTGAAGGTCAAGCTATTGTCCTCGGCACGTCTCTTTTAGCCTTTTCGGACACCGCCCAACAGCTTGAAGTTATGGGTTTCCAACATAAGCTAAGACAGAGCCTCAAGGACGTGCTAGAGGCTCAGGTAGGGACCCAAGATTCTGCTAAAGTGCCTCAGGTGAAGGGTAAAGATAAGGGCATTGAGAGGGTTTCCCCACTAAAACTTCCTCTCCCTCCATCAACTCAGTCCCAGCGTGCTGATCCCGTTGATCACAAAAGGAAAAGGGATCACCAAAAGGGGAAGGACGTAATTGAAGGCGGGAGAGTTCCTCCTATCAAGGAGGTGGAACATGATAAAGGAGGAAAGCAAGCTCGTCTTGCACAAACAAGGTCGGACAGGAGGACCGAGCCTCCTGCAGTGATGCATCCACCCATTTGGGCCCCCCAAATGACTGTGGATGACCAAGCAGTCACGGTTGACGCATCCATCAGGGGCTCCGATGAGGGTACCGCCACATGCATTGCGGATGCCGTGGATCAAGCATTGCTGCTACCCGAGGATTGGGTGAGCTTAGGAGAATGAGGGATTAAAACGTCTTCATGATTTTAAAGAAAGAGCTTACTATGGTAAGGGTTTTAGTTAAGAAATTTTTACATCCGCGTTTTTCTTTCAATGAAATTTGTGTTTGTACATCACTATCCTAACACATTTTGCATGTAGGTCGTTCAGTCTGCTCACAGGGCAGAGGAAATTGCTGCTAATTCCTACAAGTCCCTTAGGACCGGGGAGTTGAGGCTCGATCACACTCAAAGGATCCTTGAGCTGAAGGAGAAGAAACTGCAAGAAGTTACTTCCAGTTTAACCAAGGCAGAAAGTGAGAGATCCGACATAGAGGCCCAGCTGAAGACCACTGAGAGGCAAGCTGAGGAACAAAGGCTGCAACTTAGGCACACCGACGAGAACTTCCCTGCGGCGAAGAAGCTGATCGAAGGCCTCAAGCAAGATCTGAAGAGGTCTGAGAAGGCTAGGCAGGAAGCTACAAAGGCCAAGGAAGAGGCTATCACCAAAGCTCAAGAGGCTGAAGAGGCAGCAGACCAGGCTGAGCAGAGTGGATACGAGGTGGGGATGGCAGAAACCACCGAGACCTTTAAAGCTCAAGTGCTAGAGGTATGTAGGGATTACTGCCTCCAAGTGTGGAAGGAAGCTCTATCCTAAGCTGGGGTTGATGCCTCATTTCCTCTTTAGAAGGCAGAGAATGCCTACGTACCCCCGGCCATTCGAGTCTCCACTTCTGTCCAGGCCGAGGATGATGTCAACTCCTCTGCAACCGGTGTGCAACCAGAAGAAGCTATTACTGACACTGTTGCTCTTGAGCATTCACTTCCGACGCAGGGTGAAGGGGCTCAACTGGAAGATGCACAGCTTCTCGTTGAACCTAAGGAGCTACCCCCCAACTCAAAGACCAGCAAGACTTTGGAGATCGTTTTGGCGACCCTGCCCATAATGCTAAAGGGGGGTCCCAAAGGCAAAGAGATGGCTGAAGGGTCCTCGGCCCTAATAGTAGCCCCTGCTGACCCCGAAGACCAAGCACAAATAAAGCACTAACGGCCTTTCTTTTCCTTATCTTAGCTATTTTGTTGTTGTTGTTTCGTTTTCTGTTTCTGTTGTTGTTGTTGTTTCCTTTTTTTTTTTTATATATATTTTGGTTTCCCTTTGTGAAACTTGCAATCTCGCAATTTGCTCCTGAATGTACTCACAAATGTTTTTTATTAATGAGAAGAAGTTATTATTCATATCGCAGCTTGTTGTAGTACTTTCTTATAGCATGTCATTCTCTTTGCTACTTATGCAACCTGATAGCCAGTAATTCGTGCCCCTTATATTGATAGTTCTAAGTAAGTAAACAAGCAAAGATAATAAAACCTGTAAGCCTTCTATACTTACAAATGCTTTAAGTGATGTTCTCGGGCTTATATTCTGTTCTGGCGATGAATATATGTTTAAGAGTAAACCATACACGTAAAACTAATTCAGTTAACACTTATTCGAGAATTAATATCGTACTAACACATATAAGATGTCAGGATAAGGGACACTATGTCTTTTGAAATGAGTCACACTTGAACTAAAAGCAATTCAAACGCCATACCTGACAACTGGTGAAAGAAAATGACATTTTTTGAAGCCCACGATTTAAGGGACCCTTTGTTGTCACGCACTTGTTAGGTACTTAGTAGGATATCTAGTTTCATAGGGAATATGGTCCGAAGGGTTCACGTAACCCAATTTCTACTTGACACTTAGTGTTGGGATGTCAATTTCCCCTAGGTAGATGGTCCGAGGATCTGGCATAACTTTGGCTCTGTTTGACAATTTATAATACATGGTAACTCTCCCAAGATAGAGAATCCGAGGTAACCTTGGTTTTGTTTAACAAGTTGAATTGACATGTTAATTTCTCCAAGACAAAGGATTCGAGGATCCGACGTAACCTTGGTTCTGTTTAACAATTTAGATTGACATGTTAATTTCTTCAAGGCAGAGGATCCGAGGATCTGACATAACCTTGGTTTTGTTTAACAGCTGATATAGGTATATTAATTTTTCCAAGGCAGAGGATCCGAGGATCCGACATAACCTTGATTCTGTTTAACAAATGATATAGGTATGTTAATTTTCCCAAGGCAAAGGATCCGAAGATCCGACGTAACCTTGGTTCTGTTTAACAATTTAGATTGACATATTAATTTCTCCAAGGCAAAGGATCCGGGGATCCGACGTAACCTTGGTTCTGTTTAACAATTGATATAGGTATGTTAATATTCCCAAGGTAGAAGATCCGAGGATCTGACGTAACCTTGGTTCTGTTTAACAAATGATATAGGTATGTTAATTTTCTTAAGGCAAAGGATTCGAGGATCTAACGTAACCTTGGTTCTGTTTAACAAATGATATAGGTATTCTTGAACATAACATTCACCGTGTCATGATAACAATAGGACAAAAGTGGCAGAAGTACCTTTCATTAATAATAGTATCTTCGCAAGTTATTTACATTCCAAGGATGTTTTACAGCTTTTTCACCTAGACCTACCAGATAGTAAGCCCCAATACCAGCTACTGATGTGATGCGATACGGTCCTTCCCAGTTAGGTCTCAATTTTCCCCATGTTGGATTCTTGGCAGTACCCACAACTTTCCTCAATACTAAATCTCTCGGAGAGAGTGGCCTTGATCTGACATGAGAATCGTATCCCTGTTTCAGTTTTTGCTGATAGCAAGCCAACTGGATCATAGCATTCTCCCTCCGTTCTTCAACTAGATCTAGGCCCCTTTCTAGTAACCTGTCATTGCCGTCAGAAGTGAAGGAACTTGTTCTTATCGTTGGGAATCTAGTTTCTAAAGGAATCACGGCCTCGACGCCATACGTCATTGAGAAGGGTGTTTCTCCCATGGATCTTCGTGGCATGGTCCGATACAACTACAGACCATGAGGCAGCTCTTCTACCTATCTACCTTTGGTGTCATCTAGCCTTTTCCTGAGCCCGTTAACAATGACTTTGTTGACCGCCTCGGCCTGCCCGTTTCCTTGTGGACATGCTGGAGTAGAATACCTGTTGGTTATGCCGAGGTTGCAGCAATATCGTCTGAAAGCTTTACTATTAAATTACAATCCATTATCCGATATGAGAGTACAAGGGACTCCGAATCGAGTAACAATATTTTTCCAAATGAATTTCTTCGCGTCAACATCTCTAATATTGGATAAGGGTTCAACCTCTACCCACTTGGTAAAACAATCTATGCCCACAATCAACCACCCCCTATTCCCAGGTGCCTTTGGAAAAGCTCCCACAATGTCCAAGCCCCATTGCGCAAAAAGCCAGGGACTTGTCAGAGGATTTAGCTCCCCTCCAAGCTGTTGGATGTTGGGTGTAAACTTTTGGCATTGATCTCATTTATTTGCAAAGTTTTGAGCTTCTCGCTGCATACTGGGCCACTAATATCCTTATGTTAGAGCTTTGTGAGCCAATGATCTTCCCCCCGTATGACTCCCACAAATTCCTCCGTGTAGCTCCTCTAAAAATAGCTTTGTCGCTTCAAGATGTACACATAGCAAGTATGGCCCAGAAAAAGATCGTTTGTATAGCTTTTGATCCTCGGACAACTGAAACCGAGGTGCCTTTCTACGCACCTTATCCGCCTCGGCTTTTTCCTCTGGTAGGACGTCATCCTTAAGGAAAGACATGTGGGGTCCAATCAATTGGGCCCCACCCTAATCTGATGAACTTGGATAATACTTCCAATTATTCCAACGGGCTTACATAGGTCTTCAACAAGAATGATCCAAGGTAGACCTTGTGCTGAGGGCGTGGCGAGGGTTGTTAGGGAGTCAGCATGTGTGTTGTTACTCCTAGGAACGTGTGACAAAGTAAAGGACTCGAATTTGGATTGCAGAAACCTGACTTGAGCTAAGTATTCCTGCATCCTCAAATCTCTGGCCTCCACCTTTCCATCTACTTGGCCTACAACTAGTTGCGAGTCTGAGAACAGGTGCACCACCTTTCCACCCAATTTCTGGACCATATCCATCCCTTTTATTAAAGCTTCATACTCGGCTTCATTGTTAGTAGCTGAGAATCCTAATCTCAGGGATGTTTCTAGCGTAAGACCCTCTGGGGTTATAATTACCAATCCCACACTAGATCCCCTTTAATTTGCAACCCCATCAATATAAACAGTCCACACCGAAGGTTCTTTGCATGTGATTACACCAACTGATTTTTCATCCATGCCCATGCTCTTGGCAATATCTTCTATTGTAGGCTCAGCAAATTCTGCGACTAGATTAGCCAACACTTGGCCCTTTACTGAGGTGCGAGGCATATACTTGACGTTAAAAGCACCCAAAATGGTTCCCCATTTAGCAATCCGAGTTGTGTGATCAGCGCTCCTGAGTATGGCTTTCAGAGGTAGTTGGGTCAAGACTACCACGGTGTAAGATTGAAAGTAATGGGGGAGCTTACGCGTACCATGTACCACAGCTAGAACGGCCTTTTTCAATGGTGAATAACGCACCTCGGCTTCATGTAAGGATTTACTCACATAGTAGACTGGTTTCTACACGTTTCCATTGACCCTTATCAACAACAAACTCACAGCATGGTCAGCCACCGCAACATACACGAATAGAACTTCATCAACCTCAGGTCGAGACATAATGGGTGGGCACGATAGATATTCCTTAAGTTGCTGAAAAGCCACGGCACACTCTTCAGTCCATTCAAATCCCTTCCACTTGTTTAACAACTGGAAAAATGGCCTACACCGATCAATAGACCGTGAGATGAATTTGTTAAAGGCAGCAGTCATTCCGGTCAATCTTTGCACCTCTTTTGGATTTCGAGGTGGCTGTAAGGTATTGATTGGCTTGAGCGGGATTGACCTCGATTCCCCTATGTGTCACCATGTAGCCCAAGAATTTACCAGATTTGACCCCAAAAGAACATTTTGATGCATTAAGACGTAACTTGTGCTTTCTCAGCATTTGAAAGGTTTCATCCAAGTCTGGTATATGAGCTGAGATAGTTTTACTCTTAACCACCATATCGTCCACATATATCTCAATTGTCTTTCCCAACTGGGGTTCAAACATCCTCATCATCATTCTCTGATAAGTAGCCCCAGCATTCTTTAGACCAAAAGACATCACCTTGTAGTGGTAGTTTCTTGTGGGGGGTGACGAAAGTTATCTTCTCCTGGTCCTCTAGAGCTAAAGGTATTTTGTGGTAACCTTGGAAAGCGTCTAGAAAACTCATCCGAGGATGCCCTACCGTAGCATCCACCAAGTGATCTATGCGAGGCATTGGGAATGAGTCTTTGGGACAGGCCTTATTCAAGTCTGTGAAATCCACATATACTCTCCACTTCCCATTCTTTTTCTTCACTACCACTGTATGCGCCAACCACTCTGGATAAAACACCTCATTGATGGCACCTGCCCTTTTGAGCTTCAGTAGCTCTTCATTAACAGTTTCAGTATGCTCTTGAGACGAGCATCGAGGTGGCTGTCTCCTCAGCACTACAGTTGGATTAACATTCAAGTGATGGCATATAAAATTTGGGTCAACCCCTGGAGCTTCATATGCGTCCCATGCGAATATATCAATGTTCCGTTTCAAAAAAATAACCAATTCCTCTTTTTCTTGGAGTGGCAACTGACTCCCCACCTGAAAAAATTTCTCCATGTCATCAGCAATAAGTACCTTCTCGAGCTCTTCGCACACAGGCTCCTTGACCTTGGCCACCTTTGGCTTGGCCGAGGATGTTAACTGCTACAAATTTCTTCCAGCCGAGGCCTAGGACTCTTGCCTGGCCTGATGTGTAATCGCTGCTGTTATGCATTGTCTTGCCATGGACTGGCTGCCAACTATCTCTTCAACCGAATCCCCATATGGGAACTTCACCTTAACATGTAAGGTCGAAGAGACAGCACCTAAGGCATACAACCACGGCCTTGCCACAATGGCCGTGTAAGGGGAGTAGGCATCTACTACGATGAAATCTACATCCACCACCACTGATCCTGACTGTACAGGTAGCCGAATCTGCCCTTTCGGAATGACAGCTTTCCCTTCAAAACTTATCAACGACGAATTATAAGCTGTGAGATCTTCAGGCTTTAGATTGAGCCCCTTGAATAAATCCGGGTACATGATATCAGCCCCACTCCCTTGGTCGACCATTATTCTTTTCACATCATAGCCCCTTATTCTCAGCATGATAACTAATGCATAGTCATGTGGCTGGATAGTTCCAGCCTTATCTTCTTGAGAAAAACCCAAGATGGGTGGAGGGTTTCCTTTGATTCTCTTCAGCTCAGAATTAAGGTCTTCGGCAGGCAGTCGCAAAACTGACATTACCTTGGTAGGGCAAAACCCAATCCAACTTGGAGCAGCAAAAATGACATTTATCGTGCCCAACGGAGGCCTTAAAGTATTGCTCCCCTGATTCACCGAACCAGATTGTGTGCCTTGCCCATTAGGCCAGCTAATAAACTGTCTCAACATTCCTTCTTTAACCAACTGATCCAGATAATTCCATAGGGTCTGCAATTTTCCGTGGTATGACCTTGTCCTAATGATAATTGCAGTGGAGATTCTGACTACGCTTCATGGGGTCTCCTATCATTTTACTGGGCCACCTAAAGTATGGTTCATAACAAATCTTTTCCAACACCAGCTGCACTAGCTCGCAAAACACAGCATTTACTGTCTAAGAAGGAGCCGACATAGACTGGCTAGCAAAATCCCTCCGCGGCCATTTGTTGTTGTACCTCTCCGTCTTGAAATCCCTCCTCTCCTGAGGGATAATTTTTATTTTCCCTTTGCTCCGCTGCTGATCTTCCTCAACTCGCTTATACTCGTCGATACGATCCATAAGCCGACGAACATCTTTTACCGGTTTCTTGGTCAGAGATTTTCTTAAATCGTGCTCAACTAGAAGGCCGACTTTGAAAGTGTTAACTGCTACTTCATCAAAGTCACCATCAATCTCATTAAACGCTTCCTAGTATCTATCCGAGTAAGTTTTCAGGGTCTCGCCCTCTCTCATGACCATGGATAGTAATGAATCCAAAGGTCGAGGTACTCTACTACATGTAACAAAACGAGACACAAACTCCATCATGAGTTCCATGTAGGAATCAATGGAATTTGCCTTCAATCCATTAAACCACCTCATCATAATAAGCCCTAAGCTCGAAGGGAAAACTTTGCACATCAAGGTTTAGTTCTTTGAATAAACTGCCATGCGTTGGTTAAAATGACTCACGTGCTCCACTGGGTCTGTTTTGCTATTGTAAATGGTGAAATTTGGTTGTGTGAAACGGCGAGGAAGCTTTCCCTTCTCGATCTAACGTATGAAAGGTGATTTGGAAAGTTGGTGCAATGCCCTTCCCATGGCATCACTGCCCAAGCCCCTGGAAGGAGACTTCTTGCTCACTCTATCGTGAAGACTTCCCGTTTGGTATGAGAAAGTTTCACTAGGAGGGGTTCTTGACCTGGGCTTATAACCACTGCTCTCGGAGTCGTCAGAGAAAGGATCAGATATAGAAGGCGTTCGTTTTCGTTTCATACGACATAACTTCCTCTTCAAGTGGTCAATCTCTCTCTGCATGGCTCTAGCATCATTTTCACGGAGTATTCTACTTTCTCTCCGTGAGTGATTTCCCGCTGTGCGCCCTGTATATACACTGCCCTCTCGGTCTCCTATCTGTTCCAAGTGCTGGAAGGGATCTTCATGTTAGGACCCCAAGGATTCTGCATGGTGTGGACTTGAACTTTCCATCACGTTATCTACGTCAGAACACAAGAATTCCCACAGACGGCGCCAATTGTAAGGACACAAAAAGTTCTGGACCTCAGTTGCACCAAGGGAACCAGCCCAAAGGGTCCCAAACAATAAATTTATAGAGAGTGGGCTTTGGATCTAGGTCTATGGACGTTGGATAACATGAAAAGTAAGATGGATCACAAACACATGCATAGCATCTATACATGAATGAAAACTCTCTTATGTATTAATGCCAAGGACAATCTTTGGTGTTTTCTTACAATTCTCTCTTCTGTGTCCCCCCTATTCTTTCTTCTTTCTTCACCTTTTATAGGCCTTCCTTCTTCTTCTCCTCTCCTCCACGTGTAGGTCAGATGTTTCTTTTAGATACTTGTCCTATCGCCTCTTTCTACCAAAGTCTTTGGCGGTAGGTATAAGGTTAAATTCCAATACTCAGGCGTCACTTCCCCGTTAATGCTGTTAGAGAGGTAGGTACAGAGCCTTTAATGCGGTGGTATCAACTTTTTCTTTGATATTTCCTATTACTTCTCCTTGTCTCCTACCCTTATTTTCTTAGCCTTTGCGTTCAAGATCTTTAGTATTGATGCCTTTGAACTGCCAAATCACTCTTCTTGTCCTCAGCTACCTATGGCCAAGGACGTTACCATCCTCGGACCTCATGCCTTTGGATGTTCTGCCCAGCTATGGCTTCTTTCTTCTATCATGTTACTTCACATGCGGACTTATTCATGTCCTCGGACTACCCATACCGTTAGGTTGGGCCTTCAACCCCATAAGAGCTCTTGGACTGACCCAATATATCTCTTGGGCCCTTTAGCCCTACAATACATACATATATATATATATATATATATATATATTAGCCGAAGTCTATATATAAGCAAAGATAATCTATATCTTTGATATGAGTTCTGGACACAACCCCCACCTATTCATTCTCAATTAAAAAAAAAAAAAAAGCCCTCACCTATTCGTGTAACCAAACATAGTTAACAAAAAGTAGATCAAATGGTGTAGAAGCTTTAAAACCCTTGAACCAATTTGTACCGTCCATTTTAGGTCAACCTACTTATAAAAGCTACAATACACATTTCCTCTGTTCGTACTCTCATTGCCACCTGTCTTTTTTTTTTTTTGGTAAACATTGCTGCCTCTATCTTATACTCTCATTGTTGAAGTCTATGGTTTTCACTCTCTTAGCGTAGCACAACATAGCTTCACAGGACTCAGCCTTGTTTTTTATTTTTCTCATCTGGGTTTTCGAATGGGTATCCTTGTTTTTCATTTTTCTCATCTGGGTTTTCGAATGCGTAGCCTTGTCTTTCTTTTTTCTCATCTAGGTTTTCTTTGTTTTCATTTACCGGCCAAAACAGTCGAATTGCGCCAGTACGGCCGATTTTTGCCAGTACGGCCGGTACACAGCCGGTACGACCGATAATTTTTTCGGTAAAAAACAGGAGTGTACCTGTACAGGTGCACTGGCCGGTACGGTATATACTGGCGGTACCAGCCGGTACAGTACGCTATCACCCACACTACTATGTATATGGGAATGTGTCAATTCAGTTATAAGGCCTTTAACACCAAAAGCAAACGTTAGATTTATTTATTACTACTATTTGTTATTTAATTTTCGATAATTTGGACTATTCTATTAAAGGCGGCAATTTGATCAATTGATAACAAATTAATTAAGAACCATTAAAAAGCTTCAATATGCAATTTTTAATTTTAAATTGATTTAAATTCTTTAAATAATCATTTGTCATTCCGGTTCTTAAAAAATTTATCATGAAGTTTAATGACATCGTTGCAAGAGTGTTTTCTTTCGTCAACTCTTTAGTTTCTATCACCAAAAAAATAAAAATAAAAAACCCTCTTCATTTCATTTTTTGTTGTTGATTGTTAGGGCTAATAGGCCTGTTGTTGGTCTCAGCCAAAAGAATGGAGAAAGGTCTAAATGATCATACTTGTACGTATCAAATTCAATATTACCGTATTTATTCTCGTAAGTCATGACGACAACAATATATATGATATTCATCCCATGCATCTCTTAATTCAACAAGTAGTATACGCCTATACGCAACAAATTACTAATCATAGATATCATGATCCTTTTCAGCAACCACCACCTCCGCCGCCACTACCACAACCTCCATCACCACCACCACCACTACAACCACCACCTCCTCCACCACTACCACCACCACCACAACCCCCTCCACCTCCTCCACCACTGCCACCACCACCCCCTCCACCACCACCACAACCTCCTCCACTGCCATTGTTGACACCACCACAGTCATTATTACTCATAGAGGATGTCGTATCAGATCCTCCATAGTCGATCGTCGTGACAACCATGCCACCATCTTTTGTGCCATCATGCTTGCCCGTTGTAGATGAAGACTTACCTCCTCTTCTTGGGGTAGTTTTAGCAGTACTGCCACCTATTGGATTTTTATTTTCTTTCTTCTTACGCCTTCCGAAGCAAAAACAGCCCATAACTTGAAGACCTGAAGTGCAACTGGGTTTTACTTTGTATCTTTCTTCGACTTTATATGTATATGGCCCCAAAACCAAACGACTATACTGGCTCTAATTCCTCTATGCCTCTCCTTTATATAGCAAATAAATAGAACCCACATGCTAGGATATTAATGAGTGTTATAATGTCCTTTAGGATAACGTAATTAATATATGGGCTCCAAAGTCACGTCATTTCCGTATTAAGGTAAGAACCACTTGACGAAGATGAAAAATAACATAAATTTTCAAATACTGAATACTAAATTGGGAGGAATCTTATTACGTTTACATTGAATAATTCATAGAACATGTTTGCTTGTTGCGTAAGAGAGTTGTCAATTAATTTAAGAGCTCAGATTGGTCTATAAGATATGTATAATGCGTGGTAATTTCCCTTTTTTCTATCAAGAAATTTTATGACATTCCTTTCTGACTCTAAATTTTCAACTTCTCTCCAAGTCTTCGTCTACTCTTGATAGAAGCTTCACGGTATTTGTGAGGTTTTTTTTTTTTTTTTTTTTTTGGTAATAAAAATGCGTTATGAACTTATGATCCATTCATAATTTAGGTTCTTTTGCTTTGATCAGAAATATAGGAAGCCAGATTTAAAAATTGCAAAAGAAAATATATAATCTGGTCTTACACGTTTCAAAGATCAGACAAGATAAAATGCCCTTCGACTCCTGCCACTAAAAGGACAAGGTAGCATCTGGTGGTGCATTGTCTATATATTATTTTAGGCTTTGTAGCTGAATGCATACTGCATAGTGATATAATATAATGTATTCTTCTTAGAAGGCCATAAGTAGTTAAGTACTACTACCCCCACAAAACCGATCCCCAGAGAGCCATAGAAAAATATTCTACTTATAAACATTTTTTTTTTTGAGGAGATAAACATCAATTAACTTGAGATAATGATATGTAATCTTTTAAAAATAATCAAGGCATATGGAAAAATTTTCAGATATATTCTCGTACTTTCAATAATTCTATATATGATGATTTTCCCCCTTTTTTTAATTAGAATATAGTAGATTTTTTTTTTTTTTTTTTGAGAATGAATATAGTAGAACTTTGTTGGATAAAAAGGCATGTGAATAAATCAAACAAATGCCTCCCTCTCTTCTTTGGCAAAACTTGTTAATGTTTGAACAAACACAAATACAAGAATTGAAAATACAATGAAAATAAATTTTCTTAAAATAGGCTACCATCCCTTTAATAGCATCAATGAGCCAACTGACCTAGAAATACATTGCAATTCAAAATTTAAAAGAGGAAAAAAAATTACAAGGCTAAAACCTTCACTGCACGTTTTCTTAAGAAAAAAGACAAAAAGAAAATTTGGGAAGCTTTAGCCTCATTGGCTTTGGCTGACTTGTAACTTGGCAACATTTTTCCTTTCACTGTAATATGAATCATTCACAATTGTCATTTTTATTCAATTTGAAACTTCATTCACAGATACATATTCAATATATTCTAAAAAAAGCCAAAGAAAATTCTTTATTTTGGTTTTGGTTTTCAATCTCAAAATCAAATAAACTTGCTTAAAATACCTTTGACTATGATAATCTAAGGTTATGCATACACTACAATTCACCCTTCCTCTTTCCATTTTTTTTTTTTTCCCTTTCCCCAGCGTGTTGATGCCCACCATTAATTAATCAACTTCACTAGTCAGCACCGACCTAGATCAAACAATAGGTAGCAAATTTATTGTAGATATATACGGACATCATATCATATCAGTTTTATATATAATAAAAGTTAGGCTTAATTACGCCAAGTAACAGCAACAAATTACAAAAAATTTCTTAGATTTTTAGATTTTAAAGAAAATATATATATAAGTTTTCTTCAACTATAATTTCTAAGTGGATAAAAATCTTAATTAGATTAAAGTTGAATTACACTTGCTGTACTTCTAAGTGGATAAAAATACAGCAACGTAGATATCATGGTTACGCCAAGTGGCGGCACCAAATTGTAAAAATTTTCTTAGATTTTTAGAAAAAATACATATAAGTTTTCTTCAACCTTAATTTCCAAGTGGATATAGTTTTTCTTCAACTATAATTTCTAAATGGATAAAAATCTTAATTAGATTAAAGTTGAATTACACTTGCTGTATTTCTAAGTGGATAAAAATACAGCAACATAGTGCTTAATTTGTTCTACAACACAAAATAAAACCCAAATTAAATCACACCCATACTATCAAAAAATACACACCCAAATTAAATCACACCCATACTATCAAAAAATACACACCCAAATTAGAACTTTAGAAGTGGACATCCAACTATTTGAAAGGTGGTGTCGTTGCAGAGACTTGCTCTTAAAAAGGTTAGCGTCTATTTTTACATTTTTTTTTTAATGTTCTGTCTCTCTGTATATGTGTGTATACGTGTTTAATTGTGTTGATATAATTAAGTTTCTATTTTATTTTTCTTTCTTCATATTGCTTGGTTTCTGAGAAATTAAGAAAGGGGTACAAGTTTCCAAAATTTGAACTTTGATTTAATTTTTTCACCCTCTAATTCAAAAAAAAATTCATCTTTATTTGTTTTTAGCTATTAAATTTTTTCAAACTTAAGCTTTGGTTCAATTTTTTTTAGGTTCTTGCAAGGAGACCCAAGAATCAATATACCTGGAAAGGGTTTGGTGCAATCCCTATAGCCTTAAAGGAACTCAAGGTTAAGGCCTACAAAGTTTTACATCATGCCCACAACCAGTCAAATGGGGTAAATCAGAACCCAACAGGTACAGCTTTTCCCTCTTTGTAACAATTTGGGTTTTGAAAAATTGTTTTGGGAATTTCAATTGAAAATGTTATTTGTGTTTTGGGCAGGTTTCAGATGATGAAGATGATGATGATGAAAGACTTTCCAATCCCAGTACTAGAAGTCAAAATGAAAAGTCGAAGTTTACCAATGCTGTCAAATACTCAAATGCTTGCTAAAAGGTATTAATTTCTTTTTGGAACCCTTTTTTGTTTGTAGTTTTCTTATGGTCTGTTTACTTACGATTGCAATGTTTGTAACTATTTTTGAGTCAGAAATCATCCTAAACATAAGTTTTGGAGTAACCAAATTTTTATATATACACACACTCCAAAAATTGCAGATACTTTTTTAAAATTTAAAAAGAAAAAAATTTAAATTATTATTATAATTTCTAAATTGAAAAAAATCTTAATTTGATTACAATCCAAACTCTCCATCTAAATCCTTTTATTATTTTAATTTATAAGTTGATAAAAATTTTTAATTTGATTATAACTCAAACTCTTCATCTAATCCTGTTTTTTTTATTTAAATTATATTAATATGTGTTAAAAAAAATTAAAAAAAAAAAAAAACAACAACAACAACAATCTTCATCTATTCCTTTTTTTAAAATTTAAATTATATGACCTGTAAAGAAAAAATAACATAATACCCGTAAAAAAAAAAATACATATTAAACAACAAAATCTTCCTCTTCATACGTGACTTTTATTTTTTAGACAATTAGTGTTCATACCAATTTACCAAAAATATTTTTGGATAAAGTTTAAAAAAAGTTGCAAATAAGGTAATAAGTTTTTGAGTTTAAAGTAAACACCTTCTTTTTTTTCTCCAAAAAAAAAAAAGTATTTATATATAATAAACATTTATTCTTCTAAAGAAAACGTTTGTATTTTTTTTGTTTTTTTGGTTATAAAAGAAATTAAAGTTTCATTTTTTCCATAAAAAAAATGTTTTCGTTTTTCTTTATATTCATATGAAGTCCACTTTTTATGAGATTTATGAGATAGAAACAAACAAATTAAATTGATTAGAATTCTTAATTCCAATAGGATTTAAATTCCATATCAAATGAAACTCTACCTATATATTACTCCAGTAATATATATATGTATATATATATATATATATATCATTTTTGAGGTTATTCCAATATGTGAATGCCTAAATCCCATGACAGGTATGCATTCTTTCTTTATTATTATTTTTTCATTTTGTTTAAGCTATTTTTATTTAACTTCAAAAAAATTAATAAAAACTTCTCACATATTTTTTAACCTAATTTATAATATTGAACTTTTGTACTCATTTATTCTCTTCTACAATAATTGATTCAGGTTTTAGTTACATATTCGCACTTTCATCTTCCAAAACGATAGAGAAAACAAACAAGTTTATTCTTTGTTCCTTTTCTAAATTTATATCTTATTTTATAATTTGTGTTAATTTCTTAATTTTAAATTATGAATAAGTTTGATTATATTCTTTATATTGAATGTACGTTGTTGTTTATAGGTTTTTGGTTGTGTTATACTCTTCAGAAAAAAAGAAATAAAATAAAATAAAATAAAAGAGTCTATATAAATTTGGCAACAAAGCTAAATAGATAAGTCTAAGAAATGTTTACAAATAATAGTTTTATTAGTAAATTTTTATTAACATGATTAAAAAGAATTTAATGGAGACATAATTTATTAATGGGATTTAAATTCTACTAAAACTTTTTAAGGGATTGGTTTAAAAAAATTTCACAATAATTTTCTAATTACTAACTACTATGTACTAACTTCTAACCACCAAAACCCACAATTGAAATACTAATTCGTATGAGATACTACTTCCAAAGATTAATATTTTAGTTATTATATATTATACGTTGACTCTTTTTTTTTTTTTTTTTCAAAAGATGTATTTCTCTCTGTCCTCACCAAAAAAAAAAAAAAAACTATAACAAAAATTAGCTAGACAGGGGTAAGACTACACCACATTTTCTCTGCAATAATGTTAAATTCAAATCATTTTTCATGCATATAGGCACGCTATACAAAAAGGATTATAAAAATAATTAGCTAAACAGGGGTAAGCCTACACCTCCTCTTTTCTATAATAAATGATAAATTAATATTAGTTTTTATACATATACACACACATATAGCGTGCAACGCACTTGATTTAAACTTGGTAGAGTGAAACTTACTCAAGTTTCAGTACCCTCTTCCATGCTTTCAAGGACAAAAATTAAATTCTCATGTGAGTCTCACTCTACTTCAAATTTTTAAATGTTTAATAATTTAAAATGTTCTTAATTAGTGAATTAAGGTTTCACTTAAACATGATTTCAATTATTGTTTTGGATAGTTTTTAACTATTAAATTCAAGGGCTTTCCATTTAAATATATGTGATTAATTGAGCCTTAAAGTTCAATGTATTATTGAAAATCATTATATATATATATATATATATATATTTAGGTACCTCTACCATCTTCCAATATGTGAATACCTAAATCTCATGACCAGTATGCATTCTTTCTTCATTATTATTTTTTCAATTTGTTTAAGCTATTTTTCTTTAACTTCAAAAAAATTAATAAAAACTTCTCACATAGGTTTTAACCCAATTTATAATATTGAACTTTTGTATTCATTTATTCTCTTCTACAATAAGTGATTCATGTTTTAGTTACATACTCACAATTTCATCTCTCAAAGTGATAGACAAAACAAACAAGTTTATTCTTTGTTCTTTTTCTAAATTTATACCTTATTTTATAATTTGTGTTAATTTCTTAATTTTAAATTATGAATAATTTTGATTATATTCTTTATGTTAAATGTACATTGTTGTATATAGGTTTTTGATTATGTTATACTCTTCGAAAAAAAAACATATAAAATAAAATAAAAGAGTTTATATAAATTTGGCAACAGAGCCAAATAGATAAGTCTAAGCAATGTTTATTAATAATAATTTTATCAGTAAATTTTTATTAACACGATTAAAAATTGAATAGAAAGATAATTTATTAACGTAATTTAAATTCTACTAAAACTTTTTAAGGGGATTGGTTTAAAAAAATTCCACAGTAATTTTCTAATTATTAACTACTATGTACTAACTTTTAACCACCAAAATCCATAATTGAAATACTAATCCGTATGAGATTCAACCTCTAAAGATTAATATTTTAGCTATTATATATTATACGCTGACTTTTTAATTTTTCAAAAGAAGTCTTTCTCTCTCTCCTAGCAAAACAAAGAAATTATAAAAATTAATTAGACAAAGGTAAGACTACACCGCCTCTTTTTTGCGATAAATGATAAATTAAAATCATTTTTCATGCATATAGGCATGCTACACAAAAATGATTATAAAAAAATTATAAAAAAATTAGCTAAACATGGGTAAGACTACACCTCCTCTTTTCTATAATAAATGATAAATTACATATATACACACATGTAGCGTGCAATGCACTTGATTTAAACTTGGTAGGGTGAAACTTACTCAAGTTTCATTACCCTCTTCCGTGCTTTCAAGGACAAAAATTAAATTCCCATGCAAGTCTCACTCTACTTCAAATTTTTAAATGTTTAAAAATTTAAAATGTTCTTAATTATTGAATTAAGGTTTCACTTAAACATAATTTCAATTATTGTTTTGGATAGTTTTTAACTATTAAATTTAAGGGCTTTCCATTTAAATATATGTGATTAATTGAGCCTTAAAGTTCAATGTATTATTGAAAATCATTATATATATATATATATATATATATATATTTACATGTATTTTATGATATCTTAATCTCACACAACATGCATTCATTATGTAACTTAAAAATAAAATATTCATTTATTTTTATTATTTATTTTAAGTAAATTAATAAAAAAAATTATTTACATATGAATTTTGATTAAACCATGCATCGCACAGGCATAATGCTAATTATCTTATAATAATAATAATGGGAGAACAATTTCATGTGTTTGTATTGCTTGTGGCCGAAGGGCATTGCCGCGTTGGGGCCGAAGGGGCACGGACCCTCTTAATTGGTCCCAACATGGGTCTGTACGCAGCTGAAATTATGGTTCAATGGCAATTGGAAACCAATGAATCATATTGCAGTGGATTAAAAATTTGCATTAATTCCTGTAGATCGTTATAATAAGCCTATAATATTCACCATCTCCTGTAAATTATGATATATTTCCTGTTAATATTCACCATCTCCTATAAATTATGATATATTTCCTGTTTTTCTATTAAAATAAACAGGTATCCAATAATACTTTTTATTGAGGAGGAATTAGTGAAAATACTTGCACTTTGTTTGCACCAAAATAATTACAAAAGCAGTAGTCGCTTAAAAGTATGTTATCACATGAAAATAAATAGAGTAGTTCTACTAATACAACAAAATCTTATAATATTTCACACCAAACTTAGGTGTTAATCAAGAATAGATCAATATAAAATAAAATAAGAAAAAGATTATACCGGAATACACCATAATTCAAAATAAAGGTGTCATAAAAATGTTATAAGATTTTATTGTATCCTTAAACTTTTTTAAATAAATTATTAAGAAATTAAAGGTATTGTTTCTTTTGACAAATTCATTTTTTTTAAAAAAATGGCAGGAATGCTATCTATAAAAGTAGAATAAGGAAAGGCCACAAGATACACAAAAAACATTCAAATCAACATATTTTCTCTCATTAAGAGAAGTGAAAATATTAGCCTCAGCCTTAGCCTTAGGAATAAAATAGACATAGCTTCCGGTGATTAATTTGAGTGATAAGTAATCTCGCATATTGTCTATAGTAGTTCTACATACACAATAAAATTTATAATATTTTCCTTTTCACAACAAATTTAGTGGTTAACAACTATAGATCAAAACATATTGAAATAGATAAATAAATATTATACCAAAACCCATCACAACTCAAAATAAATATATTATAAAAATATTATTCTAATAACATTATTTAAGTGTTGTGAAAATACGTGTGAGTGAAAAGTGTTATAAAAATATATGTTGTGTTGTTTAAACAATAAAAACTATTATTTAAATAACATAACCAAATATGCCCTAAATTGTTGATATATTAAAGATATGTTAAATTGTTTCTTTTGATAAATTCAAAAATAAAAATGGCGGGAATGCATATTTATAAAAGCAGAAGGCAAGGCCATAAAACACAAAAAGCATTCGAATCAAACATATTTTCCCTCATATTTTAAGAGAAGTGATGGTCTTATCCTTAGCCTTTGGGATAAAATAACCCCAAAAAAAAAAAAAAAAAAGTGCGAACACACTTTCTTAATAAGCTCTATATATAATATTAATCAGTATACACAAGATCAAATCTAACTGAGACTTATTCATTGAATTAAATAAATTTAGAGTATAAAAATACACCTTTGTCCTACATCCTCATGAATCATAAATCATGAGACTAAGCAAAAAAAAGGCGGGAAAAAAATTTACATGGCATAACTTCACGTAAAACCCAACAAATCATAAACGAATAACAAAACCATAATTCCATGCTTAACAAACTTGAAATCCAGCACCAGTAGTCCACCACCACAAACCCCAAGCAAATTAAGCCACCAACCCTCAGCTTCATCCACCACCGCCTCCACAACCTCCACCACCACCACCGCAACCCCCTCCACCTCCGCCACCACCACAACCTCCACCTCCACCTCCACCACAAGCGCTACTGTGATCAGTGGAGGTGTTTGCATAAGCAGCAGTGCTCATAAAAACCATGCCACCATCATTTCTGCCACCTTTGCGTTTAGGAGCCTTACCTGCATAACCCGCGGGGGAAGCATTTTTTTTATTTTTATTCTCTTTCTTTTTACACCCTTGTATGCAAAAACACCCCATTGCCGCAAATGTAAACGGTACGGAGAGAGACTTCCTTACTTTCTTCGACTATGAAATTTTTGCCAAAAAACTATATGACGACTATATACTCGTTTGGATCCGGCTTATTTTTTTTCCGTTTGCGTTTGAAGCTTTTTGCTTCTTTTTTTTTTTTTTTTTTCTCTTCTGCTGCGCTGCTGCACGCTTCAGGGGACATCGGCACTGTTCATGTTACTGTTCATGAACAGTAGCGTGAACAGTAGCCAATTTCGTTGATTTTTCAATTTTTTTATTATATTTGTGGGTCCCGTTTACTGTTTACAAGACCCACAAATTTCACTTTTCAGAAAATTTTTTATTAAAAATAAGTCTCGCAGTACTATTCACACATTAAAAAATTATTTTACTACAGTGTTTTCAGTTTCAAATTTCAATTCAACAAACATAAACTCTATCCAAACAGACCCTATGTATTTCTGCGTGTTTTTCTATGGCTATCTTAGTTTATTATATATAAGCTAAGCTGCAAGTTGTCTTGGTAATTTGTTTGAAACTTAATGAGCATTGAAATGTAAGAGGTTTGAACGTACTTCTCAATTCAATATATGAAGTTTCTAAGTTAGCCGTCATTGGATTAACGCGATCTGGTACATGCTCTGCAACTGCAACCATGCGTGCTTTCCAAGTAAATATGGTAGAGACTAGAGACCCAGAGAGGGCTCCACCAAGGCACGGACTCTTTCAAACTTAATTTTCTTCTTACCGTTTTTCATTTTGGTAAGAAGTTGGAAAAAGCACCTCAAAGTTCAAACCGTCCAAAAATAAAAAGAATCAACACGGGGAGTAGAGCCCACATTGATAGACCCATAAATAAAAGCCCAACTTTCTAATCTGTGTGCAGCTTAACACTGCCCGGAATAAAATAAGTGGCCCGGGATATAAAAGTAAAGAGACTTGATGGTCAATGATTAATTATGTTCATAAAAAAATAAAAAAAAAACTAAAAAAAAAAAAGATTAATTATTGTGATATTTCAGTCTACTTGAAATGGGAAGTTGATTGTGTTGGATGGGAAGGTATTTCATGCATGTCAATTATATATGTATCACCTTTCTCATATTTTACAAATTTCGCATGGCTATAATAATAAAATCCATATATTGTGAGAAGGAAGATGAATATTTCTGTAGGATTACAATTTGCACCTAAGCTCAAAATAGGAAGGGGATAGGCTCAAAATAGGAGAGGGATAGGCCTGAAAGACCCAATACAATGAATTTGTAAAAAGTGCGCTAGAAATCTAGGCTTTAATAAGTTTAGTTAACAATCACAGTGAGCTAAAATTATAGTAGGATGAAGCTGGAACAAGTTGTATAGTGAAAAATGAAAATTGTCCTCGGACTTAGGCCGAGAAGGTTGATTCTTATATTTCACTCTCTTAAAGACAGATTATAGATATTGTTCTTGAATTTACGGTATTTTCTTTTTCTCTTTCTCCGATCCCTTCCCTTTCTCATGAGGGACCTTTTATTTTATATAGACCCTTTCAAATGATCCTGGACTTCCATCTGTTAATCGCGTAGGCCATGCCCTAAGTGCTAGTCTCATCTAGCACCTTCTTCAAACCCCTATAAGATGCGGCAACTAAGGCAGCACTGTTCAAAAGTCTTCGTCACATAAATGTGGCCAGAAGGTTTGGTGGAATGCACTAAAAGTGGTGGTAGTCACCAACTCTTCAATCACGTCAATGCTATCCCCCTTCGCAAAGCTCTTTCTACACAATAAAGCTTCCTCCGATGACGTATTAATGACATGATCATGAAATCTGAGGGCGTGGTCTCCTTGGCCCACTAATAGTCCTTCTCGGCTTGGCCGTGACACATGGCATGATCACATTACTAGGAATCCTTATACCCTACAATAGCCCCTCAAAATTCTAATTTGTTTCCTCCCATCCAAGGAGAGATATGGGGTTTTGACTTTAGGCAATTGACCTGACACGTGTCTCTAACTCCTAGGTGCAAGAATGTCATTTCGCGTGTCCCGTAACTATAGTTGACGCTTTGGAGTCTGTACCTCTTCATTAAATGCTCCAGGCGGCGCCCTGTTTCCAGCATCCAACGGTGAGATGAGGATCTCATGGTTAGTATTTTTCCACGAATTTTGAGTAGGATAACTCCCACCCAAAGCCTGCCTTTTATATAAAGCACCAGGAGAGTTCATTTCCCTCATTTTGCTTACCTTTGAACTCTCTAGGCTTCCTACATTCTCAGGCTTCCAAATTTTCCTAACTCTTCCCTTCTCAAGAAGTTCCTGAGGCACTCCTTCTATTTACTTTTGTAAGTTTTTTTTTTATATATTCTTTTAGACTATTTTCTCCTCAGCCGGTCTCCTTGGCCTTCTATTTCTTGTTTCCTTCCTTCAAACATATCTTTCGCCTTTTTCTCTAGTTTGCTTAGATTGGTAGATTCAAACATTTCGTAGATTCCCCCGCCGGTATGGAAGGGTTTAGGGTTAAGTACCACGTCCTTCTAGGAGTTTCCCTTCGATATTGTGCTCCGGGACAGTGGCATACTGATAGAATCGAGGGGGAGGTCGTCATTCCCATAATCGCCTTCATAGAAGGGGGAATGGCGCTTCCTATGGGTAGCGTAACTAGGGACTACCTGATCGCCCATAGGCTATGTCCCCACCAATGTGCGCCCAACCTATTTAGGGTATTGGGTAGCGTAGATGCCCTTAACGTGCACATGTGCCTAAATCTCACTTGGCACGATGTCGTCTAGATGTACAAGTGCCATTCATTCGGTGACGCAGGATATTACTTCAAGTCCAAGTCCTCAGCCGTCAGGCTTATCTCATGTCTTCCTAAGTCCAACAAGGGCATGAAGGACAACTATTTAATCACCTTTGGGGAGTGACATGACGATCTTCACTGTCCTCTACAGGAGGAGGAGCCAGGTGGGGTGCCCTAGTTTTAGGTTCCTCACCATGCGACTCAGTTTTATGATTCTTTCTCTCCTGTTTTAAGTGTTCATCTTTCTGACTGTGGGTTTTCTTCTTGGCTGGGTTTGTAGATAAGAGGTACATGGCTCTTAATATTAGATTTGTCAACGTCGACGATCTTAATAGGGTGCTCAAATCCGAGGTATTCATAAGCGAAAATAGGCAACTGAGGGTTGTCCACCTCATCTTTGATTTTGAGTCCCTGTCTGATACCTTCCAAGACGTTGGCAACGCAATCTTTGCAGGCAATACTTGGCTTAATCGCATTGACGTCAAGGTACGAGGTTTTCTAGCCCAAGAGGATGTAATACAAGTTGTCCAACCTGATCAACAAGCTCTCCCAGCAGTAGCGAGTACAAGGGAAGAGACCGCCTCTTCTTGGCTATCACTCGAGGAGGAAATCAACCAATTCTGACTTGAGGAAGAAGAGAGAGAGACGGGAGGCCCTGTTATCCACCTTTCGAATGATAAGGGTGCCAATTGTAGGGTCACAATTTGCACTTAAGCCTAAAATAGGAAGGGGATAGGCCTAAAGAGCCAAATACAATGAATTTGTAGAGAGTGAGCTAGAAATCTTGGTTTTAATTAGTTTAATTAACAATCACAGTGGGCTAAAATCACAGTAGGATGAAGCTAGAATAGGTTGTATAGTGAAAATTGTCCTCGGACCTAGGCCGAGGAGGTTGATTCTTATATTTCACTCTCTTAAGGACAGATTACAGATATTGTTCTTGAGTCTACAGTATTTTCTTTTTCTCTTTCTCTAATCCCTTTTCTTTCTCATAAGGGACCTTTTATTTTATATAGACCCTTTCAGATGATCCTAACCTTCCATCTATTGATCGCACAGGTCATTCCCCAAGTGCCAGTCCCATCTCGCACCTTCTTCGAATCCCTATGAAATGCGGCAACCAAGGCACCATTGTTCAAGGGTCTTCTCCACATAAATGCGGCCAGAAGGTTTGGTGGGATGCATTAAATGTGATGACAGTCACCAACTCTTCAATCACGCCAATGCTATTCCCCTTCCCAAAGCTCATTCTGCATAGTAGAGCCTCTTCCGATGACGCATTGATGACATAATCATGAAATCCGTGGGCATGGCCTCCTCGGCCCACTAATAGTCCTTCTCGGCTTGGCCGTGACACATAGTATGGTCACATTACTCGGAATCCTTGTACCCCACAATATCAATTATCAAATGTATAATAAGATAATTACTAGTTTGAATGGAGAAACTTAAGGTCTGTTTGGTTTCAAAAAATGGTGTATCCATTTTTCATTTTATGTATTCCATATTCAAATCTTGAATTTGAATATAAAAAAAAAAAAAATACTCATTTTCACATTTGGTAGTGTTTAGTAAGTTGTTTTGAATACATAATTAAGTATAAAATACATCATACTTAAATTTTATTATTGTTTTCTATTTCAGGAAAAAAAAAAAAAGTAACTTTTCTCACTTACAATCACATCACTCAAAATAAGTAATTTTGTACTTTCACAATATTTATAAATATGCCATTACTGTATTCGTATTTATAGAAAATGAAAACACTAAAAAATTGTTTTCATTTTTTGTATTAAAATCCAACTTTTAGAATATTGAAAATGAAAATTGTGTACAAATGCTAAAACTAAATTAGTTTTTAAGTGGTGAGTCCCAAAAAAAATTGAAAATGAATACAAAATATTCGGCTAACCAACCAGACTCTTATTTTCATTAGTTTAAAAAAAGGTTATATAAATTAAATTGATGAAAAGACTCTCAGCCACCGCATTTTTACTATATGCTCTTTCTGTTACAAAGGATCCTAGCAGTGTATATAGAGGAACCATACGAGCTAAGTCCTTATAACTTACAATATAATCGAACCTCTTGGACGGTTACTCTTTGGCTCTTATGTACGTTGGTACATAATAAAACTAGCTAATATCTTTACAATAATGGTATCAATTATCTAGAAAAGTATTTTTTTTTTTTTAAATTGTACATACACTGACATTAATTAAAACTAACATTTTAAACAAAAACAAACAAGCTAACACTTAATAACATTCTGGGAGTCACCTTCATGAATGAAGAATGATGCTCTCTACTTGGTAGCCTAGTTAGATTTCCAGAAAACCAAGTTTTACTTCGTTGATTGTGGGATGATAAAAATTTAACTTTGTAGTGAAATCAAAGGAAAATCATCCTGGATCTCACTCGATTACGCTAGCAGAATTTATTATAGAACAACATCACCTAGATCATGGGGTTGGTTTACTCTAGATGTCACCAAGCTGATACTTGATACTATTTGGACCATGGCGCGCGGGACTAAGGTGAGACTACGGTTGTAATAACTAGGAATAATTCTTACAATCATGCCGAACAGCCGAAGTGAGGTTTCCACAAATAACCCTTTTTAGATTTTATATATATCATAGAACGAATAATTGAGGATATTTTCATCTTTAGGCAACCAACCCAAGAACAAATTAAAAAGAGAAGTTCATACATGGTAATACTTGGCTCACATGAAAATCCACCCCAAACTAGTTTCGCTGAGTCTATTTTTTTTTTTTTTTTCAATTATAATTTGCTATATATGTAGTGGAGTAAAATATATTTTAAATAACATAAGACCTTGTAAACCCTTGGATTCATGAAAATAAATTTTGTATTATGAAATGGATCCCAATCAAATGAACTTCTCTCTCTCTCTCTCTCTCTCTGAAAAGAATTATCTCCTGCATTATATACTATTAGGACATTTTATGGACTACAACTTCTCTCCTTTTCCAAATATCATTCGGTTGAAAAAATATATATCTTACTTGTGGGCCGGTGAATTAGAAAAATTAATGCAACCTCTAATAAGCTTTATGACATAAACTTGCATACAGATAATTATGATGTGCATGAAATGTATACAATAAAGTACTCACATATCTACATATTTAGTCTTACTTTTATGTTATTTTGTTACTGATTATATAATATCTTTGTGTTGCAGGTAACAAGAGCTTTACATGAAAAGTGGGGCTAAGCCAATTGAATCAAGCCAACTTACATCCAGCCAGGCATGAATTCAAGAGAAGACTAAGCCAATTAAATTCAAGTCCAAAGTGGAGCAAGGAATCAAAGGAGATTTGCACCAAATCCAAGTTCAATTCGGATTAGGATTCCAGCCTGCACATCAGTGGTATGTTTGGCATAACTTTCGGCTCAGATATCCAATTGAGATGATTCAAGTTGGGCTAGAAAATTAACTTAAAGGGCTACAACTTTGTAGTTTACAAAAAATCCAAATTCTGATATTAAATGGGCCAAAATCGTCGGTTAAGTGAAGCCTAAAAATCTGGGATTTTCTCTGAACGGGAATTGGGCTCCTTGACCTATTTAAAGTCTCTTAAAAAAAAAAAAAAAAACTCTAAGAGGAAAAGGAGGTGCCGCAGAGAAGAACTTGTTTTGGGAGTCATTATGAAGAGGAGGACCTAAGGACAAAGGCGAGAGCTTCAAGTTGATCAACCAATTCAGATGAAATACATAAGTTTTATTTGTTTTCTTTTCAACTTTATTATGAACTAAATTTATTTTCTAGAGCGTTGATGTAGTCTAGCAATGAACACACAATTTATTTTCTGAGTTATTTTATTTTTAATGTTTCCATGATTGAGTGTTTAATTCTTATTCTTAATGCTTACTATTTTCTTTACGAATTATGGTTTAATCAATTGAATTACAATGAGACCAAAAGGTTATTTGTTATTTTAATTCTAGAATTAAGCATCATTAGTTGAGCAAAAGTAGAGATGCTTTACCGCGATTAGTGTGATTTTTCAGAAAATTCAAAGTACGAAATGAGTCTCCAATTAATTAAATTCACATAGAGATATGGAATTGTTAGTTGAAGATATTTTTGATATTATTCGAGAGAAGATATTGAATACTTAAGGAATTTTTAATCATCAACGGGAGATTATTAGAATTTAATAATTAGAAAGAATAAATTGTGTGGAATTTGTTAGGTGAAATCAACCACACTAGATCCATTCTTATCATATTTTCACACTTTTAGATTTTTGCATTTTGTTAATCTTTTATTTATAGATTTATTTTTATTAAATAGTTTACTTTAATTCAGATAGTAGAACGTTCTATTTATTTTCAATTTTCCAAATAGTAATTGATTTAGTGAATTTCGGCATTCAATAACATAGTTAATCCATGTGGGTTCGACATTCGTTTTCTAAAAACACTTTTCTACTTGTTACGATTCTGTGCGCTTGCAGATTATTTTACGCGAACAAATTACATAAATTAAAATAATTTGTTGATACATAAATCCACGCAAAGCCCTACATTTTATAAACAAGTAACATGTCCTGCGACCCTGAAGTATGCGTATCAGCAACCTTTGAAAACCAAAGCCACCACCTCCTCAATTACAACCACCACCGCCACCACCAGCACCACCTCTACAACCATCTTCACCAGCATCACTGACAGATATGATTTCAGCTGCAGTACTCACAAAAGCTATTACGTGCGGCGTACGCCATCTTTTAGACCTCCATTGGGTTTACCAAATCTACCGGGATCGCTAGCATCACCACCACCAGGATAAGCATCGTTAGTAGTTGCATAATTAGGTGGAACAGGAGGAGGAGCTGTTTGATACATATTTCGCTTCCTTTGACGCCGTCGTCGAATGTAAAAACAAAACAAAAATGACATGTTTATATAACTGGCGCAGAGACAAAACCTTTTTTCCTTAAACTATATAGGAAATGAGTTTATGGCCAAATTAAAACCAAACGATGAAACAGCCACATTGTCCTCTATGGCTCCCCTTAATCCTTATATATTGCTAAGTTGCTAAGGTGCTTTAGGTACTTACAGTTCCGTTTGCGTGTCTAATTCAAATCAACAAGGTTATAATATAATGTCCTCTTGCGGAACTTGTCAAAGTTTCAATATTCAGTTGCATACAAATCAACATGTGATTGATTGATTGTCAAAAGTTGTTAAAATTGAAGTTTCATAGGTCAGTGCAATCGCCATCATTTTCCCTTCGCTATCCAAGAAATCCTTTCTTTGGAGAAGAATTATTCTTCATCCCCTTAATACATGCAGCTATGTACGTTCGTATTGTTCTTATCTTTTTTAATTATTATTATTTTTGGTTTTGTACATTATTACATACTAATATGTAACCCGTACTTATGCACAAAAATGATGAATGGCAATTGTATTATTGATATTAGTTTGAGTTATTAAACATATATGATATAGCTCAACTAAAAAAATTGAAGTTATTAAAATAGTTTTTCCTTATTCGTACTTATGCGCGAAAATGATAAATTGTAATTGTGTTATTAATGTTAGTTTGAGTTATTAAACATATAGGGCATAGGTGGCGTTTGGATCACTGAGCGTTTGCATTTGCTGCGGTTTTTTTTTTTTTTTTTCCCAGCTAAGCGCGCTTGGCACTATTCATTATCTATGAATAGTGATTTTAGACTTATGAACAATGCCGAGCGCCTGAATAGTAATTTTTTCCCAACTAAGCATGCTTGACACTGTTCATTGTCCATGAACAGTGATTTTAGGCTTATGAATAGTGTCAAGCACGTGAACAATAAGGGGGTGCTTGGATTTGTGTTTTCTATCGCTCATATCTCTGTTTTCATCACTCATAACTCAAAATAAGTGGGACCTACGGAAAGAATGTTTGTTTGGATTTGTTTCCTGATTTTGTTTCCATCACTCAATTCTCTGATTTTTGAGTTATGAGTTATGGAAACTGAAAACACATTTTAGGTGTTTTCAGTTTCCAAAACTCTGTTTTCAATGGCATTTTCGTAATTAAACATACATTTATGGGACCCACTGCCAGAGACAAGTCACGTCAGTACACATTTTCCTTCTTTTTTTTTTTTTTTCTTTCTTTCTTTCTTTCTTTCTTTCTTTCTTCTTCACAGACTCACTCCAACGGCCATTTTTCTCTTCTGCTTCATTCTTTTTCTTTCTTTTCTTGTTCACAGAAACACCAAATATACTATATCAAAAAAAAAAAAAAAAAAAAAAACACATGGGTTTGGATTTCTCAAACCCAGAAAATGAAACCCATAAATCCATAAACACAACAACAGAAACCCACAAACACAGCAAAATCCATAGGCGCCGCTGCTTCACGATTTCACGACCTCGACCTCCCTCGCCGCAGCTGTTCCAGAGAAAGACGAAGGGGAAGAAAAAAAAAGAGAACAATCACTTCAATTTCACGAGGATCGGCGGCACGCTGGGTGACGGTGGATCGGCGGCGCCTTAGGTGACAGTGGATCGGCGGCGCCTTAGGTGACGATGGATCGGCGGCGCGCTGGGTGACGGTGGCTCAGCGGCGCGCTGGGTGATGGGGATCGGCAGCGAGGTCCTTGATTTTTTTTTTCCTTTTTGCCTTTCTCCATTTCGCCGCTATGGCTGTGGCTGTGGATGTTGTTGTTGTTGCTGCTGTTGTGGCTGAGAGAGAGAGTTTGAGAGAGAAGAAGAAGAAGAAGAAGAAGAGGCAGAGAGATTTTTTTATTTTGGGTGGCGTTGTTTCTTGTTAATATTTTGGCTTTGTGATTGGTGGTTTTAAGAAAAGTGGGTCCCACCGAAAAATGTCTGACTTCAAACTTCAGGGATGGGTCCAACAATGAGGTTGAAATATTTGAGTGATTGGAGCTGAAAACAGTGTCCAAACGGGTGGGGAGTAGAGAGTTGGGATATTTTAAGTGATGAGTGATGAGTAATGGGTGATGAGTGATGAAAATTGAGTGAGGAGTGACGAGTGATGGGAAAAAAAAAACCAAACAGCCCCTAACTTTTTTATCATTTTTTTTTATTATTTTCAGTTTTCAGCAAAATAAGTGGTATTCAAACGGACCCATAGTTCAACCAGGACATTTGAAAGTATTAAAATAGTTTTTACTTACAATTTTCATGATATTTGTTATGTCAAGTTTCTCATTGCATTGTTATTACATATATAGTTTTGAAAATTACTATTGGATACTATATATATAACATCAATTCACAATTATTATCTGTGAAATTTTACTAAATAAAACACAAAATAAAATAATAAATTGGTCAAATAGTATCTCCTAAATTGAATGGAGATATAGATGTATGAGATTATTCAACTCAATAACCATTTGTTATGTTCAATATCTTTGTATATAAGTTTAAATAGAAACAGTATAAAAAATATATTCATTAGTTCAAAAAAAAAAAATAACAACAAAAATCTAAACATTTAATTTGTATGGAAAGCTAACAAAAGCAAAATTCAAATTTGATTCTATTGAATTTTCTCTAAACTTTGGTTTTAAAAAGCAAAATATATATATATATATATATATATATAACCTAATTAGTATTAGACTATACGAAGTTATAGTGTATTACATAAATGACTCATAAATTTGAATTTTTTTTAGTTATACAAAAAAATAAAGCTCATAAATATAAAACCATTCAAACTTTCTCTTTCTCTAATTATATATATATATATATATAGTTAGTTAGATATATGATTAGGTTTTTTATGATTTATTTATATTAGACCTTTCATTTTCTATACTAAGTTAACTCATTTGGTACAAAAATTTATTAACTTAAATTAGATGGGACAAGTAGGGTAAAATTAAATTCTAATTGAAATACGCATTAACTCACTTGGCACAAAAATTTAAAATTTTAGACTAGATTAGATACATAGCGCAAAATTAGACTCTAATTGAATTCTAATTTGAAATCTAACTGGATTTTCTTTAAACTTCCCCTATATATATATATATATATATTGAGAATCAATATTATTATATATTAACACTTTCCACGCTCCTGGGTTTCTCTAAATCCCTAGCGATGGAACGCCTCACTTATCTCTACAAGTGCCCCTTTACCCAGTGTTGCTAGTGAAACTCTTTTCCTCCTCCCTTCTACTTTCTTCTATTTTCCTCTATTTTACTCTTTTCTTGCACATACTCTCCATGGATGCAGTCACAAAGAAATGGGAAAAACTAAATCTAACGGATATTGAGGGGGATGAGTGTGCTCTTACAGAGGGTGCGATAGAAGATTCCTTTGCGGTTGTAGCGAAGTTTTTCACAAAAAGAAAGGTAAATCTTGAAGCGGTGGCACGGACTCTTCGCGGTGCGTAGAAGGCCGATGGGGACTTTGAACTTCGAGATTTGGGAAATAACAGAGCTCTCATTGTTTTCACTGATGAAGTAGACATGAACAGAGTTCTACTCCAAAGCCCATGGTCTTTCTACAAATACCTCCTGGCGCTTCATAAATTGGGGGAGAACGAATGCATCAACTCTGTTTGCTGTGACAAAGCTTACTTTTGGGTGCAGATTTCGAAGCTCCCTAGTCGCCACATGACTAAGGCAAATGGGGAACTCATTGGCAGCATTCTAGGTGAAATTATCTCTGTTGATGCCCTAGAGGGAGGCCGAGTTTGGGGTACTTGTGTTCGAGTAAGGGTAAAATTGGACATTACTAAGCCTTGTTGCCAGGGTAGAATGGTTCGCTTGGGCTGCTCAAATAGACGTTGGGTCTCCTTTCAATACAAGCGCCTCCCGATTTACTGCTATTGGTGTGGTATGCTTGATCATGATGAGAAGAACTGCCGTTTGTGGATTCAGAGTAATGGGTCTTTAAATAAAGAGGCTCAAAAATATGGCCCGTGGCTCAGAGCCAGTCCTGACCGTTTACAGAAACCGCAGGTGGTTCAGGTTAATGGCCATGATATGCAACATAATAGTCCGAGGGCAACCATTGCAGAGAACAATCAACGGGAAGCGGCGGTGCAGGTTCAGAACACGGCAGTTAATGAAAATCAGATAAGAAATCAAAGTGCGGTGATTTTCGATAGTAGTGTATCTTCTAACTTGCATATCCTGAAAAATCTGGAGGTCCCGTCAAATCAAAAAATTTGCAAAGAACCAACAGATTTCAAAGCACAAATAAGGGAGATTGACAAGGCACTTCGGAAGTTTGTCAATAGAGGACAGAGGTTAATCGCCCATTGGATTTAGGAGAGAGAATGTGGAAGCAAAGGTCTTGTAACTCTTGGTTAAAAAAAGGTGACAAGAATACAAGATTTTTTTATGAGAAGGCCTCAAATCGTAAGCAACGAAACTCTATTATAGGTATCATGGATGAGTCGGATACGTGGCATGAAAATGAAGAAAAGGTGGCTAATATTATCACTGGATACTACCAGAAACTGTTTACCACATCTCAACCTGTAATTTGTCAAGAATTTATGGATGCAATACAACCGGGTGTGACCCCATAGATGAATCACATGCTCACCGGAGGTTTTACTGCTGCAGAGGTTAAAAAGGCCCTTGATCAGATGTATCCTCTAAAATCCCCGGGACCTGACGATATGCCCTGTCTCTTTTATAAGCATTTTTGGCATATTGTTGGTGATAGCGTAGTAAAATGTGTTCTTGATTTTTTAAGTATTGGTATTGCACAACCTAATTTTCATGAAACACATATTGTTCTTATTCCTAAAGTTAAGAGCCCCACAAAGGTCTCAGAATATAGACCCATTAGTTTATCTAATGTGGTCTATAAACTGGCCTCTAAGGTTCTTGCAAATAGGCTTAAGACTCTTATACCATATCTTATCACTGAAAATCAAAGTCCTTTCCTATCTGAACATCTGATTACAGACAATGTGCTTGTTGCTTTTGAGATCATGAATACTATTAGCCAAAAGAAAAGTGGAAAAATGGGGTCTATGGCTTTAAAACTTGACATAAGCCAAGCTTTTGATAGAGTAGAGTGGAGTTGTTTGGAACAAATTATGCGTAAGATGGGTTTTCATCCTAGGTGGATTTTCATGATTATGAATTGTGTCACCTCTGTCACATACTCTATTCACATTAATGGCGTTCCTCAGAGGCGTATTGTCCCATCTAGGGGTCTACGTCAGGGAGATCCCCCTTTCTCCCTACTTGTTTCTTTTGTGTGCAGAAAGTCTCTCGGCCTTAATACATAGAGCTTCAAATGTTGGCACTCTTCGAGGCCTCCAGGTTTGCAAACAGGGTCCCCACATCACTCACCTCTTCTTTGCAAATGATAGCTTACTTTTTTGTAATGCTACAACGGCCGATTATGAAGAAACCCAAAGACTGCTGAAGGTGTATGAAAGGGCAACAAGACAACAGGTGAATGGGCAAAAAACTTCTCTTTTCTTCAGCCTTAACACACCTGAGGATATTCAAGAATATGTCAAGCAAAGGTTCAGAGCTGACATTATCCACCAACATGAGAAGTTCCTGGGTTTACCATCCTTGGTGGGCTGAAATAAAAGAAATACCTTCCAGCAACTAAAGGAAAGAGTAGCACATAAGCTGTCTGGTTGGAAAGAAAAGTTTCTGTCCATGGCCAGTAAAGAGGTTTTGATCAAGGCTGTTGTTCAAGCTATCCCAACTCACACTATGAGTTGTTTCCTTCTTCCAAAGTCCCTGTGTGATGAGCTGAATAGTATGGGGAGCAAGTTTTGGTGGGGGCAAAAAAATGATGAGCGTAAAATGGCCTGGATGAAATGGGAAAAGCTGTGTACTCCAAAGGCGAATGGTGGGATGGGTTTTAGAGACCTGAGAGCTTTCAACCTTGCCCTTCTAGCAAAGCAAGGTTGGAGGCTACAACAAGAATCCAACTCAATCTTCTATAAAGTGTTTAAGAGCAAATACTTCCCCGACACAGACTTTACTCATGCAAAAATAGGTAGACACTCTTCCTATGTTTGGCGTAGTATTTTAGCTACACAACCTATTATTAATCATGGGATGTGGTGACAAGTTGGTGATGGCAAGAGTATTCAGATTTGCAAGGATAAGTGGATCCCTACTCCATCCACTTATCTGGTTATTGCACCAAGGACCTTACTGCCAATTGATGCAACTGCTGATATCCTTATTGATCTGGTAAGAGAGTTGTTTATCAACTTTGAGGCTGAAAATGTACTAAGCATTCCACTTAGTACCTGTCTACCTCGAGACAAGCTAGTTTGGGCAGCTACACCAAATGGCATTTTCATAGTGAAGAATGCCTACTAGATTGCTATGGCTGCAGCAGGTACAGGGCATGTAGGAACCTCAAGTGCTAGTGGACAAAAACAACTTTGGAAAACCATTTAGAGTGCTGATGTGCCAAACAAAATAAAGAACTTTGTTTGGAGAGCTTGTCAGAACATAATCCCTACAAAATCCAATTTGTGTCGAAGGCAAGTGCTCAGTTCTGATACCTGTGAGCAATGTGGAAAATGTAGTGAGACAACTAGTCATATTTTGCTTCATTGTGACAAGTCTTCCTCAATTTGGGCTGCCTGCGGTTTGGTGATGGAACGGGATTGTTCTTTTGTGGATATGTTATGGAAGGTGAGTAAGGATTTGGGCCCAGAAGATGTTAACCTTACACACTTCATGGCAATTTCTTGGAATTTATGGAATGACAGAAATGGGGTGAGGCATGGTGAGGTACCAGAAACAGTGTCCAATGTGGTCTTAGAAGCTACTCGAATCGTTGAAGAGTACAAAGCTCTCCAGGACAGTCATATTCCAACAACAAACCCTCTCCCTCCTCAATGGATTCCTCCTATGTCAAGTGCTTACAAAGCAAGTGTAGATGGAGCTGTCTTCAATGATCTTTCTACCGTTGGTATAGGAGTGCTAATTCGAGATGACAAGGGTAGAGTGGTTGGAGCTCTGAGCCAGAATTTTCATGCTCCACTTGGTCCTCTGGAAGCCGAAGCAAAGGCCATGGAGGCTATTGTAGTGTTTGCAAGGGACTTAGGTGTTCAGGACATTACATTTAAGGGTGACTCACTGCAAGTCTGTAACTTCTTGGCTAGGAACACTGGGGTACCACCTGTTATGGCTAATGTTCTTGAAGGCATTCAGGTCCATCTTTATTATTTTCGCAGTTTTGCTTTTTCATATGTAAAAAGGGCTAGTAACAAGCCTGCCCACCTATTGGCACAGCATGCTAAATTTGTTTCTAGTTATGAGGTATGGGTTGAGGAAATCGCCAGTTTCTTAGAAACTGTTATTGCCTCTAATGCATCTGGCTTGTAATCTTTTTTTCTCTGTTAGTCTACTTTGAAGCAATATTTCCAATTAAATCAAAAAAAATATTATTATATATTATATTTGAGCTTAAATTCTGTTTGAATGTGGCGTAAACCCCTTAGATTATGCCACCAATAATATAACCGTGTCAACCTTTCACTAAAAAATTAAATACATCTTTCCACACACAATCCTATTTCAGAAATAAAAATAAATCAAAATCTCAAACATTTTCTTTCTATTGTTCAAGTCTTCAAGAATAGAGAAGAAGCACACCCAACACCCCACCACCCATGTTGCCATATGCCATCATATGCCTTTGAATGCCACAACAAGCAACAAAAATTGATGCCGTAGCCATCATCCTATCTACTATCCCAGTCTCCACAACGTATGTTGTATATGGTTTGATTGGGGTTTGAGGGTATGGGTTTTTTAAGGTTTGAAGGATTTTCTGTGGCAATGGGTTGGTCACTTGGTGGTTCATTGTGTGTGTGCAAAGAAGGAGACAGGGATGGTGGCTTTAGGGTTTGATGATATCCAAGGCTTGCGGTTTATTTAATATGATCTGTAAGATTTTTCAATAGGGTCACTTTTGAGTTGCTCTATTCTAGGGAAAATTTAGGTGAATTTATTGTATTTTTGTTGTATTTTGCGAGTTTCATGAAATGGGTTATTTAATTTCATTATTGGTATATAAAATTGGTTTTCAAACTTCAAATTTTCTTCTTCTTCTTCTTCATCCTAGTGTAGTTCTTGGGGTTTCATTCCAACTTTTGAGATTGTTGTGGGCTAGAAATCGATTGGGTACTCTTTACAAATTTAATTTAATGTTGATTCAGATTTGTCATAGAGAAATGGAGAGACGACTAAGCGGTGTTGACGGTAGTGACTTTGGCGATGTGTGTGGCGGGTTGCTAGATCAGTGCTTCCTGTGAGAAAAATATGAGATTTTATTTTGACTTGAATGATAGAAATTAGAAAGGAGGAGATGGGATTTTGTTTTGTGAAATGGCGTTTGTTTGTAGCAAGTTGTATTCAATTTTTAAAAATATGATGATGTGGTGTTGTGTTATTGGATGGCATAAACCAAGGGTTTACGCCACATCAACTCATTATATATTGATCTTTTTGTAATTCAAGAACATTAAAATAAAACTCCATCACATTTAGGGAGGGAGGAAAAAAAGTAACGCTCCGTTTCTTTTAATACTAACCTTTTCTATGAAAAAATAAGCTACTTTTCAAAAAAAAATTCTTTTTTTTTTTTTTTAGTGAGTAGTGACCTCAAAATGAGATAAAATTGTTTTCAATAATTTTCATTTTTCCTCTTAACTTAATTTATAAAGAGCGTCTTGAAATAGGGTTGCTTTTCGAAAAAATTTACTAAATACAATAAAAAGAAAGTCATATTTTTTATAGGATTTTTCATTAACCAAACATAGTCTTCCTTTAATTTATTTTTTCTAATACTATTAGACATAAGAAAACTTTTTTTTTTTTTTAAATCTATCTTCTTAAGAAATTTTTCATCAAAACAAATAGATTTAGCAAAACAAATGTAGCGTAAAACTAAAAAGCAACTATTATATATGAGCCCAGATGAAATGAGAAAAGGTCAGCTCGAAGGCCTTGCTGGGCCGTTTGGACAACATAACAATATTGTACGTCAATTCTTGCAGTTGTTCATAATTTACTTGTCCAAAGCCGTAAATCTAGCAAAGTCCAACCTTCGCTACAAAAAATATATAATAAAAAAATATCATTGTAACTTCTGGGCCCTTAATATCCTTGGGTTGAGCTCCATAACATTAACAGGTTCAGCTTAAGTTTCTCTTGCTCACATAATATACAGCTATACAAATTAAATTAATCCTTCACAAAATCGTTGCCTCCGAAAATGGTCCACCTTACCAGTCTGGTCCATACGTACTATTGACTCACTCAGCCAATCATGCATGGAGGTGTTCTTAAAGTAGAACCCCACGCATATACAGGGGAGGTCCGTTCAAGTAAAAAGTTTGCGATGATGGAGAACAAGGCAAGATTAACGGTCAATATGCTCTTCCCTTTATTAATTTGGAAAACCCAAATTAAGCTTTAGGATATTGCGTAGCACTCTTGTCTGTGACTGAACCTTTTTATGGTAAGACAATTTAAGAGTTTGATTATCCTACCATATACCGTGGATGATATATTGGTGTCGCTATACCAATTAAAATGATTGAGAGCTACGTACCAATGAATTTAGTGAATACAAAAAACTTTCATATTATTGACCTGATTTTTTGTTAATGGTTATTAATAGATAATAAAAGTTTGTGTCAATAATGCATGCATTTGAAGGTGGTATAATTTTAATAAAATCTTATCACTTTAATAAATTATAATTAAAAAAAAATTGAACATTGTTTTTATTGGCTCAATATTTTAAGGGTATTCTTAGAAGCGAGGGAATCAAAGAAAGAATGTAAAACCCATGTTCGGGTAGATAAATGATGTAGACCTTGTGCTTCAGGCTATGTACAAGTCCAATGATCCAAAGAATTTGGAGGAGATAGGAGGTAACTTGTTTTGGCTAGTGTTTTTGTTGCTTGTTGATGCCATTGGAGAACAAGGAGAGATTCGTCAGCGCAAATGGACTGGAGTTGATGATCATTATTATGAAGCAATCAAGCAAAAGAATTTAGCTTATGGCAATATGACTCCGTCATTAGGGTTAATGTGATAGGAGATGGGGCATGCAATGAGGAGGCAAAGACCAGCAGGCAAGTGACATTAAAGGAAAAAAAAAAAAAAAAAAAAAAAAAAAAAAAAGGTGGATAGCCAAAGTGCCAAACTATTGTGCTTGATGCCTCGATGGTTTTGGCAACTGGCATTATAGTTTGAATCCCGACTTGCCATATATTGTTTTTACTTTCTTTATAAAATAATCAAATTTTAAGATATAATAAATAAGACACATGATTTAGCATAATTTGTGAAACATAAAGTAAAATATAGAAAGTACAACATAAGACGGTTTTTGTTTGCTCAAAATTGTTTTTGAAAGTTTGGAGTTGGTCCAAAAAGAGCTGAAATTTTGGTTTAAAGTTAAATCATTGCTAAAGAGTTATTCTGCAGACTAACGTTCTTTCACTTCTTTTTATTTTGGGTGAAGTCTTTTATTATAACTATATGTTTGGAATGAAATTAGGTGAAATTTGGAGAATGTATAGCTAAGAGCTTTGTCGTTCAACTGTTTTGCCAAACTTTATTATAATGAGAACTATGGTTCAAATCATTATCTTCCATATATTGTAACAATTATAAAAATGGAGAATGTATTATAGCCTCTCCCTTTGACATGAGAGAGACATTGTATATGTTAGGCGTATAAGATAATTATTGGTTTGTGATACTCCAAATTATGTGGATTTAATTGATTGTTGGAGTATTTAAGTGTGTGTTGTGTTGACGTATGTTGAGTACCACATAAGGGATTTACTAAGTGGATTTTGGATTTATAATTAATTAGTCACTAACCCGTGCTATGCACAAAAACCTACTTATTTGTGAGGTAAACTAAAATAATTTTATAAAATTTTAAATTGATTAAAAAACTACACTATTGCATGATTTGCTATGACTTAAAAAATTGTCAGAAAATTTCAGATACTACAAAAAAATAACTCAAAAATTTAGATATTTAAACTTCTAAAAGATCAAAAAATATTAAAACATCAAATAATTCACTGCTTAGAAATTATTGAAACAAAACAATATATATATGACTTGTTGGAGCATTTTAATATTAAATAATTAAAGTGGATAAATGTTACAATATAAATGTAAAGATGTAGGAGTGAATATGGAAGATGAGGAGTTAGTAAAAATATTTAATCTCATATTAAAAAAGAGAGAGATTATTTTATTCTTTTTAACTGTAGTGATTAATGGACTAACATGAATTGTCTCAGATATTGGGTTAGATATGTGCGCAAATGGGGAGGTGAAGGTTGGAGGTATCAAAAATGGAAATGAATCAGCCTCTTGGATCCTCCTACTTGACAGCCCATTCCAAAAAATTACCTTATCCATTGGTGAGTAAATGGTCTGATACTCCATTTCTATTATAGAAAATGAAAAGCCATTAACCCACTTAATGGACTATCTATTTGGGCATTTTTATTCTTCAAAAACTCATTATCTTACTATTAATTGTATAACTCCAGCCCATCAGATTAATATCTAGCAATTAATCTTGTAACACCCACTACATCAGAATAATGGACATAATTAATCAAATTAATTTGGGTCATAATTTTGTGAGGCCCATTGAGCTTTTAAATAGACTCATTTAGACCCAATCCAAGTTACTGCAATGTACACTAAAAAATTAGAATAGGTCTTGGCAAAGAAGGATGTTCTTTCTAGTGGAGCTTTGGGCTTGAACGCTTTGTGCAAAGGTTGTTCTAGACATACAACACTTGTTGGGCTACTACATCTTAGGGGAGACAAGTCATAGGAGGTCTGCACCGATTACAAAATTTAGCCAAACAAGGGCTTGAATCTCCTTAAAGAGAGCAAATGCCGCGCCTCAATCCAAATAGTGTTGCATATTTTTTCTCTTTAAATAAATAATATTCAGAAGTACTATTCAGTTTCTCTTTGTGTTATTTCCATTATTATTGTCTTTTCACCAAAAATTTTAAGGAGATTCAAAACATGGAGCTCACACAAGAGAAACCAAATGAGCCAATTGGAGATCTTAACAAGCCCTTTCGCTTTAAGGGAGCCCACTTCAAGAGGTGGAAAGGAAAGGTCCTCTCCTATTTGAGTCTTCTCAAAGTTGCCTACATCCTCATTGACAAGAATCCATCAAAGATTTCTACCGATGAGATAAGTGAGGAAGAATTTACTCTCCACCAAGAAAAAATAGATAAGTATACAAAAGATGAACATAATTGTCGCTCTTATCTTTTGAATTGTCTTGCCAATCATTTCTATGATTATTATGATACAACTTATAATTCTGCTAAGAAAATTTAGAAAGCATTACAAAACAAGTATGATACTAAGGAGGCTGGTGCAAAGAAGTATGATACTAGTAGATTTCTCCGTTACCAAATGGTGGATGGAAAATCGGTGGTGGATTAAGCACAAGACTTCCAAATAATTGTGGCAAAATTGAGATTTGAAGGCATGAATATTGGAGACTATTCGGTAGTAGCTAGCGTAATTAATAAACTACCACAATCTTGAAGAGAGTTCCAAAAGACTTTGTGGAACAAACAAAATGAGACATCCTTGAAGACTTTGATCACATGCATCCGTGTAGAGGAGGAGGCTAGAGGAGGAGATGCACTCATGACACGAGAGCAATGGTAATTCCACCGCAAAGGTAAACTTTATTTCAACCAATAATAATATGCCCAAAAAATCATTTTCCTAGAAATGGTCATTTGAAGCCTAAAATGAAAGCCTTTAAAATAATAATAGACCTCCAAGAAGGGGAAACCCGAATAAAAATTATAATAAGAACCAAGAACCCCCTTCACAAGATCAATTTAATAGATCCTGTTTTGTCTGTGGCAAGAGTTGGCATATTGCTTGATTTTGCAAATATCGAAAACATAAATCGGTCCCGCAAGCTAACGTAACTGAAGAGCCTTTAGTGGCTATGATTACAGATATTAATATGGTGCAATATGTTGAAGGGTGGTGGGCAGATTCTGGTGCAAATAGGCACGTCTGCTATGACAAAAATTGGTTCAAGTTGTACACTCCTTTTAAAGAAGAAAAAACGAGCATGCTTGGTGACTCTAGCAAAACTAAGGTTCTTGGGAGTGGTGAGGTTGAATTGAAATTTACTTCTGGATGTGTGCTAACATTGAAAGATATACTTTACACTCCATCCATGAGGAAGAATTTGATGTCAAGTTTTTTGCTTAACAAGGTTGGCTTCAAGCAAATTGTGGAATCTAATAATTATGTAATCACTAAAAAAGGATTATTTGTGGGCAAGGATTATACTTGTGATGAAATTTTTAAATTGAATGTTGAGAATAATAAAGCATCTACTAGTTCAATTTGCATCTACTAGTTCAATTTATATACTTTCTTCTATTCAAAAAAATGACCGAAATACACCTTACACTTAAAAAAATGACCGAAATACACCCTAAACCAAAAAAATAATCAAAATATCGCTAAAACCTAAAAAATAACCAACCCCCCCCCCCCCCCCCCCAAGGCGATGGGAAACCTAAAAGATGACCAAAATCCCTCTAAAACTTAGAAAATGAATAAAATGCCCCCAAAAACCTATAAAATTACCAAAATACTACTGAAACTTATAAAATTAAAAAAAAAAATACCCCTAAAACCTATAAAATGACTTAAATACCCCTAAAGCCTAAAAATTACCAAAATACCCTCAAAACCTAAAAAATGTCCAAAATATCATCAAAACCAAAAATGTTACCAAAATATCCCCATAATCTAAAAATGACCAAAATACCTCCTAAACATTATCGAAATACCCTCTAAACCTAAAAAATTACTGAAATATCTCTAAAACCCAAAAATTACCAAAATACCTTTGAAACCTAGAAAATGACTAAAATACCCCCAAAAACTAAAAAATTACCAAGTTACCCCGTAACCTAAAAAATGACCGAAATACCCCCGAAACCTATAAATTTTACGAAAATACCCCTGAAACATATAAAATGACCGAAATACCCCTAAAACCTAAAAACTACCAAAAGTACCCCCTAAACCTAAAAGATAATTGAAATACCTCCAAAACCTATAAAAAGACCAAAATACCCTTGAAACATAAAAATTACCAAAATACCCCTAAACTTAAAAAATGACCGAAATACCCCCTCGAAACCAAAATATGACCAAAATACCCCCAAAACCTAAAATGACCAAAATACCCCCAAAACCTAAAATATATGACCAATAAATAACCCTAAAACCTAAAAAATGACAAAAATACACCTGAAACATCTAAAATTAACAAAATAGAGGTTTGGGGTACTTTCGATGTTTAGAGGATATTTTCAACAAATTAAAGGTTCTAAGAATATTTCAGTCATTTTATAGGTTTCGAGGGAATTTCGATAATTTTTAAGTTTCAAGGTTATTTTGGTCATTTTTTAGATTCTAAGGTATTTTTGTCATTTTTAGGTTACTAAGGCATTTTAGTCATCTTTTAGGTTTCAAGAGTATTTTAGTAATTTTTATATTTTTGGGCTATTTCGTTAAATTTCTAGGTTTCAGAGGTATTTTGGTAATTTTTTGGTTTTGGAGGTATTTCGGTCATTTTTTAGGTTTATGGGGTATTTTGGTAATTTTTAGGTTTCAGGGGTATTTTGGCCATTTTATAGGTCTCGGAGGTATTTTGGTTATCTTTTCTATTTAAGGGACATTTTGGTAATTTTCAGGCTTTTGCTCATTTTATAGGTTTTGGAGGTATTTCAGTCATCTTTTAAGTTTAAGGGGCATTTTGGTAATTTTTAGGCTTTGGGAGTATTTTTCTCATTTTATAAGTTTCGGGAGTATTTCGGTTATTTTTTTGGTTTAGGGGGTATTTGGTCATTTTTAGCTTTTGGGTTATTTTGGTCATTTTATAGGTTTCAAAGGTATTTCGGTCATTTTGTAGATTTAGGGGGCATTTTGGTAATTTTATAAGTTTCAGGGGTATTTTGGTCACTTTTTAGGTTTAGGGGGGTATTTTGGTAATTTTTAAGTTTCAGGAGTATTTTGGTCATTTTTTTATGTTTTAGGGGTATTTTGGTAATTTTTAGGTTTCAAAAGTATTTTAGTCATTTTTAGGTTTCAAGGGGTATTTTGGTTATTTTTTAAGTTTTGGGGGCATTTTAGTCATTTTCTAGAAATTCATATTTATGTTGTTTATTAAAATTTTAGATGGGTTTTACTGGGAATTAATGGATTTATCCATTAAGACACATAAAATTTAATAACCTAATGAGTCTTTGCCATTAACCCAAATAATCAAATAGGTTCGGTTAAGACTTATCCAAATTAGGTGGGAAATGGATGGAATCATGAATATGGATAAAAATTACCACCCCTAACTATGGATAAGCATTGGCAGTTGCATAACAAGGTGGTGGGACAGGAAAAATAGCATATTTTCTCATATTTTAAGAGAAGTTATACTCTTAGCCTTAAGAATAAAATAGACATAGTTTCCTATGATTTGAGAAGGGAATCTCATGTATCACCTAGAGTTGTTTTATGGACACAACAAAATTTTATATTATTTTTGCAATAAGTTGAGATGTTAACAATTATAAATCAAATTGAAATTAAATAAATAAATAAAAATAATACGAAGATCCATTACAATTCAAAATAAAAATATTATAAAAATGTTGTAAGATTCAATTGTCTTATTAACACAAAACTTTCGAACCAACATATTTTTTTCTCATATATTAAGAGAAGTACTGGTAGTCTTGGCCTTTAGCCTTAGCCTTAGCCTTAGCCTTAGCCTTGGGGATAAAATAACCAAAATAAAAAATGGTGTGAAGTGTGAACACACTTTCTTAATAAGCTCAAATCTAACTGAAACTTTTGTTGATGCCCACTTTAGCAAAAAAGCCCAATAACAAGAAGAAGCCCAACAATATGAAAAGGGTAAAGAAAGAAGAGCTACTAAAGTAAAGAAAACCATTAAGCCCGAATGGCAGGAACAATGGTTCACAAGCCTAGAAAGTAGTAAAAAATGTCACAAAGAAAGCAAATGGGCCCAATGAAGCCCAGAGAAGGAAGTTGTAAGTCCATGACAATCATAAGAAATGGAAAGCAAGCAAAAATGGGTCGAATGAGCTCAAAGAAAGAAATTAGTAAATGGGATTGGTGCAAAGGCTAACAAACCCCAGCAGTAAATGATATAGTAATTGGGCCGGAGAAACCCAAAAGATTTAGCAAAAACTCATGAGAATGTACGATTGGAATAGGCTGAGGATACCCAAAGGAATGAAGCGGGCCGAGAATGCCTAAAAAAATAAAATGGACCAAGAAAGCCCAAGATAGTGTGAGAATTAACCCAGCAAAAATACTAGGCAATGCGAACTGAGTAAATGAAAAGTATATGGTAGGCCTAAAAGAAGCCCAGCAAACATAAGTTTAGTGATAACATGGCAGAAGTAATGGAATGGCGTGGCAAAAGTGTCAATCAACCCAGAAACTAAAAGTAAGAGAAGGCAAGGGTTGGATTGAAGAAGAAAAGGCCATGCCCAAGCAAAACCCAGTCCAGGAAGAGAGTGAGATAGAAAGAACAAAGAACAAAGACCTAGTGACTCATCCACGCCATAAAGGGTTAAAAAAAGAGTAGCAAGACTACAACAAAGATCAAACATACTGACAATGGCAAAGGCGTGAACAGTAGACAAGCCATGGACTCACATGAAAGTGGAGCACGCACAAGGCTCAAACATCACCCACTTGTACCCAGCCACTACAGGTGCGGTGGGCCATAAGTTAGAGGTAAGAGAGGGTATAGTCTAGCTATGGGCAGAAGGGAAAGTATATTCTGGGATTCACGCAAAAATGCCACAAAGAAAGCAAACGGGTCTAAGGGAGCCCAAAGAAGGAAGAAGTAAGCCCATGGGGATCATAAGGAATGAAAAGCAAGCAAAAATAGGCTGAAGGAGCCTAAAGAAAGGAATTAATAAATGGGTTGGTGCAAAGGCCAACAAGCCCCGAAAGTAAAAAAGATATGGAAATGAAACGGGTCAAGGATACCCAAAGGAATAAAATGGGCCAAGAAAGCCTAAGATAGTGTGAGAATTAACCCAGCAAAAGTACTAGGCAACGTGAACTAAGTAAAGGAAAAGTATATGGCAGACCCAAAAGGCCCCGAAAGATTTAGCAAAAGCCTATGGAAATGTAGGATTCAAACACACCCACTTGTACCCAGCCACTACATGGGCCATAAGTTAGAGGTAAGAGGCTATGGGGAGAAAGGGAAGTATATTCTGGGATCCCAAAGAAATGAAACAAATGGGTCAAAGAGGAAAAATAGCCCCAAAGGAAAAAAATGAAGGGCCAAGAAAGCCTAAAGATAGTGTGCAAAGAATTAACCCAGCAAAAGTAACTGGACAACATGCAAAAACTGAAATGTAGTGGAAAAGGAAAAGAAATGATATGGTCAAGGATACCCAAAGGAATAAAATGGGCCAAGAAAGCCTAAGCAGAATTAACCCAGCAAAAGTACTAGGCAACGTAACATGGCCCAGCAAGCATAAGTTGAGTGATAACATGGCAGAAGTAATGGAACGGCGTGGCAAAAATGTCAGCTAACCCACAAACTAAAAGTAAGAGAAGACAAGGGCTAGATTGAAGAAGGAAAAGTCCATGCCCAAGCAAAACCTAGCCCAAAGAGGGAGCAAGATATAAAGAACGTAGCCCTTGTGACTCATGCACACCACAAAGGGTTAAAAAATGACCAGCAAGACTGCAACAAAGACCAAACAAACCCACAAGCAATGGCAAAGGCTTGAACAGCAGACAAGCCATGGACTCACATGAAAATGGAGCACACATAAGACTCAGGCACCACCCATTTGTACCCAACCACTACAAGTGCGGTGGGTCATGGGTCAGAGGTAAGAGAGGGTATGGTTTGGCTGTGGGGAGAAGGGGGGTTGTCTATTCTCAGATTCACCCTTAAGCTCTTTTGGGAGAAATGTCATGCTGAGATGACATACCACTCAAAAAATAAAAAGCTGAGTTGGAATTACTAGGTGCATGCCATAGGAGTTAGTAAGAGAGAATACCCAACCCTTATCTGGATGGGAATGCCATGAAGAGCAAGAAAATAAATAAAAAAATAAAAATAAAAACTCTTTTGTTTGGGAATGGAACGTAGCGCCGCCATCACAGGGTAGTGGTACTGACTGAGCAGCCAACAGATCAGTGGGTAGCCTGGGAAGGACACTCATACCAGACCAAAAGTAGTTGAGAGGTAAAATAGTAAAACTTATCACGGCAGAGTATATAAAAGGGCCTTAGTTGTGCGTAGTAAGGGAGATGTAAGCAGTAAGGAGCAGGAGTAAGAAGTAAGAAGGAACAAGTAAGAGAACAACGAGAAAGAAAACAACGAAAAAACAAAGAGGATAAAAAGTAAAGAGAGAAAATAAGAGTGTGATAAGGCATGCACCAATAGGCTATTCCCTTCTTCCCCTCTCAATAGCCTACTCTCCAACAAGTTAAAGGACTTGGGTTTAAGCCATTTAGGTCCATTTTTTCAAAGTATGCAATTTCTATGATAGGACTTCCTTGTGAGATTGCCCCACATTAGAGACTTGTTCCCTTATTGAACTTAAATCTACTAAGGAACCAAGCATAGCAGACTAATCCCCTTCCCTTCTTTTATTGTGATTGATTAAGCATTAATATTTTTCTTTTCTTTTTATCTATTGTTGCTAACTTATTCCTACTATATTAATATAATTGTGTTTTCTTATTGAGAAAGTAGTTTAAATATTTTCTTTTGTTGACAGCAAACATGTTTTTCTTATTTTGTTATATTGTGTGCCTTCTACCATAACATTTTTGTAATAGCATCTTTTGCTGTGGCCTAGTGACCAAGATTTCAGAAATAAGGGATCCTAGCTTGCGCATAAACTGGCTTGAGGTAAGTTTCAATTGAGTCAGTTTCGACTCTCCTAACCCAGAACTATTGGGTCACAGCGTGACAGGAAGCAATCTAGCCCAAAAGTACAAAAAGGTCCACTACAATTTTATTCATTGAATTAAATAAATTTAGAATATAATTTTTTTTATAAACATAAAATTAGAATATAAAAATACACATTTTTTCTACATCCTCGTGAATCATGAATCATGACTAAGCAAAAAAGGAAGTTCACATGTAACCTCTTATATTTATTTATTACAATGTAATTAACTTCACGTAAAACCCAACAGATAATTAATGAACGAATAACAAAACTACAATTCCATGCTTAACAAACTTGAAAGCCAGCACCAGTATAGTAGTCCACCACCACAAACCCCAAGCAAAGCCATCACCCCTCAGCTTCACCCACCACCGCCACCACAACCTCCACCACCACCACCACAACCCCCTCCACCTCCACCACCACCACAACCTCCACCTCCACCACTGTGAACAGTGGAGGTGTTTTCATAAGCAGCAGTACTCATAAAAACCATGCCACCATCGTTTCTGCCACCTTTGCGTTTAGGAGCTTTACCTGAATAAGCCGCGGGGGAAGCATTTTTTTTATTTTTATTTTCTTTCTTTTTACTCCCTTGAATGCAAAAACACCCCATTGCTGCAAATGTAAACGGTACGGAGAGAGACTTCCTTAATTTCTTCGACTATGAAATTTTTGCCAAAAGACTACTATATGACGACTATGTATTTCTGGTTATTCCTCTATGGCTATCTTAGTTCATACATATATATAAGCCTAAGATGTAAGTTGTCGTCTTGTTAGAAACTTACACCCAGCAACGGTTTGAACATTAAATTAAGAGTTTGAACTTCTAAATTTAATACACGTACAAAATTGAAGTTTCTTCCTCTGCGTGCTTTCTAAGAAAATATGTTAGGGACCCAGAGCCCGGTCCCCCACGGCCACGGACTCTTTCAAACTTTAATTTTCTTCTTTCCACATTTTTTCCTTGTTCAAAGTTCAAGCCATCCTAATATGAAAAGAATCAGCAGTGAGAAATGAATGGAGCCCACAATGATAGACCCAAGAAGAAGGTCCAATTTTATAGGCCCTGGGCAGGTAGCACTTTCTTCGAATAAAAATGGTGGCCCAGGGTATAAAAGTAGAGAGACTCGATTGTCAATGATTATAGCTATGATAATCCAGTCCACTTGAGCTAGGGAGTTATTGATAGAGTGTGCTTGGATGAGGAATGTATTTGTCTCATGCATTTCAATCACATATCATATATGTATCACCTTTCTGATCATATCTTTTGAATTTTGACATGGCTATAAAATTCATACAATGGAGATGCTTTATTTTCATTAATTTAAAAAACAAAAAAAAAAGGTTTTATAAATTATAACTGATAAGGAAACCCTTAACCACCACATTTTTACTATGCTCGATTTGCACATTAAAGAGAACCCTATTAATGCATATATATATATATATATAAAGTTTCAACTTATAATATCCGCTCTTGATAATAATTTTTTATTATCAAACTAAGACATTAATCAATTTTTGATGTAAGCATGAATTGAACCTCAAATTTCTTACAGCTTACAATATTATTAGACTTTTTGGGTAGTTATTCTTGGGCTCTTACGTACATTAATACATAAAAACTTAATATTCTAACAATAATTGTATCAATTATCTAGGATTTTTTTTTTTAAGTACATAAACTGACATTAAATAAAAACTAGCATTTTAAACTAAAACAAACTAACACACACACACTTAATAATGACATTAGCAAAATAATTTTTTAAGTGAATAGCCTTCATGAATGTAAAAGTAATGACTGTTCACTCAGAAAATAATAATAAAATTCTGAAACTTGGTAGCCTAACGACATTAGATTTCTTGAATGAAGAATGATGCTCTCTACTTGGTAGCCTAGTTAGATTTCCAGAAAACCAACTTTGACCTTCGTTGATTGTGGGATGATAAAAATATAACTTTGTAGTAGCAATCAAAGGAAAACCATCTTGGATCTCACTCGATTTTACTATAGCAGAATTTATTATAGAACAACACCTGGATCATGGGGTTGGTTTACTCTAGATGTCACCAAGTTGATACTTGATACTATTTGGACCATGGTGGGACTAAGGTGAGACTACAGTTGAATTCACTTAAGTATTTGTGACTTTGTGGTCCGCCATATCTAGGCCCTTAAATATTGGTTCCTTTATGGATCTAAGAACCATTACAATCATGCCGAACAGCCGAAGGGAGTTGTTTTTTCAGATCTTATATATATCCTACAAGAAATAATTAAGGACATTTTCATCTTTAGGCAACCAATTCCCAATAATAAATTAAAGAGAGAAGTTCATACATGGTTCACATGGAAAGCCAACCCAAACTAATTTCGTTGTCTATCTTTTATTCAATTATCATTTGCTATTTAGTGGAATGTTATATTTTAAATAACAAAATACCTTGTAAACCCTTGGATTCATGAAAACAAATTTTGTATTATGAATTGGATCCCTAGCAAATGAAGAAGATTCTAACCTATTAGGAAAAGCAAATGAAAATGTTCACGATAAGTGATCCAAATATGAAACATTCGATACATGAGATACTTTCTCCCGGAGTCCAACTTGACCAAAAAATCTGTGACATAATCTCATCTCCTTCCCCTTTCCAAAGCTGGTTTGCTTTGCTAATTCCTTTTTATTCTACGCATAAATCTTGCTTTGCTTTCAGTTTTTTACATCTTGACTTGCTAAAATCAAAATTCAAACAATTGCAAGATATGATATTGGCAATTGGAAATAGGGGTGTGCAAATAAACAAGTAAACCAAAAATGCCAACCAAAACTAATCTTGATTCTCAATTTTCCCCACACTGATGGTCAGTTCTGGTTTTCATTCCCTAAAAATTCTAGTTTTCAATTTGGTTTTGGTGTTTGAATTTTTCACACCAAGAGCGACCGAAACTGATCAATACATACATACATATATATATATATATATATATATATATCATTTAGGGTATGTTAATTTGGAACAAAGGGAGATGCAAGGAGTGGAGAGTTTAATAAACAATTCAAAATACAACACCTATATTTGTTTATATAAAATAAATAAATAAATAATTGTAGTTAGATTTCTCATGGTGTTGTGTGAACAATGTAACAAGATCGTTTTGCAGAATCTTCAAGGATCGATTTCTTAAAAACACCGGCAGAAACAAACTGAACCGAAGCTTTCTATGTCAGCACAGCACGGTTTTGTAGGAATATCATTCAGTTTTGGTTGCTAAAATGTCAAAACTGGAAATTTTGGTTTAGAACCCAAATCACTCTCCACACCGAACTCACCAACCAATATAATTAATAACTTTAGAACTATTCATTTCATATAATCAAGAAAAATGAAATGTCCACGACAAATTATAAGTGGCAGATTGTTACTGATTATTATTGTTGAGGCAAAAAAGTAATCTTAGTGTTAGGTTCAAATTTGAGCCAGTAACAACTAACCACCTATAATCAAATCCCATATTTCCTCTTTAAAAAAATCCCCATATAATTTTTTATCACATTCGGTGGATTAAAACCCAAAATAACCAATCTTTTTAATTCCATAAATTCACCAATTCCAACTTGATATTTTATGATTTATCTTTTTAAAAATGTGATAAAATTTGAATTAGTATCGTTTGTTACTTGATGATTAATCTTCTTTACAAAGGAATAAATATTCAAAGGACATTTTATGGACTAAAACTTCTCTCCTTTTCCAAATATCATTCGGTTGACAAATATATATATATATATATATATATATATCTTATTTGTGGGTGAATTAGAAAAATAAATGCAACCTCTAATAAGCTTTATGATATAAACTTTCATACAGATAACTATACAAATTAAACTTCAAGTTTAAAATAATTTATTGATACATAAATCCACGCAAAACCCTACATTTTATAAACAAATAACATGTCCTACGACCCTGAAGTATGCGTATCCAGTGCCGGCCCAAAACCTAGGCAAGTTAGGCCTAAGCCTAAGGCCCCACCAAAAAACAAAATTTTGCTTAAGAAAAAAGACCCCACTTTTCTTATTTAAAAGCCCAAATTTTTATAAAATTATATATATTTTCTAAAGGTTGTACATTTTTTATTATGGATTTTTTTATTAGTGATATTAAAAATACTACAAATTTTACTATTGGCTTACAAATTTCCATGTTATTAATCACAAAAAAGTGATATAAACATTTATTACTTAAATTGATGAAGTTCATCAATGAGAGACAATGTCACATTATATTTTAAATATTTTATAATGCTTTTAATTAGAACATCTTTTTCATTTCTATTAAGACTCTCAAAGTACGAGACCAATAGAACCTTAACTCAATTGAAATCCTAAAATATTTCAAAAAGATGTTGCAAATGTATTAAATCATCAATTATAGATTAATCTCCTGGGATAGTCTGAGACTTTGATTTTTGTAAACTAATATCCTACAAAACCACACACCAAATAATATCTATCTCTCTCTCTTGAAATCAAAATATAAAATTAAAAATTAGATTACAATTTTATTTAACTATGCATCGTCTTATATCCAAAATAAAGTATCTTTTTTTAATCGCAATATTTTTTTATTTCTTTTTATTAATATTTATAGTTCAACTATAATATTCAATTCTCTATATGAAATTAATATTAGTCTAGTTGGTATTATTTATGTATTTAATGTATCTAATTAACATTAATTTGATTAATATTAAATAATTTTATTTAATTAATATTTACATATTAAAGGCTCTGCATAAATTTTTCGCTTTAGACCCCAAATTATGTTGAGCCGCCCCTGTGCGTATCAGCAACCTTTGAAAGCCAAAGGCACTACCCAGCAACCCCACCACCTCCTCAATCACAACCGCCACCATCATCGCCACTGCCACCACCATCACCACCACTACAACCACCTCCACCAGCATCACTGACAGATATGATTTCAGCTGTGCAGTACTCACAAAAGCTATTACGTACGGCGTACGCCATCTTTTAGACCTCCATTGGGTTTACCAAATCTACCAAGATCATTAGCATCACCACCACCAGGATAAGCATCGGCAGTAGTTGCATAATTAGGTGGAACAGGAGGAGGAGCTGTTTGATACATATTTCGCTTCCTTTGGCGTCGACGCCGTCGTCGAATGAAAAAACAAAACCAAAATACCATGTTTATATAACTGGCGCAGAGACAAAATCTTCTTTCCTTAAACTATTATATAGGAAATGAGTTTATATATGGCCAAATTAAAAAAAAAAAACCAAATGATAACACAGTCGCATTTTCCTCTACGGCTCCCCTTTGATCCTTATATATATATATATATATATATATATATATATATATATATATATATTGCTAAGTTGCTAAGGTGCTTTAGGTACTTACAGTTCCGTATGCGTGTCTAATTCAAATCAACAAAGGTTATAATAATCTCTTGCGGAACTGAAAGTTTGAAATATTCAGTTGCATACACAAATCAACATGTGATTGATTGATTGTCAAAGGTTGTTCATTTCTACGGAGTTGAAGTTTCATAGGTCAGTGTTTTATTGTTATCATTTGTCCCTTCGCTATCCAACAAATCCTTTCTTTGGAGAAGAATATTCTTCATTCCTCTTGATACGTGCAGCTCTATATGTTCTTACCTTTTTTTTTTAATTATTATCATTTTTGGTCTTTGTGCAATATGGTTTTTTTTTTTTTTTTTTTGGTAGAATCAATCTTGTGCATTATTATATATTGATCTATTTGTAATTTAAGTCTTTAGAATTTAGAGGTATGATTCAAGAACTTTAAAGTAAAAATCCAACTCATCCTAGTGAAAAAAAAAAAAAAAAAAAGTAATGCTCAACAACATTAATATTTTCTAAATAAAATAAGTTAATTATTAAAAAATCATCTCATCCTTCTATATTTAGTAGTAACCTCAAAATGAGATAAAGTTATTTTCAATAATTTTCATATTTCTTTTTAACTTCTTTTATTTAGCGTAAAGTGAAATAATAGTTTTTAGAAAAAAATTTAGTGAAAAATAATCTTTATTTTAATAGGGTTTTCCATTGATCAAATTTAATTTTCTTTTAATTTATTTCATCTAATGCTATATAAGAAAATATAAACTGAAAAATTATCTTCATAGTAAATTTTTTATCAAAACAAATGGAGCTAAAACTCAAATGCAACTATATGTGGGCCCATATGAATTTTAAAATGGTTAGCTCAGAGGCCTTGCAGGGTTGGACCACATAAAAATATTGTCCGTGATCAATTCTTGAAGTTGTTCATAATTTACTTGTCCAAAGCCATAAATCGAAGTCCATCCTTACACTAAAAAAAATATATCACTGAAACTTCTGGGCCCTTGCATCATTGGGTTGGGCTCCATAACATTAACATGTTCACCTTAAGTTGCTCTTGTTCACGTAATTATAGCCACACAAATTAAATTAATCCTTCACAAAATCGTTGTCTCCTAAAATGGTCCACCTTACCAGTCTGGCCCATACATACTATTGACTCACTCAGGCAATCACGGTTCACGGAGGTCCCAGTATTCAAGTTAAAAGTTTGCGATGATGCTTATCAAAAAAAAAAAAATTTGCGATGATGGAGAACAAGGCAAGATTAGCGGTCAATATGTTTCCCTATATTAATTTGGGAAGCTCAAATTAAGCTTTTGGAAATTGCTTAGCAGAATAAGGTTACAAACATGAACTATTTTACAATATTTTTATAAACTGATGTTGCAGTCAACTTCTTACTAGGTTTCATCTAGGGTCTATTGGAATACTATTTATTGCTGAAAACTAAAAACTAAAAACTGAAAACACAGTAGCAAAATAACTTTTAAATGTGTAAATAGTACCGTATGACTCAGTTTTAAAATTGTTTTTACTGAAAAAAAGTACTTATGAATCTTATGAACAGTGTATAGGACCCACAAAAAAAATGCATCTACGGGAAAACGCGTAAAATGCTCTTCCCAAACTCACACCTAGACTCACCACTAGTTTTCATCTACTTAGAGCATCCACAGCAGTTGTGGCAAAAAATATGCCATTTTACAACATCAAAACCCTACTTTATTATTTTACCACATCATTTTACAATACCCTCTTTATCAGATGTTGTAAAATTCAATTCTATACATTAAATTAATATTTACTACCCAATAAAATAATATATTATCTCAAACTATTGTCATCAACGACGGCAACTACATCAACGCCGCCGATCAACAACAGCAACTACATCAACAGCAACACCAACAACACCAACAATATCAGCAAATTCCAAATCCAAAAACCTCAAAAAAAGAGGAAAAAAAAAAAAAACTCAAACAGACCCAAACTCAAACAATGAGAACTGGCGAGATCGGCGGCGAGATTGACGGCGAGCATGAGGCGGCGAGACTGGAAAGTGAGGTGGCGAGATCGAGATCGGCAGGGAGGAGCTGAGATCGGCGAGATCGAGATCGGCAAGATCGAAATCGGCAAGATGGAGACCGAGATCGACGAGACGGAGACCGAGATCGACGGCGAGCATGAGGCGGCGAGACTGGAAAGTGAGGCGGTGAGATCGAGATGGCAGGGAGGAGCTGAGATCGGCGAGATCGAGATCGGCGAGATGGAGACCGAGATCGGCAGGGAAGATTCTTGGGTTTGATCTAAAGAGCTGGGAATCTGATCTGAAGAGGGAGAGAGAGACCGGTTGGGAGAGAGAGAGTGAGAAACGGATTGTGAGGAGAGAGAATAAAAAAAGGATTAAAGTAGTCAGAAGAGAGAGAAAAGACAAATAAAAAATACTAAAAATTTTGCCACACCTGTCCGTACCGTGGCAAAATTGTCACAGTACTGTTCAATGTTGCAAATTTTTGCAACATTTGCCCCATCTGATAAATGGGGCTTTTATGTGTTTGGTGTGGTAAATGTGGCAAATATTTGACATTTGCCACATTTACCACAGCTGCAACAGATGCTTTTACAAACACGAACTAATTTTCATCTAAACTTACCACTAACATCACTCTTTTATTTACTAATAATTTACTCACTACCTATGTAAAGTTTGTTTTGTAAAGAAGTTTGTACTTCTACCATAATTGCAACGTGTCTAGGCCTTTTAGGGTATTCTGGCATATGTCATTTAAGTAGTTATGATTGAGATTCAAGTGATTTTGAAGTAAAGACTGAATGATGGTTCCATAAGCTTTGTTGGTGAAATGAAGACTATAAAGAAATTGTGGTTACCAAGTAAAGACATAGATTGGGAAACAACTTTTCTTAATTCTTATCTAAAAATAAAGTTACAAGTGCTTTTGTCCTCCTTGTAGACATAAATGGGGAACAGCTGTGATAGTCAATATTTGTTTTGGTTTTATGTAATTTTTATGGATCCTGTTAATCGATATTTTTAAGAAAGTTTTAATACTATTTTTTTTATTTTTAAAACTAATACGTTTAGAACATCTATTAACTTTTCTCATTTTTCATATTCAAGTTGAATAAAATATTTTTAGATTGATTTATAATTTTTTACGTACTAATGGATTTTTTTTTTGGATAAATAAGTTTTATTTATAAGTGAATGAGTAGCTCCAACATAGAGAGAAGAAAAATGAATTAATAATTTCTTTTTAATAAGAAAGTGAAAAATAACAATTAAACTAATAACCTTTGGATGTAAAATGGTACTAATAACTTTGTTTAATATAATCCTCAATCATTACGTTTTTTGTTAAAGATAATAAATTTTGGACAAATGCAAAAGTTCGCAATTGATAGAAAATTTGTCATAATTCAATTAATTATAGTTATTTTTTAAGAAAAGAAAAAAAATAAAATAAAAAGGCATGTAATAGGAAAAAATTTACCTCCAATAAACTGGTTTAAAGAAAATTCATCCAATCCATTACTAACTAATAAAATTATTCACATGTATTTTTAGTTAAATAATCTATCTAATGAGTTACATGACTTTTTTAATTTTTAATTTTTTTTTAAGCTAGAACCGAACTTCAAATCTTTTATTTAATTACAAAAAAAAAAAAAAAAAACTTTACTAATTAAACTAACTTTTAAATAATACATATAAATGATTTTATAAATCGTCACATAATTAATCGGAGAAAATTCCTCCAAATTTGAAGGACATCTTTGTACTACGTAATAAATTACTATTGTTAGCTCATAATTGTTTTTTTTCAGCTGATGTGCATGCGTAACTATGACCGCTCTACTAAAAATAAAATTATAAAAAGAAGATTTGTATTCTAAGAGCATTTGCACCGGCACTACTATATGCTATATATTGGCTAATTTTACTATTTTCACAAAAAAAAAAAAAAAAAACCAAGCTTTGTCTAGACTTGTGAAAATAAACTATTGCAAAAAAATTGCAATAGTGCTGCAATGCAATTCTAAAGATAGATTTGCATTGTAGCTCAATTCTTTAAAAAAAAAAATAAAATAAAAAAACTAATATTTTATTCAATTCCTCTCTCTCTCCGGATTTTTGGATTTTGGGTTTTTGTTTTTATTTAGATTTTGGGATATATTATTTTATTGTGTAGAAATATTATTTTAATGTGTTATATTGTAAAATAAAAGTTAAAATGTTGAGAGTATTATAAAATAGTATGATATATATAATTGATAAAATAACTTTTTGAATTGGTAAAATAAAATGGGAGAGAATAATGTGAATGCTCTAATGTTGTCTGGTTGCATTGTTTTTTCGGAATATTCCAAAGAAGAGTGGGGAATAATTTTCCGGAACTCACACGGACCGTTTCTTACCAAAGAAGAAAATCATGAATATCCGAATGTCAGCACAATAGCTGAAGCCACACACGCGCACACACAACAATTGTATTAGGAATTTTCTCCAACTTCATGGATCTCAAGAGCAAGAAATCAAATAGTCTCTCCTCAACTTAGCAACAAAAAGTTAATTTCCTTAATGTTACTGCACAGACTCATCAGATTTAGAGGCACAAGTTTAAGAAAAAAAATGTATAAATTATCAGGGAGAACAACGATTAATGAAACATATAAACAATCATATAAAATCCCACTAACTACAAGAAATTAACATTGGAAAATCCTATGGTGTATGCTGCTTGTCTTTAAAAAAATAAAACTAAAACTAATAATAATGTTCTATACAGCATTAATCAAACAGGCTAGGTTCGTAGCTAGCCAAAAAAGTATATGAAAAATCAAATCTTTGATCAAACTCCACCATCACAAGAGCAACTTCCATTGCCACTGCTGGTATCGCCTTGTTGTCGAGGTTTGATACTGAGGCAACAACACATGAGACCCAGTAGCAACATGAAGCCCCATGCTGAGGCTAAAGCTTGTGCCCAGTTCATATAATTCTCCATCTTCACCTGCCTTTTGCTCCGCCACTTGTTCTTGTTGTGAACTACTTTTCCTTTTTCCTCTCATTGTCTTAAGGCAAAAACTAGTTTGATGCCAACCATCTCAGTGCTAAAACAGCTAGTGTGGAATAAATGGTTATCTATTGGCTCTTTTAGAGGGAGAGAAATGAATGATGCTATAAAACTAGAGAGAAATATGATTAGTGGAGCACATGTGTTGAGCTTGAAAGAGGCCTAATTAACATGGGCCAGCCTGTGAATTTAGTAGATATGATAACTCTTAATCTTTGAATGCCACACAAAATTTATATAGTATATTGGGGTCTTATATTATGAGTCACGTTCATTACAACCATATATAATAATAATATTATTACGGTGTTAACTATGGACGCTAAATAAATACTATAATATAATACAAAAAGAATACCTCAATGGGGAACTTTTTGTAATTTGCTTTTTTTTTTTTTCGTTTGTAATGCTCTTTCTTTATTTTATGCGAGGGCCAGATGCTTCTTATGCGTAACTTGAACCACATGCAAATGTAATCAGATGAAGCACGAGGCTTTCCAATATTAAAATACGTCGATTACATTAAAGATATGTTCCAAAAAGTTTCCATTTGATTTTATTAATTGCTGCACGCTGCACGTATTTGAACTTTGTACCCATCAATTTATAGACAATATTTGAAAGATAAATTAAGAGAAAGTCAATTTTAAATAAATAAATAAATAAAAGAGAAAGTCCATAGACAACTTTTGTATCATAATTTTTGTCACAATCTTATATATGTGATTATGAGTAATGGGAAAAAAAAAACGATAGTTTATTAATTGCAGGCGTAGATGTCATCAAATGCTGATAAAATATTTCTTAAAATTCTTTTTTGCTGATTAGTTTTTTAATTGATCTGTTGACCTAAAATTTTTTTTTTTTTTTTTGGTAAACTACCTAAAATTATATCGTCGTTAACTTGATGTCTGTATTAACCAGATATATGAAGCTGTAGCAACAGGCCAAAATGTGAATATAGGACAGCTGGAGAAATGATTGCTCCACCCGAAAAATACAACTTATGGAGGAGATATTTAATATTTTACTACCATAATATCTGACATCTCAGTTGGATTTTTTATTTTTATTTATGAATAAGTCTCGGTTAGATTTGAAGCTTAGACGCTCGACACTAACTGTGCAATTGTGCTTGTGATTCTATCACCACAAAATTCTATAATGATATATTTGGAACGGAGTAAGATGAAAGAAAAAGAGAGTAGAGTAAAGAAAAAGTAAAAGAATTTTGTGTTTGTGCTTTTGTTGCTTGGACTGGGAAAAGGCAAGGTAAGGCAATCAGTATCAGCATTGCCAGAAGATTTAAAATGTAAAAGATTTTTTTTTTTTTTTTTTTAAGTAATCACTATTAAGCAGAGGAAGTAATTGTTTAGTTGAGGTAGAGCATCATCCATCATGAAGTGCGATTGTGGGTTGGTGGTTGGTTGGGTTGGTACTTCACTAGCCACTTTTTATCTTTTAACAGTGCAAGTCGGCACATTGGTGGCATGTTAAACCGGGTAGAAAAAAAAAAAAAAAAAAAGTCTATTGCAAAATGAAAAAGAAAAAAAGGTTACTTTTATTAGCGGAATCATACCAAGATCACTAAAAAAGAAAACATCGATTCTGACCTGACTAAACTAAACAAAATGAAAAGAGATGGTTCCCCGAAATTGAAATGATGTCGATGCCTTTGGGCACATAGGCCTCCCAGGGCATTAAGTAATCTCCCTCCCTTGACTTGCTAAATGAGTTGACCACAGGTGGCAAGAAACCTTAACATTGTTTACTTGTGTACTCTTAAAGTCGCAACTCTAAACGCGTAAAAGGGGTATTCATAGTCCTCGTTCTCTGCACGTCAACAAATCTGAAATCAATCCCCCATCAAAAGTTTCTACGGAATCTGTAGCTTCCCAGTTCCCACCACCACAACTCTATAATGATCCCCCACTGCTTTGTTGCAAACTTAGGATACGTTTGGTTGGTTGAAAAAAAAAAAAAACTATGGAAAAAAAAAAATGGAAGATCCCTTTAACCCTTGTTAAAAATGGCCCAATTAAAACCAAAAAAAGTAACAAATAACCCCAAAAAAAGAAAGCAAAAGGAAAAAAAAAATATGAGCAACATAAAAATTAAAAATTAAAAAAAAAAGAATAAAAAGAGGAAAGAGGAGGGAAAAAAAAAAAGGCAACGTCTAGAGAAAAAAAAAAAAAGGCAATGTGGGAGAATGGAAAAGAAATGCCAAGGGTTAAGAAGAGCAATGTATCATCAAAGTCATGTGCACTTGCCCATGGGCATTTTTGTCCATTAAGCAACCTCATTTTCTTCCTTTAATTTTCTCTTCATTTTGGAGAAAACTTTTTGGTAGACTCAAAGAGAAAACATTTATGCCCCACCATTTATTTTCTTTCTTTCCCATCCAACCAAACACACTTCAAAAAAGTTTTCTTTCTCATTTTCTCTCCAAAATTTTCCATCCACCCTATTTCACCGCCAAACAAACACACCCTTAAGACCCATCAAAATTTATCCACCCAAAATGAGATGAAAAACATGTTATTACTTATTACCCTTATTTCAACATTAACTAGTTTTAAATTACGATGACATAATCATATACTATATAATAAAAGTTGAGTTTAAAAACTGTGTCAAATGGCTGCTCTCATTAATTAATGGATATTTGTCTTTAAGATACATTTCCTCAATTAAGAGATAATATTTAACAATTATTTAATTTAAATAATACTTTATCATTTAAATTTCAAGAATTTTTAAATTCTATTCAAACTAAAAGTTTATTATAAAAAGATTTCTAAATTTAAATCCCACACAACAACCCACTTTTTTTTTCTTGAAGAAAACCACGTTTTGACTAAGGAATAAAATTTAACAATAATTTGAAACAAATTTATATTCTATTCAAACTAAAAGCCTATTATTAAAATTTTTGAGCTTATGATTCTTCATCAAGCTGTGCAAGAATAATGCTTATGCTAGTAGTAATTTAATTTTAAGCTTTTCACTTTTTTTCACTCCTATCAAACACACGAAATAAAAATAAAAATTTTCTATCTTCCAACATTTTCCATCCTTTTTTCATGCTCCTAAGTCCTAACCACATAAGTAACCTTCCAAATTAAATACCTCATGCCCCATAGCAAGAAATTTATCCATCTTATATGAAGGCAGAATCCGGGTTAAATATGGCTCTCTTCTTCCAGGTACAGCCTTTCAATTTCAGTCACAGCAAACTTGTACTCCTGCGATGTACAAGCTCCAACGGTACCAAAACATTTTCTGAAACTAGTTTTACACTAAACAAACCAAAACATCCATTTACCCAACACGCGTAAGAACCAAAACATAAAAACCACCTCAGCTAAAGCAGCTCCTGGTCAGCATGCGGAAATTTGACAAGTGAAATAGGATGTAAAAACCAAATAACAAAACGATCAGGAAAAAGTGAAACCGAAAAATATCACATCCCATATAGGCAAATGGAAAACTTCTATTAAACAACATAGAATCCTCTAACAAATGGGGGGCGTTTAAAGTGTGCCCCAGTATTCTGGCAATGTTTATGCTTTACTGAATGTAAATGCTCCAAGGTTTCTCCTACATATGGATAACAAATGGAAACAGTTTGCTTTACAGAAACAAGAAGAGTTCCTGACCATTTACAACTTCTTGGTGATAAGCATAGAATAGCATCCTTCACCTACGAATTCCAGTCCAGACAAAGGAGATTATTTTATACCAAAAGCAGCAGCAGCTTAAGCCCAATTTAAGAATAACCTGTATGAGCTGCAGAATTGAACAATCTCTGAAAAGAAAACAAATGACTGAGAACACATAACTTTTAAATGAAGCATAACTACAAACAACATTACTACCACCAATAGCAAGTTTCCCCTAGATGAATTTAATCGGAAGAAGAATGGAATGTAATAAAAATTGTATACGGTAAGGAAAATAATTTTTTTTTGTAAGGTATGGGAAACAGTAATTATAAGCATAAACTTTATTGCCACCAAAATTTAATGTCCGTTTGGCAAAGATTATTTTTGCCAACTTATTTTACTATTCAGCTTATTTTTGCTACTATTCATGAGTCTTACTGCACTTTTTGAAACTATTCATAAGTCTCACTGTACTATTTCAGCTAACTTTTACCTTTATCTACAGAATTTTCAGCAAAATATTTTCAGTTTCAGCAAAATAAGCAGATCACAAACGGACCCTTAGTGTGTCAAAAGTCACCATAAGGATTAAATTTTATATGGGATGCCATGATTTATAAGTGGTGACAAAAACTATCCCAGCCACTCATGAAATTCTACTCTTTCAAAGATTGATTTTCACTCTTGTCATGCAAAAACCTCACTCAGTCACCATCCCCTGCCTCAAACTGCACATAATCCAAAATCTATCTCAGCCACTCCTAATACTCCTCCATAAGCTACAACCATGGGTGCTTCTCACCCTCTTCTTTGCCCAATGATCCCAATCCTCCCCACACTTAAAAGCAATAATCTTTCGCCACAAATTTATAAATTGAGATTATGATATCATTGCAAGACATCTAGGCTTAAAACACTAATAATATTGCCTTTGACTTGTTAGTTTCTAATACGGGTTTTGTTTGAGTATCCTATACAGGTTTTTCTTCTACTTCCCTCTAAGGAACAGAGGGCCTAAGGCTTCAATAGACAATCAAAGTAAATCATTGTCTCATTTCAGTACACCAATTGGTTACAGAACCAAATACAATCCATTGGTTTGCCACAAAGAAGACAACAAAAGTTCAGAGAGATTGAACTCCAACTGAAGTGGTTATCTAAGCGCGCTTGACAAGTTGGAAGCTCGGATGGTGATTTAAGCAGGCAACTGCAAACCATTATGATTTAGTGAAGGAAACTTCTCTGCTGATGCTGGACTTGTATAATGCTCAGCACGAGGTGAAATGGAGGATTAAAAATTGAAGAACGTTTGGTGAATTGGAATTTCCACCAATCTACGATGCAAGTGATCGGTCTAAGTCCTAAGAGTGTTCATTTGGACATGGAAGACTTGGACACACATATTACTGGGAATACATCACTAATGTTTGATCAAATTTCAAGAAGGCCAATTTCAATGAAGATTGATTATTTACCTTTAATAGATGAATACTTTAGTATATTGCCTATGAATATGATAGTGGATGATGATATGCTTTATTCTTATGATGCTAGAGAGATGATATTTGATCATATTTGAAGATTTCATAGAATAAGGTTCGATTCAGAAATACTAAAAAAATGCAAGGATGAAATTAAGCCAATTTTTTTAAAATATGCAAGATGATGGTAATTTGTCCCTTGTGATTTATTGCACATGTTGAAAGCTAAAGAACAGTTCATAGCAAAAGATTATCGTGCATAATTTCTTATTAGCATATTAAGGCTGGAGATTTAATTCTCAATCGTTCAAGAGGACAAAGAAAGAAGGGATGGCAAGGAGTATTTGGGATACCGACAAACCATGGAAGATTTGAAGCCAAACACGAGGCTGAATTTTCTCCAACCCGGAGAGAACTAATGTAAGACAAATTTGAGGGGAGGAAAAATTGTTTACAGGAACTTTAGCAATACCGTGCACGGGTATTATTAATGCAGTATTGCAGCAGCCTTATTTATTTTAGTCTTTTTGGTTTATCTTTAGTGTGCATGGCTAGGATTAGTCCAAAAAGGTCATGCAGAATTGTTTCTAGGATTTTAGGGTTTCATCCTCTCTTTTTGATGAATATAAGTAATAGATAATAACATCATAGTACGATATCTATTCTTCAATTTAATTGGAAAAGCTAAAAGCCTCCCTGAGGTTTATTAGGATTTACATTTTGGTTGAAATGGGTTATAACCCTACTGGCATACAACCCTTAATGGTGGCATGATGCCGCAAGTTCGATCCTACTAGTATAACATGTGTGAATTACTTTATCATAACAAACACATAAAGATTCTGGTCCGTTTAGTTTCAAAATCCGCTAGTTTTCTCCTTCAATATATGCTTTTTCTTACACTTACCTTATTCCGTTAACTATAACAAACTGTTAACGTACGCTACCACCTAACTAATGATTTAAGTAAACCCCCAAATTACCTTAACAATATAGAAATATGTTTCCTTGACCTATCAAAAAAAATATAGAAATATGTTTTCTTACACTTATCACTTCAACATGTCATACCCAAGTGAATTACTAACTTACGGTAAGTCATTTCTGCCACAAAATAACAATAATAATATAGTAAATTTTTTACAACCTATAAACACATAACAGCATGAGTGCTTTTGGTATTGAAAATTACATTGAGTTGCTAAGGGTATTATGGCATCTAGCCTAAGTTAAGGAGCACCGAAACTCAATACCATTAGCACCTTAATCAAAATTTAGTACCATTATTTTTATATTTATATATATATAAATAAATTTAATACCATCATTGGACCAACAAAGTTGTAAAAAAGGTGCCAAGAACATGCACAAAAAATAGCATTAGGTGTCTAGAGAATGAAATTAAACTTCATCCTTGTTATAATTTTATAAATAAAATACGATGGAAAAAAAATGAACATGAGATTGAGAGACACTTGAACCCTTCTTTTTTTAAAAAAATAAATAGATAAATGTATAGGATATTTATGTTTTTCTATTTTTGAAGTTGGAGTTTTTATTAAAAAAGTCTATTTGACAATTTTGATATAGATGGAAATATAAGCTTTGGAGAGATAAGGATTAACGTGTATGTTGAATAAGCCTCTAGGTGATTTTTATAATTGTTCCAATATTACAAATGTTCCCTTTGGCTTGTTAGTTCCTTAAAAAACTCTAGGGTTTATTTATTTTAACGCCCTAAAGAGGCTTTACCTCTGTTTCCCTCTAAGAAACCTAGGCTTTGATGGACAATAGAAATAAATCTTAGTCACATCTCATTTCCAACTAAGGAACTCGCCTGTACTCTTGAAGGCACTTGGTGAACCACAACCACTTCACGCCAAAATGCTACTCCAACTGGGGGTATGGGGCAGTCTGAATATTACTTAATTTTATAAATAATCTGTTAAAGCCTAAAAGGATATAAAATCATTCATAAGATTACTCAAGTTTTATTTCCCCTGCATTAACATTTACTTCATATTTTATTACATTGTACCATCTAATATTTTAGGTTAGATCATCTTCGACCACTTAAAGTGGCCACAATTCAGGAAGAAGAGTACAATCACACAAACGCACAGAGACTTGCAAAAGTACATATGAGCAATCAAACCAAACCAAAAATCCAAACGCCCCACCCCTTCTTTTCACCTAGAAAAGAGAAGTAAAGCAAACCGAAAATTACAATTATTATATGTGCTAAATAAGGAAGATAGAAACTATCCTCAATTATATATATATATATATATTACTAATTTTTTTATTAGTAAGTTACACCACAGCTAGTAGGTCTTGAACCCATGACCTCACTCTTCACCTTGCTCTTGCAAAGGGAGGATATGCATTTCAAGCTAGAGCCCACTGGCATTAATGCCTTAAATCTATCATGGTAGTAAAACCAAAATTTCCTATATTAATATACAGATAAATTTATCAGTGATCCAAAAATCAACCCCTGGTTTCACTTATGCAAGTGCATAGTGCCCCAAAAAATTTTAGGCCCTAATGGAGATGCTATTTTGAATTTTCTGTAAAATCAAGATATAGAATTTTAGAAGAACATCCACAGCTGAAAACTAGAAAGGCATAGCACAAATAAGTGAGTGAACCTCATTATATAAAAACACAGTAAATGGTAAGAAGCGAACCAAAATGTATAGTCCAGGGAAAGTTTTACTCACATCCAGCTAAGTTCATGTAGGCTACAGCTCACTATAATTGCGCCATACCGCACGAAATTCTTCACGGAATGTGTTCAAACGTGCTTTCAGATTAGGCGTTCTAAAACTTGCATGCAGGATAGTGACTGAGAGAAAGAGAGAGAGTTAACCACAAAACATACAAAATGACAAGAAAAAACGTGTGAGATTTGCAGCATGCAACATACCAAGAAGCCCAATGGCCAGAGCCCATAGAACAGTTAAGAGACCACAAGAAACAAACCAGAGGATGAAACTCACTACAGAAAACGGAGAAGGGAAAATGAGTAAAAATTCAAATAACTAATATAAGTCATATAGTGAGATATGGTTTATGCTACTCTCAACATATACAGAAAATATTAAAATGAAGCGTTCAAATCATAATTCAAATACCAGTAGCGAATATAAAAACAAACACCCAACGAGGCCGGCCACAAATATATATTGCTCTTTTAGCTGATGGACGTCCACGAATAACAGGCCTGGCAGTAAAAAATACAAACTATTTCAGCAACATCACTGGGCACATTGCAGACACATAATAAACAAACACACTTACGTAAGAGGAGGCCTCATCTTTGCAGCTAAATGTGGAGAGAATTGTCTCACAGTTCTTGTTGCCTTCTCACTAAAAGTTCCTGCAAAGCTGCAACACAAACGCACAAAAGTACATACCGCTCAGACATGCATGCAAAAGCAAGCACGAAAACACAGCGCGCACACTTTTACATACAACCGCGTACCTATCATTCAAGAAAGCAATGCTAAGTGCTGTCAGAAAAGCAGCTACAATAGCAAGTGGCCTCCGGATAAAACCCAATCCTACAATTCATAATTCAAATATTAAAAGGCGAAACACACACACATTCACATATTTATAATAAAAAATGAGGATTTTTGAAGCCCTTTTGTTCACTTACCGAGAATGACAGTGATCAAAATGAAGTAGTTGGTTCGGTAGCTGCAAATACAAATTTTCATATTAAGATAAAACACTAATAAAACAAATACGGATGAATGCATTATCTGTCATCTAACAAAACCAAACCCCTCCACACAACCGAGCCTATCGTAGCTACAAAGCCAATTTTTGTCACTCTTTTCACTATTCAGTAATCAAAAAACGCACAATTTAGGATCATAGAAGATTATATAGAGCACTCAGAAGCTTCTTATTACTAAGTAACATACTATTTGTAATGCAAAAATAACCTTCACTAAGCGTGATATAACTATTGGCCCTAATTCAGCTAGGTATTATTGAATTTTATAGAACTATCATGCATGCTTATCGGGACCTCAGAAAACAAAGCAATTGACGATTACGATCAAAACCTATTCAATTCACACACAATGGAAAGACCAAGGCAGCGAGATGATAGAGCTAAACAAAACTGAGATTGAACGGAAAGAAAATGATCATACTAGTAGAGATTGCATTTGAGGCGGCTACTCCATTTGGCGTAAGATCTGGGGATGGTGAATCGGGAGAAGAATTCGGAGAGAGGACGCGGCGGCGATGACCAGTCAACCTCGCGGAGAGCGTCGATCAGATCCTCCGCTGTGACGTTGCCCCAATCCATCGAGTCAGTGGCAAACCCTAGAATAGCAAAAACACGAAGCCAAACAAGTAGAGTCCTCCTGGGAAATGGAAAGTTAGAGAGAGCAAGAAAGGAATAGAGAGGTTTGGAAGATGTTTTGTGTATGTGATAAGAATAAAGAAGAGGAAATGGGATATTATCGGGAAGCGTCGAGGGAAGGAAATGGTTTTTCGTTTTTGTGAATTACACGTTGGTGAACACAACAACGGAAGTTTTTACTTAAGACAGAGGGGAAAAGGAAAATGTGAAGTGGGGGAGCCTGAAGGAAAAATGAAAAATAGATAATACGTCAGAGGAAGGGATTTGTCTGAGCCCGGGTTCGAACCGGGGACCTCTAGTGTGTGAGACTAGCGTGATAACCGACTACACCACCCAGACGCTTTGTGTTCTGATTTCCCTGTAAGGCTTACTTGAAGAGTTAAAATTATAACTTGTTTTTAATAAAAATTAATTGTTCCTGATTATTTTTGGATAAATTACATTAAAAAAAGTCCACAATTTGTGCCAAATTATATTTTAAGTCTAGTATTTAATTTTGTTAATTAAACTCCCAAATTTATATGATTGTTTCAATTTGAAGCATCTATTCATCTATATATATACTATTATTTAAAAGGCTTTCCATGTATGAGATAATAACAAATTTTAATTTGCGTGTGTTCAAGGGTCTTTTCTTTTTCCCATAAAAAAAAAAAGCTCTTTTTTAATTAAAAAATTATTTGTATTTTAAAATACAAAATGACCATTTGAATATACTCAAATTCTAATGTAGAAGACCGTACTTTTAAGTTCAAACGCATAAAAGAGAGTTAAGGAAAATCTTTTCAAAACTATATATAAACTTCTGTAAAATAAAGACAAACATACAAAGGCAAAACTACAACGTTAGTTGTGAGTGCAATTAGTTTCTCAAGTTTCAAGTGAGCATTGTGGAAACACAAAAAATAGCACTAACGAAATTGACGAGTTTTGACACGTTACTTTTTTTTTTGAACAATCTATTTTAAGAGAATGGGATGCTAGGTCAACCATTGAATATCCACTTTAAGAAAAATAATGACAGGCATACTGATCTCAAGAGGGATATAAGTATATTCAATTAGGGAAAGCCTTGGAATGGCTAAGTATTCGTCCCCGAGTTTAGTCTAAGGATGTGGTTACAATGTAGTTGTCCTTCTTATTACAAAATCTCTACACCCAAAATTCCTCTCCTGATCTAGGTGCTTCTTTACTTTATATAGTTAGCAAAAAATGTATCTGGACTCTACATTTGGAGGGTTAGGATTTAGCTTTCTTGATACTTGTCTCATCAAGGCCATGCTAGAAAGTTTCTACACTAAGGTATGAGTTGTATAGGCACTGATCAGGGTCATTTCTCCATTAATGCAGTTAGCTAAGTAATTGCAATGTATTTAATGTGGAGAGGATTGCTGCTTTGTCCTTCCTCTTTCTTCTTTTTCTTGCTTAATGACGAGTCACTCTTTTTTCACTCTTAGTTTGCACATTGCTCCCTCTAGCTCTGACTCTTGACATTCTGAGGTTGAATAGGCATCTTTGGAGCCCTCACCGACTGTGGCCGCTTTACCTCTACATGAGTTAGTTAGGAACCTTCCAAGGACATCCTGCCAATAATTCCCAAGGCTTGATTCCTTGGAAATGCCCTTACCTATCTTACTAGTTGTTTTGGATCCTCATCCCCTACAAGCATTATTAGTCCTTTAAGTTTTAAAAATAAGCATTATTGGTCCTTCGATTAACTTTAGTCAATTTTATTACTTATGTGTCTAACAAAACAATAACATGTCAACTTTTAAGTGATGTAGCATATTTTTTTATTATTAAAAAATTACACATGACCACTGTAAGGACACAAATCGTGCTGGACCTAAATTCCACCTTCGGTGCCAGCCCAAAGGGCCCAAAACAATGAATTTATAGAGAGTGAGCTTCTAATCTAGGTTTATAGACGTTAGATAGCATGAAAGGTAAATTAAATCACATAACATATGCATGCTCTTCGTACATGGATGAAAATCTTCTTTATATATTGATGCCGAGGATAATCTTTGATGTTTTTCTTACAATTTCTCTCTTCTGTCTACCCCCCTCTCTTTCTTCTCTCCTTGCCTTTTATGGGCTTTCCTCCACCCACCCCACCCCACCCACCCCACCATTTACGTGTAGGTCATCTGCTTCTTTTTGATACTTGTCCCATCACCCCATGTTACCAAAGTCCTTGGCGGTAGGTCTAAGGCTGAATTCCAACATTCAGGCGCCACTTTCTCATTAATGTGGCTAGAGAGGTAGGTATAGAGCCTTCAATGCGGTGAGAGCAGCTTTATCATTGATATTTTTCTATCACTCCTTTTTATCTTCTATCCTTGTTTTTTCAACCTTTGTGTCCAAGGTCTTCAATATTGATCCTCTTAAACTGTCAGATCCTTCTTCTCGTCCTTGGCAGCATATGGCAGAGGACTTTGCCGTCCTCGAACATCATGCCCTGAAATGCTCCACCCATGCATGGCATTTTTCTTATGTCACGTTTCTTCACAGGAGGGCTTTCTTATGTCTTCGGACCATCCATGCTATTAGATTGGGCCTTCATCCCCCTAAGAGCTTTTGGACGGGCCCAATGCATATCGTGGACCCTTTAGCCCTACAATAGCCCCTCGAGATTCTCATTTTTACTTCTCTGGGAGGAATGGGGATTTCAACACACACACTCTAGATGACCCACTTTCGACGCTTCGATTATACAGAATACGTTCCCATTAAATGCTGGCGGCTCCCTGTTCCCCACGTTCAACTGCACGATATCCATCCAACGGATGGGCGCAATATCTTTGTTCTCAGCCACCTAAATTTCCCAACCCCTTCATAATATCTTCTCTTTACTCCTAGAAAATGGGTAGGTTCGCACCCCTAGTGGATAGTCCTGAAAAAATAGAGGAGTTTAAGGCTAGGTATGGAATCCCGCCGGGGGTGTCCGTTAAATATTGCAAGATGGAAGGGTGGCATTCTGAGAGAAAAACCGGCAAGGTGGCGATTCCCATGATAGCCTTCATAGAGGGGGGGAATGAGAATTCCCATGAGACCGATCACTAGGGATTATCTCAGGGCGGTTAGATTATCCCCCACACAGTATACCCCAAATATGTTTAGGATTTTAGGTGTCGTGGACGTTCTAAACGAAAAACTGGGATTAGGACTTACCTACCACGAGGTGAACTAGGTCTACAACTTTCACCACTTAACAGGGCAAGGATATTACCTAAAGTCTAGGCACGCTAAGGTGAGGCTAATTCAATGTCTCCCTAATTTCAACAAAGGTCTAAACAAAGACTTCCTTATAATGTCTGGGGATTGGCATGACGGTCTCCCCTGTCTGAAGAGAGAGAGGAAACCAGGTGAATACCTGCACATCCCTTAGCTATACATGTATATATGTATATATGTATTTTCTTTACTTTGCCTTTGTTATTGTAATTCGTTATTTAATATTTAGTTATTTTCTTTTGCTTACCCTTTCTTTGAACAATTGTGCAAATCGCCGCACCTTTACTCGTCACGCCCATCTGGTCAATTTTGCTCGTCTGGACAAAATTTTAAGAGCCGAGGTATTCGTACATTCAGACGGTCAGCTTCGGGCAGCACATCTTATCCTCGGATACGATTCGATTTCAACTGCATTCCAAGTGCCGAAGTGCGTGATTAAGGAGAAAGATCCGCAGTTACCTAGGATCAGCGCTGCAATTGAAGGTTTTTTGCTCCCTACGGGTGCTCTTGTTCCTCAAGGGACTCTCATCACTGAGCCTATGAGGATTGTCCCGGGAGCCCTTGCTCTCACTGTATCCTTGGCTCGACCCACGTTGGGTGAAAGCTCTTCTTCCCAGCCAATTATAAAGGAAGAAGAAGAAGAAGAAGAAGAAGAAGAAGAAGAAGAAGAAAAAGAAGAAGAAGAGATCGTTGAACTTTCGGACTCTGAAGAAGAATTGGAAGTTTTTTATTGGCTTCCATCCCCTGAGAAACAACTTTCTGTCCTCGGCTCACTTCCATTAGCTTCTTCGGACACCAACCTCTAGCTTGAAGGTATGGGTATTCAACGTAAGCCAAAGTAGAGCCTTAAGGACGTGTTGAAAGCTCAAGTGGGAGCTCAGGAGTCTTCCAAGGTGCCCCCGGCGAAAACTAAAAACAAAGGCATTGAGAAGGTTCCCCCACTGAAACTACCTCTACCCCCATCAACTCAAACTCAACGCCTCGATCCCGTCGACCATAAAAGGAAAAGGGATCAGCCCAAGGGAAAGGAGACAGTTGAAGGGGATAGAGTTCTCCCGGCCAAAGATGTGGAACAGGACAGGGGAGGGAAACATGCTCATCACATACAGACGAGGTCGGAAAGGCGGGTTGAGCCCCACGTAGCCACCCGTGCGCCCATTTGGGCCCCCCAAATGACCATGGATGATCAGGCAGTCACTGCCGATGCTTCCATTAGAGGATCCAATGAGGGTACAATTGCGTGCGTTGCCGATGCCTTGAAGCAAGCGCTTCTGCTGCCCGAGGACATGGGTGAGCTTAAGAGAATGAGAGACCATAACGTCTTCATGATCCTGAAGAAAGAGTTTGCTATGGTAAGGGTTTCAATTGAATGTTCCCTACTACTCATGTCCTTTGTTATTGCATTTGTTATTATTACTTCCTATTTGATAATAATTGCTTCTGTATGCCACTAACTTACAATACTTTGTGTGTAGGCTGTTCAACCTGCGCATAGAGCAGAGGAAATCGCAGCTAATTCCTACAAGTTACTTAGGGCCGGGGAGGTAAGGCTAGACCACACCTAAAAGATCCTCGAGCTAAAAAAGAAAAAGTTGCAGGAGGTCACGGTCAGCCTAGGTAAGGTGAAAAGTGAGAGGTCGGGTTTGGAGGCTCAACTAAAGACCACCGAGCGGCAGGCCGAGGAGCAAAGACTGTAACTTAGGTAGGCCGATGATAATTTGCTTCAGCAAAGAAATTGATAGAAGGCCTCAAACAGGATCTTAAAAAGTCTAATGAGGCCTGGCAGGAGGCCATTAAGGCTAAGGAAGAGGCCCTTGCTAAGGCGTAAGAGGCAGAAGATATGGTTGACCAGGCTGAGCAGAGCGACTACAAGGTGGGGGTGGTAGAAACTACTGACACCTTTAAAGCCTAAGTGCCGGAGGTTTGTAGGGATTACTGCCTCCAAGTGTGGAAGGAAGCCCTCTCCTAAGCTGGGGTTGATGCTTTCTCTCCCCTATGGAAGGTAGAAAATGCCTACATTCCTCCTGCTATCCGAATGGCCACTTCTGGTCAAGCCGAGGATGATGCCGGCTCTTCTGCAGCCAGGGTACAATTGGAAGAAGTTGCTGTTGACACTACTACTCTTAAGCATTCCCTTCTAACGCAAGGTGAAGGGGCTCAACCTAAAGATGCACAGCTTCCAGTTGCCCCAAAAGAGCTGCCCCCCAACCCTAAGGCTAGCGAAACTTTGGAGTTAGTTTTGGCGACCCTGCCCATAGTGCCTAAGGGGGGTCCCAAGGATAAAGAGATGGCTGGAGGATCCTCGGCCTCGATAGTAGCTCCTGCTGACCCCAAAGACCAAGTCCAGCCCAAGCCTTGATGCTTCCTTTATCCTTTGTTGCAGTTTCTTCTTTTCTTCCTCTTTTTTTTTTTTTTTACTTTCTCTTTCTTGTAATTCGCCAGTTTGGTTGTGAATGTACTGAAAAACCTATCACTTAATGAGAAGAACTTCCAATTTGAATTACTACTTTGTGTTATATTAGCTGTTAACAGGTCCTGTTATCATTATTCACATAGTATGACAAAATAACAGCTTGAATTCGTGGCATGCATTAATAATTCCATGTCAATAACCAAATAAGAATGAAAGAAATTTGCGAAACTTATATACTTGCAAATGCTTTAAGTGATGCCCATAAGTTTCCCCTCAATTTTGGTGATGAATAAGACACTTAAAAGCAAGACATTCGTGTAAGACCAATTCGGTTAAGATCTGCTTAAGAACTAACTTCATAACAAGATGTCTAGATAAGGAACACTAATCTCTCTGATATGTTCCACATTTGAACCAAGGGTAGCTCAAATGTTGTACTTAATAATTAATAATGAATGAAGTTTCATGAAATCCACAGTTTGGGGGACTTTTTGCGATTAAATACCTGTTGGGTACTTACTAAAGTACTAATCTCCGTAGGATGTATACATATACTCCTGGGAATCTATGCAACCCATTCTTTGTTTAACAACTAGCATTAAAACGTTTATTTCCTAAGGTAGAGGATCTGAGGATCCGGCGTAACCTTGGTTTTATTTTAGACCAAGGTAGAGGATCCGAGGACCCGGCGTAACCCTGTTTTTGTTTTAGACTAAAGTAGAGGATCCGAGGACTCGGCGTAACCCTGTTATTATTCTAGACCAAGGTAGAGGATCCGAGGACCAGGCATAACCCTGTTTTTATTTTAGACCAAGATAGAGGATTCGAGGACCCGACGTAACCCTGTTTTTATTTTAGACGAAGGTAGAGGATCCGAGGACCCGGCATAACCCTATTTTTGTTTTAGACGAAGGTAGAGGATTCGAGGACCCAGCGTAACCCTGTTATTATTTTAGACCAAGGTAGAGGATCCGAGGACCCGGCGTAACCCTGTTTTTCTTTTAGACCAAGGTAGAGGATCTGAGGACTCGGCGTAACCCTGTTTTTGTTTTAGACTAGGGTAGAGGATCCGAAGACCCAGCGTAACCCTGTTTTTGTTTTAGACTAAGGTAGAGGATCTGAAGACCCGGCGTAACCCTGTTTTTATTTTAGACCAAGGTAGAGGATCCGAGGACCCTGCGTAACCCTGTTTTTGTTTTAACAATTTATATTAACGTTGTTGAACATAACATTAAGTGTGGCATAATAGCAATAGAATTAAAGTGGCAGAAATGCCTTTTATTAATAATAATATCGGTTCAAATTACTTACATTCCAGGGATGCGGCACAACCTTTTCATCTAAATCTATAAGATAATAGGCCCCTATACCAGCCACTGAAGTGATGTGGTATGGCCCTTCCTAGTTTGGTCCCAACTTCCCCCATGCTGGGTTCTTGGTATTACCCATGACTTTCCTCAATACTAAATCTCCAAGAACAAGTGGCCTTGAGCTCACGCGTGAATCATACCCCTACTTTAATTTTTGTTGATAATGAGCCAATTGGATCATGGCCATTTCTCTCCGCTCTTCAACCAGGTCTAGGTTCTTTTCTAGTAATCTGTCATTACTGTCCGGGATGAAGGAGCTTGTTCTCATCGTCAGGAACCCAGTTTCTAAAGGAATCACAGCCTCGGCGCCATAAGTCATCGAGAATGGCATTTCTCCCGTAGACCTGCGGGGCGTGGTACGATACGTCCACAAAACATGAGGTAATTCCTCCACCCATCTACCTTTGGCGTCATCTAGCTTCTTCTTAAGCCCATTAACTATAACTTTGTTGATCGCCTCAGCCTACCCATTTTCTTGTGGATAGGCTGGGGTAGAATACTTGTTGGTTATGCTGAAGTCGTAGCAATATCGCCTGAAGGCTTTACTATCAAATTGCAAACCATTATCCGAGATGAGAGTTTGAGGAGCTCCAAACCGAGTGACAATATTCTTCCACACAAACTTCTTCACATCCACATCCCTGATGTTCACCAGGGGCTCGGCTTCTACCTACTTGGTGAAGTAGTCGGTGCCCACTACTAACCCTCCTGTTTCCAAGCGCCTTTGGAAAGGGTCCCACAATGTCCAAACCTCACTGTGCAAAAGGCCAAGGACTTGTCAGAGGGTTAAGCACACCATCAGGTTAATGAATGTTTGGTACGAACCTTTGGCATTGATCACACTTCTTTGCGTAGTTTTGAGCTTCTCGTTGCATATTGGGTCACCAATATCCTTGTGCTAAACCTCTATGAGCCAAAGACCTTCCCCCGTATGACTTCCACAAATTCCTTCGTGTAACTCCTCCAAAAGCAGCTCTGTTGCCTCAGGATGTACACATAGCAAGCATGGCCCAGAGAAAGATCGCTTGTACAGTATATGATCCTCGGAAACCAAAACTGAGGTGACTTTCTGCGCACCTTGTCCGCTTTGATTTTTTCTTCTGGCAGGACATCATCTTTAAGGAAAGATACGAGGGGGTCCATCCAACTAGGCCCCACCATGATCTGATGAACTTGGATAATACCTCATATTGTTCTCGCGGGCTTACATAAGTCTTCAACAAGGATGATCCGAGGTAAACCTTGGGCCGAAGACATGGCAAGAGTTGCCAATGAGTTCGCGTGTGTATTGTTACTCCTAGAAGTATGTGACAAAGTAAAGGATTCGAATTTAGGTTGCAAAGCTCTGACTTAAGTTAGGTATTCTTGCATCCTCGAATATCTAGCCTCCACATTTTCCTCTACCTGGCCTACAATTAGTTGCGAGTCCGAGAACATTTGCACAACCTTTCCGCCCATTTTCTGAACCATGTCCATCTCTTTTATTAAAGCCTCATGCTCAGCCTCATTGTTAGTGGCCGAGAATCCCAACCTTAAGGATTTTTCCAACGCAAGACCCTCTGGGGTCGTAATTACCAACCCTACACCGAATCCCCTTTGATTTGCAGCCCCATCAACATAAACAGTCCACACCGGAGGTTTTTTGCACGTAATCATACCAACTAATTTTTCATCAATGTCCAAGCTCTGGGCACTATTTTCTATGGCGGGTTCAGCAAATTCCGCGACTAAATCAGCTAATACCTGATCCTTCACTGATGTGCGGGGCATGTACTTGATGTCAAAAGCACCCAAAATGGTTCCCCATTTAGCAATTCTACTTGTATAGTCCGCACTTTGGAGGATAGCTTTAAGAGAAAGTTGAGTCAGGACTACCACAGTATGAGATTGGAAATAATTGGGGAACTTATGCGTACCATGCACTACGGCTAGGATTGCTTTTTCCAATGGTGGATAACGCACCTCGGCTTCATGTAAGAACTTACTCACATAGTAGACCGGCTTCTGTACAGTCCCGTCGACCCTTATTAGCACCAAACTAACAGCATGGTTCACCACTGCCATATATGCAAATAGAACTTTGTTAATTTTGGGCCGAGACATGATAGGAGGACATGAAAGATACTCCTTAAACTGCTGAAAGGCAACGACACATTCCTCTGTCCACTTAAATCCCTTCCACTTGTTCAACAACTGGAAGAATGGCTTACACCGATCAGTGGAGCGTGAGATAAATCTATTGAGTGCAGCAGTCATTCCAGTCAATCTTTGCACTTCTTTTGGATTTCGAGGTGGCTGTAGGTTATTAATTGCTTTGACTTGGGCGGGATTGACCTCGATTCCCCTATGTGTCACCATGTAGCCCAAGAATTTACCAGATCTAACTCCAAAGGAACATTTAGATGCATTAAGACGTAACTTATGCTTTCTCAGCGTTTGGAAGTTGTTATCCAGGTCTGGTATATGAGCCGAGATAGTTTTACTCTTGACCACCATATCATCTACGTATACCTCAATTGTCTTTCCCAATTGGGGTTCAAACATCCGCGTCATCATTCTCTGATAAGTAGCCACAGCATTCTTCAAGCCAAAGGGCATCACCTTGTAGTGGTAGTTTCCTATGGGAGTGACAAAGGCTGTTTTCTCCTGGTCCTCTGGAGCTAAAGGTATTTGATGGTAACCTTGGAAAGCATCTAGAAAGCTTATCTGAGGATGCCCTACAATAGCATCCACCAACTGATCTATGCGGGGCATTGGAAACGAATCTTTAGGACAAGCCTTATTCAAGTCGATAAAGTCCACACATACTCTCCACTTCCCATTCTTCTTCTTCACTACCACTGTGTGCGCCAACCATTCTGGGTAAAACACCTCTTTAATAGCACCTGCCTTTTTGAGTTTTAGTACCTCCTCCTTAACAGCGTTGGCATGCTCCTGGGATAAGCGCCGAGGTGGTTGCCTCCTCGGCACTGCTGCTGGATTTACGTTCAGGTGATGGCAGATAAAATTTGGATCAACCCCTGGGGCTTCATAAGCGTCCCACGCGAATAAATCAAGGTTCTACTTCAAAAACATATCTAGCTCCTCCTTTTCTTGGAGTGGCAATTAACTTCCTACCTGGAAGAACTTCTCCATATCACCAGCAATAAGCACCTTCTCCAGGCTTTCACACCCAGGCTCCTCAACCTCGGCCACCTTTGGCTTGGTCGAGGAAGTTAGCTGCTACAAATTTCTTTCGACCGAGGCCAAGGACTCTTGCCTGGCCTGATGCGTAATTGCTGCCGTTATGCATTGTCTGGCCATGGACTGGCTGTCGACTATCTCTTTCACTACATCTCCATACGGGAACTTCACCTTAACATGCAGGGTTGATGACACGGCACCTAGGGCGTGTAGCCACGGCCTTGCCACTATGGCCGTATGAGGGGTGTAAGCGTCCGCTACAATAAAGTTTACATCCACCACTGCTGGTCCTGATTGCACAGGTAACAGAATCAGTCCCTTTGGAATGACAACCTTCCCTTCAAAACTTATCAACGGTGAGTCGTAAGTCGTAAGATTCTCAGGTTTCAAATTAAGCCCTTTGAACAAGTTTAGGTACATAATATCGGCCCTACTCCCTTGGTCAACCATCACCCTTTTTACGTCGTAACCCCCTATCCTTAGCATGATAACTAACGCGTCATCGTGCGGTTGGATAGTGCCAACCTTATCCTCCTCTAAAAATCCCAAAATGGGCAGAGGATTCCCTTTAATCCTCTTCGGCTTAGAGCTGAGGTCCTCGGCAGAATGACGCGACACTGACATTACTCTGGTAGGGCAAGATCCAGTCCAACCTAGAGTAGCAAAAATGACATTGACTGTGCCCAATGGAGGTCTTGAAGTGTTACTGCCTTGATTCACAGAACCAGATTGTGTGCCTTGTCCATTAGGCCAATTCATAAATTGCCTCAACTTCCCTTCTTTGACCAGCTGATCTAGATAATTCCATAAGGTCCTGCAGTTCTCCGTGGTGTGACCCTTATCCTGATGATAATTGCAATGAAAAACTACAATTATCCTGATGATACGATCCATAAGCCAACGAACAGTTTTTACTGGTTTCTTGGTAAAAGATTTTCTTAAATCGTGCTCAATTGGAAGGTCGACCTTGAAAGTGTTAACTGCCACTTCATCAAAATCACCGTCAATCTCATTGAACGCTTCCTAGTGTCTATCCGAGTATGTTTTCAGGGTTTCGCCCTCTCTCATGGTCATTGATAGTAACGAGTCCAGAGGCTGAGGTACTCTACTGCACATAACAAAACGAGACCCGAATGCCATTGTGAGTTCCATGTAGGAACCAATGGAATCTGCCTTCAAGCCATTAAACCATCTCATCGCAACAGGCCTTAAGCTCGAGGGGAATACTTTGCACATCAAAGTTTTGTTCTTTGAATAGACTGCCATGCGTTGGTTAAAATGACTCACGTGCTCCATCGGGTCTATTCTGCCGTTATAAATGGTGAAGTTTGGTTACGTGAAACGACGAGGAAGCTTTCCTTTCTTCATCCAACGTGTGAAAGGCGATTTAGAAAGTTGGTGCAACAACTTCCCCATGGCATCACTGCCCAAGCCCCTAGGAGGAGGTCTCTTGCTCATTTTATTGTGAAGACTTTTCTCTTGGCATGAGAAAGTTTTACTAGGAGGGGTTCTCGACCTGGGCTTATAACCACTGCTCTGGAAGTCGTCCGAGGAAGGATCAGATACTGAAGGCGTCCGTTTCCGCTTAGCACGACGCAGCTTCCTCTTCAGCTGGTCAATTTCTCTCTGCATGGCCTTAGTACCACCTTCATGAAAAATTCTGCTTCCGCCCCGTGAATGATTGCCAGCAGTTCGCCCTGTGTGCACACTGTCCTCCCGATCTCCCATCTGCTCTAAATGTTGAAAAAGATCTTCGTGCTGAGATCCCAAAGATTCTGCATGGTCTGGACCTGAACCCACCATCACGTTATCTGTGCCAACACACAAAAAGTTCCCATAGACGGCACCAATTGTAAGGACACAAATCGTGCTGGACCTAAATTCTACCTTCGGTGCCAGCCCAAAGGGCTCAAAATAATGAATTTATAGAGAGTGGGCTTCTAATCTAGGTTTATAGACGTTAGATAGCATGAAAGGTAAATTAAATCACAGAACACATGCATACTCTTCGTACATGGATGAAAATCTTCTTTATATATTGATGCCGAGGATAATCTTTGATATTTTTCTTACAATTTCTCTCTTCTATCCCCCCCTCTCTTTCTTCTCTCCTTGCCTTTTACAGGCCTTCCTCCCCCCCTTTACGTGTAGGTCATCTGCTTCTTTTTGATACTTGTCCCATCACCCCACGTTACCAAAGTCTTTGGCGGTAAGTTTAAGGCTGAATTCCAACATTCAGGCGTCACTTTCTCATTAATGCGATCAGAGAGGTAGGTATAGAGCTTTCAATGAGGTGGGAGCAGCTTTATCATCGATATTTTTCTGTCACTCATTTTTATCTCCTATCCTTGTTTTTTCAGCTTTTGTGTCCAAAGTCTTCAATATTGATCCTCTTGAACTGTCAGATCCTTCTTCTCGTCCTTGGTAGCATATGGCCGATGACTTTGCTGTCCTCAGACATCATGCCTTGAAATGCTCCGCCCATGCATGGCATTTTTCTCATGTCACGTTGCTTCACAGGAGGGTTTTCTTATGTCCTCGGACCATCCATGCTATTAGGTTGGGCCTTCATCCCCCTAAGAGCTTTTGGACGGGCCCAATGCATATCATGGGCCCTTTAGTCCTACAACCACCAATTCATAATTTGACTTGTCAAAAAAAGTTTTAACAAATTAAACTTATCTCAATCCCTAAATAACCCAAATCCGTTTCCTTAAATTTCAATGTCAGCCTCCATTGCAATAGCAACAACCAAGCCACGACTACCGTAGACCTCATCATGAAGTAAAAATGTCACGTTGGTCTCCACGATGACAACAAATATTGACAAATCAACTGGTTCAAGAAGAAAATTCTATATAGGTGTTTTACTCAAAATCTCAAAAGTTTCAAGAAGAAAGTTGATTTGGTTATTTTATTTATATATTCTTACTAGCTGTTTGTAAAGATCCAAGTGTTAAGACTCTTTCAATTATGCAAGCCTATGGAATCTTGAAACATTTTTTTTTTCTATTATATACACTTGGTTCAAATCAAATATTAAATTTGGAAAAAAAAAATTGTTTCTTTTATATAATATGGATCTTTTATGTAGTTAGCTATGGGTCTGAACGATGAAGTCAACCCATTCTTTGGCAATGATGAAGTAGAGGAGAATATCAATGCTTTTTGAAGCCGATTCATTCTTTGTATAGATTTGGATCTATTATGTGGCTTGTAGAGGATCATTATGGGGTCGTTGTATCTTTTGTCAGGAGTTGTGGAGTTGGTAATAACATTTGGACTTTGCTACGAAGTCTGCAATGGTTATGGCTGTAGGTGTTTTACTCAAAATCTCAAATATTTCAAGAAGAAAGTTGATTTGGTTATTTTATTTATATATTCTTACTAGCTATTTGTAAAGATCCAAGTGTTAGACTCATTCAATTATGCAGGCTTATGGAATCTTGAAACAAATTTTTTTTTTCTATTATATACACTTGGTTCAAATCAAATATTAAAATTGGAAAAAATGGTTTCTTTTATATAACTATGGATTTTTTTATGTAGTTTTTCTGGGTTTGAACAATGAAGTCAACCCATTCTTTGGCAATAAAGAAGTTGAGGAGAATATCAGTGCTTTTTGAAGCCGATCTATTCTTTGTATAGATCTGGATCTATTATGTTGCTTGTAGAGGATCATTAGGTCGTTGTAGTTTTTGTCAAGAATTGTGGAGTTTGGTAATAAGATTTGGATTTTGCTACGAAGTCTGCAATGGTTGTGGCTGTAAGTGTTTTACTCAAAATCTCAAACGTTTCAAGAAGAAAGTTGATTTGGTTATTTTATTTATATATTCTTACTAGCTATTTGTAAAGATCCAAGTGTTAGACTCATTCAATTATGCAAGCTTATGGAATCTTGAAACAAATTTTTTTTTTTCTATTATATACACTTGGTTCAAATCAAATATTAAAATTGGAAAAAATGGTTTCTTTTATATAACTATGGATTTTTTTATGTAGTATTTTTGGGTCTGAACAATGAAGTCAACCCATTCTTTGGCAATAAAGAAGTTGAGGAGAATATCAATGCTTTTTGAAGCCGATCTATTCTTTGTATAGATCTGGATCTATTATGTTGCTTGTAGAGGATCATTAGGTCGTTGTAGTTTTTGTCAGGAATTGTGGAGTTTGGTAATAAGATTTGGATTTTGCTACGAAGTCTGCAATGGTTGTGGCTCGATATTTGGAATTGCTGTGGAGGTTGGTATGGAGGTTTTGGTTAAAGGGGTTTGGGTTGTTTGGGGATTGGAATAAGTCTAATCGGAAAAAAGAGTTTGATAATTTAGATTGTGAGTTGGTGCTTATGTGTAATTTTTAAATAATAAAAAATATGTCATGTCACCTAAAAATTGATATGTCATTGTTCTATTAGACACAAAAGCAATAAAAAACTAACCGAAGTTAATTGAATGATCAATACAACTCACTTTTAAAACTTGAGGGACTAATAAAACTCACTTAAAACTTGAGGGACTGATTGCGCTCACAGAGAAAACTTCAAGGACCAACAACGTAGTTTCGCCAACATACAAACATGTGAGTAAGAATGAATACAAACACATGGGCAAGAAAACATAAAAAATATCGAGTATTAAGTAAATTACATTTGCTTACACATGGAAGAGAAAGATGGAGGGGAAGATAAGACATTTATTTATGTTTTGTTTTGGCAACTGGGTTGCAGTTTAGAAAAAATAAAGGTATATGGTAGTGCCTAAATTTATGGATGGGAAGTTATAATAATAGTTTTATATTTTATTGTTTTTTATTCAAAATAAAGAAGAAAATATTTGAAAAAATAAAAACAATAAACGTGAGATTAGAAGTAAGGAAACTGCAAATAAAAAAAAAAATAAAAACAAACGATTAAGTCTTGATAAAGAGGGGGGGGGGGGGAGGTCTTGAAAACGTGGGCTTAGCATTTGAGTGATTGAAGGTATATGAGGAGTTAGAGCAATTTAAATCTTTGAATACAAAGCAGTCTTATTTTGTAGGCACTAGTTTACGTAAAGTTAGAGATGTATTTTTACTTAGTTATTCCCAAGTTTTGTATTTACTTAAATTAAGAGTGTAGGGCTTTTTTTTTACCACTGAATTGTTCATTCCAAACAAAAGAAGTCTTTTAAATAGTAGTATTGAAGAAGAAAAAAAATTGTAATGATTAGGGTCAAATGAGTGAAACTATAAATTTCAAAATCATAAATCTAGATTTAAATTATTATTTTTTTTTTAAAATGGCACAGATGATTTACCTACTATGTCGGCTTAACTTCTTTAAAAGAAACTAGCCTTTGAGCACGCGCTCACGCGCACGCTCAAAGACTTTTCTATTTTTTAGATAAAAGTTAATAATTTGCATATACTAGAAAAGCCTTTACTATAGAAGAAAAGAAAAAAAAAAAAAAACTTTCCTTTTTTTTTTTATTTTAAAATTACCAACTGCTTGTTCCATTTCCACATGCACATCTACACATTTACCTCATTTTTTGTAAAATTTAGCACATCAATTTGAGACAGTTTTCTTCTTCATTTTATTTTTAAAGATAACTTTTTAAAAAATAAAAAATAGAAACAAGATTCCATTATGCACAAAATTACACCAAGTGGGTTACTAAACTCGGTCTTACCACCACAAGCTATCCACAATTTATCACAGTTAGGAACTGGCAAAAAAATGAAAAAGGTCCCTGTTATTATGCTCTCTCTTTTTAATCTTTTTTTGATTTTTTAAGGATTCATCACTGATGCTTGAATATTTGTGTGCTTAGTTTTGTTGCTTTGGGTATACGATGAATTTTTGTTTGTTACCGTTAGGTTTCTCAAAGCTTTTTTATTTAAAAAAAAAAAACAACCATGCACCCAAAAAAATGGTGGTTCATCGAGAAAGAAGATGAGGATTTGGCAGTTGGTTCCTGATGAGTTTGGGTAGGTCACTTCTTTCTTTTTTTAAATGGCTTTTCCTTCTTTATATTTTTGCAGATTTTATCTTTGAGGTCTTAGAAAGTATGCTTGCAGCTGAACATTTGTAGTTTTATAAATTCCTTTTGTCAAATGTTTTTTTATTTATATTATTTTGTAAGAATTTTTTAAAGTAAAATTTGAAGTCCCAGATATAGCACTTCGAAAAAAAAAAAAAAAAAACCCTTCATGTGTAAGTTATATTTTATGGGGTGCTTAAAACTTTTCTATTATTTTTTCTTCTAAAGGTTAATAATTTATATTTTCCAATCATAAAAATACTCATGGTGTTATGCATTTGTGGATAAAATAATTTTTTCATTTAAATCTAATCATAACCCTAGGTAATTAGAAAACGTAGAAATTTAGAATTATAATAAATGAAAATTATTAACTTTTACTTAAAAAAAACCTAACGAGCACACGTGTGCTTAGAAGTTAGTATTTATTATAAGCCAGATAAAATCGAGAGAAGACTTCCTCAATTTGAAATCCAAACCATCTTGAGCTAACTTCACATATTCTACCTCTGGAAAAATTGTTAAATACCCCATTCTAACTCTTTTTTGAACAATCTACAATTTATCCAACTCTTTTGTTTTTAATTGAGCTAAATCCACCATTGATACACCCATTTTTATGCAGGGCAAAGTGTCTGGAATTTTTCTTCCATTTTTGCCCAAGTATAGAAAAGTTTGGGGGCAAGTTTGTGTCGTACGACTCGCACCGTACAATTGCTTGTCTAGTCAAAGAACTGGGAAATTTTCTTTGTTGACAAAATCCATAATTCAACAACTCCGCAAACTTGAGTGTAAAACCATGAAATGTGTTCCATTTTATTGTGTCGTTGTCACTAGAAGTAAATGGAGAAATATGAACCTCTAGGCTATTCTATTGCCTATAACGTACCTAGTTGCTCTATGTATCGTAGGCCACAAGCCTGCTCAATTAAGCGCAGCAACTGTTCATGTATCACTTGACCTTAAGGGGATAATTAAGAGGTTGGCATGTGCATGTGGCAGATGGACAATCGTAAGCTATTCCTTGTGTTAGGAACATATTTTTATGTAATTGGCATATCTTTTGATAAAATACACTTTATTTGTATTTAGATAAATCTAAATAGGTTCAAAATGATAATTACAAGTGGTTAAATTGAAGACATGAAGATTACTAAAAAACTGTTCAAGAAAAGTGCAATCTGCAGGTCTCAATACCTCATCGACAAAAGCTCGATTTGTCGAGATTCATTAAAACTCGACGCATGTCTCGATCCATCAAGCTTACGGAATTTAGACTATAGCTAGAAACGTTTTTATTCTAAAAGGTTATTTATTTGTGGGTTTGTATAATTCTTATAAGAGTAGGAAAGCCCAAGGTTTGTGTAAACCTATCTGAAATAGAAGAGCTCATTAAGCTCCTATTTAAAGGAGGTGAAAAAAGAAAAATCTAACTCTAAAGAGCTTTATAAGGTTTTTTTTTGAAACCCTAGCCTCCTCCTACAGAAGAAAGAGTTTTGCTGCGTTTCTCGTACGCCTTTGGGTTTTGTAACGAAGTAAAGTCTTTTGTACCAACATTAAAGATCTTATTGATATTTCTATGTGAAGCTACTGCAAATCAACTACAACAATCAAAGGGTTGCTGTGGAGTTAGTTTGAGATTTGTGCAAAGGAGTAAGCCGTGTACTGAGATCTGCGCATCGATTGGTTAGTTACATACTAGAAGTCGTGTATTGAAAATGAGAGATTGTCACTACAGAATAAGTTCAATTGGGTATTGGGATAAGGGTTCAACTGTAGGTTGGTATAAAGTATTGAGATTCCTTTACTTGTAATCGCTTGTTTAAATAATAGTGGATTCTTGAGAGTGATGACTTTAAAATCACCCGATGAAGTTTTTGCCTTGGAGGTTTTCCCCATTCATAAACAAATCACCCATGTCAAATTTAATTTTCGCTGCATTTAGTTATTTAGTGATTTTTTTGTGCTACCATGCTTATTGCATGTAATTGAACACAATTAATTCACTTAGCTAATTAATTGGTTAATTCATCATAAGGAGTCAATACATTTTTGGCCTATCACCTTGTCCCCATGAACACTCTTAGGGCATATAGGGGTCTAGAGGGGTCTAGAGACACTAGGATTTTCCTGAAATCAAGACATAAGTGCATCCCCTCCTTGTGGTTCACGACTTACCCTTGCATTCTTATAGCCATTCCTTGCATTCTCATGGCCATTTTACTTAGGGAAAAGTTTTGCTGTATAATGGTTTATATGGCAGTAAAAAAAAGCAACATGTATCTAAGGGTCATGTGTCATGTGTCATGTGTAATGCACATGATTAGGGCCCTTGGACACATGTTACTTTTTTTTTTTCTATCACATAACCCATTATACAACAAAACCTTTTCTCTTCCCTTTCACTTAATTTTGAGGTCCTTCCATTTATTATTGTGGCCGTTCCCTTTATGGCCTCCACTAGTTTTGTTTTATGTTGCACTTGTGGTGGCATATAGGGAATTTCATTGTGAGAAGTCTCATTTCTAGGAGTTTCTTTTGCTACCTTATTTTGAGAAAAAATATACCGTGTTTTGGGTATATATATCTTCTCTCTCATAGTAGGTGAGTCCCACTGATGAGTGAAAACCACCTACTATGAGTGAGAAAATGAATATACTCGTAATAAGGTATACATTTTCCTTATTTTGAGAGATCCCAATGTATCTTAATGGCCTTTCCTACCTCTCATATGTGAAAGGAGCATTAAATCAATAGTCATCGAAGTTTGTCACTCTCTTCCCCACGTGGTGGAAGTAAAATGAGGCACTTGGATGATTTTGTGCAATACTTTTTCAAAAGCTCCTCGTAAAGTCATTTTTAGCTCTTCATCCGCTTTACCTATCATTTGTTTTATGGCATGGTCTAGAGCACCTATTCTAATTTATTGGCCAATGTTCCCAAGAGACAAGAGTGGCATTGGTTTATAACAAAACTTTTAGTTCTCTTGTTGGGTATGAGCCTTAGAGCTCGTCTTCTATATTTTCCATACTCCTAGTTGTTAATGGCATTCTCCCACTGTGGTTGTCAATTTGTTTTGTTTGTGATTATATTAATTTTCACATATCGATGTACGTAGAGTTGTTGTATCAATGTGATTGCTAATCTATTGAGGACCTCTCTCAAACATTAATGACTTTTATTAAGATCTTATTCTTGTGATTTTACTTATGAGAGGATGTGATTCGGTAATACCTAAATTATGGAGACTTTAATCTATCAACACTGATGTTGGTGACCTACACTAATTCGATTATCGAGGTAAACAAATATTACTCCATGAACACGAAAGATTACAAGTTTCAACTTGTATTAATATTGATTATATTAATGTTTATAATTTTTATTTTGAAAAAAAGCCAATAATATAATTTAAAACTTCGCGTGTGGATAGGCTTTTTTTTTTTGTTAAGTATATTTTTAGAAAAAAACTATATTTTTTATTTTACTATATGTTAAAAGGATTTAAAAAGTTAGTTATTGTGTTCTCAACTTACCAAAATACTCCAAATTTAATATTTATTTTTATTCTTAAAAAATAAAAAATTTAAAACTGTAAATCAACAAAAATTAATAACAAAAAAGTGAAAAAATAAAAATTGTCTACAATCCCCACCTTCTCCTTAAAAAACCATCCCACCTTCTATAAAAAAATCACACTACGGTTTTCTGTTAAAAAAAACACCTTCCAGGTTCTGTAAAAAAATAAAACTACCCCACCTTCTTTTAAAAAAAAAAAAAAAAAAAAAACCTACCCACGGTTTCCTAAAAAAAAAATTGCCACATATCACATAAAAAAACAAAATAAATAATAAATAAATAAAAACTAATATATATAATTTTTATCTTGAAAAAGTAATTTAAAAGTGGATAAAGTAATTTAAAACTTAACAGTAGAGTGGTCCTATTTTTTAGACAATGTTTTAGTGGGAGTTAGAGTTGTATTTTTACCGGATTATCCTTTAATTTTATCTCTACTTAAACATAAGGGTGTAGGGGCAATTTTGAACTAAAAAATGTGGAATCCAAACAGAAGAAGCCCTTTAAATAATAGTATAGAAGAAAGAAGTCCATGTTGAGTATTATTATTTTTTTATTATAAAGTTTTAATTTATGACGTTTACTTTTAATGATTGTGCTCATTATTACCGGATCAAGTTTCTAATATATTTTTGGTATAAGCGAGGATTGAAGTTTAGATTTCTTAATCAACCATTAAATACTTTACCAGTCGTTTGTTATATGAGTTGTTCTTCTCTATATGTACTTACGGCTATGATAGTTATTGACAGTTATTATCAACAATTGACAATTTCTTCTCTCTATGTGTCATCGTTTCCTTGCACTTTGATGGCATTTGTTATCAATTTCAGGCATTGCTTAAAATTTGGTAACTAACATCATCCATTTATTAATACATTTAAATTGTATTTCCAGAGTATTGAAGTTACATGAATGGTCTGTAAATAATAGACGAGTTCATCATTTCCTTGCACTTTGATGGCAGTTGTTATCGATTTCAGGCGTCGCTTAAAACTTGGTAACTGTCATCATCCCTTTATTAATACATTTGAATTGTATTTTCAGAGTATTGAAATCAGTGTAACTGTTTTTTTTTTCTTTCATAGGAAAGTCAGTGTAACTGTTTGTAAATAATAGATTAATTAAAGTAATAAAAGTGAATTTTTTTAGGTCAAATATAACTAAAATTGCATTGAGTCTGATAATAAATATTATACGAATACTACTGTAGTAAAGCTTAACCGGTATGTATTAAGTAGGTGCATGAAGACAGAAGAGAGAAGATATCATAAAATGAAAGAAAAGCAAACAGGCGGCTAGCCAAAAATTCAACCATGTCGGTTTAAAGCTTTTAGAAAACGAGTTTCTCAACAACCAAAAAAAACGGTGTTTTTGCACTTCAAGTGAAATATGCTTACCAAACGATTAAGACTTGTTTTCATTAGCAAAGGAATCTAGAAACATAGTATTAAAATAATATACAAAGATATGATTATTTTAAGTTAAAGTTTATCTCCTACCTATCTTAATTCAAATCAAAATTCCATATCGCATTTTTCCCAATTTGAACCAGTACCATCGGAAAGTTATCCAAATTTTAACCTCTAATGGAAAATAATTATTAATTAAAAAGAAAACATTCTCATATTCACTTCTCAATAATTATAATATATAAAGTATGTTATTGCTAAAAATAATAGCGAAAGGAACTTCTTTAAAGGTAGATTATTCTATTCATACATTCAAATTAGAGAAAAGACTTAATTTTGGCAAAGTCTCGTCATTGTTTTATATAAACCATAAGACTTTTACTATTAATGTTGGAAAACTTTTTTTTTGTATAAAGAAAATGAGAAATAGTCCCAAAGTGACAAAACAATTCCAATTACCTAAGACTCCTCAACCTTTTAACGTTCAAAAACCCAAAAAGAGGAAAAAGGTACTTTCGTTTATTCCGAACCAATCACAGTGGTCGAACTCACTTCAATACCTAACCCAAAAAAAAAGAAAAGAGATAAAAATCGACCAATGACTGCAAACCACCACAGCAAACACAAATTGCAACCGTGCAAGCCACCACAGACTAACATTGCTTAATCCTTTCTGCCCCTGTGTATGGCTAGTTTACGCTACGCATTTATGTTTCTTTCAAAACTCTCTCTGTTCCCTGACAACCTTGTACTTAGACGCTATCTAATCAACAATTACTATTCTCAATTAATTTCAAAATCAGAGAAAAAAATAATTAATTTTTTTTGTGAAGCAATAATAATTTTATAATCAAAATCATGCATTAAATACAAATCATTCTCTTCCTCTATTCTCTTTAATCTCTCTCTCTCTTTCTCTCTCTCTCTAATCATTCATCAATTCGGGTCGAATACTAGAAGGTCCGTTGTTTTTTGTATTCGGAGCTCGGTTCCGGGTTCGGATTCTAGGGTTTGTTGTTTGAATTTCGAGAATGGCTCAGGGAACAGGGAGGGGCAGAGTGGTCGGAGACTACTTGGTGGGTCGGCAAATCGGGTCCGGGTCGTTCTCGGTGGTGTGGCACGCGAGGCACCGAGTTCACGGAACCGAGGTAGCGATCAAGGAAATCGCTACGGGTCGACTCAACAAGAAATTGCAAGAGTCTCTCATGTCGGAGATCTTCATCCTCAAGCGGATTAACCACTCTAATATTATTCGCCTGCACGATATCATTGAGGTTCGTTGATTTTTTTGTTTTTTTGTTTTTGGTTGGGTACTGTTTGGTTGGTGAGAAAATTGAGGAAAGTAGTGGAAAAAGAATTTTGGAGTTTGCTATTGTTTAGTTATGAAGCAATAAGCTTTAAAGCGCTTTTTTTATTTGCTTAAACCTTTGGTTGGGAATTTATGTGAGGATTTTTTTTTATTGGGATAGTTGACGTGTTGGAAATTGTTTTGAAGGGAAAAGATTTTCCACAGGGTTTCTGTTTGTCTGCCATAGTATACTTTTCTCTCTCTCTTTTTTGTTGTTGTTAATCTAATGAATGAATTAGACAGAGATATAGCTCTCTGTACTTGCTTAGAAGTTGAGGACATTAGAGGAAAAAGTCAAAAAAAAATATGAAAATAAAATTTCTAATGCAGCCTTTTGGTTTATTTGACTTGATAATTTTATATGTGGGAAAGCAAAACAAATGGATATTATTCATTTTTGTTTGTTTATTTAATTTTTTTTCCGGGTTTGGTTTCCTTAGTTTTTTTTTTCATCAACTAAACTACACATACAAAAGTCCCAATACCGAAGAGCTGGGAAAACAATGGATTATTAAGAATATTGCAGTTGCCATGTGAAGCTCAAGTCTTGGCCTGATTGGGCTTGAGCTTAGTAATGGTCATTTTAGTTACGTTAATGGAGTCCATTTTATAAAGTACTGCAGTCTTAAATCACTTGGCCTGATTTAGAATCTATCTGCAATATCAAAAATTCGAAGGTCTGTTGAGCTAGTAATGTCACCTGTCTATAACAGGTTCAAAAGCATTCAAAAATAGGTTTTGTCTAATATTGCTTCATATAGGTTCCTGGGAAAATACACCTTGTATTGGAGTACTGCAGAGGGGGTGATCTTTCCATGTACCTTCAACGCCATGGAAGAGTCCCAGAAGCCACAGCAAAGCAATTTATGCTGCAGCTGGGTACGTCTTGAGCTTTCCTGGTTGTTTCTTCATTTCTATCTTTTGAATCTTCAGTGAGTTGGTAATTCAGTGATATTGGAAGGTTGTGTATTTTACAGCTGCTGGTCTACAAATTCTTCGTGACAATAATCTTATACATCGGGATTTAAAGCCACAGGTTTGGTTGATTGTTTCCTTTTTAAGTTCCGATTCTAATCAATTTGTGAAAACCTATATATTTCTCATTTTTCTAGACAGGGGCAAGCTTATGCAACAATTTTTTTTCCCCTTTTTTTAAAATTACTGCTTAAAGCCATGAACAACCAAAACTTGTACGTGCGTAATGGTTTAGTTTAGTTGAGTATGTTGTTCAACAGCATTGTAGAAGGCTTGGAAATTGCCAAATGGATGGATTACATGCGCTCTAGTTTATATGTATAATAATTAATTAGGGTAGTATAATGTTCAATTTATAAGAGAATTGTTTGATATGTAGTAATATTGTCATTGCAGACAGTTTTCAATGCATTTCAATCCGTTTGTAATGTTTATCATTTGTGGAACAGAATCTCCTACTTTCTACAAATGACAAAAATTCAACTTTGAAGATTGCAGATTTTGGGTTTGCAAGGTAAAATCAACGTTATGTTCCTTCCTGGGAGGTAGCCTTTCAGTATTATTGTTGTCATTATTATCTTTTTGAAGTGATAAATTCAGTCATGCTATCGTACTGCACTTTACCATTATGAATCCTTGAATTGCGATCCATGCAAATATGATATAATGCAGCAGCCCAGGCTAGCTTCTCAATCAACTTCTGAAAACTCTTTCAAGTCTTCTATTGAAAAAGCACTTTGTAGAACCATTTGCCAGCTCCTATGAGAATAGGAACACTCAAAATAAAGGTGCTCAATAGACTCAATTTCGCCTCTACAGTAAACACATCAAATGACCCTTGATTTGCCAATTAGCAAGTATTTACTTTCTTGTATGCTCATTCCTCAAAAGCAAGCCAACAAATGACTGCATGCTTAGGATTTAGATAGGAACAGCATTAGGAAACCACACAATTCTCCACCAGGTGACATAAGGCTTTTTGTCGCAAATTGCATTCCAGGTATTTCTACAATTAAAGATTTTATTGGCAGCCATTAGCCACTCAACATGATCATCCCTATGCAATGGCACCTCATGAAGCCTCCCTTGAACCAAATATAATTCATAAGACCTAGTTTTGTGCGAAGTTTTTTTTCTTCTCTCTTTTTCCATGGATTTTTTTTTTTGCCAATAAGAGTATGCTTTAAACCTAAAATTTTCTTTATTATGTCCAAAAAAACCACAAGTTTTTTTAAAGTAACACTTGAAGTTCATAATATTGTGCCTAATGTCCCCTAGCTTTAGGTGCCTTCCTTGCTTAGACTTAGAGCCTTCGTTGGCACTCTAGTTTCTGGTGGTCAGGGAATGCTCCTCAAATTTGATGTACCCAATTAGATCTTATTTTAACCATCTGGAATCCTTTTCCTTTTAGATAAATACCATTGGATTGAACTCGTGACCTCACCTCTCCATTCCCTTTTAGGGCAGAGGCAATGCCACTTGGTCCATGGATTTTTTTCCCTATACCCTTTGATTCACCTTGGGAGTACATGTGTTGACAAGACATGACATTGGGAGGTTGTGGCATTCAAACACTTCATAATGTGGAATTCTTGGGAAAACAGAAAAAAAAAATCACTTGGATGTACCTTGCATCTGACTCTCAATTGAGGGGGTTTTCCCTAGATCATCCCTCTTAAACCTTTCATTGTTCAGACATTTCAGTTTTCCTTTTGTAGATCACTGCAACCTAGAGGCCTTGCAGAAACCTTGTGTGGTTCGCCTCTTTATATGGCACCCGAGATAATGCAACTTCAGAAGTATGATGCAAAGGTGAGTTTCGCTCTTTTCATTTTTTTAGTTACTCAAATGATTTCACGACTTCTTCTCATTAACGTTGAACTGAATACGCAGGCAGATCTCTGGAGCGTTGGTGCAATTTTATTTCAGCTTGTTACTGGAAAAACTCCATTTACTGGAAACAATCAAATACAGGTTTGATTAGCTTCTCTTTTTTACATACTTAAAGCAGTTTCACATGGTGTGCAGTATTCTTACCTTGTTGCTTTTAGTTTGGTTAAACTAGTCTTCAATATTGTGCGCTGTGCAGTTGCTGCAGAACATTATGAGATCAACAGAATTGCATTTCCCTCTAGATATCACGGATCTGAGCTCGGACTGCAAAGATTTGTGCCAGAAATTGCTGCGTCGTAATCCAGGTATTTCAGATGATGATGTGTGTGTGTGAGATACCTAAGTAGGCCCAAGAGCAAACAGGCTATATCAGATGCTGAAGTTTGTATGCTTTTCAATAATTAGTATGTTGTCAAATGCATCCACTTTATATTTACTTGTCCAAAGAATTTTTTTTTTTGTATATAAGCAAATGGCCTAGAGGCGTGTGAGTGATAGAATTACTAACTCAATTAAGGGCTTCCTTCAAATTCTTTCAAATATTAATCAAGTTATAATAATTGCCCAAGTGTTATTAAGAACCAGGCATTACAGGAACTTAATTATATGCCATAATTCCTATACCTTGATGTCAACTTAATTGTATCGGCAATAACTGAGGATTGCATGTATTCATTATTCCTGCTGGTGCAGACTGGATGAGGCATGTGACTGCTAATTTGGATGGTTTTATGACATTTAGATTCATAACTATCCTTCATTCTACAAGTTTCTAATGCATAGAAAGCATGGATTGCTTGATACAAACGAGCTAAGGAACAATAAATAAGAGCCCTAGGAATCTTGCCATATCTTCCCACTGATATGTGAGAGCCATAGGAAATTTGGTCTTATCTGCCAATGGATTATGAATTCTAATATGAAATTCCACTCTAAATTCTAATCCTGTTTTTTATAATTGTAATTTACAGTTGAACGACTAACATTTGAAGAGTTTTTTAATCACCCATTTCTTTCTCAGAAGCAACCAGCTGAATCACTGAGGTAAACAATACAAAGTGTTTTGGTTTTGTGGTTTTGTCTCACTGTATTTATCAGTCTTGAAAATAATAAAAATTGTCTGTTGCATGCTGAAGTAGGAGGTCTTCAAGACTACTGGATGAATTTCGTTCGCCTGAATGTAATCCTGTGAGGAATATGGAGGAAATTTCTCAAGATGATTGTCTTCCTTTCTTTTTAGATGATGATTCTAGTGGTGCAGAGGGGAGCCCATCTTTTTTAAAACAGAGGCCCTCAATGAAGTCTACTTATGGATTTTCTCTTGATACAAAAGTTGATAAAAGGGAAGCAACATCAACGACTTCTAATAACATTATTCTTACTTCCAGATATGGTAGTTCCACAGATAAATTGGAAAGTACTAGTCCTAAGTTAGACAGCCATAGACCACACTCAAACAGAAATTTAATTGATCCCCTAAAACCTGTGGACCAGAGACCATTGAACACTAGATCAAGAGGTACCAAACCCCAACATATTTTTGTTTTCCTTTCATGTCACCATATGATTTATCTGGATCCAGCATATGTTAGTAAGACATGGATTTTCATACATTGTTATCTTATTTTCATAGTTTCTGCGGTCATGGAGTCGCTAGAGTCAATTGATCAAGATTATGTTCTCGTGTCTGGACCTCCAATGGATGTGTCATCTTCCTCAGCAAGTGCTTCCAAGCCAAGCCATTCTCCATACAAGTCAGGGTCTCCTCCCCAAGCATTTGTTAATATGACTGACACATCAAGTGCTCCGATGCCAATCATTGGCACAGCTACCAGTAACCTGTGTCACAATGAATGCTTGGAAAATCAGAGCTCTGCTCCAGGGACTTCACAAGGATCAATGTCTATAGGAGATGCTTTAGAGCAGCCATCAACTCACTGCATGATGAGGATTAAATCATTACAACAGTGCGCATCTGCCATTACAGAATTAGAAAATGAAAAGGTAAGTCATGGCATTCCCATTTATGGAATTAATCTTGTTTCTTTAGTATTCCTTCCACAAACCTGTAGGGAAGTTAAAAAGTGCATTTTGTAGAGAAATCAGAGTAGTAAATAATAAAATGTTCCCCTGTCCTCCCTCACTGCAAAGCCAATGAATTTAATGAGACATGGTCTCTCAGTAGCACCTCACATGATATATGGTCTCTGGTGGCATGGGCCTATGTCTAGCCCATTTACTAAGACTAGTTTAGTGGTTTCAATCTATGCCTTCGATAGAACTTGATTTCTCTCAATGTCAGCTATACACTTAATTCATTTAGTGTTTCTAGGACAGGTGTTGACCAGCTGATACAGAGGGTGGGATCTAGCTTGTATGACAGTGGGTCTTAATTCTCAGATGCAAATTCATCTGTATTATGTGATTTTAACAAACCACATAGGTGGAGTACACCCCCCCCCCCCCTCTCTCCTGCTGCCTGCTGCCTGCAAAAAATCCCCTTAAACTTTAATTAATGTTTTTTTTTTTTCTATATTTGTGTGTGTGTGTGTGTGTGTATAGCTTCATTGAAAATAGTAGAAAGGAAATCTTTCCTATTTTATTAATGCTTTTTGAGGTTTAAAAGTTATAATATATATATTAAAAAGGAAAATAAATAAACAACAATTCAATTGAAGAGAAAAAATTTAGTTACCTTTAAAAGGTGTTAAAACCTCAAATTTTGTATGTAATAATTTATTATGTTTCTTAGAAATGAGAGTCAGTAATAAAGTTTGGAAATAAGTGTCTATTTGGCTAGCTTATTTTTTGTCAACTTATTTTACTATTTAACTTATTTTTGGTACTATTCATGGGTCTTACTCTAAGAAGCACGGGTGTGTTTCTAGATTCGGGTGCGGGTACGGGTGCGGGTGCGGGACTCGGCAATTTTTGAAAAAATAGGGTGCGGCGGGGTGCAGCGATTAAAAAATTATTAAAAATATTTATATATATATTTTATATATTGCTAAGCATGCTTATCTAATAATAATAGAAAACTCATATAATAATAATAATAATAATAATAATAATAATAATAATAAATAGATATACACAAGTATTAAAATAGATAAGACTTCCCATAAATAAATAATAAAAAATGTAGCTTTAATGGCTCACTTATTTGATCAGCACCAAAACAAAATAAAAGATATATTAAAATAGAGGTATTAAAAAAGGTAGGTTCTCATTATTAAAAAAAAAAAAAGAAAGAAAAAAAGAAAAAAAAAGCCCTCAGGCTCACGTGTTTGGTCAGAGAGGCACAACAATCTAAATAAAGCCTCTCTGACCAAAGCATTTAGCCATCATTTTCAAAAAAAAAAGAAAAAAAAAAGAAACAAAACTTATGCAGAATAAACGAGAAGAAGCAAAGAAGTGCAGAACAAACGCCGACGAAGAAGCAAAGAAGAGGAAGAAAGGGGTAAGGCCGGTGAAGACGGCGCCAGCAACGTGTCGGTTTGAGTTTTTTTTTTTTTTTTTTTAACCTGCCGATTTCATTTTTCCGGCGGATAAGATCTGATTCCGCCCGGTTCGGCGCGCGTCGGAGCCGAATCGGCGCGAATCGGCCTGATTTCGCGTGCGTTGGCCCGAATCGGCGCGTATCGTGCCGAAAATAATAATTTTTTAAAGGCGGACGCGGCACGGACTCGCAGGCAGCGGTGTCGCCTTCGAGTCCCCGCGTCCTGCCTTGTTGGACACGGGTGCGGCGGCCCAAACGCCGCACCCATGCTTCTTAGGTCTTACTGCACTTTTTGGTATTATTCATGGGTCTCCTATACTATTTCAATTAGCATTTACCTTTATCTACAGTATTTTAAGTAAAAAATTTTCAGTTTTAGCAAAATAAGTGGATCCCAAATAGAGCCTAAGTATAAATAAACTCTATAATTTGATATAGTTTTCAAGTTAAACTCCAAGGTTTTAGATGCATAGAGGGTTACTATATAATTTTAATTTTTTTAATAATTTAATCATTTTACAAGTTCAACAAAAACCAAACATAAGCTGTACTTGAGGTTATTTAATTAATAAAAATCATCGCATGAGAATTTTATGTGGATTCTTGACTATAAAAAAATCATAGCACAACTTATTCATAAATATTTTAAAAAAACCCTAAATAAACACAATATCATAGATATGCAATCTTTTATGTGTAAACAAATTGTGTTTTTTTATAAGTAAGAAAACTTTTATTGGAAAAAAGAAAGACTACTTCATGCAAAATGAGGCACGAAGTAGCCAAAAGAATTACAAACAACAAAAATTTGTGTACAAGAAAAAAGAGAATCTATAAACATTGGAATGGAATCACTCGAAGTGAGTCCCCAAGCATAAGACCAATAAAACAAAGTTCCTACAAACAAGGCTATGAACTGGACCCCTGAACTCCCCAAGTCCTCAAATATTTGATTTTTACGCTCCTATCAGATGTTCCACATCATGCACAAAATTGTAAATATACTGCTTATTACCCATTTAAGTTGTATTTTATTGTCCAGATTGATATTAAGTATTATATATGTAATGCGTGTGCATTGTGCGTGTGTATAATGTGTGTATCTACATATATCCGTTGGTGTATGGAGACAAATGTTTGTCATCATGCACAAAATTGTAACTATACTAATTACCCATTTAAGTTGTATTTTATTGTCCAGATTGATATTAAAGTTTGTTTGGATACTGCTCATTGCTGAAAATTGAAAACACTATAGCAAAATAATTTTTAAATGTGCAAATAGTGTTATGTGACCCAATTTTAATGAAAATTTTGTTGAAAAAAGTACTTGTGGGTCTTATGAACAGTGTAGGGGACCCACTGAGTTGGACATAGATGCAGCTGAAAGTGGGTTTCAGCTCTATCCAAACCCAACCTAAGTATTATATATGTAATGCGTTTGCATTGTGTGTGTTTATAATGTGTGTATCTACATATATCCGTTGGTGTATGGAGACAAATGTATGTTAGTTTTAAATTTTGCTCCCAAGAAGTCAAATCCTGGATCCGCCAATCATACTTAAATATACTTGGATGGTTAATTCATGGTAAACTTTTTCTTTTGTTCCCTCAATACATGGTTGTAACCTGATAAATATCATATATCCTTTGACTATTGTTTTGAGAGTATAATTAGGTGGTGGGACTAACTTAATCTTGTTCCCTCATTCTGTTTGTGCCTCATGCTGCTAGCCTGACTCTCCTTCTGACATGCCTTACAGTACCACATTTTTTTTTTTTTGCATTTCTCCTGCTCAAGCTTTAATAAACTTGTTTATGTCATCAAATTATAACAATATTTGTTTTTCAAAAAGATTGAGACAGGCAGGCATCTAGAAGCATTCTCAATACAACTTGTAATTCTTGCAATTTGGAAGCAAGCATTGCATATATGCCATACACAAGCTGCCTCAGCTATGGAAGGAAGTCCAAGCCAAGAGAGTACACGATTTAAAAGGAGCACCAGTAAGAAGTATGATAGTCCTGATGCAGAAGAACGTCTTTCAGTTGGCAGCACTCAATTGCCGGAGGATATTGCCTCTCAGATTGAGAGAGAATTTCTCCTGGAAGTTGAACATGCTGAAGAACTTGCTAAGGTCATTGAGCCTGGTATGACTTGATCCTTAGACTTATCTTAGTGTGTTTGCATCAACTTGTCCCAAAATTAAGCATAAGAACCTACTTTGTCTATTTTACCTATTCGCTTTTCAAAACACCCCACGTTAGATTATCTATTTTACATTATATTTCATTAAAATATCAAATTTTCTTGATTTTTTTCTCTTTCTTCACACACATAACAACCACTATCCACCCTCTTCCTTCATCAATGGGATACATAAAGAAAGAAAAGATACAAAATGAATAGTATCAGTGTAAATTTATAGGGTTATTGTAGCAAACTTGTAAATCTACACAACTATACACTGACAAATATGGGTCATTTTTAGGAAAAGCTCTGTCAAATTTACACATTTTAATATTATATTCCAACTGGTGTAAGTGATCTTATGATGCGTAAAGTTTTTCTGTCTCCTTATATCATCAACGATTCAGCATCAGTGTATTAAGTTTTTGTAGCCTGTAAGATCATATGTTTTTCACTTTTACTCTTATCCTTTTATCAAATCCATTTCATTGATGCCTAAATTTCTATAATAGTTCTTTAACCATTTTATTTGATGACTTTATGAATTTCAAATTGTTATCTGGGTGTTGTGAAGACTAAAACTGTCATATATACATAAACGCATTATGTCAGAACTCTGTACTTAAGCGTGTTTGGGCGAGAGTGGTACTAGGATGGGTGACCTCTTGGGAAGTCCTCGTGTTGCACCCCTTTCTTTCTACTTATCAAAAAATATATATGTGTGTATGCCATGTTAACGGCTTTTATTGTTTTAATGTACCTACAACTTATTGGGGCTGGGGTCCTATGAGCTAGTGGTTGTAAGTGCAGCATCCCTTGAATGGAGCTTTTTGTTTGGGCCTTAATATCAATATTGGTGCACATTTATGGTATGGGGAGCTTTCGCTGTCATTTATCATTTCCATGTCAGAGATTCTGGGTGCTTCTATTCATCTATTTTGTCTATGTTACAAATATGTAAAGAAGGAAGCTTTTTACTTATCCAAAAAAAAAAAAAAATGTAAAGGAAGCTTTTGTGATTTCATTCTAAACTGTGTAATGTTTCTACATGTCATGATTCAGGCAATACAGAGATGCCAGATGCAATGGAGACAATATTCCAAGCTGCCCTTGCTTTTGGGAGGCGTGGAGGCGTGAGTATACTCTCTCTCTCTCTCTCTCTTGCTTAGAAAAAAAAAAAAAAGAGTATTTACTTGTCTTTTCCCTCCATTTAGTTCTAGTTAACACTCGCTAACTAGTTGGCAAGGCAAGTTCTCATGTTTATGCATTGTATTCATGCTTGTAGAACTCTTAGGTCAAATTACTGAGTAGGGTTGAGCAGTGAGTAGCTCCAAAAAAATAAAAATAAAGTAATAAGAAACTTTATTAAAAAGAAAATGACTCCACCACTACACAGGAAGCATACTGGAAATGCAGTAAGGTTTCAATTTGCAAGTGTGCAAGAATTTTAAAAGAATGGAGCTCAAATGTCCTGGGTTACATTCATCTATTCAAACAAGGACCTCAAGACAATCATCTTAAGCTCCATCATCTATTGTTTAAGACCTTAAAAAACTTTTAATAGGAAATTCTGCTATCTTGTTTGCAATGTTAGACAAATTATCTGCTGACATGTCCTAGTTGTGTGTCCATTCAGGCTTGTCTCATTCAAAGTCATGCTCCATCAAATATAACATGTAATAAGCTCAAAATTACCTTGTATAATTGATGCAATGCTTATTATATTCTATTTTAGTCTTGTTTAATTTTAGAAGTCAATTGAGATGAAACTTTTTCCAATGGCTTTGTGTTGATTCCAAGCAATCCTAGGTGTTGATTCCTAGGTTTCTATTTCGCTTGGTGCTGATTTGAAGCAAACCTAGTTGTTGATTCCTAGGTTATTTTAATATTATTTTTCTTTGAATTTGGTGTTGAATCAAGTTTGGTTTTGTCCTACATCAATGATGCTGTGGAGAAAACAGGGGTAGAAATACAAAATGGAATGCATTCACTTTTACATGGTATTGCTTCGAGTCCCTTATAAATAAATATATATATATATATATTTGTTTGATAGGTAATTACACACACACACCCAATGGGATTTGGTGCTTGACTCTTGAGCTCACCCTCCAGTTAGCACATGCAAGGGAAGGAGGTGTTAGCTAAGCTAGATCTCATTACCTCACCTTTTTTTCTCTTTTGATAATTCAATAGTTGGGAGGTGAGGTGGAGGGGGGTTTCACCCCTGGATGGCTCCGTTGGAAGGCTCTTGGCCCTCACCCTTAGAATTATTGTCTTATGTAAATAATCAAAGGTAATGAAACAATGATTTCAAATCTAAAAGGGTAAACATGAAGCTGAGATCTGTCTGTGTACTATGAATAGCAGATGATTCTTATCAAAAAAAGAATAGCAGATGATAGGAATATTAAATATATTCTTTAGAAAACATTGTAAGTTCATAACATGTTACCATCCAAAATTTTCACTATTATTGAGTGATAGATAGACTTTAAAAAAAATAAAAATAAAAGAAGGTGAGTGATAGAAAATGTTTTCTTTAGCTACTCACTGAGGATTGTTTTCTCATATGTTTGGTAGGTTGAGGAGCTCATGGGTGATATGGAAAAAGCAGCAGCATTATATTCAAAAGCTGTGCGTTTGTTAGTTTTCCTTCTAGTGGAAGCACCATCCCTCATTCTCAATCCGCCGTTCTCTCTCACAAACTCAGACCGGTATAGGCTTAGAACTTACATTGATGTCATTAATAACAGGCAAGGTTATTCAAGGTCCCAGCGGATGGCTCTTCTGAACACCCCCTTAGAATCAAGTCAAGTTTAGGTACCATTTCTTGATTACTCGTTTCGTTTCACTCTGTAAAATTATTTGTTTGTACAGTTATTCTTTGAGTGACTGGGGGAGTTGGGATGTTGAAAGAATTGACCTGTACTGGGATAGGCTGTTGTAATATTACATTTTTGTGATTGAAAGAATGGTGAAATGTGCATTCGTTCTATATTCAATGCGCTCTCTGTTCAGATTATTGGTGCAGTAGTTATCATGTTTAGAGCTCACCGTCTTACAGTTGATTCGGTCGTAGCTCGAAAGTCCGTAACTTCTGATCGGTTGAAGTGGAAAATGTATACAAGTTTGAAATTTCGTTAGTGCAATATGGGCTGTTTTTTGAAAGGAGATATTCGGTCTTGTATTTTGATGTTTGTTAACTTTACCTTCCTCTTTTTCTTTTTTTGGAGTAAACGGTAATACTTATTAAAACACAAATGATAATAGTAATATTAGTGTTTTAAACTGAATTTATAATACATTACAAAACTAGAGTACAACTTCAAAATGACTTAAACTTTGTTACTGTTAATGATGGGAAAAGTATAATTTTAATGGTGGCCTTAGATAGAATTAATAACAACTTATCACTTAGAATTTATTGTAAAAATATTGTGGACATAACATTTTTTTCTTTTTCTCTCACAGTATTTTCACAATAAATCTAATGATTTTTAGTCACAAAGGTAGTTGTGGCCAATGGCTAAAACTTCACACAATATATAATTTTTTTATTGATAATAAATTTTGAGAAATTCACTATTAGATTATAGGAGAAATTGCACTTTACCCACTTGTGGTTTGGCCCGTTTTAAAAGTGTCCACTCGTGGTTTAAAAGTTACCACTTAACTTTCTTGAGGTGACCTCTGTTAGACACCCGTTACCTATCTCTGCCTTTTTCGTTAAAAAATCTCCTTAACTATATTGGTGTAGATACTGCCACCGAAATGGAACCTAGATAGCAAGGGAAAAAAAAAAAGGAACCCATATATATATATATATATATATATTTTTTTTTTTGATTGGAAGGAATCGAACTGTTGGATCTCGTCTTCTTCATCTTCTTTGTTTTCGTCGTCCTCGTCTTCGCATCTGTACCGTCTGATCAAGGCGTTTTTGGTTCTGGTTCCGATCTTGCTGTGTTTGGAGCTTGTGGCGTACTTCAAAGGATGGCATTTCAGGCCGTCGATTGGGTTGGATGAGGTGTTGGGAATGTTAGGGTTTGTGTATGAATGAGTTGGATCTCGATTCGGGTGAATTACTTGTCTTCGTCGTTGTAGGCATTGACGAATGTGTGTTGGATTACTGGGTTTTTTTAGATTGTTGGGAATGTTGGATTTGTTAGATTGTGGGTTTTTTTTTTTTTTTTTGCAAATTTGTTTGTCGGGTTTTTCTTGTTTCTTTATTGTTGCTTCCTGGTCTGGGGTTTTGGGCGGTGGCTAACAGTAGTGGTGGTGTTGGATGTGGTAGTTTGGTGAGGCTATGATTTGATGGTTCAGTGAGTTGGCTATGGTGTTAGATTTGCTAGATTGCTGGTTTTTTTTTTTTTTTTTTAGACTTTTTTTTTGTAGACTTTTTTTTTTACTTGCAAATTTGGGGTTTTTTTTAGAGAACCCAGCAAAAGAGAGAAGGTTAGAGTTTTAGAGAGATGGTTTTTTTTCTTTGTCTACCCTCTTTTGTAAAACTTTCTGCTAATTATGTATATGAAAAATGATCAAACAAATTTTATCTTGACTTACTTTTTGATATTTTTCTTTTACGTTTGATGTGAAGAAGAAGAAGAAGAAGAAGAAAGAGAGAAAAGAGGAGAGAGGAGAGAGACATAAAATATAATGAAAAAGACGCATTTACCCCTATTTTTAATGGTGAAAAGAGAGAGGTAGGTAACGGGGGTCTAACGGAGGTCACCTCAAGTGGGTTAAGTGATAACTTTTAAATCAAAGGTAGACATTGTTAAAACAGGCCAAACCACAGGTGGGTAAAGTGCAATTTCCTTTAGATTATATTTTTTCGTATATTTTTCTTGTTTGCAAAAATCAATAGCTATCATCATCTAACGTTTAAATTTCAAGTTTTTGTAGTCTAAAATTATGCATAAAAGTAAGTTTATGTATTAAATAAAATAACAATCGATTGATATGAAATTTGAATTGCATGTTAGGAACATAGAGCGTGTTTTATTTTTTTGCTGAAAATAAAGTGTGTTAAAAATATAAAGAACAAACAATCAAAGGGTTAGATTTTTAAAATATATAGTCATGTTAATTTTTTTAATGAGAATTATAGTCATTGATTACAACCAAGTTTGTAGCAAATGACGTACATATAACTTATCTAAGATTCGAAATGATTTTTTTATTTGTATACGCTCAAAGTAATCTAACTGCTTCGGAATAGTGTCAATGTCCTGACATGGATTGGATCACTGTGTTGCGTTGTAAAAAAACAAACAACAAAAAGCTTTCCGTATAGCTAATTGTCCCAAACCAAACAGACCGGGCCTCAAACAGGCCGGGCCCAGATTAGCCCAATCTGGAGTGATTAACCTTATGCTGCAGAAGCACCGAGCCAGACTCCCGCTGATACCGAAAAAGAAAAAAAAAAAACTCCCGCTGATACCAAGAAGAAATTCTTAGAATAGATAGGAAGGATGGAGAAACTAGTGAGGAAGGCCCAAAGATTTGACGACGTAAATCTGCATAATCTTTTCCAGCTTCCTTATGCTTGCTTGTGTCCCTAAGGAGGAACAAGTTTTGATGTTTATGAAGAATTTACTTCCATAAACACTTTTTAGCTGGGTATTAACTGGTACACAGATTGATGATGTTATTGCCATTGTCACTTTGAAAAATGAAGAAGTTCCTAAGAACAATTCTTTTAAGGACACACACTTTACTGCATACTTTATCACAACTTATACATTTGTCAACCTATAATTAGATTACATTACTTACATAAAAGACCATTACTGATATTTGGTAAAAAGTAATTCAATCACCATTTGACATGTATACAAGTTGTAATAAAGTGTCTCTAGAATTCTTGTCCTAAGAATAAGAAATTTTCCACGGCAAGTTTGAATACCAAGGCCCCTCGAGGTGTCTAATATTGACAAACCTCATTACCAAATTCCCACTCCACTCCCTTGAAAAGTCTTCACAAACTCTATATGACATTAAGCCAAGTGTTCTAGAAAATACAAGCTAAAGTTTTTCTCAATCCACTTGAGCTTAAAAGTGTGACTATATCACCAGGGACCTATCCATCCCTCATATTGTTGTCTAGCCTTAACAAACACCTCCACCCAACCGACCAAACATTGACACCAACCCCATGCCTAAACTCAATCACTGTAATCCTCCGCATGTTATTGTTATCACCCCAGACTACCTTAGAGGAAGTTTAAATGAGGTAAGCTGTTAGCTTGATTTGGTAGATCTCATCATGGATATAGTGGAATACAACATTTAGCCTACTATAAATACTCTTCCATGGATTCATTGTAAAATATAAAGCTTCATAGTGAAATATAGCCGTCAATGACTTTTTACTATAGATGTTGGCTTCTAAGGCTAAATGACATTATTTTCTCACTCTTTCCATTTCTCTTCCTTTATGTATTATTTATTTTTATTTTTCATATTTTCTCATATACAATATCATCATATAATTAATTAATTATGCCAACCTTTTCGAATTCATGTAATAGTGAGTTTCAATTAGTTCAGCTGGTAAAATCTTTGATGGTTGTATAAGAGATTTGGGATTCAATCCCCACCTACACTAAAAACTGATTGATGTCTTAGTCTGATAATAAAGAGATATTATCAAGAGCAGACGCTATAGGTTGAAACTCTCTCAAAAAATCCATGTCATAAGAGAACCCTACCTCAACGCTACATGAACACTACCCCTAATATGAATTGCTACACTTGGATGAAGACCATTATAAAGCTCTTTGAAGGGAACTTGGTTGGCCCATATTCCTTAAAAAATAAGACACCGAATCATGACCTAGAACCAAAAATAAAAAAAAAAGTTTGATACCATAATATTTGGTGCAAAATAAAACAGCGCATATATTCACATAAGAGGAAAATTGATGCTCCAAATTAACGAATATAGATTATAGAATATAAATTCATCGTCGAGAATAACAAAAAAAAATCTTTTTTATTGAATTACTTTGTTATATCTTATAATAACGAATAACAAAACAATCATTTTTTTTTTATTGAATTACTTTGTTTTTTTTTTTTTTTTTTTTTTGAGAAACTGAATTACTTTGTTATTTCAATGTTCAAAACTCAATGCATCTCTTTATACATTAAAACAAACGTGGTAAAACTTTGTTGTTTCCGTAAAAATTAGCGTCACATAATTCATATTTAATTACAATGTTTTCTTTTAAATAATGATATTATTAATCAAGGCTAAATTACCAAAAACCTCCGTTGAGGTTTAGGAGCATGACATTTCACTCTAAAATTTAAGGAAATTGACACTTCACTCCCTTGAGTTTTGAAGGAAATCACCGTGTTAGTCATTTGATTAATTATAATAATAACATAAATTTTTTTTTTTTAAAAATGATATGGAATATTTCAAAATTTTTTTGAGTAATGAAGAGTGTATGGAACTGCGAGATTTGTAAAGGGAAAAAGAGAATCACCAAGGTAACTGGGTCTTTGGACTTACTTAGAGTTGTTGGAAGTGTTTTTGTATTTGGAAGTTTGGTGACAAAGAACGGTAATGTTTTATCTAAAAAGCACTCACTAATCATGATTATGGTATCGTTAATGGAATCTTCTCAGAAGATATGAAATATTCTATTACTCCTATTAAAGGAATGACTAATGTGATAATTTTTTTCCAAACCATTAAGAAAGTGAAGTGTCATTTCTTTTAAGTTTTGGTGGTACGATTTCATTTCCTAAAACTTTAAGGGAGGTTCTTACAATTTATTCAATTATTAATTCGTCTCTTAAGCAATTTCCATTTCATTGTATCCTCCAAACGCAAAACAAAAAAGAGGACTAGGCATATACTAACACAAGATGAGCAAAACAACAACATTTATGACTCTGAGATTAGACGTGACATCTCAACTTGGGCATGCAATAACAAGGAACCTTATACTACTAATTATAGATAGTATAGGATCCCTTATACTCCGCCCGCCACTCCAAAAATATTATTTATTTTTATTTTTTTATGAATAAAAGGGGGCGAGAGCGGGGGCGACCATATGTGGCTTATCCCCCAGGGTGTGACTTAATAGGGGCATCTCCCCGCTAGAGAATGTTGGATTGAGCCATAGCTACTGTGACCGGAGTTCTACAGACCTTATCCTTAGCATCCTAAGAGAGCCAGTGGAGGAGGCGCAAAGCATGCAAGGAGCCCACCCCCCACATGGTACCCGCCACGACTCGAATGAGGAACCTTGTGCACGCTTGCGGGATCTCACACCAGCTAGGTCACCCCTCTTGGGGCACTCCAAAAATATTACTTGAAAAGGTAGCAATGATGAATTATATTAAGGTATCTCAGCTCAAGTAACAAATGTATACTTTTTTTTTTATAAAATTTCTCATATACTCAAAACTTCATAAAATCTTGTGGAATAAAATTACAAACAATATTTTTACAATAATATCGTAACAAAGCGAAGGTGACTAAATAGTAGCAGTTAGTAAAAAAATAATATTAATGAACAATGAAGGGCTTAAATAGAAGCGAGCACCAACTTATTACTTAGATTTTGTTAAGAAATTGTTATAACACTGTTGCGTGCTAGTACTCAATTCCATGCACATGTGGACTTGAACTCTGTGGTGGAAGTCGAAAAGGACAAATTCTATTCTATGATAAAAGTGTATTTATATATTTTGGTTGCATCAAATAATTTTGATGATTTAGCTTGAGTTACACAAAAAAAGCAGGAGGTTCCCACCCACATGCTTGTAAATGTATTATTTTCGTACTCACGTGCGATGATGGAATGAATAAAGTAGCATTACCTTTACTCACCCAAATATACATGGTGCCGCCACCCACCTATCGTCTTCAACGTCTCTATTATTTTTTCACTCTCCCTCTCAGTTTCACACTACCGAGTCTCCGCGTCCCTCACTTGTGCGCTAAAAGTCCACTCAAAGACCTCAACTTTCCTTTATTCTAAACAAGGTACACACTCCATTTCCTCTCCTTTTAATGGATCCTTTGTGACTTTACTGATTTCGATCAGCTCGCTGCTGTGTTTTTGTGTGTAATTACAGTGTGGTTTGTAGTTTTTGATTTGGGGTGTGGGAATTGCTTAATAATTTGTCGAATTCTCTGAGTGTTTGTAATGGCTGGTGGGTCATCGAGTCTTGGGTTTCTGAGAAACGAGGTTGTTTTGGGGAAGATGTGGAGTCAGAGTGTGGTTGTAGAGAGTGTGAGAGTCAGAAATGTGGTCAAGGTGGTGGCTTTCCCAGTGTTGTGTAGGGAAAATAGGACGGTTGTGGTGGCGAATGTTTCAAAATCAAACCCACTTGGTGAATCGCAGTCTGGTGTGGCCTCTGTTTCGGTTTCGAAAGAAGGAGGTAATAGTGATAGTGGTAGTGTTGTAGGGAAAGATATTAGGATTTTGGAAACTGGGTTTGAAGTAAAAGTTAATATTGATGGGAATGGTGGTGGGGATGTGCTTGGTGGAAGTGGAAATGGGAGATTTAGCAGTGGTGGGGGAGGTGGTGGAGGTGGAGATGGTGGCGATGACAATGGGGATGACAAAGAAGAAGATGAGTTTGGGCCAATTTTGAAGTTTGAAGAGGTGATGAAGGAGACAGAGGCTAGAGGGGTTAGCCTTCCTTCGGATATGTTAGAGGCCGCGAAGAGCGTTGGGATTCGCAAATTGCTTCTTCTTAGATATATGGATTTGCAGGTATGACTTTATTAAAGCTTCTGTTTTATCTTGTTTTTTTTAAGTGTCTGTATCATTAATAAGTTTTTCCCCAACCAGTGATTTTGTTAATTGAATTGTAGGGGTCAGTCTGGCCTCTGGGTTTTGCAATGAAGTCATGCTCTATGCTTCGGAATCGAATGTTGGCTGATCCATCCTTTCTTTTTAAAATTGGAACTGAGGTTCGTTAATCTTGTTTGGATATATATTCAATGCACATATATGTGTAGAAATACAATTATGCTATATCTGCCAACTTATATCTTGGAGTAGATGGTGTCATCAACTCTATTGCTCAGGTTGTAGTATTAGATCACTCATGCGTTAACTTGGTATGCACATGCAATAAACTACCCAATTTGGTAAATTTTTATAAATAGAGTATTGGAATACAAAACCTGAAGTTTGCAAATTGTGAAAGCAGTTAATAAGGCATTTTTGCACTGCAAGTTAGACTGTGAAGTGCCCTTCCCATTTTATACAGGTTAAAGGCCCTTCTAAAGTTGTGGCCAACTTCCTGTGTTGCTTGAATTGGTCATATGCGAGGGCCTTCATTTGTGTAATGTCTTAGAGCACTGTTGATTTGGTTGTCATTCTTATATTTTTATGTTTGAATCTTATCAACATTGGTGTAATGTGATACAGATAGTCATTGATTCTTGTTGTGCTACGTTTGCGGAAGTTCAAAAAAGAGGCAAAGACTTTTGGTCAGAATTTGAGTTGTATGTTGCGGATCTGTTGGTTGGAGTGGTGGTTAATGTTGCTTTGGTTGGTATGTTGGCACCCTATGCTCGTATTGGGGGACCATCTGTATCTAAGGGATTCCTTGGACGAATGCAGCATGCTTATGGAGCTCTTCCTAGCAGGTTATTAGCTTATGCCAAGGGTGTTTTTTAAGCTCAGACAAAGAACAGTGTTCAGTTATTTTCCTCATAATGAAATGTTTTCAAATTTCTTGTTCTGGATGTAGCCTTTATCTTGCATTCTGAATACATATTCGTACTTGTTCTGTCTCAAATACATATTCAACTTTAGATTCTAGGTAAGATTTTAGTAAGGCTTTTAAGTAATCTTCTTGTGCAGTGTATTTGAAGCAGAAAGACCAGGATGTAGATTTACTGTAAAGCAGAGAATTGGTACATATTTTTATAAGGTAAGTTATACATATCTGTTCTGAAACATAGTGGAACTTCTGACATATTTATAATTGTTGATTAACCAAGTCTGTTTCCAGGGTATCCTGTATGGAATAGTTGGCTTTGGATGTGGCATCATTGGCCAAGGGATTGCAAATTTGATCATGACAGCCAAGCGGTATACTTCCTATATACATGCTTCCTTTATATCTGTCATATGCTAATTGCTGCTCTTGCTCTATTAGCAATTTTAAATAGTGGTTAGTATGTAGTCATTTTACTTTTTGTTCCCATCAATTATTTGAGAATCTTTGTATGCTTTGGGCATTTTCCACTTTTTGGTATGGTGCAGTTACTAAGTCAGGAACCCAGTTGCAGTGCTTTTTGCTGCAAGTAATCCATGATAAGCCATATCATGCTGTCTTCCACTTAAGGGAAATGGAAGAACATGTTTGCTTTGCTTTGCCTGTTTCTCTGTTCTGTGTCTTATGTGCAGGTTTATTTTATTTTAAGAAGCTATGCTTTCACTTTAGGCTTCTATCTTGTGCACATATTAATGACCATGTGACTGGTAATAGACCTGCTGGTAATTTTAGTGAGACTATTAATTTGTACAAGTTAAATGCATTTGAAAGTTTTACTGGTTAAAATTATTCTCTGCAATGTGTAATGAAATATGTTTTAAGATGAAAATATATAGGAGTTGTTCCTAAAAACCATTTCTTCTTGAACTAAAAGGTGGATATGTAAAGTATCCACTATTGTGTCTAATGTAATTCCTGTCCTGTGTTATGGATATTATATCTAAGGCTGTGATTGATCCTATATCTAAAGGGTTGGATTGGATTGAATTGAATTGACTATTTTCTGTACCGTGCTTGGAAAATTCTTTGATTATATTAAATAGAGAATATCTTACTGAATTTTTCTGCTTGTGGATTGTGGGTGGTAGTAGATATTGGATTTGGAAGGAATTTCTTTAAAAAAAGGAAAGTAATTATTGTTGGTTACTCACATGGCTGAACTCACATGGTGAACTCACATGGCTGGCAATTCTCTGCTGGCAGAGAGATTTAGTGATCAGCAGTAATCTTGAGATCGTTTGTGGTGACCTCAAGGTGGCCAAATTGCAACTTTTGGACAAACTGATAGGGTGACAGATATCTTTACAGGCTATATACAATTATACCACTTCCATCCTTGTGTTGTTATGTATGTCACATGGAAGATTAAACTTTCCAAAGGGATTAGTATATCCAATCCAATTGGTCATGAAAAATTAATAGATAAGAATAATTTTGTCCAACCCAACCTCTATCATGTCACATCAAATTTCTGCCTGAGAACAATATCTTTTACAAGAAATAGCTACTTTGTGGTTTTTTTCCGAATGAAGTGACATTTCATCTTTTGGTGTATGCGGTTTTCATTTCTTCTAGTGGAACATTTTCCCTCACCAAAGTTTTTCTCCATATGTCAGGAGTATAAAAAAATCAGAAGACGACATTCCTGTGCCACCACTTTTGAAGAGTGCTGCTCTGTGGGGTATGCCTTACTTCGCTGTTTAGATTTGCTACAAGTTGTCAGTCTCATTGCCTTAAGTATGATCTTGATACAAGTTTTTGGTATCTCTGAACTGGTACATTTTTTATTATTCTTACTAGTTCCTCATCAGTTTTGAGAATATCCAAAAGGTTTTGGTTTGGTGTGTTTCCTCGATGTTTTACTAACTTTATTGTAGTTGTTCCTTTTCTCTTTGAGTTTGTTTTCTTTTCCAATTTATAATAGCTCAAACTCTAAATTTGATGCTAATTGTAAATATTGTGCAACATCTGCGTTAATGTGATTGCCATGTTGTGAATCTTGGAGCTCATTTGTCCCAAATTGAAATTCCTGGTATTGGACATCTTGCTTGTGAGGTCAAAGACTCAAACTTTTTCTACCAGACAAAACAAAGATAAAATTAGAGATAGTGGGACTCTGGAAGGGCTCCTCTGAGGTTATAGTTGTAGATTTGCCTTCAGTCTGTACTGCAGTGGAGCTGAGCTACTAAAAATTTCTGTCCAGAAGGGGCCTTCAGCTTATTTATGAACCATATTCGGTAATACGAGGATTGAGGAGTAATGTAGGCATTTTATGATGGTAAAATGTACTCAAGTGTGCTTGACGTGGTATTCAATCTAGATTCCATTATCAGAATGCCTTAACTTTTACCTATAAAAAGAAAATGATAAGCTTCTATTCCCACTGAACTATTGCAACTTTACAGCAGGAGCATGACATACTTCTGGCAGTAGTCTACCGTAGGTACTTACCATTGAAACTCACAGCTCTACAGAGAGTATTGTTTGCAAAAAGTGAACCAAGATCCATTCTGCTGTTTGATAATTTCTTGTAGCTGGTGCAGTACTGGTGAAAAACTTGAGTTTGATGCAGCATGTTTTATCGCAGTTTTTGATGTTTCCTGATTTGCCGCATATTCACCATTTTTGTCCAGCACAAAGATTGGGTCCAAAGTCCAAACATGTTTGGAGCATCTTTTTCAACCCATTAGGCCATTACATGGTAATTTATAAGACTATTCATGTGTATTATCTAAACAAGTCACATGACTTATTAAAAAAGTCATGTGACTACAATTACACATAGATGGTCTCTTCAATTGCCACACACTGGGTTGAAGCAAGATAGCTCCAAACATGTTTGGAGCCAAACTTTTTCCTTTTTTCCATGTTCTTTGTTTCCTCATTTGTAGTACAGACATGTTCTATGTTGCCTACCTTGAACATTCATTTCATATTGACTATTACTACAATTTGGGGAAGATTGCCTTCTTTATTCAAACTTATCTTCTAGCTCTGAGTGTTAACTAATTTTGAAATAGTTCTTTAGTTTTAGTTGCCATCTGTATAGCCTGTGCTCTCAGCGATAACTTGAGGTTTAATTGTCATGTATCTACTCTTTCTGCTGATTGGTTTTGGTTCTCTCCAATCTTGCAGGTGTATTTCTTGCAGTTTCTTCCAACACCCGTTATCAGATCATCAATGGAATGGAACGTCTGGTAGAAGCATCTCCTATAGCAAAGCAGGTTCCACCCGTTGCAATGGCTTTCACAGTTGGCGTGCGATTTGGCAACAATGTATATGGTGGGATGCAATTTGTGGACTGGGCTAGGTGGAGCGGGGTGCAATAATAATTGTATGGTGTTTCTATTTTAAGTTGGAGTTGCTTTTTAGGGGGACTTAATTTTTTCATTTTATGTCTAGTACTCTTTATTCTATTGGATTTTTGTTTTGCACCATTTCCAAATCTAGAAATGCTATCAGAGGGTTGTTTTATCCATGTAGTTTACATAAGCCCCAATGCAGTTTGATCTTTTAACCAATTGGCCGAGATTTGTATTATCTTTTTGTTATTTCTTCTCTCCTGGGACAAGAGTTCACCAATTAGTAAGTGTACCCTGAGTTTCTTTTAAAGGGAGAAATTGAATTCTGATAATACCCAATCTTGTCTATCTTCTACTAGGCTTTTAATTTTTCTTTTCCTAGGTCAGTTTAAATGGTTTGAAAGTACTTAACATAATTATCACAAAGGGCCCAATAAATCCTGGAAGTCTACATTTTTGAGTCACACCAATGATGCAAAAGTACGAATTTATTTTTGATGGGATGAAATTGATTATTAGACCTGAATCTTTTGAAGGATAGCTAGGTTCTCACATTTAGCTAGAGTTAGAATTGTTGAAACTTTAACAGTTCCAATGTGAGTCACTTTAACCATGTCAGCATTAGGAAGTCTAACTGAAATCTAAACAGAAGAAGTAATAGAAGTAAAAAAATGAATGGAATACACCATGTGGTCAGTTGCACCACTGTCAAGAATCCAGGCATAGGAACTAATATGAGAGATATTGACACTTGAAGAGAAGACAGAATGCTCAAGAGAAGCAAAAAGGCAAATACCTGATAACTCTTGGGCTGGAACAATCATTGAAGGCTGAGTAATGATGGTAGCAACTTGAGGAGTATTGTCCAAACATGCCTCTGGTGGAGCTTGATTGCCAAAGTGACATTGAGAGTTCAACAATCTAATCAATTGTTGATATTCAGTCTTGGCGAGTGTGACAGGTTCACCAGCATGATCTTCAGCAGTCATGACATTGTTTGCAAAAGGCTGACCACCCTTGTTCTTAAACTTGTACAGGAGGATAGCCATGCAATTTATAACACTTGTCAACATGTCCCATGGCTCCACAATGAGTGCATTGTGGTCTGCCACTCTTGGACTTAGTAAAATTCTTGGTATTACTAGACTTGGATCTTAGAGTTGCCAAAGCTGTTGATGTATCAAGTTATCAACCAAGACTCTCTTCCCAGCACCCACCTTTCTCTGCTTCTCATCTTGAATGCAAAAAGAGAACACTTTGCTCAAGGGAGGCACAGGCTCCATAAGGAGAATTTGTCCTTTGACAGTTGCATTAGTCTCATTTAGCCCCATCAGAAAAGACATAGTGCAATCCTCAACTTGATGACCACATGCACATGTCTTGTAATTGGAAAATTCATCCCAAAGTCCCTTGAATTTGGTGTAGTATTCATTGATGGTTAAATCATCTTGAGTCAGGGACCTAATCTCTTTCCTTAATTCAAAAATTCTAGGACCATTCCCTTGGCTGTAACTGTACTGCAAGTCAATCCATACATCTCTGGCAGTCTTGAAATAAACTATACTTGGTTGTGAATCCTTAGAAACAAAATTAAACAACCAAGCTAAGACTATGTTGTTACATTTAAACCAAGCTCTATAATATGGATGATCAACAGATTGAGGTTTAGGAATAGAGCCATCAATGAAACCCAATTTGGTTTTGGCATCCAAAGAAATGAGAATTGCATTACTTTAGGTGCTATAGTTTTCCTCAGTGAGAGGTTGAACCACCAAAGAAACACCTGGGTTATCCCCACTAGATAGAAAATAGGGACTAGAGGTGTTTTCCCAAGGCTGGATAGTAGGAGTAGAAGCATTAGAGGTGCTTTCAGACATACTTAGTGCAAAAATGATGAAGATTCAGAGTCCCTAGCAAGAATTAGCAAAATGAAAATCATGAATTGATTTTCTAGAGAATTCTTTAAGAAACGAACAATAAAACTAGGTCAAATCAAGATGCAATTCACAATCTTGATGAGATCACAACAAAAAGCTATAGATTGGGAATTGAAACCCTAAGAAATCAAGATGCAATTCACAATCTTGATGAGTTCACAACAGAAAGCTATAGATTGGAAATTGAAACCCTAAGAGATTTCAATTTCAATTATGAACAAGAAAATCAGAATCAAGAAGATGGAAGAATCAACAGAAACACAATCAAGAAAATTTCTAGTTGATCTGAAAGAAGCACTAAGAAATCGATGAAGAACGTAATTGAACTAGGAAGAATCAGAGATTACCAAACTTGAAAAATCTCTGAGCTAGTTCTACTCTGATACCATATTGAGCCACATATAAGCTTTGAAGGTTCTATCAATGGAGGAAATGAGAATTGCAAAAAGAGAGAGAGAACAATGTAAACTTGTAAAATGAATTCATTGAATTAAATTATCATGCTTTGTTCTCTTATATAGTGAGAACAAAGGTGGGAGAAATAACAGAAAAATAGTCACCCAATACAAATTGTACACGTGGATTAGACCTATAACCAACCTAGCTAACTCATTATACTGTACAGAATAAACGACAACAGTTTATCACCAACTATACTATGCTACTGTAGTTTACTCCTATATGTACAAAATACAAGTAACAGATACAACCACTGATATGTACAAGCTATCTATTACTTAACAGTTTGTAGTGTTATCGCAACCTTGATTACCAAACCGTTATGAGGCTTTCAATTTTGCATATAAGAAACCAGGACTTAGACCAAACCTCGTAGATTTTTTTATATTGCAACAGATTCCCAATTTCAAGAATTAAATCCTCGGATCAGTAGGCTAGGGTAGAAGAGACAGGAAGAGATGGACAATGTGATTCACTTTAACACTTCCACTCAAAAGCAAAGTCCTTTACCTTCTAAAAAAAGCACTTGGAGGATGGAAAGCCATACACTATATCCTTGGTAATGCACTGTACAAATAGCAATTTCAATAATGCTTTCTGCATTGATCTTCCTTTTCTCATATGTTCTAACTTTGTCTGTTATTTTGAAGGGAACAAAACATTCGAAAAGTTGGCTGCAATGAGTTTGATAGCAAATTTAGTGGTATATATGCATACAAAGTACAACATGGATAATGTACATTCGGTTAATGCGTTCAATAGGTGGTCTGGTTTCACCAACGTTCTGCCATTATTGGGTGCTTTCATTGCTGACACTTATCTGGGAAGGTTCCATACTATTGTCTTTGGCACTGGAGCATCGCTTCTGGTTAAAGACTGGTTTCTATGGCACAATGGGATGATAAAGATTGAAGTTAACTATTTAACGATGATCCTAGAATCTTTTGTTACAAATTGTTTGAATGTATGTTATCTTTGATGTTCAACAAATCTTATATCATCTCATTGAGTTCATTTTGCATTCAATTTCTTTTTCCTTTACTCTGCAACCAAAGAAAGCTCAACTTACATAAATCTATCAATATTATGTCATTTTGGTGGACATAAATTCTCTAGATTAATTGTTTAGTCTCTAATTGGATTTTATGAATAATCACTGTTACATTTTTAACAGGGCATGGGGATCATGGCACTAACTGCTGGAATGCCTATGTTAAGGCCCTCCTTGTGCATTGACAAATCCAATTGTCCACGGCCTTAGAGTTGGCAACTGGCCATCCTTCCTGGGGGTCTTGCATTGGTAGCCATAGGATCTGGAGGCATTTGACCTTGCAACATTGCCTTTGGGGCTGATCAGCTTGACACCATAACAGAGGAAGGAAGAGCACAACTAGAAAGCTTCTGCAATTGGTGGTATTTCCTATTTATGGTGGCCCTCTTGGTAGCTCTCATTGGAGTTGTCTATGTTTAGACTAGTTTTAGCTGGCTTCTAGGCTTTGTCATTCCAACTTGCTGCCTTGCCCTCTCCTTTACGATTTTCCTCTTGGGCCGCAACACATATATATGTGTGAAGCCAAATGGGAGCATCTTTGCTGAGATGGCCAAAGTGATCATAGCTGCCTATAGGAAGAATCATTCAACCAAAGGGCAGCCTTCTCCACAGTCCTTCTATGATCCTCTAATTATTGAATCAGAGGATTCAAAGACACATAGAACAATGCTGGGGTACCCTGATAGGTTCAAGTTCCTTGATAAGGCTGCTGCAATTACTGACCCAAGTGAACTAGACAACCAAGGCAAGCCCAAGAATGGTTGGACACTATGTAGCTTGCAACAAGTGGAAGAACTGAAATGTATGATAGGTGTTTTGCCAGTTTGGTTATCAGGAATATGCTGTTTTTTAGCCATGACACAAATGAGCTCATTTGATATCCTTCAAGAAATTCAGATGAAAAGACTGGTTGGACCCCATTTTCAAATTCCACCAGCCTGGATGGGCCTCATACCTATGATTGCTATTTCAACATGGACATGCATTTACAAGGGAGTTTACGTACCTCTAATGCAGAAGAGGGCCAAAAAGAATAAAAGATTGACAATGGAACAAAGAATCATGATTGGGATTGTATTGGCAATTTTGTGCATGATGGTAGCTGGGTTCATCGAGATGAAGCACCGGGACTCAAGTTTGAATCATGGGTCTTTTGAGTCACCTATAACTATGGCATTGCTTGTGCCAAAATTTGCCTTGTCTGGTTGGATTGAAGCTTTTGCAGCAATAGCCATGATGGAGTTGCTTACCACACAATGTCCAGAGAGCATGAAGACATTTGGTGGGGCAGTTTTCTTTCTTAGCTTATCCCTTGCCAGCTACCTAAGCACCATTCTTGTCAGTATCATCCGCAAAGTCACTGGGTTGTATGGCAAATTGCCATGGTTAGGTGGCAATGACCTTAACAAGAATAGGCTAGACTACTTATATTTCACCATTGCCGCTCTGTCAGCTTTAAATCTTCTATATTTCTATGTCTTTGCCCGCCATTATTTGAGGTATAGTGAGCCGCAGAAGTCATCACTTCAATTTTGACAAATTATATTTGTAAATTTTTCAAGTTACGAAATACCTTTAATCTATATTCTATATATATCTAAAAGCTGAAGCGTAGCATTTATTGTTGCTATGCTCTAGTTAAGCCACATCAGTGCCATGTCATCATTCATTTTCTTTCTGTCTTTTTTATTTTTTGATTTACCTATTGACATTTATTGAGCCTCTACTTAAATTCAGGTGTTACTCTATCTCCAATTATACCATGTGTCTCTTCATTAACCTAGACTCTTCATATGTCGTAATTATAGGGAATTCTGACAGTCACCAATAGATTACAACCTCCTCACCTCCTCACTTGTCATATGTTTTTTCTTTATAAATTTTCATTTGTTCTCTCCACAAATTGATTGGTATGGCCTTCAATGGGATAATTGTAGACAAAACTGAAACACATGAGAGGCAAACATTAGTAGCCCAGGTCCAAAGTGTATCAACTCAAAATGAGTTTTGTTATTTGTATTATTCTTATTATTTATTTATTTCCATCTCATCACTAGGAAAAAAAATGTAATTCAATTTTGGGATTTCATGATGAATTGGTTGGAGTTTTTGTGGTCTCAAAGTGTATGAACTCAAAATGAATTTGAGTTTTCATGGTGAATGGTGGTTCCAAATAAGGCCTACTTTCATGTGGAAAGCACGCCAAGGTATTCTTCCTACAAATACTCCTTTATATGCAATGAAAATTGGATCACGCACTAAATGTGAAGTTTGTTTCGATGATACAGAGTCCATTTTCCATTTGCAATTCATGTGTAGGGTGCTACTTCTATCTATGTACATAAGGATTTTGATAATATAAATCACTTTGAGGTACTGATGGATTTTATGCTTTGATAGAAGAGTTCATTGGTGAAATGGGAGTGAGTCAAGATGTAGAGATGACCGACGTGAAGCTTCTAAGATAGCTCCATAACAGCAAAGTGGAGGCTTCCCCCGCATGACGTTACCAAGATAAAATTTGATGGTTGCCATAATCCAATGACCAGATGGTCCAGATCAGTGGGAGTTAAGTTATTGATCGGTTATTCTCAACATTGGCAGTTCAATCTCATAGGGGACGCAATCATGATGAAACGAAGGTTGTTTTGGTGATCCAAGCAGTTCATTTTACAGGCGAGTTGGGGTTCCGTTAGGTGGTTTTTGAAGGAGATAGAAAACTTCAAATAGCAGCTCTTCACTCCACTGATGTGTCTTGGGAGTGCTGGGCATCTGCTGGATGAAGCCAAAATGAAGGCTCTACAGTTTCTTTCTGCAGAATTTCATTAGTCACATGTATATTGTATTGGGCTGCCTATGAGTTAGCTTTGTACGCTCGAAACTGTTCATTTGAATGGAAGAAATTCCTTTGCCATGGCCATTCTTATAATTGAGAATTTTTCCAATGTATTGCTTCTGATATATTATTCAAACTCTTCTTTTCTGTCAAAACATGAATAAAAATTTAGTTTGGTCCATGTTAGAGACTAATCCATGCTTGGCTCAAAGTTTATAACCTGGAGTCCTAGCATAGCCTAACCTATCCCTCTAACTCATACACTTAACTACAGACTAAATTGCTTATAAATTTTTAGACTCGAGTTGAGCTCAAACTAACTTACAATCCCAAATTTCAGAACTAGATCCAAGAAATCAATATGCTCCAATTAAGTCACATCAGTGCCATGTCATCATTTATTTATTTATTTATTTTTTTTTTTTTTTGATTTACCTATTGACATTTATTGAGCCTTTCTTTTAGAGGTCATACCAATCAATTGGTGACCTCTTGAATATCTATCTATAATATTGTGTACATGAATAATAACTAGGTTTTTAGTTTTAGATTTTGGATTATGCTACTTTTTTTCAACAACTTGATTTTCTTTTTAGACAAGACATAACAATACTTCTATACTTGAGTTTTAAATTTCATATTTTGCTATTCCTTTCCTTAGTAAACATGGTATGATATAGCTGATGTGATTAGAAGCAACTGCTATTTTTGGGGCATAGCAGCTAATATATTATGATAATTTTCCATAGACATTTTGGTAAGGACATATTTTATGTAGTTGACTAGTCCTTTGAAAAAACGTACTTTACTTATATTTGGGTAAATCTAGGGTGTGTTTAATACTTCAAAGAACATGTTGTTCAAATCTAGTATTAAAGCCATCAAGATTGGACCAAGAAACAAGTGAAGAAAAAGTGTTCACTAAAGCTTGATAGATAGCTGGACACCTGCTGGATACCTACGGACAGCTGCTCGATAGCTGCTTGGCAGATAGCTATTTATCGAGATTTAATGAATGAAGCTCGATAGCTTCTCGATCGATCGAGCATCTATCGAGGTTATGGAAATCAGAGTTTTCAAATCAAATTTTTGGGCTAGGCTTTTGTATTTGTGTAGGGTTTTTTTTTCTCACAACCCTAGACATATATAAAGCTTATTTTAGAGGCCGTCACATAAGAGATTACAAGGAGAACACATGCAAAAAGTTACCGAAGTTTTATTCTCTCTGAAAGAAGCTACTGCGTCTTTGCGCTTTAGGGTTTTGTAACTAAGTGTTTCTTGATCTTCATTGTTGATGAAGTGAAGAACTTTGTAGCCAACATTCTTCTTTCTCAACTTTGTAACCAACATTCTTCTTTCTCAAGTTGGTGAGTGAGTCACATACTGGGATTCGTGCGAAGGAGTTAGTCATGTACTGGGATCTGTGCATCAAAGGGTGGTGTTCATATATTGAAGAGTTCAGAGGTTCTGAAGCGGTATAAGGTTTTTGCTGTGAGTTCATCTACGGGGATTGTAGAGTCTAGGGACAAAAGTTTAATACTAGATCTGAAACTTCTCTTTACTATAATGAATTGCTTTTCGGGAAGGTTTCCCTCCAGGTTTTTTACTGTGAAACTGGTTGGTTTCATTGATTTTCCTGGGTCATCATATCTTGTTTTATTTACTTTTTCCCTGCACTTATATTTGACATGATATTGATCTTTGTTTGTTTTAATAAGTTTTATGCACAATAAATCTAATTAACAACTTAGGTTTAAAACTTGTAAGATATAAAAACAAAAACAAACTAATCAATCATTTGATAATTTTACAATCTAACGAGACTCTTTGTTAAGAAATATTCAATAGTGATAACATTTCAACTTTAATCTACAGGTTTTACAAAAATATTCAATCATAACCATTTGAAACTTTACAATATTTCGATGAAAATTAATTGTTATGAGCGTGTCGAATAAGATTGAATGTGTTATGAGAAAATTAATTCACTTGGCTATTATCAGTTGTAAGAGATATGTTAGTAAACAAAACTTAATTAGAAATTTTGCATCTCGAAAAACAAGAATAATGGTTTTAATTAAACAAAAAATATTTAATTGGTATTTAAAAATAATTAAAAAATTAGAATTATTGCCTTGGCCACAAATTTTATTGAGTTGGTCCTGTGTGGAAACAAGGGATTGCATAATATAAAATCCGTAACCCCTAGTTCGTATGGTAAAAATATCATTTTTGTCATGTAGCATCTAATTAGCCCATTATTTTACTATTTTTATTTGCCCTCTCATATTGTTCATCCACCATTTAATGGCAAAGACATTTTTGAAATATGAACAAAAGTTTATGGACTAAAATAAAACATTTGAATATTTAGAACCATATTAAAACATAAAGCAAAGGTTCAAGATCAAAATGATAATTAAACCTATAGTTAAACGTGCATTTTTAATTATGCCAAAAATCTTGTAACTCAACTAATACTATTTGATGTTTCTATAAAGTCAAATAAGTTTCAAATCGTCATTCCTCCAACTATCGAATCAAAAAAAAAAAAAAAAAAACCCCACAAAAAGCATACTTAAGAATAATGAGTTCAATTAGAGGTGTGCATTAAACCTACCAACCCTACGTCTCGAATTGTTGGGTTGGACTGGGTATGTATTTTATTTTGAGCTTTGAAGATAGGTTGGGTTTAACTTTATAGTTTATTCATTACACTTATTTTAATTTTTTTAGTTTGATTAATTTTGGTATTTTGAGAATTAGTTTAGATGAAGTAGGGAGTTCCAAATATAATTTACACAAATTATAATAAGAATTGTAATAATTTATTGAAAAATATGTTTAAATAATTGATGAAAATCTAATTTTTTACAATACATAAAACGTGTAGATGAACAACCTATCAATACCCAATCTAATCTAATTCAAGCGAGTTGAGTTGGATTAGTTTTACACATGTAATGGTTGGGTTGTGAATTCTCAACATTGAGCCATGCACACCTCTCCTTGCTGCCATCCCCTAACTCAACACGACAAAATTAAGGTTGAAAAGCCATCAACATTGAGCTATGCACACCCCTAAGTTCAATGACAAACCCTTGCTCCCATCCCTCCAACGGCTCTATTTTTCACTTGCCGCGTCCCCTCTCTCTCTCTCTCTCTCTTTCTCTCTCGTAGAATATAAATACTCTGCACCCCCCAGTACAACTATTTCTTACCCCAGAAACTCAGTCTCAGTCTCACATCCAAACCCCAAAGCTCCTCTCTCTTTCCCTCCTAAACTTAACTAATTAATCCCATCTCACCCTCTTCAATTTTCTCACCAGAAAATCATTCACTTTCACATCAAAAACCACAAGACAAAACAAAACAATGACTAAGAAAATCGACACCCTCCGTCGATTCCTCCCTTCTTGCTTCTTCCCCACCACCACAACCACCACAAAAACTCCCACCACCACCACCACCAAGAAACGCCTTAGCACTTCTCTTCGAGATGACCTCCCCGACTACTTCACCTACAATAACACTAACCAAGAACCCATCAAGAACCAAGACCAACACTCCCAAACCTCTTCCACCACTTCTAGCAATGAAACCATAACCAGTACCATCAGTTTCACCCAACCTCGATCCTCCAAGTCCATGGTTCTTGGCACCATCTTCGGTCCTCGCCGAGGTCACGTCTGGTTTTGCATCCAACACGACCGTCTCTCTTCCAAACCAACCCTCCTCCTCGAACTCTCCATCTTAACCACCCAACTCATCAAAGAAATGAGCGGTGGACTAGTCCGCATCGCCCTCGAATGTGACAAGTCGTCTTCGGACTTCGGTTCTTGTCCTCTTCACTCAGTCCCGCTCTGGACTATTTACTGTAATGGCCGCAAGATCGGGTTCGCTACAAGAAGAAAAGGGAGTGAGCGTATCAAGTCCATGCTCAAGACCATGCAGAACACCAACGTCGGAGCTGGAGTCATACCTTCAGAATCCGAGGACATCATGTACATGAGAGCTTATTATGAGCATGTTGTTGGGAACTCAGACTCCGAGTCTTTCCACCTCATTAACCCGGACGAGTGCCCAGGTCAAGAATTCAGTGTGTTCTTGCTCAGGTCCAGGAATGGCAATTTTCTTTGATTCTTTATGGGGTTTTGCAAGGTGGCTCGGAAAACTTAATTGTTTTCTTGCTCTTGGACTTGAGTATCTTTATTCTTTACTTTCTTGGAAATGGAGTGTCTTTGTAATTGGATTTTTCTTTTAGAAAAGTCGGGGAAAGGGGATACTAATTATGTAACCGAAGAGTCTTTTAGGCCTAATTCTTTAGTAAAGTCTTTCAGTCTATGAAATCAGATTTGTGTACCATATCTCTCAACGTAAAAAACAGCAATTGAACATTCGAGATTTTTATCCAAATCAACAATAGTTAAAAGATTGAAAATTACTTGAAATAAGAAAAAAAACAGAAAAACAAACATTACACTTGGAAAGAAATGATTAATTATTACATTTTACACACTAAAAAAAAAAAAAACACTAATGCTATTTACAACCTAATATATATATCATCACTCTTGACATACATTATGAGAGGATTATTACTTAATTACTTGTTGACTATGCTTACACTAAAAATTACTTATAAATTCTATAATAAATAGAGGGGGCCAAGTTGTATTTTTCCAATAAGCTACTTGTAAATATAATTACATCATATATTAAAATAAATAATTTTCAAAATGTTTCTCTAATCCCTTTGATCATTTGCCACAGAATACATACCAAGAAAAGAAAAAACGATACGTGGTATAACGTCATAGAGCACGCTATTAATTTTTTTTTTTTTAAGATAGATTTTTCTGGATAACATAATTTCAACTTGCTAAACAGAAATTTGATCAAGCTTATGGGCCAGCCTGGCATTGGGTGGTTGGCAAAGACTTTGGGTCTTGCATAACACATATACATGCCAACATAGTCTACTAATCAACTCTATCTATACCTATATTTATATATTACTAAAAGTTGAAGCGTAGTATTTATTGTTGCTACGCTCTTATTGAGCCACGTTAACAGCCATGTTATTTATTTATTTTCTTTTCTCTATTTAAACTTTTCTTCCCCCTATTATCACAAAAAAAAAAAAAACTCTTTTTCTCCCTATTAGTACACATATTTACTGTTGCATTTATTCCAACATTTCACTTTCATTTTTGCCTGTGTGTGTGTGTGTGTGTGTGTGTGTGTGTGTGTGTGTGTGTGTGTGTGTGTGTGTGTGTGTGTGTAAAGAAAGAGAATTCTAGAAGAAAACTAAAATCTTCTCATTGATTGAAAATTATAAAATGAAAACTAACTATTACATAATCAACAATCTTCATTTATATACACCATGAAAACAGGGGCTAAGCATCCCACCCAAAATAACTACCAAACTAACTTAGGGAACCACCTATCAATATGTGACAACTGTAAAGCACTACTCCTTCTTTCTGGCATGTGATGTAGCACATGTTATAACTAATTGATTTTCTGTCGTTTGTCTCTTTGCAACAATCTTCTTCTTGCCGTTTAGCTTGGTTTGTCGTTTAGGCTCTGTTTTGGCTTCAACACTCCCCCTCAAGTCTTGAGAAGTAGACTCAGTGACTTGCACTGAAGATGATTGCTGTACTTTCTTAGTCACAAATACATCCTTCAATCCTAATTCCTCAAATGATCTTGTAAAGGAATTATAGCCTAAAGCTTTAGTAAAGATGTTAGCCACTTGTGCATTTGTTGAAACATGAAATGTCTTAATCATTCCCTCTAGAATCTTATCTCAAACTAGATGGTAGTCCACTTTAATGTGCTTAGTCCGCTCGTGGAAGACTAGATTAGCTGTTATATACAGTGCTACTTGATTGTCACAAAACAGCATGGTTGGCCTAAAGTGTTCAACCTTTAAATCCTTGAGCAATTTCAAAACCCAAGTTATTTCACAAGCCACACTTGCCATTGCTCTATACTCAGCTTCTATTGAGGACCTTGCAACTGCTCCTTACTTCTTTGATCTCCATGAAATTAGTAAGTCACTTAGATACATAGCATAGCATGTTAAAGATCTTCTTGTATCAGGGCATCCAGCCCAATTCGCATCACAAAAGGATTTACTATGTAAATCAATCTTGCTAAGAAAGAAAATCCCTTTCCCTGGTGACCCTTTAATATATTGTAGTACTTTATGAGCTGCTAGTAAATGAGGTTCCTTTGATTGTGAGACAAACTGACTTAACTTATGCACGACATAGGTAATGTCAGGCTTGGTTAAAGTTAAATGCAACAGCCTTCCAATCAATCTCCTGTATTGCCCTGGGTCTGCAAGTGGCTTGCTTTCAAATTTAGACAATCTCAAATTCTGCTCTATAGGAAACTTCATTGGTTTAGAACCAAGGAATCCAGTTTCCTTTGAAAAGGTAAACCCATGTGCATTTACTGTAATCATCTACAATAGTCAAAAAAATACTTAAAACCATCAATTGTACTAGTTGCAAAAGGACACCAGAGATCACAACGAATCAATTCAAATGGTTTAAAAGATACATGAGTACTAACAGTAAAAGGAAGTCTCTTTTGCTTAGAGAAATGATAAACATCACAACAAGTAGTTTTATTTGAAACATCAGTATTTACAACTTGCTTCAACAAATCAAGCTTTGAATGAGATGGATGACCTAATCTAATATGCCACAAATCTAAAGAGGTAAGGTGATTGGTAGCAACAGTAAGAGCATAAGCATTTGGTTTGGAACCTGAATCTTGCAGCAAGTACAAGCCATTATGTTCCTTACCTAGACCAATCATGCTCCATTGAGCAAGATCCTGAATAAAACAACAATCACCAAGAAAAATAAGACAACAAGAAAGGTTCTTGGTGAGTTTGCTAACTGAAATCAGGTTAAAGCCAAAAGAAGGAACACATAAGACACCAGTGAGAGTGAGAGTAGAGGTGACTTGGACAGTGCCTACATGTATAACTAAGGCTTGTTCCCCATTTGGCAAAAAAACACAAGTTTGGATCATAGAAGTAATTTCAATAATTTGAGTGACTGAGTGCACCATGTGATCAGTAGCACTAGTGTCAAGGATCCAAGAATTAGATTTAGCATGCTTATTAATCACTTGAGCAAAAAATATAGAATGAGAGGAATTTCGTGGGATCCAATAGGGGTTACCTGAAAAATTGGAAGAACTAGAAGGTGAAATAGAGGTGGAGGGTTGTGAATGTGGAATGGAAGGTTTTGTCAAGACTGAAGCAACTTGATGACTATTTTGTACAATCTATGCACCAGTACTTGAAATAGGAGCCATATAAGACTTCAAAAAACCAAGGAACTGCTCACATTGAGCCTGAGAAAGAGGGCATTGTGACAAGGAAGTTTGTGGACTAACTTGTGAAGTAGAATTCCCAAAATTATGACCAAGAAAGGTCTATGAAGTAGGGACCAAATCAGATTGGGCATTTCCATTATGGTAAACACTAGTAGGAGGCAAACCTGCACCCAGTGCTGAAGAAAGACCATCCAAACCAAAAGTTCCTAATGGCAAAATTGCAGAAACTTGATTTGCCATAGCTTTGTTACCTCATTTTGGTTTATAACCTGGAGGATAACCTTGAAGCTTATAGCATTTGTCTGCTATATGCACAGTGAGACCATAGTAAGTGCATACTGGTTTGTCCTTCTTAGAATTGCCTCTTTTTCCTCCATGAGAATGATCTTGATTGACATGAAAACCCCTGTTGTTATTGGCATACATAGCAACAACATCTGAAGACTGAATCACATTGAAATTATGACCAATGTTCCTTGTTTTTCTTCTTGTAAGATCAAAGAACATACATTATTGAGAGAGGGAAAAGGCTTTATCAATAGAATTTGATTGATCACATTGCCATAGCTATCATTGAGTCCCATTAGAAAATGAAAAACATGCTCCTGGTGTTGAGCTTCCAATTGAGAAGTCTTGGAACCACAAGTGCAAGCACAGGTACATATTGTGAAAGGTTGATAATTTGCAAACTCATCCCACAAGGTTTTGAACTTTGTCAAATAGGAACTCACCGAGAGTGATCCCTATGAAAGGTGTGAAATTTCCTTTTGAAGCTCAAAAAGCCTTGGAGTGTTGCCTTGATTGCCTATCTTTGAGATCAATCTAGAGATCCTTAGCAGTGTTGATGTAGATAACACTTGCTTTAAGCCCCAAACTAAGAGAATTTGTCAACCACGAAAGCACTGTGGTATTACATTTATTCCATGAATTGAACAATGGAGAAGATGAATCTGGCTGAGGAATCGATCCATTCACAAAGCCAAACTTATTCCTAGAACTTAAAGCTAAGAACACTGATTGCGCCCAACTCAGATAGTTTTTTGGTCCAGTTAAGGGTTGCGAAGTGAGAATAAGACCTGGATTCTCATTCGCAGGAAGGAAAAATGGATTATTCACAGATTCATCCACCATGACAGTACTAGAAGAAAGTGTTGAATTTCCAGTCTGTGACTGAGTGTTAGTTGTAGAATCAGAGGCCATGATCAAGAAGCAAAACCTCAATAAATGTTTTTTGGGAATTGAGAAAGTAAGAAAACTTTCTGAGAAAAGAAAACCGCTCTAATACCATGTAAAGAAAGAGAGTTTTGGAAGAAAACTAAAATCTTCTCATTGATTGAAAATTACAGAATGAAAACTAACTATTACATAATCAACAATCTTCATTTATATACACCAAGAAAACAGGGGCTAAGCATCCCACCCAAAATAACTACCTAACTAACTTAGGAAACCACCTATTAGTATGTGACAGCTGTAAAGCACTACTCCTTCTTTCTGGCACGTGATGTAGCACGTGTTATAACTAATTGATTTTCTATTGTTTGTCTCTCTGCAACAATCTTTTTCTTGCTAGTTAGCTTGGTTTGTCGTTTAGGCTCTGTTTTGGCTTCAACACACTCTCTCTCTCTCTACTTTCTTTTGGTAAATTTTTATTTTTTCTTATAACTCTAATTCAGGTTGATGAGTTTTTTTTTTATTTAATATTTGTTTTGGTATTGTATTTTTTTTTTTTAAAATTCCGTCCGAAAGCCTTCTTTTTCCCTTTTATAACTTTGGTTGAATTTTAGTTTGGGTTAATACTTAGTTTTTTTTTGGAAATATGAATTTGAATATGCCTACAATTTTTTTGAGTAATAAATTATTATAAAACCTATTATTTATTCCTTTAGTTTCATTTTAATTTTGATTAAGATAACATTACAATTTTTTAATGAGTCTTTATTATTATGATAATTTTCTTATTCCTTAAGAGATTAGAAATTTAACTAATAAATTTGAAACTTATAAAATTTAGTTGTATATTAAGCAAATATAATACACTGAGATAGAAGTTAGAATAATATAGACCACCTTAAAAAAATATTAATCAACCAAAAAAAAAAAGATTTATTTGTAGAGATAAAAAGATTAAAAAAAAAACACTTGTAGAATTTTTTTTTTTTAAATAGGCAATACTTGAAGTAATGGTTACTTTTTATATATTACACCTATATTTTGTCCATAATACATTGCGTGAGTCTGCGGCTAGTTTTAATAATAATCCATAATATTTTATACTTTAATAAACTATAGTTTGTCCAACATTCCACATGAAATTAATCAAGTCATTTGATACTATACGTTATATATATGACATCTAGTCCATAAACGTCACTCTACCTTGAGCAGTACTACAGGAGCAGTTCATTTAGTGGGCAGCAATTGCTTTGTGAATGTGCCATTAACCAAGGGAAATGAATCGATATTTTTGAGTTTTGAGTCTTTGACCACCTGATGTGTCTAGTATGCGAGCACGTACCTGAAAATGCAGCAATAAAGAAACAACAAACAAGTAGAAGAAAGCGTGAGAAGTGCACTTCTAAAAGGTAGCACATCAAGCAGTATATCTTCTTTAAGCTGATCACAAGTTTTCATTGCCAGCAAGGAAGAGGTAATCTGCATCCCAAGGACTAGATAAACATGGTGATCTAGACCTCAGGATGCAGATTACCAGTACCTCACGCAATTGAACATCAACGGCAAACGAATAAGAGAAGACAGAAAATACATTGGTCCATAGAAGATTTCTAGCAGGAATGGTGAGGTATGAGACCATGGACATGATTACTACAATTTATAACGGTTCTTAAAGTTAACATGATTCTCAAATTATAAGTTAATATATTGTGAAGGGCCGCATATAAAGCCATGATAAGGTGCCCTAAGAAGAATCTTCCATGATTCTGTTCTTTCCTAACCAATGATTTAGTCGGGACATTACTTTTAATAGACACTGACTGTTTAACCTTGACTACTTTTTCGCTTGAAGCTTAACTCTGCAATTGAAGAATCCTAAGCTTTGTGAATAAAGGCAAAGCATGTAGGATTCTCAAGCATTCTTCATAATGATGATGATGATGTGACAAGGAAAGGGTTGCCACATTTACATTTCCATTTGGTTTGATGTTCCCTGTCAGCTTTTATAGGGTAGCATATTCTATTCCATTGCCTATTTTAAGACATGTTAATGTTCCATTAGCTCACAGGTCACAGCGCTGGGCTTGTTCAGTTGAAGAGACATGCAAAATGACAGTAACCTTAAGTGGTCTTAATCAGGACAAAGTTGGATATCTACTTCAATCCCTTCATATCCAGGACAAGTCGATTACTGATAGTAAACTTCACTCCATAGTTACTTATCAGTATCTACAAGCTGGTGATGCCCTTATTGAACTAATGCAAGTGAAAACGTGAAATCCCATTAATACTAAAATGAAACAAAATAATGCACAAAAATGAAAAAAAAAACCCAAGAAAAGAAAAATGTAAATGAGGGCCCAATTAACAACTGCCGAAGTACATTAGTTAAGGTTGAGTTTTTTATTGCAATCGATATCTTTTCTTAGGGAGTAACATAACATTCAGTTAAAAAAGTATTTGTTTATTTACTTTTGTTACTTTTTCATGTAATGAGACCCGCTTAATTCCTTTTTAACAAGTGTAATTAAACACCAGTTAAATATTCCATAATATGCAATTATAGCTTATGGTGGGAAATACGAATGGACGTCATTGTTACTTCTCCACAATAATTGTGAGGTAAAAAATAAGAGCATAACTGGCATACTTGGCCAAATGACATTTTCGTGACACGGGTAACACGGCATCTTAAAATTGTAGCATATATGAATAATGCTCCCATGTACCATTAAAATAGATAGTCCTGTATGTTTATACCATGGTCTCTCTCTCTCTCTCTCTCTCTCTCTCTCTCTCTATATATATATATATATATATATACTTTGTTACTATGCTCCAATTAAACCACATCAGCGTCCATGTCATTATCTTTTTTCTTTTCAATTTTCCTATAATTGTTTTTAACATTTATTTTTTTTAATATTTAAACTTCTCCAACCTTTCTCCCTCCCTTACCTTTTCATCTCCCTACTACCCTCTACATTAATATCATGCTTCCTCTTTCCCTTCATCTTTCTTTATTTTTGTCGCTTCTTATTTATACCTTCTTACTATAAATTTGTCACTATCTTTTCTATTCTATAAATAGTTTCCGCTCACAAAAACAAGTTCTCTCTCTCTCTCTCTCTCTCAATTTTTTGGTGGATTTTTTTCTTACATCTCTGCTTTAGGTTGATAATTTTTTATATTCTTTAAAACTCTACTTTGAGTTAATGGGATTAGTTTTGTTTTTTTAAATTGTTGTTGTTGATTTTTTTTTTTTTTGTTCTCATTGATTGTTAAGTTTTATTCTATTGCATTATAAAGAATTAGATATAGCATATAAAAACATAATATTATTCTATTGCACAACATGGTTTGGATAATTTGCTATTTATTGTAATTTGGTATTTATTCTATTACATAGAATATTTTTTTAGGGCTCCATTTAGATGTTAAATTATGAGACTTTACTAATTTTAGTTAATTTTTTAATTATTTGTCATAGTTACAATTTACCAAAAAAGAAGAAGAAGACAAAGCCTAGTTCTACCTATCCAAAAGAAACTAAGTTTGGAGACTAGGTTTCGGAATGAGAAGGTTAGGCACCCATTTCGCCCAAACAGAGTCTGGTAGACTCTCATGACCAATATACCCTTTATGCATGATATGAATGACATGTTGCATACATGACAAACTTAACCAAAACTACATCACATAAATCTATTTTATGAATGTGTCCTCTTCTTTTAGAAAAAATTCAGATCTATTTTTACGAATAAAAAAAAATTGATTTGGTTCATTAAAAAGAAACCAGATCTGTTTTTGTATATGTAAAAAATTAGCATTGTAAAGAAAAATCAGATCTGTTTTGGAGCAAAATTAAAAATGATTTTTGATTTATATGTAAAAAAAATCATATCCATTTTGTAAATAAGAAAAATCCAGATTTGTAGAGAAGAAAAAATTAGATCTATTTTTTATGAATAAAATAAGAAAGATTTTTTAGAAGAGGACTACACTCATGAAACTATGTTACATGCATCAATCAGAAAAAAAAACATCTCAACTATTTACTCCCTCTTTTAAATTTCAAAATCTGCTATTTTTTTTTGTGACAAGTAGGGGTGTGCAGAAAACCAACCGACCCGCCAAACCCGACCTGACCTGACCCGACCCAACCCAACCCGCTGGGTTGGGTCAGTTTTTAGGGCTTGGTGGGTTGGGTTTGGGTCATAAAATTACAAACTCGCCAAACCCGACCCGACCCACCTATATTTTAATATATATTTAAAATATATTATATATTTAATAAATATTTTTTTTAAGTTAAAACCTAGTTCTGGAGCTTTTCATCAATTCCTACAAACATATATAATATAAAATCCTATTACTTTCTTTAATATATATTTAAATATATTATATAATTAATAAAAAAAATATGGGTTCAATTTAATAATAATAATAAAAAAAGTCCAACCCATGGGTTCAACCCGACCCATGTGGGTTGGGTTGGGTTGGGTTAGGTTGGACATATGTGATGGGTCGGGTTGGGTCGAATTTTTTTTGACCCACCATGGTAGGCTGGGTCAAAAAATTCCCTCAACCCGACCCAACCCGACCCATGCACACCCTTAATGACAAGGAAATTTTTCTTGGAAAAGTCAGATCTGTATTTAATCGAAATACACATTATTTTTTTTGTTAAAAAAAATTAAATCTGTATTTAATGAAAATACAGATCAGTTTTGATGTGAAAAAAAATTCAGATCAGTTTTGATGTGAAAAAAAATTCAGATCAGTATTTAATGAAAATACAGATATGTTTTGATGTGTAAAAAAAAAAAATTCAAATCTGCATTTAATGAAAATACATATCTATTTTGACGTGTAAAAAAAATTCAGATCTGTATTTAATGAAAATACAGATCTATTTTGATGTGTAAAAAAATTTAGATCTGTATTTAATGAAAGTACAAATCTGTTTTGACTTAACAAAAAAAAAAATCATTAACGAGCAGATTTTTGAAACTCAAAAGAAAAGTCATAACAACAAAAGAATTAAGAACATGATTCAAAGAAAAGATTAACAATACATGGCATCCACATCAGAAACAAAAAAAAAAGGGTCCTAAATCTATTCATACATTATCAAATAGAATTAATAGAAAAGATCACAAAAGAAAGAAAAGAAAAGAAAAACTACCTCTTGCATGGACATGCTCTTCTTAGTGAATGAATATTTAGGGTTCAAAGAAATTTATTCAATTCTCTTTGAAATCGAAAATATCTTTGTGGTACCCATGGGCCCAAATCGCGTATCTGGCCGGCCCAAAGGCCCTCACAATAAAAGAAGCCCAACTCTACATCTTGAGATGATCCGAGGACATAATCAGTCCGACCTACAAAGTCACGTGAGAAAAAGAAGTATCATGCATGTCCAAACACCAAGAAACATAACGTCCGAGGACAACCCAGTCCTCGGCAAGGCGTCGCCGAGGACTATGTGAATGGTCTAGTAGTTGGATAGCGCCCATGACGAAGGTTTTTGATGCTGGAGTTAAGGAAACGAGAATAAAGAATAAAGGGAAGGGATTGACTATGGCCAAAGGAAAAGCTGCTATCACCGCATTTAAGGCTCTACACCTGCTTCTCTGGCCGCATTAATGAAGAAGTGACGCCTAAACGTTGGGTTTCAACCTTATCTTCACCACCAGAGACCTTAGCAAAAAGGAGTGATGGGACAAGTATCTAAAAAGGAAACACCTAGATTACACCTGGAGAGAAAAAGTCAGGTCTATAAAAGGAAAGGAAAGACGAGAGAGGGGAGGTGGTAAAAAAAAGAGGAGAAAAAGATAGAGAAATAGAAAGGAAAGAATTTGTAAGAGAACCAAAAAATATCGTTCTCGGCATCAATGTATTCAACTCCATGTTACATACTTATACCAGTGCAGTGTATGAATCACAGAACCTAATCAAAGTTTTGTATGATCTATCATCTCAAAAACCTAGATTAAACACCCACTCTCTATAAATTCATTGTTTAGTGCTCATTGAGCTGGTCCACTGTCCAAACTTGGATTAGTTTGATTTGTGCCCCTACAATCTTGATTACAAAAAAAGAAATTCCTAAGGCTAGAGCCTCCAGAATGTCTTTAATGTAAGAGAGAAAATAAAAAAAGAGAAGAGTTAGAAAGGGGGGAGTCAGAGAGCGTGAAAAAGTGTCTTGAATATTGAGATACAGCCTCTATAAATAGAGGTTGGGATGTTCGAAGAATTTTGGGTGCCAGTCCCGCGTTTGAGTTTTGGTCTATTTTGGACTTCTTTTTTGAGGTTTTTTGAGCCAAGACTTGCACTTAGACATGTTTTTAATCCATATTCTAAAAATTAAACTATTTTCTTGATAATTCAGGTCTTTTCAGCAATGATTATCTTGTAGATAAATACTCCAAAAAATCTTGATTATCTACAATTTTATTGTTAGCCAATTATCCCCTTTATTCCCTTCAAGCAAGCCTATTTTTGACACTAACAACCAATCAAAAAATTATTTCATTAATTTGAATTGCCTAGCCAATTATAATTAATTTAAATTAATCATGTGTGATTGATTCTACTTAAATATAATGCATGCCGACCATGCAAACTTGATCATGCGATATCTTTTAATTCGACGATCCGATTTGGAAATCGAGAATACCATCACAACCGTTAGAATCTTAAGATCATTTTTATGTTATGCAATGAACAAATTAATACATGTAATGCAATCATGAATTTTGGATATATAAATGGTCATTCCAGCCATCTTCCTGGATTAAATCATGAGTGCAAAATCAAGTGTCTACAGAATGCCGCTCATTGACAAAGCTTGTAAAGCGAATGTCAATGTAAAATAAGGACACTAATTTTAGCAGCTATGACTTAATTGAGGTTGAATCTTCAAAGATTACCTAATCCTAAAACCTAAAACTTTGGACTATAGAACTAATGCCTTGCTATTTGTTGAAAATGAAAATTGTGAATACTTTGATAACCAATAAACTTGAAATAAATATTGAAATCTGGGGTGACTGAGAGGCTTCTCTATCACAGTCTGAATGTGGTGGGTCGATCAAGGGGCTTCTTTACTTAGATCTTGAATGTGGAGAATATCCAAGGGGCTTCTCTACCTCAGAACCGGAGCTGTAGCGATGTCAATCAAAGGGCTTATCTACTTTGATATTGAATTATTGAAATGTCAATCAAATGGCTTCTCTACTTTGATCTGAATTATTGAAATGTCGACCAAAGGGCTTCTCTACTTCGATCTGAACTGTTGAAATGTCGATTAAAGGACTTCTCTACTTTGATCTGAATTGTTGACATGTTAATTAAAGGGTTTCTCTACTTCGATCTTGAACTGTTGAGATGTCGATCAAAAGGCTTATCTACTTTGATTAGAACTGTTGAAATGTCAATCAAAGAGCTTCTCTACTTTGATCTAAATTGTGGAGATGTCGATCAAAGGGCTTTTCTACTTCGATCTTGACTGTTGAAATGTCGATCAAAGGGTTGAAATGTTGATAAAAGAGATTCTCTACTTCGATCTTTACTATTGAAATGTCGATCAAAGGACTTCTCTATTTTGTTCTAAACTGTTGAAATGTCAATAAAAGGGCTTCTCTACTTTAATCTGAACTGTTGAAATGTCGATTGAAGGGCTTTTTTACTTTGATCTTGAACTGTTGCTTGCAAAAAGTCAAAATTTAGGATTAGACTTTAAATGATGAGGGCTTTGTTGTCCCACTGTTTTTGCGATGTGTGATTTTCATTTTGTTCCTTTTTTATTTGAATTTTTTATTTTTTAGCAATAAAAATTTGATTGATTTTTATAATTCTTTGAAAAAGATTTTATCTTTGAAATTTGGAATTTGGAATTTGAAACTTGAAACTTGGAATTTGGAATTTGAGATTGAAAATTTGGATTTTGAAACTTGAAACTCAAAATTTGGGACTTGCAATTTAGAACTTAGAATTTGGAACTGGGAACTTAAAATTTGGGAGTTCAAAACTTTTTTCTCCTTAAGAAAATCCAAGAATTTTTTTTCTTTCAAAATCACACAAAATTTTTTGAAATTGATATCATCTAGTTTTTGAAACTTTGGGAAAAAAAAAAATTCACTCAATCTTCATGATTTTTCTTTTTCTTAAAAAAAAGAAAAAGAAAAAAGAATTTTTTTTTTGGGAGTTGATTAAGTCAACTTAGTCAAACTTAAGTTGACTTAGCAACTCAGGTTCCTTTAACAAGGGGGGCCGAATTTTGGCCCCAATTTCTTTATCTTTTCTCTTCTTTTTTTGCTTTTCTCTCTTCTTTCTTCCTTCTTCCACCATTGTTGCTATTCACCTCCTTCTTCCACTTGAATTTCCTCCTTCACTACACCATTTCTTCTCTAAAAAAACATTTTCTTAAGCTTCTCATCCTCCCTTCACTCATCTCCCTCAATATTTTTTTAGATCTCTGTGTTCTTAGCCATTTCTTGTGATTCCAGGCATAGGGAGAATTTATCTAATACTCTAGGACTTCCTACTTCAATTACCAATAGCATGATTGAAGGGCACATGGGGAATCTTCGTATAGTTCTTTACAAATTGATCAATAAACGTACTCACGGAGTGGTTGACAACATGCAGAAGAATTTTGGCTTAGCTCTATGCTTTATGGGAAAATTCTTGTTTTGCTCAAGAAGGCTTGATTTTGTGGATGTCCAAGCCATAAGTGTGATGAATCAGATTAAAGATGGTGATAGGCTTGAGCAAAGCAAGAATTTTCCCACAAAGCATAGAGCTAAGTCAAAATTTTTCTGCATGTTGTCAGCCACTCTATGAGTACGTTTATTGATCAATCTAGAAAGAACTAGACGAAGATTCACCATGTGCCCTTAAATCATGCTATTGGTAATTGAAGTAGGAAGTCCTAGAGTATCAGATAAATTCTCCCTATGCTTGGAATCACAAGAAACTGCTACGGCTCAAGAAAAGAGTATCAGATAAATTCTCTATGCTTTGTGGGAAAATTCTTGCTTTGCTTAAGAAGGCTTGATTTTGTGGATGTCTAAGCCATAAGTGTGGTTAATCAGATTAAAGATGGTGATAATCTGATTCCTCTGATCTTAGCAGAAACTGTTCTGGGATTGGACTTTGTATTCCATGGTGAAGAGTAAGAGAACTATCTCGGGAGTCCCTTGGCTTTGCAAATATTGTTGATGGAAAGATTGGACATGACTGCCATGCCTAATGTTGCTGATTATGGTCCTGAAAATTGTCTCAGTAGGACTGTCCTCAAATTCGAGTGTCAAAATGAGAGTGATTGGGTGAAATTTTTGAACAAGAAATCCAGTGCCTCCATTCAGTGGAATTGTTATTGGTGGAAGCTCCCACCCCTTTTGTTGCGGTCTCTAGGATTATATCACATCTTCCTAGTTAGGAATGGATCAGTCTTTTGTTAAGGTTCAATTTCAAAGGATGACCATGGACTATGCTAACTGGCTAGTAAACAAGATTGTGGACAAGGAAGCTGACATGGTTGCTATGAGAAAACAATTCCTCAGAGACAATCGAGAAAGAGACGAGACTGAAAACTATAAATTTAAAAGAAGGGACCCAGATGTCAAGGTACCTAACATAGATGAAAGCAATGAACGAAGAGAAAAGACTGAAGAAGAAATGAAAATCTTATTTTTCGACTTTCAACATGTTTATTTTTAAAAAGTGGATGTGAAACTCTTAGGTTTAGGAATTATTCAGGACTTTCATGTTAAGGGCTCGGAGTCACTGTGTGACGTCCTAGTCTCATGTCCATCTATGCTGATCCAGGAGTTCTACTCCAACATGCATTGATTCGATACTTCAATACCTCAGTTTTCCACTTGCGTTTGAGGTACGCGCATCGTGGTCACTTCGGTTCTCCTAGCCAATGTGCTCCACGTCCCTAGAGTAGTGCATCCTGACTACCCTGGTTGTGAGCATTTTAAGACTGTGTCTAAAGATGAGCTTATGTCTGCTTTCTGTGAACGCTCTTCTGATTGGGGTGAGTGTCAGTTTACTTACTGTTCGACCTTTGCTAAAGGTCTGCATTTTATTAACATGGTTACGACTTTTGTTTTACATCCTCTTTCTCATTATAACTCTATTACAGAGCCCCTTGCTCAATTTTTGCTTTCCCTTCTTGAGCATCTTAGTATAGATTTTCCCTCTCATTTCATTCTTTCTATTATAGATCTGTATAGGGATTCGGCGACCCGTGATAAGCTCATCTTCCCTTCGGCTATCACGAGGATCTTACGCCACTTTTCTGTTCCCTATCCTGTGTCCGACCACTTCTCTTACATGGGTGTTATAGATGCCCCTACCATTAAATGGAGCAAGGCACAGTTTCGGTCGAGGCGGTCCGAGTCAGCATCTCCTCCCACTCCTTCAGCTCCATCCACATCTGTTCCCTCTTCTTTTATGAGCAGTGTGACTTTCGAGGACATCATAACGCAGTTTCAGCGCATGGATGCTCGCCTCGACACTTTCAGTGATAAGTTGTGTTAAGTGAACACCCATGTTGGTCGTATTGCACGATGCCAGGCAGTCATGGGTGACTTCATTACTTGTCCTCCACCTTCTCTAGAGGCTTCTGAGGATGAGGACGGTGATGTTGATGCTGATGCTGATGCTAATGCTGATGATAAGGATGATGCTAGCTCTTCTAGTGCTGACAAGATGTCTATTTGACACTCTTACCCTTTGTCACTCGTGACAAAAAGGGGGAGTAGTTTTGGTTATAAGAGTAGTCATAGTTAGGGGGGGAGTTAGTATAGGAGATTTTTGTTAAGGGAAGTGTTGATATTGAGGGATGTAGTGAGGATATTTGTATCTTTTTCTTTTCTTTCTATTTTAGATACGTTATCTTTTGTACATGGGTCTTGTGACCATTTTTGACATACATTGTACTTACATTCTTTATGTGTTGATGTATGTTTTTGACCTACTCTTACATGTGTTGTTTCTTTCCTCTCTTTATGCACATTCTTTTTATATCTTGTATGCAATCTATTATTTCTGTCTCACACTAAGATGCTTTGATGAGTTTTGTTTAAAGTGTTTTAGAAATACAGGTTATCAAAGTCTACTTGCCATGAACTCTCTTCTTGCAAAGTTTTTCAAGAGTTTGCGTTAGGATAGATTTTATTGTATTCAACAAATGAATATGAGTTGAGTGTTTTATGACTTCTCTCATATGTTCATTTGTTTGTTGTGGTTTTGTCATAGATTGCCAAATAGGGAGATTGTTAGGACATATGTGTTTCACATGTTAGGAACATATGTCGCTATTTTATATAATTGGCTAATCCTTTGACAAAACGCACTTTACTTGTATTTGGGTAGATCTAGGATGTGTTTAATACTTCAAGAAACCTTGTTTCAAGACTAAGTATTAAAGCCATGCAAGTCTGTCCAAGATTCAAGTGTAAAGAGTGTTGTTCATTAAAACTCAACAGCTAGCATCAATTGAGCCTTGAAGAGCTGTTTTAGCCCATGGCTCGACAGAAGCTCAATAGATAGGGTATCTGTCGAGGTTAATAAAACTCAGTTTTTCTGGACTGTTTTTCATCCAATCCGTGAGTATATGTTTGGGCTTTCTTTTCTTACAATCCTAAACATATATAAGGATTATTTTAAGGGCTGTAATAGGTTACACAGTTGAGAGCACGATTGCACAAGAGCATAATTCATCAAGTGTGACCGAAAATGAAGTTTGCCTTAGTTCTTGAGAAGCTGCTATGTTTGTACACCATAGGGTTTTGTGACTTAGCAATGTAGGAGATTTCCTTTGGTGGACTGACAGTAGGGGCCAAAATAAAATTGAATTTCTTTTTTTAGGGATTACATTAGAAACGAAATCAATTTTGGGACCAAAATGGGAATCAGTCCAAAATGTAGGGACTAAAAATGTATTTTCACCTTAAAATTATCCTTAAATTGAATCATTTATAGTGAAATTTATAGCCATGAGTGTATGCTATCAAACGACACCCTGCAAACTGCATATTACCAAATAAGGGATGTTAATGTGGTGGGGTGAGGCCAAAGGATGAAGTATTCATCTTCGCCCTGCATGGTTTTGTCTTACTTTGTTTCCACTCTTTCCTGCATGATTGGAAAAATTGCCTAGCCCTACCCCCACCCCCACCACCTTTGCAAGACGGGAAAAATCCACATAGGATGAGGCGGGATGGGACAAAATTGCTATCCCTATACCAAATACTAGCTAGGATTATCCTCGGCTGCAAAACTTTTTTTTTTCTTTGAGAATCTAACACACACACACAAGGGAGAGAGAAAGGTTGGCTACAAAACTTACATTAACAATGAAGTGGAAAAAGAAAATAATGCTAATTTTAATCACTATATGGCGTATATGCTATTTAGTAAAAGGGGCCTTATCAAGAATTTATTTTTCCAAGTGAACTAACTATAAGTTTTGGCATTGGATCTCACAATTACTGTTTCATTTAATTTGGTGAGAAAATAAATCACCTTTGAACTGATCCTTATTGTTATTTGTGTTTATTATCATTATAAGTTAGAAACTATATTGCTAACTTGCTTAACAAATAATTCATGTTTCTAAAAAAAAAAAAAAACAAATAATTCATAAAAAAAAAAAAAAATTGCTTAACAAATAGTTACATCAGCTGCTAAAGCAGCGAGAAAACAGGGTGATTTGTCTAACCTAACAACACAGTCCTAAAGCTTTTAGCGTGAATTATTGAATCATTATTATCCGCGTTTTGAATCTTTAAGATATGGACGCTTTCGTTTTTAAGTACTATGTAATTTTCAGAATGATCATTACACCCGAATATTTAAACCTGTTTCAATTTTTTCTTCAGTTAATTCTTAGGCATTGTTTTTCTCAAAAAAAAAAAAAAAAAAAATTCTTAGGCATTGACATTATTTCTTCACTTAATTTTTGTTGATGCTCAAAATTGCAAACATTTTGGGTCAAGAGGTAAAGCCCAAGACCCAATGAATTCAAGCCTTAAGGAGTAGAGAATTTAAGCCTAATAGAAAGTAATACCCAAAGGCCCACGAAGAAGACCGAAAAGCAAGAAAGGCCCAGTAAAATAAAAAAGAAATAAAAGTCTAGACTTACATTTGGGTTGAGAGAGAAATACAAGAGAAAGTGACTTGCAACAGAATACAGATCTTCTACATAATGACTTTGGCAGATCAAGGCAAATTGGGTCCAAGACCCATTTGATCCAATGTAGATTATTTAGCCCACAAAGGCCCAAATCCTTTTGTATAAAAGGATAAGAAGCCAAACTTATCTCCTGTAAGAGACACAAAGAAAGAAAACAAAAGTAGTAGCGGCAGACAACACGTGAATTATAAAGAAACTAAAATTAGAGAAAAGATAAAAGTAACCAGGCATGTGAGTAAGGTAAGGTCTGGGTTTTGCCCTTCTGCATCCCAACCATGCAAGGGAGTAGGTCCTAAGGTCAATGAGGTGCAGAAGGTGTGGTTTGGTGGAGGGAGGAAATGAACTAAATTTGGTATCCCATCAAGCCCTCTTTTGGGAATGTCTTACTAGGAAGACATCTTTAACAAAAAATGGGTAAGAAGGTAGGTTGGAACCATCTAATGCATGCTAGAAAGTGAAGACAAAGAGAATTAATGAGGGCTTTACCAATTTGGGAAAAGAGGGAGAGGTAATGGTGTATGGCAGACTATCCTTTACCAAAAATATGAGGAAGTTTGTCGTAAAGCCAAGTAGTGGGATTGAACCCACCTGCACATAACTAGAAGATAGTGGCTAATACATTATGGGTGTTGGCTAAATGTATGTAGGAAACAAAATGGTTGGTAAAAATAAGGGTAAAAATGGAAAAGATCATGGATTGAGTTGTGGTATATATAGGAATAGTACCCATGTATATGAGAACAACAACAACAACACAGTAACCAAGGAAATCTGAATAGTGAGTTGAAAGTGAAAGAAGAGAGAAAAGAGAAAGAAAGTGACATTAGAGAGGAGAGAAGATAGAGCATATACGGTAGGAGAGTATAGCATGCATCACAAAGAATCCTTTCCCTCCCTTTGAAAACACCAAAACGCACTCTTTGCAATCTCCAAAGAATGACCACTCTGACTCACATTCCAAACCACTCAACTTTGTGGCTTAATCGGGTAGCTAGATTGTGTGAGTTATAGTTGAGCTCTCTTAGTCAACATCCTGTTGAAAATGTTTTTTTTTTTTTTTTTTAAATTTTTTATTTTGATTCATGTATATGTCTACAAAAACTTTATTTATTATTTGCTAACACGTGTATTAATTTGTTTTGCTTTAACTAATCCTGTCACACATGTGTGTGTGTGTACACACATATTGCAGTCCATATTCTACGTAGTATATTTTATATATAAGAGAAAATGTATGCTAACCCATGTAAACTAACATTTGTTTGATGAATATTTTCTTTGTATTTCAAAGTTTATGTGCAAGAAGTGGAGAAATAGTCATTCACGGTGCAGAAAAGTGCAGAAAACTTTATTGCAAAATAGAAAGTTAAGAAAATTCAGTTGTGCAGCAAAAGTTGGAGAAACGTTCCTTCTACAGTAGAAGTGGAGAATAAGCTCAGTTTACAACGTCGTCCTTTGAACTTTGGACTCCATGTTTGTGCACAAACTAGTAGCGGCAAAATGGGACCTTGGAGCCCATTCTGTAGGAGCGTCATACCCAACTTCTTTCCTAAAAAAAACCTAAACTAGAAGTTATCTAAAACCATCAAGGCGCCAGTCTAAGGTACAATAAGTAAAATAAAAAAATAAAAAATAAAAAAAACCCAACAATCTTTATTCAACTCATCCTTCGGTTGGGCAAATGGGCCCATTGTGGAAACCAAAATTCTTCATGCATCACAATTTTCATATTGCAGAAGATCATATGTATCTAAAATAGAAACCAGTTGTCAAGACTTTTTTTTTTTTTTCCATGAGAAGTAGGTCTCCAATGGTATTCTATTATGGACAAAGTTCAACTACAAAATTGGTTGTAACTTTAGGCTACAACCTTATTCAAAATATTTTTATTAGAGGTGAATTTTGACAAATCCACCATTGGATGAAATCTTCTTCTTATATTCTTCATACTTGCAAAAAATTTCTAGAAAATTAAAGATCAATAGCTATGTTATCATTACATTTTTTGAATTGCAAGTTTTTATATTTTAATAAAAATATGCATAAAATATAAGTTTATAGATCATATAGTAAATAATTTCTAATTGACACAAAATGTGACATATATATTAAGAGCGTAAAAAACATGTAATTCAACAGTTAGATTTTCATAATATATAATAATGTTTATTTTATTGAGTAAGGTTGAACCCTTAGGCTACAACTAATTTTGTTGTTAAATGTTGTCCTCCTATTATTTATTGAGGACAATTTCCAAAGGCTTTAGTTTAATTAACACATTTCTATGCATAAAGTGCTTAAGGGTCTAAGAGAAAAAGAATTTGAACCGCAAAGTTAGAAGTATATTGTAATTATTTGTAAAATAATAACAATAAATTAAAAAATAAAAAGACCCTAGGGCAAGCACCACATTGCTATGAGCCTATAACTCCCGCAGTGTCCTTAACGAAGAAACATTGATACTTCTGACAGTCAAATTCATATATAGAGGGATTCTTATTTCACGCATTTTATGCTTTTTAGCAATGGTTTATCCTTTTAGTGAAAAATTAGTCTGATATATGGAGAATTATGCGGTACACTTTTTCTTGTTAATATCATAGCTATCTAATCTTAATCGATAATCTATTTTTATAAAATATATATTTATATCTTATGTTCTTATAAAATATATATTTATAAAGCAATAACTTATGTTCAGCTTTTATTTCATAACAAAAAAGTAAAAAAGAAATGTGTACCATAAAATCACCAATGATATATATTTACAAATATTTATTTATATGTTATTCAAAGTATTGTTGATGGTTGAATAAGAGATCCCTGCTTATACAAAAAATTGATTGATGTTTTTGTTTGATGATAAAAATCAATCATTAAGAGCAAATGTCATTAGTTGAAACTATCTACAAAAAATAAAGTATCGATACTACATTGTTTTCTAAATTTCCAAGAACGATCATATCTGGGTTTGTATCATGTACATATGCAGTACCGTTAATGGCGCTTTCCAAGTCCTTAAAACACTATCTTAATAAATAAAAAATTCCCAGTGAAATGGGACACATTTAGATACATTGATACTGTAAATAGTTGGTAAATATGCAGAGACATAGGGGCATAGCCACATTCCCCTTGGGGGGACCGTGGCCCCTGCCAAAAAAAAAAAAAAAAGAGAGTCCACCAGTGTATATTAAAATTTTAATCGGGCCCCCAATGATGTACATCCGGCCCCCTCATTTCTGTTCAATTCACTCCCAAAATGCTCTAGTTTCAATTGTAGGCCTCTTTTATCCTCTAATAAAACAAAACATGGCCCACTTATATTTAAGTACCCAAAGGCACTACCCAACAAAATAACACTTTATCACCCATTCTCAATCTCAAAATCGGAACCCTTTCTTTTGTTATTCTTTTTATTCTCTAGTATTCTGTGCACATGCCACTACCCACTACTACCAGCAACCCCCAAACAAAACAAAACCCTCAGCTCATCCCTCCTCTCAAACTCAGTTCTCACGATCCAAAAAAAAAAAAAAAATTGACCATTATTTTCTTTCTTCTTGCTTTCTTAAAATAAATCATTCAGGGAGTGAGTTTTCAGTTTTCTTTTCTTTCTTCAGCACTACACCGTCATCTCTTTTTAGTGTCTTTTTTTTTTTTGTTTTTTTTGTTTTTTTTTTTTTTCTCTCAACTATCTACACTGAAATTTTCACATGCTCTTTAATTTTTCATAGATTTTTAGAGAAATATATGATTAAAGGCATGGGGAGGTTGTTTGTGATGAGTCTTGAAGGGAAGATCTACTAGGCATTGCCACACCCACACGGCCCACACCCATCTTTGCACTTTGTGAAGACAAAGTTTCTAAGGTAATTTTTTTTTTGATTTATTACCTATTTTTGATTAGTTAGATATCATGTGGCAATGGGTGTTGTTAAATTGTTTGGTTTATGTTGTGTACTTGTGTGTTTAATTTTTGCTTTTGTTTGAGGGGTTATTCTTAAATTAAAAAAAATTAAGATACAGGAAAATTTTAATAATAGGAATGATGATGGGTTGACTGTTTAAATTATAGTGGAAATTTTGTTTTTGTTTTTTTTAGTATAAATAACATCCGTATAACTAAGTAAAAATTTCTAATTAAAATTTTATTTTTTAAAGTTCTTTTCAAGTTAATTTTTGAGTCATATTCTTAAAGCTAAAAGAATTATGAGCAAACGAAAAATAATTGATGCATTCATTAAGAAAAAAGATGTTAGCAATTTAGAAATTAGGACACCTGTGGCTGTAGAAACAAATGTTGATACTTCAATACCTAATGAACACCCCTCCAAATGTTCAGGAATTCAATCTGAAGAGATAGATCGTGATCCAGGATCACGTAAACAAATATGTAAATTTCCTATCAACAAACAAGATGAAATATGCTGAGTTTATCTCAAAGAAGGTCCATATCAACCTAAAAATATAGACTATCCATACAACGATGATACTCATCGCCATTGATTTCAAGTTTCATGGTTTGAATCACATAGGGATTGGTTGGAATACTCACCTTCAATGGATGTGATATATTGTCTATCTTGCTACCTTTTTGGTAAGACACCAACAGGTCGTCCCGGATCAAATGCATTCATTTCAACAGGTTTTAATAACTGGAAAAAAAGTGAATGATGGAATGAATTGTCTTTCAATTTGTCATGTAGGGAAAGATCCAAACTCCCCACATAAAATTGCTTTGAAATGTTGCGGAAATTTAAAGAATTATTCACGACATATTGACAAGCTAATTGAGAAACAAACGTCAAAAGAATTAGAGAATAATCTGTTACGGCTCAAAACCTCAATAGAGTTTGCTTGATGGCTAGCATTCCACACTTGTACATTTAGAGGTCATGATGAAAGCCTTGATTCAAAAAATAGAGGTAATTTTATTAAATTGATAAAATTCACATCAAGTTTCAATGACAAAGTAGCTAGTGTTGTCTTGGAAAATGCTCCATGAAATGCCAAATATACATCACCCACAATTCAAAAGGAGGTTTTGCATATTCTTTATATTAATGTGCTAAATGTTATTTGTGAAGAAATTGGGGATGCAAAATTTTGCATTCTCGTTGATGAAGCTCGGGATGACTCGAAGAGAGAGCAAATGACATTATTTTGAGGTTTGTTGATAAAAATGGTTTCATTAAAGAGAGTTTCTTTCATGTTGTACATGTTAGAGATGCTACTACGTTGACCCTAAAGAAGGAGATATGTGTTGTCCTTTCTCGTTACAACCTCCACATTGAGAATATTTGAGGTCAAGGGTATGATGGAGCTAGTAATATGCATGGTGAATAGAATGGATTACAAGCTCTATTTCTTAAAGAATGTCCATATGCTTATTATGTACATTGCATGGCTCATAGGTTACAATTGGCTTTAGTTACAGCATCTAGAGAAGTAAAAGTTGTTCGTCAATTCTTTAATCATTTGACTAATATTATCAATATTATTGTTGGTTCTAGTAAGCATAATGATGAATTGCAATATGCTCAAAGGGAACAAATTGAGAATATGATTGCTTGTAATGAAATTGAGATTGGAAAAGGAGCAAACCAAATTGGTACTTTGCAACGGGCTGGAGATACACGTTGGAGATCTCATTTTTAATCTATTTGTAGTTTGATAAATATGTTTGATGCAACTTACAAAGTTATGAATACTATCTCTGAGGAAGGGGCTAATTATAAACAACGAGATGATACCGAGGGAGCTTATTAGGTATTAACATCATTTGAATTTGTTTTAATTTTTTATATGATGAAAGAGATTATGGGAATTACTAATATTCTTTGCCAAGCTTTGCAAAAACATTCTCAGGATCTTTTAAATGACATGCATTTAGTTTCAACTACAAAATCACTTATTCAAAAGTTGAGAGATGATGGATGGGAGCCTTTACTTGCTAGTGTTACGTCATTTTGTGGATAACATGAAATTAATATTCCTGATTTAAATGCTCATTACACTAAAACTCGAGGTAGATACCGTCATCAAGATGAAGCTTTGACAACGATAGAACATTATTTAAGAATCGACATATTTATAGTTACAATAGATTTTCAATTGTAAGAATTGAATAGTAGATTTTGTGAACTAACAGCAGATCTTCTCACTCTTAGTTCAGCATTAAATCTTAAGGATGCTTTTAGATCATTCAAAATTGGAGATATTTGCAATTTGACTAAAAATTATTATTCTCAAGATTTCACTGAGCAGGAAATTTGTCTTTTGAAGCCTCAATTGCAACATTATGAGCTTGATGTGACAAAGCATTCAGATTTTCAGAATATGGGTATAGTGTTTGAGCTATGTAGGGAATTAGAAAGTTCAGGGAAGTCTAAATTCTATCATTTAATTGATAGAATGATTCATCTTGTGTTTACTCTTCCAGTTTCTACAGTAACTATAGAATGAGCTTTTTCAGCTATGAAACTATTAAAAACAAGACTTTGCCATAAAATGGAGGATGAACTTTGGTAGATAATATGATAATTTATATAAAAAGGAAATTGTTAGGAATTTTACCATGGAAATTATGGATGAATTATATTCCATGAAAAATCGTCGTCAGGCATGATTTTGATGTGAAATGTTTTTTTTTTTTTTTTGTGTGGATATTTTTGTATTTGTCTATAGTGAACTAGACAGTTTTTATAAGTTTATTAATGTTTAAGATATATCAAAATTGAAATTTCATATTCAATAGACTTATGAATTATGTTTTTTATATCAATACTTCGAATCAGCCCCCGCATGTAAAAATTCCTGGCTACGCCCCTGCAGAGATAGACAATGTAACAAACACGCAGCAAGAACAAAACTTTAGTGATGCTATCATGTCACGACCTAAGCATAAATTACACAGTCTAATAAAAAAAATTTATATATTGACAACAACAACAATAATAAAAGAAAACACATAAATACATAAAGTTTACAATTGCCTTCTACGAGTTTTCATATTTTGAAATCGTTGCATGATAGTCTCATTATCAATGCCACAAGCTACATCTTTTTCAACATACACAACCAAGCAATCAAAAATATGAAAAAGTCATTGTTGCGCATATCAAAAATGAAATTCTAAAGCTGAGAGTCAAGTGCCAAGATATCTGTCCCAGGAAAATCAGATGGATAGGACTTTGCTAGACGTATCAACTTTTCCTTATCAAAAACCACAAATGAATTACTTGGATTCAAGTAAGCCATACAAAGTAGCAAATCGGTATTCGCCTCTGAAAAACGGTTGTTAAGCTCTTGAAGTTGCATATCTATGACTGTGTAGAATAGCTCAACACGATAATGATGTAAATTTGTATTTTGTTAGGTGTTGCGTCGCGGCCTCCCACTAACTAGAAATATATCATCCATGTTCAAAATAGGAATATCATGTGTGGCATAAAATGAAGACACTTTAATCAATAAAGATATTCATTTATCATCTCTTATCACTTGCAATTGTTACTTAGACACTTTAACAAGATTCATAGCATTTACTATATCTTGGTTTTTTTTTTTTTTTTTTGCAATGCTATTGACAACTTATTTGTGATCCCTAAAATGTTTTTCATCAAGTGTAGAGCAAAAACAAATTCAAAAGATAGAATTGACCTCATAATAGATCGATCTTCAACTTTTTGGTCAAAGAGGCCATCTTCTTCAATAATCTCAAGTACATCAACAACAGCAAAGAACATCAAAATCAAGTTGAGAATAGTCCCATAATATGATCCCCAATGTGTATCACCAGGACGTTTAAAATTTGTCTCTTGGTTCAAACCTTGCCCACTTCTACGTACACCATTATCTAAATCTTCTTTAATTTTGGCAAATTGTGCATCTCAAAGAGCATCTCGTCTCTTACAAGAGCCTCTAACAACAGTTACTAAATTACTAACCACATAAAAAAATTCATCAATGTTAATGTGATTTTTACCAACGACAACAAGAGTCAATTGAAATTGATGAGCAAAACAATGGACATAAAATGATGACTTATTCTCTTTCTAAATTAAAGTTTTGAGACCATTGATATCATCTTGCATGTTACTAGCTCTGTCATAACCTTGCTCACATAGTTTCGATGAACTCAAATTATGTTCACAAAGTAAACATTCAATAACACATTTGAATGACTTCATAATAGATCGAGCTTCAACTTTTTGGTCAGAGAGGCCATCTTCTTCAATAATCTCAAGTACATCAACAACAGCAGAGAACATCAAAATCAAGTTGAGAATAGTCCCATAATATGATCCCCAATGTGTATCATCAGGACGTTTAAGATTTGTCTCTTAATTCAAACCTTGCCCACTTCTACGTACACCATTATTTAAATCTTCTTTAATTTTGGCAAATTGTGCATCTCAAAGAGCATCTCGTCTCTTACAAGAGCCTCTAACAATAGTTACTAAATTACTAACCACATAAAAAAATTCATCAATGTTAATGTGATTTTTAGCAACGACAACAAGTGTCAATTGAAGTTGATGAGCAAAACAATGGACATAAAATGATGACTTATTCTCTTTCTAAATTAAAGTTTTGAGACCATTGATATCATCTTGCATGTTACTAGCTCTGTCATAACCTTGCTCACGTAGTTTCGATGAACTCAAATTATGTTCACAAAGTAAACATTCAATAACACATTTGAATGACAAAGCAGTGGTACTTGCTACATGTACAATACCAAGGAACCGCTCTATAATAATTCCTTTTTTGTTCACATAATGAAAAACGAGGGCCATTTGTTCTTTCACTGAGATATCACGTGACTCATCAACTAATATTGAAAAGAACCCATTGTCAAGATCCTTGATGATGGTTGCGGGGGCAGAAGTGTTAAAGTACATATTTGGGCCTTGGGCCTAATCTGAGAGCATCAGCTTCTCTGAAGGGTTGCAGGACAGAGACAAGGACACCTACCTAAAGGGCCCGTAAGCCCACCATTGGGTTATTAGCCATTGAGAGAGATCCGAGGAGAAGGGTCTCCTCGGCCAACTGAAGCAAAGGGCCACAAGGTACACCACGATGCCTAAGGAGAAAACCGTGAAGCTCGGCAAGGAAGGCTACACTCCAGCGGAATGCAAGAAGGGAGAACAAGTGGAAAGTACTCCGCAAAAAGTTGCCACCACCGCATTAAAGGCTTCACACCTACCCCTCTGGCCGCATTAATGAAGAAGTGACATCTGAGAGGATGGTAATCAGCCTTATAGCTGCTTGGGGAAGGTTTCAAGAGGACAATGGATGGGAAAGAGATCTGCATTTATGGCTCCGTGAATAGGAACATGAGGAATGAGGAATATAACTAGAGAGGAAGAGAACATTTCGGGGGGGGGGGGGGGAGGGATTCTTTTTGGGACTCTAAGAATAGCTTTTCCTAAAAAGGATAAGGAACTCCAGTCTAGAAAGTTCTCGGATCACATCCGAAGAGAGCTTGTTTTGCACCAGGATCTGTTAGTATACAATAGTGGACCTGATCCAACGTCTTCGCTTTCCATCGTCCGGAGTAGCCTAGGTTTCAAACCCACTCTCTACAAATTTTATTGTTTAAGGCCGTTTGGGCCTGTACCATCAAGTATTTGGGTCTAGGCTCGATTTGTGTCCCTACAATTGGCGTCGTCTGTAGAGAATCTAGAGCTAAAAAACGTGAAGCATCATGGAAGGCTGAGGTTCACATCATACAGAGTCCATGGGATCCCAACACGAGGATTACCTTTCACAGTTAGAACGGGGAAGAGATCGGGAAGCTAGCGAGCTTACAGAGCATATGCGCGGGAGGAGTCATACACGGGTAGGAAGCAGAACCTCCCGCGAAAAGAGTGTCAAAGCCATGCAGAAGGAGATCAACCAACTAAAAAAGAAGCTGTGTCAGGAGAAACGACAGCGTACTCCCTTCCCTTCAGATGCTTCTTCAGCAAATTCTTACAATAGCAACGACAGTCCCAGATTAGGAACCCCTCCCAGAAAATCCTTTTCCTGCGAGGACGACTACCCTCGCGACCTTAAGGGCAAGAAGACCTCTTCTAGGGCTTTAGCCAACAATGCTTTGAGCAAGACGCTCCACCAAATCTCCAAATCGCCTTTCACTTGTAGGATTGAGAGGGGAAGGCTTCCGAGGCGGTTTACCCTACCAACTTTCACCATTTACAACGGGCGGATGGACCTAGTGGAACACGTGAGCCACTTCAGCCAGAGAATGGCGGTGCACTCTAAAAACGAGACCTTGATGTGCAAAATCTTCCCCTCTAGCCTAGGACCTATCGCGATGAGATGGTTCAACGGCTTGAAGGCAGGCTCTGTGGATTCCTTCATGGAGCTCACCAGGGCATTTGGCTCATGCTTCATCACCTGTAGCAGGGTGCCTCGGCCTTTAGATTCGCTGTTGTCCATGACCATGAGAGAGGGGGAGACCCTCAAGGCGTACTTCAACGGATATTGGGAGATGTTCAACGAGATCGATGGGGACTTCGATGACGTTGCCATAAGCACCTTCAAGGCCGGCCTTTCAAATGAGCACGATCTGAGGAAGTCCTTAACCAAAAGGCCTATCAAGAGCGTGCGTCTGCTTATGGATCGCATCGATGAGTACAAGCGGGTTGAGGAAGATCAGCTACAAGGAAAGGGGAAGGCGAAGTTTATCCCTCAAGAAAGGAGGGATTTCAGTTCAGACAAATACAACAGCAGCAGGCCGAGGAGAGATTTCTTTGGGCAGCCTAGTCCGACATCTACGCAGGTGGTCAGTACCGTGTTCTGTGAACCCATGCAACAGGTATTTGAGAAAATTCGTCATGAACCATATTTTCGGTGGCCCAACAAGATGTTAGGGGATCCCAAGAAACGTAACCAAAACCTCCATTGCCAATATCATCAAGAGAGAGGCCACACAATAGAGAACTGCAGAAATTTGCGGAATTATCTAGAGCAGTTGGTGAAGGAGGAGAGGTTGAAGCAATTCTTATATCGGCCTGACGGGCAGGTAGAGCATCCTGGTCCGGCCAATTAGGGTAACAGCTTTTCAAGACCCCCTTTAGGGACAATTAATGTCATTCTCACCGCTCTTGGGAGGACTGGCCCTTGCCCTTCCAAGGTGATGTCCGTGGCGCGAGCCCTCGCTGAGGACTCTAGCTCTGAGCTAAAGAGAATGAAGGGTGATGTACCTCCAATTCTAGGCTTCTTGGACGAGGACAAAGCGGGGACCATCTAGCCGCACGATGATGCCTTGGTCATCATGTTGAGAATAGAAGGCTACGATGTGAGGAGGGTAATGGTAGACCAAGAAAGTGGTGCAGACATTATGTACACTGATCTATTCAAGGGGTTAAACTTGAGGTTGGAGGATCTTTTGGCTTATGATTCTCCACTGATAAGCTTCGAGGGGAAGACAGTCGTCCCGAAGGGGCAGATTAGGTTGCCTGTGCAGTCAGGCCCAATAGTAGTTAAAGTGATTCCATCATGGACGACGCCTATTCTCCCTACACGGCCATTGTAGGGAAACCGTGGCTACACGCCCTGGGCGTTGTCTTCTCGACTCTCCATGCCAAGGTGAAGTTCCCGTTTGGCGGTCAGGTTGAAGAAATTATTCGAAGTCAGTCCGCGGCGAGACAGTGCCTAACAGCCGTAGTTTTACGTGAACCGGAGCCGGAGCTCTCGGCCTCGGCTGTGCTTACCTCATAGCAACTAGCTTCTTCTGCCATGACTGGGGAAATAGTGGCAAAAGAACCCACATGTGAAAGGTTGGATAGAGTTCTTGTGGATGGTGACCTTGAAAGGTTCTTCTAGGTAGGGGCCCAATTGCCAGCTGAGGAAAGGGAGGAGTTGCTCCCGTTCTTGAGGAAGAACCTTGACGTGTTCACATGGGATGCCTACGAGGTTCCAAGGATCGACCCAAGCTTCATTTGTCACCATCTAAATGTCAACCCGGCTCCAGTGTCGAAGAGGCAACTACCACGGCGCTCTTCCAAAGAACATTCTAACGCCGTTAAAGAGGAAGTCATCAGACTTAAGAGAGCTAGGGCAATCAAGGAAGTATTCTATCTTGAGTGGTTAGCACACACAGTCGTGGTGAAGAAGAAAAGTGGGAAATGGAAGGTATGCGTGGATTTCACGGATCTAAACAAGGCTTGCCCCAAGGACTTTTTCCCAATGCTTCGCATAGATCAGCTGGTGGACGCGACAGTCGGCCACCCTCAGATGAGTTTTCTAGATGCCTTTCAGGGGTACTACCAAATACCTTTGGTTTCGGAAGACCAAGAGAAGACAACTTTTGTCACCCCTACCGGCAACTATCATTACAAGATAATGCCTTTTGGCTTGAAAAATGCTGGGGCTACCTACCAGAGGGCGATGACCAGGATGTTCGAGGCTCAGTTAGGAAAAACTGTCGTAGTATATGTGGTTGACATGGTTGTAAAGAGTAAAGCTATACCTATGCATGTGGCCAACCTGAACAACACTTTCCAGACATTAAGGAAGCACAAGTTGCATTTGAATGCCTCTAAGTGCTCCTTCGATGTGGGTTTTGGCAAGTTTGTAGGTTACATGCTCACTCATAGAGGGATCGAGGCCAACCCCAGCCAAATCACAGCAATCTGCAATCTGCAATCTGCAGCCTCTTCAGAATCCAAAGGAAATCCAAAGGCTGGCAGGGATGACGGTCGCTCTCAATAGGTTCATCTCTCGGTCTGCGAACAAATGCCGACCCTTTTTCCAACTATTAAATAAGTGGAAGGGATTTGAATGGACTGAAGAATGTTCCATAACTTTCCAGCAGCTGAAGGAATACCTCTATCAGCCACCCATTATGTCTCGTCCAGATGTAGATGAAGTTTTGTTCGCGTATATAGCCGTGGCTGTTCATGCTGTCAACTTTGTTCTAATACGAGACGACGATGGTGTGCAGAGGCCGGTCTATTATGTGAGGAAGTTTCTGCAGGAAGCCAAGATACGATATCTACCATTGGAGAAAGCGATTCTAGCCATGGTGCATACAACACGCAGGCTCCCGCACTACTTCCAATCTCACACAGTCGTCATGCTGACTCAACTCCCCCTCAAGTCCGTGTTACGGAGTGTTGACTACTCCAGCAGAATCGCTAAATGGGGAACTATCTTGGGAGCCTTTGACATCAAGTACATGCCTCGCACCTCCGTGAAGGGGCAGGTCCTTGCCGACCTAGTGGCGGAGTTTGCTGAGCCTCTTGTGGAAGAGAACCCTGAGGGGTGGGGCATGGATGGAAAATCAGTCGGCGTGATCTCATGCGAGAAGTCCCTGGTATGGAAGGTGTACGTGGATAAAGCAACCAACCAGAAGGGTTCAGGCGTAGGGATAGTTCTGATATCCTCAGAGGGAATCGTCTTGAAGAAGTCTTTGAGATTGGCATTCTTGGCTACCAACAATGAAGCCGAGTATGAAGCTCTGCTAGTGGGAATGGACATGGTTCAAAAAATAGGGGGAAAATCAATGCAAGTGTTCTCAAACTCGCAGTCGGTGGTTGGCCAGGTGGAAGGAAAGTTGGAAGCCAAGGAACCAAGAATGGGAATACCCAAATTTGAGTCCTTTGCAGTCTCGCATATCTGTAGGAATGGGAATACCCACGCCGACTCGTTGACCACGCTCACAACCACCTCGGCCCCTGGCCTACCCCGGGTCATCCTCGTTGAAGACTTTTTGAAGCCCACTAGGACAAGCCTTAACGCCATCCAGATTCACCAGGTCCGAACGGGGCCCAGCTGGATGGATCCGAAAGTATCCTTCCTTAAAAATGTTGTCTTGCCATAAGAAAATTCTGAAATAGACAAGATACGGAGAAAAGCTCAGCAATTCTGGCTATCCGAGGACGAGAAACTATATAAACGCCTTTTCTCGGGACCTTACCTGCTATGCGTACATCCTGAAGCAACGGAGCTACTCTTGGAGGAGTTGCATGAGGGAATATATGGTAGCCACACGGGAGGAAGGTTATGCGAAAATGTGTGATCAATGTGCGATCAATGTCAAAGGTTATGCGAAAATGTGTGATCAATGTCAAAGGTTTGCTCCCAACATTCATTAGCTTAAGGGCATCCTTAACCCTTTGACTAGCCCTTGGCTGTTCGCTCAGTAGGGCTTGGATATAGTGGGACCATTCCCTAGGGCAACGGGGAATAAAAGAAGGCTGCTCGTCAGGACGAACTACTTCACCAAGTGGGTTGAGGCAGAACCCCTCTCAAACATTAGGGACGTGGATGCAAAGAAGTTTATCTGGAAGAACATCATTACTAGGTTTGGGGTCTCGCACACCTTAATCTCGAATAACGGCCTGTAATTTGACAGTAGGGCCTTTAGAAAATACTGTGGGAACCTCGGCATCACAAACAGGTATTCCACCCCAGCCTACTCGCAAGGGAATGGCCAGGCCGAAGTGGTCAACAAAACGATAGTCAGTGGTCTCAAGAAAAGGATGGACGATGCCAAAGGCAGGTGGGTAAAGGAAGTACCACATGTGCTGTGGACTTATCGAACTACACCACGAAGGTCCACGGGAGAGACACCATTTTCGTTGGCTTATGGTGTTGAAGCTGTGATCCCCGTGGAAATGAGGTTTCCGATGATGAGGACGTGCTTCTTCACCCCAAGCAATAATGACTAGGAGTGTGCAATCCAAAACCGGAGCCGACGAAACCGACCGGCACCGATCATCCCGCACCGATACTGGCACCGACCGACGGAGCCGATGCCGGCGATCGGAAGCGAACGGAGCTCCGATGCCGGTGCGGTGAGGATGTCGGAGACGCAAATCGCACACCGAAATAGGGCCGAACCGAACCGATTCCCAGGCGTAGAGAAGAAAAAATGAAAAATAGCTTCAGACTTCAGTTCAAAACATCTAAATATACGGCATCGTTTAGGACCTTAGGTGCGTTCATTTTAAACTTGTTTACTAACGTGAAACGTCGTCGTATTGGCCCTATTGTTTAACTAAAGTCTAACGTGAAACTGAAAGTCTGAAACACACACAAAACGCACCGTTTGATGTAGGGTTAGAGCAGTGAGTCAGTGACTACTATAAATTCACTCTTAAACTTTTATATGCCTTAACTCTCTCTCTCGGTCTCGCCACTGTCTGTCGCCAGTCGCCTCTTCGTCGGCCTGAGTCACGCATCGCAGCAGCAGCAGCAGCTCACGGTGGGCTACGGCAAAACACGGTAAGAAAGCCACTGAACCCATTTCCTCTTGAGTCTTGGTTGGACACTGGACAGTGGTCTGTGGATACTAGATAATATCAACTGATTCAACCCATTTCCTCACTTACACTTTCAGCCCCTTTCCTCTAGCTCTCTGCCTCTCTTCACTGTTGCTCACTTGCTCTGTTGCTCGTATTATAGAGTGTTTTTTTTATTAAGTCATTTCCGTGCATTAAGTCATTTCCTCTTAACGTGTTATACTTATAATTTATAGTATGAAGTGCATTTATTAAGTTTATACCGTGCATTTATACCGTGCATTGATTAAGTTAGTTTAAGTTAGTTTTATACCATATTAAGTTAGTTTAGTTAGTTTAAGTTAGTTTTATACCGTGCACTTATAATTTTATGCCGTGCATTTATTAAGTTAGTTTAGTTAGTTAATTTATTATACTGTGTATTTATTAAGTTAGTTTAGTTAGTTAATTTATTATACTATACATTTATTTAGTTAGTTAATTTGCATTTATTTAGTTAGTTAATTTATTATACTGTGCATTTATTATGAAGTGCATTTATTTAGTTAGTTAATTTATTATATTGTGCATTTATTATACTGTTCATTTAATTTATTTAGTTAGTTTATTTAGTTAGTTTTTAGTTAATTTATTTATTTACTTAGTTTAGTTATTTTATACCATATAGTTTTATAATGCTCTCTTGCTTTAGTTGCTTATAGTTAATGACTTAATGCTTGTCAGTTTAGTTAGTTTTTAATTTATACCTCTTTTTTTTTTTTCAGCATTTTAATTTTTGAGGGAGACGAGATTGAGAGAGTTCACGCTTTCAATCCTTCGCCAAGAGGTAATCACTAAACACTCATTATATTCAACATTATAATTTTAAATTTTTAGTACTTTTATTTTATTTTTATGCAAATATAAATATTAAATAAAAACTAATTCTCTAAATCTAAATTGTTGTTAATATTAGTGACATGAATTGTTGAGTAATGATTGTTAATATTGTATTTGCTGGAAAAATTATAATTTGATATTGTTGTGGAAACTTTTTTTTTTGTTGGTTGGAAATTTTTTTATTAGATGGATGTCGATGCTCCACCTGGATTTGGTGCACCTGAGGACCCTAACCCACCTCCTCCTAGTAGTGCTAATCCTAACCCACCTGAACCTGCAGCACCAATTGGACTCGGTACATCACTTCCCCCACTATCACCTAAACAAGGTGGTAAGGATTCGTCTATAGTATGGCAACACTTCATTAAGTTGGCTGGTTTTGATCCCAAAAATCCTAGGTCTCAGTGCAAGTATTGTAAAAATCAATATAAATGTCATGGTAAGAAAAATGGTACTTCGGGCATGATGCAACACATGAAGGCGTGTAAGAAGTGGCCTTTTCCCCGTGATGATAAGCAAAAAACTTTGTCTTTCCAAGCCAAGAGGGAAGGGGAAAGTGGTTCAAATGTGTTAGTGGTTGCAAACTATAGTGAAGAGATGATAAGGTTGGCGTTGGCAAGGATGATTATCATTGATGAATTGCCTTTTAAATTTGTGGAGCGTCAAGGCTTTCAAGAATTTATGGAAATAGTTGAGCCTAGGTTTCCTATTCCCCATCGCACTACCATTGCAAGGGCTTGTATGAAGATTTATTCTAGTGAGGTGGATATTTTGAGAGGGGCTTTTGTTGGGCAACGAGTTTGTGTGACAACGGATACTTGGACATCTATACAAAATTTGAATTACATGGTAGTCACCGCACACTTCATTGATGGGGATTGGACTTACCAAAAGAAAATCTTGAACTTTTGTCCTATAGCTAATCACAAAGGAGACACTATAGGTAGAGCGGTTGAGTCATGCTTGTTGAAGTGGGGTATAGACCGGTTGTTTACAATCACCGCGGACAATGCTAGTTCTAATGATGTGGCAATTGATTATGTGAAAAAGAAAACAAAAGAAAGAGATAGTAGCATATTGGGTGGTGAGTTTATGCATATGCGTTGTTGTGCACATATCTTGAATTTGATAGTGCAAAGTGGGTTGAAGTCTATTCATGAATCAATTGCTAAAGTTAGGAATGCGGTGCGGTATGTGAGAGCCTCTCCCGCAAGGTTTGAAAAGTTTCAAGAATGTGTTGAAAATGAGAAAATCAAAGCCAAATGTTTGTTGTCCCTTGATGTACCAACAAGGTGGAATTCCACTTATCTCATGTTAGATTGTGCTTTGAAATTTGTGAGAGCATTTGATAGGTTGGAAGAGGAGGATGGGCATTACAAACTTTATTTTTGTGAATCGGATGGGAATGGGAAAAAGCCCATTGGTCCTCCTAACTATCTTGATTGGGAAAATGTCAAGACCTTTGTGAAGTTTCTTGGCATATTTTATGAGGCAACACTTAGATTTTCTGGGTCCTTGTTTGTCACTTCTAATACATACTTCCATGAGCTAATTAGCATTGAAGATTAATTGCAACAGTTGTGTAGTGTTGATGGGGATCCACTTTTGAAGAGTATGGCAGTAGAGATGAAAAAAAAATATGATAAGTATTGGGGAAGTATGGATAATATCAATTTGATGCTTTTTGTTGCTGTTGTTCTTGACCCAAGGTATAGATTGAAGTATGTAAAGTTTTGGTTTAGGGAGTGGTATGGAAAGGATAAGGGGGATGAGATGAGCTCTAAGGTTCGGGATGCATTGAAAAGGTTATATGTGGAGAGAGTGGGTCAAAATGGAGCTTCGAGTTCTAGTGGTAGTGGTGCTTCATTGTCTAGGGACTCCATGCCAAGTGTTGGCAATGCTTCATTGTCTGATCGAATTAAAAGTTATAATAATAGGTTTAAGCAACACTTGGCGGACGAGGACAGTGTGGAAAGCAAATCTGAGTTGGATAGGTATTTGTTGGAGTCTTCTGAGGACCCTGATGTGGAAGATTTTGACATTTTGATGTGGTGGAAAATGAATTCTTCTAGATATCGAATCCTTTCCCAAATTGCTCGTGATGTGTTGGCTATTCCTGTCTCTACAGTTGCATCCGAGTCTGCTTTTAGTACCGGAGGGCGTGTTTTGGATTCATTCCGTAGTTCGCTATCTCCTAATACTGTTGAAGCCCTTATTTGTACTCAAAATTGGTTGAAGGATGCAAAGAAAAAAAGACCAATAAAGCTTCGGGAGTGCATGGATAATGTGGAGGATATAGATGGTTTTGAGATTGACACAGGTAAATATATATTCATTTTGTTTGTTGTATATATCAATTGTTTATTTATTTGCTCAATGCTTAAGAATTATTTTATTTTGAATGGGATTGTAGAAATTGCATCGGTTTGCCCAATGCCTATGGAGGAGGATCCAAGCACCGTTGTGTTGGATGATGATGAGTGATGTGCTACTCTTTGCTTGGAGTTAGTTAGTAGTTAGTATTATGTAAGTATACTTGCTATTATCATTCATTTGTGTTAATTATAAATACTCTATTGTTCATAAACGTTTTATTGTTATTAACACGTGTTTATTTTGTTTTGTTTAGTATATTGTAGGAGTTTCTAGAATGATCAATGATGCATGGCGCACAAACTTACTGGACAAAGGACTTACAAGAATTAGCATTCTTTTGCCTATATGCTAATTATATCTGTACATGTTATTGGTAGTGGACTTTTCACTAATGGTAGTTATTTAGGTATTCATGGGTGGGATTATTATTGGGGATACATGCAATTAGCATTTTTTTGCCTAAATGCTAATTTAATTTGTATATCTTTCTTTTGGCATTTGTGGACAGTGACAAATGGTTTTGTAATACGTTATTAAGTGGAAACATTAACACTTATTGTTATTGACACTGACACACACAGTGACACTAATGATATTATATGCTACATGATAGTATTTTGAGAATTGAACTCTTATTGAGGCAATTTCAAAATATTTTTGCATGGTGAATGAAATGAAAAAATTTAGATCATTATGTGAACATAATTTTTGCACAGGTTTTGGAATATGCTTTTGTGTGACTAAGTTGGCACATGTTTGGCTTTGTGTGACTAAGTTGTCACAAGTTTCATGAATTATTTGGTACATATTTCTTGAACAGGTTGATATATTGATATTGGGCTTGAAAAGTAAAAACTTAATTTTTTTTATTATTAAAAAAATAGTTTTTTCTTTATATTTCAAACCGACCAAACCGACCAAACCGCACCGCAAAAACCGCACCGCTATAGTTCGAAAAACCGACCTTAGGCGGTGTGCATCGGTTCGAATTATGAAAAAACCGACCTCTATCGGTTCGGTAATAAATTTGGAAAAATACCGCCCCTACCGAACCGCGCACACCCCTAATAATGACAATTTGCTACGGAAGGGGCTGGACTTGGTTGAAGAGAGGCGAGATGCTATGGTTCGGCTAGCTTACTGTCAACAGAAGCTCAAGCAAGGTTATGACCCCCACGTGAAGCCGAGGCCCCTTGCTCCTGCTAATTTGGTCCTAAGGAAAGTTGTGGGAATCGCTAAGGACCCAGCATGGGGAAAGTTGGGCCCTACTTGGGAGGGGCCTTATCGTGTAACCTTAGTGGCTAGTATAGGGTCGTATTATCTTGCTGACCTAGATGAAAAAGCTGTAAAACGACCCTGGAATGTAAATAACTTTCGAAGGTACTGCTATTAATAAAAAGCGTTCGTGCCATCTGTTCAGGTATTATTACATTGTGTTAATTGTTAGTTTGTTGGTCCTCAATATCAGGCAAAAACTCAATATATAACAAAGGCTCAATGTTTCTACTAAGTGCTAATGTCAACCTTAGTTATGCCGGGTCTTCAGACCATCTGCTTTAGGAAAATTTAACATGAAGTTCTTTTTCTACTAAGTATTAATGTCAACCTTAGCTATGCCGAGTCCTCGGACCATCTGCTTTGGAAAAATTTAATATGAAATTCTTTTTCTACTAAGTGTTAATGTCAACCTTAGCTATACTGGGTCCTCGGACCATCTACTTTGGAAAAATTTAACATGAAGTTCTTTTTCTATTAAGTGTTAATGTCAACCTTAGCTATGTCGGGTCCTCGGACCATCTACTTTGGAAAAATTTAACGTAAAGTTCTTTTTCTACTAAGTGTTAATGTCAACCTTGGCTATGCCGAGTCCTTGGATCATCTGCTTTAGAAAAATTTAACATGAAGTTCTTTTTCTACTAAGTGTTAATGTCAACTTTAGATATGCCGAGTCCTCGAACCATCTACTTTGGAAAAATTTAACACTAAGCATGGAACAGATACATAGCATGCAATTAATTTTTTCCCACTAAGTATGGAACAGGCACTTAGCGTAAAATTCATTTTTCCCAAGGGCTGAATAACCTACTTTGGCGATTGGATTGGACATGCCAACCTCTATTAAGGATAAACTGTTGTCGTCGTGTTTTTAAGCATACTTCTGTGCATTTAGGTGCTTGCTTTTAGCCTTTTTATGTCAGTAAAATAGGGCTGCTCCCTTGTTAGTTCGTTTTTTCTTAGCTTAAGCATTGTGATGATCCAAATTGCATACCCTGAAGCATTGGGCTATTTAAGCCACGTATACAACTTATAACACAGTAAGACGTAGTGCACGGTAGTGGATGGAGCACGTAAGGAAATCAAATTGAAAGGCCTTAGAATTATCATTAAAATGGCAAGCGTCTACATTAAAGCTGAAAAGGAAAATCATAAGGTAAGTGCTGAATAAGAACTTCCTAAGGGGGAAAACTGCACGAAGAGGGAGCCCAAGGTGGCCTATTCCTTGATCTTCAGTAAAGGGTCTTTTCCCAACTTCGCTGAGGACTCCTTGGCCTGACCCTCCACTTCTGCTCGCTTCAGCTCAGCCTCGGACGGGACTTGGATTTGCTTTCCTTTGTCCTTCGCCTTGGGTGGAGGTACAACTTAGTTAGCTGGCTCGCCAGACCCTTTCTCGGCCTTATCGCCCTGTTCCCCCTCTTTATCAAAAATAGCAACTTCTTTAAGAGGAGGAACTAGCTTTTAGATGGAGGGAGGCAGCATCAGGGTCGTAGTCTCGAGAGCAATTGAAATGGATGGAGGGTCTTCGATCACTCTGATATCCTCAAGATACCAAACCTTCTCTGCTCCCCTCCACTCGAAGTTAGCAGGAACTCTAGTTATGTTTAGGGCTTTCGACCAAACTTGTTGGCAGTATTCCCTGCATAACTCTGCTAGCTCTTCGGCTAGTCGGTTCTCCGTTGCCTTGACCTCCTCATTGTATGCGGCTTTGGTGACGGCCTCCACGGTCTCCCTTATGGCATAAGCCGCTTCTTTGGCTTGGGCAAGCTCCCTTTTCAAGTCCGAGACCTCCTGCCCAGCTTTGGACAGTGCCTCGTCCTTTTGGTGCAGCAGTTTACGTTGCCCTTCCACCTGGGCCTCCGCAGTCTTTGGGCCAGCGTCAGCGCTCTTCCTTTCATTTTGCTCATAGGCCAACTTAGCAGCCAGGTCGCTCTTTTCAGCCTCAACGCGACCCAAATCCTTCTCGACCTCCACCCTGGCCGCCTGCTCGGTCTTTGCCTGGTTCTAGTAGTTCCCCACCAGTTGTTTAGTAGCAAAAACCTCCTGGATTGCCTGCAGAAAGGTGTTTTGACAAATGCACAGGAGAGTAAAACATGTGAATGTTTAAATGATAACAACGAATTAAAAGAGAAGGGGGTAGCACGTACCAAACCTAGGTCCCTCTTCAGGGAAAGAAAAAGGCGCGTCTGACCCATCCTCTCCAGGTCCTCCATGTCCCTTGGCAGAAGGACATGCTGCACTAGGGCATTTGCTGAATAAAGGGCGTGACCCCTCTAGAAGTCCCTTATGCTAACTTGGAGAGGTATCGGGGCCTCGTCCACCTCCAGCACAGGGGACCAGTTGGACTCCCCGCGGGGCACCTCGGCCTGCCCACGGCACTCCCCGCTCTCAACGGACGAGGCACGCGCCCAGCCTTTAGCAACTTGCTGTTGTTGTTGCTGTTTTTGCTTCTTCTCCCATTCCTTATCCGCCTCCTCGCTCTCGTTTCTCCTTTTCTTTGGGAGGTTTGGAGCAGGAAGAAATGGGTCAGAAGGAGGGGGAGGCGGTGACAGCCTCGGCTGAGACCCAAAGGCGTCCCTTTTGGAGGCTTGTGCTCCCCTTCTGGAAAAGAGTGATTTCAAAGTTGCCATGTCCTCGTCCTCCTCGGAACCATCATCTATATGGGCGACAACCAGGCGTTTGATGCTGGAACCCCGGTCCAAGTTGTGCTCCTCGTCCGAGACCCTTCAATAGTCTCTCGGCCTCTTCTAAATGGAATCAGTCAATCTCTTCATCGAGGGATGAGGGTGAAACTACGGATTCTCCTCGAACGGCTTGGGTTTCAAGTGTCGCTGCAAGAGGGGTGGCTTCAACAGTGCGTCCGTAGAGGATAATGGACGGATCGTCAGGCAAATCGTAGGTGGCAAGAAAGTCAGGTTTGGAGACATCTATCCTCCTGCGTCTCCAGTCACTTGCAAGGATGGCATTGCTGACTTTTTGGTAAACGTTCGACAAGGGCTCGAACCCTAGTATGAGGTGAGCGGCCCTCACTTGTAGGTTTCGTTCACAAAGATCTCAGATCTCAAGACTCTGTTGAGCTCCGAGACGATAGTTTTGCTCAGGTGGGGCAACGTGTGTCGTTTGTCTGCCAGAAGGACAGCAAAGAAACCCAACATGGTTAGATTCAAATAACAGATCAAGCTAGGAAAGCATCAAAGGGCAACGAATCTACTTAAAGAAGCTAAAAGGGTCAAAACTTTAAACCGAAATTTCTAAGTCCTAGAGAATCACACCTGGCTATCCCTCTTTGACTGGGCAATAGGGACCATTATACCATCTCCTAGTGGCGATGAGGTAGTCATCCTTCATGCCTTTGTTAGAATTGGGAAGGCAGAATATAAGCCTAACGACGTTAGACCTCGATTTGAGGTAATAACCTACGTCTCTCAACTAGTGGCACTCATACAAATGGACGACATCACGCCATGTGAGGCGCAGGCCCATCTACTCGTATAGAGCATTGACGCAACCTAAGACCCTAAACATGTTGGGTGTACACTGGTCGGGACATAACCTATGGTTACAGAGGTACTCGCTGGTCATGTTCTTCATGGGAAGTGTTATCTCACCCTCTAAGAAGGCAAATATAGGAATGACAACTTGTCCCTCTTTCCTAGAGTCAGCTACAGCTTCTAGGGGGTAGTATTCTAAACCCACTTCCGGAGGAATGTGGTATTTAACTCAAAACCCTTCCATGTCGGAGACCATATCTACTAGACAATTAAACCTACCCATTGGGTTAAAACGAGAGCAGCAATTTAGAAAGAAAAGGGGGAAAGGTTGACAGCAAAGGAGAAAGGGCTCGGTGAAAGGAGAAAATTACTGGAGAAGTATGTACGAAGTTTTGAAAACTTCTTGAAAGAGAATGAGGTTGAACACTTTCAGGACGTGTTTGCTCTTTGGGAGTAATGGCGGATGTCACGATTACCTAAATGTTTTGAATGATTGAAGGGCGGCAGTTCATGAAAGTTATCCCGCTTGAATTTTTAGGAAGAAAGCCGAACCATTAGATCCACATCTTACCACAGAACGTGGGCGATAGGAAGTTACTCAGCATAATTAATGCAGGCGTTACAGGTTACGAAGTGTCATAAGCCTTTCCAGAACCCGAAGGAGGGTTTCTCACGTGCAACATTTGGGGGATCACGTGGAGACAGCACTCGCAAGTCAAAAACCTATTTCTCTCCTCGGATCGAAGCCAAATAAATTTTTGAGGGGCTATTGTGGGGGCCGAAGTGTCAAAGTACATATTTAGGCCTTGGGCCTGATCCGAGAGCATCAGCTTCTCCAAAGGGTTGTAGGGCAGAGACAAAGACACCTAACTTGAGGGCCCGTAAGCCTATCGTCGGGTTATTCGCCATTGAGAGAGATCTGAGGAGAAGGGTCTCCTCGGCCAATTGAAGCAAGGGGCCACAAGATACACCACAATGCCTAAGGAGAAAACCGTGAAGCTCAGCAAGTAAGGCTACACTCTAGTGGAATGCAAGAGGGGAGAACAAGTGAGAAGTACTCCGCAGAAAGCTGCCACCACCGCATTAAAGGCTTCACACCTACCCCTCTAACCGCATTAATGAAAAAGTGACATTTGAGGGGACGGTGATTAGCCTTATAGCCGCCTGGGGAAGGTTTCAAGTGGACAATGAATGGGAAAGGGATCTGCATTTATGATTCCGTGAATAGAGACGTGAGGAAAAAGGAATATAAATAGAGAGGAAGAGAACATTCGGGGGGGGGGGGATTCTTTTTGGGACTCTGGAAATAGCTTTTCCTAAAAAGGATAAGGAACTCCAATCTAGAAAGTTCTCGGATCACATCCGAAGAGAGCTTGTTTTGCACTAGGATCTGTTAGTATACAATAGTGGACCTGATCCAATGTCTTCGCTTTCTATCGTCCAGAACAGCCTAGGTTTCAAGCCCACTCGCTACAAATTTTATTGTTTGAGACCATTTGGGCCTGTACCATTAAGTATTTGGGTCTGGGCTCGATTTGTGTCCCTACAATGGCTTTGGATGTTTCACGTGCAATTGCATTCACAATGTCTTTTTGAATATCAGGATGGCTAAGCTTGCAATTTTTCCAAGTTTTTTGCGACACTTCATTAATAGATTCATTATGATCCCCCAAAAATTGTAGAAGCTCAAGGCAATTTCCTTTATCATTTGAACCTTGAGATTTATCGTGACCACGAAAAGCTAATCCCCGACATAAAAGGAATCTTATGCAATCAACTATTGCATTTAATTGAACCCGATATTCATCTTTATCTTGATTTGATTGCTTAACCAAAACACTTTGAATGTGTTGTCTTTCCTTCAGTAAATCTTCACTCTTCTTGATAGCTTGGTTATGAGCACTATTAACTCCTCCAACATGGGAATCTAACTTTACAAGTTGATTCCAAAGTTTGAATCCCTTTGTTACAAAAGTCTCACCTCCTCCTTGCTTACCAACATCTTGCCCAAATGGGTAGCAGTAAAAACAAAATACTGCATCCTTGGCTATACTATATTCCAACCAATTTCTACCTACATACAAATCGGATTTAAATCGACGGGGCTTTCCAGAAAAATATGATACAGAGAACTCATGAGGAGGTTGACAAGGGCCTTTTGCTAAATAATATCTTTTTATTTCATCATGATTGTTAGGATAATAAGATGATATCTTTTCTCGTAGCTCAGGATCAGAAGGAAGATTTTCTAAGTTAAAGTCAACACGTATTCGCTTAGAAGATGAAGATGAATCTTGCACAGGAGATGAATCTTGGGTACATGATTTTCTTATCAAGTATTTGTCCATAATTCTAGTAAAAGAATAAACAATAAATTATAAGTTATTTGAAATATTAATAAATTATTAATTATTGTTGTTTAGTTGTTTCATTAATTTGTTTGTCTTTTATAAATTATAATTTGTTATATTGTTGTTTCATTAATTATAAAATTATTAATTGTTGTTTTGACTAATATAATTTAATTTGTTTGTCTTTTATAATGTATTGGTTAATTAAATTATTAATTATTGTTTATTAATTGTGTGGGGGGGTAAAAGCGTCAAAGCACCATATGGGCCTGGGGCTTGGTCCGAGGACGTGGACTCCGCTAAAGGGGCCGCGAGCCGCGAGCCGCGAATAGGGCCTCCTAAAAACTGGGGCCCAAAGGCCCGCCGACCAAACCACCAGCCTGCTGGGTGAGGATCCGAGGAGAAGGTCTCCTCAGACATGAGAGTCAGGGACAGAAGAGGGTAGCCCGACGTCCGAGAAGAGCTCCTCAAGATCGGCGAGTCATCCCACGCCTTAATGAAACGTCGAGGAGGGAGACAAGGGAGACATGCAATGCATAAAGCTGCTGCCACCGCATTAAAGGCCTTTCACCTACCCGCCTGGCCGCATTAATGGAGAAATGACTTCTGAGAGGACGGTGGACAGCCTTATGGGCATTGGGGAGCGTTTTCAGGGAAAGGACAGATGGGAACCAGAAATGGGAAGTATAAATAGAGAAGGGTGGACCAAAGGAAGGGGATCCGAATTTTCTCTAAGGAAAGAAGACTCTCTCTCTCTCCCCCTAGATAATAGAAGGAAAGCCTGGACATAAGCTTCTTAGCCCCCGTCCGAGGAGAGGCAGAAACACTCCTCCAACCTCTAGCACGCCAGCAACGGACTTAACCCTTCCCCCATATCTTTCCAGGGCCCTAGGAGGTCTAGGCCTTAAGCCCATTCTCTACAAATACTATTGTGTAGGTCACTTGGGCAGGCCCGGCCACGCATTTGGGCCCAAGGCTAGCTTTGTGTCCTTACAAATTGTTTTTCCCAATTAATTATTGATTAATTAAATTATTGTTTATTAGTTGCACATTACGCTAAAAGAGTTCGTCATGTGCACATTACACTAAAAGAGTTCGTCATGTGCACATTACACATTTCATGTGCTGATGTGCACATTACACTACTTTACCCAATTACCTGGTCCCATGTGCCCATCTGCCTATCCACCCCTACCCCACTCTACAGACAAGCCTGCCTAATTCCCCAATCACAAGAGCCCGCTGCCAATCAAAAAATTTTACAATCACAATTTCACAAATCACAATAATGCTAAAAGACAATTAATGTCTCTGAGTCCAACGCCAACACACAACACCAACACACACCAACAATCTAACACCAACACCAATACCAACACATTTCACACCAACCAACGGATAAGAATCAATCATAAGATAAAGCCAAAAGCAAAATGCCAAATTCAAAAAGTAAAAAATTTAATAAAGTTAAAGTGTTAAACTGAGTGCTTGTTTCTCAAAAAAAAAAAAAAAAAAAAAAAAAAAAAAAAAAAACTGAGTGCTTTAGCCAATGAGCCAATCACGGTTCACTAGTTTAGACAAAGACATAAAGACAAAGTAAATAAAGAGAGAGAGAGAGAGAGAGTCATAAATAATAAGTTAGTAACTCATTGTTCAATGTTCATTATTTCATTTCCTATATTCATTTGAGATAAAGAGAGTGAGAGACTGAGAGAGAGTCAAAGAGAAAAAGAGAGAGATTGAGAGAAATACCTGGGCGATGTGCGATGGCGATGGTGACGATGAGTGACTGTGACTGCGACTGGAATTGCGACTGTGATTGTGCCTGCGACTGCGATGATGTGGACCGATCTCCATCTCCGATGCGACAAGGGGCGACGATGTCTGATCACTGATGAGCAACTGCGATGAGCGACTGGAGCGATCTAACTTCTAAGGGGAGGGCCAAGAGGCATCGTTGCTCTGTTTTTCCTTTTTAGGTTTGCTTAATGCTTTAGCTTTAGTGATTTTTTTAATTTTTTTGAGAAAAGCTTTAGTGATATACTGAACTACTGATAACTGATTTGAGGTTTTTGATCTGTATTGGGGTTTTGTTTTTTTTTTTTTTTTTTTTTTTTTTTTTTTTTTTGAGAAACTGTGGGTTTGCTTCCTCCATCATCTGTTGGGCTTGCTGTGATGCCGTCCATTGTTTTGCTCTTACAATTTTTTTTTTCTTTTTGTTTTTCTCTATTACAATTTTTTTTTTTTTTTTTTTTTCAGATTTTAGTTGAATTTTTTTTTTGGCTTTTATTTTTGGGCTTTTTTTTTATTTGGCTTGAAAGTAGAACAAATATTTTTTTTTTTTTAATTTGAGAGTGTTCCTAATTTTGATTGAGGGTGTTCCTATTTTTTTTTTTAAGGGTAAAAAAAATAGTATATATAAATTTCAAGTCAGGGTGTTCCTGGGAACATCCTGACCATAACGTGGCGCCACCACTGCTCATGGTAGAAAAGGACAAAATATGGGCTCATGGCAACAAGGACAAAATTCACAACAACTAAGTGGCAAGTTGTTACTAATTGTTATTATTGGGGTAAAATAGTAACCTTAGTATTAGATTTAAATTTGAACTAATAACAACTAACTATTTATGTTTGTTGTGAAAATCTTGTGGACATAGCACCTCCCTTTCTCAAAAGACAAACACCACATAACTTTCTTCTACCTACCCTGTATCTTTTATGAAGCACCTTCCATATTGGAGAGGGGAATGAGTTTGACTTTAACGGCCACAATCAATGGCAGTAAACATGAAATTCTATAGGCAACGACAAACTGCATGGGATGCGCGATAGAAGCATCTTTAATGTCTCATAAGTCATGAAGACAATGCCTACACTGGGAACAACCTTTAAGTATTCTGGTATAATCCCTCTGTACAAGCCACGTAGGCCTTCAATCTTCATTATGTTCCACAATGTCCCAAACAAGCCAGTATCATGAACACGGGCTCGACCACCAGCACCCTCCAATTGCATCCTTCGTCTGGTCATTGCCATGGTTAGTTTGCATTGATCTTAACAAGAATACGCTAGACTACTTTCACTTCACCATTGCCGCTCTGTCACCTCTATATCTTCTATATTTCTGTGTTTTTGCCCGCCGTTATTTGAGGTATAGTGAGCCGCAGAAGTCATCACTTCAAGGTGAATCAAATGATGAGGAACAAGGGTTTGCAAGCCACAGAAACTGATTAGCAAAATAGCTCAAGCTAATTTCATCAAGCATTATGCCTCTGTGGAATTATCAAGCATGTATAGTAAGTGTTGAGATAGCCAAAACTTTGATATCAATTTGTTGTAATTGTAATTAGATACTAGGAAAGGATAATTGAAGGGAGATCGTATCCCATACTAATAGCAAACCTGCGCGAATTGCATGATAAAATTTCAACAAGTATGATGAATTTCGACAATTTAAATTTGTAAATTTTTCAAGTTACGAAATACCCTTAATCAGATAAAAAAAAAACAAATTAATCAATCATTTGATAATTTACAGTCAAATGAGACTCTTTGTTAAGAAATATTCAATAGTGATAACATTTCAGCTTTATCTACAGGTTTTACAAAAATATTCCGTCATAACCCATTTGAAACTTAATTTATACTATTTCAATGAAAATTAATTGTTATGAGCATGTCAAATTAGATTATGAGAAAATTAAGTCGCTTGGCTATTATAAGTTGTAAAAGATATGTTAGTAAACAAAACTTAATTAGTAATTTTGCATCTCAAAAAACAAGAAGAATAGTCCTAATTTAAAATAATAAAAAAATAAAATAAAAAATATTTAATTGGTATGTAAAAATTAAAAAAAAAAAAATTAGAATTATTGCCTTAGCCACAAATTGTATTGAGTCGGTTCTATGTGGCTATAAGGGATTGCATAATATGAAATCCGTAACCCCTAGTTCGCATGTTAAAAATATCAATTTTGTCATGTAGTAACTAATGCCCATTATTTTACTATTTTTATTTGCCCTCTCATGTTGTTCATCCACCATTTAATGGAAACCACATTTTTGACATACAAACAAAAGGTTAAGGACTAAAATATAACATTTGAATGTTTAGAACCATATTAAAACATAAAGCAAAGGTTCAAGATCAAAATGGTAAGTCAACCTATAATTAAGCGTGCATTTTTAATTATGTCAAAACTCTTGTAACTCAACTAGCACTTCCTAATGTTTCCATGAAATTATATAAGTTTCAAATCCTCATTCCTCCAACTATCGAATCAAAAAAAAAAAAAAAAAACCCACAAAAAGTTTCCTTATGAATAATGAGTTCAATTAGAGGTGTGCATTAAACCTACCAGCCTTCCAACGGCTCTATTTTTCACCTCCCGTGTCCATGAAGTTATATAAGTTTCAAATCCTCATTCCGCTAACTATCGAATCAAAAAAAAAAAAAAAAAAAAAAAAAAAACCGCAAAGAGCTTCCTTATGAATAATGAGTTCAATTAGAGGTGTGCATTAAACCTACCAATTCTACGCCTCAAGTTGGTGGGTTGGGTTGGGTATAAATTTTATTTTGAGCCTTGGGGTTAGGTTGGATTTAGGTGGATAGTTTATTCATTATAATTATTTTAATTTTTTTTAGTTTGATTAATTTTGTTATTTTGAAAATTAGTTTAGATTAAGTAGGGAATTCAGAATATAATTTACACACATTATACTATGACTTGTAATAATTTATTGGAAAATATGTTTAAATAATTGATGAAAATCCAATTTTTACCATACATAAAATATATAGACGAACAACCTATAGATATCCAATCTAATCTAATTCAAGTGAGTTGAGTTGGATTAGTTTCTACACATGTAATAGATTGGAATTTCTCAACATTGAGACATGCACCTCCCTAAGTTCAATTACAAACCCTTGCTCCCATCCCCTAATTTCTCAACATGACAAGAGGTTGAAAAACCATCAACATTGAGCCATGCACACCACTAAGTTCAATGACAAACCCTTGCTCCCATCCCTTCAACGGCTCTATTTTTCACTTCCCGCATCCTCTCTTTCTCTCACGTAGAATATAAATACTCTGCACCCTCCAGTACAACTATTTCTCACCCCAGAAACTCAGTCTCAGTCTCTCTCCGACTCCATTAACACCCTCACATCCCAATCCCAAAGCTCCTCTCTCTTTCCCTCTTTAACTCAACTAATCAATCCCATCTCACCCTCTTCATGAATTTTCTCACCAGAAATTCAATCACTTTCCCATCAAAAACCACAACACAGAACAAAACAATGACCAAGAAAATCAACACCCTTCGTCGATTCCTCCCTTCTTGCTTCTTCCCCACCACCACAAAAACTCCCACCACCACCACCACCAAGAAACGCCTTAGCACTTCTCTTCGAGATGACATCCCCGACTACTTCACCTACAAAAACACTAACCAAGAACCCATCAAGAACCAAGACCAACACTCCCAAACCTCTTCCACCACTTCCAGCAACGAAACCATAACCAGCACCATCAGTTTCACCCAACCTCGATCCTCCAAGTCCATGGTTCTTGGCACCATCTTTGGTCCTCGCCGAGGCCACGTCTGGTTTTGCATCCAACACGACCGTCTCTCTTCCAAACCAACCCTCCTCCTCGAACTCCCCATCTTAACCACCCAAACTCATCAAAGAAATGAGCGGTGGACTTGTCCGCATTGCCCTCGAATGTGACAAGTTGTCTTTGGACTTCGGTTCTTGTCCTCTTCTCTCAGTCCCGCTCTGGACTATGTACTGTAATGGCCGCAAGATCGGGTTCGCTACAAAAAGAAAAGGGAGTGGGCGTATCAAGTCCATGCTCAAGACCATGCAGAACACCAACGTTGGAGCTGGAGTCATACCTTCAGAATCCGAGGACATCATGTACATGAGAGCTTATTATGAGCATGTTGTTGGGAACTCAGACTCCGAGTCTTTCCACCTCATTAACCCGGACGAGTGCCCTGGTCAAGAACTAAGTGTGTTCTTGCTCAGGTCCAGGAATGGCAATTTTCTTTGATTCTTTACGGGGATTTGCAAGGTGGCTCGGAAAACTTAATTGTTTTCTTGCTCTTGCACTTGAATATCTTTACTCTTTACTCTCTTGGAAATGGAGTTTCTTTGTAATTGGATTTTTCTTTTAGAAAAGTCGGGGAAAAGGGTTGCTAATTATATAATTGAAGAGTCTTTTAGGCCTAATTCTTTAGTCTTTCAGTCTATGAAATCAGATTTGTGTACCATATCTCTCTATGTTAGATATAGCACTAGAAACTTCGAGATTTTTAGCCAAATCAACAATAGTTAATGAGTTTTCCTTCTCTCTTTCTTGTCATAATGTTCTACACTATGAAAATGTTTTTTCTGTTTGGTATATGGCACTTTCTACTTGCTAGAAATTCCCTAGGATTTGGATTGAAGGAGTTGTGTACTATCAAGCCATTCAAACCGTATCTTATACACCGCACCACACACGTGACCGCAAAAATAAGGTGCGGTGCGATTATGAATTTTGCTAAACTCTCAAATCGCACCACACTGCACTGCAATTGCAACCACAAAAATAAAATGCGATGCTAAAAATGACTCAAAATTGCACTACATCGTACTGTGAACACCCCTAGTACTATATTTCATTTTCTAGACAATTATTGAAACTTAGTACTAAAGGGTGAATATTCTTAGCTAATCCTCAAAAGTTCAGTTGCGTGTAGGCATCTAGTCCAAATCTCTATATTTAATTGAATGATTTATTACCAGCTGGACTTGAGAATTTTTGCAGCATAAATGGCGTGGGTTTAGAAGCAATGCCACCCACAAAAACATTAAGATTCGAATCTTTCTAGCCTTACATTTATTGGAGTTTCAAAAGGACCTTATGTTTTAACATATTTTGACCATTCTTGTGCAACTATGGACCACTAACAAAGCATCAACCAAATATAAATGTACCAATAATCACTTGCAGTTGCAACTCTGCTGCAAATTTTCAGGGTGACCAATCACAATTGACCACATATTATCAGCCATACAAGGACAACTGTAAAACCCGTCATTTTCTTTCACATGGTAGCTTTTGGTTTAGTAAATTTTCTTTTTTTAAGCAGTGGTACATGTATATAACCTTTGCTCTTAACAGAGATATTTTTGCTACAACTGTTTTGATTTAACAGTTCGTAATATGGACAACTTTTCATTTTTTCAGAAAGCAAAATGTAAACCATTTATAAAATTCAGGATGGGGCAAAAAAAAGAGATTCAGAATTCAACCTCTACCACGGAATTTACCTCCTTTTCTGAGGGAAAAAGAAAAGAGGAAAAAACAAAATCTTCTTTTGCATTATATATGGTCATTTCAAGCTCCTGAAATGTATATAATAGTGTATGAAGCAATTAAGTTCATCTTCTAAAATTGCTCACTGAGATGTTGGAAGGGAAAGCTGTGGTCCGCGAGACTGACATGCCTGAGGCAATGCAGAACCGTGTCATGGAGTTGGCTTACCAGGCTCTCGATCTACATGAGGTCTCTGATTGTCAATCCATTGCTCATTACATCAAACAGGTGTGTTTTAACCCTCTTGAGTCTTTACAAATCAGTGTAAAATATAAATGAATTATCTGTATATAAATACCTTCCTTTTATAATACAAAGAAAAGAAACTGTCTTTTACACTAGCCGTAGGATATCAATAAAATCTTTGGTTGGATTTTGTCACAGAATAGAATGATGTAATAATGTTTAGTGGATCGAGAGAATGTAAATGATGAAGAATGACAAACTAGAACGCTTTTGTTTTTTTAATGTTCAAAGGCAATGGAGCAAAGAAGGATTCAAACGCTATGTTTGATGCAAAGATAAGCAACACTGTTTTCCACGTATGCTGGACAAGATTGATGGAATCCGAAAACAAATTCCCCCTACTTTTTTGAAAGCATGTATATTATCCTTAATTAATGACAACTTGACTGCTTAATTAGATAAACATCTTCTATGGATCAGACCTTAGCCGCCACTTTAGGTCAAAATCAACTTTCTCAAAAGAGGCATAATTGCCTGTTGATTAGAAAATATTAAATTGATGGGTTCAAGAAGTTATCTATTATAATCTATTGGGAGTGAGATTCTTTCTTCTACTTTTTATTTTTTTGGAGTGAGGAGGGGTGCAGGGATAGATTCAAAAGTTAGATCTTTTATAGCGAAAAGAAGTGAAAAAGGTGGGAAAAAACTGTTAGGTCACCTTTCACTCTCTGTGCTTGGTTTCTTAAAATGCATGTAGCAAGCTATTATGAACTTCAATATTGAATAAATGAAGTAACACCCTCGTGACTGAATAAAAGTTCAGGAGTTTTATTATAGATAATCCTCTGAGGGGGAACTAACTTTCTTTTGCTTCAAGTCATGTGTAATACATACCAAAAAAAAGAGTATACATGGTATAATGTCATATAGCATGCAGTTAATTATGTTTTCCTGAAGATAGATTTTTCTAGATAATATAATTTCAACTTGCTAGACAGAAATTTAATGAAGTTTATGGGCCAGCCTGGCATTGTGTAGTCGGCAAAGACTTCGGGTCTTGCATAACACATATACATGGATGTTTTATTTTCTTTCATGTGGAGATGTTAGAGTTTCTGATCTTCAAGGATGGCAAGGACTTCACTGAAAGCAGGGAAGAGGCTGCTGGAGTTCTGCAGAAAGCTGAAAGAAGGGAAAATGCTATTTGTACTGCAGGAAACTGGAAAAAGCGATCCATAAAATCCATTTTTGACGATTAAAACTCAATCTACTGCCAAGAAAGTTGGAGATCAAAATATGCTAGGCACTTCAATCTTAGAAGCAAAGAAAATATTTTATTGGGATACTAAATAAATTTTAAACCAAAAATGATGTCTCAAATATTTGGGTTCAGCTTCATGAATCATGTGATTCACTTATTCTATTCTATTGTGTGTTTGTTATTTATCTACACTAACAGGCTTGAAGGATTACCTCATAAAAGAAATATTAGAATTCAAAATTTTAACCAAATATTTTAACAACCTGTCAACATAGTCTACTAATCCAAATTTTAATAATAATCCATAATATTTTATACTTTAATAAACTATATTTTGTCCAGCATTCGACATGAAATCAAGTCATTTGATACTATACGTTATATACATGACATATAGTTCATAAACATCACTCTACCTTGAGCAGTACTACAGGAGCAGAAGTTCATTTAGTGGGCAGCAATTGCTTTATGGATGTTCCATTAACCAAGGGAAATGAATTGATATTTTTGAGTTTTGACCACCTGATGTGTCTAGTATGCGAGCACATACCTGAAAATGCAGCAATAAAGAAACATCCAACAAGTAGAAGAAAGCGTGAAAAGCGTACTTCTCAAAGGTAGCACATCAAGCAGTATAGCTTCTTTAAGTGATCACAAGTTTTCATTGCCAGCAAGGAAGAGGTAATCTGCATCCCAAGGACTAGATGCAATAAACATAGTGATCTAGACCTCAGGATGCAGATTACCAGTACCTCACGCAATTGAACATCAACGGCAAACCAATAAGAGAAGATAGAAAATACATTGGTCCATAGAAGATTTCTAGCAGGAAGGGTTGAGGTATGAGACCATTGAGCATGATTACTGCAATTTATAACTGTTCTTAAAGTTAGCATGATTCTCAACTTATAAGTTAATATATTGTGAAGGGGCGCATATGGTATAAAGCCATGATAAGGTGCCCTAAGCAGAATCTTCCATGATTCTGTTCTTTCCCAACCAATGATTTAGTCGGGACATTACTTTTAATAGAAAATGACTGTTTAACCTTGACTACTTTTTCAAGAAGATTAGAGATCTTTTCTTAGCTTTTAATTAAAGGTTTTCTATAAATTACTTTAACTCTCATAAACTTTGAAGGGAAATCCCACACTAGAACATTGTCTGCCATAAACAGAGAACTGTTTAGTATGCTTGAAGCTTAACTCTGCAATTGAAGAATCCTAAGCTTTGTGATTAAAGGCAAATCATGTAGGATTCTCAAGCATTCTTCATAATGATGATGATGATATGACAAGGAAAGGGTTGCCACATTTACATTTTCTATTTGGTTTGATGGTCCCTATCAGCTTTTATGACGTAGCATATTCTATTCCCTTGCCTATTTTTAAGACATGTTAATGTTCTATTAGCTCACAGGTCACAGCGCTGGGCTTGTTCAGTTGAAGCGACATGCAAAATGACGGTAACCTTAAGTGGTCTTAATCAGGACAAAGTTGGATATCTACTTCAATCCCTTCATATCCAGGACAAGTCGATTACTGATAGTAAACTTCACTCCATAGTTACTTATCAGTATCTACAAGCTGGTGATGCCCTTATTGAACTAATGCAAGTGAAAACGTGAAATCCCATTACTACTAAAATGAAACAAAATAATGCACAAAAATGAAACAAAAAAACCCAAGAAAAGAAAAATGTAAGTTAGAGCCCAAATAGCAACTGCCAAAATACATTAGTTATGGTTGAGTTTTTTATTGCAATCGATATCTTTTCTAAGGAGTAATATAACATTAAGTTAAAAGGGTTATTTGTTCATTTACTTTTGTTACTTTTTAATGTAATAAAACCCGCTTAATTCCTTTTCAACAAGTGCAATTAAATGCTAGTTAAATATTCCATAATATGCAATTATAGCCCATGGGAAATGTGAAAGGATGTCATTGATACTTCTCCGCAATAATTAACTTTTAAGGTAAAAAATAAGAGCATAACTGGTACACTTGGCCAAAAGACATTTTAGTACGTGACCCGGGTAACATGGTATCTTAAAAAGGTAGCATATATGAATAATGCTCCCATGTACCATTAGAATAGATAGTCATGTATGTTTATACCATGGTCTCTAATCAATAACCTCTCTCTCTCTCTCTCTCTCTCTCTCTCTCTCTCTCTCTCTCTCTATATATATATATATATATATATATTATTACTAAGCTCCAATTAAGCCACGTCAGCATCTACGTCATTATTTTTTTTCTTTCTAATTTTCTTATAACTAGATGATCTCTCGCGCGATGCACGGACTACTTTACCATTTTACTTGAAATCATTTTTATGTATATTAAAATCTACATATAATACTTAATACTTCTTTTGTTGTATAATATTTATATTTTCCCACAATATTGTTAAATACTTTGAAACTTGATTTTTTATAATTCGTAATTTATTTTAAAAAATTGTATAACATTGTAAGATTATAATATATTATGATATTTACCGTTAAAAGTAGATTTTATTTTTCAAACTGATTAAATGATTTTGAAATCTACAAATAAGAATTAAAATATAAAATACTTTTATATTCTAAAATTACATAAATTTAAGCAACCTACCAAACACTTTCTCAATCATTCTATTCTCACAATAAAAAATGGAGACCTTGATCATAAACACCCAATTAATTATCTCAATGGAGTTAAGGAAATCATTTGTAAATATCAACATAAAGAGAACGTGATTAAACAAAGAAAATTTAATTAAACAAAGAGAAATTTGCTAAAAACACATTCATTTATCAAAATTCAATTGACTTTAGTTGAGCTTTTGTATCCTTTAAAAAAAAGTGAAAAAACCTTTTAAGTCACCATCGATTTTTGTTTTTACCACTATGGCTACATACAAAGAAACCTACAAATTATGAATTCTAATACAGTTTTTTTTTTTTTTTTTAAAAGCTAACTTCATAAATAATCAATTTGAAGGTTTCTTTTCATTTTCTTTAGTTCTAAAATAAAATACATTTATAACTTTCCCAAACCAAAATCTCCAACACTCAAAGACTCCAAGCGAATCATAACCTTCACAAAATCTACAATGTCTGACTTCAACATCAAAATCATAAGCTACCGTCATTGAATAAAAAACGCAAGCCCCTTTCCTTGGTCATAGTCTACTCATGCAGGTTACAATCAAATGATACTGTAACGTTGGAGTTATGTAAGTGTCATTGAAAGGTTGAAGCTAAATGACATCTTTTTTTGTCTAAATGTATTTGAGATAGGATGATATGAAAGGCTATGGATATTTGTAGATAAAGGAGTAAAAGTGAAAATGATGAATGGAAATGCAAAGAGTTTTTTGTGTGTGTGTGAGAGATGAAAGGTCTTGAAACATTGAACCAAATGAAATAAATAGTAGTCTTAAACCATTGAATACAAAATGTAACAAAAATTAGTCTTGAAATATTGAACCAAAGGAAATAAAGAGTCTCCACTATTAAATTTGTTCTTATCTCTAATATGGTTTAAAAGTATCTCAATTTTCTTCATAGAGTGCACCGTATGGCAGAACCTCATACCCTCTCGCATGAGGTCTCTGCTTTTATATATATATATATATATATATATATATATATTGATTGTTTTTAACATTTTTTTTATATTTACACTTCTCCAACTTTTCTCCCTCTCTTACCTTTTCACCTCCCCACTACTTCTTCAATTTTTCTCTCTCCCTTACCTTTTCATCTTCCCACTGCCCTTTACATTAATATCATTCTTCCTCTTTCCCTTCATCTTCTTTTATTTTTGTCTCTTCTTATTCACACATTCTTACTATAAATTTGTTACTATGAAACAAGATCTCTCTCTCTCTCTCTCTCTCTCTCTCTCTCTCTCTCTCTCTCTCTCTCAATTTTTTGGTGGATTTTTTTTTCTTTACATCTTCGCTTTAGATTGGTAATTTTTTATATTCTTTAAAACTTTACTTTAGGTTAATGGGATTAGTTTTGTTTTTTAAATTGTTGTTGTTGATTTTTTTTTTTTTTTTTTGGGGTTCTCTTTGATTGTTAAATGTTGTCCTATTGCATTATAAAGAATTAGATAAAGCATATAAAAATATAATATTATTCTATTGCATAGCATAATTTGGATAATTTTGTATTTATTCTATTACATATAATGATTTTTTTAGTGCTCAATTTAGATGTTAAACTATGAGACTTTACTATTTTTTTTTTTTAATTGTTATGATGGAAAAAGTACTCTTAATAGTTGTATTAAAAGTACTCTATAATGCCATTTATTTAGAGAAAAACAAAACTTAGCCAAATGAAAATAAATGGATGGGTGACAAATTTTAGCTTTTGCAATTTTATTTTTATTATTATTATTATTTTCATTAACATGCCTTTTGAATTTCTGAAAAAAATTGTATTGTTTTCATTTTGATATGACAAAATTTATATTTATGATTTATGATTGTTCCTATATTACATTTATGATCATTCCTATGATTAATAAAAGTATAATTACGAACTACATTACTCTTTATTAAATTAGTTTAAGTTGTAAAAAAAATTAATAAAACTACCATAAATATAATTATCACACATAACACATGAATTTGCGACTAGTATATATAAAAAAGAAAGAGAACAATAACAATCCACCAGGTTCACATTTACCTCTCAGAAGTGTTGCAAATCTATAACATGATTAACAGTCATGGCGAAAATATCTCAAGATTCTATTAAAGTGATAATGTCATAAGCAATTCAAATGTCACATTATTAACAGGGTAGTGGAAGGGACTTGCTAGAATCTATCATTATCTTAGAGAAATGCCCCTTCTACCCATAATGATCGTCCGTTCAAAAAAAAAAAAAAAATGCTACTGTCAAATAGTCATTTCAAAAAGATGCTCAAGACATTTTCCACTTCTCCTGTAAGATCATACATGAGATCCTTCTAACCAATACATCGAAATCATTTAAAGGTTTCAGCTATTAGGATGTGTGCCCTTAAATCCTATTGTATGATGCTATGTATAATATTATGTATGACATTATGTGTGACATAATGTATAACTTGATATTGTGATTAATAAAGTTGTTTTATTATTATCTAAAATAATAGTAACATGAATATTATGACATTATCATATAATCCATAATATGCATAGTATGTGATTTATGTGAAAAGTCACAGAAGATATAAGTCACAAGTTCTTTATAAACTCAGAATTATAGTTCGTAGTCGGTAATGAAATTGGGCATTTCATCTGTGAAAACTATAACATATCAACTAAAATGATTTGTCTTGATTAGTTGGTATGTTGATATGTTTTAAGGGTTAAGACATATTGAACTGGACTGCTGTGAGATTTATTATTCTCTTAACGACTGTCAAATGAATAATAAATCTCACGACTTATATTTACATGAACTCTTAATCCTAAAAGGATAATGGACTTGATCATGAAATGTAGGTTGCTTTGATATATTAGGAGTGAGATCTAAAGACACAATCAAAACTTCAGTATGTTGGACGGTCATATTTAGTGATGGAACATATATTCTCAAGATGGAATTCATAGTCTCTTAACAGAGATACAAAATATTTCCTTGAGATAAGTTTAATAGGTTTGGTTATTCAGAGTGTTAAACCTAACCACTTTAGTAAGAAGTTACTAAAGTATATATTTATGAAATTAGATTTCATAAATATATGATGAATAACATAGAGGATTAAACTGAATACTCAAGAATTAAGATGTAGTAATTTACAAAGTGGCAGTCTACATACATGACTTTGTATTACTACGAATATTTTATGAAGAGGTTGCATGTATAATAAAATCTTGGGATATAATTTATAAATAAGGCCTAGAGTGCAACTATATTTATATAGTGGTATTAAATATAGTTAATGGTAATTTTGAACTTGTCAAGAGTTGACAGAAAAGCCTAAGACCCATTAGAACTAGTGTCTTATTGGTCCCTTTTGGTCCCACTCCAAGCCATATACTAAAGCCCAATTGGAAATGCCTAAAAGACTAACCCAATTAGATAATCAATCATAAGGAAAAAACCATACAGAATTTTTGGTAAGAACATGAAATGGTGTGTATGTGAGTGTGAGATACTCTCTTATTCTCCTTTTGAAAACTGGTTAAGACACCACACATCTTGGGCATAAAGTGGAATTAGAGTGAAGATTAAAAGTGTTCTCAAGTACTTCTAATCTTTTGTTTTGAAGTTCACCACACTAAGGTACACTCTCTTATTCTTGAATTTTGAAATTTATATAGTACATATTATCAATTGCGAATGAAGTAGATTCGTTAATTTTCCACTGTGTATGTTTTGTATATGATACAAACATGTATTAACCAACATCAGCTACTATGCAAAGTCCTTGAATTTAAAAATTGATAAGTAATATCTTCATTTTATTGACGGTTGTATTGAATACTTTCTCAGAGTACTTGTCCTTGGTGAGAATTGTTTGCCAATTGAGGTGAGCGTTGCATGTATTAAAATTATCCTTAAATTGTATCATTTATAGTGAAATTTTTAGCCATAAGTGTATGCTATCAAACGATACACTGCAAACTGCATATTACCAAATTAGGGATATTAATGTGGTGGGGTGAGGCCAAAGGATGAAGTCTTCATCCTCGCCATGCATGGTTTTATCTTACTTTGTTTCCACTCTGTCCTGCATGATGGGGAAAATTGTCTTTCTCATCTCTACCCCTTGAAGCATTGCAAGCCCCACATCCCACACTTGTTAAAATTTTATTTTTATACAATCTGGTTCATTAATATAAATATACTTGAAATTACAATTAAAAATATCATATCAAGTTAAACTAATCTTTAGCAAAAACTGAATAATATTGTCCAAAGTGTTTAACAAGAAAATATCACAACAAATACAAAAATCTTAATACCCATACATTTTAAATAGTTAGTATTACAGAGCCAATCTTTAATACTAATAGTGCGGAGTGAGGCGGTAAGGAAAAGCCTAAACTCATTCCCACCCCCACCCTACCACCTTTGCAGGATGGAAAAAATCCATGCGAGATGAGGCGGGACGGGACGGGACGAGACAAAATTGCGGTCTCTATACCAAATACTAGTCGGGATTATCCTTGGCTACAAAACTTACATTAACAATGAAGAGGAAAAAGAGGATAATGCTAATTTTAATCACTATATGGCGTATACGCTAGTTTAGCAAAAGGGGCCTTATCAAGAATTTATTTTTCCAAGTGAAGCAACTATAACTTTTGGCATTGGATCTCACAATTACTGTTTCTTTTAATTTGGTGAGAAAATACATTACATTTGAACTAATCCTTATTGTTATTTGTGTTTATTATCATTATAAGTTCGAAACTATATTGCTAACTTGCTTAACAAATAATTCATACAAAAAAAAAACACTCGCTTAACAAATAGTTACATTAGCCGCTAAAGCAGCGAGAAAACATGGTAATTTGTCTAACCTAAGAACTCAATCCTAAAGCTTTTAGCATGAATTATTGAATCATTATTATCCGTGTTCTGAATCTTTAAGATATGGACTCTTTCATTTTTAAGTACTATGTAATTTTCAGAACGATCATTACACCTGAATATTTAAACCTGTTTCAATTTTTTCTTCAATTAATTCTCTTAGGCATTGACATTATTTCTTCACTTAATTTTTGTTGATGCTCAAAATTGCAAACATTTTGGGTCAAGAAGTAAAGCCCAAGACCCAATGAATTCAAGCCTTAAGTAGTAGAGAATTTAAGCCTAATAGAAAGTAATGCCTAAAGGCCCACCAAGAAGATTGAAGAGCAAGAAAGACCCATTAAAACAAAAAAGAAATAAAAGTCTAGACCTACATTTGGGCTGAGAGAGAAATACAAGGGAAAGTGACTTACAATAGAATACAGATTTTCTGCAGAATGACTTTGGCAGATTAAGGCAAATTAGGTCCAAGACCCATTTGATCTAGTAAAGATTATTTGGCCCACAAAGTCCCAAAATTTTTTGTATAAAAGGATAAGATGCCAAACTTATCTCTAGTAAGAGACACGATGAAAGAAAACAAAAGTAGCAGCAGGAGACAACGCGTGAAGAATAAATAAACCAAAATCAGAGAAAAGACAAAAGTAGAAAGGCATGTGAGTAAGGTAAGGTCTGGGCTCTAAGCTTTTGCCCTTCTACATCCCAGCCATGCAATGGAGTAGGGCCCAAGGCCAATGAGGTGCAGAAGGTGTGGTGGGGGGAAATAACCTAGATCTAGTATCTTGTCAAGCCCTCTTTTGGGAATGTCTTACTAAGAAGACATCTTTACCAAAAAAATGGGAAGAAGGTAGGTTGGAACCATCTAATGCATGCCAGAAAGTGAAGACAAAGAGAATTAATAAGAGCTTTACCATTTTGGGAAAAGATAGAGAGGTAATGGTGTATGGCAAACTGTCCTACCAAAAAGATGAGGAAGTTTGTTGTAAAGCCAAGTAGTGGAATTAAACCCACTTGCACATGGCCAAAAGATAGTGGCCAGTATGTTGTGGGTGTTGGCTAAATGTCTACAGCAAACAAAATGATTGGTAAAAATAAGGGTAAAACTGTAAAAGATCATGGATTGAGTTGTGGTATAAATAAGAACAGTACCCATGAATATGGGAACAACAACAACACAAAAACCAAGGAAATGTGAATAGTGAGTTGAAACTTGAAAGGGAAGAAGAGAGAAAAGAGAAAGAAAGTGACATTGGAGAGGAGAGAAAGTAGAGAATATACGATAGGAGAGTATAGCATGCATCACTGGGAATCCTTTCCCTCCCTTAGAAAACATCAAAGCGCAATCTTTGCAATCTCTAAAGGATGACCACACTGAATCACATTCCAAACCACTCAACTTTGTAACCTAATCGGGTAACTAGATTGTGTGAGTTGGAGTTAAGCTCTCAAAGTCAACATCTTGCTGAGAACGGTTTTTTTTTTTTTTTTATTCATGAATATGTCTACAAAAACTTTATTTTTTATTTGCTAATACATGTATTAATTTGTTTTGCTTTAACTAATCCTGTTGTACATGTGTTTGTGTGTGTGTACACACACACACATATTGCAGTCCATATTCTGCACAGTATATTTTATATATTTGAGAAAATGTATGCTGACCCATGTAAACACACACACACACACACACACACATATTGCAATCCATATTCTGCATAGTATATTTTATATATTTGAGAATATGTATGCTAACCAATGTAAACTAACATTTGCTTGATGGGTATTTTCTTTGGATTTCAAAGTTTATGTGCCGGAAGTGGAGAAATATTTCTATAGTAGAAGATGAAGAATAATCATTCACGTTTCAAAAAAGTGTAAAAAACTTTATTGCACAGTATAAAGTTAAGAAAATTCAATTCCATAGCAAAAGTTGGAGAAATGTTCCTTTTGTGGTAGAAGTAGAGAATAAGCCCAGTTTGCAGCGTCTTTCCCTAGACTTTGAACTCAATATTTGTGCACAAACTAATAGCGGCAGAATGGGACCTTGGAGCTCATTCCATGGGAGTGTCAGACCCAAATTCTTTCATCAAAAAAGCCTAAACTAGAAGTTATTCAATAACATCAAGACACATGTCTAAGATACAATAAGTAAAATAAAATAAAATAAAAAACACCCACAATAATTTTTATTCAACTCACTTATCAAAAAAAAAAAAATTATTCAACTCACCTTAGGTTGGGCAAAAGGGCCCATAGTGGAAATGAGAGTTCCTCATGCATCACAATTTTCATATTGCTGAAGATCATATATATTTGAAATAGAGACTGATCTCCAAGGCTTTTTTTTTTCCCCCTAAGAAGTAGGTCTCTAAGGGTATTCTATTATGGACAAAGTTTAACTAGCCTTAAGTTATACCCTTGCTTGATATATTTTTATTAGAGGTAAATTTTGACAAATCCACTATTAGATGAAATCTTCTTCTTATATTTTTCATACTGATAAAATTTTTAACAAATTAGAGATCAATAGGTATGTCATCAATAAATTTTTTAAATTGCAAGTTTTTATATTTTAAAATTATGCATAAAATATAAGTTTATAGATCATATAATAAATAATATCTTATTGACACAAAATGTGACATGTATTAAAAGCATAAAAAACATACAATTCAATAGTTAAATTTTCAACCTAATGGGGTTGGCCAAGTGGTTGGGTACTTGATCTCAAAGTGATTGTCTTGGGTTTGATTAGAAACTCCCTAGTTCTAAGGGTCGTCAATGGGCCGGCTCGGGCCGACTCGGCCCAATTTCACTTGGCACATGGGCACAATGGGCTGGGTATAATGGTCTATTAACTAGTTAACGGGCCGGGTCGGGCTGGGCCGAAAGAGAAAACCTCAGCCCATGACCCTGCCCATGGGCAATGCCCATTTTGTCTTTAGCGAGCTGGGCTATCAGGTTGGGCCTAATAGGCTTCCCATGGGCTTATGTTAGCATATTATTTTATTATTTTTATAAGGAAAAAATCAATTTTTTATAAGGGAATAATCAATCTTTTTTTTTAAAGGAAAGAATTAAAGAATTTAATACTTAATTATAAATTTTTTTACATTCAAATCTATTTAATTTTTTGTTTTGTTGATGGAAACCTATTTAATAAAAAAAAGATGTCAAATGGTTAATTCAAATTTGCTAAATTACTAGAACAATATATATTCAGTAAACTAAGTTTTGCACAATTATTTTGAGTATCTTAGTGGTTGAGGGTTGGGCTACTGGGCTAGCTCACCGGATACACATGGACATAAAAACTAGCCCATGGCCTGACCCACTAGGCTAGTGGGCTGCCCATGAGCCTTAATAATAACGGGCTAGGCCACCCCTTAGCCCGGTGGGCCATCGGGTTTCTACGTCGAGCTATGGGACGTGGACTATTTGATGACCCTTACCTAATTCAAATCCAAGCACCAGCACTTTGAAAAAACTTCATAGGTCAGCAATTTACCCCCTATGGGCCCACCCGTCGTGAACAGTGATTAACCTCTGGTTGAAAGTTTTGAGGAAACAATATGAGAAACCAAAAAAAAAAAATAGTTAAATTTTTAAGATATGTAGTAATATTTATTTTATTGAGTAAAGTTGTAGTCTTAAATTACAACTAATTTTGTAACTAAACCTTGTCCTTGCATTACTTATTGAGAACAATTTCCAAAGGCTTTAGCTTAATTAGCACATCTTCATGCACAAAGTGCTTAAGGATTTAAGAGAAAAAGGATTTCAACTGCAAAGGTAGCAGCATATTGTAACTTATTTATAAAATTATAATAATAAAATAAAAAGTAAAAAGACTAACGAGCACCACATTGCCATGGGCCTATAACTCCCGCAGTATCCTTAACCAAGAAACATTGATACTTCTGACAATCAAATTCGTAAACAGAGGGATTCTTATTTTACGCTTTGTATGCAATGGTTAATCTTTTTAGTGAAAAATTAGTCTGACACATGCAGAATTATGCGGTACAGTTTTTCTTGTTAGTTTTCTTGTTAGTATCATAGCCATCTAATCTTAATCGATAATCTTTTCTTATAAAATATATGTTTTCATATCGCAAAAGCTAATGTTCTTATAATATATATATATATATATATATATATATATATTTATATCTTATGTTCTAAATTTCCAAGAATGATCATATCCGGTTTGTATCATGTACAAATTCAGTATCCTTATTGGTGCTTCCCAAGTCCTTAAAACACTATCTTAATAAACAAAAATAATTTCCCAGTGAAATGGAACACATTCAGATACATTGATAGCATAGATGGTAAATATGCAGAGACAGACAAAGTAACAAACAAGCTGCAAGAACAAAACTTTAGTGATGCTATGATCACCAATGAATACTATCATGTTACGACCTAATCATATTGGAATTGGGTACAGTTGATGTTCCTCATTGTGCTAACTACCTATACATGAAAAAATATGGGCTCATGGCAGCAAGGACAAAATTTACCACCACAATTTCTCAAAAGACAGACACCACGGAACTTTCTTCTACCTACCTTGTATCTTTTATGAAGCACCTTCCATATTGGAGAGGAGAATGAGTTTGACTTTAATGGCCTCAATCAAGGGCAGTAAACGTGAAATTTTATAGGCAACTGTAAACTTCATGGGATGCGCGATAGAAGCATCTTTAACGTCTCATAAGTCATAAAGACAATGCCTACACTGGGAACAACCTTTAAGTATTCTGGTATAATCCCTCTATACAAGCCACGTAGGCCTTCACTCTTCATTATGTTCCCCAATGTCCCAAACAAGCCAGTATTATAAACACGGGCTCGACCTCCAGCACCCTCCAATTGCATCCTTCGCCTCACAAGATCCAAAGGGAATGTTGCTGAAAAGTAAGCAGGAGAGAATGAAAATCATGTAGATATATTGAAAATGCCAGATATAATTAATGTCAACTATAACCAACCATTTGATTATAAATTGCTAAAAATAATTTACAATATGAGATTCATAACTAGATCAGTTTTTGCTGGCACTGTCAATACAGGGGAAAACAGAAAAAGAACAGTAGCACCTAACAAATCTCATCAGGATAGTAGTTTCAAGCCTTCTTAAACTAGTTTACCACTTGTAACTAAAGAGCACCAAGGCCTATTGAGTGTATGCATAAGACATGGTGTGGTCATTCAGTATGAGGAAGTTTGCCACTAACTCCACAGCACAAGTTACACAATTGTCATCAGACTCCAATGCACAACACATTTCAGGACAAATGCCATAACTTATGGAGAAAAAAAATCTTTTGTACATAGGTTTCCCAAAAATTAAAATATGCCAGATTGAGCAAGACATCTAACTCAACTTCTACAAAAACACAAGCATTGCAACATAAGAAGTTTTTCTCACATTTAGAGGCTTGATGAATAGTAATAAATGATATTGAAAAGTTCATCTCCAAAAGATATTGTATGAACACCCCACACAAGATACAACAAATATATATATAATAAGCCATTGATTAGCAATGAGGAAAACAAATTCATATATGCAAACAAAATTTCCACTTATCTCCTTTCCATCACCATTGCCATGACATCACATAAATATAAGCACTAGTTAAAACCTCCCCTCCCCCCACCCCTTATGACCAAAACTTATCCATAAAAAAAATAAAGAAAAAAGTAAAAAGAGGTCCTAGGCCACTTACCTGTTGATGATGCAATGCCTGAAAGACTGCCACAAGCAAGACTGACCATGACAGGGGAATCATCAGGCCTGATGCCAAAAGAAAATATTAGTATGGTAGTACAACCAAATTGCACAAAGCAAGAGACAGCAAACATAACTCCACAACCAAAATGCAGTATTCACCTATTTGACTGCCAAAGCGATCTCAAGGTCTCATAAACAGAAAAGCTTATTGCTATACTAGGTCCAACACCCTGTGTCACGCAAAGAATACCAAGGGCAATTTAAGTCAATAAACTAGAGCCACGAAGGAGAATGAGGAGGAGGAGAAGAAGAAGAAGGTTAAAATCATACTAAAAGTGTCGGTCCAAGTCCCTTATACAAGCCCATAAAACCTTCGTCTCTGCAAATGGTATGAAATGAATGCCAGATACCTCTGTAGTAAGTTGCATTTGTCTGCAGATTTTAAAAATCTAATTGAAGTAAGAAAAAAGTTGAAATTCAAAAGACAGAGGAAATAGTTTTTCCTTATTCTTTTTTTTTTATAATCAGTTTTTCCTTATTCAGTTCACTGTTAGTTTTACTCTCTGCAAGACATGTCCTCACAAGATCCACAAAAAAAAAAAAATCAACCAAGATATGCTGCCATTACCTGTGCTGCAAGACGTGTCCTCACAAGATCCAGCGGATATGTAACAGAGGCAGCTGTTATACCCGCCAACCCACCACCTACAAAGTGCACACAAACATCTGAACTCATATTACCCCTACGATTTTCCCCAAGAATCGAATGCAACAACTGCAGAACATAAAAGGGATCAACAAATTGATATCAAGCAATGGAAGAGATAATATACGCATTAAAATTACTCAAAGAAAACCTGCACTCACATTCTTGTAGCGTTCATATGCATAGAAGCTGACTGAAGAATAAGGAAGACGATGAGCAATTGTGACCAGATTGCCTTTCCAAAATGCTCTGAACCCTTCTTCATTGATAATTCGGGAAGCCTCACGCCATATGCTAGCCTTGCTCAGTGCTGAAACATCAGAGTGCATACCTTGCACCTGATAAGAACGATTTGGAAGAGTCAACAACCAAGCTCTGGAATGATATAAACCTATCCACAATTTTTAATTTCATGTTCTTCCAAACCAAGGACAATAGTAAGCATTATGTATAATCAACAATTAACTAGTTATAGCTCTAAGCCTCAAACACTCATTATCATGATTTCTAAACAATATTACAATCAGAAATGTACTGATTGTCATGGAAAATGAAATAATTGTATGTATGCAATCAAATATTAGCATTTGCGTTCATACTACTAAGAAACTAAATTAGACATTTTCTTTATTTAGCAGAAATCAAAACCCCAAATAACGAATAAGTCTTAATTCATTCAAAAAAATAAAAAAAAAGAGCCCAGATAATATAAACTCTCCCCAACCAAACCCAAGTCAAAAACCATAAGACCCACTTCCCCAAATCAAAATAAATGGTCAGAATCACAAACCACAAAAATACGCAGATGAGCAAAAAAAACAGACACAATAAGTTTGTGAATGAGAAAGAGAGAGAGAGAGAGAGACCTGAAAGAGGATTGTGAGTCGAGCGAGCGGGGCGGTGCAGGTCTTACTGAAAGCTCCGGCGATACCACCGGCGAGAAGCTGTTGCACCGTTCCAATCTGATTGGGTGTCTGTGTTTGTGAGCGTGAGCGTGTTGCTTGGCTCTGCCTTTGTTGCTGAAATGCCTGAGTTGGGGAACTCCGAGCTCTCTGTCCTCCTTCAACCACCACACCCACTCTAGCTTCCATTGTTATATTCCTTCCCTTCTTCAACTCTCTCTTTCTTTCTGTGTCTGTAAATGTAAAGTGAAAACTCTCTCTCTCTTTTATCTTTCTCTCACAAACTCACATGGGATTCTCCAAGAGAAACCCAAACCCTCCGGCAAAAACCCTAGTCTAAAATGTCAAAGAATATACTATGGTACAAATTTTGGCATATAAACAATTCAAACGCATTATTCACCCGAAAATAACATAAACTATTTTTTTTATCCAAAAAAAAAAAAAAAAACATAGTAATAAACAATTAAACACCTTTTCCACACGATTGGCATGGAGAAAAGTTTAACAGTCTTTTGTCAATTTTTTTTTAAATTTTAAAAAAATTAGAATAACAACACTTATTTTCTTTATTAATTAATAAGTCTTTTATTTGGTGATAGTTTATTGTTGATTAAGGAAACTTTTTATCTCATCATTTTTTTTAAATTCATTAAAAGAAAATAAAGTTGCCAAAGACGTAACATTAAAAAGCTTTCTATGTGTTAAACATTTGTCAAATGTAACAAATGAAGCATATTATTTGAATAGCAATACTACAAAGAAAACGTACTATAAGACAGAAAGGTCTTTTTTTCTATTTTAAATTAATTTTTTTAATATTTGCGCATATTATAATATATACAATAGTGCATTATGAATGCATAAATTTTTTTTCCACTTATTAATATATATTTTTTGAACTTTTTAGAAGCCAAAGGAAAAAAAAAAAAAAGCATTCCTTTGACCGTGAGAGTAAGTTAACACGTTGTAATTGTTCATTGCGTGCTTACTTTTCTTATTCGCAATTAGGCAACATTAACCTTGTTCATTCCGTGCAATTAACACATTGAATATTCGCAGAATTGTCAATATCCAATATTCATTCATTCATGTTCTTCATTCCCTATAGTCAGATGGACGGTGTTGTCCACACTGCTAAACGACTGAAATTGATATGGACTTGCCCAATTACAATCACAACATTTTTTTTTCTTAGAATTTAACGTAAATTATAAAATTTCTAATGCAAAGTTTTGTCCCTAATGGGACCGACGAGACCAATCATTGACGAGATCGATCACAGGCATGGACAGAGCTATGGTTGGATTCCCCCCCTCCCCCCAATTTTTTTTTAAATTATTATATATATGGGTGTTAATTTTAACAATTTTGTTTTAGAAAATTACACTTTTGCTCTCTTAAAAATATCATTAATTCTTTTAAGAGTATTGTTATAGTCACAAATTTTTCTATAACATTTTTACAAACGGTTAAGGTAACAAATTCTTATTGGTTCGCATTTGGGCTCATCACTTATATTATCAACAATTTGTAAAAAAGTTTGCAGTTTAAATATTTTCCACATTTTAAAGACCATTAAAAAATATTTATAAGTCTAAAATCTAAAAAAGAAATATACAAGCCCAAAAAAATTAGTACAACAACAAAAATTATCAATAGTAAAACTTTAAAAAAAAAAAAAAAAAAAGCATAACCAATTAATTTTACATAAAACAAACAATCTAACCCTCTAAAAAATTTTAAACAACTAGCTGCTAAGCGACTAAGTAGCAACAAAGCCGAAGGCTGAAGTCAATGCACACAACCAACAACAAAGCCACCCCCCCTAACTCTAAGTTCTAGCTCTATCCCTGATCACAGACGAGAGACAATCAGACAGACGAACCAAAAGAAGAGCCCACGTCACCGACGAAGGTGTCAGGGTCATTCAATACTGCCAATAATTCCCCAGGCAGTTATTAAATCAGCTGTACGAACCATTGAGGTACATTGAAGCCACATTACAAAGCATAAGACGTTACCAAGAAGGATATTAAGACCACTATAACTACCCCAATGGCTAGAATTTGCAAAAACATATAAAAGACCTGCATAGTATCAATGCAAGGTATGAGAGATTTTCGGAGGCTTTTTCACTATTATTCTACAATTCTATTTTAACTTACACAGAATTTCCTTGTACTAACTTTGGCATCGGAGACGTTGTGGCAGGCGCCACACCGATGACCATCCTTGAAAGTGCATTCACACGGATCAGGAATTGGCTCCGTCTGCTCACTCTGACTGACGAATTCACGTTCCATCAGTTTGGCGCCGTCTGTGGGAACAAATACGATTTTCATATTCGAAAACGCGGTTCCCACCAACTTCTATATTCGGATGAAGTCTAATTAAGATTCTGCAACCTTGGCTCAGCAAGTCCAAGCTCTTATGGCCACCGTCGAAGAGCTTACCAGACAAAATCAGGAAATGAAGTTACAAATTCAACAGGAGGAAAATCAATCCAAGGGCAACCCGGAGGATGAGGGAGAAAGTTATAGAAGAAGTAGCCGTCAAAGGCCTATAACTCCAGATGAACAGAACTCGGATCTTCTTTAAGAAATGAGGAAGGAGATGGACGAGCTAAGGAATGCCATTAAAGGGAAAATGGATCGGAGCGTGGATAGATTGATATGGGCCACAGGTTCGCCTTTCACGGCAGGAGTCCTTGAATGTCCAGTACCATCGAAATTCCGTCTGCCTCAACTCGAGCCGTTTGATGGGCTTAAGGAACCCCAGGATCACCTTAACACCTTCAAAACGACGCTGGGCCTTCAACAGCTCCCCGATGAGATACTATGTCATTCTTTCCCCACCACTCTCAAAGGAGTTGCAAGGGAATGGTTCGCAAAGTTGCCAACATCGTCCATTGACAATTTTGAGCAATTGAATAACGCCTTCTTGCGTCAGTTCATTAGGGGACAACGTCCTAAGAGGCTAGCAGATTACTTACTCACCGTTAGGCAGGGGGAGAGGGAAACCTTAAGGTCGTACGTAAAACACTTCACTCGAGAGACCTTGGAGGTAGATGAAGCAGACGACAAGGTGCAGCTGACGACCTTCAAAGCAGGATTGAGATCCAGAGAGCTCGTGGTTTCACTTGCAAAGAATCCTCCAAAGACGATGGCAGAAATGCTCTTGAAAGCACAAAAGTACATGAATGCTAAAGACGCATTAGCAGCCATAAAAGATGAAGAGAATCCAGGAGGCACGAGAAGGAGAAACGGCAAACGTAGGGGACAAAAGAGGGAGCATTCGGATCGTCAGATTAGTGACGAGAACAGAAGGAAAGACGATAAAAGTCCACAAAAGGTAAATTTCACCACTCTCGTTATGCCTGTTGACAAAATTTTAACGCAGATTAAGGATGAGCCATTATCTCAAATGGCCGAGACCATTGCATTCATCCTCCGACGTCCGTGATAAGAATAAGTACTGCCGATTTCACGAGGATCATGGCCATTACACAAAAGATTGTCGGGACTTAAAGGAGCAAATAGAAGAGTTAATATGAAAAGGGAAACTGTAAAAATATGTGAGGAAGGGGGAATACAGTAAGTTCAGAAACGACAATAAGAACCAGTAAGAGTCCTTGTCCAAAAGAGACGAGCGCCCTCCTCAGCCTCCACAGGATGTGATCAGGGAGATAAAGAGGATTATAGGGGGCCCTTCACACGAAGTTCATTCAGATCCCTTAAGAAAGCATGGCAAAGACAGGTGCGCAGCGTCCACATGATACCTCCGTTTAAACCAAGACGGACAGACCTGGATATGTCCTTCAATGAAGCAGATGCCAGAGGGGTGCAGCAGCCTCACAATGACCCCTTAGTTATATCACTGACTATAGAGGGATTCAACACCAAAATAGTCCTTGTGGACAATGGAAGCTCCATGGACATCATCTACTTTCTTGCTTTTCTGCAAATGAAGCTAGACCCAAGGAGATTACGCCCGTTTGATTCTCCCTTGTCAGTTTCAGTGGAGACAGGGTATATCCCAAGGGCATAGTGACGTTGACAGTAACAGTGGGGATTTACCCAAAGCAATCGACCCGTCAGCTAGACTTTCTGGTGGTAGATTGACCTTCATCTTATAATGTAATTATTGGAAGGCCCACGCTCAACAAATGGAAGGCAGCCACATCCACCTATTGCCTAAAGGTGAAATTTCCAATGGATAATAGGGTCGACGAGGTAAAAGGAGATCAAATTTTAGCCAGAGAGTGCTACCAGGCCGTCTTAGATGCAAGGGAGAACCATACGTGAATGATTGAAGAAAAGGAAGAAGATAAAATGGAAGCCCTAGAAACGGTGGAACTAGCCAAAGGAGAGGCAACCAAGACAACGATAATAGGGACGACGTTGAGTCTTGGGATGAGAATAAGGCTCGTCCAGTTCCTTAAAGAGAACCTAGATGTCTTCGCATGGAGCCACGAGGACATGCTAGGCATATCTCCAGAAGTCATTCAGCATAAGTTGAATGTGAACCCGGAGAGAAAGCCCGTCCAGCAAAGACGAAGGATTTTCACCCCAGAACGAGACTAAGCGGTTGCAGATGAAGTTACCAAACTGTTGACGGCGGGATTCATCCGAGAAGTATACTATCCTGATTAGCTTTCAAATGTTGTCCTAGTAAAGAAGTCAAATGGGAAGTGGAGAATGTGTGTGGACTTCACGGACTTAAACAAGGCATGCCCGAAGGATAGCTTTCCTCTACCTAGGATAGACCAACTTGTGGATTCTACAACCGGACATAAGTTGCTAACATTCATGGATGCTTTCTTAAGATACAACCAGATAAAAATGGCTGACGAAGATCAGGAGAAGACTGTTTTTATCACGAGCCAAGGACTCTATTGCTATAAGGTGATACCTTTTGGATTGAAGAATACAGGAGCTACTTTACCAGAGATTAGTGAACAAGATGTTCAAAAAACAGATCGGCAGGAATATGGAAGTATACGTGAATGATATACTCGTCAAGAGTAAGGAAGAATTTGCTCATCTGGACAACCTAAAGGAGACGTTTACCACCCTTAAACAGTACCAGATGAAGCTAAATCCCAGTAAGTGTGTTTTTGGTGTAGCTTCAGGGAAGTTCTTAGGATTCATGGTGTCTTAGAGAGGAATAGAAGCCAACCCGGAGAAGGTGCGAGCCATAATCAATATGGCGTCGCCCAGAACCGTCAAGGAAGTCTAGAAGCTCATAGGAAGAATCGTAGCTCCTAATAGGTTCGTCTCTAGAGCAACGAACAAATGCATGCCTTCTTTAAGACCTTGAAATAGGCTTTTGTCTGGACTACCGACTGTGAAGCGGTGTTCTAGGAACTCAAACGTTACCTGAGTAATCCGCCCCTCTTAAGTCTAGCCAAAGCAGGGGAAAACTTGCATTTGTACTTGGCCATATCTGCTATAGCCGTGAGTGCAGCCTTAATTAGGGAAGAAGGCAGGAAGCAACTCCCAATTTATTACATCAGTCAAGCTTTCCAATAGGCTAAGTCCAAGTATCCAAAGATTAAGAAAATTGCATTCTCGTTAATAGTGGCCTCACGCAAACTGAGACAGTACTTTTAGGCGAATTCTATCTTGGTGATGATGGACCAGCCTATCAGAAAATTCATGAATAAACCTGAAGCAGCCGAAAGAATGGTCCAGTGGGCAATTGAACTCAGCCAATTTGACATCGAATACCATCCCTGGAAAGCCATTAAGGCACAAGCCCTAGCGGACTTCGTTGCCGAATTTACCATTGCAGACGAGGACAGTCTCACCAATGAGGTTGAGCGATGGACGATACAGACCGATGGATCGTTAGCCTAAAAGAGAGGGGGAGTAGGGGTCGTCATAACCGCCCCTGATGAAAAAATTCTCAAATATGGAGTCCAACTAAAATTTCCAGCCACCAACAACGAGGCTGAGTACGAAGGAATACTGACGGGACTGAGACTTGGGAAGGCGCTTGGTGTTAAGAGCCTGTTAGTCCAAAGTGATTCAAAGTTAGTAATTGGGCAAATCAAGGGAGAGTAGGAAGCAAAAGAGGAAAGAATGCAGAAATACCTCAGGCTGACGAAACACCTGACTTAGGAGTTTAATAAGATGGAATTTGTACAAATCCCCAGAAGTCGGAATATGGTAGCAGATGAAGTCTCGAAGATAGCATCATCAGAAGAGGAAACGATGAACACGGGCTTGGCAATGGAAATCCAGAAGCACACCAGCATTGAAGAGGTTCCAAAATTTACAATCCAAAGTACAAACAACTAGATGACGTCAATCATATCTTTCCTCTAGGACGGGCACCTACCGCAGGATGCAAAAGAAGCCAAGAAAGTCAAGAAGAGGGCGGCCAGATTTACGATCCTTAATGACACCTTATACAGGAGAGGCTTCTCCATGCTCTACTTGAAGTGTGTCGAAGAAGAGGAAGCCAAGTGTATTCTAGAAGAAATCCACGAAGGGGTTTGCAGCAATCACACTGGCCCTAGATCCCTGGTAAGTAAGGTCATTCGAATAGGTTATTTTTGGCCTACCATGTAGGTGGACGCAGTGGAACTCGTCAAAAAAGTGCGACAAGTGCGACAAGTGCCAATGATTCGGGAATGTCCAACGGCTTCCTGTAGAAAGACTGACGATAATAGCATCCCCGTGGCCATTTGCGCAATAGAGAATCAACATCGTCGACCCCTTACCCTTGGGTAAAGGACAGGTAAAATTCTTATTAGTTGCTATTAATTACTTCACGAAATGGGTCGAAGCAGAAGCAATAACAACAATCACCAAAGCACGAATCCGGAGCTTCGTGTGGAGGAACATAGTTTGTAGGTTTGGGATTCCAAGGATGATCATATCAGATAATGGGTGGCAATTCGACAGCCAAGGCTTCAAGGACTTCTATTCAGGCTTAGGCATCAAGAACCAATTCTCATCCCCAGGACATCCACAGGCCAATGGATAGACGGAGGTGACGAATCGAACATTGCTCAAGATTATTAAAGCCAAGCTGGACGATGCGAAGGGTGCTTGGCCAAAAGAATTACCCAATGTCTTATGGGCCTACAAAACCACGGCAAGAACCCCAACAGGAAAAACCCCTTTTAGGCTTACTTATGGCACTGAAGCAGTAATCCCAATAGAGGTAGGGGTGACTAGCATCAAGCGAGAGGTATTCCACGAGGAAGACAACGACGACCAGCTACGAATCAACCTGAATTGCCTGGATGAAGTAAGAGACAAAGCTTTCAACAGTATGACGAAGTACCAGCAGAAGATGGTCGAATATTACAACAAGAGGGTAAAACTCAGACAACTTGAAGTAGACGACCTCGTCTTGCACAAGGTCACAACGACGACTAGGGACTTCGCCCAAGGAAAACTCGGCCCCACATAGGAAGGACCCTACCAGGTCGTTCACTATTCCAGGCAAGGTAGTTATCACCTAGAAACTCTAGACGGACATAGACTCCCGCGACCATGGAACATTTAACACTTGAAGAAGTACTACTAACAGATGTAACAACTAAATGTATTCACTCCTGAAATTAATAAAGGAATTATTCAACTAATGTCTCTGTCTTCACAGGTCTAGTCAATTGTAAGTTAAGAGATAACCAATAAAAAAAAATGGCTAAATAACAAGATTCCGCCTAGACGGATGTAAGTTACTGACGAAGTCAAGAGATAACCAATCTCAAAAAATGGCTAAGTAACAAGATTCCGCCTTAACAGATGTAAGTTACTGACGAATCAATAAAAAATCAACGAAAGCTAAAAGTGGTCAAGTAACAAGATTCCGCCTTGACGGATGTAAGTTACTGACGAAGCAATAAAAAAATTAACGAAAGCCAGTAGTGGCCAAGTAACAAGATTCTGCCTTGACGGATGTAAGTTATTGACAGAGTCAAAAGAGTGACAAAATCTTTGAAGAAATGTGAGTCAAAACAGAAAGGCAACAAGTACGAAAAGCAAAGTAAGCATAAATCACAAACAAGTAAGTACGTAATTACCAATATAATTTAAGCCCAAAAGCAACGGGCAATTGTAATTGTTTTTACATCCTAACCAATAGACCCATAAACATTAGACTAAAAGATATTGTCCTCAAAGTAGGCCGACATAAGGCCCAAAAACAAAACACAAAAAAAGGAGAGAAAAATTTTTCATAAGGTCATGTTTAGGGGTCCAGAGCAACATTATCACCTACAAGGGCTTCACCAGCAGGAGCATTCTCAGGAGCATCGGTCTCAGTGGCAGAATACTGGGCAACCTCGGCAACAACCATCTCCTGGTCGACTTCTTCCAAGTCCAATTTCTCCAAGTCCACCCCAAAAGGATGCTTGACGAGATACCTCCTCAAGAGTTCAAAACCCTTAAGGTACCAGCTGAATAGGATTGTATTATATTCGTCAGTCGTCTAGAAGGCCTCAACAGACCTAGCAGCAATTGTCTTGAGCTTCTCCTTGGCACCCAAAAGTTGCTCATCCTTCTCCAGAGTTAGCTGACGCTCAACCCTAAGAACGTCGTTCAAAGTCTTCACTTTTTCCTTCAAAGTAGTGGCTTCGCCCATAGAGTCAATTAGATTCTTCTTCAACGTGGAGTTCTTCGCCTCCAAGGCCTCCATCCTTGAGGTGAGAGAAGCCACCTTGGCCTCTTGAGTAACCTGAAAGGAAACTCAAAATTGTCAGTAAAAAAAAAAAGGGGGGGGGGGGGGGAAAGAGATTACAAGTTATCTAAACATTTTACCCAAACAAGCTTATGGATATGGCAACTCGCGACATTGTTCAAAGGCACTCCCAAAAGGACCTTTAAATCCTCGGCAGTCGCGACCCCATGAGCCTTGTCCACCGCCAATTTCTCGTCATCCCAAACAGTGGACGGACGAGGATCAACCCTTTCCTTCTCCCTCTCGGACACATGTGGCCTCTTAGAGGCAGGAGTCGGGAGCTCCTCAATCGAAGTCGAAGGTGAAGTCGTCCTTGTCACTTCAACACCAGAAACGACGGGGGCAGGGACGGACCCAGGTGAGGGCTAAGGGGGGCCTAGGCCCCCCTTGGGCCCAAAAAAAAAAATTTAGCAGCTGAAATTTTTCCACAAAAAAAAAAAAAAAAAAAAAAACCTAACTTGGGCCCCCCCTCAGCTTTTAGCTCGAGCCCCCCCTTAGTTTTAACTCGGGCCCCCCAACCCCCCCTCCTAGCCTATTATCCAGCCAGCCCAAGAGACCATGACCCATGTTAAATAAAAATAAAATAAAATAAAATAAAAAAACCTCAGCGCTTAACAGTCCAAAACCAAACGGAGAGAGCAAAAAATCAAAGGAAAAAAAATGTAAAAAAGAAAGAAAGGAAAGTGAGAGCACTGAGAGCCTGAGACTGAGAGGCGAGACAGAGAGACCCACTCACTCATCCACCCCGTGACGCTGCTGCCCACGCCCACGCCGTGTCGTCGTGACGCTTGTGAGAGCGAGACTCATCTTGATCTTGCTACCCAGTACCCACGTCGGCGAGACCCACGTGAGACCTACTTGCCGCAGCCCACACAAGACCCACTTGCCACCATCGCCGGTTGCTCGGGACCCACTTGCCGCTGCTGCTCACAGGTATTTACTCTTATCTTTTCCTTCAAAACCTAATAAATATAAAATGTTTGTGTCTTTGTGATCTGATCTGAGAATCTGAGATTCACAGAAACTGTGCTTGTGTCTTGTGGACTTGTAGTGTTTCATGTTTGTGTTTTTACTAATGAGTGATGAACTAAACTGATGTTGGTGATTGACTGATTGTGAATTGAATCGGTGCTGCCTATGGTTTTTTTTTTTTTTTTTGGCTGTTTGGCTTTGTGACTCTGTCACTCTGTGTTTGTGACTCCATCATTGGTATTATATAGATAAGAGAGAGAGAGAGAGAGAGAGAGAGAGAGTGATTAGAGTTTGTAGTTGTAGAGATTAGTTTTTTCTTTGTTGACTGTTAGTTGGGCATAATAGGGACAAGTGGAGTTAGGCAACGGACAAGTGACAGAAAAAAACAAAGGTAAAGTTAAAAGAAAAGTTTTTAGTGTCAGTAGTGGGATTCATTGGGTATTTGGGTTAATGGGTCAGTGTTAGAAAGATGGAGACAACATACTTACACAAAGAGTCAAAGACATAAACAAAGGCCGACCAAACACAAAGACAAAAATAAAGGCAGACCAAAGACATAAAGAAAAAAACAAATCATATAATATAACAAATTGTCACACAAATTTAAGAAAATAATGGTGATTCTTATATGATTCTTATTTTATTTGTAAATCATGAAAAAATCAACTACAATGCTTGATTTTTTCAAAAGAAAAGGTTCAACTTCGAATTCTTCCGAAGTCAACGTGGAATTGCCAACAACTAATGTTGCTATTCCAATTCTAGAAAATGTGGATGTTCCAATTCTAGAAAGTATGAATTTTCCAATTCTGAAAAATGTCGATGTTCCAATCTCTCAAACACAATTTCAAAGAATTGACCTTGATTCTTTGGATTATGATCCTGGAACACGCAAACAAATATGGGAATATCATGTTAATCAACGTGATGAAATTCGACGGGCTTACATTATAAAAGGTCCGCATCAACCTCCTCTAAAGACATTCAAAAAAAGTGGAAAGCACAATCGTAGCTTTCAAGCTTCTTGGTTTGGAAATAATTCAACATGGCTTAAATATTCTCCTACGACAGATGCAACTTATTATCTACCCTGCTTTGTCTTTCATAATTCAAATGGAGTTGTGGGACAAAATACATTCACTGTTGGTGGATTTAGAAATTGGAAAAAAGTTGGGGGCAAAGATTGTTATTTTCAAGGCCATATAGGAAAAGATCCTAACTCAGCTCATAGAGTTGCCAAGCAAATGTCTAAGGATTTGTTAAACCAATGGCAGCATTTGCATAGGGTAGTTGATCATTTCACTACTGAACAAATTGCAAATAATCGGTTGTAACTGAAGGCCTCAATTTTTATTGTTCGATATCTTGCCTTTCAAGCTATAGCTATTAGAGGTTGAGATGAAAGTTTTAGTTCATTAAATCGTGGGAACTTTTTTTAATCATTAGGTATTGTAACTTTTTGGAATGAGAAGGTTGCTGAAATAATAGAAAAAACTCCCAAAAATGCAAACTACACATCACCTAGGATTCAAAAGGAAATTCTACATGTTTTCTCAGCCAAAGTGAAGAAGACCATTCGGGAAGAAATTGGTGATGCAAAGTTTTGCATAATGGTTGATGAAGCTCGTGATGAGTCTATGAAAGAGCAAATGGCTGTGGTTTTTAGATATGTTGATGCAAAAAGCTTTGTGAAAGAACGTTTTTTTGGGCTTATTCATGTTGTTGACACTGCGGGTTTGACTCTAAAGAAGGGGATATATTCTTTGTTCTCTTAACATTGCGTAGATATACAAAATATTCGAGGGCAAGGATATGATGGAGCAAGCAATATGAGAGGTATGTAGAATGGATTACAAGCTTTGATTTTGAATGATTGCGCATATGCTTACTACATCCATTGTTTTGCACATCGCTTACAATTGGCATTAGTAAAAACATCAAAATAAGTTGTCCCTATTAGTCATTTTTTTCTTACATTCCTCTTTCTGATCAAAATTGTTAATGCTTCATGCAAGCGCAATGAGCAATTGAAAGTTGCCAATGCTAATGAAATAACACGTTTGATTGATCTTGAAAAGCTTGAGACTAGAAGTGGACTTAATCAAATTGGCACTTTACAACGACCTATAGAAACACGTTGGAGTTCACATTTTAGATCAGTTTCTAGCTTATTAAGGATGTTTACTTCAACTGTTGAAGTTTTACAAAATATAATTGATGATGCAATTGATGGAGAACATCGGGCAGAAGTAGAGTCAGCTTATGATGGTTTAACTTCATTTGAATTTATCTTCATCTTGCATCTTGAGAAGGAAACAATGGAGATCACTGATAAACTTTGTCAAACTTTGCAAAGCCAATCTCAAGAAATTTTAAATGCCATGCATTTAGTTTCATCTACTAAAGCACTTATCCAAAAATTTAGAGATGATGGATGGGATAGCTTACTCACCACTGTGATATCATTTTGTGAGAAGCATTGCATTGATGTCCTGGATATGAATGCTCGTTATGTTGCGAGGCAAGGTCGAGCTCGTAATCAACAAGATAACGTTACAATTGAGCATCATTATCGAATAAATATTTTTTATGCTACAATAGATTCTCAACTACAGGAACTAAATTATCGATTTAATGAAGATGCAATGGAGTTACTTAGGCTTAGCTCAGCTTTAGAACCTCAAGAGGCATTAAAATGTTTCAGAAGTAGTGATCTTTGTTTGTTGGTAAAGAATTTCTATCCACAAGATTTCATAGATTATGACAAACAAGTGTTGGAGAAGGAGCTCTATCATTTTGAGCATAGTGTAGTCCAAGATCTAGAGTTCAAAAAATTGAAAAGTTTATCTGAGTTGTCTTAATGGTTAGTGAGAACTGGAAATTTAGAACACTACAAACTTGTTTATAGAATGGTGAGACTTGTGCTTACTCTTCCAATTTCTACTGCTACTACAAAGTGAGCATTTTCAGCTATGAAAGTTGTCAAAACTAACCTTCAAAACAAAATGGAAAATGATTTTTTGACGGACTCTTTGATGTTATACATTGAAAAGGATATAGCTTCGACATTTAGTTTGGATTCAATCATGGATGATTTTGAAGATTTGAAAGAGCGTCGAGTTCCCTTTTCATAGACGATTGTATAAAGAAATAATAGTGTTTCGTGTCTTTTGTTTTTGTTAGTAGATGATTGTATCTTAATATATTAAGAAACAATGATTTTTGGGTATTTGTCTTGGTTGATAGTTTAATAATACTATATGGATGCATATTTAAATATTTTTTTTTCACTAATCTCCGACCCCCACCCAACTTAAAATCCTATGTTCGTCCCTGGATGGGGGTGATGGGTGGACTCTTCCCTGTGATATGTACCGTCTTCTTCCCCATGTTGGACAACGGCTCGTCCTTCTTAGACCTCATCTTGGCATACATATCCTTGTTAAATTTAGTCGTCATTTCTGCAAGAGGAAAACATTTGTTTAAAATTAAAAAAAAAAATATATATATATATATATATATACACAAGTGTGAATGAACCTAAACTATTACTCTTTTTTCCTTCAATTTCAAGATTACGCAGAACGAAGGAGAAAGGCTCTGGTCCAAAACAATAGAAGGCGAGAGTCCTCGGATCCACAAGATCATCCCAGTTCTCAATCGTTTGAGCGTATCCGATGGCCTTCTGCACTCTCTCCTTATACCTACTCTTGAGTTTGGGGCGCTTCTTAACTGCACAAGACAACAAGCATGGGGGTTAAACACGACAAAAGCAAACACGACAAAACTCAAGCAGCAAGAGCAAATAATGACACACCTAAGGTTGGGGTTTCCCACCAACACCCCAGACCTAGCCGGAGAAAGTCTCAAAGCCGTCCCCGGACACAAAAAAAAATCTAAACTTCCAATACTTGAATGACGAAGGTAGGCCCCTGACAATTCTTGTCTTTCTCTCCCAAGGCACCAATTCATAGTACCCATATTCTTTCAACTCTTTCAAGCGATACAAGTAGATGAGCTCGTCCACTTTAAGCATACCCCCATCCGTAGTGGCTAGCCATATTCCCATACAGCTAACCACTATCCTCCAAGAATTAGGCATGAGTTGCCCAAGAGCGATGCCAAAACGACCCAACAACTCCAAGAAGAAGGGATGAACGGGGAATTTCAACCCACAAAGAAAAGCGGATTCATAAAAGCAAACCTCTTCAGGGAAAAAATGGCATGCCCGATCTTCCCTATCCAGCAGACGAACTCTAACCCGGTCTAGGAATTGAAACCTATCCTTGAACCTACCCAATGTGTTGGCGTCCAGCCCACACACCTCCGTGAGGGCATGAAAAGCCCTAACTTCACGAAAAGCAGAGACAGTTGTGTCCCCCTCCACTGGGTCATCGCTAGACAACAACCCAGTATCGAGTTCGCTGGACCTAACTTCAGACATTTTTTGCTTCCTCACCAAATCCTCAAGCCAATCAATTGATTGACGAGGCAAAGGCAATAAATTGGCCAAGACCACGCTTAGACTATTACCCTCAAAAATGAAATTCTCAAGGTATGGAAAAGCACCTAAGGACCCTCATAAATGCGGAAAAAGAAAAGATATTGAGGGGCAACTTATCCTAACTTCAGAGCCACTAACCATGGAAAAACCGAAGAAACCAAAGGGAAAGGTGAATCCTAAAAACCCCAAGACCCTAAGAACAAACACAAAGGAAGAGGAAGAGCTAATCAGAAATCCATCGCAATGTGTATCTAAAGAAAAAAGAAAACAAAGGAAAAGATGGAAGACATACCTTAAAAACGAAAAAAGTGAGAAGCTCCACCAGGCACCAACACCGAAGAAAAGTCGCAAGAAGGAGAGTAGAGGAGAAAATGCCCAGAACAATGATTGGAAACTCAAAAAATAAAAAAGATGAAGAAAGGAAAAAAAAAACTGAAAATCGGCGGGAAATACGAAGAGTTATATGATGAGAACATTTACCTCACCAACCAGAACGCGCCACGTGGCCACGACCATTATAGAGCCACCATTATGTATTTAATGCGGCGTGGAACCCCAAGGGTCGCCTACAATCCGAAAAACCTTTCATCTTCTATGGTCGTCATGACGTGTCTCAACGACCACAGAATACGGGGGCAGCTAATGGGACCGACGAGACCAATCATTGACGAGATCAATCACAGACGAGGGGCAATCAGACAGACGAACCAAAAGAAGAACCCACGTCACCAACGGAGGTATCAGGGTCATTCAATACTGCCAATAATTCCCCGGGCAGTTATTAAACCAACTGTATGAACTGTTGAGGCACATTGAAGCCACATTACAAAGCATAGAATGTTAACAAGAAGGATATTAAGACCACCATAACTACCTCAACGCCTAGAATCTGCAAAAACATATAAAAGACCTGCACAGTATCAACGCAAGGTATGAGAGATTTTTGGAGGCTTTTTCACCATTATTCTACAATTCTGTTTTAACTTACACAGAATTCCCTTATACTGACTTTGGCATTGGAGACGTTGTGGCAGACACCACACCGGTGACCATCCTTGAGAGTGCATTCACACAGATCAGGAATTGGCTCCGTCTGCTCACTCTGACTGACGAATTCACGTTCCATCAGTCCCAATTCAACTCCTCGGCCGCAAATTATTTTAATAAAAAAATAAATAAATAATGAAAAAAATAGATTGAGTCTTTTAACGGCAATAACCAATAATAGGTTCTAGCTAACTTAACTTATAAAGTCACATGTCAATTGAATAAAAGATTTAAAATTCAATCTTCGCATACACCAAAATCAATTAGTATCTTAATCTAATAATAAAAAGTAATCATCTAAAAATGACATTATAGGTTAAATCTCTCATATATATATATATATATATATATATATATATTAATGTATGTATATATAAATAGTAAAAGCCCATAGGAATTGGTCCCAGCAGCGGTTATTAGTTAGCACACCCATCTTCTTGATTGGGCCTCTTAAACCCAAAAGAAAGTACAGAATTTCGTGGGCTTCTCAAAGTTAAAAATTTTGTTTCAAAGTTTCAATGGTGGGGACTGGGATATACTCATCAGTCATCAGTCTCTTCACGCTTCAGTTTCTAGCCAATTATAGTTGCTCGAATCTACTACAGCTCCATATTCCCATACATCAACTTTTTTGTGGGCCTACAGGCCCATACATATTTGAATGATTTTTTTTTTCTAAGTTTTGAATTTACAATGCGATGCGGACATGGTTAGCTCCAGCTCCACGCGGTTGAACGCCTGAAATTGACTTGACTCGGTCGGTTTTGAAAAGATTTTTTTGCATCACAACTTATGCAAGACTGCACCTTACTTTTAGAGAGTAAAAACCGGTCTATACATGATGCGGTTAATTTCAATAATTTGGTGTAGTTAGTTTGGTTTTATGGATTGGGCTTTTAAAAATTATTATTCTTCGGTTTGCGCTTTTAAGCCTCTAAAAAATAGCATTTGAGCCCATTTTGACTTTTCTTTTAACTGGGCCTTTCTTTATAAAGGGCTTATTTTTTCCCTAATACTTGGGCAATTTACTTATACACGTTGGGCTTAAACATTAATCCCTTATAAACATATAATTTATAAAACATATGAATTATAAAATGTGAAAATCCCAACGTATCAAACACATTAATAAAATTTTAACTTATGACATTAAGCCCTATAAATCTCAACCTATCATATTAAACACACTAACACTAACACACATTAATAAATCTCAACCTATCAGAACATTCCAAATACACAACACTAAAATATCAAGTTTCAACCACAATAAGACTATACATGTTAACTCAACCTCTCAAAACATTCTAAATCAAATACACAATTATAAAGTATCAAGTCTCAACCATAATAAGATTATAAATCTCAACCCATCAAATTAAACACATTAACACACATTAATAAATCTCAACTTGGCACAACATTCCAAATCAAATACACAATTATAAAGTATCAAGTCTCAACCATAATAAGATAATTTCAACAAGGCAGCAATATTAACATTTAACAATAATATTCTAGCATAGTCTACTAGTAATATCAAATATAATCAATAGCACATCCATAGATATTTGAGAAAATACCCTAAAAATATTTGAGCCTTTGGGATTTCGTCCTTTACCAGGCTAAATCTCTTAAAACACCCTTGAAATTACAAGAAAATAACCCCCAAAAAAAAAGTTAGCAAGAAACAATCAATGCACTCAAAATAAAACCAAAAATAAATTAGGGGTTAGGGTTACCAAAGAGAGAACTACATAATAGTAGAGTCGACGATGGAGAACAGAGATGACAAAGACTAATTTCATGAGACTATAACTATGAAAAGGAAGACTGTCTTACTGTGAGAGAGTAAGACTATGAGACTTGAGAGACTAAGACTAAAGAGATAGTCTTATTAATCAGTGGAAGGTTAGGTGAGGGACAGGGAAAATTTAGGGTTTCTTCAACGGGATTGAGACTTGGGCGGGGTGTAGAAAAAATTGTGGATGAGAGACTACAACATATGCGGCTGAGAGCAAAAGAAGAGAAAATATCTTCTAAAGTAAAACTAAGAAAAGCGATGTCATTTAGTTGAACTAAAAGTCTAAAACTTATCCACAAAAAGAAGAAGAAGAAGATGAAGAAGGGGGCTCCATTCGTTTACTGTATAGTTTTTTTTTTTTTTAGGCAACGTTTACTGTATAGATCAAGTTTAAAAATTTAGAAACACACACACGCACACACATATATACCTTAGTTTCGATTGATGTCCAGTGGTGTAACAAATCTCGACGTCAGTCGTCGCATCGGCACAACGTCGACACTAGAGAAAGCCCGCCAACCATTGCACCAAAAAACTTCGGTGGAGACATGAGGCGAGTGGATCAGTGCGGGTCAAGTCAATTTGACAGGGATGACAGATCCTTGAACAAGCCTAATTCTGACTTGCCAAAATACAATCATAACTCATCAGTCATTTTTTTGTTCTTAGAGTATGTTTGGTAGACTATTATAAACACTATAATGTAAAAGTTATTTTTATAATTTAGCTATTCAGTAATTTTGTTGTGTTTTGATTACAAGGAATAGTCATTTCTTATGAATAACTATTCTTTAAAATGAGGAATAAATATTCATCTTTAAAAGTGTTGTAATAGCTATTCATTAGTAGGTGTATTAATTTCTAAAATTAATATATTTTCAAATAAACAAACTTTTCATATGCACATAACAATTATGAAAATAAAAAATCATAAAAAAAATAAGTAATATCTCTTTCAAATTTTAAAATATATATATATTATTTTTTTAGAAATATAATTATATTAGTAAAATATTTCCTCTGATATATCTTAAGTTTGATTTAAAATACTTTCATTTCATAGTCTTTAGAGTTCTATTATTATGTTGTCACAAAACAAATAAATAGTAATAAGTATTATATTATAATGTCTTGTATTCCTTGTAATGCATATTTCAATTCTTATTTAATTAAAGTTACAGTCTACCAAAAGTGTCCTACTTCTTAGGATTTGCCGTAAATCCAAGGCAGGTTTAGTCAGAATCAGTTCAACCACCAATAATAATAAAGGAGGAAAAAAAATTTTAATAATGAAAAAATAGATTGCTTACTGTCTATGTGTGGTTGTAGCAGTACTCTTAGGTTATAATAGTGAGTTGTAGGGCTGTTAATGAAATTGATTCGTAACTATCTAGAATAGATTAGCCCTCGCCAACAGTGTTAGCCACAGGCATTGCCATTCGTGTTAGAATCAAAAGGAACAATGGAAGTAGTACAATTAGTAGTTAAAGAGTTTTAAAAGAGGCTTTGATTATCACACATTTAATTGGGCACACCATTCATACACATCACTTATTCCATGGGTTAAATGTGAGCATGCTTAAAAAATGTGGATAACACATGTGAAATTATGAACACTTGTGTAAGAAATGTACACTAACGTAGTAACGTGTGTAAAATATGTGCCTGTATAAGTTCTCTCTCTCTCTCTCTCTCTCTCTCAAGGTCTTGTTGTCAATTTCAAATGAAAAAACCTTTAAATTGGACCGCGCTGAAGTACTCTCCCAAACCTAGAGTATTTTTAAAAATATATATATATATATATATTTATGTAATTTGGCATAAGGAATTTAGATTTTTGAAATTTTTATTTAAGATTTGTGTAATTTTACATCACTAACCTTGGGTTTTTAATTTGTTATTTTAGATTTGTGTAATTCGGGCTTTCAATTGTTACTGGCTTAGTTGTTTGTTTTAATTCAAATCATTCATATGTCATTTAGATCAATTCAGGTTTCAGCATGCATACTCAAATGGCATGTAGACTTACATCTATACTTTCTTTATGCATGTTGCTTAGTACCTTGCATGTTTCACGTTCATTGCTAACTCCTTTCTTTTTCCATGCAAATAGCTTTCATACTCCATTAAACTGTCTGTGGACAATGGAGTTTTCTTTTAAACCTGCATTGAATGTTATGTTTTTTTTTTTTTAAACATTCTTTCAATTACCATTGTGCACTCTTGACGCAATAGTCACTCCATAAATAAAAGTGCTTGTAGAGTGTGGGGGGTAAGAGCCGAGATTCAAGTCTCCAGAAGAGAACTTCACACACATATACACATATATTATGCTAGAATAGAATTCTATCTTGTATAAAAAAAAATAGTAAATTTGTTTATTATGACCAATATACTCTAGTATACCAAATTAGGTTGGGCTAGGTGGTTACCTAACATCTTCCCACCTAATAACTTATCCCATAACCTAATCTTTGAAATGTAGATTAGGACTGTTCCTTTTTATTTTCTTATATTGTAACAAGGAGATTAAGCATTGTCATTTTCTCTTGGGTAAGTTGTATTTAAGCCAAAGTTCTGTATTTTTCAAGCATCATTGGTATTAATTTAATTATCAATGACAATGCATTCTTTTGCGTTTTTCTTAGTTTTTTTTTTTTTCCTTTCAATAAATTTAATTGATGGGTTTCAGTTAGCTTAACTAGTAAAGTCTCTGATGATTGTATAAGAGATCTGTGGTTCAATCCCTGCCTGTACCAAAAATTGATTGATGTCTTAGTCTGATAATAAAGAGTTATTATCAGAAGCGGACGTTCTAGATTGAAATTCACTCTAAAAAAAAAAATAATAAATTAAATGGGGATCCTGTCAATTTCGTATTGTGCTAGTCCCTTAGCCGATTAGCATAAGGAGATTTGCGTTTTCATTTGAATCTCAATCTTTGGATTTGCCAATGTCCAAACTGTAAAGCCATGATGAGGGGGTTTCATCTTCAAAGTTCAAACCAAATAGAAGGGAAGCTGTACGGTTTGAAATTCGCTCAAACTGAGCTTTCGGCTCAGCCCAAAACACACTCCTAAACCAACCACACCGGTAGTGATGAATGAGGCCTAGATGCATCATTGCCAAGGAGAGAGAAACAGAGAGCCTTAGCCCTTAAGACAATTTGGACGAACAATGGACTAGGCTTCAAGGCTGGCCATTCTTCTTATCAATGGGCTTTTCAGCAATATAAAAGAGTTTCGTAGATGGAGACTTTGAGCCCATATGAAACTTTTGCTTTTAACTTTCATTGTGTGAGAATGAGATACTCAGTCTCCAGCCAATTAACAAACATGCTAAAGTTTACTACAGGCCCACACATCAATATTTTTTGTCGGCAGTAGGCCCATACATCTTTTATTTGAATGAACTTTTGAGTACAAATTACAATGCCATATGGACATGGTTAGCTCACCCATGGCCCATGCAAGAATCTTATTAGTATAAAATATTGCTTGCTAATCACTCTCAAAGCTAAACCTCGAATTACCCGCTAGCTTTTCTAGTCCTCTTTTGTGCGGAGCATTTACTTTCTACTTTATTTTTACCTGTAAAGTTACAAATTTATAATATGATAAGATAGCCATTAGCCAAAGACAGTTAGACAGTTAGACAGACTATAAAATCATTTTTTTTTTTTTTGATGAATAAAATCATTTTAAAACATGTAGGCTTTTCCAGTTGGTAAAATAATCCAATGCAAAAGCAAAGGTTTGTACCTTCTAGTCCATTAATTGATTAATTGACACCCAAGCAGAGATTTGATTCATCAAAATGCGTCTCTGGGTCCAGCTCTTTTTTGTTAAAGATCATTATTTTTTGCTTCTTTCTTTTTTGGTCAGAAAATCTTTACTTCCACTAACGACTAAACCAATTTGCAGCAGTGAAAAGCATCAACAAGAGAGACCCGCTCTTAGTACTGAAAGGCACAAAAGCAAGCAAGAAAATGTTTAATTGGTTACCTATAAGCTATAGGGTGATCATGTGATTCATGGCTATGCACTCGTGAGTGCAGCGTGCATTTGAATTTTGAAGTCACAACCTCTCTCTCTCTTTCAATACAGATTGGTAAACATGAGCATAAATACTCATTGACATGGTCCATGGAATGTTAGTTAAGGACCCATTGCAATTTTGTTCAAAACGAGGAACACAACCAGCACATTGGCCTTTGGTTCACAACTTCAGAAAAATGCACGAGGACTTGAAAGACAATGCTGAAGTATAATTATAATGAACTATATATAGTGCAGCCCACGTTTTAGTATTCTTCTTAAATTATTTACTTTCTTCTCCTATTCTCAATAGGATGGGTGAATAACAAGATCAAATATAAGCGTTACCATCACTACACCAAAATAAGTTTATTACATTTAGTTTTCATACAACAAAATTAGTATAGTAGTATTAGACATAATATCACATCTACGAATTAAAAATTGAAGCAATAATAACTTAAAAGTGGTAAATTATTACATTAATAACAATTAGTTGTAATAACTTATAATATTTAGTTTCAATAGAGACTGTAATACTAAATTGCATTAAGAAATTTTTTTTGCAATAACTTAATGTGGGTTCCTTTTTTTTTTTTTTTTTGGATGGTACCCAAGTTCATTGATGACAAGGGGTCTTGGCCCTCCAAGGATGGATGGTTGAATTGGGTCCGGTTCTCTGCAGCCTATTGGGGTCGTTATATGAATCGGTTTGTGCGCAAGTCACATAAAGCTCTACAAGGCAAAGATGTGATTTCTTCCTAAGCAATAAAATACCATTGTAAGTGTTTTAGTGTTGTAAAATAACTTATTACTCTTACAAAATGAGTAAAATAATTATTCATAATATTCACAATGAGGACAAGATTGAAATAGAATATTTAATGCTTATCTTTTATTGTGTGAACATTTAAAAGAGTTCCTTCACTTGGTTCCCCTATGATGGTTCCTTGGGAAAGTGTTGCACTGGTTCCTCTACTAGTGGTTCCCCCACTAGTGGATCTCAGGACGTGGGTCGTGGTTCCCCTAGTGTGATGTCCTGGTACCCCGAACATGATGTCGTGATTCCCAGGGGTACTAGGTCTATAATCCATGGAACCTAGAACGTTGGTTCCTTAAACTATAGAATCTTTCACCATACTTATCATGCAATGGAGTTTTGTCCTTTACCTTTACCTCTATAGGTCCTATACAAGAACAACTATACGATACACATATCTTCAAATAATTGTTAGTTCCTTAGATTAGGATATACATTCTAATACATATACATATATGTAAATGAATTTCATAAGAATGAGTCAGCCACGAGGATTCTGGCCCCAATTCTCATAAATTTAGTGCTTTTGCACAAGACTTTTGGGATTTGGAACTCAAGTCCAAGTAGCTTTGCCTGGGCATTGCTTTCCAAGATAGTCAGGTGAGAAGGATTTTATGAGAGAGAGTGATATATGATGTGTGCATTTTGGCATATGTTTCTTTGAAGGCTAAGTGATATTTTGAATGATCTTAAGGATATAGGATGAATTCCTCCTTCTTGGCTCTCTCATTTTGTTCTCTTTTTTTCTCCCCTCTCCCTTGCTAGGCTCTTAAAGCTCTAAGAATTATCCTTTTGAACCTCTAAACTCTCCCTTATTTCCTCTATCTGAATCCCCCTTTCCCTTCCTTTCTACCATGCTTTAGTGTTATTTTTATAATGGACATGGTTTGGTACCCTAAGTGAGGACGTCCTTGGTCTGCTAGGTAAAATCATGTCCTCTTGAACCTGAAAAGTGCATTGGGCAAAGGCTTAGCTTAATTAGGCAATTATAACTCAAAATGAGTGTTTGACTTTAGCTACAAATGGAAGATGCCTTCTTGGAAAGTCAAAAGAGTGGGTGAGATGCTCAATGCAATAGATGACAACTTTGATTAAAAATGACAATTGAGAGGAAATTGTAAGGAGATGTCATGCACATGGAGGAACTGAGTTTTCCATCGGTTCATGCATTCCAATCAAATATATGAACCAAGGGAAACCTTCGGGATCCTCATGTGTGGGTGTTTTTTTTTTTTTTTTTTTTTTTTTTTTTTTTTTTTTTTAAGAAAAGTAGCATACAGGCCAAAGTAAGGAAGTGAGGACCCTGGGCTTGATGCTTTATACTTTAAGGGACTGGGCTTTGTTCACCGCAGCTAAAAGAGGCTGATTTCGAACCAAGTGATGCACAGGGCATGAATCCTACAACACATACATACTAACATACAGAGAATATATGCATTAAACAACAGGGACAACAAGGAACAAAATAATGAGAACGAAATATAATAGGATGTTAAGGATCCCTAAAATTATGTAAAATGTTTCATTATTTTTTTAATTATGCAATACATTATGCTCACTAGGACATGTTACGAGGTCCAAATAAGTTCAAAAATCACAGATGTAGATGGCTCTTCAGGCCTTTAAGACTTGCAAAATTTGAAACTCTTTGAATCAAAGTAAGAGTTCTCTAATGGCTGTTTTAAAGATCCTAGACGGTATTTTCCCTCCCTCTCCTCTCTTTTTTGAATTCTGGCAGAGTTTTCTCAAGTATTTTTTACTTTAGTTGACTGTGTCTGAATGCCCCTCACTGTTTGCTGCTTCCCCTTTTTATAGTGTCATCCTCAGGTTTTTGGGGTACCATTGATTCCTTTTATTTGTTCCTCTGGGTACCAAAACCAATGTTATATCAACAACATTGGTAGCTGGTTCCTTCCTCATTCTTCATTATTTCCCTCTTTTAAGGTTTCCTCTTCAAAAGACCCCAACTGACTTTCTAGTTCTAGAGGGTCCTAAAGAGCTGACCTTTGGTCTTTCTTTCTCTAAGGTTTCTAGACTCCACTTTTCGAACCCATCTTTTAGTTGCTCTCCCCTTTATCGTTTTCCCCTAGTGGGCTGATTCCTTCCTGCCAGGCTGAAAGATCCTCAGCCACCTTCCTTCATGGTTCCTCTTCTTGGGTTCCCCAAGGTACAAGTCCCTTGCTCATAAGTTGTTGGTTCCCAAACCTTCTGATTCCTTTTTTGCATCCTTGGGTAGCTGATAAGGACATATCTGTTCTTGTTCTTTGTGTTTTTGGGCATGCCCCCTTGACCTGTCTTAATCCCATCTTGGCTTTACTACAAGTCCTTAGGATCCCTGGCTCCTGGGAATCCCAGGTATCTTGGCCTAGTTCTTTTCCTGGGCTCCTAGCAATTTTTTAGACCTTTGAAAGCCGAGCTAGGCTTTTTCTTTCCTTTGTTTCGTGAAGTCCGAAGCTTGCCTATTCATGGATTTAGGTTCTTCCCCATGGACCTTTAACAGCTTCGGGACTCTCCTCCTTTTCCTTTATTGAAAGCCCAAATGTTATTTTGCTTTCCTAGATTTCAATCCTTTGTGTTGTTTTCAGGCCTTGGTACAATATTGTGATTTTTAAGACCTCAACACCTCCTTTCACCAAAAATTACCCCCTACCAACCAAACCACTTCTCCCTTACAACCAACTCAGGATCCCATGGGCTTCGACCATGAGTTACAAAGATGATACCTTATTTGCTGGATATCTAATCACTTTTGCTGGTGTGTAGGTGCCTTTTTTCTAAGACATAGGTTCAAGTATGAATAAGGATCTTGGGCCTAATACTTATTGTTTTAAGGGACTGGGCTTGGTTCACCACAGCTAGACGGGCTGATTACGAACCAGGTGGTGCACAAAACATGAATCCTACAACACATACATGCTAGCAAACTAGAAATATATGCATTGAATGACAAGAAACAAATAAAGGAACAACAAAATAGAGAAAGACACAAAATAAATGTTAAGGGTCCTTAACATAATGTGAAATATTTCATAACTTTCCCAATTGTATAATATGTTATCCTCACTAAGACGTATTACAAGGTCCAAATAAGTTCAAAAATTACAGACTTAAATGGCTCTTCAGGACTCTAAGACTTGTAAAGTTTGAATCCTTTTAAATCCAAGTGTGCACTCTAGTGGCTATTTGTAGATACCGGGTAGTTTTTTCTTCTCCTTTTCTTTTCCTTTTTTAATTGTAATAGAGTTTTCTCGATGACTCTATTTTAATTCACTGTTGTTGAATGCCCTTCACTATTGGCTATTCTTCCTTTTTATAGTGTTATCCTAGGCTTTTTGGTGTGCCAATAATTCCCCCCAGTTGTTCCCCCCTTGTGTACTAGAACCAATGTTGTGCCAGTAACATTGGTGGCTAGTCTGTTCCATATTTCTCATAGTTTTCTTCTTTCGATGCTTCTTCTTCAAAAGTTTCTTACTGTTTTTCCGTTTTGGGATGTCTTTAGAGAGCTAACTTTTGGCCCTTCTTCCTTCAATGCTTCTGAACCTCACATTTTTAGATTCAGCTTTAGGCTTTTTTTCCCTTTGTCATTTTTTCCAAGTTAGCTAATTCCCTTCTGCTAGATTGAAAGTTTCCCAACCACTTCCCTTTACCGTTCTTCTTTTTAGGTTTCCCAAGGTACCAGCCCCTTGTTCATAGATTGCTGGTTCCTAAACCTTCTGATTCCTATCTACGTCATTGGGTGGCTGATAGGGACATGTCTATTCTCATTCCATGCTTTTCTTGGCGCCTCCCCTCTAAGTTGCCTTAATCTAACCTAGCTTTGTTGCACGTCCCAAGGATCCCAAGCTCCTGACAGTCCTCAAGTATCCCAGCCCAGTTCTTTCCACTAAGTTCCCTAGCAATTTTCTGGTCTGGGTGGGCTGGGCTTATGAGTTCTAGGGCTTATCCATTCATGGATTTGGGTTCTTCTTAAAAATCCTGAATGAATTTGGGCCTACCTTCTTCTTTTTTTCTTTATTACAGGCTCAAGCATTTTATTATTTTTATGGAGTTCAATTCTCTTTGCCCCCTTTTGGGCCTTAGAGCAGTATTGTGACATTTTAGACCTCATCATTTAGCCCCCCCGAGCTCATGGGTTGCCTACAGCCCACACGTGAGTCGACCAGCACCTTAATTTTTGTAGGAGTCCCTTCCCCTACTATCTTAATTGGTCTTAGGATCCTGCTTTCCCGCTATCCTCAAGTATCCCGATTTTTTTGTGTGTTGCACTTCTTTTGCAATTTCCCCTCTTTACACGAAACGTGGTAGTTGAGTGTTTGAGTGAAAACTTCCCCATCCACTTTTTACGTTCCTCGTAACTCCCATTAATAATTGCCAACAACTCTCTTCTTTAAAAAAAAATTAAATATTGGCAACTAGTGCGTCTTTCTATACATCGTCTTCTCCAACCGCTCTTTGCGCCATTATTGCAGTCATTTCAAACTTTCTTTTCACTTTCCAGAAATCTTTATTTCCAAACTTACCTTCTTTCTTCTCATTATTTTGTTCCTTTGTTTCCTGCTTTTGTGTTCTTCACTCCCTTGACTTCACTATTTCCCAGTGCTTTTACCATTCCATGGCTTTTTCTTCTTCACGAAAAAGGAGGGAGCACACCCCTAGTCCTTCTGAGGGTGAAAGCTACTCTGGGTCTGCACAAGGCGAGACGCAGGAGTTTATGGAACGCCCAGCTTTTCCCTTATGGGATCCCTGGTACACCACCAACCTGTTTTTTCCTCAGATGTCTCACGGTGAGGCCCCTCCTTCTCATCACATTTGGGTGTTTTCTGGCCAGTCTAGGTTCACCAGTTCCACCCAAGTTCTAGATCTCGGGGAGGTTCTAGATCTACAGATTAGGTGGGGATCTCGTGAGGCGGTTACCATTTTCTTTGATTTCATTTCAAGTAAGAGCACCGGTTGGCCTATTTCGGTGGATAAGGAGCTTTCCGATGATGAATTTGTCAGTTGCCTGGTGCGCGCTGGGATCCTGAAATCAGTGGCAATTTCTAGGAACCTTGAAGGCTTTAGAGACGCCAATGGCTTAAACACTTGGTACGTCGTTGGTGCCCTTCTCTTCACACATTCTTCTTTTTTGTTGGTGAGCTTACCATCACTTTGGAGGATATTGTCAATAACTTCCTTCTCCCAGTGTTTGGTGAAGAGAATCCCTTCGATATCAACCTTTTCAGAAAGGATCTCACAGTGGAAGACAAAATATTCAGTCACTTTGGTGGGCATACTGCTTCTCCAGGTAGGAAGCCAGCTAGGATGGGCAAGTGGGTCACGAGCCTTTCTCGAGAGAAGGATAAGGCAGTTAGGCGAGCTAGGTTCTTGGCACTGTGGCTCAGTAAGTTCCTATTTAGAGAGTTCCTTGGGTACGGGATTAAGTCTGTTTTCTTTCATTTGGCAATTAGGTTGGACTGGGGCGCTTAGTATCCTTTAGTCCCCATGTTCTTAGGGCATGTTCACTCCTAATTGGATTTACTTCATGGAGATGAAGTTGAAGGCAATTCTTATTATGCTATCACTTCGTCCCTTCACTGTGCCATTCTCCAAGTGTTTATGTGGGACCGTTCCTTAGTTACTTTGGCGAAGTGTAAGAATCTCAAGTTTGTAAAGGATAAGTTCCATGGGTCCCTAGATGTGATTAAAGGTCTGTGTGGCAATTCTACTAATAGCCACCCCATCATCTTTCGCTGGGCCAATTTGAAAGGTGGCAGCCTCAATTTGGTGGAGTTGTTTGATCAAGCAGGGCACCTAAGTTGGCGTTCTCCTTGAGTGGTCTCAGTTACACCCATTATTCAGCACATAAAGTCCTTAGGCCGTTTGGTTTTGACCAAGACATCCCACTAGTGTTCAAGGAGGTAGTGCCCTCTCTTCCTTCCCTGGATCCATTTCTGAATTCTCAAGTTTTTTTGTATTGGTCACGTAGGAGCCCTCAATTTGTGGTGCCAAACTCCCAAAGGGGAGTCTTTGCTTCTAGTGGTTTTGCTGGCTTCTAGAGAAGAGTTCAAAAATCCTTTTTAGATTTTGTTGGTTCCAGTAAGATTGCAAAGGTTCCTGATTTTAGTATTTTCTCTACCCCCACTTTCAACAAACGCATATCCCTTCCCACTGCTAGTATTTTTTTTGCTACAATAAGTAGCAAGACAAGATTTGCAAAATGGCATGCTGCCAGGGGCGGTTGGGTATGCTATGCGCAGGATTTTCCTGAGGCTTAGTTAGGATGTGACCTTATTATAGGCACCTCTTCTGGTGTGCCTATCAAGAAAAGGGTGATGGAGGCAATTGGTGCTGCAATCCCCATTGGTAAAGGCAAGGAAAAGCATATCAAATAGGAAGCTATCAGGAGGGCCGAGCTTGAAAAAAGCATTGAAGGCGCTGAAGTTAGCCTTAAGACTAAGAAGAGGAAGACTGCTAGATCCCACAAACAGTTAGTCATTTCTAAGGAACTCGAGAGACTGGACCCCTCTTCAGTTGGAAAGGAAGTTGGCCACCCTTTAATTCCAAAGATCCTAGTGAAGACTAAGGTAGAGTCTTCCTTCTCTCTCAGGTTCCTGTGAGTTCTTCAGCCTAGGGTTCTTCGAGGTCCTTTGATTTAGTACCCTTGTCTCCCTTAGGACCCTCTAGGCATACTCGTAGTAGCCAAAAGACCATTGAAGAACTTGTAGAGAGAGAGAGAGAGAAGGGAAAGGCTTCTTTCCTTCTTCTCTCTTGTGTTTTTTTTTTTTACATCTACCCATGCTAGTTCATTGTTCCTATTGTGTTTCTCCTTTTTTTTTAACTGATGAATAGCCATTCCTCTTTTGCAGTCCAAGCGCAAGTTAGGTCCCAAGAGGGGCAAAAGTCAATCATCTAGTTATGATGTTGTATGGTTTTTTTCCCCCACTTATGCTTCTTACAACTTGCTTTCTTTCCTTTTTGGTGTTATGCACATATGTATTTTGTGATGGTCTGCCACATACTCTCTTTTTTTGTAAGTTGAGGTACTCCCTTCCATGACTGGTGGAAGTCTAGTGAAAGAAGTGATGACAGCTCGATCTGTTGTTTCCTTAGGTGTGGAAGAGGAGCCCACTAGTGATGATGTGGCCAAGGAAGTTGGGCAGGCAGTGAAGGATGTCCAGCCCACTCTGCCTTCTGCTCCCCTGGCTATCCAGGACCCAAGAGTCTTTTCGCCTCCTGTTTTCCAAGATCCTCAACCCGTGCAAACTCCCAGTCCTACCAAAACTGTGCCACTTGAGCCCACAACTGAACCTGTGTTAGGTAAAGAGTCCTTGGAAGGTGCATCTTCATCCATACAAGCAGGTGAGCCTCATCCATTCTTTTATTAATGCTCATCCTTATCTCACTTATGCTTTCTTCTTGAGAGTTCTTATTTTCTTTTCCTCTTTTAGGTCAAACCAGTGCTCAATCTGCTCCCAATGTTCCGGTTGTTGAAACTCAGACAGGGATTTCCCAAACCATCCAGAGGGTTAAGAGTTCTTTGATTCCTAAGAGTGGAAACACAACAATGGAAGAGGCTCCAAGAGTGACTATCTCAAATCCTAGCTCAGGGTTTCCTGCCTTCTTGTCCCGCTTTGATTCCTTGGAGTTCAACAGCCTCCCTGCGAGCCACTTTCATAGTTTTGGGCATTCCTTAAACAACTTCCTGAGATTTTTTGTGTCTGCTAAGGGTCTGCCACTGTTGGAGGGGCTGTTCAAAGCTCATGGGGACTTTACCAGCGAGTTTAAGGGAGGCATGTTCCTGGGCAACATCTTGATGGAGCTTTTATGTGTTGTGCTGATCTCCTTTAGGAACTCCTCTCTGGACTCCGTATCTTAGGAGAGGCTGTTAGGACATATGTAGTTCAAGTTGTTAGCATATGTCGCTATTTTATGTAATTGGCTTATCCTTAGACAAAACGCACTTTACTTGTAATTGGGTAGATTTAGGATGTGTTTAACATTTCAAGAAACAGTGTTTCAAGATCCAGTGTTGAAGTCATCAAAGTCTGTCCAAGAAACAAGCAAGGAAGTGCAAGATTTTAAAGCTCGACACCTACCTCGACACATGCATCTATCGAGCTTTAAGAAGCTGTTTTGCCTCGAGCCTCAACAGCTTCTCGACAGATCCTCGACACCTCTATCTATCGAGAATTAAAGAAAACAGATTTTCAGTTCTGTTTCAAGTCCAATCCGTGAATGTGTCTTTGGGACTTCTTTTCTCCTAACCCTAGACATATAAAAGGATTATTTTAAGAGCCGTCAAGATGATGCAAGTTGCACATTCATTCAGAACTTCTTGTTCATGCAATTTGTGATCTGAAAGACAGAGTTCGTGCCCTAATTCATCTCTGATGATTTGAAGAACTTTGCAGCCAACAACTCTTTCTCTCTAGTTGGTGTTTGAAGTCGCGTACTGGGATCCACGCATCTGATTAGTCACTTACTTGGGAGCCGTGCATTGAAAGGAGAAACTGTCACTACAGAACAAGTCCAATTGGGTATTGGGGTAAGAGTTCAACTGTAGGTTGGTAAGGTACTGGGATTCCTTGCTTGTAACTGCTTGTTGTGATAATAGTGGAGTTTCGGGAGTGGTGACCTTAAATCACCCGGTGGGGTTTTTGCCATAAGGTTTTCCCCATTCGTAAACAAATCACCGTGTTATTTATTTTCCGCTACATATCTTAGTTTCGGTGATTTGTTTGTGCTACCACGTGATATTGCATGTTAATTTGATTAATTAATAACTTGGCTAATTAATTAATCTAAGTTATCACAATGGGTCAACGTGTTTGTGGCCTGACAAGTGGTATCAGAGCAAGCACACTCTGATTAGAGTTTAATCCATTGTGTGTGATCCATTTGACCCCCGCTATCATGGATAGAGGACAATCTCTAATTATACCTCCTTTATTTGATGGCACTAACTATGCATACTGGAAAGTACGCATGAGAGCTTTCTTGTAGTCTTTAGATGAGAAGGTGTGGCAAGCTGTAGAGATAGGCTGGACCAAGCCTACAGAAGCGCCGGCCGACTGGGATGATGCTAAGATCAAGGCGGCAAATTTCAACAGCAGAGCATTGAATGCCCTATTCAGTGCAGTCACCAATGAGGAGTTCAAGAAAATTTCTTCAACCGAAACTGCTAAGGAAGTATGGACCATCCTCCAGACAACCTATGAGGGCACCAAGGCTGTCAAAGACTCAAAGCTACAGAGGCTCACCACACGCTTTGAAGAAATTAAGATGGAGGAGGATGAGTCGTTTGATGAGTTCTATGCCAAAGTTAAGGACATCGTGAACTCAGCCTTCAATCTTGGGGAAACCATCCCTGAACCCAAGATAGTGAGGAAAGTGCTCAGATCGCTGCCCGAGAGATTCCATGCTAAGATCACGGCGATCGAGGAATCAAAGGACATTGATAGAATTCCTCTGACTGAGCTAGTTGGAAACTTGCAAACCTATGAGTTAGGGCTAACCCGGTTAGGCAAGTCAAGTAAGGGCAAGAGTTTGGCACTAAAGGCCAAGAGCAGTGATACGGATGATTCTTCAGATGATGAAGATTCCAAGATGAAGTCCTACATCACAAGGCAATTCAAGAAATTTATGAAGAATGCAAATGGAAAGGGCTTCAACAAAGACCGTAGACAATCCAGTTCTTCACAATTCAATAATTCTGATAAAGGGAAGAAGGATGTCAAGGATGGCGGTCAGTACACTGTTCCCACTGGGCCAAAATGTTTTGGACATTTTTTCTTTTAAGTCCCAGGTCATGAGCCAGGCAATCCCTTTTTGGACAAGTACTGGGCTGGGTATCCCAAGTGCTTACTTCTGCCCATAGTCCTAAGTCATGTGCTTGAACTAATTGTGGCATGAGTCTTGGTTCATGCGCTAAGGGTTTTTTTTCCTTATTTTTTTTTGCACTGGCCGAGGTACCCTTCCCAACTTTGTCCATATTCGGGTTATGTAATGCTACACAGTTGCATACTTTGATTAGAACTTGATTTTTTTTTTTTTTTTTAAAAAAAAAGGAAATTTCATTGAATCATAGCATAATTGTCATATTAAGGAACATAGGAGGATTTGACAAAGATAGTAAGGATCATAGAATGTCCTTCTACCATAGGCTCCTAAACAATCAAGAAAATGAACTAAAAACATAAACTAAATAAATCTCAAAAGTGAAGAATGATGAAGCCTTAGCGGATTGGAGAGTTGGAAAAAAAAAAGGAAGGGGGTATCAATGTACTGACTGCCCTTCCCTTTTCAAGCGTAGTACTGTTTCAGCCACTTCCCATTTACAGGGTCTGTCAGGATGGTTCCATCTTCCTTTGTGATTTAGGGCTCTTCCCTAAGGATGCCCCCGTGGGCTACCTTCGTGGGCTTCCTTAATGATGTAGGGCTCTTCCAATTTCGAAGCAAACTTGGAGGGTCCTGAGACATTTTTCCTCACATGTTCTGCTACTCTCAACATCAACTGCCCTTCTGTGAAGGCTTTTGGGTGTACTATCTGTCCATATGCCTTAGCCATTCTTTGCTGGTACCTTCGACTCCTCTTTCTAGCCACCTCTCGTTCTTTTTCTAGTCCTTCCAGGTCTGCCAGCCTCCTTTCGCTATTTGTACCATCTGTGCCTTCTTGAATTTTTTCGAGCACTATTCTTGGCATAGGGATGATTAGTTCTACGGAACTAATAGCTTCTATCCCATAAACCAGGGAAGATGGTGAGAATCCTGTGGCTGTCTTCAAGGAATTCCTACATGCCCAGAGTACGTCTGTCAAGTGATCACTCCATTTTTCTCCATACTTATACTTCATTTTCTTGAGGATTTTCAATATCACCCTGTTAGTAGCCTCTACTTGACCATTTCCTTGTGGATAATATGGCGTGGACCTCCCATGCTAGATGTAATATGCCTCGGTCAGATTCTTCATGTCTTTATCTATGAACGGAGTTCCATTGTTACTGATCAGCCTTTTGGGGATCCCGAATTGTGTGATGATGTGTTCTTGTTTGTTGTAGCTACTCTAGTGGCCTTTTTCAAAGGGATGGCCTCCACCCTCTTTGTGAAATACTCAGTGGCTACTGAGATCCATATATAGCCATTAGATTAGGGGGTTTATAGGCCCCACAAGGTCAAGTCGCCAAGTGTGGAAAGGCCATGGTGTTGTCATATCTTGCAGCACATTTGGATGAGTATGGGATGCGTCCCCAAGTACTTGGCATGCATGACACATTTTAACCCGCTCCTCAAAGTCCCTTTTCATCGTGGGCTAATAGTACCCCAGCTGTAGCAACTGCCTGCAAAGCCTTCTTTTCCCTGAGTGACTTCCACCATCCTCGAAGTAGACTTCCCTGACTACTTTTCTGGCCTTTCTAGGCCTTTGGGGATCCCTGTTTTACCCTTTCTTCAATAGGATTCCGCTTTGCAAGAAGTATCTGATGGCAAGTTTCCTGAGCCAACGTGCCAATGTCTTGTCAGCTGGTAGGATTCCTTGGGCCAAGTATTCCATGAATGGAGTTCTCCAATCTTCTGCATAACTCTCCTCTTTATCCACTAAAAGCTTACACCCTTGACATTCCTTCCATACAATTGCAGCTTCCTTGTTCATATTTGGCCAATAGTACCCCATGTGCTGCATCCTTCTATATATACTAATTTTCTCTACAATTCCACAGATCTAACCGTGTAGTTCTTCTAACCTTAGCTTCCCCTCTTTATCATTAATGCATTTGGACAGGATCCCTTCAGGTAGCCTCCTGTACAGCTCTCCTTCTATCACAGTGTACTCCTTTAGTTCTTTGATACTTCCTTCATGTCCCCACTTTTCAATTTTCCCTTTTATCTCATCTCTCTAATCTTTCGGCTCTGGCTTCTCAGGGAACATCTTTTTGAGGATCCCTATGATGGAATACTCCTGCTTACTTACTCTTATAAAAGTATCTGTTCCTTTCAATGGCATCTGGAATCCCAAGGTGGCTAGTGCATCTGCAAACTTGTTCTCAATCCTTTAGGCGTATTCCACACTAAAGGTTTGGAATTTTTTCTCCTGCTTTTGTGCCCACGTTTTGTAAGCTGCCAAACTTTTCTCTCTAAGTGTGAAATCACCCTTTACTTAGGAAACCACAAGGTTGGAGTCTCCTAGGACCCTCATATGTTTCACTCCCATGCCAAGTGCTATGGCAAGCCCAGTTAGGTATGCCTCATACTCAGCAGCATTGTTTGACTAGGAAAACTGAAGCTTGAAAGATAACGGCATGGTATCCCCATCTACATAGCTTAGTACAATTCTTAAGCCATTCGAAGTTGTGGTTGCTGACCTATCAAACCTCATGGTCCACTTTTTCCTTGGGAGTTCTGCCACTGCCACCTCTCTAGGGATCTTCTTCCTTAGCGAACACTCTTCTTTCCCTAGGAACTAGGCCAGCAAATCTGCTATGGCCTTAGGGGTCCTAAGGCCAATGTCATATTGAGAGAGTAAGACTAGCCATTGTGCTACTCTTCCTGTTAGGAAAGGCTGATGAATGAGTGCTTTTATAGGATGTGACTTGGTTACCAAGAGGATATGATGGGCAGAGAAGTATCATTTTAACCTTTAAGATGCGTAGATCACCACCAGACATGCTCTTTCTATCCTGGAGTGCCTAATTTCCGTATCTTTAAGTGCCCTGATAATAAATGGGTTGTTCATTACCATCATCATCTTCCTGTGCTAGCAAGGCCCCTATAGCCTGAGAATTTTATGGTAAATATAGCAGCAGGGGTCACCCAAGTGTTGGTGCTTGTAAGATAGGAAGATGATTCATGATCTGTTGGATCTTTTGAAAGGCTTCTTGCTGTTCAGTTCTCCATACAAATTCAGCCCCTTTTTTCAACAGTTTGGATAAACCACTCGTGACAGATGCTAATCCTAGCACAAACCTCTTGATGTAAGAGACCTTTTCTATGAAGCTTTTAAGCTCTCTAACCGTTGTAGACCTTTTCATGGTTGCAATGGCTATGGCCTTAGCTCGGTCTATGCTTATGCCTCTGTGATGTACCAGGAACCCAAGAAATTTTCCAACAAATACTCCAAAGGCACACTTCACGAGGTTCATGCATAGTTTGTACTTCTTGCACCTTTCAAAAACTTGTTCAAGTATCTGGCAGTGTTTTACCTTGGTCCTTGACTTTACCACAATACCATCCACATAATCTTCCATTTTCTTATGCATCATGTCATGGAAGATAGTAGTCATGGTTCGCTGGTACGTGCTCCTGCATTTTTAAGGCCAAAGGGCATCACGGTGTAATAGGAATTTTCGATCGGGGTCCTAAATGCTGTCTTTTCTGCGTCCTTGGCAACCATGCGGATTTGATTATACCCACTATATCCATCCATAAATGAAAACATAGAATTTCCTGCAACTGAATCTACAAGGAGGTCAATGTTAAGCAAGGGAAACTCATCTTTTGGACATGCCTTGTTTAGATTGCGAAAGTCCACACAATACCAAATTTGACTATTTTTTTTCTTCACGGGTACTATGTTGGAAATCCATTTGGGATGCTGATTGGGCTTGATGAACCCAGCTGTTAGTAGTTTCTTAACTTCCTGAGTTATTTGAGCCTCTATATTAGTGTTAAAGACTCTAGATGGTTAGACTACTGGCTTGACTCCCGAGTCCACATTAAAGGAATGGACTACCAGTCCTGGATCCAGACCTGGCATCTCGTTGAATGTCCATGCGAACACATCCATATATGTCCGAAGTAAGGTTACTAACTGTTCCTTTTCCTATGCTGTCAACTGACTGTCAATGAAAACAGGCTTCTAAGTTTCCAAACCAGCCCCCAAGTTTACCTCTTCCAACTCCTCCTCAAGCTAGATTTGTGCATCTTTGACTAGGTCCTCCAGGATTTCTTCTTGATCCATCATATAATCGGGTGGTCCAGGACCCTCCTACACAAAGCATTCAGGTCCCGCACACCTTTATAAATAATATATCAACCTCCCTCTAGGCTCCTGTACTACTACGCACTCTTGGGATCTGGAAGAGCTGGTCTTCATCTTTTGCCTTTTTCTATCCAAGAGGTTTCTTAGGTCACGGGTGCCCCCTCCTTCTTCTTCTTCTTGCAAAACAGGTGCCCCTAGGGTCCCCAGCATGGGGCTCTCATCATCTGGTTCTAACTCGTCATAAAATATCGTCTCCACAAAGTTCACTTCTCCTTGGCTAAAGGGGTTTGGATTGGCAGGTATCCTTACTGACCTCCCATTCAATCTCCCTTTAACACATTGATGGTACGTGAAAGGAATAAGGCAATGCTTATGGAGCCAAAGGCATCCCAATAGAACATGGTAAGAAACCTCTGAGTTAATTACATGAAACCTGGTCAGGGCCACTATTGGGCCTACCCTTAAGGCCAGCTGCACATACCCTTCAGTCTATTCTACTAATCCTCCAAATCCTATTATCTCCATGGGAGCCCTTAGGATCCTCCTACTAATCAAGCCCACAGCTTCCAAGGTACTTAGAGCTATGAGGTTAAGTGATGCCCCCGTGTCTACTAGTGCTATTTTGACTTGAACACTGTTTATGGTTGCCATTAGATGAAATGGTCTGCGATGGTCTAGATGTTCCACTTCCATATCTTTATTTGTGAATGTTATTGCATTAGTAGTTTCCAAGTAAGCTCGGCTGACATGAGATTCTGCTGTAAAGCATTCCATTCCTAAATCTGCTGCTATACTCATAAGGGATTCTGTGGCCACCCTTCTTGCTTCTAGCCTAAATCTCAAGAACTTGAAGTTCTTCTGAAGGGTTCTGACTATGCTTGGATGGAAGTATCCTTCAGATTCCTCTACCTTTGCTGGGTTCCCATGAATCAATACAGCTATCACCCCCTTCCCTTTGTGATTAAGTAAAAGGTTCCTTTGCACCTCGGGTTCCTTTTGAGTGAGCTCGAGGGTCCCCTCCCTAAACTTTTTGTGGAAAATTCTACGGAGGGTCCAGCAATCTTTGGTAAAGTGCTTGATATAGTTATAGATCCTGCAAAATAGAGGATTCTTCCTTTCTTCTTCAGTAGGTGGCCTAGATACAGTGAATGGCCTAACAATTCCATCTCCAATCCATTTATCCAAAACATGATTAAGTTCTTCTGCAGTATATGGGATCATAGGTGGTTCCTCAGCCATCATTCCTTCAGGTCTCTTTCTTTTTTCTCCCACTGATGCTGTCATGGCCTGGGGTACTAGCACTCTCTTTATCCTCATGGTTAATGCAGTCCTCCTGGTTCTTTGTAGTAGGTCAGCAAACTGGATTATGCATAGGTTTTCAAGATGGAGCCTATAATCAAAAAGCATGTTGGTTATGCATGTTTCTAGAAATTCTTTTTCTTCATGATCTTTGTAGCTGTCCAAAGAGACATTCTCAAACCTTTTGATGAACTGGACAGGATTCTCTCCAGGCCTTTACCTTGTCATCTGAAGACTTTGGAAGGTGACCTTGTCTTCACCTGGATAGTACTTTGCATAAAACCTCTCCATCATCTCGTCCCATGTCTTAATGGACCTAGGCCTGAGAGTGGTGTACCATGTATATGCTCTGTCCACTAGGGACTTGGCAAACTCTCTTAGGTACAACTCATTGTCCCTTACATAGGGGCCCATAGTGTGAATGAACCTACTCACGTGCTCTACAGCACTTCCTTCTCTCTCATTAAAAGGATAGAACTTTGGGGGTTCATATCCCTTAGGATAAAGTTTTCAAGGAGTTCTAGTTGGAATGGAGGATCCCAAGCAAATTGTTTGGGGATCCCCGAGAGCTTTTCCCTTTCTTGTTCCAAAAAGCCATTGACATCTGCTAGCGTGAGATACCGGGGGTAAGCTCCTCCTCCTACTGCTAACCCTCACTATGGTTGGGTTCTGTCTTGGTTGACCACAGGGGTAGTGTTATCCCTAATTTCTTGGGTCTTTCCTTCTTTGAGGAGGCGTATCTCCTGTTGCAAATCTTTTAGCATTTTTGCCATTTGAGCCACGGGGTCTAGCTCCTGCCCCGCACGCCTCTGCCCGGAAGCTACTTCCTGCTCCACCAGAGGTACCCCGTTCCTTTGTTTGGAGGTTACTTCATTTTCTCCTACGGGCTCAGATGTCATAGGTGGCACATTAGTACCTTTACTGTTTCTTAGTCTTGGAGCCATGCTCTGTGAAGGGACTGCTTCTTCCCTCTTCTTTACCTAGTCCCTAGTGGATTCGCCAAAATGTGTGGATGCCTTTTTTCTAAGACACAGGCCAAGTATGAATAAGGATCCTGGACCCAATACTTTTTGTTTTAAGGGACTGGGTTTGGTCACCGCAGCTACATAGGCTGATTATGAACCAGGTGGTGCACAGAAGATGAATCCTACAACACATACATGCTAGCAAACCAGAAATATATGAATTGAAAAACAAGAAACAAATAAAGGGACAATGAAATAGAGAAAGTCACAAAATAAATATTAAGGGTCCTTAAGATAATGTGAAATATTTTATTACTTTCCCAATTGTATAATATGTTATGCTCACTAGGACATGTTACAAGGTCCAAATAAGTTAAAAAATTATAGACTTAGATGACTCTTCAGGCCTCTAAGACTTGCAAAGTTTAAATCCCTTTGAATCCAAGTATGCTCTCTAGTGACTGTTTGGAGATACCGAGCGGTATTTTCTTCTCATTTCCTTTTCCTTTTTGAATTCTAACAGAGTTTTCTCAATGACTCTATTTTAATTCACTGTTGCTAAATGCCTTTCACTGTTAGCTGTTCTTCCTTTTTATAGTGCTATCCTAGCGTTTTCGGGGTACCACTAATTCCCCCTAGTTGTTCCCCTGGGTACTAGAACCAATGTTGTGCCAGCAACATTGGTGGCTGGTCCCTTCCATATTTCTCATAGTTTTTTTCTTTCGGTGCATTTTCTTCAAAAGTGTCTTGCTGTTTTTTTGTTCTAAGATGTTTTTAAAGAGCTGACTTTTGGCCCTTCTTCCTTCAATGCTTTTGAACCTCACCTTTTTAGATTCAGCTTTAGGCTTTCTTTCCCTTTGTCATTTTTTCCAAGTTAGCTGATTCCTTTTTGCCAGATTGAAAATTTCCCAGCCACTTCCCTTTACGGTTCTTCTTTCTGGATTCCCTAAGGTACCAGCCCCTTGTTCATAGATTATTGGTTCCCAAGCCTTTTGATTCCTATTTGCGTTATTGGGTGGCTGATAGGGACATGTCTATCCTCGTTCCTTGCTTTTCTTAGTGCCCTCCCCCCCCTTTGAGCTGTCTTAATCTAACCTAGCTTTGTTGCACGTCCCAAGGATCCCGAGCTCCTGATAGTCCCCAGGTATCCCGGCCTAATTCTTTCCACTGAATTCCCTAGCAATTTTCTGGTCTAGGTGGGCTAGGCTTATGAGTTCTAAGGCTTATCCATTCATGGATTTGGGTTCTTCTTTAAAATCCTTAATGAATTTGGGCCTCCCTTCTTCTTCTTTTCTTTATTGCGACCTCAAGCATTTTATTATTTTTATGGAGTTCAATTCTCTGTGCCCCATTTTAGGCCTTGGCGTAGTATTGTGACTTTTTAGACCTCAACAGCTGAGAATCTAAACAAACACCTTAGCTTTCCCATGTGTCAATCAAGGTCCTCTTCTCAAGGTTTCAAAAAGATACATCAAAATCTTAAGGCCTTGATGTTGATTCTTCTTGTTGCATGTCCTCTGGCCTAACCGAGATCCCCCAGTTCCTTCACCAAGTTCTAAACCTGAGGATATCTAACAAATCTTTCCTTCTTTCAAGGATACCTGTGAGTGGCTTGCTTTATCTTCTAGGTCGCCCATGTCCTTCACAGGATCTTCTAGGCTCTCTCTCAAGGGATCGTCTTCCTGGTTGCTGGGGATCCCGCTCGTGGCCCAAGTCTGGGTCCTCTTCTTTTTATTATTATTATTATTATTATTATTATTATTATTATTATTATTATTATTATTATTATTATTATTATTATCTTTTTCCTTCTTTTTGGGACTTTGGGCCTTTATGATCCTTCTTAACTTCATAAATTGGGTCTTCTTTTGTTAAGGCCTACGGTATTTCCTTACTTTTCATGGAGTGGGCATGAAAAGTAAGGAAATACCGTGGGCTTCCTTGTCACATTTTGGTCCTCAACACTTTAATTGAAGAAATCATTGTAATAACTTGATACCAGTTAGTTTGAAATCTATTACAATAGAAATTTCAAAGTGACAGCTTATTGCAATAAATATCATTGCAATAACTAAATATTAATTACTTTACAATCTATTGCAATGACAAATACAAAACTGCAACAAATATATTATTACAATAATTTAATACCAAATATTTTACCATCTATTGTAATGAAAAATATGAAATAATTATCGATTACAATGAAGATAACGTTGCAATAACTTGACCAAAATTATTTTTGTCAATTATTTTCAATCTATTGCATGCAAAATTTGTGAAATAATAGCCTATTACTACAAGATATTCAAGGTAGTAAATAGTTTTTTGCAACAACAAATATATTATTATATTAAAATTGTCATTAAAATATTTAAAATTTATTGCAACGGCATTTCTCTGTAACACAAACCTATTATATCAAATTTTATTGCAACACTTTGCATAAACTATTGCAATGACTCTAATGTTATTTAAATTATTATCTTAATTTGATTGTTATTAAATATGAATTAATTATGCTTGTTTTCATTATTTTGATGATATGATTAATAGTTGTCACATTACTCTTAAAATTGTCTTTCTATCTTGCGCCTTAATTAAAAACCTAGCTCCGCCACTAGATGAAAGATTGAATAGGTTTAACAAATCTAAGCATACATTATACTAAAATCATTTGGGATTTATAAATAAAAATAGCTAGTGTTTATTAAGTTATTTCAACATGTAAATACATAATATACCTCATGATCATCTTTTTTCCTTTTGTTCTTGTTGTAGTTCAAGTACATATTTTAGAAATTCATGTTCATCCTCCAAGGCCAACACCTACAGAAAATTTTGAACATCCATTAGCATATTAGCAAGTTTGACAAGCATGAAAATAGAAATGAATAAACAAAGAGGATGAAAACAAGTTTGACATCAATTAGCATATTACCCTATTCCGTGTCAACTTAATTGATTTCTCCAATACTTCGAGCGGTAGCCTGTTGGCACTAAAAAGTAAGAGAATCATATATTATTACATATACTATATATATATATATATATATATATATTGGTTTCATAATTCTTTTTTACGTGGTACTATTTTGCTTGCAGAAGTTTTTTAAGATTCAAGTCTCATAATTCTACTCTTTGATTTTTTTTTTTTTTTTTGGTCGAATATATGCTATATATCTTAAGCAAGCGCTTAATATGAAAGATATGGACTTGGTGAGCTTTATAGCAACAAAGAGTTTTTTGATATTATAGTTGTTGGCAACTTGGCATGTTGTGTCATAGAATTCATTTTGGTATTTTCTTTACTTTTTCTTGCTATATCACATTTTTTATTTATTTTTTACCATGGCTGCTCTAACGTTGGATATTCCTTCTTCGAGTTTCATCTCTAGCTGTTCTAGGTTTGGAGAAGTTAGACAACTTAATTTAGCTACTCCTAAATTCTTGCAAATAAGAAGAAAATTATATTAAACTCTTTGTTATGATTTGAAGTTAGCGGAAGTACATTCATATGAACAAGAAAGAAAAGAAAAAAATTAAAAAAAATAATAATTTTTGTGATTATTCATTAGAGTCATTGCAATAATTTATGCAAAGTGTTGCAATAAAATTTGAGATAATTGGTTTGTACTACAAAAAATTTCATTGCAATAAATTTTAAATATTTTAATGACAACTAGTTTGGGTTGCACATGCCGCCCTTTTCATGAGAAAATTAAGATATAATTTTTTTTTTTTTTTTTTGGAAAAATTACAAAGTTATGTACTTAAATTTGAAGTAGTTTTTTAACATATGAATATTTATTTACTATGACAATTTCATAGAACCTATTTGCTAAATGTAATATCTACTCACTAAAAAATTATACTAAGAATTATATGAATGTCATTATCTTTCAACAATAAACAACTAAATTTTTATAAAACATTGGAACAATATAAAAAATTTCACAATGAATGATAATATATGCTACAATTGAAACTCTTAATCAAATAAAATACTTGTAATCATCTGCAATGAAGATTTTGTTATCCATGCATACTTCTCTCTTTATTTTCTTATTTTATGAGCATAACTTTTGATGTTTAACTTAATTTTTAAAATGAAAAAACCCTTTTAAGCAAGAAAATAAATTAAAAAAGAACAAGATAACAAAAGATAAATGCTATCAAAGTTTCCATTAGATTAAATTATAAGCATAGAAGATTTAAACTTAATAAATTAGTGTTTTCTAGGTTACAAATAGAAGACCATATATCACCATTCTCACTTTCCAAGCATGACTATCACATAAAATTCAAAATACAAGAAGAAAATTTTTGGGACATTAAAATTCAATGGGGTGTATTTTAGACATTTTCACAGTAGAATTTTTTAGAAATCATAAGATTTCATTAGGGTTTATCTAGAAGTGTAAAGGTTGGGGTATATGCCACTTTATAAAATATAAAGAACGAAAATTTTCAACTTTAGTTTAGGGAAGGAATTAAACTACCCAAATATAAAGGGTGAAAGTGTTTGTGTGTGTTAAACAATGTGTTAAAAAAAAGTCAGCCCAGGAAAACTATGCATAAAACAATGAATTTTGACTCAACAAATTGTCTAATCCAAAAAAAAAAAAAAAAAGTCTAGCAACATAACAAAATTTCACAATATTTTTACAGTTCTTTTATTTTTAGATATGGTGGGTTCTAGTCTAATATTTTATTTTAGAGTAATGCTATATGCACAATATTTTCACAAAAAATCTTAGGTGGTAAATTATTATTGGTTTTAAACTGTGCATTTTTAAACAAACAAAAAGCCAATTGAAGAAAATTGTGTCTGAAACAGTAAATTTTGGCTCACCAATTTTACTAAACTAAAAAAGAAGCCTAAGAACACAACAAAATATTACAACATTTTCACAATATCTTTTATTTCTAGTTGTGATAGGTCTCAATATGATATTTTATTTTTTACGTCCACAATAATTTCACAACACATTTTAAGTGGCAAACTGCTACTAGTTTTAAACTGAACCACCACTTTAAATTGTGTATTAAAAAAAAAAAAAAACCAGAACGAGAAAATTGTATGAATAATGAATTTTGACTCACCCAAATTGACTATAATTAAAAAGTCTAAGAACATAACAAAATGTCATTATATTTTTACAATACATTTATTTTCAACTATAGTAGGTTTTGATCTGATTTTACTATTTTATTTTAAAGAAATATTACCTGTACAACATTTTCACAACAAATTTTCAATGACAAATTGTTATCTATTTTAAACCAAGTCCATTATTGATATTACTTTTTTATTCATCAATAATACCTTGCCACTTAAAATTTGTTGTGAAATTATCGTAAAAATGTTGTAAACTTAACATTTTTTTAAATTTTTTATTTTGATCTATAAGGAACTGAGATCTTAGCAATTGTAAAAATATTGCGATAACAACAAGATGTTATAATATTTTCACAATACATTTATTTCCAATTATAGTTGGTCCAGTCTCATATTTTATTATTTTATTTTGAGCTATAAGAAATTAACACTTCAATAATTATAAAAATATTGTAAGAATATTTTGAGTCAGTATTGAAATATTGTGTCCGCACATATAAATATTTAAAAGAAAAAAAAAAAAAAAAAAAAAAAAAGAGCACAAACTAGAACACCTACATATTATGACCAAAAAAAAAAGCCCAACTCAAGCAAAACAATGAGTTTTGCCTCACCCAATTGAATAAACCAAAAATTGCTGTAGATTGAGGTTATTGACACTTTTTATATAGTTAGTAGATTTTGATGTAATAATATATTTACTGTTGCAATAAACAATTTACTACCTCAAATATCTTATAGAAATAAGCTATTATTTCACAAATTTTATTACAATAGATTGAAAATAATTTGGGTCAAGTTATTGCAACAATATTTTCATTGTAATAGATAATTATTTCATATTTTTTATTACAATAAATGGCATAATAATTGGTATTAGATTATTGTAATAATATAGCTTCATGTTTGTTATTGCAACAGATTGTAAAATAATTAATATTTAGTTATTGCAATAATATATTTGTTGCAATAAGCTGTTATTTTGAAATTTCTATTGTAATAGATTGCAAAAAAATTGGTATCAAGTTATTACAACGATTTCTTCAATTTAAATTATTGCACAAAATTTTCTTAATGCAATTTAGTATTATTTCCCTTATTTCAACTAAAAATTATAAGTTATTACAACTAATTATTATTAATGTAATAATTTATCACTTTTAAGTTAATATTGCAACGATTTTTAATTTGTAGATGTGATATTATGTCTAATACTATTATACTAATTTTGGTATATTAACACTTGATATAATAGACTAATTTTAGTGTAGTGCATGAACCTTCATTGTAAGAGCATTTCATCAGCAAAGGCATGAAGAGAATAGATCATAGTAAGGGAATGTTTATGATCCACCGAAACATTTACTGCAACCCAATATTATCACCATCATAATACGTACTGCTGAATATCTGAAATAAAACAAGCACACAAATTTAAAGGCAAGGATTCCTTGCAAACTAGGTCATAGCAATTTTTGCAAAATGCACACATGTCAAATGGTCATTTGGTGAAAATTCAATCTTGACATGAAAGTTTTAAGTTAAATATAAGCATGGATAGGCGTTTATCTAAGGCATAAACACGTCTGCATTTTTGCAGAAATTGCTGCAACTTAGTTTGTAATAAACCCAAATCCAGGATTTAATCTAAACACACTACCAAAGATTATTCATATTTTGTTATCCTGCATAAATGCCACAAATCTATTGGAACCAAATTCATAAATATGCAACACGTATGATAACCAAGGATTGCAACTCGCCAGGTAAAGGAATAGTTCTAGATACCTACTCATACTATAACATACATTTAAGAGTAAATTGTAAATTACACCCCTAAAGTTTAGGGGTGTTTGAATTTTATACCATAAAGTTTCAGAATTTGGATTCTACCCTCTAAAGTTTAGGGGTATTTGAATTTTACACTCTGATGTTTCGAAATTTGGGTTTTATCCCCTAAAGCTAGGTAGTGTTTAGATTTTACACCTTCAAAATTTGAAACTTTAGAGTGTAAAATTCAAATGCCTCCAAACTTTAGGGAGTAAAATCTAAATACTTCTCAAATTTAGAAAGTAAAATCTAAATTTTGAAATGTCAGGGTGTAAAATCCAAATATCCTCAAACTTCAGGAGGTAAAATACAAATTCTAAAACTTCAGGTGTAAAATCTAATAACCCTCAAATTTTAGATGTGTAATTTGCAATTTACCCTACATTTAAAATAAGATAAATTGCATTTTTCGCTCCTCAAATTCAGGACGTGTGATTTTTGTCTCTCAAATATTTTAAGTGCTTTATTTTAATCCTTCAAATTTGAAAAATATAACAAGTTGTTCATGCCATCAAGTTTCCATCCAATTTTGCTAATGTAACTAATGGTTAGCTGAGGTTGATGTCCCGTAGTTTGGGTGGACAGTCTGTGACATCACTAAAATTTTCGTTTTCGAAAGTCGAAATGTCTAAAATAGAGAAATACAAAATTGAAGGACAAAAATCATGCATGCTCCAAATTTGAGGGCCGAAAAGTGAACTATCCCCTAGAAAATATGTACCTGAAACTCATTTCAAATCAAAGCTAATTAAAGTTTGAGAGCCTTGACATCTAGGTTTACAAAATTCAAAGAACTCACATTTCTATTTTTAGCTAGTTACCAACTTTTCAATTATATCCTACATCACACTCATTATTTTCTTATACACCCTATTAAAATATAAAAAATGTTAACGAATGGCCTTTGAACATTGGTTAATAATCTATTTAAAGAAAGTTTTATGGGAAAAGCAAAGAAAAAACAATTAATGTTTTGATAGCTTTTTTTTTTTTTTTTCCCATAAAAGTGGTGTCAAAACTTTCCTTAAGTAAATTATTAACCAATGCTCTAAGAGTACTCGTTAGCATAACCCTTAAAATATTCTTAATAAACTCTTCTCTTGTTTTTTTTTTTTTTTTTACTCCCTAAATTTTAGGAGTATTTAGATTTTACTCCCTTATAGTTTGTTTAGATAGAGGGAGAGTAGAGAGGAGTAGAGTAGAGACAATGAGAGTAAATTAATTTACCTTATTTGGATGTTTTTTAAGGGAAGGGGAGGAATTTAGAGGGATTCTAACTACTTCTAACCCCTCATTTTTAATTCCCCTAAATTAGAGAGATTTGGAAAAAGAGTAGAGTACAGAAATACTTGACCAAATAAATTACAAATTTACCATTACCATATTAATAAAATTACAAACTATGAAAATTCTAATAATTCCACTCTCCCTTACTTAATTTTAAAAGCATTCAAACAAAATGGAGGATAATCATTCCCCTCTTCTCTCCTCCCATCTACTCTCCTCTCCCTCCAAATATAACATAAAGTTTGGTGGTATTTGAATTTTACACCCTATTGAGGTCCAAAATATCACAAGTATTGTGTTAAGGCCCAAAACATCACAAACACTAAAATCTAAAACCCAATTGAGCCCTCAAAGAAAAGGCAAGACCCAATTTTACACCTTATTCAGGTCCAAAATATCACAAGTGTTGTGTTGAGGCTCAAAATATCACAAATACTGAATTCTAAAACCCAATTAAGCCCTCAAAGAAAGGGCAAGACCCAATCCACCAACCAAGACCCACTTAAAATAAGCAAGAGGAGGCCTAAACCCATGGATGGGCAAGCTTTGGGCCACAGACAAGAAAGGAAAATGAAAAAGGAAGTGAAGCCCAGCCCAGCCTTTGTGAGGGAGATTTTCTGGGGAGCCCAGAAAGGGTTGGACCAGGATACCTTGGGACTCTTAAAAACCTGGGATCCTCAGGAAATGCAGAAAGAGACCAGCTAGGGTTAGGACAGCTCAAGGGAGTATGCTCATGGACACAAGGAACGAAGATGAGTATGTCCCATCAGCCGCCCATGGTTAAAAAAAAAAAGCTGATGACTTAGGAATTAGCACTTCATGAAAAGAAGCCTAGTATCTCGGGAACGCAGAAAGGTGGACCAAAAAAGAAGGTGGATGGGGAATTTTCAGCCTGATAGAGAGGAATCTTCCCATTTAGAGAAAATGATAAAATGTGAAGCAACCAAAAAGGTGGGTTTGAAAATGAGCATTTAGAAGCTTTGGGAAGAGAAGATTGAAAGTCAACTTTTAGGATTTCCCAAAAGAGGAAGGTCAGCTAAGGATTTTTTGGGGGAAAATCTCAAAATGGGAAAATGATGAGAAAATAAGAAAGGGACCAGCTACCAATGTTGCTGACACAACATTGGTTCTGGTATTTAAGACAGCAAATGGAGGGAATTAGTGATACACCAAAAATCCTAAAAATGTACTATAAAAGAGAATGAAGCCATCAGCAAAAACCATTCAGTAATAAGGAATCATAGTAAAAAGATCCTTTGAAAAACTTCTTTAAATCTCAGAAAAATAGAAAAAGGGAAAAACATTATGAGGGATCCTGAGACAAGCACTAAAGGATACACTTGGATTCAAGGGAATTCAAACCTCATAGTCTTGGAAGTCTATATAGAGCTAGCTAAGTTTGAAACTTTTGAACTTATCTGAACCTTTTTAACACATCCCAGTAAAAAGAAGGATCCAATGTACTAAAGCTTAATATAATGAAATATCATTTTATTTTCTGAGAATCTCTAACGCCCATACCTACTTTTTCTTTATTTCCTTACTGTTCTTTAGCCATTTATTTTACAATATGCATATGTTTGCATGTATGGATATGTATGTGTTGTAGGGCTCATGTTGTGTATACAACTTGATTCGTAATCAACCCAAGATAACTACGGTGAATCAAGCCCAATTCACCAAACAAGTATAAGGCCTAAGATCTTTGTTTCTACTTGGGTCTGGATACTGTCCAAAATAAGAACCCACACACCCTAAAATTTTAGAATTTTAAGGTATAAAATCCAAACACTTCCAAATTTTAGGAGGTAAAATTCAAATTTTGAAAGGTCAGGATGTAAAATCCAACACTCTTAAACTTCAGGAACTAAAATCCATATTCTGAAATTTCAAAGTATAAAATCCAAACACCCACAAACTTTAAGGATGTAATGTGCAATTTACCCAAATTCAAAGAACTCACATTTCTATTTTCAGCTAGTTACCAACTTTTCAATTATATCCTACATCACACTCATTATTTTCTTATACACTCAATTAAAATATTCTTAATAAATTCTTTTCCTTTTTTTTTCCCTCTTCCCCCTTTAATTGTTTCATTCCATTCATATATATATTGCCTCCTAACTACTAGAAGAGATCCTTCAACGTCTTCGAGAGAGCAACATTTGTGGATAGAGAAGTTTTTAGAGTGATAAATAAAGAGTTTGAATAAAAAATGAAAACCAACAAATGAAAAACGCTACATTGCTCTCTTAAAACTTGAACAATGATAAGGTACATATAGGAATTTAGGTGTTTAAGTGTGATTTCATGCTTCAAGCGTACAACTGAACCCTCTATTTTGAACTTTGAGAGTCAAACATAAATGCTCTAAGAATATCTCCCAACCCATTCCACTTATATTTTAAAAACCCGTGCTTATCTCAAAATTGAGAGAGAGACCAATGAAAAACGTTATAATCCTCTCATCAAAGACCAAAACAATGAATAGTAGAATATGAAGCACTAAAGATGATTTCTTAATTTTTCTCAAATAAAAAAAAGATGATTTCTTACTATAATCTAGTTTAACTTTTAAAGAATCAAATGTAAATGTTTTAAACTCTACTCTACTCATCCCTCTCTCTCCCTCTCTCTCTCTCTCATATGTGTGTGTCTATATATATATATATATATATATATATATTAAATCCAACCTTATCTCAAAACTGCTTGTTATTTGCATTACTCTTTGTTTTTTTTTTTTCAGAAGAACTTTGTATTACTCAATGTCAAATTCTAAAATACTACTCAACTACATCTGTTGGGTTATTTGGAACCTAGTTGTTGATTTTGTAGCAGATTGCCAACTTATTTTAGTATGTTAGTCCTATTGTGCCAATTTAACCAATTAAATATTAAACAATTAAAGCATATATCGCATATTAAAAATAGTGTCACCAATTACACAGTGTCTGTTTGTATACCGCTTATTGCTGAAAACTAAAAACATTATAACAAAATAAGTTTTAAATGTGTGAATAGTACCGTGAGACCCAGTTTTAAAGTCATTTTTCTAAAGAAAAAAAAAATTTGCGAGTTCCGTGAACAGTGCACAGGACCTATCAAAAACCGCTAGACGCACAAAACGCTATCCAAACGTATACATAATCAATACAATGAAATGGTGATATGATGATGAAGTGGAAAACCCAAAGAAAATTATTCAAGGGAAAACCCACTACAGAGAAACCTTCCCTAAAAAGACAATCCACTATATTAATAAAAGTTTTACAATCTATTATAAAATTTTATATCTAGATTCTACCCACAGATAAACTTACAACAAAAGCCTTCAACTAATTCAAAACCTCTAAACTCTTCAATATATGAATGCCTTTACGGATGATACATCTATGTTCACTACTAAACTAACTCCAAGAACCTCTTGAATGTTTTCTTCATAACTGGTAGTATGTGGTAGTACCTAGACATTAGCATCGATCATCAATCGGTTGGACTTGTTTAAACAACAAAAGTACTCTTTATCCCTTGTTTTGATCATCCCTAATTTGTTTTATAGTCCAACAAGTAGAGCACATAATTGGACTGAAACAGACGACGTAATATGATTGATCTGACAAAATCCATGATTTTTTATTGATCAATCCAACAACTCTCAACTCTCTTTTTGATCAATCCAGAAGGCAGAAATTGCCGAGAATCCAGGAATTCCTCTTTTTTTACTTGAAAATACACTAGTGACTTGAGAAAACTTACAATTTTCCAAGGTCTGTCAACACTAAATCTATTGATCACCTAACAACATTCAAGCATTAGCAAATCGTTACAATACCTACATTAAATCCTACTATAAATTGAGCTACACTAATCATTCAATTCGTATGAACAGAATTAACATTTTTTTTTATGTATATTGTGTGTGTGTGTATATATATATATATATATATATATATATAAGTAAAGTTTAGAAAAAGTCAAATTAAAATTTCAATTGGAGTCTAATTGTAGGCCATGTATCCTTTCTTTCTTTTTTTTCTTTTTTTTTTTAAAAAAAAATAAAAGTGCAAAAATCGAAAAGTCCAAATCCAAATAGATTTTAAATTGAATTTCAATTAAAGTCTAATTTTATGCCACGTATCCATTTATTTTTTTAATTTTTATGACAAATGAATTATTGAGTGAAAAAACTAAAAAGTTTAAATTCAATTAAATTATATATATATAATGAGAAACCACTATATATTTTAAGAATCTATTGTTTTAAAATAATGTAAACTAATACCATATATATATAATTTCAACATTTTCTATAAAAAAAATTTTAAAAAAAAGTACAATTTAAACCGTGCAATTGTAATTGTTTTTAATTGTATCCGCACATATATACGAAATTACGTACTAGTTTCTAGCTTTTATAATGGGATAAGATAAAAAGTAGAAAGATAGTTGTTACGGGTTAACATAGAGAGTCTAGTATTTTAATAGATATTATTAGCTTTCGGTATATTTCTGTAATTATTATCTTAGAAATAGAGTAGAATACGAGTTCCAATACCTAAATCTCAAACCCATCCTTCTACGATCAAGATGTATTAGTCTGTAACCCGTCGAACCTGTCTCCTGACTGTCATCCCTACACATGGGTGTAAGATGGTATTTTAAGAAATAAGCAAGCAGCGTCGTCCATTGAATGCAGATTTACTTTGTAAATTAGAGGTGTACAGCATACATTCAAATGAAGTACAAGAATGGAACTGTTACCACGCTTATCAATCAATGCCTGAAGCGACCAACCACTAGATGAGAAAAGAGGATTGATACACAGCATACAAAAAAAAAATTATACTGAACATGACTTGGGCAATGAGATACAAAGATCACACTGCAGAATAAACCCTTTGAAGAGCTACATCCACCAAAGCAGAAAATTCCGGAAAACATGATTAGGAACATGTTTTATTAGGCTCCAACTACTGTTAAGGAAACCCTAGTTTGCTCCAGCCGATGATGAAACTTTTTAGGCTGTGATTCCATTCATACCACAAAGCACAATATAAGGCTAGTCTAACCCAGACATGATGGACCTATGCCTTGATATCAATTCTTATCATATAGATTTACACAAGAATTTTTCACCAATAATTTAAGTTGTGGGTTTTTAAGAGAGATTGTGTACAATGCAATGACGTAACATACCTCTTACAACATAACAGGCAAACCCATTTGGCTAATCTTGTCAGCTTGGATTCTGGGAGTCGATAAAAGGCACATTCTAACTGAGAAATTGTCAGTATAATATTAAATTAAATGATACCCAGCTACCCAGTTAAACTGAACATCTTCAATTCAACCCACAAAATCATGCAAAAGTTGCCCTCCCATGACGTCCCTCTCAAAATGCCGATTATGTGATTCAAAACCCCCTATAACATAACCCTCACCATTTGTCTCAAGGCCAAGACCAAATCGCTGAACTGCATTTATGGGAAAGGGCTCTGATATACCTATCCCATTATTCTGGTGAAGACCCAATGTTAATGACACACTGCTATTTCCACCTGCCATGCTCACACCAACACCCATATGATGAGGGTGACTTAAGAAGTTGTTGTAAGATAAGTTCCGCGGTTCCTCATTCCCCACAGGTATATCAGGAAGTTCATTTCTAGTGCGTTTTGATGGGGTATCTTGAGCCCTCTGGGTAGAGGTGGATGGGTTGTCAGTTACAAGTGAGTTTGCTGAGGTTAGCTGATCACCTGATCTGTTGGCACTTCGTTCATCCCTTTGTGAAGCTTTTTGGGCTTGCCGTGTTTCCAGCGTGTGTATTTCTTCCACCATTGGCTTCCAAAGCCTTACTCTTGCATTGATAAACCAATTCGAAACCTGGCTCATAAGTAGCATCAAAATCAATTGAACATTATCCTCACATTAATATCAACATGGAAATTATTGAAAATTTAAATATCGCTAGGGTTTCTGATTTATGAAGGAATGGCACACCTGGCTTCGCGATAGACCAGTTTGTTTCGCCAACATTAGCTTGTCTGTATCAGTAGGATAACTGTAACATAACATAGTAACTAACGGAAGTCAACATACTCATAAATAACAGAAGGAAAAGATGTCTAGTTAGTCCACTAAGGAATTTATATATTCTTCCGCGTTAATCACGTAATTAAATTACTTACGGATGCAAAAAGTGTTCAAACAACCATGCTCTAAGAACAGTCACAGCGCGTTCAGGAAGCCCCCTTTGGGGTCGCCAAACAGGTTGGTGCTCAAGAAATCCTGAACTGTGAACTGGTCTCTGGCAATATAGGCCTCTGTCAGCGTTTCCAAGCCTTGGAGCTTCATCATGCCCAAGGGTTGCATGGGCCTTGTAGTTGAACTGAAGCTGGTCAGTAATTGCATTCTTCAAGCACCTAAAATGCTTAGACATAGCTTTTATAGCCAAGTTGGCATACGGGGCTGCATCACTGAGCCCGGCAACACACTCAAATGATGTTACTACCGTCTGCATCTGTTGATAGTATTGTCTGTACCTCCTGTAAACCTAGAGGAGATTGAAAACAGTGGAAATGAATCAACAATCAGATATAAAATGAATACTCCATATACCTATTCTTTCTTCCTCTCTAACTCTAAAAACTAGAGGACATTATATCTAAGAGGTTCACATTGCAGTTTCATTACTTAGAAATTCGTCCGCACCATAAGAACCCGTTTCATATATTCCCCTTAACTACAATGAAGTGCAATAATTACAAATAAAAATGTTTTAAAAATAAAGCAGGTTCAATCATGCAAGAATTTAACTTAACTAGCTGTCACATAGCTAGGTCATATTCCAAAAAGACAAAAGGGACCAGATCATAGTCCAACAGAAGGGACACATTATTACTATAGACAATGCTATCTTACTATATGATTCCCTCCTAATGGCATGCAGAAGCCCAAATAGAGAAGAAAACTACCCAAGACAGCACTCATTTTACTCAAATATTGCCGGAATTGTAGTCAAACATTGAATATGTAACACCCCGGATTACTTCCAATAGTAAGTAAACTAGAGCTCATTCTCATGTTGCATTCTTATTTGTCATTGTGGAGGTGAGGTGGGCTTATTAAGTATAATTTTTTAAGGCGTCACTCCCCCCTTTAAAAATAGCTTATTCAAATTAGGAATGGAAATGGATCAGATTTGGGGGGAAAAAAGGAAAAAATTTTCCAAACCCAAACCTTCTAAACATATTACATATCAAACTTGATTAAACTCCAGGAATTTCATCCCAAAGGACCCCGACTCATCCTACTTATATTTGAAAAATCCAAAACCGCCTGTTTAACCATGAGCCAAAGAAAATGGGTCAAATTAGGTCGATTTTTAACTTAAAATTGGACATCAGAAATATTTTTGTTATTACAATTTATTCATTAGAAAATACTTTTACCCCAAACTAAACAATAGATTAAAAAAGAGAGACAAGTGCACTTAATTTTATTATAAAACCTAGTTTTGTGTAAACGAATTAAATAATGGGGGTAATTTAAATAAACAAATGGGCCAAATTCAAGTGCCAAACGAGTAAAACCCAAACCCTTTCCCATCCTGGGGTTCATAATTGAAAACCAAACCAAGCATAAACCCATCTGAAAAATCTCAAACACTTAAAAGAGGGCATACGGTTCGTTTGATGTTACATTACCCCGTAATGTTACGTTATTGTAATCTTACGTTAATGTAATCTCAATTCAAGAATTCAAAATTACATTGTTTAGGAAGGTGATGTGATATATTTTGTAATCTTAGATTATAGTAATATTAGAAAAAAATAAAATGAACCAAACACCTTAGTGTCACAGAACCATAATGTGCATCACAACAAGAGCACATCACAGTGAACCAAACGCCCCCTTATTATAAGGTTTGGATTGGGAAAAAAAATACATCAAACCCAACCCTTTGCCATCCTATCAAACCTCACTTATGAAAGCCCTAAACAAGCACCTCTTTTAGAAATAATTCACAAAATGCATGCCTTCCCAAGCAAATACCTAGACAGGTAATGCAACATCAAAAAATTATAGAGGTTAGTACCAAAATCATTTTTTGAAAAGGTAAAACCACCCTCAAACCATCTTATTATCCTTAACCATAGCTGATTGGATCAGCTACATGAATTCTTTTGTGCCATTTGACCATATCTAAGACATTTGAAAAGGGAAAATTTAAATTTAAATTAATAAATAGAATATAGAAAGCAGATGTATAGACTTATATCTTCTTCTTCTTCCTTTTTTTTTTGCCTACTCTTTTCCGGGGAGAAGAATTGAACCCAAGATTTATTTTAAAGCCCAAAGTTCCAACACCAATCTCATTTGCACCACTACCAGAGCTGTTACTATAACAAGGTGTAATATAGCCCAAAGTTCCAATACCAATCTCATGCACCATTACCAGAGCTGTTACTTAAACAAGGTGCATGCAATATAGACCTTGCAAATTTTATCTAAGGAAAGTAAATCTTAATTCTACCAATTTCAGGTATCAATCACTTTTTTATTTTATATATATATATATATATATATATATATATAACGCATCCTAGTCCATACCTTCATTTTGTTACACCCCAAATCCTGAATTATTGGCAGATATTAAGTGTTGGTTGCCGTGTTGTTAAAAGTATACTTAAAACTAAAAGCTCAAAACCCCAAGATCTAAACCTTTTGGTTGGCTGAAGTGAAGCTCATCTAAGAAAGTGCCATTAGGCACTTTTTTCTGGTGCTTTTTGAAGAGGAAAAACGCATGGCTTATCTCACGTTTTTATGTTTGCTAAAATATTATATGAATCATTAAAATTTACTACTCGATCTTGAAGAAATGTCATGGGCATTGATTTGGTATATAAAAAATATTCTTTGTATTGCACAAACAATTTCTTGTTTACATATCAAGAGACATGAACTAAGATAATTTACTATTCTAGCATGTTCTGGTCTTTTGTTTTTTACTTATATATCTTGATTGAACCATATACTTCATTTGATCATAACTATCACAGTTATGTATTTTTATACAGCACAAGGGAATTACATAAAAGCTTATGTTCAAACTTTCTATGACTAGATTACTATCATATTGTCCACCAATAGTTGTTTTCAACTTTACCATACTAAAACTTTTAGGTTGAAACAACTAATGCAAATTTCCAAATTTCAACTCAGAAACTTTGTACATTTGCTTCCATTTTAGCTAAGAGGTAAATTATAATACTATTTTGCATGCATTAGCTTTTTTTATTATATATTATAACATATAAGATCCGAAAAATGTATGTTTTACTTCAATTAGGTGCAAGATTTTTGCACCAGGCTCCAGAACCAAGGACTACGATGTTGAACATTTTGCCTTGCTGCTCCAAAAATATCTACTCACAAACAGTGTTGGATAGGAAGGAACCAGCATTTTCACTGGAAACAACTTGAAAAACTAGTTTTGATATTCCCCCTCCAAACTCTCATAATTTCACATCTCAAAATATATCAACTCATTCTAAAGGAAAAATGTTAATGAGCTGTATGCACTACACCATTATAAGAATGAATTCCTACAAGGGTAGAAACATTTTGTTGCTCTCCATTAATATAAGTTGTTTAAGATGCCTTCATAGTAGAATTCTTACCTTCCTAAATCAACGGGAAACCAAAGCTAAAATCTAGCATTAATTTTTATGCCAAAAATCCCAATCCCAAACTCAAGAACTTGACTAGACCTTTACACTTTTATATGTGAAAAAGAAAGTGGACCTCATCACTTACCAAAAACCCTTTAAATAAAGGATACATATCTTCCATAACTCCTCTCATTATTTAAATTGTTTACTCCCCTAATATTTTTCTCCCTTCATCATATGCTAAATTTAAGTGCTTACTTCTGCTTAGTTCTAAAAAAAGTGAATTACTTCTCACTTACCCCAAATGTAATGCCTAGCAAAAAATAAATTAATAGCACCCTATTTCACATGAATAAACTCATGCATAATGACAGAACTATTTCTACCATGTGGCCATCAAGTATACGTGCACATAAACACAAGAGTGACAAGACTGAGCACTGTCACAAGTGATGTAATATTGGCAACATGATATACTCACCTAATAAAAATTGCAATCTACATACTTGGAATAGAAACTCGCAACTATACTGCACAAGTAATATACAAATGTTGGGGGGAGGGGATCAGTTCTCTCAAACCCACTAAGTTAAACTGATTAAAAATGCTAACTTTAGCTCAACAGCAAAGGAAAATATCTTTTAATTTTCTATTTCAACTCTCCAAAAAAAAAACTCTCACTAATTTGGCTTTATAGCCATATTGCCCCCTTGTCATAAATTGAATCTCATCAACTGGGTTGAGACCAATCAAATGAAGAAAGCAATCACCTTGTCATCTACTCATTCCATCCTCTTTAATTAGTTTTGGAATACCATTATGCTTTATTTAAACACTTTATAGGAGTATAAATCTTTTCAAACGGATTCCTTCATTCACTTTATGCACATTACACTCTAAACCAGGTGACAATGTAACTAGCTAGAACTCATTCTATGGTTGTCAGACACTTTAGAGTGCTAATCTTAGTGCATATATTCCCTCCTGTGTCACCTTTTCCAAAAAGACGATTTTGCGATCACCAAGGCCATCTATCCTTTAATACAGAATCTAATGCACAAAGAACAAAAGCTGAGGATGCTATATAAATAACAAATTAATAAGACACTTATTATCCATGCAACACCACAAATTGCACGTTGGTTAAACCAATGACCAACCCGACACCACAAAAATATAATCCAAATAATATATAATTGCTCTTTTTTTAAAAAAAATATTCGAGAAATTGCTTCCACAGTGACAAAGCTTGGATTTCATAAAGACCCATCCAGAAGATAAACTTGCAAAGAAAGAAGATCACATCAAACGAATTAATAAGCCAAAATTCAAGAAAGAAAACTAAAAACAATTAAATATGAACTGCGTGTTGTCACCTTAAAACGTCTTAAGGAGTAACACAAATCAATGAAATGCAAGCGAGTATAACAAACACCATCAAATTAAAGAACAGAAGCAAAATATTATTTATATATGTATATACCTCGTTGAGCATCGAAATGAGCCTTGACTTCTTACTCCGAATCTCGGCCCCTTCTTCACAACCGAGTGGATCTCGATCGTCTACAATTCCACTTGCACTCAAGCTCTCCATTGGAGAATCCATGAGAGCTGAATCAGCTGTTACTTTCTCAGCGTAAATTCCACGACCCGCGACCTCACAGAATTCCTCGAGCAACTGCTGTGCAGGCTTCAAAAATCTCGATCCTTTGAGAATCGAAGCGTACCCAGTAAACGGCCCAAGAGGGACGGAGCTACGCGACACGTCGTTTGAGGCCGAGGCACTGCCATTAACAATGCCTGGAATCACATACCCAGCTCCACTACTAGACCCGTATCGTTGAAGATTAAGCTCGAGTGGAAGATTGGTTTGGTGGTGAGTAGGTTGGTGGTGAGAGGAGAGAGATAGAGAGAGCGGTTCTGGCTTGAACACCACCACTTCACTTCCATTATTATAGCTCTGATCGAAATCTCGAAGGTTTTGAAGATTTTGAGGGGTAAAAAGAAAAGGGTTACTGTTCATGTCTTGGATAGAGTTTGGATTTAGAGGCAAAGAGTGGTTGGGATCCAAGTAAGCCGAGGAAGAAGAAGAAGCACCGTTCATAATTCCGCCTACAAACCCCATCAGATTGACACTTTCTTCCTTGACAGAGCTGCCTTTGCAACCAGGTTCAGTGAGTTGGGGGTTCTGGTTATGGTGGTGGTGGTGATGGTGATGGTGAAACTCGTGGGTGTTGGTGTTGGTAGTGGTGCACGTTAGCAAATCGGAGGAAAGAAGAGAGGGATCGTAGAGAGGGAGTAAGCCTTGGAGGTTGGCGGTGGAGTGCTCCACGACACCGCCTTGGTGGTGGTGGTGGTGGTGGTGGTCGTCGTCGTCGTTCTGAGCTATGACTCTGAGTTTATCTCTTCTGCTTTGTTGTGGGACATGGTAGGGTTCAAAACCCTCCGCCATAGATTTACAGAGAGAAAGATAGACCCAAGAGAGTACTGAAAGAAAGAAAGAAGGTGAAAAAGATGGGTATATTAAAGAGGAAGAGAATAATAGAAATAGGAGAGAGAAATTGAAAGAGATGGAGTGATGAAATGAGATGCTATGATGATGATGATGATGATGATGATGTTAGTCTGAGTTGCAAAAGTATAGCAGATAGAGACTTAAGCAAGAGATACGTTGAATTGATTGAGAGAAGGATTGGGGCATGTGGTGCTCATTCAATTCAATTGAGCATTGAGATAGATACACACTCTCACTCTCACTCTCACTCTCACTCTCGTACACAAAAACTCAAACTCAAACTCCCACTCATACTCACACTCACACAACAATGGTTGAGTTGAGTGGATCAGGGTGGGCTGAGCTTTGAGTGCATAGGGTTTCAAAGGGAACCGGACGACCACCGGCTGTTTCCGGTAATAATTGAACTACTACTAACTGACTTGTGTTTGTGTCTGTGCTTGTGTGTATGTTTGTGCTTGTGTTGTGTGTTTCAGATATTTCTGACAGACAGGAGTTTTGTTGTCTTTTTCTTTTCCCCTCTTTTGTCGTTTTTTGTATTTTTTTTATTTTTCTTTTTTGGTAAACTATTTTTTTTTTTTATATACTATAAGCCTATATATTTAAAATATTTTCCCAACAAAACTTTAATTAAATTGTTACCGTAAATTTTTAAAGTATACTCTCTCCCTCCCTTCCTTTATCATAATAAGGCTCATCCCATAAGAGACATAGTATACTCTCATAACATACAATAATTTTTTATTAGTTCTTACTTGAATTTATCATTAATATCATTTTTTTTGTGCTTCGACACCTAAAATTTGAGAAAAAAATGTTGTATTCCTAATGTTACGGTGTATGAATGAATATTCCTAATATGATATAAAAAGTTATAATTTTTATCTCAACTATCGTATGTAACAAATTATAGCAAAATACTTGTCATTTTTACATGCTCTATCATTTTTTTTTTACACGTTCACAGTTTGTCACGCAAATAAATGTATAGGGTGGTCAAAGTTGTGATTTTTTTTTATGGGATCCTGAAAATTTGTGATGTATGAATAAGTTTTTTCTGTGCGCTTTGTTTTTTTTTTTTTTTTTTTTTTTTTTTTTGGGGGGGGGGGGTGGGGGGGGGTTTATTTAAGGGGATGAGATGATGACGCACGTGAGAACGCGGGAACAGAGCGATGAATGAATGAAAGGCTGAGTTTGCCCTTCTCAACACTCATCCGCCAAAAAACTTTCTTGTTTCTCGCTTTACGAGGTTTTGTTCCTTTAATTATTATCTCTAAAACTATTATATACTATTACAAAAGTAATGAACAATATTTAAACAGAGCAAAGTACCAATATGTCCTGCCAAAACTACTGCACAATTAATTAGGGGGGCACTGTTATTTATACCCACACTATCAATCATTGATTCTACACCACACTTTACCTGTTAAATGAATTGCACAGTGGGTGTGGGATTTAACAACAACTCAAATAATACTAAATAAATGTTTTTTGACTTGTAATACTAAATAAATGTAATGAGTCACTCAACTAGTTCTTAAATACAAACATTGATAATTCAAACTGGTTCATACAACAACATATACGAGACGTTCATAGTTCAAGTCCCCATGCATCCAATTATTATTGTATTGAAAAAAAAAATTAGTACTACCAAATTATCATTGACCACAAGCATCTAGAATGGATTCTGATTAATTTGGGTCAATACTAATACAGTGGAGTATACGATTGCACACCCTTGATTGTAAGTTATGGAAAACAAGGGTCAAGGTTCAAGATTTTAAGAGAGAATTTCACACATATATACAATTAAATTAAGTTAAAATATAATTTTTATCTTGTATATAAATATAAATATATATATATATATACACACACACACACACATACACACGATGGAGTATAAGTTAATTACTAATTGATCCTCAAATTTTACTTGAAGATGACTTTAAATTTTAAAAGGAAAAAATTAATTCATGCCTTAAAAAAATTTATTCAAAAAATATTTTATGGAAAAATAGAAAAGTAAATAATTTTTTTATGGTTTTCTATATTTCTCATAAAAGTATTGTCAAAATATTTCTATATGATTTATTAACAATTGTCCTAAAAACACCAGTTAACATCACTCATTTTAAAATGAGTAACACTATAGACACAAATTATTTAACAAACTGATATTGTGGCCAACTTTTTACTGATTTTCATCTAGACCTACCATTAACATCATTTTTTTATTTATCAATAATTACTCACAATATTAATAATTTATAATAAAAAAATTGTAAAATAATTTATATCTCTAGCATTACTCTTCTAAAATTAAGTAAGCTCTTTCTCTTTTTTGGAAGGGAGCATATGTCAATCATCTCATATTTGAACACTTTAATTTTCCAAAAAAAAATAAATAATTCCCCGAAAAAAGAAGGAGTTGGATGCCGCTTTTAAATCAAAAGGGTGACGCTCCTTTAACACGGCACATAGATGGGCACTCAAAAGTTAATAACTATATTATACTCAAAAGTACCCATTTTAGGGAGAAAAAAGTATGGCGGGGATCCTAAAGCAAAAAAAAAAAAAGATAAGTATTCTTAAAGTTAGTTTATGCATGTCTGTGTGGTTATGATTACACGTAACCACCTAATTAAGTAGTAGTAACAAAGCTTTACTATAATAATGGTTGTCAAAGAGGAATAAGAAGTATTCGAGTAAGTTGATTGGGCAAACTGATTCAACTTTGCATGTTAAAGGATAGTAGAACGAGAGATATATGTTCAATACTCAATACTCAATTAAAGCTTAAGCAAGAGTAGCTTTTTTCATTTGATTTTAAATAGTATTAGGAGTGGTTGGTGTGGCCAAAACCAATAGGGTTGTAAATGAATTGAGTTTTTTTCAAGTATTGAATGTTTTAAGCTCAACTTGACAACAAAAATAAAATGTTTAAGTTAATGTTTAAATTTAAACTCATAAAAAAAAAAATCAAAAACTTAAACTTGGCTTAGTTTGACTTTAATTTATTAGTCAAGACTCAATAGCTTAAACTCAATATCAAACTCTTTAACTTGAGATCCAACACAAATATATTATTATATCTGTATTAATCATATTACCAAGTCTATTTAGATTGGATGAGTTATTCAAACTCCTAATTAATTAAAGACTTAACAAGATAAGGGTTTATTTTTCAAACTCATATCAAACTTATTATCAAGCCCATAAACAAATCTAGACTCAACTTGTTGTTATCGACCCTTGCTGTTCATGAGCATGTTCATAGACTTTCTTTTATCTTTTTTTTTTTTTTTTTTGTGCTTAGCTTGTTTGTATACAAATAAACATGAAGACCTCTAATTATTTAGTAATTTCTTTTTAAATGTGTAGTCCCTACCATCCCTTGTAGTTTAAAATTCTCGGACTTTAAATTTTAATCATCATATAGGATGCGTACAATTTTTTTCTTTTTGGAGGGATTATGGACGTACGGGATGAAATGAAATTTAATATATAAATATTAAAAATTACTTGATTTGTTCATCGTCTGTGTTAGGACGTGTCATTCTACAGGCTGAGAAAGTTATATCCAGTTTTATTAGGATATATTTAGACCACTCTGAGTAGATCAGAATTAGGTCCACTCTTGCTTTTTTTTTTTTATAGATTTTTAGTACCTTAACTCATTATCAATCTCAATAATTAACATACTGTATGTATCGTATTTGCATGTTAAGCTGAGGCCAATCCTAACCTCATCATATATTATGACAGTATTATAAATAAATAAAATTTTAATCATATATTATGAGTTATGACCAAACACCATGAGATGATGAGCTTACGCCCCACCTCTTTCCAAGAATTTCTTGACCAGAGCACACAAAACATACTGTAATACTCTATGTTGTTTGAGTAATCACGATGTTGATAACATTATTGGACCATACACGTGTACATCTAATCAATTATGACCCTCCTGGCCTCCTTATAATATGTGACTGTAACTAAAGTTGTAATGTACACACGTACAAAAAAATTAAGATGATTTTCAATAAGAAAAATAACCAAAAAGAAATATTATAATTTATAAAGGTTCTTCTTCAAGGAAATATATTTGTTTTAAATATCGGTAAAACTAAAAAAAAAAAAAAACTCTTCTTGTACAAGAAGGGGATCTTGCACAATACAATTTTGAAAAGTTCTGATCCGACCATAAATTTGTTTAGGGTGATATATGAATGAAAACTGCTCTCTCTCTCTCTCTCTCTCTCTCTCTCTCTCTCTTTCGGATTAAAGAAAACTATTTTTTTATTTTTCAATTATCGTATTTCGAATGCAATATACAGTCACCTCAGCACATGATATATATGGAGCATAATGATGTATAGCACATGCATTCCAATACCCATCAATAAACGAGATATATGGTTTCATGTTGATCAACCACTTGCCCTGCAAGACTAAAGTAATTATTATTAATTTACCATAAAAAATTATATATATATATATATATGTGTGACAATAAATGTGATTGGTTAATATAACAAATGAGTTTATTAATACTTTTATTTTGTATTTAAAAATTGACACAACTGTAAGACTCGTATGGTCAAATTTGTAATATCATTAATATCATTCTACGTACTCTACCAATAGCTTTTTAACTTTCTAAGAATCCAATAGCCTTTTAACTTGATTGAAACTTTTTGGTATTTTAAATAGAGATGTTTAATATTCAAATCTTCCCTTCCTTAATTATTGAATTACCAAAAGAAAAATAAATTACTTTACTCTATATATAGATAAAACATGAGTAAACATTATTTTGATAAAGGATTTCACTAAGGCTGAAGTGGAAGTTGCGCGCTTTAAAACAAATGGCTCTCCTAAAGGCTTCCGGCCTTGACAGCACGCCAACTATTTTTTTCCAGCACTACTGGGTGAGCATTGGCGATGATGTAGTTAAGGCTGTACTCTCATGTCTTAATTCTGGTAATATTTTTCCAGGTTTGAACCACACTTTCATAACTCTTATCCCTAAGGTTAAAAGTCCAGAATATATTACTAAATTTCTCCCTATGGCACTATGTAATATTTTATATAAACTTGTCTCTAAAGTGTTGGCTAATTGATTGAAAAGAGTTTTGCCTCAGATTATCTCGAAATCACAAAGTGCTTTCCAATGTAATAAGTCAATTTCAAATAGCATTCTTGAATGGGTTTTTTTTTTTTCTTTTTTTTTTTTTTGCAATGGATCATGGAAAAAACGAGCTTTCATAGTATGTGGATTGGTTGGATTTCGAAATGCATTCGATCAGTTACTTACTCTAGTTTGGTAAATGGGGAATTTAAGGGCCATATTGTTCCAACTAGAATTATTCACCAAGTGGATCCTCTCTCCTCATATCTCTTTTTACTATGTTCTGAAGGTTTGAATAGGCTAATTCAACATGCTGTAGACATTGGTCATATTGAAGGCCTTACTCTTTGCAGAAATGGCTCGAAAATCTCGTATCTTTCTATGCAAATGACAGCCTCCTCTTCTGTAGAGCACGAGAGGGTAATGTTGAAACCATCCGGGAAATTTTAAGAAAGTATGAGGGGTCAAAAGATAAATTCTAAGAAGACAACTCTCTTCTTCAGCAAGACAATCTTTGAAACCTTAAAGGATTTATTAAAAAATCTACTTAGAGTCCCGGAAATTAAGGAATATGAGAAGTATCTGGGGCTTCCTGCAGTAGTGGGGAGAAATAAAAAAGCAAGCCTAAATTACATAAATGGCAAGGTTTGGGACAGATTGCAAGGCTGTAAGGAAAAGTTACTATCACAAGCTGGGAAGAAAGTTTTGTTAAAAGCGGTGGTTCCAACCATTCCTATTTTTGCTATGAGTTGCTTTTGTTTACCTATAGATTTTGTCAAGATATTAAGATGCTTATTCAAAAAATTTGTCAGAGGCAGATGGGTGGTAGAAGGAAGATTCATTGGAAGGAATGGGAAGTTCTTTATTTACCAAAAGCAAAGGGAGGATTAGGATTCAAAGACCTGTGTAGGCTCAACAAAGCAATGTTAGCTGAGCAGATTTGGCGTTTGATTCAAGAGACTGTCTGTTTATTTTATCATGTTTTCAAGGCTAAATACTTCCCAAACATCCCTATTTTTGAAGCTAAGTCTACCTCGGGTTCGTTTTCTTGGAAAAGCATCCTACATTCTAGAAAAATCACAGCATAAGAAGCACGATGGAGAATTGGGGAAGATAAATCTATTTTAGATTTCCATGATCTTTAGTTAATGAATTTAGCTATAGGCAGAGTGGTCTCTCCCCCTACCCTTTTGGCACCCTATGCTAATGTTGATACTCTTATTGATCCTCATACAGGCTATCACAAGCTAGAAATGAAGTTTTGTTAAAAAATGCGGTTCAAGACATTCCTATTTTTGCTATGAGTTGCTTTTACCTGTAGGCCTTTGTCAAGATATTGAGATGCTTATTCGAAAATTTTGGCGGGGGCAAATAGGTGGTAGAAGGAAGATTCATTGGAAGGAATGGGAAGTTCTTTGTTTACCAAAAGCAAAGGGAGGAATAGGATTCAAAGACCTGTGTAGATTCAACGAAGCAATGTTGGATAAGCAGATTTGGCATTTGATTCAAGACACTGGCTCTTTATTTTATCATGTTTTAAGGCTAAATATTTCATAAACATCTCTGTTTTTCAAGCTAAGTTTGTCTAGGGTTCGTTTGTTTGGAAAAGCATCCTACATTCTAGAAAAATCATATTGTAAGAAGCATGGTGGAGAATTAAGGAAGGTGAATCTATTTCAGATTTTCCATGATCTTTGGTTAATGAATTTAGCTACAGGCAAAGTGGTCTCTCCCCCTACCCTTTTGGCTCTTTATTTTATCATGTTTTAAGGCTAAATACTTCATAAACATCTCTGTTTTTCAAGCTAAGTCTGTCTAGGGTTAGTTTGTTTGGAAAAGCATCCTACATTCTAGAAAAATCGTAGCGTAAGAAGCATGGTGGAGAATTGGGGAAGGCAAATCTATTTCAGATTTTCCATGATCTTTGGTTAATGAGTTTACCTACAGGCAGAGTGGTCTCTCCCCCTACCCTTTTGGCACCTAATGCTACTGTTGATACTCTTATTGATCCTCATATAGGTTGGTGGAACATTCACCTTATTGATCTTTTTTTTTTACCCACTTAATGCTAAAGATATCAAATCGATGCCTCTTTGCTCCACTCCATAGCCCGATATTCTCATTTGGCCAAAGGAAAATTTTGGAAGCTACTCGGTAAAATCAAGATACAAGGCCCTTAGTGAATCCCTCACTCATGCCACGGTCAGACTTGAAACTTCAGAAGCTCAAAAAATTTTATGGAAAAGCATTTGGAAATTGAAAACACACTTTTGGTGGAAATGTTGTTCTAATTCTTTGCCTATAAAGGTGAATTTGTTACAATGAACCATTATTCATGATCCCATTTGTCACATCTGCTCAAAAGATTCTGAGGATGTGATGCATGCCTTGTGGAATTGTGAAAAAGTCCAATAGGTTTGGGCAAAGAACTTTGGTTGGGTGGATAGAGATAGAGCTGCCTCGGGCTCTTTTTTAGACTTAGTAAAGTTAATCTAGGACAAACCTTAGATTGTTCCTCTCTTTGCAGTCACAGCGTGGGTCATCTAGTATCACAAGAAAAAATCTCGCTTACAGGAGGTTTCATTGCCACTTGACAAAATTGCAAATTTAGCCAAGCAATACCTGTATGATTTCAAGAGTTCAGAGAACAAACCTGCTCAAACTAGATTGTCGAGCCCCAGGAAATGGAGTCCTCCAGCCTCGGGGTCTTTCAAGACAAATTTCAATAGTGCAATGTTTGATGAATCAGATGAAGTCGATCTTGGAGTGGTTATTCGCAACTTTGAAGGTGTAGTCATGGCTGACATGTTGGAAAAAATTAAAAACCATCTGTAAGGACACGTTTGTTCCCAAAGCCCAAAAGAAAAGTCAATGGCCCAAAGAGCTCAAATCAATGAATTTGTAAAGAGTGAGCTTAAAACTAAACTTTTAATGAGTTAGGTGCACAATGATCACAGTATGTTAGTTGATATTGTAAAGCATGAAATAAACAATTTGAGTAAGGAAAATCCTCCTCGGCAAAGTCCGAGTAAGGTTTTTCTATATTTCTCTTAAACTTAACCACCATTGCAATTCTTGAGAGTACAGTAATAGTTCTACAAATTATCTGATCCCCTATAACGGGAATTTACTTTTTTATATTCCCCTTCCTCACTTCATCTCAGCCCTCCACGTGTAGGTCAAATTGCTGGCTTTGATATTTGTCCCATCAGCACTTTCTTGGAAGTCTTTGTGGGTAGCTGTAAGGATGTAGGTTACTGTTTAGGTATCACCTCCACATTAATGTAGCCAAAGGGTTAGCTGCAGAACATTCAATGTGATGACAGCGGCTTTTTTCTCAAATATTTCCTAAATTCTTTTGTCTTTATCCCGTCTTGATGTTTATCCTTGCCAAATTGATCATCTGTTGCCCTGTTCTTGACGAAAGGTCGAACATATGACCTCTACCATGCTCAGCCGATAAGGTACTTCTCCTCGAACAACATTTCCAATTCCTCGTGACCAAACTCCTTCCACGGGCCATTGCTTTGTAGACCTCCACCATTAGTACCTATCCTAGGAATATGTGAGGTCCTCGAACACGGCCCATGGCTCAACACCCATATCTGGGCCCTTTATCCCTACACCATCATTTGTGGTGGCTTTGGAATTGCCAGCAGCAACAAGAACAATATCTTTTGTCCTAAAAGCAAGTTTTCATCAATCTTCTTTTGAAGGAGACTCTGAGACTGTGATAAAGTCTCTTCATGGTAGTGGTTTGAAAAATTCTTATGTAGGTCATATTATAAAAGATACTATGTCTTATGCAAACTCACATCAAAGTTTCTCTCTCTCGTGTTGTTAGGTAAGGCAATGCAGTTGCACATGCCTTAGCTTAGAGAGAAAGAATTTCTTTCCCTTTACAAGTTTGGATGGAGTCTGTTCCTCCTGATTTAAATTCTATTGTTTGTATTGATTTACCTATTCCTTGAATAAAATGGTAGCAGGTACTTTTTCCTATAAAAAAAAAAAAACTTTTGGTCTCTAAATTTTGCCCAATTTTCAATTTATTCTTTTTTTTATTGATTGTTCAAAAGTTACAACGAAGGATAAAGGATTTAGACCTTGGACATTTCCATTGAAAATACAAGAATGTATCAGCCGAACTGCTGCTCTTGGCTATTTTCAATATGATCTTTAGTGTTTTGAAAGCAACATTCACATCCTTAAAATTTGTAAAATCCTCCAATGTGGTTCACATGCTAATCTAGACATGAATGTTAACATTTTTAAAAACAATTTTGTAACAAAACCCAGGCGAGAATAAGTTACTAGTTCTCATATCAATAATGGTTTGTCACTTAGATTTTATTGTGAAAATGTGGTAAGTTCTAACCTTAGCTCAATTGTTAGAGTATTTGCATCAGTATCTGTATAATAGAAAAAGATGGAAAATTTACACATTCAAGCCCCAAAATAACCAACATCAATCAAGCTAGATATGTAAACTTACAAAGTTGCTACAAGAAGAACATTCACATCAGCTCATACACAAATTTATGTGTATTTTGCATAAAAACTTATATTTTCTATGTTACATACTTACTTTTCAAAACACCTTACATCAAATTATTTATTTTACAACACATTTCATTAAAATATCAGTTTTTTATTTTTTAAACTATTTCTCTTTCTTCACACACATGACACGGCAACCATCATCCATTCTCTTCATTTGTTCTCGAAATACGTAAAGAAAGAATAAACAACCTAATACAAAATGAATAATACTAATATAAATTTATATGATTATTGTAGCAAACTTTTAAATTTGCACGATTATACACCGACTGGTGTGGGTTATTTTTAGGCAAAAATGTGTAAATTACACACATTTTTTTTATTATATACAAACTGAGGTGAATACTCTAATTGTGTAAATATGCACTCTTACTATAAATTTGCGTATATATATATTTAAAAAAAAAATTCTCTCACCTCCTATCTTATCAAATTCTTCTCTTTTTTTATATTTCACTCACTTTATGGACATAATAATAATCAAAGAATGATCATTTAAATAAAGTAGAATGTAAAATAGATAATATAACATGAATGTTTTTAAAATAAGTTGCGTTAACGGGCACCACAAGGTGCAAGTTAACCACAATTTTTTAATTTTTTTTATACAATTTTTTGCTCTCTTTTATAATTTTTTACAGCTTTATTATATTTTTTATACATTTTTATAACGTTTTGAATGAAAAGTACATCCTTAACTAGTACCAATCCAGCGCTGGTTAACATTTGCCTTCTAAAATAGACATAAAAAAATGGCTAAACTGGATGCTATTAGGATCAAATTTGATAGTAAGAAAACAAAAGGAAAAAACAGAAATGAAAAAACAGCACCTGAGCTTTAATCCTGACAGATGGAACTACAGTAGTACAGGGGTGAGGGGGACTGTTGATGGAGGTGGGGGATGTCCAGGTGACATCGTCATGCTAATGTTGTTATCTGTCATAGTCTCATAGTCATAGATACACTCTTCACCCAAAACTGTTGTAAAGAGAGAAAGAGACTATTTGACAAATCTTTTGCTTGGAGAATCAGGAGATTTATATAAAAAGAGAGAGCGCGCCCGAAATTGCCGTCGTTCGACGGAACGGTGTTTCAGTAATCAGTAGCGTACTGTCATCAATTAATGCACCCTTCTTCGTACACTGCTTTTGCTTGTACCATTAACCAGGGTCCCCATTTCCCACTTGCCTCATTACGCACTGCCGACCACGCTCCTTAACATCCTTTTACTGCTTCATTATTTTATTTATCTATATCACTAATAATAATAATAATAAAATAAGAAGGTTTATTTATTACATGATTAGATTAGAGTTCTCACATCAAATGTTCTAAAATAGCTAAAATGCTATTTCAGCACCCAAAAGCCAAAGAAACCCACTATATCAATGATGCCAAGAGTCAAAATTTTTTAACACCTAGTTATAATAAGCTGTCATTTTTGGCACTTTACTGTAGCTAGACAGTAAATACAAAAATATTTTTTAAATGAGAGAGAGAGAGAGGGAGGTAAAAAAAATAAAAATTTTAAATTAAGTGATAAAATAATAAAGTATTTGATGTTAGATATATTGTAAATTGATGTATTAAGATAGATAAAATAACTTTTTGAGTTATTAAAAATTAAAACTTTTAGAACATTTGATATGAATTCTCAAAAAAATCAAACTATGTCCCATTTCTCCAAAAAAAAAAAAAAATTGATAGAATGGCCTTTTATACAACTTTTATCATAAATCATTGCATGACAACTTATGAATAGTAGAGGTGTGAATTGATCACCTTTTTTCGCCACTCCAAACTTATCACGTGACAAGTTATGTAAAAAATTGTGATTACTGCATTATAATGTTTTATTTTGTCCTTATATTTAAAATTTTTATTAAAAAATTCATATATTTAGTTAATTATTGCTTTGCCTTTCAAGTTGAGATTGTTAAGCAAAATATCATATATTTTGATAACAGTAAAGGAGGGAAGAGATTGGTCATTCGAATATTTTGTTTGCTTCTTTTTATGTCTATTTGGAGACAAGGGAGGCTCCATGTTTATATCAGGGTAATCCTAGCTTGCAAAAAGAGAAAAGAAAAAAGAAGAAGAAGTAAACATATACTTGCAAAAAAAAAATTGCACTAATTTAATCTATTTTGGCCACAGTAATAAAATGTTGAATACCCTAATTTAAGAGTTAGAAGAATTTGGGTTCAACAAAAACAAGAGTAATGCTACATTCACAATATTTTCACAATAATTACATAACAAATCTTATGCAGTAAACTGCTTTTGATTTTATTTTTGGCTCAATACTGACATCACCTTTTATCCACTAATAACAACTTGTCATATAAAATTTGTTGTAAGAATATTGTGAGCATAAAATTACTCCAAAAATAATTTTGGGCCCCAAATATAATCCTTAACCCCTTAAAAAAAATTCTTAAAGAACAACAATAAAAATTAGCTAAAATAATAACAACAATAACCCAAACAAAAGCATGACTAGATCAAACAACAAGTAAACAAATTATTGAATAAAAGGCCTATTAAAAAAAAAAATCATAGTCATTCAAATGTGTAACCCGTTCAACCCATTACATAAAAATAATGAGTTGTGGTCATGAGTTCTCCTTAGCAGTGCCAGCAGTTATGCTCTCTTTAGCTTTGTAGTCACAAAAAATTTGTTATCTTTAGCGATTTGGCTTGCAGTTTTAGCAAATATCATTCGTCTCTCTCTCTCTCTCTCTCTCTCTCTCTCTCTCTCTCTCTCTCTCTCTCTCTCTCTCAATTTTTCCTCCTCTCCATTATCATTTCAGACTCTTTCTCACTATATCACTCTCATCTTAACATTCACAATTTCAACTTTATTTTATATTAGTATTTTTTTGTGACAATATATTCAAATTATCTCTTTATTAAATTTTGTATAATTTCAGTTTGTTTATGACCACCCTAAAAAAAAAAAAAAAAAACCTAAAACTACCACTGATTGAAGATAGAGAAAATCAAGGTAACAATAATAGGAAAATTTTCAAAACAAACATAACTTTTCTTGAAATTAAATAATAATAATAATAATAACAATAAACCTTTAAATTATCGTTAATTTATTCTAATATTGTCCATTTTTTTAAAGTCTATGTTTTTACACCTCATCTTTCTATTATAAGTTTTTTTAATTTAAAAAACTTATGTTTCATTTCACATTAGGTTCTTCAATTAAATTCCAATCACATAGTTAAATTTGACTAATGCATTATAAATAGTGTAATTCATTAGCCAGTGCATTGATTATACTTAATTAGAAAATCTAAAGTACTACACTTAAAGGATTGCACTTAAGTTTTATAATTTATAATTTGGTTTTTGGATTTACAAATACTTTTAAATTATTTTAGTTTAAACTAATTTGAACTAATTATAAAGTAACCTAACGCTAAATAAATTATGAGTAAATTATATTTTGTTTTCTCTAATTAAAATAGATATGTTATATTAACCATTTTTATAATAAATTTATTTATTTATTTATTAATGTTATTATATTTAAATGTGTCATATATAAATAATTTTGTTGCAAAACTTTTCCATACACTGCACATATCATTTATATATGAGCATAAGTATTGGTGGAATCTATATTGCTACTTTTAACACCATCAAATACAAATTTATGACTACGTTGGTGAAGTCAAACTGTAGCTCATAGGCAAAAAAAAAAAAAAAAAGTATATATATATATATATATATTATTGTGTATTCACATTGCCTTATATTAAATAAATTATTTTATTTACGTGTTCACATTATTTTGTAGTGAATATGTTTTTTTTTTGTAGTTGATATATTATTATATTATGTTGTTTATATTATTTTATTGTATTGAAAGCTAAAATAAAACCACTAATATTAGGTGTATTGTAAAGTGTGAACGTAAAATAAATAAAGAAACTTTTTGTGAAACTATATTGCTAAATTTATAACTCCATCAATGTAGATGCTCTAAGACATATTTTTATTTTTGGCAGGTATCGAAATTTTTTTATTTAAAATAGGCACGTATACAAAAATTCAAACGTGTGATTCATACAAGTAACCTTTGTTTGAGACTAAGAAAAGTGAAGAGAGATAGAAAAAGGGAGCTCTATAAAGTTATTTGTAACTTTTTGGTTTTAAGAATTGTTTTTTACTTAATTAGATACTCCTATTTTTTCTTAGGAAAAAAAAATCGAAACACACAAACAATTGCAATATATCAGACTCTAGTTCCTACAAGAAAAAAAAAATAATAGTAAAAAGATCAGACTCTAACTAAATTTTTGCTTTTGATTTTACAATTTGATTAACATTATTATGTCATTTTCTTAAGAATGAATGAAATAATCTACTGTGATCAACAAATCTTTCCATATAAATGAAATCATAAGTCTCTGTAAACGAAATTATGAATGCCTCTATTTTGAAACAGGAAAATACAATTTTTCTTTTAAGATTAAAAATAATTTTTTTCTTTAATTATCAGAAACATTTTTGTATTAAAAAAAAAAACCAAATAGCTAGGTCTTAATTGTATTTTCTCTTTTTTGAATATGCTTATTTGTTGCTTGAATGGATTTCTCTACAATAATAAATTTTTTTATTATAAAAAAGTACATTTACCCTTTAATTTTGACTGAAAAAGGAAAGACCTACTCAATTTATTAAGCTCCTGCTTTTCTCTTCCTCTTCTGCTAGCAACTATTTTGTCCTCACGTTTGAACCGTTGATATTCCTCGAAGATGATATTCAAACCTGATATCCTGTTACTATCAACGTTGGCGGCCCCTCAGCAGTACCACAGTCCACAGGACCTCACCACCTATGTTAATTGTTGCCAGATGGTAGGCTACTATAGGACAATGACGTTTGCATTTTGCTATGGAGTACAACGTAAGGATAAATGCCGGATCATCAATAAATTCCTCTTTATTTCACCATTTTCACTTTCCTACTCTTTTTTTTTTTCTTTTTATAATATGTTTAAAAAATTATTTTATTTTTTTTAACACTTCACTTTATAATATACTAAATATTAAATGTTTTATATTTTTTACTATTTTATTAAAATATTGTTTATTTTAATCAAGTGAGAGAGAGAAGTAGTGGAGAGAGGCACGACACACAAGAGTGGGAGAGAGAAAAAGAAAATAATTATAATAAAAAATTATAGCATCTTGCTACAGTAGGGTGTCAAAGATAATACTCCACTGTAGCAAAGATGTCAAAAATTTTAAGAATAATATGCTTGATGTAGATGATATTTTAAGGAGATGACAGTTAAAATTAAGATTTAGCATTTTTCACATGTTTGATGTAAATGCTCTAAGTATTTTTCTTCTCTTTATCTTGTTTGTTTGTCAATTTTTTTAGGTGAAATTACATTCTTATCCTTGAGGTTTGATGACCATTCACGTCAAGCCTAAAAGGAAAAAAATATTTTCCCTCTCGGCATCTATTTGACAAAATTCTATTAAATTGATGTTCAAAATATTATTTACTAACTTATCCAATTAATATGCATTTTGTTGAGTATGGGAGGTTATGTAGGGCTTGATTGGTATTTGAGTTCAAATAACAATGTTCAATGTTTAGTAGAGTATTTGAGTTCCAGCTCTAAATTTAGGGTGATCAAGCATGTCTTCTGAGAACACAAATGGAGTGGTGTTCGGTTTTTGAGTAGTAATGCTTAATGAAATTGTTGTAAATATTTTGAAAAAAATTAGACCTGCATGATTTGACAATGCATAAACCAAACATACTCATACAACTTTAAAAAGCATGGACCTACTAAATAGCTACCACTTTATTTAGAAAAACATACTCTCGTACCAAACATATAATTTATTTTTTCACATTTGAAAATATGTTATTAGAAATATAGTTCAAAATACTTTTTTTTTTTTTTGACATTATGAGTACTCTAAACATGTATTTTCACAACACTTTTTAAAGTATAATTTTCACATTATTAAAAAACCAATACTTAAACTTTCATACCAAACAACGCCTATTTTTGCAATTTATGAAGCTTGTTTTGGTTTTATGTATATGCTTGTCATGACTCGTGAATGTGACTAGAGATTGAACAAATCCAATCTTATTTAATTCTATGAGTAGACAAGTGGTAAATTAAAAAACATAGAGAAAAATGTTGTGTTTATAAAATTTTCACAATACTTTTATATCAAATTTTAAGTAGCAGATTGCTATTGGTTGTTACTGGTGGGTAAAAAAATAATTTTAGTGGCGAGTTCAAATTAGAATAATTATCAATTTACCACTTATGATTTGTTGTGAAAGTATTTTGAAAAGGTAAATATGGATTGTAAAAAATAAAAAGTCATCTATCCGTAAAAAGGTACCATTAATTAACTTGTATTTATTTCTTTTTCCCTAATTCTAAATTTAATTGTTTTAATGAAAGAGTATTTTAAACTATATAATATTACTTTTGCCTTTTCTTCTTCTTATAAAAATCGACCAAAATTGCCCATAAAATGGAGTAACTACACCGCACTGCAAGTGTTAGTGAAAAATTGCACCACACCATGCATGCACGTGCGCAATATTAATATTATATGAAGTGATATTATTATAAAAGATGAGCCATTTTATGGCTAAAAAACTTGTTGGTAGGATTATAAAAAAAAAAAAAAAAAAAAAATCTGTTGGCAGCGGTGGTAATTTGTGTTCACATGTCAGATTTGTTTCATGTTAACTCATAAGTATTCAACTATGTTGGTTAACACTAACATGACCCTTTTAATAAACGGGTTAGGATTCTTAAACCCTAATACAATCTGTTTATTAAACAATTCAATTGTGTTGACCCATTTATAAGATCTTATTAAAGCGAAAAAAAAAAAAATACAAATTTTAGTGTTAACCCAATTAATATAGATTTTGCCACCCCTACTTCTTAGGCTACTCTTAATTAGCCCAAACTAAAGAAAAACTAGCCCAACATTTTAAAAAGTGGCCATAAACAAAGGAAAAACTAGCTTTGGATGGGTCCATCCAACTCAAAATTTTGAAAATTTTCCCAATCTAAAACCGATCAAACCACACTGTGATACATCATTGAACTGCGTAGCACCGCACATACAACCACAAAATTGAGGTGCAATGTAATGATAGTTTTGGCCAAACTGACTATGAACACCCTTCTTCTTCTTCTTCTTCTTCTTCTTCTTATTATTATTATTATTATAAGCAGGTCGTGGAGAGATTTGCCATTACAAGTCTTTTGGACCTTGATGAACTTTTCCTTTTTATTTTAATTTATTAGTTAACCATTCTTAAACTTTTGTAAAGAAAATCTCTTACAAATTTAGTGTATTCCATTATTAATATTAACGGAATAGGAGAATATCTCAAGAGAGTGTATTATTTTTTTATTTTCAAATTTAGAATAGCATGTCATTTTTCTAAACTGCAAGGGAGGGGAGTGCAAATTATTTTGAGTAGGTTTGTTTGTCAACATCAGCAAGGACCTAACTCTAGTATCCTAAACTTCTAACTTTGACCTATATTCAAAACTTTATTAAAAGAAAAAAAAAATTGCTCCAATTTACTACGTGGAGATTAAAAAAAAAACAATTCATGTCTAATTTTAGTTATATGACTATTTTAATGAGTCATGTAACTTGTTTAAATAATACACATGAATTTTTTTATGAATCTCCGCATAGTGCATTATTTATATAAGTTACATGATTCATTAAAAAGTTAATAAATTAGTAAAATCATTTTGTATTCTAAAAATATATTTTAACTACAGCTTTTCAAAATAACATTACATTATGAGGCAGTGGTGGAATCATAAATTCATCTTTGGGGGGGGGGGGGGAATTAAAATGTGATGATTAACTCATTTATGTATAGTATGTAATGTCATATATAGTAATGTAAAAAATTATAAAGGGTTGGTCTAGTGATTCTCAAGACCTCATAAAATCTATGAGGTCCTAAATTCAAAACTTCTAACCCACATCATGAGGTCTGAAAGATTATTATCTGTAATTATCTGATGAGTGTGGGATGGGGAGATTACACATACTTGGAGGAATAGTAATATTCTCAAATAGCTTCACGTCAACAAAATAAAATATAAATACTAATGTAAAAAAATTATAAACATTTTCAATATAAATATGTAGTATTTTATGAACTAATAGACGTATTACAAAAAGTGTCAATCAAACCTAATAGATATTTGTCAACTCATAGCGTAAAAGATAAATGTGGATTTATTTGAATTTTTGGCTGTTAAGAAATAGCTAAGTTATTTTTGTCTCGTTTTATTTTATTTTAACATTTTAATTGATTGAAAAATTAAAAATTGGAACAAAATTGTGAGTTATAAACCATCATAAAAGAAAGTTTAACGATACAATTTAGGAGTACATGACTATTCGGACACTAAACTTTCTCTTTACACACATCTAAATCAGTTTTGAAGGAGTCACAATATCTATATGTTGATTTTTTTTTTGTTCAAATATACCTATATTATTTTCAAAATATTCATGGGCTTTGAGGGAGCCATGGCCTCCCCTCCCCCTTAGTAGCTAGCACCACCCCTGTTGCGAGATGATTAAAAAATTCATATATGTACGTCAAGGAGCATCTCCAAAAATGTTCTTGTAGGTATATGCATGACCGTAGAGCCATAATATTAGCTTAAGAGGGAACGTAGTTAAAAGAAGCGGGTAATTACATTTTACTACTATAAACTATATCTCAATTATACTTTGCACCCTTAATCCTTAGAATGCACAGTTATTAGAATGCATAGTTAGCATCATAAACTATAACATGTGTTACACTTTGCACTTTGTTGTAAACTTTGCTGTCATTTTAGATGAAAAAGCGAAGTTTATAGTGTAAAGTGTAGTTGAGAGTATAGTTTAAGGTTGTAAAGTATAATTTTCTAAAAAGGAAAAGATATAGATCAAAATTAATTCTTAAATTAATCAATATTAATGATAAAGTAAATAAGTAATTAATATCATGCAAAATACAATATAAATATAGATGATATATTATTTTTTGACGTATAAATATACTGGTATATTTAAAATAAAAATACAATAGCCAATGACATCTTCAACGTCGTATATAATGGCTTAATGTTGGGGTTTGATCGCTAGTAAGTTATGGAAAATAAGCTTAAACAAAGTGAAGTTAAATTTTCCCTAACTTATTAGGTACATTTTTCTTACAAATAAAGCTTTTCTCTAGCTAGACTTATAGAGAGTATTAAATCTTTACTTTAAAAATAAGCCAAATACACCACAAATATAATCATAATTTATATATAAAAATTTTAACAATGTAATTTGATTACTCAAAAATAAATTAAGAAAATAATCAATGTTATATGTGCATTGATTGGTTTTTTATATAAAAAAATTATATAACATCTAATATTTCGTTCTCTTTCAATTATTCAAAATTTGAGTTTATAAACATTAAACAAACACCTTAAAAGGCATGAACAAACCTAGTTAAAAAGTGGCTTGATTTAAGCATCCTTTCCATTATTGTTTGATTTTTAAATGCGGGCAACATAAGCATTGGGGTGTAAAACCCTCCAAGGGGCTATTTTACATCCTTTGTGCCCAAAACATGCCACATCCGGGGTTGTATAACTAAAAAAAATATATAAATCAGTTACAGGTAGTTGCATGATTTACAACCTACTACTATTCACTTGGATGTAAGCTTAAAAGACATTATTTTATTTACTCATCTCTCTCTTATGTTATGGTTGCTAGTAAAACATTATTTTATAATATTTTATGGTGTAGTTATATTATTTTATTGTGTTGACTTATAATATTTTATTGTGTTGTATGAAAAAATAAAAACTGACGATGGGTCTATTATAGAGTGAAATAGTATAAAAAATAGAGTAACCTTTTTTGGTGGTAAAATAACAACTTTTATACAATCCCAAATGGTAGCGCTCTTCTAGAATTAAAAAGATCAGTGGGAAAAGTAGTGGATTTGGTGGTTGTGGTTCGCTAAAGGGAAGTAAAATGGAGGCAATTAGAGGAAAAGTGGGGGTCACACAGATGTAAAAGGAGTCTATATGTAGAAATCTTGGCGGGGTAGCTCTGTCATTGAGCATGACACTGTTGTTTTTTTGTTTTTGTTTTTGTTTTTTTTTCCTTTCCCTAAAACAATATTAGGGTTGAGTTGAATGAATTAATTAAGAACGGGAACTTCAAAATCGAAAACTTACAGTGGCTCCAATTATCTATGGCATGATATATTACTATTCATGAATATAGTACATACTCACTTATTAGCAAAATATACTTTAAATATCGATGATTTATCTATTTGGATTGAAGCCAGACAGTGTGGGGAAACGAACTAGCAGAATCAATCAAGTTCTCCGTCCAAATAAATAAGGTATTTACTCAACACAAGCAAGCTTGGCAATCGATCCTTGAAGAAAAAGAGAACTCCCCCTCATGGAAGCCTCCTCCTCTTGGATGTATCAAATGTAACTTTGATGCAGCAGTGAAGCCTAATAAGGTGGTGCTGGCACTGGTTTGTAGAGATATCAACGGATCCATAGTAGCTGCACAGTCTCAGGAAGAATGTCCAGGTGAGTCCTTATGGGCGGAATCTAAAGCAGCTCTCTTAGCAGTTAGTTTGGCTTGTAAAGAAGGGTTCACTGGAGTTGTGCTAGAAGGAGATGCCTAATCGGTGATTAAAGCTATCATAAACGCATCTACAGCTCCTTATTGGTCCATCAATGCTCTTTTAGAAGATATCTGTGTAGTTCTAAACTCTTTTGTATGTTGGAATGCCTCTTTTGTTTTTAGACACTCTAAAGCTGTAGCTCACTCCCTAGCCCAATGGGCATACTTGTGTAACAGTTTTGGGTCCCCCCCCCTCCCCCCTTTTTTATGTAGTTTCTAGGTTAATGGAAGGTGGTGTAGGCTAAGTCTCTCCCCTTCCCTTGCTTTTGTTTGTCTTTGTTCCCTTTATCTGTGTTAATACATTGCCTTATTCAGCAAAGAAGAAAAAAAAAAAAAAGAAGAAAGAAAAAAAGAAGAAGAGGTTTTTTATTTTCTAGAAAAGATTAAGTTCTGATTGAAATTCAGCTTTTCCATTAATAAAAAAAAAAAAAAAAAATCAAAACTTACGAATCAAGAGAATTGGTTTGTAAAGTTTGGGATTCTTTGGAGTTTATATTATGAAATTTTAGAATTTCAATTTTACTCTCATCAGTCATCAGTTATATTTTGTTTGTATTAGCATTCATTCTATATATATTTTCATTAAGTGTTACATAAATTTATCACGCATGTTTAGTTCGAATTCGTCTAATAAAATAATGTTATGTCATTTTATTGGATTTACTAAACATGTGATTTGATTTAAATTAAATTTAGCCCACGACCTAATATGTCACTTTGGAGCTTGGTCAAACTAGTAACTCCAGAATGATAAGGTGGTAGATCGGTCATTTGCAACAATGAGCACACTTGGCTAGTCTAGGCATGCCTCGGAAGGAAATCTACATGAGTACATGACTACTCAAGTTCCAAATAAGAGAATACAGACATTAATGGACAAAGGAAGATATGAACAAACATTTAACCCCTCAAACAATGCACATGTTTTAAATAAGATTTTTGTGAGAAATATGCGAAAACTTAGACATTACTCATTAGAGAGTCCTCCACCGACAACCTCTCGATGGCTCAACTAGTGATTTTTATTTTCTGAAATGTGTTCATGGATCGAGATCTCCCTTCTCATCAATTGCATCATCAATGTGTTTAAGAAACATCTATGCCATCAACTATCATTTAGGGATGTTATTAATTCTTTCACATCAAATTAAAATTTAAAACAATCAACAAATCATAAAAAAAAAAAAATTAAAATCCCGGCATAATAGACACAAAAATTGATTTTTTTTACCAATAGATTTTGTAGCATAAATGATGCCATTAAAGCTCCACATTTTTTTTAGATAGATTAATAATAGTTTTTTGAATTGTAAATTTTGTTGGATTGGTAAAGACTGTAATAGTGCAGTTTATGCTTCTGCTAAGTTGGCGCTTGGCTGGTAGTGTTAGAAGATATTTTTTATTGTAATAAGTTCAACCTCTGTTATTGCTAATATTTGCTTTTTTTATTTCCTTTAATGAAAGTACAAATTATAAAAATAAAAGTTTTTGACCAGTGGGGTTGCAAGGATTTATTAATATTATTATTTAAAATATATATAAAAAAAAGACTCATTTGGCATGTCAGGAGACATCAGTGGAAACAAAGAATTACCCACTCAACAAACTTACTGCTATTTTCATTTATATATATATATATATATAAAAGAAAAATGGTGGGCTCATGAGTCACGCAGCAGCCCCCCGCTTAATGAATGAAGTAATGAACCTTTTTTTTCTCTCACGTGTTCGCAATACCAAACGTGAAACTTCAAAAAGTGAAAAATGGTTACAGTGACGACTGTGCAATTGATTCAGCTTTTGTAATTTGAATTGATATTAATTTGCCGGATTAGCTTCCCCATATGGTAGGGCAACTGTTAAATCAATCAGAAAGGGACTTTCTTATTGATAAATCAAATTAACTTAGCCAAATTACAGTGTCAGCACCAGGAACGCAAAAAAAAAAAAAAAAAAAAAAATCTTCAGTACCATTTTATCTATTTTTTTAATTTATTTGACAACTCACCGTGAATTTCAGTTTTTATTTATACATACAATTTAATAAAATAATATAAATTACTTAATAAAATAATAAGAAATACTCCATTTTTCTTTCCTCCTATTCTCTTATTCTTTTTCCTCCTCTCTCTACCTAATAAAATAATATTTTTTTACAACCTCTGAACAGTTAGTTCTCAAACAGGATGTAAAAAAAAAAAAAAAAAAAATCCCACACTCGACAATGGGGTTTTATTTTCTCTTGTTAGTTGCTAAAATAATAAGGGAAATGCTAACAAATGCCCTTAGGGCATTGGTTAACAATCCATTTGAGGAAAGTTTTTATGGGAAAATGAAATAAAGCAATAAATGTTTTGATAGTTTTTTTTATTTCTCATAAAAGTGATGTAAAAGCTTTCCTAAAATGGATTGTTAACCAATGCCCTAAGGGCATTCGTTAGCAGGACCCAAATAATAATTGAGAGATTTTTATACAAGTACTACAAATGTTAAATCATTGCTTTAAGATAGTCATATACAGATATGAGAATGGCAAGCTCTTAATTGTTAATTCATCTGCAAGCTCAAGTTCTAACTATGGGAACATAAATTGCAAAGGATATATTAAATAAAAACACTTAAATAGTGCGGTTGAGTTAGTGCATGTTTAACCATTGAACTGCATGTTTTTTACATTCATAATACACAAATCAAATTTTGTGTCAATCAAATATTATTTACTATATCATCTATAAGCTTATATTTTATGTATAATTTTAAACTATGAAAACTTGCAAGTTAAACAATTTATTGATGATATAACTATTGATCTTTAATTTTTTAGAAATTTTACAAGCATGAAAGATATAAGAAAAAGATATAATTTAATATTGGATTTATTGAAATTTATCTCCAATAAAAAAATATTAAATAAGATTGCAGTTTAAGGCTACAATCAATTTTGTAGCAAAACTTTATCCTAATTGCAATAAAGTTGAAAATAAATTAAAAATCTTATCATTAGGAAAATAAAAAAGGGGAAAAGCTACTATACCAGAGAGTTAACAACTTAATAGTAGTCAGAAAGGAATATCTAGCTAGCTAATCAGTCTCTAATCACGTAAACATGAAGAAATCCTGTCATTATCAACAGTGCAAAGACAACAATAATACTGCAATCATGCAAGACTTTTTTGATAATAAGGCCAGACAAAGAAGGCAATAGGCTCCATCATTGACAAGAAGGGGAAAAGAAAAATTGAAACAAAAAGGGGGTAAAAAGCGATTGGCGACTATGAATACTATAGGATCTAATCACTAATCACTTGATCTAATCACTAATCACTTCAGGTTTCTACAACCATGTTATATCGTATTTAATTCATAATTGCATAGATTATAGGTTAAAGTAGCTAGGCTAATAAATGAAATGAGAATTAGTTCACATGATATATATGAAGGGCTGGTGTTGATATGTTATGAAGTGTTTGGTGCAACTTCTACTCATGTTAGATTTATGCAATCACGAGATCATCTTTAGGTCTAATGGTATATTCCAAGATGTCCAAAGTCCAAGTTAGAATGCCCTTTTCCACTTAAAGAAGAAAAGAAAAGATATCACAAAGGAATGGTTTGGTGTAAGGAAAAGGTTCTGCGAAAAGCCCAAACATGATATGTAGAAGCAGCTTCTTCGAAAAGCCCCAGTAACTTGGATTTTTTTTATTTTTGGGCTGAGTCCAATCGACTTGAAATTGGAACATGGAAAGCGTGCAATATTGCCAAAACTAGGCCAACCAAAATGCATCATTGACCCAAATGGGATGCTAGAAAGGCCCACCCAAAAGTGAATAAGAAAAATCTCCACAATAACCCTTCTTGTTTCACGTGCAGATTTGTTAAAGATTCAAACGATTGATATTGTGATGAAGTGCGTATTACCATTAAAAAAGGACGCTAAAAATTAAAATTCTCTTCAAAGAAAAAAAAAAAAAAAAAAAAACTGATACTGTGATACACATACTACTATGTCCAAATAAGTACCGATCCTGTTATACTTTGGAATAGAGCTAAGTTGACACGGTCTTCTTCACTTATTACTCCGGCTATCTACAGAGCCTTGCACACTTGCACTCTCTTCCACCATGACATATATCTGGGTCTTAGAATCGTAAATGTCAAGGACTTGCTCTCTCTCACGGCTCACTAGGAGTAGTAAGTAGTAACCAGTGCGATTTTAATGATTTGTCCTAGAATTTGTATTGGCGTCTCTCATTGTGCCTCATGAAAACACGTTGACTTGTAGGCAAAATCTTGTTCACCGCTCACAAGGTTGATGGAAACCAGAAATTGTACAACAATGTGATGTGGTTCAAGGGTTGTGTTGTGTTATGAAGGTTAGCCTTAACCAAGCTGACTTTGTTGTTTCTTATGAAAATCCTAGTAAAAAAGTATTTTTATTAAAAAAAAAATACAGAAAAATAGTTTTTAAAAAAGAAAAAAAAGGGGTTTTCTATTTTTTAAAAACATCTTAAGTGGGGAGAAATAATTCAAAGCCTGGACATTTTTTTTTGAAAACACAATGAAATACAATTTAGCTTACACAAGTCTTTAACGAAAATAGTTTTTATCAACGGTTACTTGCATTAAATATGGCCTTATCACACATTTTTCCTTGGAACAAGTAGAATGAAAAAGTGATCAGGTTACAAAAAATTTGTAAAGTTAGTTTAATAGTTGGGGAGGACAAATTTAACCCTGAATATTTTCATTGAAAATACCAACAAATACCTATTGGAGTACAAAGCTCTTAACGTTTATAAAAGTGACTTTAATATACAGGTTTCTATGTTATTGTACAGATAAAGCCTTTATCGAATGTGTCTGGGTTTTGTTTACATACCAGACATATTTGTGAGTAATTGAACTCTCTATACATAAAAGGATAGGACTATTACAAGTTACAAATAAGTCTAAAAGACTAATAATACAATAAATACAACGGTAATAATCTAATGCTCTTAAGCCCACACTTGGACTTAGGATAATAAAACTGTCACGTCCAACCTCCCTTATATTTATGATTGATTACAACTTACAAGAGCCTACTTGAGTTTGGTTACTAGATTATGGATGTGGCATGGTGAAAGAGACTTGGCTATAATAAAACTGTCACATCCCCCATAGCCTCCCTCAAATTCATGATTGATTACAAGAAGCCAACTTGAGTTTGGATACTAGATTATGGATGTGGCATGGTGAGAGAGACTTGGTGAATACGTCGGCAAGCTGATCCTAAGAGGAAGTCGGATGAGTTATTGAGTGCCATGAAGAAGATGGTGCTAGGATAAATGAAAATCGGTATCAACATGCTTGGTTTCTCATCACATCTTTATGGACAATTAATTAAACAACATTTCTACTATAACAATGCACGAAACTAGCAGAAGGAAGTGAAATAACCATGTACTGCCGTATCCATTGCAACCATAGAAGCTTGTAGGTGGCATTAGCTAAGCCTAAGGGTGATACTTGGCCTCGTTACTAGAACGAGCATCTACCATTCATTTCTTACTCTGCAAAGAGGCTCAAGATAGAAGAAGATTGCCAAGTAGGAAACCAAAGTATGCCGATCAAATCATTGCCAGTCAGAATCGGAACCAAGATCTAAATTTGGGGGCCAAAGCCTCAATAAAACAAAATTCTTTTAAATACAAATTAGCATATATTTAATGTTAAGAAAATATCAACTAAAGAGAGAAGAAACAAAATAACCGTTTATTAACACATTTTAACTTAATCATTTAAAAATAGAATTCAACATTATTTTGAATAACAAAAATCATCTATAGTTGATTTTGTACTAAACTTTGCAACAATCTCCCTTTCAGGGCCAAAATGGGTTTTTGCCCTTTTCACGAAAAAAAATTAGCATGTTACCCCCTTTCCCAAACTAATTAGGGTAATGTCCCTCTTTTGAAACTCGATTTTCTCAAAATCAAGTTAAGCCCTATAGCAACGTTTTAAAGAGCCTATAGTGACGTTTTTAAGGACCTATAGTAACGTTTTGTAACTCGAGCTTGTATATAACTTGAGCTTGAGTTACAAAACGCCGCTATAGGTTCTTAAAACGTTACTATAGGCTCATTAAAACGTCACTATAGGATTCCAGATTTTTTTTTTGAAACTCGATTTTGAGAAAATTGAGTTTCAAAAGAGGGGTATTTCCCTAATTAGTTTAGGAAAGGGAGCATTTGCCCATTTTTTTTTTTTTTTGTGCGAAATGGACATTTGCCCATTTTCTCCTCCCTTTCAATCCTAAATTTTCTTTTAATTAATGATACATGAATTTAAAAACTTACGTAGTAAAATTTGTAATACTAATGACCATACACTACACATTAGCACCAATTTATTAACACAACTATTCAATTCCATAATACCCCACATAAAATTAAATTGATTTACTAATAAACAACCAACAACAACTAGTAATAGTAAGTTAAAAGACAAAAAAAAAATTTAAGTTAAAAATTAATAGCCAAACACACCTGCCATTCCACCCCACACACTGACTAATGGCCACCCATGCACCCCCACTCTCACTCACTACAAGTACATTAACTTGGTTTTGTAATTTGTATTCATCTATCTTTTTTTTTTTTTTGCTTTGTGCATTCTTTTTTTCTTTTCAGCAAAAATAGTCAATCTTATTCACAAAAATTCAAATAGTCAATCTTAATTCTCATAAAAAAATAGCTTAGATCTAAGAAAAAAGAGTAAGAAACAGCCAACATAGTAACACAGATGTTGTAGTATACTTGTTTGCCAATTGGGTTTTATCATTTTCATGAGCCAATTTGTAACTTACTGGAAGGAGGGAGACCAAAAATAATTATTTTGGGCTCAATTGTTAAACTATTCATTAAATGTGTATACTACTACTATTTTTAAAAAATTCTGGTGGGTGGGGGGGGGGGGGGGAGGGGCCATGGCCCCCCTCAGCCCCTTACTAATTCTGTCTTTGTTGCCAATCTGTTGCCAATGATGAACATATCATCGGCATACAAAAGAATGATGATAGCACTTTCAGTTGGTGCGTCAAATAAAGAGGACAAAATAATGAGAATTGGTTGCATATCCAAAGATGGCGCTCCTGGTTAATGCTTGGTAAACCAAGCATATGGATCTAGCTTAAGACCATAAAGAGCACATTGATAACAACATACTTTGGACGGAGGATTGGAAGGTTGGGGAAGAGGTTGCACGTAAGAATGACAATTTTGCCCTGCCGTTCCTTGATTCGTCTCGTGTAGGTTTTTCCCTGTGCACATAGGAGGTGAAGCAAGGATGGGGTGAGATTTTTGCCCATGCCGTGGGTGGAGGCGGAAAGGGGATGAAATAAATTTAGTTTTAATTTCAAGTATATTTATATTAATGAAACAAATTCTATTAAAAAAAAAATGTAATAGTTGTGAAGCAAATTAATATAAAATAGAATTTTATGGGGCAGGGTGGGGATGGGGCGAAGAAGTTTTCCTCATCATACTAGGTGGGGCAGGGATGAGGCAAGATAAAACTAAGCGAGGTGGGGGTGAAGATTTCAACTCGCCCCTCTCCATTACCATCCCTAGTTGCATGCATGCCTCTTCATTCATCGCACTATTAAAACAAGAGGGCAAACAAAGGAAAGGTGAACATCTGGTGCAAATATGTTTTCATAATCAATACCATACTTTTGAGTAAAGTCCTTTACCATAAGTCGAGCTTTATAGTGTTTAATTGAACTATCAAATTGAGTCTCGATCTCATAAATCCACTTGCACCCAACTCCAGACTTTCCTAAAGGCAATGAAAAAAGTCCTTATGTAAACACCCTATGTCGTAACTGCTACCACTAAATTTCTCATTCTCCAATTACAACAACATAAGACCTAATGTATGAGTCTAGCAAAATGTGACATGTAACCCAAATGATGTCCAAAAATAACCTATCCATGTATATGCAAGGATTAAATCATGCTTACACTATCACAACCCAAGTTTATAAAATATAAATTTAGATGCATGATTAAATTATCACTCTAGATATCAGTTAAAGTAACCAGTTCAGAATATAATAAAACTACAAATAATAAAGTTCATAAATAAACCAGTACAATGCCTAAACATCCATAATTGGAAATAAAACCCAAATATCATAGAATCTAAAACAAGAAATATAACTAAAATCATATAAATAATGCCAATCATTGTTGAAATAGCCTGGGTACTCTCTATTCTTGCACTTTACCAACACCACGAGCTTCCTAAACTCTAGTGGCACCAGCATTGCTCGTGTAAAAAATTTAGTAATTTGGCACTATAAAAAGTTACTTTATTTATTTTACCACTCCATTTTACAAAACACCTAACATTAATGGTTTTTGATGAGACTGACGAGACCACTCTTTGGACGAAATAAAGCAACACCATTGTCCACATACAAAGCGGCATGGACGAAGACAGGCAAAACATTAATGAGAGAATTCAATGCCTCAGACAGTTACTAACTAGCTGTCAGACCGTTGGAGTCTCATCACGACTTGCACTAATAAGCCCCAAAGCATTACAAGGAGAGCATTAAGACCACAATCAAGGCCCCAATAGCTAGAAACCCCAAAAACTATATATACATGCTCATTAAGAACACAAAAGGTACACAATTCCAACAAAAAGAAATACATTTACACTTCTCATTTATTTCTTGATATTAACTTAGGCATCGGAGACGTTGTGGTAGGCACTGCATCGGTGTCCGTCTCAGGAAAAACTTTAGTTCCATTTTGTAGGATCAATGACGTGGTCTCGACATAATCTGGACGAACACACTTGATTGACGACTAAACGTCATCAGTTTGGCGCCATCTGTGGGAACGACATTTTCGTACTAAGATTCGAGAATATAGTTCCAACCATTCTCTACAATCCAGATGGAGTCTAACCAAGACCCTGCGACATTGACCCTACAAATCCAAGCACTTATAGCTAATGTGGAAGAGCTCACCAGAGAAAACCAGGAGATGAGGCAGCATCTTCAGCAGGAATTCGACCGACCTAAAGACAATTAGGAAGATGAGGGGGATAGCCAGAGACAAAGTTATCAAAGGCCCGCCATTCCAGATGAACCGAGCTTAGAACTTCTTTGGGAAATGAGGAAGGAAATGGATGAATTAAGGAACGCTATCAAAGAAAAACCAGATTGAAGTGTGGATAGGATGGTCAGGACTGCAGATACCCCCTTCATGACAGCAATTCTTGAGTGCCTGGTACCATCAAAATTCTGCCTGCCTCAACTCGAACAGTTCTATGGGCTTAAGGATTTCTTGGACTATTTTAACACTTTGAAGACAATGCTAGGTCTCCAACAACCCCCTGACGAGATAATGTGCCATTTTTTCCCTAGTACTCTCGAAGGGGCTGCGAGGGAATGGTTCATGAAGCTACCTGCTTCGTCCATTGACAACTTTGGACAGTTAAGCAGTTCCTTCCTATGCCACTTTGTAGGGGGCAACACCCAAGGAGACCAGCAGACCATTTACTCACCATCAAGCAAGGAGAGAAAGAGACCCTGAAATCATAAAGGAAGCATTTTACCCGCGAGACTTTGGAAGTAGACGAAGCTGATGACAAGGTGAAGTTGACAACCTTTAAAGCTAGATTGAAGTCTAGAGAGTTCATGGTTTCACTCGCAAAGAATCCCCCTAAGACGATGGTAGAAATGCTCTTGAAGGTGCAAAAATACATGAACACTGAAGATGCTTTAGCCGCGATAAAGGACGTGGAAAAAACCGGTGACAAGGGAACAAAGGAAGACGATCGCAGTGGATGAGAAAAGGAGCAACTAGATCGTCAGTCTAGAGACGAGAGTAAAAGGAAGGACGAAAAAACTCCTCGAACGGTAATATTTACTCCTTTAGTTATGCCTGTTGATAAAATTTTGGAAGGATGTGCACTACCTCAAATGGCCAAGGACACTACATTCGTCACCCCACATGCATGACAAAAAGAAGTACTGCTGATTCCATAAGGATTACGGCCATTACACCGAGGATTGCAAAGACCTAAAAGAGCAGATAGAGGAACCTATACGAATAGGGAAACTGCTAAAGTTTGTGAAAAAGGGGGAATCTAGTACATTTAGGGATGATAGTAAAAACCAGGGCGAATCCATGCCCATGGACGAGGATCACATGTCCCAACGTTCGCCAAATGTGATAGAGGAGATAAAGACGATCATAGGAGGGCCGTCCATAGGCGGTTCATTCAAATCTCTCAAGAAAGCATGTCAGAGGCAGGTGAATAGCGTCCACCGAATACCCCCGTTTAAGCAGAGACGGACAGACCGAGACATGTTTTTCTCGGAAGAAGATGCTAGAGGAGTGAAACAGCCTTATGACGTCCCCCTGCTCATAATGCTCACGATAGAAGGATTTAACACCAGGAGAATCCTCGTAGACAATGGCAGCTCTGTAGATATCATCTACCTCTCTACTTGTCAGTAGCTGAAGCTAAATCCAGAAAGGTTATGCCCATTGGCCTCCCCCCTTATCAGTTTTAAAGGCATAGTGACACTAATGGTCATAGTGGGGACTCACTCAAGGCAACTGACTCGCCAATTGGACTTCTTGGTGGTTGACTACCCTTCGTCTTACAATGTAATCATAGGAAGGCCCGCACTTAACTGTTGGAGAGTGGCCACGTCCACCTACTGCTTGAAGGTAAAATTCCCAACAGAAAACGGTGTCGGAGAAGTGAAAGGCAATTAAGTGCTAGCCAAGGAATGCTACTAGGCCGTGCCAGCTGCAAAAGAGAACCATACATGGATGATTGAGGAGGAGAAAGAAGATAAAGTGGAAGCCTTGGAGATAGTGGAGCTAGTTGAAGGAGATGCAGCCAAGACGACCAGAATAGGGACGACGTTAAGCCCTAAGATGAGGACGAGGCTCCTAAAACTCCTTAAAGAGAACCTGGATATCTTCGTGTGGAGTCACGAGGACATGCCGGGTATATCCCCAAAAGTAATCCATCTAACACAGACTGAATGTGGATCTTGAGAAGAAGCCCGTCCAACAAAGGCGTTGGGTTTTCGCTCTAGAGGGAAATCAAGCAATTATGGACGAGGTTAACAAGCTATTGTCATCAAGCTTTATTTGAAAAGTCTACTACCTAGATTGGCTTGCCAATGTTGTCTTACTGAAGAAAGAAAACGGGAAATGGAAAATGTGCGTGGACTTTATGGACCTGAACAAAACTTACCCAAAAGACAGCTTTCCTCTACCCAGGATGGACCAGCTCGTGGATTCTACAGTAGGGCACAAACTACTGACGTTCATGGATGTATTCTTGGGATACAATCAAATAAAGATGGCTAAAGAAGACCAGGAGAAAACTGCTTTCATCACGAGTCAAGGGTTCTATTGCTATATGGTAATACCCTTCTGTCTAAAGAATGTAGTAGAAACCTACCAAAGGTTAGTAAATAGAATGTTTAGTATACAGATCAAGAGAAATATGGAAGTATATGTAGATGATATACTCATTAAGAGCAAATAAGAGCTCGCTCACCTAGACGACCTCAGTGAAACATTCGCCACCCTCAAGCAATACCAGATGAAGTTGAACCCTAGTAAGTGTGCTTTTGGAGTAGTCTCGGGGAAGTTCTTGGGATTCATAGTATCCCAAAGGGGGATAGAAGCGAACCTAAACTCGACATGACATCATCAAAAACCGTCAAAGAAGTCCAGAAGCTTACAGGCAGGATAGTGGCACTTAATAGGTTCGTCTCTAAAGTGACGGACAAATGCCTACCCTTCTTCAAGATACTGAAGAAAGCTGTTGTTTAGACTAACGAATGTGAAGCGGCATTCCAAGAACTCAAGCGTTACCTGAGCAATCCACCCTTCCTAAGTCCGTAAAAGTAGGGGGAAAACCTGTATTTGTATTTGGCAGTATCAGTTACAGCCGTAAGCGTAGCCTTGATTCAAGAAGAGGACAAGAAACAACACCCGGTTTACTATGTCAGCCAAGCTTTCCAAGGGGCAGAAGCCAAGCACCCGAGAATTGAAAAGATTGCATTTGCATTGGTAGTAGCTTCGCGCAAGCTGTGGTTGCACTTTCAGGCGAAACCCATTGCTTCCGATCTCAAACACATTCTGAATTGATTTTAAAGTTGTTTGACATGATATGAATATGAACATTAAAATGATGGTTTTTCTTTAGTTTGGTTCATCATTTGTTGATGTGTGCATTTTATGATTGTGGAAACCTCGTTGAGGTGGGATTATGATTTCCTTGATTTTAAGAGATAGGCTTTGATATAAATGTGTAAGTTTATTCTAAGGTATAATTAATAGTAATAAGCTTTAATATTTGGTTTAGGTGTTACCAGTACCTAAGTCTAAGCTTCTTCGACTGTAGGCTTTTGGTTCCTCTGCTTTCAGGTAAGGGATAAGTTATATGAGCATTTGGTAAGTCATGAGGTTATTTTAAAGTATATTATGCATAAAAAGATTTTTGATTAGAGATATGACATATAATCATGTTTCAGCAAAGATATGTCGGTGAGTTCTTGAAACTTTATGTATATGATTTAAGCATATTTATGCTATTACTAATTCCACGAACATGATGTTTAAAGAAAACAATGGAAATACTTTAATTATGAAAATTTATTCAAACTATGAATTTCCATGATGTATAAATATGAAATGTTTTCGGGTTATGTCCTCTGATGATCTGAACTCTACCAGTAGGGGTATAATTACTGGTTTTCCATGAAAAATGTTATCTGATTAGCCATTAAAAATGGGATTAGCTCTGTTGTATCCGCCCTTGTTTGTTATGACCAACTTGTGGAGGATGTCAACCTAACCGCATGGTTGAAAATGGAACGAAAGAGATGAATCCTAGAAACCCCAAAGCGTCAAAATGCAAAACGCACATAAAAGAAAGGACAAGGAAAAACATCAGGAATCCATTGTAATCTATGTCTATACCATAAAAGAGAAAAGGGAAGAAGGACATACCTAATAAGGAAAAAGTAGAAAGCTCGGCCACAAAGCACACAAGTTTGGAGAAAATCATAGGGAAAGGGTGGAGAGGAAGAAGCTTAGAGAAATGTTTGGGAGTTGGAGAAAGTGAAGGGGAAAGTGAAGAGAAGAGAAGTTTAAAAAACTAGGCACAAAAAACTGAAATTTAGCGGGAAAACCAAGAGTCACACAATTGGGTCATTAATTGCTCCGTTCAGAGCACGCCACGTGGCCACGATACGTAAGACACTGCCACTACGCATTAAATGCGGAACAGAACCCCAAGAGCCAAGTCCAATCAAAAAACTTTTCAACTTCCGATGGTTGTCCTAACACGCCACGACGACCACGGAACTCGAGGGGGCAGCTGATAGGATTGACGAGACCACACTCTTCGGACGAAATAAAGCAACACCATTGTCCACATACAAAGTGGCATGGACGAAGATAGACAAAGCATTAATAAGAGAATTCAATGCCTCAGACAGTTATTAACTAGCTGTCAGACCGTTGGAGTCTCATAAAGACCTGCACTAATAAGCTCACAAGGAGAGCATTAAGACCACAATCAAGGCCCCAGTGGCTAGAAACCCCAAAGATTATATATACACACTCATTAGAAACACAAAAGGTACACAATTCCAACAAAAAGAAATACATTTACACTTCTCATTTATCTCTTGATACTGACTTAAGCATCGGAGACATTGTGGCAAGCGCTGCACCGGTGTTCGTCTCAAGAAAAACTTTAGTTCCATTTTGCAGGATCAATGACTTGGTCTGGACATAATCTGGACGAATAAACTCAACTGACGATTAGACCTCATCAGTCTTATTTTAGGATTCAACACAATAAAATAATATAAATAATACAATCAAATAATATATCTATTACAATAAACAATAACCACTATCACCAACACAATAAAATATTGTTTTTTTTTACTACATAACTTTTGACTTTCCCTATTATTGCAACATACTTCTTCGAGTATCCGCATTCATTTTTCCCAATTCTATCATATTTTATCATTTAAAAAGCCATTTTATCAATTATATAATACCATTTTTCAATACACCCAACATCAACACTTTTATATTTCTATTTTACTCATTAAAATAATATATCTTCCCAATAAAATATATTTTTTCTATTTTTGCTTTTTCACAATTTTATCCTCCACACTACGTTCCAAAATCCTCCATTACTTCACTGTTCACCTTCTTCCACAGTCCTCATCCATATCAACCCAACTCCTCTATCATCCATATCAACCTAGATCGGCGAAACTGAAAAGAAAAGAAAAGAAAAAAACGATCACGCCGATCACAACGCCGATCATAAATACCAGCAAACCCAGAAAAAAAAAAAAAAAAAAAAAAAAAAAACCATCACGCCGACACATATACCAGCAAACTCAAAAAAAAAAAAAAAAAAAAAGAAAAAAAAACATGAACACCCATGCAAATCACAGCCACCACAGCTCCGTCGATCACAGCCCGCCACACCAATCTCGCCACCCACCGATCTTCTCCATGTCGATCTCCACCGTTCTCAATCACACCACCCACCTCCACTGAGCAAAATCCTGCCAAATCAAAATCAAAATCAAAAATCAAAATCCAAAATCAAACCCATCTGTTCTCACAGAACCCAAACCCATCTGTTCTCATTGACAGCGACGACGAGAGAGAGAGGGTCACCGGAAACCTATGAACCCACGACCTCCACGCCTTCACCACAGAAGTTGTCAAGCCTCCATGCCGTTGAAGAAGAGAGAGCAGGGAAAAGAGAGAGCAGAAAGAGAGAGAGAGAAAGAAAATGAAAATAATGATCTAAGAGAGAGGAGAGAGAAGATCAAAACCGCTTAAAATATATTTTTTGTTTTTACCATTGAGCTACAGTGCAATTCTACATTTAGAATCGCACTATAGCTCAATTGTATTTTTTTTGCCATAGTTGTATTTTACCTCTTTTGTTGGAGTGGTCTTTTGGGTTCACAATTGTAAAATGGGCTTGCATTTGGGATATCCCTCATTCACCGCTGATGCTCTTAGTATTGATGGTATTAAAAATAAAAGTATAGCTTTTTAGCATCAACAATGCTAAATGGACATAGAAGTAAAAGCAAAAGCCAAACAAACAATTTCTCAAAATTGAAATTAAATAATAATAAAAAGAAAACCAAAGATGAACTTCAGGTCCATTGCCCATTATGTGGCTTTCCCAAATTCTTCAACACTTCATGTTCTCTCCCAGATAGCAAATAGAGACCCCAAATTTGAGCTTTGACAGTTCTTTGGTGCTTTAAATTCCTTGCAGATCAAAAGTTCCTTGCCCTCGTTAGTGGCACTGTGGCAGTGGCATCAATGCTGAATCTAGATTTTCTCTTCAAATCAGACAATGGGTCGCTCAAGTGACATCTTTGGATTTGATTTTCTTGCTGATATTCCAAAGATGCCATGGTCTTCCCATCTTGACTAAATTAGACTTTAAATCGAAGGTCATACACATGGTTTGTGAACTAGATCCTAAAGCCCTAACAAAACCATAAGACGCTGTTGGCCTTGAGATTCATACCATCAAAAGGTGTACAAACCCTCGTGCTCGTGATATTGCTGGTATTGTATATTGCTATCTAGAGAAGCTAGTGGCAGAAGATAGTAGAAGTGGCGATGTTGCTTGGGGCAGTGGCGAAGGTTCGTGAGAGTGCTAGATCTGGCAAGCACAATGGAAAATATGACGAAGACAACACAGTTCAATGAAACCAACATTGTGTTACCAGGGATCCAAAGACGGTGATATTGCAGAAGTCTGAAGAAAGACACAAGATCCTTTCTTAAATGAAAAAGAAACTAAACTATTAGTTTCTACTAGATAACATTGAATTCACAATTAGGTTTCCTTGAATCCACAATATGATATTATTCTAGAATCTATTCTAGAGAAGTAATAGACAAAAGTTTGAATTTTATGAATTTGAAAAACTGAATTGCTTTGGAGGTTAAATGAATTTAAATAGTAAAAGAAAACCTAAGGTGGCAAAGAAAATTCTCAAAAATCTCAATTCAAGCTAATCACAAGATTAGGTGGCAAAATACTGATATTTGCCAAAACATGAAAAAATTGAGTTAAATACAAAATCATAAACTAAGGATTTTAAGGGTTGTCCTAAAAGGCTAAAACAAGTGGGAACTTATTCTAAATTTTGAGCAAAAAATTATTAAGAAAAAAAAAAAACTAAAAAGGGCAAAATCATTGTTTTTGGGGGCCTTAATAGAAGAATTCGCCAAAATTAAGGTGCACCTCGTGATAAAGCAACGACTTTTGATCAAAATACTATTTCCTTTCAGGCAGTCAAAATTTATGCAATTTAGTCATCGTCGCCCTAATGATTTCTATAATTGCCTTTTGGTCTTGCGTCATGACTTTAGGCCCTCTTGCCGTTCCAAGAATGCTTGTGTTGTCTATTTTATATCAAATGATGATAGAAGGTGGTGGTTGCCAATGTTAGAGTTGGGCAAGCTAATGTTTGGTATTGCCTAGATTTGTTGTTGTGGTTGTTATTTGGTTTTTTTTTCTTTCCAAATTATTTGAATGGTTTGGTGATTAAGAATTTGACATGATCAAATGTTGGTAAATTACTATGTGGGTGGACCACTAGACATTTCTAATGTGGTCCTTTGAGGTTACTAAATAGATATATATTTTGGAGAGAGTTTTTCAACATGTAGTTTTTTTTTTTTTTGGCATAGGGAATGATTGAATTCTAAATCTCTTATTCGACAACAAAAGACTTAATTCTCAAAAAAAAAAAAAAAAAAAAAAAAAAAAGACAACAAAAGACTTATGTATTAATCAAGCTAATTGAACCCATAATAATTTCTCTTTGACTACTCAACATTTTGCTTTAATGCCAAGTTTCCAACCATATGATATCATATGGTTTTTTTTTTTGGCGCAGTGGATGTTTTTTTTGATGAGTCCAACCATATGATGTTGTCCTCAACTTTATGTACCCGAATATAATCCAACGCTCTTAACTTAATAGAAAAGGAAAAGTTGCTATTATTGTAGAAATCTCATAAATAAATTTCAATATTTGTATCTAGTTGGATCATAAATGATGGCTTTCGTCCTACTATTATCAAAAGAATTATTAAAAGGTTCTTTCCCTGAATCCCTAGTTGTCAAAGCTTTTATTGTTAATTGGCTTTGATAAAGCTCATAATATGGGACACCTTTGCGAGTTTGCGATGTAGATGTCTGTGACCCATTCTACTGTCTAAAAATATTTGTTGAGAAAATCCACAAAATTGAAATAGAATGTTAGGTTATAAATGCTGTACATTAGCAATTAGCGAAGTCGACGTATTCTTTTTGAAGAGCGGTTTGATGGCCTAGAAAGCTAGGATACCATAAAAGTGTAACTTTTTTTAGTTTACTTTGTTTTTGTTGGATTTGTGCCGAAAGAAGGGAGAAATTGGTGAATTGAGCATCCCACAACCACAACCTGTAGGGTATATATATGAAATTCCCAGATTTGTGAGATATGTAAAATTAGAGAAAAATATACGACAAATAAAACAATTATATAAGATAATATTTACATGGTTTGACAATTTGTTCACATCCATAGAGTTGTAGTAATTAACTATTTATAGAGTTAAAAATACAAGATGCGGTAGTATAGTTTTTCTTTCTCAAAATGGCATACCAAATTCTAACATGAAACAATGGTATTTCTATAATGCACAAATAATTCACAATGGGCTAAAAATGAGCCACAAATATTTGATGATTAATTTCTCTTAATAGTTTGAGACTTCAACATTTCTAAGTCAGTTTCCCACACAACAGATTGTCAACATTAACCACCAAATCTCTCATAAATTTACACACAAAACATTCTCTTACTCTTCTTCTCAACACCAAAATCAAAACTGCAAATTATAATTTAAGTTTTCTTTCATTGTGAATTGCTTTATATAAGGTAAAGTAAATTTTTTTTCCCAAAACAATTTACTTCGTTTTTTTAACATCTTTTACGTCTTAATCATGATATTTAAGTATCTATATGATATTAATCCAAGTGTCGTTAATACAAAATCATCGAGTTTTGTGTGAAATCTACCTTTAATTGAACAAGTTAAAGTTATTGGGCGAAGTAAAGTACATTATAATTTTATACACTTTAAAATTTATTTTATACTAGTATGTGGATATAATTAAATAAAACAATGAAAAAAAAAAATTACATTTTATTATTTAAGTGATACTATTGGTTTTGTTTTTTATTTATTTATTAATCATGAGTTTATTCATGTTTAAAAGGCTTAGTTAAGTCCAAATTCATGTTTAAATATTAAACGGAAATGGATATCATTTAATAAAACAATGAAAAAAAATATTGCATTTTATTATTTAAGTGATACTATTAGTTTTGTTTTTTAATTTATTTATTAATCATGAGTTTATTCATGTTTAAAAGGCTTAGTTAAGTCTAAATTCATATTATTAACCAGAAAATTTCATCAACAAAACTTAGCATTATGTAATTTTTTTTACAATTGCATAGATATACTTAAAAAATACATATTAAGATGCATAGTATAATTCTTATATATATAATGTAAATACTATTGATAAATAGTCATTCTTATATTTTGTTAAGCCTTTAAAAAATGTTGTAAGGATATTATTGGGTAGATTAATTCATGTTTAAAAGGTTTAGTTAAGTCTAAATTTATATGATCAAATAGAAAATTTTGATTAACAAAACTTTGCATTATGTAATTTTTTTACAATTGCATGGATATACTGAAAATATACATTAAGATACATAGTATAATTCTTATATATATATAATTTAAATACTATTGATAACCGCATGGGAAATGGTTAATTGTAGTGATACTATTGGGCAATTTCTTTTTCGTCAATTTGGGTTTATCACAAAGACGATAGAATTAGAAAAAACATTAAAAATATATATTGCATTTAACTACAAATTTTTGATAATCACAAGGATAAGGTTGATTACACTTTGAATTTTCCACAATCTATAATCATTGATTTTGGCAAACCATTAAGGAAATAATAATTGTAAAACTTTTGCAAAGCTTAACAAACAATTAATAATGGAACATAATATTGCATTTTATTATTTAAGTGATGCTATAATCAGAGTAAAAAAAAAATACAATAAAATAGACTTAAAGAAGCCTATGCACCAACTTAAACATTTCAAGGTCAATTGAGCATCTTTTCCACGTCACTACAAATTCTTCATAACCGTAAGGATAAGGTTCATCTCGGTTCTAATGCCCTATTCCCATTTTGTGGCATGTTTGAAAGTTTGGAATTTTATACATGTCGGTTCCTGCAGTAAGTAGTCGAAGCATTTTTCGGCATTTGACAAGCCAATACTTCCCATGTTCATCATTTAAAATTTCCAAAAGGTTATCAATGCCTTCATTATTTGACTCACAAAGTAGCACGATTCCATAAATATAAGGTGCAATAAAATTGCCACATGGAAAAGTTTTTTTAATTATATTTTTCCTACAACGACTTCTTCATTCAAAAAATATTCGTAGCTTCCCACTATCAGTAGTGCATAAGGATTTTCTGCTTCATAACATGAAAATATTAAGCTTTTTCTTTGTCATGTAGTAGAGTTGGATGATTGAAATACGGAGTCAGCTCAATTTGTTGGAGGACTAATTTCTTTTTAGTTAACTTCTTGAAGCGTTTTCAACTAATTAAGACAAAGGGAAAAATTAAATTAATTGACTGAATTATTTATATAGAAGGATATGCATAAGTAGCTACAAATTGAAGAAATAGTTTTTTTATCTTAACTTAATGTTTCCCAAGAGTGTTACCGAATCTTTGCCCACTTTCGAAAAGATTTCAACCCATATGTCGTTAGGAAGGTTTTTTAAAGTTTTCATATTGTTGTTTTGTTTGAAATACTATTATAACATTTCATCTACTATTTATAATAAAATCATTTTTTAAGGCTCATAGTATGCTATTAAATAACAATACATACTAATCACGTGTTTAAGAATTTTGAAATGATTATACATGAATTTGATAGTGAAATAGTTCAATTCGTATAGAATTTTGTATTGCAATTGGTTCTTAATGATTTCATTGTTTTTATCCGTTAATATTAATACTTTACAGTTAATGTTAGTGGTTAATTATGTTCATTGAATTGCTGTTTTAGTCCCCTAACAATTCATAGTATTAGAAAGTGGGCAATAATTTAGATCCCATGAATATAACACAAATCAGTTCAATAATTCAACAAAAACGAAAATCAATGTAAAACATAAAGGAATTGAATTTGCTTAGAAGGAAGGGAAAAAAGTGATAACATAGAGAAGAAAATTGATCAAAACTTAATAATTATTAGTTATTGAGCCGTACAATGAAAAGAATCCAGAAACAACTATAAAGATAGATTCAGAATTAGGTCATTGCTTTCTTCAAATTTATATTCAAATATTGGTAAATTATTAAAGGGTGACAAGAAATGTGATTCATTTAAATCACTCAACATATTATGTATTCAATTTTAATTAGTATATATCTAGTCATTATGAGTTTAGTCATGGATATTTATATGTGATCTTATTATTATATGTTTAAAGTGACAAAAAAATGAAACAGAAAATAAATATGAGTTATTATCATGTGATATGGTGAAACCTCCCATCGAATTTGACTCTTGTCATAGTTTATAGTTTGGAAAAAAAATTATCAAAGACTTGTGGGGTTATCGTTCAATGTGACATGAATTATTAATTGATATGATATAATTCTTGTCATGTATAAATCAGTATAACCTTGTTAGTATCTGTTCAAAATGACAAACATGAAATGAAAGAAAATAAGAAATCTAGCTTTTTATAATGCAACGTGGCAAACCTAATTAACTACTATGTAACCATGTTATGGTCTAACTTAAAATATAACTATGAAAAAAATGGTGGAGTTATAACTTGATTTGTAATGTTATAGTCTAACATGAAATAGAAAATAAAAATAAATAAATAAATAAACTGAAAAAAGTTGTTTAGTTACCCACTTGATTTAAGGTTATTAGCAAATATAGCAAATTAAGTTACTATTACCTTTTTATTAATTAACTATTTAAATACAATATGATTGGAATATATAATATTTACTTTATAAAGATTATTTTTTATCATTAGACCAAGATATTAATGAATTAAAATAGTTTATTTAATCGGGGCTTTCATGCACTAAGAAAATAATCTTTCTAAACATAGATCTTTTCAACAATTTAAAAAAAAAAAAAAATTGAATGGTTACAAAAATTATGAGAGATTTGAACTATGATTCAACTAATTCAGGAAAGGATGCTATCCATTGAGTTACAAAATACTCCTGACTTATCTTAAACTTATAAATTATGTTTCATCTAATGACTATGCTTTTGAATTTCATATTTGATTTGTCTTCTTTTCAATATTTACAAAATACTCCTGGTTTATTTTAAAATTAAAAATTATGTTCCGTCTAATGACTATGCCTTTGGTAAGGAGATCAGTAGTTCTAAAGACTCAGTTCGTTTGCAACAAAGTTTCCAATATTATGACAATCTCCTGTGGGGGAAAAAATCACAACAAATAAGGACATAAACTGTGAAAACATAAACGACATTTGTCAAGACAATAAGCTGTTTACAACATGTACTATTACGCAATTAGGAGAAACCTGATTAACATAGGCAAACAAAAAGCTTTTATGAAACATGAAATAGGAAATAAACATGTAATATCAATCATAGACAAACAAAAAAACTTTTATAATTAAAGAATAAAAATTGTTCACAAAAAGGACGGAAACAATAGACAGATGAAAGAAAGGAGTAATCAAACTTTAGGAATGTTTGGAATTCGTTTTGCAGACCATAAACCAGAACCATTAAAATTCTTAGTTTCCTTGCAACTTGTTATGAAACAGAAAATAAACATGCAGCATCAAGGATAGGAAAAAAAAAAAAATTATAATTAAACAATAACAATTATTCACAAAAACGAATGAAAGTATAAGCAGATAAAAGAAAGAAGTAATCAAACCTTAAGAAGCATAAACTAGGACAATTAAAATTGTGAGTACAATTCGAATCTTTGGAAAACCTCTTTTTATATAAGTTACAGAAATACCCAAATATATGCATCATTGATACCGAGAGATTCTTATCAAATTCCATAGCATTTATTGGACAACATGGGAGCTGTATATGAAGGTTATTATTGAAGAAGGGGGGATGAACCTTGAAATACACAGGTGTGGAAAAAAAGAAGAAGGAGCACACTGGAATTACAATTGATCCACTTAAATTTAGACAAATAGAACCACATGAATCTTGACACATGACACAAAATTAGGATTCTAATTTAGAATTGCAATTGGAGTTTCTCTCTGCTTCACCTATTATATATATATAGATTTGTCCGTTGTCATATAATAATTATGTATTCTAGAAAGTGTTTCTTTTATTTGTAAATATTTTTTATTAGAATTTTTTACTATAAAATATCAATTTGAATATGATTAAAAAATAAGAGATAGAAATAGAGACAAAAGTTAAAATCAAATGAATATCAAATTAGATTTCTTGGTGAATTTGTTACGAGAAATGTAAAAAAAAAAAAAAACTGGAAATTTTGATGAAAATTTTATGAACGAGCAAAATATTCATCATACAAATTGAGAAGATGATGAAATAAGAAAATAGAAAAATGACAATGAAAACAATCATAATGTTGTTCAAACATTTAATATATTAATTCTTGATTATGTAAAAAGGATTAGATTTTGTTCTAAATACATGTATCATTTAATGAATTTTATTGATAATATTTGTTATAATTATTTTTATAAAAAATAATTTTTTAAAACAAGATCATTCGAGAAGTTTAACTCAAGATAATAGACACTAAAAGGAAGAATGATGAGTAAAGGACGAAGCTATTGAAGAGTCCAATAAGATCCCTAAGGTCCAACAAATTAAAATTCCGATATCATAAACATTATGAAACTTACAATAGGATTTTAATTTATGATGCTTGATCTTTGATGATTCTTCTTAATTAATAATTTTTTTCCAGATAATTATAATGGGAGGGAAAACTAGAACCTTGAATGTTTTTGTTGGAAACACCAAAAAGTTTAGTTGAGTTATAAGACTCTTAACTTTACTTAATATCAAACAACTTTTAGAGTAGGTGAATTTGAAATCAAAATATTTTATTTGAACACACACACACAAAAACCAGTCAAACTAACACATAACATGTGACTTCTAGGAAAAATAAAAAAGTTAATTGAGTGAGAATATAGTAGGTTGATAAGTACAATCCAAAAATTTAACTGTAAGATTGAATGTAGTAAGATTAGTTGGGTTTAGGAAAATGACATGCAACATTTGGTAATAGTGGCTCATATAAGCTCATATTTAAGGGTGGTAAATTGTCTTAACAGGTCTTGTAACTAGCATTAGTGAAGCTAAATAGCTATATTACTATTTTAGCTTCACCAAAATACAAAAAGTGCTCTACAATAGTGCAAGTATATCTAAATATTTTACCTTCAGAGCAACAGTGCATAGCTACTTTTGGCTGCATTTTGTAGCTTGAAGCTAAACAGATTTTTTTTTTATTTTTTTATTTTTATTCCCACTAGCATTAAAATAATATTTCTTCTCTTTCTTTATTTAATTCTTTTTCTATTTCTTTTCTTTCTTCCGTTTATCTCACAAAGACAAAGGCACAACTCCTTCTCAAGCTCTTAGCTCTCACAACGCTCAAACTCTCATTTTCCACAAAGGCTTTAGCTTCACCAATTCCCATCATCCTCATCCACAAACTCTCACCGATTCATCAACCTCCTTATTGTCGCCACCGAAGCTCACGCACCATTGCCAAAGCTCATGCATCATTGCCGACCTATGCACCATCGCCGACCCTATTCATTATCCTCCTCACCCACTTCGTGCCCAGCTCATTTCGGCCGAAGTCGTCGTTGCCTTCCTCAGCCCATTTCTTTGGTTTTCTGCCAATCTCAGGTATCACTCTATTCTTTCTCTCTTCTTTTTTATTTTTTATTTTTTTATAATGATTTTTGCAATATGATTTGTGGTTAAGACTTACGAGTTAAGATATGTGGTTTTGGGTATTTTTAAATTTGTAATTAAAATGGTGTGGTTTGTTTGTTCAGTCTGTTCTGGTATCCTTGCAACCCCAAGTCTGTGATGGGATCCTTGTGATTTGGTTGTGTTCTCTTCGTTTATGCAGTTTGGGAGGCTTTAAGTCACTTAATTGCATGTGAATCAAATGGGTATGTTGGGGGAAATTCGGTGTTTGAACTTTTTTGGTTGGGGTTTTATCAAAATGTTTAGTTAGTTTAAACATTTTGGTTGGTTGTTGAGAAAATGCTAGTAAAGGGGAAATTTAGGCACTCAGTTTAAAGTTTTATGGTTATATACCTAATTTTAAGGAATGTCTTTTGATTGCAAGGGGTTAGGGTAGTTGAGAAGGGTCAGGATTAATGCAAGCAAGTGTATGACTTAAAGTAATGTTTTAAAGTAAACAAAAAGCTTTTTACGAACAATTCCAAGAGGAAATCATGGCAAGAAGAAGTTCATGTAATTAATGGGTTTGATTGCATTTTGGATGTAGCTTAGGCCTTTATATATTTTGTAATGATAGGAAAAGGTTAACACATTTTGGTGATACTTTGGTAGTGGTTTATGATAGGCCTTTATGTATTTTGGTAGTAACTTATGAGAGGCTTTCATGTATTTTAGTAGTGGCTTATGTCACTTGACTTTAATCTTAAACTAGATGTATGTATAGACCTTTAAATTTATTGTTCATCTTGTTTGTGTTGTGACTTGTGTGTGTGTGTGCTTGTGGGTATAATGATTGCTTATGGCACTAAAAGCATGGATTGGTTATGTTTTTTGCATCTATAGTATTAATTGCTCTCCAATTTTCTTGAAGGTTGCATCCATGAATCGCTCTTTGTTTCGCAAGTTGCATCTTGATGATTCAAATCAGGATGAGATAATTGAAGAACTTGTTATGGAACATCACAACATAAACGTTGTCGGTATATCAGACGTAATCATTTGGCAGGCTATGAGAGGCTTTTTCTTGACTACTTTGCTCCTACACCAATATATTTGTCTGTTTTATTTCGTAGGAGATTTCGGATGAAGTTTTCTCTTTTTCTCCGTATTCAATCTAAGGTAGAAGCTCATGATTCTTTCTTTGTCCAAAAAAGAAATAGTTCCAACAAACTTGGTTTATCTTCATTACAAAAAATAATTGTTGCACTTAGAATGCTTGCATATGGAGTATCGAGTGATTTGATAGATGAATATGTGCGGATTGGAGAACTACTGCATTAGAAAGTTTGAGAAAATTTGTTATTGCGGTAATTGATGTTTTCTCTGAGGAATACTTGAGAAAGCCAAACAATAACGATATTACTAGACTGTTAGCTCATGGCGAACACTGAGGTTTTCTAGGTATGTTAGGTTCAATTGATTACATGCATTGGAAGTGGAAAAATTGTTCAGCTATATGGAAAGGTCAATATTGCATTCATATTCGTGAGCCTACTATTATTTTGGAGGCAGTAGCATCATATGATCTTTGGATATGACGTGCATTTTTTGGGTTACCTAGGTCAAATAATGACATTAATGTGTTAGAGCGGTCTCGTACATTTTCTGATCTTGCTATAAGATGTGCTCCTGTAGTACATTACTCAATCAATGGTCATGACTACACAATGAGATATTACCTTGCTGATGACATATATCTAAAGTGGCAACATTTGGGAAAACAGTCCTAGCTCCATAAGGACAAAAGCGAAAATTATTTGCAACAGCCCATGAGGCGTATAGGTAGGATGTTGAGTGTGCATTTGGAGTGCTTCAAACACGTTTTGCAATTTTCCGTGGACCTATACAATTTTTCCATCTTGAAACACTCCAAAAGATCATGAAAGCATGCATAATTCTCCATAACATGATTGTTGAAGATGAGCGGGATGATAATGAAGTTGTAGACTTGGATTATGAACAAATTGATAGAGTGGATAATCCTTCTATACAAGTGTCACGTGAACAAAGTGATGGATTTATGGCATACTTTGAGAGTTATGGACACATTAGAGATTGATGAATTCATACTTAATTCCAGTTGGACCTCGTTGAACATTTATGGCAATTGCAAGGCGAGTCATAGGAACTTTTTTTTTTTATATGTTGAGAAGCATGAGTCATAGGAACTTGTGCGAGTGTGTGAGTTTTATTGTAATTTGGTTTGAGTTATGTATGTGAGTAATCTATGGACTACATTGTTTCAGCTATAATATGTGTTCTATTTTATATGTTTTCTTATAAAGTTCCTCCATTTCATAGTTCATATTGTTCCAAGATTGCTTCTAGACAATTGAGACAATTGTTTTAGTCAAAGATAAATTTGTATATATATAATTTGTTTTTTTTAAAATAATGTTGTTATACTAGACGATAATAGGCTGTCATGACGATTGAGAAATTTTTTTTAGTCAAAAGATAAATTTTTATATATATAATTTGAGGCTAAAACAAAGTATTATTGTTGCACTAGATGATTATTTGCTATCATGATAATTGAGAAATTGTTTTAGTTAAAAAAAAAAAAAGATGTATAAGTATAATTTGGGGTTAAAAAAATTACTTGTTAACACTAAACGATTATTTGCTATCATGTGGCGGTGACGGCGACGGTGATGGTGACGGTGGGGGCGGCGGTGGCGGAGATGGTGGAAGAGTCAGTGGCGGTGGTAGCGGTAGCGGTGGTTGTAATTGTTGTTTATTGTAGTGAATATATTATTTTATTGTAGTAGATGATAATACAGAAAATCAACAGTTGAGCTCCTCGTCATAGCAGATGGACGATGCTATGAATGGGGTCGTCTCTATAGATGAGAAACCTGCAAAATGAGCTGAATGGAAGAGTAACACACTAGTGTGGCGTAAGCCAAATCGCCTCTAACGCTTAAGTTAGTAAGGGAGAAAGATTATAAAGGGGAAATGAGTAGAGAGTGATTTCATAGAGTATTTGTGTGTAATTAGTCGTACCTTGGGTTTCTGTTATATTCTCTTTTATAGTTGTATGCCTCATTAATGGGCAATGATGTGTTGCATTTATGCTTAGCAACTAGTGCGTCACAGAATCTCTGTTTGGAGGTCACAGCTCATTCTTTGACCGTTGGTCTATTAGTTGTGTTTTGTCATCAATGATCGTAATAAATACGTAATGTCTTCTCTGGATGAATGAAGACCTTAGTATAATGACGACCATAAATTTTTGGTTCATCAATTGCCCCCTTGTTCGTTATCTCGTCTTTTAGATGAGATAAAAACAAATTCGCCTGACGCTTCGTATTCCATGTACTACGCATTTATGATAGTTTGATGCCTGGGTGGTTGAGCGCCACGTGTATGGCTAGGATGTGTTTGACGAGCAAACATGTCTCAGTTTTTCCACGTGAGTTTTGGCCACTTGTTTTGCACTTTTCCTTCCTCTTTCCATTCTTCTGTGTTTTTCCATTTGTAGTTCTTCATTTTAGGGTTTGTTTCTGCGAGCTTCCTTTCTCTGTTCGGCGTTTCTCGGTAAGTCCTTCGTGTTTCTTCTTCTTTCTTGATTCTTCCATAGTAGATTATTCTATTTTTAGAGCAGATTGTCCTTCCATAGCCTTCTTTTTTACTCATTTAGGTAGTTTACTTGAGTTTGTAGAGGGGGAGTGTCTTGAAGGGATTAGTTCTTTCGTAGGAAATGACTGTCCATATACCTCTGTTTATCTTCCTTGTTTCCTTTAGTTTCCCATTATGCTGAGGTAGCTAGATTGTTGAGGATGTCTGAGGTAAGGTCAAGTGACCTAGAGACGGGGTTATCCTCATTTGATGATTGTGTGGTTTTGGAGGCGACTTCTATTTCTACCCCTTATAAGGCCTGGAACATTTCGTGTTCTCTCTTTGAGAAGGACGAGAAACGAATTAGGGATAGATTCAGTTCCTTGATTATGTAAAAATTAGGATCCTAAGTGATGATGAAAGAGCTTATCACTCATATGCTGATGAGGTCGGTTTCTACGAGGTCGATTTTCCTAGCAGCCTTCGTTTCCCTATTCATCCCTTTGTTAGGGATCTTTTTTCCTATTTGCGTCTTGCTTTGGTGCAGTTGGTGCCGAACTCTTGGTGAATTCTTGTTTCTTGCATGGTGGTATAGATGTCTGCCAATGAGGGTGATGTCACTAGGAGGGACGAATTCCTTCATTTTTATCGTTTGAGGAAGTCTAAGGACCCCAGCTATTATGAGTTTAAGCCGTGGGATAGGGCTTCTAGGTTAATCCTCGATTACCCCTCTTCTCTCCGAAATGAGAAGCCAAATTTCTTTTTTTATCTCTGGAAATGGTTGGAAGTTCGTCCTTGGTGAGGACTTGGATGAAGCCCCCAAATTTTTTTGTAGTTGGGGAGTCATGTGTCTGGTGCATCTCCTTCGTCTGTTAAGTTGTTTTCTTTCTTTGGGAGTGACAGTGGTAGGTGACTTACTTGTATTATTGTTTTGTAGTTGTCTAGCGTCCTCGTCTGAAGAAGAGATACCTGTTGCGTGTGGAAAATGTAAGGGAATATTTGGAGACTGTCAAGGATTTCGACGAGCTCTTCTCTCCTCAGTCTTTATTTCTTCATTATTTGGGTCCAAAATCATCTACTAAGGTTCGGAAAGACTTGGAAATCGTGAAAATAAATAAGTGCTCGTTTTCCTTCGGCTCTTTTTTTTTTTAACCTTTTCTTCGTCCTTTCAGGAATGACAATTAGGTTTAGCAAGCAAAAGTTAGCCGAGGTTCAAGAAAAGAAGGCCAAGGGAGGAATCGTCAGTGGCCTCCTGTCCAAGAAGAAAGCTGGTGATGTTGTTAAGAAAGAATCTTTGAAAATGCCTTCTCCTGCCAAGCGTCTTGCCTCTCCCACTTTGTCACTAGAGATGATTGTCTCTAGTGGATAGGAGGTTAGGAAGAAGAAGAAATCAGGTGGTAAGTCTTTCCTTCCTACTTTCTAGGATGATGTTGATGCAGCGGCTTTGAAGGCCTACGAGGCACTTTTGTGGACATTCTGAGTCCTTTGATGGTGAAGTCGTCCAACGACGTGATGTCGTCTCACATTCAAAAGCTCGTACAGGTAAGCTTTATAGGCCATTTTTACTTCTTCTTTTCCTTTGCTTTATTTCTACTAAGGGTGGTTCTTTGTAGGCTTTGGGAGAGTCTTTGTTTATCTCTGGGAAGTTCTTGGACTTGGAAAAGAAGGTGGCTACGTTCGAGCCTCTGATCAAGTCTTTATCCATTAAGAACGAAACGTTTAAGAATAAGGTTGCCATCCTTGCTACTGAAGCTGAGAACGACAATGAGTGTGTGGCCAACCTGAAGAAAAGCCTACAAGTGGAGAAGGACTTCTGCAAGCTGAAGGATAAGCAGATTGGTGACCTAGAGCTGAAGCTACAGAATGTTGGGGCCACAGTGGTACAATATTTCAAGGACTCTAAAGAGTACTTCAATGAACTATGCAAGTACTACATGGAGGGCTTTGGTCTTCTTATGAAGTGGATGGCAAAGCAACACCTTGGATTGGTTGTTGAGAATGTTGAAAAATAGCTTATGTCTAATCATCCTTCTGAGACTACAACATAGAATGTGATGGAGGAAGCCACAGACATTGCTGAAGGAGTGGAGGACGCCACTATTGTAACCCTTGTAGACCCTATCCCTGAAGATCAGTAATCTTTTATACATTTTTTTATTTCCTTGAAAGGCAATAACAATATTTCTCTTTTGGGCTCATTGTTTTGGGTGACTAAACAATTCCTTTGACGGTGACAAATAGGTTTACAGATTTCTTGCTTTTATTTGTAGTAAGCAGCTCTTTTATGTTTGGATAACTCTCTATGACGAGGTTAGTTGTGTTGAGACAACCTTTAGGTTTAGCTAGCACTTGAGCAACTTTTTCATGCTTAGCTTATATATGAATAGATCTTTGCATCCGATAGTGTTAGGATGATCTTTTATCGAGTCATATTTGACTGACGATTTTAGTTGTGTTTGAACAACTTAGTATATTTTAGTTGTGACTGACAAGTGTTGAGTCATGCTTGAATGACAATCCAAGTTGTATTCTTTTGCTGCATTTGAACAGCTTTGTATTGAGTCATGTTTGAATGACAATCGTAGCTGTGTTTGAATAGTTTATCATTTTTAGCTGTGTTTGAACAGCTTTTTTATTGAGTCATGTTTGAATGATGTTGTTAGTTGTATTTGAACAATTTAGTATTTTTAGGTGTGTTTGAACGGCTTTTTATTGAGTTATGTTTGAATGACGGTGCTAGTTGTGTTTAAACAAATTAGTATTTTTAGTTGTGTTTGAACAAGTTTTTATTGGGTCATGTTTGAATGACAGTGTTAGTTGTGTTAACTTAGCATCTTTAGCTGTTTCTGAATAGCTTTTTATTGAGCCATGTTTGAATGACGATGTTAGTTGTGTTTGAACAGCTTTTTATTAAGTCATGTTTAAATGACAGTGTTAGTTGTGTTTGAACAACTTAGCATTTTTAGCTGTGTTTGAATAGCTTTTTATTGAGTCATGTTTGAATGATGATGTTAGTTGTGTTTGAACAACTTAGTATATTTAGCTGTGTTTGAAAAACTTTTTATTGAGTCATGTTTGAATGACGATGCTAGTTGTGTTTGAACAACTTAACATTTTTAGCTGTGTTTAAACAGTTTTTTATTGAGTCATATTTGAAAGACAATGTTAGTTGTGTTTGAACAACTTAGTATTTTTAGTGTTTAAACAGCTTTTTATTGAGTCATGTTTGAATGACAGTGCTACACTTTACTCGTGACTTAGGGTCATGGTATTGGAGCGTCTATTTTATGTTAACCATTTTTTTTTTTCTGGAATGACGATTATGTTGGTTATATTTGAACAACTTTGATTTAGTCGACTTTGGTAGTTGTGTATGAACAACTTGAATGGCTATGATGCTGTTGGTTATGTGCGAATAGCTTTTAATTTGAAATTTTAATGACGGAGATCCATGAGACGTCTCCCAAGGACGACTCCTAAGCGTTGCACACATTTTGATAGTGATAGATCGTGGATAATCATTGTTAAATACGTATTGACAAGTCATGGATAATCATTGATAAATACGCATTAAAATGCTTTCATGTATTATTGATCTTTATGAATAACGAAAGTAATAGTTGTCATACATACTGATATGAAGATTAAGCAGCTTGAGAATATAAATCGTTCCTTACTGGTAATATTTCTTCATGTGTTTTATGTTCCTTGGTCATGGCAATTCTTGGCCGTCTAGAGACCTCAAGTAGTAGGAGCCTTCTCTGGAATGACGGATTACTTCGTAGGGGCCTTCTTAGGCTGGTCCCAGTTTTCCTTGAGATGGGTCCTTTGTTGCCTGTGACACCTTTCTAAGGACGAGGTCTCCTGTGTTAAACCTTCTTACCCTAACCTTTCTGTTATAGTACCTGGCCAATGCTTCTTTGTGTTTGGCCATTCACTTCATTGCGTTTGGCCATTCACTTCATTGCTTCTTCTCTAACTTCATCGATTAGGTCTAGATTGTTATTAAGCTCCTACTAATTCTTCTGGTTTTCATATTTTTTGAATCGGAAGCTCGTCAGTCCTACTTCCACTAGTATGATGGCCTCAATGCCAAATGTCGGCCTGAATGGTGTTTCTCTTGTTGGGACTCTTGTGGTCATCCTATATGCCCAAAGGACATTTTGTAGCTCTTCACGACATGCTCCCTTTGCCCCCTCAAGCCTAGTTTTGATAATTTTGAGCAAGCTTCTGTTTGTCACTTTTGTCTTCACGTTGGCTTGACGGTGTCTTGGAGAAGAATAGTGATTTTTGACTCCTAAGTCTTGGCAAAATTTTTGAAACTTGAGGTTGTCGAATTGCTTTCCATTGTCTGATATTATGACGTGTGGGACTCCAAATTTGTAGATGATGTTTTTCCATATAAAGTTTGTGACTTTAGCCTCTGTTATCATCGTCACTGGCTCTGCTTATACCCATTTTGTGAAATAGTTAATTGCGACGATTAGAAACCTGAATTGCTTTTTCCCTAGAGGGAAGGGACCCATGATATCGATTCCCCATTGGGCGAAGGGCCATGGTGAGGATATGGGTGTCAGCGTCTGTCCTAGTCTCGTTTGGACATTTGCGAAGTGTTGACACTTGTCGCATGCGCTGACGATGTTGTATGCATCTTTCTGTTGGGTTGGCTAGTAATATCTTGCTTTAAGTGCCTTTCTTGCTAGGGATCTTACCCCAACGTGATTTCCACAGATTCCCTCATGTATCTCGTGGAGCACATAATCTACTTCTTCAGAATTGGCGCATCTTAGATATGGGAGCGAATATCCTTATCTGTAGAGCACGTCGTCAATAATGATGAAGCGAGTTGCTCTGATCTGTATCTTCCTTGCTTCCATCTCATCTTCAGATAGCCATCCTTCTTTCAAATAATGGATAATGGGAGTCATCCACTCGTCTTGTTCTTTTATCTTCAGAACTTGCCCACCTTCTGTGCTTGGCTGCCTCCTTATCATTACACATAGTTCAGAGGTTGCATTGTAGTCGTCTTACGAGACCAATCTTGCTAGGAAATCAGCTTTTACGTTTTTGGTTCTTGGGATTTGCACAAAGTCTAGGTTGTCAAAGTGCTGTGAAAGTCGTTGGACGATCTTTAAGTAGTTTTGCATCCTTTCTTATTTGGCTTCGTAATCTCCTTTCATTTGTCCAATTAATAGTTGAGAATCAGCTTGGACAATGAGATTTTTTGCTTCTAGGGCTATTGCTAGGCTTAGCCCTGTTAGCAATGCTTCACATTTCGCCTCGTTATTTGTTACTGGGAACTGTAATTTGACAGCATACTTCAATGTTTCTTTTTTCTGGAGATATGAGCACTACTCTTGCTCCTCCTACTTTCTTCGTAGCAGACCCATCCGTTTGTACTGTCTATATTTTCATAGGAGGTTCTTCTTCCTTATAACGGTAAATGAATTCTGCAATGAAGCTTGCTAGCACCTGGGCTTTGATTACTGCTTGGGGATGATATTCAATGTCGAATTGGCCCAACTCAATTGTCCATTGAATGAGTCTTCCTGCTGCATCCATCTTGTTCATCGTCTTTCTTATGGGCTGATCTGTCATGACAATGATGAGGCGTGCTTCAAAATAAGGATGGAGCTTTTTGGAGGTGACCAACAATGAGAAAGCTATCTTTTCCATTCTTGGGTAACTCGCCTTTGCACCCTCGAATGCCTGGCGGGTGTAATAGACGGGCTTCTACACATTCCCTTCTTCTCTGATTAGTTCGAGACTTACTGTAGTGTTGGATACTGCTAAGTAGAGGTACAATTACTCTCCCATCACCGAGGGGATTAGCAGAGGTGGTTTCGTCGGGTACTCCTTTAACTTGGCAAGGGCTTCCTCGCATTCGTCAGTCCACCAAAAAGCTTTTTTCAATACCTTGAAGAATGACATGCACTTGTCCGTTGCCCTATAGACGAATCTGTTCAGGGCTGCAATCTTTCTTGTTAGACTTTGCACCTCCTTCATTGTCTTTAATGATTTGGCCTTGATTGTTGCTTTTACTTTGTCTGGATTTGCTTCTATACCTCGTTGGGACACCATGATTCCCAAGAATTTTCTTGAAGCAACAGCAAAAACACACTTTGCAGGGTTTGATTTCATATTGTACTTACGTAGTGTGCTGAAGGTTTCTTTGAGATCGTCCAAGTGGTTGGCTTCGTCCTTGCTTTTCCCAGCATGTCGTCTATGTACACCTCTACATTCCTTTCAATCTGATGACTAACCTTTAGTAGATGACTCCTGCGTTCTTTAGTCCAAAGGACATAACTTTGTAGCAGTACAACCCTTGGTTGGTAACAAATGAGGTCTTCTCTTGATCATCTTCGTTCATGAGAATCTAGTTGTACCTAGAAAATGTGTCCATGAAACTCAAGGGCTTGTGTCCAGTAGTCGAATCTACCAATCGATCAATCCTTGGTAAGGGGAAGCTATCCTTTGGGTAAGTCTTATTCAAGTCTGTGAAGTCAAAGCACATCCTCCACTTACAATTGCTCTTCTTCATTATAACCACATTTGCAAGGCAGTCTAGATAGAAGACTTCCTTGATGAAATCAGCTTCTAGTAATTTCTCTACTTTTTCAGTTACAGCTTTGTTGAGTTCGAGTGCAAACACTCTCAGCTTTTGCTGTATAGGTTTGTATTCTGGGTTGACGATCTTATATGATCTTCCTATCAATCCCTGGCATATCTTCGTGTTTCCAAGCAAGCACATCTTGGTTTACCTTTAAGAAGGAGATCATTTTCTCTTTCTCAGGGGCTGGAAGTGTCGTTCTGATCTTCAATATCTTCGTTGAGTCTCCCGGGACGATCTCCACTTCTTGTGGCGTTTTTTACGGTTCAGGAATGGGTTTTAGTTCGTTGATCACCCATGTGTGATTCTCTCTAAATGCTAAGGCAGCTTGATAGCACTCTCTTGCTAAAACTTGGTATCCTTTGAATTCTCCTACCCCATGGGCTGTTGGAAACTTCACTTTCAAGTAATATTTACATTGCTGCTCTCAGTCTGTTGAGTGCAAGTCTTCCTAAAATGATGTTGTATATTGAAAGGCAATTAACTATAAGGAAATCAATTTCCTTGGTGACCTGTAACGGATAAGTTCCTGTAATCACAGTTAAAGTGATGATGCCTCTAGGGATGATCCTATCTCTCATGAAGCTTACTAGAGGTGAAGTGAAAGGCCTGATCTTCTTTTTGTCTAGTTTCATTTGCTGAAATGTGGGCAAGTAGATGATATCTGCTGAGCTTCTGTTGTCAATAAGCACCTAGTGGATATTGAATTCCTCTACTATGAGCATGATTACAGGTGGATCGTCATGGGGTTCCCTGATGCCAAGACCGTCTCTCTTTGAGAAGACAATGTCGGGTTCGTCATTCCTTGGCATCTTCATTGGAGGGAGTTGTGAATGGACATGTTTATCTCCCTTCCCTATGCATTTTTCAGGGATTGCATTGTTCCACCTACTGTTTTTCCTCCCGAGATCATCTTTATCTCTCCTGTAGGGGGTTTGGTGTCCCCCATCTCTAGAGTTCTGTCTTGGTCTTCCTTCTGTTGGTACCTGTATGATTTTGTCTTTTTGACATATTTTTGCAACTTCCATTGTTGGATTAAAGTTTCCACCTAGTCTTTCAAGTGCCTACACTCATCAATAAGATGCCTGTGGTCCTAGTGGAATCTACAGTACTTGCTTTTGTCTCTTCTTTCTACTAGAGTGCTAATTGGCTTTGGCCATTGCAGGGAAGGATCATCTCTTATCTGCATTAGGACCTACTCGATTAGCATTATTAGTGGAGTGAAGTTGGTAAACTTGGGTTTCCTATCTAGAAGCTCTTTCTTTTTCCCTATGGCTTGTCCACCACTTCGTGTCTCCTTCTTCTTATCCTAATTGCTGTTTGTTACTTCGTCTCTTTTCCTTTTCGCCTTCATCTCCTTTGCGAGCACTACATCCTCTGTATTCATGTACTTTTAGGCTTTACGAAGCAACTCCGCTACTAATTTGGTGGACTTTTGGTAATTGAGCAGAAGAAATCTCCTGGTAGAAATCTTGCTTGGAAGGTTGTAAGATGACTTGATCTTTAGCTTCGTCTACTTGCAACAGTTCTTTGTTGAACCAAGTGACGTATTGCCTTAGTGATTCTCCTTTTGCTTGTTGAATGTTGAGAAGATGGCTAGTTGGCTTTTTATGCCTTTGCCTACCAATGAAATGATGAACAAAATCCTTGTTGAGTTGTTCAAAGTTTGCAATGGTTCCTGGGGGTATTTTGCTGGACCATACTCTGGCTGCTCCTTTCAGTGTTGTTGGGAATGCCTTACACATCACTTCATCTGGGGTCATCTGTAATAGCATTAGCGTCTTGAATATTCAATGTGATCCAAAGGATCTTTGGAACCGTCATATGACTCCAATTGTGGGAGACGAGATTTTGGTAGGAGGGGACGGATTAGTACTTCAATGGTGAAGGGTGAGTCCGTCTTTCGAATCATCCCATCTAGATTTTCTTTCCCTTTGTCCTTTATAGCACTTTTTAGTTCGTCCACCTCCTTCCTCATGTTTTGATGCTTATTCTCCACTATAGTGGAATCTTTTCCTGAAGTTCTGTCTCGTCTATTGGCTTGAGAATTTGATTCTTCGTCATTTTGGTTTTCACCTGTTCACCGACGTTCTGCATTTTGGGATTCCATTGTCTTTCATAGTTCTTTGTTCTGGCGAGTCAGCTCTTCCACATTAGCCAAGAGGGCATGGATTTGTTGTTGTTGCATAGCATCTGGCTGAGGTGCGGTCTCTGCTTCCATCTCTTACTTTGAGGAACACTTTTGTCATTGGGAAAGATGGCTTGAATGATTAGCATTCCCACTGATGGCGCCAAACTGATAATGTAGAAAATCAACAATTGAGCTCCTTATTGTAGAGGATGGACAATGCTGTGAATGGGGTCGTCTCTGTAGATGAGAAATCCACAAAATGAACTAGATGGAAAAGTAACACGCCGGTGTGGCGTTAGCCAAATCGCCGTCATTGCTCAAGTCAGTAAGGGAGAAAGATTATAAAGGGAAAATGAGTAGAATGTGATTCCGTAGAGTATTTGTGTGTAATTGGTCATACCTTAGGTTTCTGATATCTTCTCTTTTATAGTTGCATGCCTCATTAATGGGCAATAATGTGTTGCATTTATGCTCAACGGCTAGTGCGTTACAGAATCTCTGTCTGGAGGCCACAACTCATTCTTAGACCGTTGGTCTGTTAGTTATGTTTTGTCATCAATGATCGTAATAAATGAGTAACATCTTCTCTGAGTGAATGACAGCCATAGTATAATGACGACCATAAATTTCTGGTTCATCAGTAGATATATTATTTTATTGTAATGTTTATATTATTTTATTATGTTAAAAACTAAAATAAATCCATTACCGCTGGATGTTTTGTAAAGTGAGTAGGGAAAATAGATAAAGTAACTTTTTGTAGTGCCAAATAGCTAAAAAGATAGCACCACTATTGTGGATGCTCTAAGGATATTCAAATATATAGTTAAACCCTAACTTGACTAATCTAATAATCGTGTAAAAACCCCTTAACCCTAATGATGGAGTACAAACTCGTCAGTCACAACGCGTATGTCTAGATGAAGCCAAACTCTTGTTACTGTGGATATGGAAATGGTAAGGTTATTCCCTTCGAGTGGTCATCGGTGTGGTGCCTACCATAATGCCTCTGATGCTGAAGTTAGTAGAAGGAATCTCGAAATAAAAACAATATAGCCAAAAATTAATAAGTATTTCTGGGTGTATTTGTGTACCTTCTGCTGGTGCTTGTGAGGATCTTATATATATGTTTTTACAGCTTCTAGCTGTTATGGTTGTTATTGTGCTTTTAATGCCCCTTTTGGTAACGCTTTATGCATAGTAATGAGGACTTTAATGGGCGTCCAATGGTCCATACATTTGTCTTTATAACCGCCCAAGACATTATTGCTAGTATTAAATGATTTGGATATCTTTGTCAATGATGTGGACATCTGATGGGCTTGTCTCGGGAAATGGTCTCGTCTATAATGCAGATCTCGTTAATGGAAGTTGATTTCGTCAATCCCATCAGCTGCCCTCGGATTCTGTGGTCGTTATGAAGCGTTAATGACGGTCACAAAATTTGAAAGGTCCAAGGACTGTATATGACTCTTGGGATTTCGCTCTGCATTAATTGTATAGTGGCAGCACCACACGCGTCGTGGCCACGTGGCTGATTCTGATTAGTGGAGTTAATGCTCCGGTTTTCATGACCCTTGGGTTTCCCGCTGAACTTCAGTTTTTTGGGTTTTAAGTGTTTAAACCTCTCCTTTCCTCATTTTTCCTTTTCATCTTTTCAAGTTCCCAATCATTGCTCTGAGTATTTTCTCCTCCGATCTTCCTCTGTGATTTTTTCTTGGTGCATGGCAGAGCTTTCTTCATTTTCTGTTTGAGGTATGTCTTTCTTTTCTTCCTTTAATTCTTCTCCCTTATGGATGTACACTGTGCTGAATTTCTGATTTCCTTTTCTTCTTCTTTTGTGTTTGTTTCTGGGATTTTAGGATTTATCTTTTTTCTCGGCTTTTTTGGTTTTTCCATGGCTAGTGGCTCTGAGGTTAAGATAGCTTACCCTTCGATTTCTTTTCTCTTTGCACGTTTAGGGGGGTCTTTAGGGGTTTTTCCATACCTCGAGAATTTCATTTTTGAGGGTAACAGTTTGAGCGTTGCTTTGGCCGATTTATTGCCTCTGCTTCATCAATCAATCGTCTGGTTTAAGAATCTAGTGAGAGAGCAGGTAGTAATGTCTGAGGTTAGGTCTAGTGAACTTGAGACTAGGTTATCATCTAGCGACGATCCAGTGGAGGGAGATATAGTTGTCTCTGCTTTTCGAGAATTAGGGTTTTTCACACCCTCAAGGAGATGTGTGGGCTGGACGCTGATATGTTGGGTAGGTTTAAAGATAGGCTCCAATTCCTGGAGCGAGTTAGGGTTTGTTTGCCCAATAAGGGGGATCGGGCATGTCACTTCTTTCCTGGGGAGGTATGTTTCTACGAAGCTGCCTTCATCTATGGGTTGTGGTTTCCTGTTCACCCATTCTTTGTGGAGCTGTTAGATCGTTTTGGTATTGCTCTTGGGCAACTCATGCCCAACTCATAGAGGATAGTGGTCAGCTGTATGGGGATGTGGCTGGCTGCTATGGACGGAGGCATGCTTAAAGTAGATGAGCTTGTCTACTTGTATCGCTTGAAAGAGTCCAAGAATATGGGTACTATGAACTGGTGCCTTGGGAGAGGAGGACTAGGATCATCAGGTGTTTACCTTCGTCTTTCAGGTATTGGAAGTCTAGGTTTTTCTTTGTGTCTAGGGACGACTTTGAGATTTCCTCCTGCGAGGTCTGGGGTGAAGTTCCAAGGTTACTCCGTTGGTGGGGAACCCCAACCTTAGGTGTGTCATTATTTTACTCTTGTGGCTTGAGTTTTGTTGTGTTTACTTCTACTGTATTTAACTTCTTCGTTCATTGTCTCATACAGAAGGTAATTGAGTACATGAAGATGATCGAGGACTGGGATGATCTGGTGGACTCGAGGACTATCTCCTTCTATTGCCTTGGTCTTGAGGGAAAAAAGAGTAAGTGTTTAGTTCGTCAGTATTTGTTTTCTTGTGTGTGCCCCCTTGTTTTTTTTAACAAGTGTTTTCCTCTTCATAGGGATGATGACCAAATTCAACAAGGATCTGTATGCTAAAATAAGGTCAAAGAAGGATGAGTTTTTGTCCAACATTGGGAAAAAGGTGGTGCGGGTCACAGGGAAGAGTCCCTCTATCACTCCCATCGTATCTGGCATCGAGACGACGAGGATGTCCTCTTTTGCCACCTCGATTGAAGAGATCCCTACTTTTGTCTCAAAGAAGCCGCGTTTATTTGACAAAAGGAAGGAGAAGGCTGACTTTCGTTCATCCATCATCTGGGATAACGAGAAACTGGCGATGGAGAAGGCTCATAGGGTCAATGTTGCTGAGGACTTGAAGACCTTTTTAGACATGCTCTGTAACGAGGTTGCGACTCACCACATCCACAAACTTGTTCAGGTAAAGGGCTCGTGCGACCTTGAGCTCTTTTTAAAAAATTTTTTTTTTTTACTGATAGCTTCAATCTTATTTTCAGGTGTTGGGGGAGAGTCTTCATATTACTGTTGAGTATCTTACTCAAGAGGCCAAGGTGGCGTCTCTAACATCCAGGATGGAGTCTTTGCAAGCAGAGAATTCTATGTTGAAGAAGTAACTCATCGACTCTATGGGTGGGGCCACCAATCTAAAGGAAAAAGTCAAGGCTTTGAATGACGACCTCAGAGTTGAGAGTCAGTTGACCCTGGAAAAAGATAAACAACTTCTGGGAGCGAAGGAGAGGATCAAAACCATAGCTGCTGATGCTGTTGAGGCTTTCCAGCAGACGGGCGAGTTCAACATCGTCCTTTTCAGTTGGTACTTCAAGGGTTTTGAGCTTCTGAGGAGGTATCTTGTCAAACACCCCACCGGAGTGGATCTGGAGACCTTGGATTTGGAAGAGGTGGATAAGAAAATGGCGATTGATGAGGCTGCTCAGTCCTTGGCGCTAGAAGGTGATGTTCCTTAAAGTGCCCTTGCCAGAGATGACATTGCCGCCGACTCCTGAACTTATCACTTTATCAAACACATTTTTTTTTGTGCCCGTTATGTTTTGGGCCTTTTGTCAGCCTATCTTGAGGACAATATCTTCGGCCAAGTGTTTATGGGCCTTTGGTTTAGGTGTCAAAACAATGATAATTACCCGCTGTTTTTGGGCTTATATTAAATTGGCTATTACACACTTACTTGCTTGTGATTTATGTTCCTATAGTTTTTCCACGTCAATGCTTTAGCAACGAATTTCTTGTTGTGTCCTTTCCTTTGCTTCATCAATAATTTGCTCCCATCAGCACGGGTCGGTTGATTTCTTGTGACTTACAACCTTTTAGGGATTTTGTTAGTCTTTTGGCTTCGTCAGTTACTTACATCTGTCTACGCGAAATCTTGTTACTTAGCCATTTTTCGAGACTTGTTGTGACTTACACCCTTTTAGGGATCTTGTCAGTCTTTTGGCTTTGTTAGTAACTTACATCCATCTAGGCGGAATCTTGTTACTTAGCCATTTTTCAAGACTTATTGTGACTTACACCCTTTTAGGGATCTTGTCAGCCTTTTGGCTTCGTCAGTAACTTACATCCGTCTAGGCGAAATCTTGTTACTTAGCCATTTTTCGAGACTTATTGTGACTTACACCCTTTTAGGGATCTTGTCAGTCTCTTGGCTTCGTCAGTAACTTACATCCGTCTAGGCGGAATCTTGTTACTTAGCCATTTTTTGAGATTTGTATATTACAAAATCTGCACTCAATTAAACATTAGCTAAATAGTTCTTTTATTGCTTTTTAGGATGCGTATAATCGTCTGTTACATTTATTGGTGGTGTTTCTTCAAGTGTTCAATGTTCCACAGTCGCGGGAGTTTCCGTCCGTCTAGGGTCTCTAGGTGATAACTTCCTTGTTTGAAGTAATGGACGACCTGGTAGGGCCCCTCCCATGTGGGGCCGAGCTTTCCTTGGGCAGAGTCCCTAGTTGCTGGGGTGACCTTGCGCAGGACGAGATCTCTTATGTCAAGTCGTTTGAGCTTCACTCTCTTGTTATAGTACTTGGCCATTTTCTGTTGGTACTTCGTCATCTTGTCAGAGGCCTTCTCTCTTACTTCGTCCAGGCAATCAAGGTTGACTCGTAGCTGGTCATCATTTCTATTTTCATGGTACGTCACTCGCCTGATACTGGTTATTCCTACTTCGACTGGGATTACTGCCTCAGTGTCGTAGGTAAGTTTGAAGGGGGTTTTCCTTGTTGGGGTTCTTGCTATGGTTTTGTTGGCCCATAAGACATTGGGCAATTCTTCTGGTCAGACGCCCTTTGCATCGTCCAATTTGGTCTTGATAATCTTGAGTAGTGTTTGATTTGTCACCTCCGTTTGTCCGTTCGCTTGTGGATGTCCCGGGAACAAGAACTGGTTCTTGATTCCTAGGCCTAAACAGAAGTCCCTGAAGCTTTGATTGTCAAACTGCCACCCATTATCTGATATGATCGTCCATGGAATCTTGAACCTACAAATTATGTTCTTCTATATGAAATTCTGGATTCTAGCTTTGGTGATGGTTGCTAGCGCCTCTGCTTCGACCCACTTCGTGAAGTAATCAATAGTGACTAGTAGGAATTTTACCTGTCCTTTACCTTGAGGTAATGGGCCGTCGATGTCAATTCCCCATTGTGCAAATGGCCAGGGGGAGGATATCTTCGTTAACCATTCTGCTGAAAGGCGTTGGACATTCCCGAACCTTTGGCACTTGTTGCATTTCTTGACGAGCTCCCTTGCGTCTACCTGTATTGTAGGCCAGAAATAACCTGTTCTGATAACCTTACTTACTAGTGATTTGGGGCCTGCATCGTCTCCACAAACTCCTTCATGGATCTCCTCTAGGATGTATTTGGCTTCTTCTTCATCCACACACTTTAGGTAAGGTATGGAAAGCCCTCTCTTGTGTAGTGCATCATTCAAGATTGTGAACCTGGCAGCCCTTTTCCTGACCTTCCTAGCTTCCTCAATGTTTTGAGGGAGGTGCCCATCCTGGAGAAAAGATATGATTGGTGTCATCTAGCTTCCTTTTCTTTAGATTGCCAATGTTGAGATTTCCTCGATGCTGGGGTGTCTTTGGATTTCCATCACCAAACCCGTACTCACCACTTCCTCTTCTGAAGATGCCAGCTTTGTGACTTCGTTTGCTAAAAAGTTCTGACTTCTGGGGATTTGCACAAATTCCACCTTTTCAAATTCCTAAACCAGATGTTTTGTCAGCTTGAGGTATTTTTGCATTCTTTCCTCCTTTGCTTCATGTTCTGCTTTAATCCGCCTTATCACTAGCTTTGAATCACTCTAGACTAACAGGTTATTAGCTTAGAGTGCCTTCTCGAGTCTTAATCCCATCAGTATTCCTTCGTAGTCAGCGTTGTTATTGGTGGCCGGGAATCTCAGTTGAACTCTGTATTTGAGTATTTCTCCGTCAGGAGTGGTTATGACGACCCTTACTCACCCCTTCCTTTGGGCTGACGAACCATCGGTCTGTATTGTCCACAGTTCTGTTTCGTCGGCAAGGCCATTTTATTCTGGTATGGTGAATTCGGTGATGAAGTCCGCCAAGGCTTGTGCCTTGATGGCTGTCTTGGGATGGTACTCAATGTTGAACTAGTTAAGTTCAATTGCCCATTGGACCATTCTTCCTGCTGCTTCAGGTTTGTTCATGGATTTCTTGATAGGTTGATCCGTCATTACGAGAATAGGGTTTGCCTGAAAATATGGTCGTAGTTTGCACGAAGCTACTATTAATGTGAATGCAGTCTTTTCAATCCTCGGGTACTTTGCTTCAGCACTTTGACAAGCTTGACCGACGTAGTAGACTGGGAGTTACTTCTTGTCCTTTTCCAGAATCAGGGTTGTGCTCACGGCGGAGGTTGATACTGCCAGATACAAATATAAGTTTTCCCCTTCCTTGGACGGACTCAAGAGGGGTGGACTACTCAGGTAACGCTTAAGTTCCTGAAACGCTGCCTCACACTCGTCAGTCCAGGAGAATGCCTGCTTCAATGTCCGTCACTTAGAGATGAACCTACTGAGTGCAGCCACCCTTCCTGTGAGCTTCTAGACTTCTTTGATGGTCTTGGGTGATGTCATGTTGAGTATGGCCTGCACCTTTTTTGGGTTTGCTTCTATTCCTCTTTGGGACACCATGAATCCCAAGAATTTTCCTAAAGGCACGCTAAAAGCACACTTGCTGGGATTCAACTTCATCTGGTACTACTTGAGGGTGGCAAACGTCTCTTTCAGGTCGTCTAGATGGGCTAGTTCTTCTCTGCTTTTGACGAGAATGTCATCCACGTACACCTCCATGTTTCTGCCAATCTGTTTGCTGAACATTTTGTTTACTAACCTCTGGTAGGTTGTTCCTGCATTCTTTAGTCCAAAGGGCATTATCTTATAGTAATAAAGCCCTTGACTTGTGATGAAAGCGGTTTTTTCTTGATCTTCCTTAGCCATTTTTATTTGATTATATCCAGAGAAAGCATCCATGAACGTCAGTAACTTATGCTCGGCTATAGAATCCACTAGCTGGTCTAGCCTTAGTAGTGGGAAACTATCTTTTGGGCAGGCCTTGTTTAGGTCTGTGAAGTCCATACAGATTCTCCATTTCCCATTCGCCTTCTTCGCTAGGACGACATTTGCAAGCTATTTAGGATAGTAAACTTCTCGGATGAAGCCTGCTGATAACAATTTGTTAACTTCATCTGTGATTGCTTTGTTTCGTTCTGAGGCGACGACACGTCGTTTTGGCTGGATGGGTTTTCTTTCTAGATCTACGTTCAGCTTATGCTGAATGACTTTTGGAGTTATGCTTGGCATGTCTCCATGACTCCACTCAAAGACGTCCAGGTTTTCTTTAAGAAACTGGGCAAGCCCTACTCTCATTTCTGGACTCAGTGTCGTCCCTATTCTTGTTGTCTTTGTTGCTTTTCCTTCGACCAATTCCACTGTCTCTAGAGTTTCTATTTTGTCTTCTTCCTTTTCCTCGATTGTTCAGGTATGATTCTCCTTTGCTGTCAATACAGCTTGGTAACACTCTCTAGCCAGGACTTGGTCTCTTTTCACCTCGCCGACACTGTTCTCCGTTGGGAATTTTACTGTTAAGCAGTAAGTGGACGTGGTTTACTTCTATCGATTGAGCGTGGGCCTTCCAATGATCACATTGTATGACAAGGGGAGTTAAAAGGACACAGCCTTCTTGGATCTAGCCTCAGTTGTTGAAAAGCGAGAAGGTAGATGATGTCTGCGGAGCTACCATTGTCTACAAGGACCTTCTTGGTGTTGAATCCTTTTATCGTGAGCATTCTGACTAAGGGATCGTTATGAGGCTGCTTCACTCCCTTTCCATCTTCCTCATTAAAGGACATGTCTTGGTACGTCTGTCTCTGCTTAAATGGGGATATCATGTAGACGCTGTTCACCTGCCTCTGACATACTTTCCTGAGGGATTTGAATGATCCTCCTGTGAATGGTCCCCCTATTATCGCCTTTATCTCCCTAATCACATTCTGGGGAGGTTGGGATGTATTATCTTCGTCTCTGGGTGTGGATTCTTGCTAGTTTTTGTTGCTGTCCTGAACCTGCTAGACTTCCCTTTCTTCACATACTTTTGCAATTTTCCTTTCTGTATTAACTCCTTTATCTACTCTTTTAGATCTCAGTAGTCTTTTGTGTAATGACCATGATCTTTGTGAAATCGGCAGTACTTCTTCTTCTCTCAAATATTAGGGGATGAATGTAATGGTCTCGGCCACTTGAGGTAGTGTTCATCCTTAATTTGCTTCAAAATTTTGTCAACAGGCATAATTAGAGGGGTGAATTTTACCGTTCGAGGAGCTTTTTCTGTCACTATTTCAACGACTTGGACGTTCCCTTTTTTGTCTCTTACGATCGTCTTCCTTCCTTCCTTCTTTCCCTATCCTTTCTTCGTCCATTATGGCTGCTAACGCATCTTCAGCATTCATAGACTTTTGTGCCTTCAGGAGCATTTCTGCCATTGTCTTAGGTGGATTCTTTGCAAGCGAAACCACAAACTCTCTAGACTTCAGTCCTGCCGTAAAGGTCATCAACTGTACCTTGTCGTCAGCGTTGTCTACCTCTAGGGTTTCTTGGGTAAAGCGTTTCACATACGACCGCAAGGTTTCTTTCCCCCCTTGCCTAATAGTGAGTAGTTGGTCCCGCCGGCCTTTTAGGATGTTGCCCTCCGACGAAGTGGCAAAGAAAGTCGTCGCTCAACTGTTTGAAGTTGTTGATGGACGAAGTTGGCAACTTCGTGAACCATTCCCTGCTCCTTTAAGAGCAGTAGGGAAGGAGTGACACAGTATTTCGTTAGGAGGTCGTTGAAGGCCTAACGTCATCTTGAAGGTGTTGAGGTGGTCCTAGGGGTCCTTAAGCTCGTCAAACGGCTCAAGCTGAGGCAACCAGAATTTCGACGGCAGTTGGCGTTCCAAGACCGCTGTAGTGAAAGGAGAGTCTATTACCCTGACCATTTTATCCAGGCTTCGATCCTTCTTCTCCTTGATGGCATTCCTTAACTCATCCATCTCCTTCCTCATTTCTCGAAGGAGATCAGAGTTTTGTTCGTCTGGGGTAGTGGGCCTTCGGCGATCACTTCTTCCATGACTATCTCCTTCATCCTCCTGGATGGCTTTGGACTGTTTCTCCTCCTGTTGAAGCTGTAACCTCATCTCGTGATTTTGCCTGGTGAGCTCTTCAACGGTGGTCACAAGAGCTTGGACTTGTTGAGATAAGGCTGTTGTATCCGAGTTGGACTCCATCTGAATATTGAAGTTGGTAGAAACTACGTTTTCTGATATGAGTATGAAAATGTCGTTCCCACAGACGGCGGCAAACTGATGGAGTACAAACTCGTCAGTCACAACGAGTACGTCCAGATGAAGCCAAACCCTTGTTGCTGCGGATATGGAATTGGCAAGATTATTCCCTTTGACTGGTCACCGGTGTAGTGCCTGCCACAACTCCTCAATGCTGAAGTTAGTAGAAGGAATCTTGAAATAAAAACAATATAGCCCAAAAATCAATAAGTATTTTCGAGTGTGTCTGTGTACCTTCTACTGGTGCTTGTGAGGATCTTATATATGTTTTTACAGCTTCTAGTCGTTGTGGTAGTTATTGCAGTTTTAATGCCCCTTTTGGTAACGCTTTATGCTTAGTAATGAGGACTTCAATGGGCGTCCAACGGTCCATACAGTTGTCTTTGTAACTGCCCGAGACATTATTACCGATATTAAATGATTTGGATATCTTCATCAATGATGTGGACATCTGATTGGCTCGTCTCGAGAAATGGTCTGTCTATAACGCTAATTTCGTCAAATGAAGTTGATTCTGTCAATCCCGTCACCTAACAAAATTCCATTATTAAGTGTGTTGACATAATAAAACCCATTTCAACTTGTTTAATATACCATCTAAGAAAAATGAAGCAAAAATCTTCTTTGTTTTGGGTAAAAGGATTATGACTTTAGGGTTAATTATTTTTAAAATTCAAATTTACGTTACATAATTATATTTATATGATTTATGTCATTTTGAGTTAATTACAAAGTTAACTTGTATTTGAATTTTTTTTTGATTGTGTTAATTCATGTCGACTTACTTTAACACGAATCTATTGGCACTAAACTAAACGCTAATCCGCAAACAAATGTGTGGTGTTGTATTCACATGACGCAGCAAACATGGCCACCCTTACTCATATCTTCCCATGATGGTTCCATTTTTTTTTTTTTTTGCTAAGCCACGGTGGCTCCAGTTGTAGACATGAGAATGTTTCGCTATCAGCTCTCGCCATCCACCTTCCAGAGCCTACAAGCCCTACAGTACTTGACACAATTGCCCTCGTTCCGTTCCCAACGTGTCACTTCTCACTGCACTCCTCCACTCCAGTGCAAAGTACACTCATACATTTATATATTTTATATGGCCTAGGGGTAAGGGGACCCCACCCTTTACAACCGTCACATTTTATTTTTAGATTTATGTAAGTCCGTCTAATCTCATTCTCACATCAACGGCCCACATTCACTCCCTTCTTTGTCTACGGTCCCACTTCACAAATTCCATATCTCAACATCCTTTAAGTACAAGCTTCTCACCTCACTCCTTACTCCTCAGTCCTCAGTCCTCAGTCCCCACTTTCCTCCTCACGCTCTCTGTTTTCCACTCAATGGATTCTGTTTTATCACAGTGCCTTCTCTTCTTCATCTTCTTCACCATTACACTTACAACGACCACTAAGCTCGCACGTGCTCAACTCCCCGGCACGTGGGAACTTGTGGTCGAGAACGCTGGCATAGCTTCCATGCACACAGCTGTCACACGCTTCAACACCGTGGTCCTTCTAGACCGAACCAACATCGGCCCCTCGCGCAAAATGCTCCCCAAGGGCCACTGCCGTTTCGACCGCAACGACGCCGTTTTGAAGCGAGACTGTTACGCCCACTCCGTCGTCCTCGACCTCCAAACCAACCAAATCCGACCGTTAATGATTTTGACCGACACGTGGTGCTCATCGGGCCAGTTCCTCCCAGACGGTACTCTGTTACAGACTGGTGGGGATTTGGACGGGTTTAGGAAGATCCGAAAGTTCGACCCGTGTGAACCCAATGGGCGCTGCAACTGGGTTGAGCTTGATGACGTGGAGCTAAAGAATGGTCGGTGGTACGCTACGAATCAAATATTACCAGACGGGTCGGTGATTATTGTCGGCGGGAGAGCAGCGAACACAGTGGAGTACTATCCGCCGAGAAAAGACGGTGCCGTTTCGTTCCCGTTCCTTGCTGACGTGGAAGATAGTCAGATGGACAATCTGTACCCTTACGTCCATCTCCTCCCCAACGGTCAACTTTTCATCTTCGCTAACGACAAAGCAGTGTTGTATGACCACGAGACTAACAAGGTCGTGAAAAATTATCCACCGTTGGACGGGGGCCCACGTAACTATCCATCGGCTGGATCATCCGCCATGCTGGCACTTGATGGCGACTACTCAACGGCTATGATTGTGGTCTGCGGTGGCGCACAATACGGTGCGTTTATTGAGAGGAGCACGGACACACCGGCGCACGGTAGCTGTGGGCGTATTGTAGCGACAGGACCCGACCCGGTTTGGGAATTGGAGGATATGGCATTCGGGCGGATTATGGGGGATATGGTTATGTTACCCACGGGTGAGGTGTTGATTATCAATGGAGCTCAAGCGGGTACTCAAGGTTTTGAGATGGGTTCGAACCCGTGTTTGTACCCGCTTCTTTATCGACCCGATCAACCAGTCGGGTTACGGTTTATGACTTTGACTCCGGGTACTGTTCCCAGAATGTACCACTCAACTGCCAACCTGTTACCGGATGGACGGGTTTTGATTGCCGGAAGCAATCCGCATGTTCTTTACAGATTCAAAGCTGAGTTCCCGACCGAATTGCGAATTGAAGCATTCTCGCCCGAGTACTTGTCGGCGGATCGGGCGAATATCCGACCCGTGATTGAGGGAATTCCTGAAACGGTGCGTTACGGTGATGTGTTTGAAGTGTCTCTATCTGTTACATTACCTGTTGTGGGGATTGTGGAAGTGAATCTTGGAAGTGCGCCTTTTGCGACGCATTCATTTTCGCAAGGACAAAGGTTGGTTAAATTAGCCGTTAAAAGCGCCATACCGGACGGTAATGGCCGTTATAAAGTGGGGTGTACGGCGCCGCCAAATGGGATGGTTGCTCCGCCGGGTTATTACATGGCATTTGCTGTCAATCAGGGCGTGCCAAGTGTTGCACGTTGGGTACAGCTGGTAGCATGATGATATAGTTCCTTTTAAAAAAAAAAAAAAAATTATTATATATATATATATATTTAGTTTCATTTTTTTTTTGTTTAATTTAAAAATTTTTCTTTTTCTGAAAGTGCAATTGTAGTTTTCACACTGGGAAATTGCAAATTTGTAACTGTTGATAAAAGAAGATGTTGATGAAGAAAACATCTAAAATGGCTAATGGTTTATTTTTTTATTTATTTGGTTATAGCTTAAAGTGTGCGTTGCTTTTTTACTTGGCTGATTCGTAAAAAGGATGTTAAAGTATGGTTTTATGTTGAAAAATATATGATTTTTAAAAGCTGTAGCAACTGAGTTAAGGATGATATCGAAGTGACGGATTCAACCGACTTTGATTGAAGGTGATGATGGCATATAAGCTTGTTGCTTGGGTTTTACAATCCTGAGGACATAGATAATAATTCAAAAATTGCTTTATTGAGATCAAGTTGATATCTCCGAAAAAATCATTTGGATAGGAACAAAGCATGGTGAATTTACTGTCTGTAGTGCGTACAATATGGATGTCCAACATTGACAAAGTGCAACACGGGTTGAATCAATCAGTTGCTTCTTCTAGAAGTCTAGAGCCTTTAATTTGGAGAATTCATTGGTCCGTGAAAATCCCTCAGAAAATGGGATTTATTTTATTTATTTTTTATTCGAAGAGTTCTCAAATATTCCATTACCACTACGTAATATGTGAAATAAGAAAATCCCATTAGACTGATTAAACTGGTTTGTACGATCATTTTCAACAGCTTATTTAAATTTTTGTATTGTTTAGATAGTAAATAGTGATATTTAACTTTTACTTATCTAATTTTTAAATACACTGTTTAACAAATTTTTTATTATTTTTTTAATTTTATTTAAATATTTTTTCTTCATTATGTCTTTATTCTTTTTTTAACAACTACACATTTTTCAACATTTTTTTATTTAAAATTTGACTATTATAATAGAAAAACATTTGAAATATGAATAGTATAAGTTATAGTATTCTCTACTTGTAGAGAAACACCGTAGCAATGCTAATTTAAAAAATAAAGATGGAGAAGTTGTTGAAGTAAATTTTTAAAGTAGTTTTTCTCTCAAATTAGTTTTAAAGAAGCAATTAAAGATGCTCTAAACAAAGTGAGGAATCTGTTGTTGTTCATGCTCTATAGTTTTGTGATGTAGCAGATTTTGGTACCACAGAAATGCTGAACAACTTTGACATGACTACTGCCAGATTTGTGAGTTAAAGAGATAGTATCAGATTCCTGCATTTTCAACTACTGTGTAGTAGTTTGTACGAAAGAATTAATTTTGTCGTTTATACTATTATTTGAGAGGTTTTTTTTATTTGAGTTGATTTTTTTTATTTTAAATTTTAAAATACTCTTGCAGTCTATGTTTACATAGAGGTAAAATTTGGTAAAAATAACTCCTACTAAAATATTATCTACAAAATAAAATTACTATCGAGTTGGTTTTAAAACTACTTTATCTACTTATAAATTAAATTATAGAAAAAATATTATTAAAAAATTAAAACAAACACTCTCTCTCTCTCTCTCTCTCTCTTCATTGATCCAAGTCTGCCTCCAAACCCAACAAAGCCGCTGGTAGGTTTTTTGTTTCTTCCACCAGCAATTATTATTTTTTGTTATTCTTTCGTTGATTTCGGTTATTGGGTACTTTATTTTTGTTTTTATTTTCTCTTTGGATCATATCAATGTTTAACTGTTTTATTGATCTGACAAACATCACAATTTCTTTGTTTCTTATCAAGTTTTCCAGATTTTATTAAATAATTTTCTGAAAGGTATTCAAAAGTTCTGTCCATGGCAAGTGTTTTGGGGATTTCTCATCCCTCTTTCTTATTTTGTTTTTATTTCGATAATTGTTATTGCATTGAAATATAATTGCATAATTTAGACATGATGCTAATCCGTGTTACATTTTTTTTAGGTATCATAAATGCTTTTGTGTGTTTAAATAGAAGCAGCAACATGAGAGAAAATTTTATGTGGTAATCCTAATGTGTAGTGTAGATGAAATAGTCCTATAGATACAAAATTCGGGCCTAAACTTTATCGACTTTCTTTTCAAGAATGATGCACTCTTTCAATTGACCTAGCAAATACTCACATTTTTTTTTTTGAATAACCGGTTTCCCTTGCTTCTTGCTTCTTAATCTCATCTCATGTTTATTTTCTTTTTCCTTAAATATATTTGTTTTGAATTTGAAAAAAAGAAAAACCTATTAAAAAGTAGAGATAAAACTTGAGGATAACATGCTAAAAATAATCTCTAACTCCCATGTAAAACACTGCCTACAAAATAGGACAACAACCACGTTTGTTTTAAATCTCAACTTCTTCAATTTATTTCTTCCTCAATTCCTCTCAATTCTATATTCTTTTTCTCTACACCATCATCATCATTTTTTAAAAAATTCAAAATCCTATAAAGAATAAAAACTTTACTTACAACTAGCCTCTGAGCACGCGCTCACGCGCGTGCTCAGAGGCTCTTCTATTTTTTGGGGTAAGGGTTAATTCAGAACATTTATTACAATTTGGGAGTATTACATTTGCCAATCACAAAAAAAAACCTAGGAGTGTGATGAAAAATTATTTCACTTGCTAACGCATAATCTATGTTTTTTTTCATCACACTCCTAGGTTTTTTTTTGTGATTGGCAAATGTAATACTCCCAAATTGTAATAAATGTTCTGAATTTACCCTTACCCTAAAAAATAGAAGAGTCTCTGAGCACGCGCGTGAGCGCGTGCTTAGAGGCTAGTTATTATTTATTTTTTTATATTTTTTTTTTTTTTTTGTATAGAAAAGGCTTCATGTTATCAATTGGTTGAAAATGTATAAAACTTGGGTTTTTATTTTTATTTTGTTTCCTTTTTTCTTTGAATATAAAACAAAAAATTCATGGAAAAAATTACTTCTAAATAATAGGCAAAATTTTAGGAATAAAAATACTGACAGCATTTATAAAAAAAAGTTTTAATGTAAAACATTGGTGGCATATTATTAAAATACCTAAAAAATAGGGATTATCTTGTTTTGCTTGAAGTTGGCCAAAAAAAAAGGAAGCCAACGTTGAGCTGTTTTTTTTTTTTGCTTGAATTGCAAAAAAAAAGGAAATCAATGTTGAGTTTTTTTTTTTGCTTGAAGTTGCAAAAAAAAATAGGAAACCAACGTTGATGGATATACCTAAAATATAGGGTTTTTTTTTTTTTTTTTTTTTTCTTTTGGTTGAAGTTGTAGTAAAATAGATAACCAACGTTGAAGGACTCACCACCCTCCAAAAAAAAAAAAAAAAACAACAACAACAATAACAACAACATTGATGCAAATTTATTAAAAGTTGGTATATTATTTAGAAGCAATATTCAGCATAGTTTTAAAATTTTATCTTTAAAGATGAGTTTTGCAGTATCATTCTTGCTTTAGTATCTAAATAATAGGCTAAATTTTAGGAATAAAAATACTTAAAACATGTAAAAAAAAATTTAAATGTAAAATAGTGCTGGCATATTATTAAAATACCAAAAAAATACGGAATTTTTTATTTTTTTTTGCTTGAAGTTGCAAAAAAATAGAAAACCAACGTTGATGGATATTTTTTTTGTTGAAGTCGCAAAAAAAAAAAGAAGAAGACACCAACGTTGATGGTTTATTTTTTTTCCTTGAAGTTGCAAAAAATAGGAAACCAAAGTCGGTGGTTTTTTTTTTTTTTTTGGGGTTTGAAGCAGCAAAAAAATAAGAATTTCAAAAAAAAGGAAAAAAACATTGATGCAAATTCATATGGCAATTTTCACCACAATTTTAAAATTTTATCTTTAAAGATAAGTTATCCAATATCATTCTTGCTTTAGCAAATTTGCATATATAACAATTGCTTACAAAGTCATCAAATGTGCAATGAAAGGCAGAAAAAAGAACAAAATTAAATTTCATAAGGTAGGATATTTATATTACAAAAAATGTTTTGTAACAACTACTTCATAGATTGACTACCACTTCGCTCATCCGAATTCATCCAATGTGTCTGCTACACACTCTAACCAAGTTGTTGATATGCCACCCTAAAAAAAAATACAAAAAAAAAAAAAAAGAGAGTAAGGTTTAAATGTAAGAAAAACAACAAACAAAAATAATAAGAGGAAGAGATGGCACCACTTAAAACACATACATTAAAATAATGAGTCAAACCTGATACCTCCCCCCCCCCCCCCCCCCCCCCCCAAAATCAATATATATCATTCCTATTCTTTAAAAAATAATCATTAATTAGAGAAAATACTTAAACACCCATCAAACTATCCAAATAAAAGAGAGGGTGATAAAATCCATCAACCTTGATTTCCTATAAAATCCATCAACGTTAGTTTCCTATTTTTTTGCAACTTCAAGCAAAAAAAAAAAAAAAAAACCATCAACGTTGGTTTCCTTTTTTTTTTTTTTTTTTTTTTTTTTCCAACTTCAAGCAAAAAATAAACCATCAAGTTTTGTTTCCTATTTTTTTGCAAACCACCAACGTTGGTTCCCTTTTTTTTTTGCAATCCACCAACGTTGGTTTCTCCTTTTTTTTTTTTTTTTTTCTTTTTTTCTTTTGCAACTTGAAGCAAAAAAAAAAAAAAAAAAAAAAAAAAAAAAACGAGAAGAGAAGATAAGGTAAGGTAATGATATAATAAAACAAAAGAAAAATAAAAAATTATAAAAAAGATAAGATAATGATATGAAAATGATAATGCTAACGAAGTGGATTCCTTTAACTATCTAAATCACAATGAAATAATATATTGTTGTTGGAGATAAAAATATTTTTGTTGGAGATAAAACAACCCTTTTTTTTTACGAATTAAACCATAATCCAAGGCTTTCATAAAAAAAAAAAAAAAAAAAAAACACATTACTAACCTGAGGGAAACAACCTTCAACCCTGAGCATTACAATGGCAAGACATTAATCTTGTTGGCAAAAAAAAAACCTGTACGTAAAATAGAAAAAACACGTTACTAACCTGAGGAAAACAACCTTCAACCCTGAGCATTACAATGGCAAGACATTAATCTTGTTGGCAAAAAAAAACCTGTACATAAAATAGAATATGTTTGATGTGGCCCAAAAAAAAAAAAAAATCACTGTTAAAAAATGAAAGTTGCAAAAAAAAAAGGTTAATCTTGTTGGCAAAAAAAAACCTGTACATAAAATAGAATATGTTTGATGTGGCCCAAAAAAACAAAAAAATCACTGTTAAAAAATGAAAGTTGCAAAAACAAAAGGAAACCAACAACGTTGGTTTCTATTTTTTTTTTTTCAACTTGAAGCAAAAAAAAAAAACCATCATGTTTGGTTTGCTATTTTTTTGCAAACCACCAACGTTGGTTTCTTTCTTTTTCTTTTTTTTTTTGCAACTTCAAGCAAACAAAAAAGAAGAAGAAGAAGAAGAGAATTGAAATCTGGAGTGTTTAACTATGAAGAAGTTTACCTCAAATCTATGTTGTTGTTGTCGTTTGTAATGAAATCTGAAGCATATAGGTGGGTGAAAGAAGTTTGAAAACACAGAATTGAAAGAATTGCAAAACTGAAGAAGAAGTAATTTGAGTTCGAAAACTAACGTAAGTGTACTGGAAGTGTACTCCTATTTTATAGATAGTGTTTTACGTGGAAGTTAAAAAAGCATTTTTACCAAGTTTTGCCCCTACTTAAACATAGGCTCTAGGGGTATTTTAGACCCAAAAAAAATCCGGTCCAAACAGGTCCAGCCGCTTAAATAGTAGTATAGAAAATAAAAGTGCAGTTTTAATTGTTCTGGTTCAACATGTATGTCAATTTATATTGCTCTTTTCTATATTGTTTTTATAAAGAAATCAACAGCTTTTTAATTATTTGGACTCTGGGTCTTCTTCATTTTCTTATTTCCTTATATCATCATTTTTTTTTTAAAAAAAATTTACTATACGTTTGTGGGTTAAAGCTTACTCATGGCTTTTCTTTCCTTTGATTACAATATTACAATGATTTTCTTTGATTACAATATTACAGTAGAACACAAATTGTACAATTAGAACACAAATTGTGCTATTTGGATAAGTATCAAATTGTGTTAAAGAAACACAAATTGTGCAATTTGTAAAAAAAAAAAAAAGGCCTCTGATTGGATCATTATAGGACTACATTATTGACTTTTTCATATGTATACTCTTAACGTAATGTCCTTTACTCATGGCAAGTGTTTTGGGGATTTCTCACCCCTCTTTCTTATTTTGTTTTTCTTTCGAATAATTGTAATGGCATTGAAATATAATTGCATAATTTAGACATGATGCTAATTTGTGTTACATTTTTTTTGGTATAATAAATGCTTTTGTGTGTTTAAATAGAAGCAACAACATGAGAAAAAAATTTACATGGTAATCCTAATGTGTAGTGTAGATGAAGTAGCCCTATAGATACAAAATTCGGGCCTAAACTTTATCAACTTTCTTTTCAAGCGTTTTTCCCCAAAAAAAAAAAAATCTTTTCAAGAATGATGCACTCTTTCAATTGGCCTAGCAAATACTCACTATTTTTTTTTTTTGAATAATTGGTTTCCCTTGCTCTTTAATCTCATCTCACGTTTATTTTTTTCCTTAAATATATTTGTTTTGAATTTTGAACGTTTTTAGACCCCTGTAAAACTAGATTGTTTAACCTAATTAATTAATCAAGCTATTAACTTAGGTAAATTATGCAAATCTAGGTTAACACAAATATATCATATCATGCAAAGCAGCGGAAATATAAATAACACAATGATATGATGACCCAGGTAAACCAAACTGGTAAAAAATCCGGGGAGGATTTAATCTAACTATCCTCAAGGTAAAACTGAATCCACTATAAAGAAATTGAAGTTTACACAATAGTGATTTAGACCATTAACATTTTATTGCTACCTCGAGTAGGAAACTTACTACCACGACCACGTGACGCTTCGAATGCACGGACTACTTCTTTCTTGGATTCCTAGCAAGCACAAGCACAAGCACAAGCACAAGCACTCCCGCTTGTATATCGTTAAACTCTTAAATCTACAATTGAAACGATCATCAAGTTTTTGACATAGTCTTGATTCTTGATAATCTTAAGTATGTGTGAAGACAAACACCTCTAGATCTCACAAAAGATTCACACATATAGCATAAACAAAAACAAAGACTCTAGAGAGCTTTTGGGTACAAACCCTATATACAAAAAGAGACATTCTCTTCTCTCTCTTAGGAGCCTTTAAAAACGTGCTTAGGGTTTCCTTATATAGTGAGAGAAGTAGATCTGAAACCCTAATCCTTAATGGGCTTGGGCTGAGTTGGAAAATTCTGCAGTATAATAATCTGCACGACTTTCGATCGGTCGAGTCTAATTCTCGATCGATCAAGCAAGGCAGAATTGCACAGTAAATTCTGCAACAACTCGATTACAACTTTACATATAAGACACATACTTTGAGCAGTCTAAACAAGGCTAGAAACATTTTGATCATGGTTTGCCAACATTACAAATTAGAGTTCTAATACATTTAAACCTAAAGGTCTTAGAACCGAACAAATTTGAAAAAAAAAACTACTAAAAAGTAGAGATTAAACTTGGTGATAACATTCTAAAAATAAACTCTAATTTCCATGTAAAAAACTGCTTACAAAATAGAACAACAGTCACGTTAGTTTTAAATCTCAACTTCTTCAATTTATTTCTTCCTTAATTCCTCTCAATTCTATATTCTTTTTCTCTACACCATCATCATCATTTTTTTAAATTCAAATCCTAAAAAGAATAAAAACTTTACTTACAAAAATAAAAGTGCAATTCTAATTGTTCCGGTTCAACATGTATGTCAATTTACATTGCTCTTTTCTATATCGTTTTTATAAAGAAATCAACGGCTTTCTAATTATTTGGACTCTGGGTCTTCTTCATTTTCTTATTTCCTTATATCATATATTTTTTTTATTTTTAAATTTATTATATATTTGTGGGTTAAAGCTTATTCATGGCTTTTCTTTCCTTTGATTACAATATTACAGTGATTTTATTTGATTACAATATTACAATAGAATACAAACTGTACAATTAGAACACAAACTGTGCTATTTGGATAAGTATCCAATTGTGTTAAAGAAACACAAATTGTGCAATTTGTAAAAAAAAAAAATCCTCTGATTGGATCATATACAACTACATTATTGACTTTGTCATATGTATACTCTTAACGTAATAATATTTTTGTTATTAGTGATAGTTGTTCCATTTTTCTCAATCCCATCTCTTCCATACGAAATTATCCCTAACAACTGTTGTCTTTTTACTACAACTTCTTTTTCATTTTTTTCCTCAAGAAAATACATTTTTTTTAAATTAAATGATATTATTGGTGATTAATAGTACTTGCTAATGTTGACGGCCTTTCTTATAATTTTTTCTTTTAAGGATTAAATATAAATTCATAACTCCCATTTTAAAAAAAAAAAAACAATGTGAGAGTTGAAACTGTGAGAGCCTTTCCTATTTAATTTATTTATTTTGGTTTTTAGGTTTTTGAATTTTTTGAATTTATTTATTTTGGTATTTAGGTATTTGAATTTTTTTGTTAAGGATGTGTACTTAGTGGCTACATTATAGAACTAAGTGGCTATCTTTAAGGATTAAAAAAAAAAAACTTGATAACTCTCATTTAAATAATTTTTTTTTAAAAATAATTTGATAACAAAACAAAATAACGTGAGAGATTTTCCTATTTTTGGTTTTTTAGGCATTGAAATTTTTGTTATGGATGTGTTCTTATTAGTTACTACATTATAGGAGTCATCATACTCCTAAGTTTTTTTGTGATTGAAAAATATAGTAATTTCAAATTATAATGGATTTAAATTATTAATGTTTACCCAAAAAATAGAAGAGCCTCTAAGCACTCGCTCACGTGCTTGCTTAGAGGCAAGTTTTAGTAATGCTGTTGGAGTTGATGTAAGTTAATGAATTTATTTATTTTTTTTTTTTTAACAATTAGTAATCTTTTACTAAAAACAAAATATGTAGCAAATTAGCAGAAGAAACTTTCAAAAAAGAAAAGAAAGAACATGATGGCAAAACATCCTCTAAGTAATTCCTTATTGCCTTCACTTGAGTGTTACTTGCTAAGTTGGTATTGCCTATATGGTCATATAGTTTAGAGCCTTTAGTTTATGCGGAAAGTTGCAATAGTTTTAGTAAGAAGAAAAGGTGGGGGTATCTAATCCTAATGGGGTAGTAATGATAAGAGTTCAGTGTGAACTGTGAAGAGAAGAAAACATAATGGTCCATGAAGTTAAGTAAAGAAAAAGAATACAGTTTTGGTAGTGATTTAAGTTCACTGTTTCTCTAAAAGTCAAAATGCAAGTAGCGGTTTCGTTAAGCAAAGGAAGCTGGAAAGGCACTAATCAAAGACTCAAGAAAAGAGGCATAAAATTGTCACTATTAAATACTAAAGAATCCTTTAGGACCTTTTGGAGGTACCTAATTAATTTTGTCGAAAGCTTGTGAATGTAATGGGACAACCATAAAGTCATGATAGGGAATTTACATATTAAGGGTGCATCCGTTTGGAGAGAAAAATAGGGAGGATGGAAAATTAAGGGAGAAAAATTAGCATTTTTCACTGTTCATTTGGAGAGAAAAGGGAGGGAGGATGAAAATCCGAGAGGAAAATTTTCCTCCCAGGTCCACAAAAATTTCCTCCCAAATTGGGAGGAAAATGAGAGGGGAGAAAACATGGGATGGGATGGGGGCATTTACTAAAATGCCCCCCATCCCACCTGATCTTGAACGTTGTTGTTGTTGTTTTTTTTTTTTTAATTTTTTAACGTTACTGAGGTTCAGTAACGTTGAACCTTTTTTTTTTTTTTTTTTTTTTTTTTCAAACGTTACTGAAGGTAACCTTTAGTAACGTTGAACCTTCTTTCTTTTTTTTTTTTTTTCATTTCAACATTACTGAACGTTGAATTATTTTTTATTTATTTATTTTCATTTGAATGTTACTATCAACAAAGGTATAATAGCCAATTTATACCCTCCCACTTTTTCACCCCTCTAACCGGACACACAAGAGGGAAAACTAAATATTTTCCATCCTCCCACTTTTCCATCTTTCCACAATTTTCCATTTCTCCACTTTTCCACTCCTCCAACCGAACAGACCCTAAAAGTTTGAGGTCACTTTAGAGCCCCACTTGGTGGGCATTGAAAACAAGCCCTCCATGCCTTACCAAAAGCGTGTGCCCTATGCTAGGCCCTCGAAGATGTGCATGGTTGGATTAAGGGACAGACGTTTTTTCAATTCAATTTATCATGGTTAGGTTGAAAAAAATCCAACCCAACCCAATCCAATCTATCATAAGAGTCCATCTCAACCCATATGGATTGGGTAGGGTAATTTTTACTTTTATTTTTAAAATTGAGTATTAGAACAACATATTTTATAAGATTATCAACACAGATAAAAACATATTTATAATTTTATTTGGGTTATTTTAATACACTAATCAAACTTAAGCACAACACCAAACCAACACAAACTATTTTATTAGCGCATCAACCAACAAAAATAAGTCAAATAACAACAATTATAAATTTGTTGGCAATGCATCAAACCAATGCAAATGTAATGAGAAAATAGGTTAGGATTTATTTTTAATATTAGGGAGAGGGGCAAAAGAGTAAATAAAAAAACATATAATATATTTTAAATATCTATTAAGTATAAGTGAGTCGGGTCAGGTGAGGCAGATTTGTGAATCTTATGATCTACGAGAAAATTCAATTAACCAAAAATCATTATTCACAAAGTGTGCCTACTAAGTTGCCAATTAGAGCGTTCTTGCCCGAATACTTGTCAATGGACTAGACTGGATATTTGACCAATAGTTGAGGAATTTTTTGAAATACTATGTTATGGCGAGGTGTTTGAATTGTCTGTTTTTGCTACGTTGCTTATGGTTAGGATAAACCTGAAAAAATTGGACTAGGACCAGTGGCGGAGCCAGAAATTTGGGTCAGGGGGGCAAGATTAAAAGTAAAAAATTAATCTAAAAAAATTAACCAATATTAATAACAAAATAAATAAACAACTAAATGCTAATATAATTGTCATATAGAATCTAACATAAACTTTAATTTGTCTTTTCACATCTAGTTTAATTTACTCAATTGCCCTCGACGATTTTTCATATTTTGAAACCACGGCATGATTTGTTTAAACTCAATAGTCTTAAATATATCTTTCCTATTTCATTTTGCCCGTAGGATTTTTTTTTTTTTTTTCATTATTAGGTGGATCTCATTCCCACTTAATTTCCTATTTCCTTATGGCAGTAGGATGAATCTTTCCTATTTTATTTTGCCATAGGATTTTTTTTTAATCATTATTAGGTGGGTTCCATTCTCACATAATTTCCTATTTCCTTATAGCAATAGGATGACGTTGTGTGATTCCTATTTCATTTTGCTGTAGAATCTTCTTCTTCTTCTTTTTTTCAAATCAGTATTAGGTGGGTCTCCCACATGATTTCCTATAGCAGTAAAATCTGCCTTTTGTGGACAACTATGCCTATTGCCTTCTTTTGTCAGGGAGAGCATTATTATATATGTACTATATTAACAATGAAAATTTTTGGAAGTTCAGGGGGGGCACCTGCCCCCCCTCGCCCCCCCCTCCCTTCGCCCCTGACTAGGACCCAGTAACTCGACTCGAACTTTAGAATTCTTGAACTAGAGTAAAAATTGGTTGACCCATATTAGACCTTTTTTTTGTGGTCAGATCTGGTCAACTTGTTTAACCTGCGACCCAATTTGTCTTTATACATTAAAGGTCAAATGATGTCAACCATCCAAAGTTAATGACTACATTGAATTAAATGGCAGCCAACAGAAAATTTTCTTTCTGGTTTGATCACGTGACAATAAGCTTTAGAGAATTTGAGCTTTCGGTATAAATTTCGAGAGTATTAACTAGCGAGATTGAATCATAAAAAAAAGGCAGTTTCATTACGGTAGTATTCTAGCTGCCTGCTCGACACCAACCATTCCCTACCGACAGGGCCGGCCCTAGACATTTAGGGGCCTTAGGCGAGAACTAAAAAATGGGGCCTTTTTTATACCTATATATTAATTAAATTAATATTTATTTAATATTTTTATATTATAATATATTTTATTTAAAATCTATTTTTCTTGCCTTTTGATTTGCAAATTGACTAATTAAATTTTTGGTGAATTTCTTGCTCATTTGTGATATTTTCATCTAAATTTTGTGTTATATTTTGTTTATTACTAATAACAAATTTATCCATTGATCCTTTTTGAGACTCAATTAATTTTTCTTCTTTTTTTCTTTTTTTAAGTTTTTCATATCCAGATGCATATTTTCTAGTTGACATTTCTAATCAAACAATATATTTATAAAGACTAAAATAAAAAATAACTTTCAAGTATAGAGCAAAGGAAAAATAAAACCTGATTTATATAGAAATTATTGTTGTAATTTTACCGAACAATAACAAGCTTTGAGCAATCTCAACCTGCATAAATAAATACTTATTTAATATATTATCACTGACAAAAATATATATATTAAAAAAAATATCAAGGAGCTGAATCATTAACAAAAAAAAAAAAAAAAAGCAAATAAGTAGTTCACAGAACAGGGCTGGAATGGATAGCCTGGATCATTAAGACATTAACAAGATCAAGGGGCTGAACTGAACCATTAAAAAAAAAAACAAAAAAACTAAGGAAAGGAAGGCCCAAACTGTTAAAACTAAGGAAAAAATAATAAACATTGAAACAAAACCAAGCCCAATCAATGGCCGGCCCCAATCTCATTATCTCATCCAGTCATCCAGTTATAAATTTGTTAGATTCCATTCTCATTTCTCACTTCACAGTACCGGACCCCAAAAATCTCAATCAAACACTCAAAACCGGACCCCAAAGTTTTATACCTGAAGATGAAGACATGAAGTTCACTGTTCACGGATGAGCTGCTGCCTTCTATTCTTGTGCTCACTTGCTTGAATTGGATTTGTAGAGAAATAGAGAATGAGAGTTCAGAGACAGAGAGAGGCGGAGAGTATGAGAGACAGAAGAGGCGGAGAGCAGAGAGAGGTAATAAAATTTTTAGGGTTTGAATTGTTTTATTTGTTTTGATTTGTAAATGTTTTTTGGTTAATCTCATAGACTGAATTTTTGAGTAACATTGTGTAAAATCCAGAGGATAACATTGTGTAACTGGATTTTTGGATGGTCTAATATGTTTTTTTTTTTTTTTTTTGGGTTTAAATCTGATACTAATTTTTATTTTGTTTAAATTTGATACTGAATTTTTTTATTTTATTTTAATCTGATACTAAATTTTTTTTTTTAATCTGATACTAATTTTTTTTTTCCTACTATCCCTAATTTTTTGAAATTTGGGGGCCTCCCCTTCCCTTGGGGGCATTAGGCAGTCGCCTAACTTGCCTAAGGGAAGGGTCGGCCCTGCCTACCGACCAAATCCATAGTCTTATAGCCCCATGCCATTATGTGTGGTGAATCATGGTGGTAGTCACCCTCCTAGGGGCGGGGGGCGTTGCGGGAGGGGGGGGGGGAGTCGGGGGGTGGGTCTTGTCTTCTCCAAAATATTGAAACATTTCTACATCCTTTGTTGTGATAAAATATTCAAAGTACGGGTTTGGACTCCAAGTTTATGCAATAAAACTCATAAGATCCTTTCCATTGTCTGTCTCATCTACTGCAAGTGAACCAGCATCTCTTTCATTGTCTCCAAGTGGAACAAAGTTTGTATCTAAGAGGTTGAGAGTGGAATGAATGTGTTATTGTTGCCCAAGCATTAAATATTTTTTTTTTTTTAAGTTGTTTTTAGTTTTATGGATTTTTGAATGTGAGAATTAAAAAAAACAACTAAAACTATGTTGTTTTTGGGCATTTAACAGAAACTCACTTAACTTTTTGGAGTTTTTTTTTTTTTTTTGACATTTAATGTGTCTATATATGTATATAATAATAATAATAATAATAATTATTATTATTATTATTATTATTATTTATTTATTTTGCATGTGAAAAGATTAAGAGTTGAATGTAACTCAATTAATCCGACTCGCTTGTAACCCATTTTTGACATGAAGTCAATTAATTCAACCCAACCCGTTGGGAATTGGGATTGTGGAGGTGAATTTGGGAAGTGCGCCTTTCGCAACGCATTTATTCTCGCAAGGCCAAATGTTAGTGAAATTACACGTTAAAAACATCGTCCCAAACGGTGACGGCCATTATAAAGCCGGGTGTACAGCACCGCCAAATGGGATGGTTGCTCCAGTGGCTTATTACATGGCATTTGCTATCAATCAGGGCGTGCCAAGTGTTGCACGTTGGGTACAACTAGTGGCATAATATTGCTTCCTCTTTTTAATTATTTTTAAATCTTGTTTTTCTTTTTTTTGTTTTGTTTTTAAAACTTGAAAGTTTCTTTTTAGAAAGTGCAACTTGGGAAAAAATTTGTCAAACAAGAAGCAATGGGGGCCTTGATATCAGAAAAACAGAGACTTTGAATAAAGCAATAGTAGCAAAACAATTCTGGAGGGTAGGACAAAATTCACAATCATCACTAGCCAAAACTTTAAATAGCAAGTATTACCCTAAGACCAACCATATATGGGAAATTGAGCAAGCCCCTAGAAACTCCAACAAGATATGGAAAAATATATGGCAAGCAAAGAATTCCTCTCTAGGCCAAGCAATGTGGCAAGTGGGGAGTGGGGGCAACATTAGACTTCAGGACCCCCTCTGGTACAAGTCAAGACATGAAGACATGAAGATAGCCTAAATCACCCAAAACTTCAGCATCGTATAGTCAAAGATCTTCTGGATCCAACATAAGGGAATTGGAATAGAGAATTGATAAACACTGTTTACAATAGGCCTGAAGCTGAAGCCATCCTAAGGACGACCTTCTCCAAATTTGGACATAACGATAAGGTAATTTGGCCCTTCTCTGACAGAGGTGAATACCAAGTGAAACAAGGCTACAAAATGTTAATGGCCATAAATCAAGAAAACGCTAATCATAACAATCATACAAGCAAAAAGTGCTGGCTTAATTTATGGAAACTAGGGATTCCTTCCAGGGTGTCTACATTCATGTGGAAAATCCTCCATCGTGGGCTACCAACAAGAACTGAATTATTCAAGAAGCAAATCATCATGGATGAGTCTTGTGCGGTTTGTGGTGAACACCAGGAAACTCTAGACCACCTGTTTATGTCATGTCATTTTGCTAGAGCTGTATGGTTCGGAGCTGTGCAAGAGCTTAGAACTCACTTAACTACCACAACAGATTTGGTCAGTTGGTTGGAGTCTCAAATTGTAAACTGTGATATAAAAAATTATGAGGAATTAGAGATCCTGACTGAACGAGGGGCGATTCTATGGACAATTTGGAAGACTAGAAACAGAGCCATTTTTGAAAATCAAGAGCCAGACATCCTTCAAGCCATGCACTCAGTCCAAAGATTAAAGGGTGAATGGATGCAGGCAACGATAGCTTAAGAGCAACACCACTTCACACCACTTGAGGAAAGACATTACAGATCCTTTTCAAACTGTAAGGAATGACAGATTCTATCATCATAAGAAACATAAACTATTGTGGTAAAGTAAATTGGGATGGAGGAGCCTTTGTGATTAAAAATCGCTTAGGACACTACGTGAGGAATAAGAAGACCAGCAATCTTTTAAGTATTTGCGAAGCTCTCTACACTGCGTGGAAGGAAGGATATAGAAAAGCCATCTTACTTGTGAGCTCAGTAAAATTAGCAGAGGAGTTGGAAACTACAAATACAAACAACAAGGAAGCTGAGATTCTCCAAAAGACATCTGAATCCAAAACAGAATGTTTCAAATTCTACACATCAAAGTAGCTCCTACACCTATATTCCAAGAAGTCCAGCAGTTGGCAAAGATGTCAACCTAGTCCTTTGTGTACATTACCTAGCACTAAGTCTTTTCATCCAAAAAAAAAAAAAAAATTGTAGTTTTTTGGGTAAACTTCACTAATTACCCTTGAGGTTTGTTCAAATACCAAGGAGGTCCAGAAGATTTCAAAACTGACTATTTCAGTCCCTAAGTACAAACAGACTCTAATGCCGTTAACCTCAGTCCTCTCATCCCTTTCTTTGAGGCCAAAATGGGAATTTAACAATATTTTTTAAACAATATAATTAGTAGGCAAAGATTTCAAACTATATTTTTTACTAGCATCTTGAGTCTAAGAGACTCAATTTCTATGTTCTGATCACGTTTGATATGACGTTTTTTCCGCGTGGCATCCACTTGGAAATCGAGTCTTAGAGACTCGATTTACAAACCAAAAAAATTTTAAGTCTCAACTCTCCCATGTACAAGCCAAGAAACACAGGATCAACATAATGAAATACAAAAAAAAAAAAAAAAAAAAAAAAATCCCATCGGTCGTGTACAAGACCAGAAACACAGAAATCCCGGTGAAATACCATCGCTGGGTTGATGCCTAGGTCGCGCTACCTGGGTCGCACTACCTGGGCCACGCGCCTGGGTCGCGCGCCTAGGTCGGCGGCCTAGGTCGTGCGGCCTGGGTCACGCGCCTAGGTCATGCGGCCTGGGTCGTGCACCTGGGTTGAGCCGCTTGGGTCGGCGGTGATCGATCTGTGGTGGCTGGGCTTTGTGCAAATCAACATGGAGGAAGAAAGAAACAGATGGAGAGGCAATAAGGAGGGAGACACGGCTACACAGAGGAATAATGGAGAACAGATGCACAGAGGGATAAAAAGAAGGAAAAAGCACAGTGGAGATTAAATCGAGTCTTAGAGACTCGATTTCCAATTAGGCACCACGTGGAAAATATGCCAAAATCCACAAACCTCCGCCATTGACCCACCGCCAATCCAAACCAAAATCACAAACCACCACCGCTAACCCAAAATCGATCCAAACCAAAATCCACACCTCCACCACCTACCCACAAATAACCGAAACCAAAGTCCACAAACAACCTCCACCGCCAACCCACAAATAACCCAAACCAAAATCCAAAAACAACATTAATCACCGACGCACAAATAACCTAAACGCTAATGCTGATCCACACCAAAACCCATGAACTGCTGCTAACCCACAGCATGGTGCCGCCTAAAGATCACGAGAACCAACACTGATCACATCGAAACCCATGAACAACGCTTACACAAACCACGGCGTTGTCAAAGACCATGAGAGAAAAGAAAGGGATGAGAAAGTCAAAGAGAGGTCTGAGAGTGGAAGAAGGATAAGGAAGTTAGAGAGAGTGAGAAGAAGGTCTGAGAGTGGAAGAGGGATGAACGAGTAGAAAGAGTGAGAAGAAAGATGGACAAGAGAAGAAATGTTTAAGGGTGTGAGAGAGAAACTAATAAATAAATAATGGCGTTAGAGTCCGTTTGGACATAAGGACTAAAATGGTCAGGTTTGTAGTCTTTTGGACCTCCTTAGTATTTGCCCAAATCTTAGGAATAGTTAGTGAAATTTCACCTTAGTTTTTATAATGGGTAGAATATCCCTGGGAATTGCAAATTTGTATCTGTTGATAAAAGAAAAGGTAATTATGGTGATGATGAATAGTGAAAACAACTAATGGATTCAGCACTTGTTATTCTTTACAATCAAAGATTCGGTCTTTTAAGTGCTCTCATTTATTAAAAATAAATAAATCATTCTCAATAGCTTTAAATGCATTCCTTATTCCCTTTAAATGCATTTTATATACATCTAATATATTATATCTTTTTATTTTTATCGCATCAAGTTATTTCATTGATTCACAAAATTTTTAACCTCTTTAAATAAGTTCTTATTACATAAATGTGAAAATGGTGCAAGGATTTTACATATAAAAGTCACTTTTATGTAAGAGAAATGCATATTACAGAAAGCGATAAATCGAATGATTTCACATGTTTTGAGAACCTAGAGCTGAGATATTGTGGAAAGTTATCATACAGGTAAAAGTAAGAACAAAAGGCGGGGCATCAAATCCTAAATTTCTAATGGTGGTAGTAATGATACCAAATAGAATTCAGTGGGAAGAGAAGGAAACATACTGGTCCATTAGGTTAAGCAAAGAATAAAAGTACACAGTTTTGTTATTGGTTGCTAGGTACTTGAAAGTTGGAAGAAACCAATCAAGACTCAACAATAGGGGCATAAAATTTTGTCACTATTAAATACTAAAGAGTCCTTGAGGGACCTAATTAATTTTATTGAATAACTTTTGAATGTAATGAGACAACCATAAATGATAAAGTCTTGATAGCGGATTTTCAAATTAAAAGTTTGAGCTCATTGACCACCGCACATCCTTGGAGCGATGGTCACTTCACAAGTATAAGTACTTGTGGAGTATGGAGGGGTAAGGGCCGGAGTTGAACTTTCTATGAGGGAGCGTTACACACATATACATTTTAATTAGATTAGAGTAAAATTTTTATCTCATAACAAAAAAAAAAAAAAAAAGTTTGAGCTCACTTTAGAGCCGCACTTTGTGGCATTGAAACCAAGGCCTCCATGCCTTTCCAAAAGCGTGTGCCCTATGTCCCTATGTCGACTGTCTAGCATATTATCTTGTTCTTTTGATATGCATGTGACTGTTAATAAACTAAGCTTTTTATTTTTTATTTTTATTTTAACAATTCGAACTCAATTTGAGAAAAAAATTTATTTATGTTTATTTATATTAGGGTAAAATACAAAACTGACCCTTTAAGTTTCTTCAGATTTCATTTTAGTCCTCTTACTTTGTTTTTGTTCATTTTAGTCCTCTAACTTTCAAGTTTATTCAATTAAGGCTTTTCTATCAACTTTTGTTATATGTTGTGATTAATTTTTCAATTTTGTAAATTTTTCTTCAAATTTTTTTAATTAAAAAAATTCAATTAATGATTGAAAAATATAATCTAGATTTTTTTTTCAAAAAATTTTAACAAAAGTTAACGGAAAGAACTTAATTGAATAAATTTGAAACTTAGAGGACTGAAATGAAATCTATAGAAAGTTAGAGGATCAATTTTGCATTTTAGCCTTTATATTAATAAATAAGTCAAACTCAAACCCAACTGTAGGTTAAACTATTAAATTAATCAAATTTAAAAATAATAATGTAAATACGAACAAGAATGTGAACGTGAGACTTGGTTTAACTATATATAATAATATATTTATATATACATATATATACTTATCTTAAAATATAAGTATATATACTTGAAATTGAATTGAATAAATTTGTAAGTTGGTTTATATGATATCAAATTATTATTTATATCTTATTGATATTATAAACAATCTATTTGTTGTAAAAATTCATAGATTGTAAAGTGGTAGTTTTACCATATATAGGAAAAGAAAAAGTTAATCAAATATCCTAAGAACAAGCTCGAGCTTGTTCGACAAAAAAAAAAAAAAAAAAAAAAAACCAAGCTTAAACATATGATTTTCTTTGGTGATAAGCTCAAACTCGGCTTATGCTCAAGATATAGTTAAAAAATATGCTTAATTTTTAATATTCCAATTGACTTGGCTCGTTTATTGTCCTATTTATGCATGTCTTTGTTAGTGTATCTTTCAATTTAAAAATGCAAAGAAAATAGTGTGACGGGATAATTTTTTACTAGTTCATTTAAATCACTTTTTAACTTAAGCTAAATTTATGAGAAAATTCAGTTAACAAAAATGATTTATTTACAAAACATGGGTTTGATTAGGTTTTGGCTTTTGCATTTAATATTGTGGGTCCATCCTTTTCAAGAAGCCCTTAATTTCTCAAGATATTGATTTCCATAACTTTTTCTCCCAATTTTAGGATAAGAACATAACTTTTTTTATTTATTTTATCTTACCAATGTTAATAATCTATATAGAACTCTCCCTCTAGTGGAGTTCTCTCTCTCTCTCTCTCTCAACACAAGTTTTTCCCTCCCTTGGCCTAGTGTGAAGGGTATCATTTTATCAGTTTTTGAAACTAAAATGGCGGATGAAGTGGTTCATAGCTTGGAAAAGATGAAATTAACAACAGAAGAGGAAGAAATTATAGCCATATTAGACGATGGAAGGTTGGAGGCCATTAAGAGTTGTAATCTGAGTCTAATTGGGAAATTCCTTATGTGCAAGCCGTTTAACAAACTAGTGGCGAAGAACACAATAAGGAGAGCGTGGGGCTACAATGATTTTATGTAGATTTTGGAAGTGGGGCTAAATCTCTTTCAATTCAAATTTCAATTGGAATTTGACATGACTTGGATACTGAATGGAGGTCCTTGGTTGTTTGACAATCAACTCGTTATGGTACAACGATGGAAGAAAGGAATGATTGTAGGAAATATACAAATGGAGAACGCCTCGCTCTAGGTCCAAATATGGGGTGCTCCATTTGATATGGTTTCTCCCCAACTGGCAAAGGAAGTTGGGAGCAGGTTGGGTGAGGTCGAGGAGGTGGAATGGAAAAGAAGGAAAGATGATATCAACTTCTTTATGAGAGTGCGAGTGGCATTGTCAATTTCGAAGCCTCTTCAAAGGGGGGGGGGGTTTATTACTAGTTTGGACGGTGATTGTATGTGGATTTCATTCAAGTATGAGCGATTACCCATGTTTTGTTACTTTTGTGGGATATTAGGACATGACTTGAAACACTGCGATGCACACTTCGTAGTGGAGAAAAATGGCGGATGTGTGGAACATCAATATGGTGATTTCTTAAGAGCAACAGGAGGCGTACAGGTTCCAAGTCCAATGATGAGGAGGGTACAGGTACTATTCCAAAGCAGATTCCAGACTAGTCGGTGCATGAATTGATGAAGGAAAAGATGGCGGTGAGAAAGATCGGTTCAGGAAACCTTAGCAGTCCTGATGAGGGTAATCCTGTGAATCCAGGAACGGTTCCTGAAAACCAGCACACTGATAATTTGGATAATAATTGCCATGCTAACGTGAAGTAGGATACTGCCATAATGGTGGGATTGGGTCCGGCAACTCAGCAGAGTTTAAAGGAAAAAACAGAATTGAATGCACGTATTGATGTGGGTTTATCCTTTCGCAAAACAAACGAGGTGCTGATTAATCCAAATTCAATTGGCATTCAAATAACGTATACTCCATTGATTCTACCACTACAGATATTTCTCGGCCAATCAATTCAAAGCCCAAGAGTACCTGGACTCGGATCAATAGGATCGACTTCAGTCTTAGTGGACTATCTAGAGCAATCACGCTACCTACTCTTGGAAAGAAGGACCTTACGTAGGATTCAGATTGTTGGCAGAATGAAAAACAAGGAATTAGAATGACCAAACGAGGAAAGATGGGCAATGACGAAGGAAGCAATGATTATATATCGACGGGGGTAGAGAGCCACCCTTACCGGAAGCAATGAGATTATTAAGCTGAAACTGTCAAGGGCTTAAGAACCCTTTGACAGGTCGTATCCTTTGCAAGATTGTGAGGGCAAAAGCTGCCACGATCTGTTTTCTTATGAAGACAAGACTTGACAAGGAAGGGTTTGAAAATTTGTATAGCAATCTGCCTTTTTAGAATAGGATCATTGTGAAACATCTTGATTCTGGACGAGAGTTAGCACTTTTGTTGAAAAATACTGTAAACTTGGAGGTTATCAACTTTATTGAAAACCATGTTTTGGCCAAGGTAATGGAGGAAGATGGTTATGAATGGTACTTAACTTGTTTTTATGGTTGGCTGGAGGCTTAACAGAAGGAAAAATCATGGAGATTATTGGCAAATCTAAAATCATATGTGGTTGAACCCTGGTTCGCCATAGGTGATTTTAATGCTTTTCTAAATGCCTTGAAGAAGAAAAGCAAAAGACCACCACAAACATCACAGGTTGAAGCTTTTAGGGAAGCTTTGGAATTCTACCGACTTCAGGACCTTGGATTCATGGGATATCCTTTTACTTGGAGTAACAACAGACCTAGGGAAGCAAACACGAAGATACGACTTGACAGAGCCGTGGCTAATAAAAAGTGGTTAGAGAAGTTTCAGATGAGTACATTTACCCATTTGTAATCACATGCATCAGACCACTTACCCATTATTCTACAAGTTCAATCATTTTGTCAACAAAGACATAGGCGAGAGAAGGGATTCAAGATTGAGGAGTCATGGTTGCTATGGAATGATTGTGAATCTGTGGTATAGGAAGCATGGGATAAAGCAGGGGATAGTTGTAACACCCCAAGCCCATAATAAGGATTTAGATGCATAACCTGTCTTATAAATAATCAACAATAATATAACGGAATAAAGAATAATTAAATATCTATAAATAAACTTCAAACCATCAAAATCTTTCCTATGAAATCCATAAAAACAAAAACTTCAACAATAAAGTCTCCAAATACAATCTCAAAGAGTTCCACAAATGCCAAACTCACTATCCTAAGAAAATATATTAAAACAGTCCATCAATTAACATAGCTCCAAAAGAAGTCTCCAATCTATGGCTCCAATGATCTACCACCAAAATATATTCCATTGCTCTAATCCAAAAGGGTGGAAAAGAGAGGGGGGAGGGGAGGTGAGCTAGAACACGATGATGTCTTTCAAAACAAAACAATAGTATATTGGCAAAATATAATCTTTACAAAACATTTACAAATAGTTTTAATAGTAATATAATATATTTTGTAAAACTATCAAGAATAAAACATTTAACTATAACGCTGTAATCATTAAATAAAATAATAATCACTTTAGTTAGTAAAAATTACACTAAATAGGTAGAAACAATATATTATAACGATAAACAATTTTTCCACTTATAAAGATCGATAACAATAAAACAGTAGTTTGATATGGAAAATATTAAACATTAGTCAGACAAGACATAAACTGCTAAACACTTGGTAGGTGATTTACATGGGGAACAGTAACATTAACCTCAAAGAGGCAACACTGGCTCCAAAGAGCAAACAATAAAACTGGCTCCAGAGAGCCAACAATAACACTGGCTTCGAAGAGCAAACGATAACATTACACCACACCACAATAACATTACATCGGCCGAAGACCAATACTCAATCATGTGTTGGCAAAGTTTACAAACTGTCTAGCTGACCATTTGAAAACATTCTTAGTTTATTACAATATTGTCAATACCAATCATATATCATATGACAAATACTTTCTCAAAAATATAATTTTGAGTCATTCTTAACATATATAGTTTCAAAGAATATACAAGAAATAATAAATTCATGTATGTATAAAGCATTGACAATGGTATAAGTTTTTGAAACCTCACTTTTGCAATTATGTATATATAAATATATTTTTACCAATATATATATATATATATAAATATAAACGTCTTGAGAGATGTCATGTTTTGAAGTCCACTTACCTTTAGTTGCTAAACCGAGTTTCACTTCAATTGTTTGAAACGATGCCAACTAGAACCTATATAAGGATTAAATAACTCAATAAGGGTAGGTTTCGAATAACCTAAAAGTCCTTTAAAAAACCTTTTCCTTAGCCACTATGAAGATTTGGCAATATAAAGTTTAACATATCTTTCTAATATACGTCATACCTATTCTAGATTTTATATATAATTGTAATGTATTCCCTAAAACTTAAAATCTGTTATAGCTATATTTAAGTACACGTAGACCATCTGAACACCACCCTAGGACATCTACAAGTGCTTAACCTATATAGGATGTGATGCTCCACGTACATATATGAGGATCTATTTCAAAATAAAATAAAATAATGCATGACTATAATAACACTTCCATGATAACTTCTATTCTTATGCAACTGTTAGTATAATTCTCTACTCTTAATCTTTTATATGCTAACCATTTTTTTTTTTTTTTTTCAAATCTTGCAATCTCTCTCTACCTTTCACGTGACTAACTTAAGAGACCCAATATATATACCTTTAAAATACACTCCAATTCAATCTAGGAAGATCAATCCGACTCCAATTAGTACTCCTACTTGGGCTAGAGTTTAAGACCCACTAAAACTTAAATAAGCTTCCAAGACCTTAATTCCCAATTAAACTCAAATTAAGGTTGTTTAGATAGGCCAAAACTCTAAAGAATTCTAATAACACTTAAACTTTTAATCCAAATAGGTTTTAATCTCTTATCCTTTTCCTTAACTGATAAGGAGACTAAAAGTTTAATAAGAGTAATCCACAAAATAACTCTCACGTTATAGCTTCTTTTATTTATTTTCTATTTAGATATCATAAGATAAAATAAGATTGCCTTCAAAATAAATTAAATAATTCATCAACTTCACTCAAGAAGCAATTAAATTAAATTCAAGTAAGGCGGGTGTTATATTCTCCCCATATTATAAAATTTTCGTCCTCAAAAATTCAAAACATACCTCAATTTACTGTTGCTTCAAATCCGAATCCTATAAACTCCAAAGTCTAATAATCAAATCAACTCATGCAACGAAATACTCATACATAATGTTTATAAATCTTTAATGCAGTCACAGGTCAATTTTTATATGACACTGGTTCTAGTAAAACTGTAGATCTGTCATGTCATAGCTAGGGAGTGATTACTTGAAAGATCAAATGTAGCACCGCCTCACTTAAATTTAATTTAATTGCTTCTTGAGTGAAATTTATGAATTATTTAATTTATTTTGAAGGCGATATTATTTTATATTATGGTATCTACATAGAAAATAAATAGAAGATGTAATGTGAGAGTTATTTTGTGGATTACTCTTATTAAACTTTTAGTCTTCTTCTAGAGCTCCGCGTCTCCAATTGTTGCTAGCAGTTTTGTGAGATGGCGTGTTCTGTTGATCAAAAAAAAAAAAAAAAAAACTTTTAGTCTCCTTATCAATTAAGGAAAATGATAAGAGATTAAAACCTATTTGGATTAGGAGTTTAAGTGTTATTAGAATTATTTAGAGTCTTGTCCTATCTAAACAACCTTAATTTGAGTTTAATTGAGAATTAAAGTCTTGGAAGCTTATTTAAGTTTTAGAGGGTCTTAAACTATAGCCCAAGTAGGAGTGTTATTGAAGAGTACTAATAGGAGTCGGATTAATCTTCCTAGACTTTATTGGAGTGTAGTTTAGAGGTATATATACTAGTTCTTTTACGTCAGTCACGTAAAAGGTAGAGAGAGACTGCAAGATTTGAAAAAAAAAAAAAAAAAAAAAGAAGAAAAGAAATCAGTGGTTAGTGTATAAAAGATTAAGAGTAGAGAATTAGGGTTTCTTAAAATTGAAAGGATAGAAGACCGTGGCACTGCTAGGGGCAGCCAGCAAATTCATTGTATTGAGGTAAACATCTATATATGCACACCTTATTGATATCTTTGAACACATATTTCATTAAGGAACATTTGTCTCTAGGCTGCTTGAAAATATTAGAATTATACTAACAGTTGCATAAGAATAGAAGTTATCATGGAAGTGTTATTATAGACATGCATTATTTGATTTGATTTTGAAACAGATCCTCATATATGTACATGGAGTAGCATCACATCCTATATAGGTTAAGCACTTGTAGATGTCCTAGGGTGGTGTTTAGATGCATAACCTTTCAATACAAAAACAGCAAGGATAGCTCGTTTCTCTTCACTAACCTCCATTGACCTAAAGGGTCTTTCTATCTCCTTAAGCCAGTTGTCAGCCTTTATTGGATCCTTTGTACCCTTGAAAGCAGGAGGGTCAAGCTTTCTAAACTTCTTCAAAGAACTAGTTGGATTGGTGGCTCCTACTTGATGTTGCACTATATTGGTTAAGCCCCTAATGGCTTCAATAATAGCCTAAAGCTTAGTGGTTCCCCTAGTATTCAATTGACCATTACCCATTGTTCTACAAGTTCAGTCATTTTGTCAACAAAAACACAAGCAAGAGAAGGGATTCAAGTTTCGTCATGGTTGCTATGGAATGATTGTGAATATGTGGTATAGGAAGCATAGGGCAAAGCAGGGGATAGTACACACAAGTTGGCCTTAATCAAGGAGAAAATAAAAACATGTAGGGCGGAGCTTATGGCTTGGGGCTTGGCAAAAATAGATTCGGATGTAGCTGTAATCAAAGAGCTCCAAAAAAGCTTGACAGGTTGAATGAAGCTGAGACCACAGAGGATAGCAAAACTAAGTATCTAGCGGTGAGTAAAAGAATGGATGAACTTCTACAAAAGCAGGAAATATATTGGCCTGAACGGTCTATAATTCCATGGTTGAAACATGGGGACAAGAACACAAAGCTTTTCCACTCCAAAGCAACACAAAGGAGAAGGAAAAATCATATACAGGGTATAAAAAATGTACAAGGGCAATGGACGGAAGAATTGGAGGAGGGTGTTGAAATAGCTTCTGACTACTTTGACAATTTATTTTGTGCAAGAGTAGATGATCAGATGGAGGATTGCTTGAATGCAGTTCCAAGTATGGTGACTAATGACATGCAGGAGGTCCTGTCTAGCGAATTTACTATTGAAGAAGTCATGGTGACTTTGTTCCAAATGGGACCAACAAAGGCTCTTGTACCCGATGGTATGAATGCCATTTTTTATCAAAAATTTTGGCATGTTTTGGGTGATAATGTAGCTACTGCTGTATTGGATTTTTTAAATAATGATAACATGATACCTGAAATAAATCATACAAATATTATTCTTATCCCTAAAGTGAAAAATCCAGAAAAAATGTCTAATTTTAGACTAATAAGCTTATGTAATGTGATTTATAAAATTATCTCCAAGGTTTTGGCAAATAGATTGAAACAAGTGCTTCCCCATATTATCTCACCTACTCAAAGTGATTTTTTACCGGGGTGTTTGATCATAGATAATGTATTGGTCGCTTATGAGACACTTCATACCATGCATTCCAGGAAAAGGGCAAGAAGGGGTCTTTGGCATTGAAGACATCACCAAGGCCTATGACCAGGTTGAATGGCAGTTTCTACAAGGAATTATGGAAAAGATGGGCTTTCTAGCTTTGTGGATAGAAAGAGTAATGATTGTGTTTCTACACCATCCTTCTTTATTCTAGCGAATGGAAAACCTTACCGTATGATGCATCCATCTAGAGGACTACGCCAAGGAGATCCTTTGTCACTGTACCTATTTCTATTACGTGCTGAAGGTGTTACTGCTCTTTTGGCAACATAAGAATTGGAAGGGAGAATCAAGGGGGTGTCAATTTGTAGAGGAGCACCCAGGGTCACTAATCTACTATTTGCAAATGATTCTTTGCTGTTTTATGAAGCAACCCAGACTGAAGGGGAGGCCATTGTGGAAACCCTTCAAACTTATGCAAAAGCTTCAAGGCAAAGCATAAAATTTGGAGAAATCTTCAATCTATTTTAGTAGCAATACAACAGATAGCCAGAGACAACTAACATTGAAAACTTTGGGGGTCAAGGAGGTGGATAGATTTGAATCTTATCTAGGGTTGCCAACCTTGATTGGGTGGGCGAAGTACCATACTTTCTCATACTTGAAGGATAGAATTTGGAAGAAATTGCAATGGTGGAAAGGCATGCTTTTATCTAGAGCTAGAAAGGAGATTCTCATTAAGGCAGTGGCTCAATCCATCCCCACATATACAATGAGTGTATTCCAACTCCGTAAGAAGTTATGTGATGGACTGGACACTTTGTGTACAAAATTCTGGTGAGGACAGGTAGGTAATGAATAGAAAATTCATTGGAAAAGTTGGGATAAGTTGTCAACCTCAAAAAAGGAGGGAGGAATGGGATTTTAAGACTTAAAAGCAATTAATCTTTCAATGTTGGCTAAGCAAGGTTGGAGAATGATTCAATGCACAAAATCCTTGCTATACCAATACTTCAAAGCAAGGTATTTCCCTTGGTCTTCATTCCTTGATGCTGTAGAATCGCCAAATTGCTCATATGTTTGGAGAAGTCTAATGATAGTATTAACTATCCTCAAATCAGGTCATTGCTGGAGTGTTGGAAATGGATCATCAATTTGTGTCCTAAGGGATAAGTGGATCCCTAACCACCCAACAAATAAAATCCTTCATCCAGTCAATGAATATTTTGATGAACCAGCGGTTTCAAATTTGATTAACCCGGAATTGCATGTGTGGAGAAGTGAGGTGATTATGTCTATATTCCATAGGGAGGATGTTGAAGCAATCTGTAGAATCCCATTGAGCTGGAAAAATGTTCAAACTCTATAATCTGGCTCCGTAACACAAATTTGATGTTCACTGTCAAATCGGCCTACAAGGTTGCAAGGAAAATTCAGAGAGGCAGTGATTGGGTAGAAAACTCAAGCTGTTGCACTGGGAAAAAGGTTTGAGTTGCTTTATGGAAGCTTAGACTCCTAAACAAAATCAAAGTTTTTGGGTGGAGGGCATGCCATGATATCTTGCCTAGTTGCTTGAACCTGACAAAGAGAAGGATTATCAATAAGAATGGGTCCCCAATTTGTACCAGAGATTTGGAATCAACCATACATGTGTTGTGGGAATGTGCTATGGCTCAAGATATTTGGACAAGGAGCATTACAAAATTTCAGAAAAGGTGTCACGCGCAACCTGATATGCTTCGTCTCATGGAGTATCTTCTGGACCGGTTAACTATTGAGGAGATGGAACTTTTCTGGACTTAAGCCTGGTTTATCTAAAATCAACGTAATTGTGTGGTGCATGGAGGTAAAATGCGTGATCCGATCAGCCTAAATAAGAGAGTAGCAGATTATGTGGAGGAGTACAAACGAGACCAGACACAATTGACAGCAAGCTCGACGATGCAACCCAGAAGGGAGGTTTGGCAACAGACTCCATAATCAGCCTATAAGTTGAACTTTGATGCGGTATTCTTCTCGGGGTTGGACAGATCAAGATTTGGAGTGATAGTCCGTAATGACAAAGGAGAGGTGATGGCTACAATGACTGCCAGTGTGTTAAAGGTGAGCATAAATGATGAAGCTAAAATGCTTGCTTGTCAAAGAGCTCTTGAATTTGCTGTGGACGCTAGCTTCTCAAGGCTGATTATTGAAGGTGACAACATCAATGATATACAAGCCATCTCATCACCATTGGTAAACCATTCATTGATAGGAAATGTGGTAGATGACATTTGCCATTTGATCCATGGATTGTAGTGGGGGAGTATTAGTTGCACAAGGAGGGGTGGAAATAAGGTTGCACATGTACTTGCACAACATGCTAGGAATAGTATAGACGATGATTAGTATTAGATGGAGGATTCTCCGCCACCTACAATGGAAGCTTTGTATCTAAATGCTTTATTATTATGAATGAATAATGATCCGTTCTAAAAAAAAAAAAAAAAAATCTATATTAGATTTCATATTCGAGCCCAATGCAAGGCTTTTTTTTTTGGACTTCTCTCCCTAAGTTGGGGGTCTTACCCTAATTTAAGAAATTCAATGTGATTGCTTGAGTTTTATGGCCTGTTTGGATTTGGTATTACCATTCAGTGTTACAAACTAATAGGTAGAACTCACCCTTGAAAATCGGCTTGTAAGGGGAGGGTGCCCAAGAACTTATAAACATATGGTTAAGTTTACACTTAACCAATGTGGGACAATAGGATCATAACGCTCACTCATTACTCAAAATGCATCACTCATCACTCAAAATCGGTAGGTCCCATGCATGAGACACTTGTTTGGATGTGTTTTCATTTTCTATTTCGATCACTCAAAACTCATCAACTTGAGTTATGAGTTAGTGAGAATGAAAACAAGAAAAATGGTGTTTTTGAGTTATAAAAATAGAGTTATGATGGTAAATTTGTAAATTCCCTCTCATAATGGGCCCCACGGATAGAATCTTGTCACTTCACACATTAGCCTTTACTCCCTCCACCAATGGCTCTATTCACTGTCTGGACCAAACCATTTCCTATAATACTCTTTCCTTTATTTTTTTTTTCTTCAGCTCCCATGCATGCCCTCTCCATACCATACCCACCGATCTGCTCTCTCCCATTTTGGTTTGCTACTCCAGCTAACTAAGAAGCACAGTGTGGTCAAGTTCTCCATTTGAACATGGTGCTTCTGCTTAAAGCTCAGAACTGAAGTCCTTGTCGTCAATGGTAGAACTGGGAATTTTTCCTAGGGGGGCAAGTTTTACATAACCATATTATTAAGTAAAAAGAAAAAAAAATTAATATAAGTTAACTTTAACACACTAAAGTTGTGTCATAGGATCTTTCATGGTACTAAAACTATTTATGATTGATCTTTAACTAATTTTTTAATCTTTATTTATTTTATTTTTGTATATATCATTAAAAAATCATTCAAAAACTCATTCCAATATCACATTCAAAAGAAGCAATATTCCTTAAATTCATATCTTCGAGCTAGTATAGGGGTTCAACACCAGTATTCTTATTCTAGATAGAGAATTGTGTAGTATTCTCCAAATCTTAAACATTTTTTCTCTTGAAATATGTATCAATTGTAGATTGGTTTCTCATTAAAATACCTCTCTCTCTCTCTCTCTCTCTCTCTCTCTCTCTCTCTCTATATATATATATATATATATATATATATTGGAACCTAAATATCAAAATTTAAATACTAATTATATAGTCAATTTTTTTCATTTAAAAAATGTAAAATATTATTTATGCTCAAAAAATAAAGAAACAACCTACATAAATTTCTTTTTTATATTAATGCTTCAATTGTCTATAATTAAACATTCTACAAACAATATTATTTTTAGAGGATCAAACATAAATATATAAGCAAACGTATAGCAACTAGCAATAACACTAACCATGGTAAAATACGCATACAGATAAGTTAGTAACCTTTGTTGAAAAGTAAAATATAATATAAGGTGCCAGCAACAAACCACTAAACTGGTACTGTGTGGCGTCATCTACAATCTAAAATAACACTTTTTTTTATTAAAAGGGAGATACTTTTTAGTCTTTTTCATCCAAATAGAGAGAGATCTTGGCAAAAGATAAAACTGAATACAAAGAAATAGAATTATACCACATTACCACTGGTCTACTAGCCACTAATCTGGAGGTCGCCGGTTGTTGATTCACTTGAACGGAGGCTGGAGTGCAGCAAACGACAAGAACCAAAGAAAACTATTGAGTTTGTTGCAGTGCTGAGAGCCTGAGACTGCAGTGGTGGTAGAAGTAAGGAATTTTTTGTTTTATTCATATTTATTTTAAGTAAATATCCTATATATGTCAAAGATTTTTATTTTTGGTATTTGGAGGAGCTAATGGGCCAAGGAATGGACTGGATTTTTATTTTTATTTTTGGGTTTTTCTTAATGAATCTTAAGATATGTGAGAGACAAGTGAATTTTAACTGGGTACTGAACCCATAATATTTTTTTGTCTCAAATTTGGGGAGGGCCAATAAGTTGATTTACAAACAACTCATATATAATTTTTCAATTTATTAAGGTAGTAAATGGAATTTAAAAAAATTTAGGGAGGCCAAAGCCCCTTTGGTCTCAACGTGGCTCTGCCAGTCGCTGTGACTACCACCTGGGACCGAGAAGAGGATGATGAAGCTACAATCTTCAAAAGTCAAAAAATTGATATGTTTCTACACTCACTCTTCCTTGACTACACTCACTCTTCCTTGATCCATCGGTTTGGGTACCGGGTTTCCTCTTTTTTTTTTTTTTTTTTTTTTTTTTTTTTTTTTTTTTTTTTTAATTTTCTTTCCTGCTTTCTCAATTGCTTGTGAATGTGAATGCTTGGCCGGATAGTATTTAAACAAATGTAAATGATATGATATGTTTCTTCTGGCAAATACGAACTAAATTTGTTTGTCCAATTAGTTTTCTTAATTGATATCTCCTTATGCTTGCATCAAGAAATAATTTGGATCATAATGGTCCGTCCAAGTTAATAAATGGATTGCACAAGATTTGCTTAATCAATTGGTTTGAGTTTGATCTTTCTATTGCACTTGGTTATCCAAAAATTTGATGTGTTTTTTGAAATATCCTACAAAATTGATCAATTAGAATATAAATTAAGGTAAGATAAAAAAGCACTACCTACTCTTACATTACGAGAATAAATACTGGTGCAATATCCCAAACCAGGGAAAGGTTGTTGTAAGATCATCAAACATAAGGGAGGATGTTGTAATTTTCTTTGATTAGGCACTAGATGCTTAAAATACTTCTATGATAAAAATTAAAATTTACAAGTAATTGAAAGTTTGTTGATGTCCAAAATATCACAATATTGTATCAAGCTCCAAAACAATACAAAATTGAAATTTTAGAACCATTTGGGCTTTCAAGGAAAGGGTAAGGCCCAAACTCGCCAATTTAGGACTACTTAAAATAAGTTGGAAGGGGCCCAAACCCATGAATGGGTAAACTTTGGGCCTTATGAAATAAAGAAAAAGAAAGCTTAGCCTAGCCCTCATAAGAGAAAATTGCTGGGGAACTCAGAAAGAAAGCTGAACCAAGAAACCTAGGGATTCCCATAAACTTAGGATCCTCGGGATATGCAGCAGGAGACCAGTTGAGATTAAAACAGCTCAAGGGAGCATGCCTATGAACGCAAAGAACGAGGGTGGATATGTCCCATCAGCCGCCCCATGATGCAAAAAAAGGCAAAATACTTAGGAATCAACACTTTGTGAAAAGAAGTCCAGTACCTTGGGGAACGCTGGGAGATAGACCATGAAGGAACGCGATTGGGGATCTTTCAGCCTGACAGAGGGGAATCTGCCCATTTTGAGAAAATGATAGAAGGTAAAAACAACCAAAAATTGGGTCTAAAAAGTGGCATCTAGAAGCTTTGGAAAAAGGGAATTAAAAATCAGCCCTTAGGACCTTCCAAAAGAGTAAGGTCAGCTATGGACTTTTGGAGGGGGGGACCTCAAAAGGGGAAAATAATTAGAAAAAAAGGAACGTAGCAGTTACTGATGTTGCTGACACAACATTGGTTCTCGTACCTAGGGCAACAAATGGAAGGAAGCAGTGGTAAACCAAAAACCCTAGGAGAGCACTATAAAAGGAAAGGGAGTTAACAGTAAAAACCATTTAGCAATAACTGATCAGAGCCTAAAAAATCTTTGAAAAATTTCCTTAAAATTCAAAAGTAGAGAAAAGAGGGAAAACACTATTCGGGATCCTGAGATAAACACTAGAGGATACACTTGAATTCAAACAAAAGGATGCAAACCTCACAAGTCTTAGAAGTCTAAAAGAGCTATCTGAGTCTGTGACTTTTGAACTTATTTGGACCTTGTAACATATCTCAATGCAAAAAGGACATAATGTATTAGAAAGTCAAGAAATAATGAAGTATTATTTATTATTTTGAGGACTCCTAATGTTTTATTCACTTTTCCTTTTACTAATATCATTCTTTACTGTTCCCTATTGTGCAATACGTATATATTTTGTATGTATAAGTGTGTATGTATTGTAGGATCCATATTTTGTGCACAACTTGGTTAGTAATCAGCCCAATATAGCTGTGGTAAACCAAGTCCAGCCCACCAAATAACAATTATAAGGCCTAGGATTCTTGTTTCTACTAGGGCCTGAGTATTGTCTAAAAAAAGAGCCCACAAAGTTTTATATATATGCTGATATTTATTAGGCTTAGGCTACATTCTGAATCTGTTTAATGAGAAATATTATATTATAGTGTTTAGCGAAACTTATACACAACAAAAAATCCTTATTCTCAAAATTTTGGGGTCAATTATGGATTCTTAATAGACTAATTGAAGTCAACCAAAAACTCCTAGTCTCAATTTTAAGCCTACTTTGCCTCCGAAGATTCCAAACCACTCCTATGCATGCATCCAAGCCAAGGGAGACGATTTTGTACCGTATCGGCTGGTACGGCTGAAATATCTTGTTTCAGCGACCAAATCGGTATAGGTGACCCTCCCATTTCGTACTGGTTTTTATGCCGGAATGTTTTGGGTGATTTCAGCCATTTCGGGGCGTTTTGGTCATTTCGGTCGAAATATTGATCTCTGGTCGAAATATTGATTTCTGGCCGAAATCATTTAAGAACAGGTATTACCTCTTTGAAACTAATGTTTGCTTGCAAAAACCCATAGATCCATTACACTGAGACAACGACGAAGTTCCGGCAAAGCCTACCTCTGCATCATGGCCTCATTCTGTTAATTTGCATCTCTTTGACTAGAATTTATTTATTTATTTTTTTGTCTTCTCCATTCATGAACACTAGAGACTAGACTTCTCAGTTCTAAGCATTTGACTTCTCACGTGTGGGATAGGTTTATTCTTTTTGAAAGTATTGTGTGGTTCTGAGCATTTGGCTTCTCAAGGCATTGAATTCTATTGAGAATTCACGTGATAGTTAAGTGGGATGTTTGACCTTTTACACTTGTTTGAAGGTTTTTTTTTTTTTTTTTAATTTTTAATTTTTAATATATTGATTAGATAATTTAGATTTATTTGTAATGGATGGGGCCATTGCAGAAGGATAAAGATAATGATGAATTGGGCCTAAATATACTTAAAGACATAGGATTTAAATTTAGCAAATATATATATATATATATATATATATATTTATAGGATTTTATATGTATAGCGGTAAACCTGAAATGGTATACCGGTATTGATCGGTACTCGAAATATATCGTATCACTGGCTAAACCGGTACAGCCTCTAGTATGGTATTGACTTCATTGATCCAAGTCCGCTTACTTTTTTTGTTCACACTTTTATCTATACCACTTTCAGTCAATAAATCAATCTAAGCGCACTCAAAATTTTCTGTTTGTTGATTGTGATAATCTTACTGTAAATTTTCCTTAAAAATCGTTTTAGCATGGGTTGCACAACTCCACTTTTTAGGGCCTTAAATTTGTTTCTTAGGAAAAATTATCAAAACTACAGTCAAGATATGTTATTCGGCAACGACATGATACAAATTGTTGTCGACGGTCGAGGCCCCAAACTTGAAAGCCTTTGGGGCCCAAAGGTTTTTAAGCTCTGTGAAATCCAAGATTTCTATGTTATGAATTTTTGGGCTTTCTTTGGTCCAGGCTCACAAGCGTATCTTCACTTCGTTTTTGCCCAAACGCTCCTCTTTTGTAAAAGTGGTTGAAACTCGTACGTACAGTAGTGCACAGAGACAAATACACACACAAATGCGAAAGATTATGGTATGTTGGGTAACTGCCTTTTCTCTTATTTTCTGTTTTTAAAAATAATTTTTTATTTTTGAGATTAAAAAAATTTGCTCGGGAACCCAAAATAGACGGAAAATAAAAATTATTTTCAAAACTCAATTTGTGAAGGAAACTGAAAACATGTAAAAGAATGTTTTCAGTTTCTAATTTTTAAAAGTCAATAAAAATACGCATTTAATGTAATGAATCTATCTCATTTAATGATATAGCATTAGAGTTTAAATCCTAGTAACAACATAATTTAATATTTTTCTTTTTTTTTTCTTCAAAAAATCATCTTTTTAATTTCAAACAACCAAACATGTTTTTGATTTCAAAAATGCAAGAAAATTGTTTTTTCTTTATATTCTTAAAAAAAGTTTTTGAAAATAAAAAACAAAAATTGTTACCAAACATAACCTTAGGATTTGGGTTTGAATTCTTTTCTTCCTCCTTTGTCTTGGTTGACACCTATTGAAGCAAGTGTCTCAAAAGTGCTTGGTGCTTGGTGTTTGGTTTTTGGTGTATTTTTTTTTTCAACAAATTGTTTGGAATGTTTCATTTTGGTGAAGTTGGGTTTTGTTACTTTTGTAAAGTTCTTTTGAGGTAACCTTTATTTCCCCAAATTTGTTGTGTGAGCTCAAATTGTGTAAGACTTTAGTACAAGACCATTGTAACTTTTTAATAATAGTGGGTTGTTTGGAGCTTGACCATGAATGTAGACCTAGTGCCACATAAATCTTGTGTGCATTGTATATGCGTATGTGTTTGATAATTTGTATCTAAGATTTTATATTACATACCTTGCTAACTTAGCCTTGGAAATTCCCAAAAAAAAAAAAAAAAAAAACCCTTAGCCTTGGAATATGTTGTGGCTAACTTCCATTACCTAGAGTTAATAAATTAACACTTGATTAACAATATATATATATATATATATATGTATGTATGTATGTATGTATATGTATTTATTTATTTATTTATTGATGGAACTTGATTAACAATATTGATTGATTCTCACCAAGAAGTTGATAATATTTTCCCACAAATTTAGGATTCGAAATTTTTGCAATCCTAAGTACATAGAGAAATATGGACAGCTGCAACATATGCTAAGACAAACTTCGGCTAGAATTGCATGTCCTAGAATACTTCAAATTTCTTAATCAGCTATTTAGACAAGATACTATATTAGGACCACTATCCCTTCCCTAATGACATCGACCAACGAAATATATGCATGATGCATCTATGAAGCCATTGAAGCTACACCTTAACATCCTCATCATCTCCTTCATTAAAGTCAACCACATCTACCCTCTGCACATTTTTGTAAGAATACCTTCGAGCCAAGAACACATAGAAGATCATGTTCACCGCAGTTATGCCCGCTAACAGCCAGTAAAATTTGTCTAAGCGGCTAGTATTCAAATCTTTACCAAACCAACCATGTCCGCTCTTCTTGGTTACGCGGGCAACAATTGTTATCAACCAGCTACTGACGAAGTTTCCAGCTCCTATCACACTTAGGTAAAATGCAATACCTAAACTTCTCATGGAATCAGGAACTTGGTCGTAAAAGTACTCCTGCAAGCCCACCAGAGTAAATCCATCTCCGAAACCAATGATGAGATATTGTGGAGCCAACCAGAAAATACTCATTGAAAGTGAACTCTTTTTTGGATCATTCTCTACTACATTTAGTCTTTTCTTTTCAACAAGGGCTGCAACCACCATTGTAACAATTGAGAACAGCATTCCAATACCAATCCTCTGGAGAATATTGATGCCTCGCTCATTTCCTGTTGCTTTTCGTAATTTAGGGACGAGGATTTTCTCATAGATGGTAACAGAGACTATCATTCCTATGGCAGCCAGGCCGAAAACTGAGGCTGGGGGCATCTCAAAACCATTTGCAATTTTCCGATCCAGAGTAACACCTTGTTTGATGAAGAAAGTGGTGCCTTGTGCTACACAAATTCCAAACGGTATACTAGCAATCCATATTGGAATCATATTCAGAATAAGCTTCAACTCCTCGACCTTGGTTATGGTTGCCAGTCTCCAAGGGCTTTGTTTCTCAGCCGGACTAACATTGTTTTCAAGAATAGCTGCTTTGTCGAGAAACCTGCAATGCATTAGCAATAAATTATTCATGTCACTACTTTCGACATACTGTTTGACAGGAAGTTGCATTTAATTAAAACTGAAAAATGAGGGATCCACATGCATACTTGAGCTTGCTTGTGTGGCACAGAAACCTGCCAATGGTTTTCTCTGACTTGGGAATTTCATACAATTGAGAAGGATCGGAAGGGTAAGGAAGGTTTCTCTTTCTAATGGCTGCAATAAGAACTTTGAACAATGGTGTCAAGGGACTCCCTGTTGCTGCCCTGTAACGGTAAAATGGCCTTCCCATGAAGAAAATGACAAGTGACACTGCCATGACTACTGTGAGAACAATATATGAAACACCCCAGTTGACATGGTCTTGCACATACACAATCACAGTGACCCCAAGAATGAGTCCAGAACAAAGGCCAAAGTTCCACCAGTTGAAGTAGGTCATCTTCTCTTTTCTTTCTTCAGTGTGATCATCATCAAACTGGTCAGCTCCAAAACTCTCCAATGCAGGTTTATGCCCTCCAGTTCCTATAGAAATTAGGTATATGGCAAGGAAAAAGAACACCTCGTGAATCTTCCTAGGTTCGGTGCACATTTTAGATTCACAAGCCCTTAAGCCTGGTAGGAACCAGGCCAAAGTTAGGAGAATCAAACCCTGTTTTCCAACATCAAGCACAAATTTTTGTTAATTTTATATCTTAAAAATTTAAAATATGCAGTTATTTATATTTTTTTTTAGCTTGAAGAACATGATCATTAACCAGACAATTCTAATAAATGAAATTACCATGAGGTAGATGATGGTTGAAACGAGAATTGTTCTGAATCTGCCCAAATAAGCATCAGCTACAAAACCTCCCAACAGTGGCATCAATGTGGTAACACCAGACCAGTGGTTCACGCTCTTGGCTGCCGTCTCAAGGTCTTCATGAATTACCTTTGTAAGGTAAATGACCAAGCTCGTTGCAATTCCAAAGTAACTCAACCTCTCACTGAACTCAATTGCTGCTCAATGAAACACAGACAATCACAAAATTTAGTCAAGAGTAGTTACTTTGTCTTCTTCTTCACATGGTTACTTAAGATGTAAATTGACCATGAAATTGTACTGCCTCTAGTTCCAAATAAGTGAAGCATTGAAACGAAACAATTATTTATGAAAATATAAAGATAGATGTAGTCGTTTAAAAAAAAAATATTATTTGTTTTATATTAGAGGTTGTAAATTTTTTAGTAAGGATCTTCAAAAGAGATAGAGTGGTGTACAAATTAAGCCGCTACTTTTGAAAAGTTTCTTTTATTTTGAGTCAACTCAAAAGGCAAATCATATTATTTATTATGGGACTATAAGGGAGTAGTAAATTGAGGAATATAACTATGGGAACATATTACAAATTTACACATAGATAATGGAAAATAAGTGCACACGTCTCCAAATTTATGCAAAACACAAAAAGATTTAACATAGTATGATTTTTTTTTCCTCATTTTTTTCCCTCAACGAGAACTTTGATATTTATAATAATTATTAATAGCCATTTGTTATGAGTGTATTTGTATATAGAATTATATACAAATAATGTTAGTTTCTTTAAAACCTTCTCCCCTCTTCCCGTATGTGTGTGTGTATGTGTTAAAATATTTAGTATTCAAAATATATATATATATATATATATATAGTATTATGTATTTATTATGATTGTGTTGGTATATATATTCTACTACTAAAAGAAATATAATGTGCCGATATTTTATTGGAGGATTTAAATATAGAATACTATAATGTTTATGGCATAATATTACGAGTTCAACCAAAAGTTAAAGATATTTGGTTTTAATATATCATAGGTGGTAGTAGAATATATAATTTTATATACAAATATAATCATAATAAATGCCTAATCTTAAAATGTATAGTTGTCTAAACAAAAAAAATTATTATAAATGTCTATTAATAACCATGGTTTAACCGAACCAGGTATCAAACTAGTTTTTTCAAAATTTTTGGTTTTTGACCGGTTATTGAGCCTTTTTGACCGGACCGGACTGAACCGGTTTTTCCGATTGAACTGGTCGGTCCGGTCTGGTTTTTGAAATAGTGTTAATAACTACCACAACTGTCAAATTTCATATGTAGATGAAAAATACTAAAAGAGAGAATATATATATATATATATATATATATATAATGTTAAATTTTCACATGCATTGCACAAGTTTTTGAGTAGTTTCAGTATGTATACGAGAGTTTATATATTACTAGGGATCTTCTATGAATATTTTAGGTAGCAGAAATTCTTAAACATAAAAGTTACTTTCTCGATAAAAAGAAGAAAAAGAATGGATTGATATATCTTAATCATGTGTATAGGATAGCAACCTATTGTGGAATGTTGATTTGAGTTGAGGCAAAGAGAATGGAAAGGGGAAAATATAAAATAATATTAATAAAAATAGGAAAAAAAATGTTAATTGACAAGGTGAGAAAGAGTATGACTTTGAACAAATAGAATGTAAAATAAAAATACTTCAACCCACCATGCGTAGTATATTGAGAATTTATAACTAATATCAAAATTTTTAGATTAAGGCTTCGTCGTTGTTTTTACATCTTTATGATAATTAAGCCAGAATAATTTTAATTGGCTATGTAAAGTTGTACAGTTGTAGGCCTTATTGACCACAAATAGTGGGATGGCCTGTTTATACCATGGGCATATCCACTTTATTCCAACTCTGAGGAGATGAAGAAGATCATAAGCTAGAAAGAGGTTGTCATACATGTTTCTGCACTGGATGTACATTTGAAGATGAAGGAATGATAAAGGTGTACTTAGATGTAGAATAACATCTAGATCTGAAGAAGTACGAAGTGAATTGTCTTAATGATTTACAAAAGCCATTTTTCCTTTTTTTTTTTATTAAAACAAAAAACCAAAATGAAAACAGAAAAGAAGAAGAAAAGTCCAATAAGAAATTTTGGAAAAGACATATAGTCCAGAATATTTTACTCTTTGATTTGAACTCAATATAATTACTTCCATAGAAAGGCAGCACAGGCCGGCAAAAATTTCTTACGCCCACACTAGTGGGTCCTATAGCAACAATCTTTGACACAAAAAATACACCATGCATCGGTGTGGGATCCACTTTTACGTGAGAATGATTTATACATCCGATACATGCTCTACTAGCTCATTGTCATACACATTTAAAGTGCTGAAAAGGTCCCACCATGTTGTAGCACAGGCTTCCCGACCTTAAAAAAGACCTACCACTAACATGTAAAAATACTTTCTGCATTAATTTATATTGTATGTATGGTCCATAAAAAATTTCTATAGTCAAATCCATAAATTGTAGCATATCACTATAGTGTATCTCATCTTATGAGGTACTGCTTCAAGGACTATTTGAAGTGGGGGGAACTGGGGATTATCTTTTCTATAGTCAAATATACTTTATTAAGTATATTAAAAGCTTCTTTGTGGTCACTTTTCTGATATGAAATTATTCTCAGCCCCACATAGCCGATCACTCCTTTGACGATAGTAGGCGAAAAATAAGAATGAACTGACATTTGTAGTGAACCTAGCTAACAGACCTACAGCAAGAAAAAAAGAAAAAAAAGAAAAAACCGCATCCATTCATGTACAAACATACTACACAGAAGCAGGCTACATGGAATTATATATGGCAACAGATTGGGTCCCTAACATGCTCTAGAAAAAGAGCAAGAAACAATAATGGGGAGATAGGACATTTATATTGCAGAATAAGGAAAAATAAATATACGCTATAATGTTTTTGCAAGGAAAGAATAACAGACATATCTCGATAGCAAAGAATAACAGAAATATCTCATATCATTCGGAAAAAGAAAAAAAGAATAAGAATAACACTAATAGATGTCCATTAATTTGCTTTTTTTTGTTCGTTCCTGAATATGTCTATTTCATCAGCATAATTAGTTTGGTTGCCTGTAAGGTGTGGAAAAATGAGAGACAATTTAAAGTGATTTTTCCTTCACTTTCCAGGCAACCAAATGGAGCATAAAGAAACTAGTAGTTCTGGGAATCATGCACTTAGCGTGGGCTTTACTATATGTCATAGTATAATGATTATGATTCCTTACCAATAATGAACCGTGAGGCTTTCCAAACACCAGTTGAAGCTCGAAGAGGAACTCTTCCTTTATGATCCACAGAAGAATCATAAACACATTTCTCTTCAATAACCTCCCTTGATTCTTCTCCTCTGTTTTGATCCATCACTTCACAGCACTTTGAAACTACTATATCACTTCCTTATGAGGAAGCAATAGCAAGATAGAAAGGGTGTAAAGGTAATGAGGCTAAAGTAAAGAGGATGGTTATGAAAAAGAATAAGGTTGCTGGTGATGAGGAGCTATGCCTAGAGGCCCCTATATATATAGAGGACTAGAGGAGGTTAGCTTTTTCTCACTCGCTGAGTTTGGGTTATTGAAATTCTCCGAGGCACGAGAGACTAATGGACCAAATTTTGCTAAGCAATAATTGTGAGGATGGAAAAGCAAAAAAGCTAATTCTTTTGGAGTTATGTTGGTACGGTATAAAATGAGTACAACTTGCACACATGACATGTTGTGAATAGTAAAAAAATATTCCTACATGATCTCAACATCACCATCCTACCACTCATAACTCACGGTGTGAGCGAGGTATAATACATGTTATGTCATTTTATATTAAAGTAGGATAGCTCGTTCTTTGCACTGAGGACGTCATTATGGGCCTTTAGATGAGAATAGCATCCATCCAGCCTACTTTGATTTTGAGTTTCTTTTCCACTAAAAATGTGTAGTCAAAAGGTGGCCTACAGTAAAGGCTCAAATTCTACATCCGTCAATTAATTCGATAAATGATAATATCCTTAGTTTAGCAATTAGGGAAAAAAAGAGTACAATGGTTAATTACCGTAGAAGCTGAATATGTCTTAATTGGCAAGTTGACACTAATTATTGCTCTCTAATTGGGAGTTTTAGTATGATTGATCAAGTGGTCTTTTCCAGATTTCTTGAAGTGTTTTATGCCGACATTTCTCAAAAAAGAAAAAAATAATTTATGCTGGCCAAGTTTGAAATTTCCCAATTGATCAAAATATAAGATTAGTAAATTTTTTTTTAAAGATAATTATAACTTGCTGCTAATTCCGCAATTCAAACCTTTTGCTTCCTTAAACCGAGTTCAAATCTTTTATTCCACTCTTCCTACTCCACTATATATTTCATAAATAAAAACATGCCCATCTATTTTATTAAATGCTAAATTTATGCTATCTATATTATTAAATACTAAATTTATGCTATCTATTATTTCAATTACCTAAATATGATGGGTTATTTATTTATTTATTTATTTTAGGAAACTGAAATAATAGAAGTTATAAATTTAGCATTTAATAAAATAGATAAATATGTGACATGTTTTTATTTGTAGGGTATATAGTGGAGCAAGAAGAGTGGGATAAAATTTGAACTCTCCTAAATTCTAAACATTTTGTGCATGAGGAGGTGCTAATTCAACTATAAAACCCTCGGCTATGATAACTAAACTTATTCATACATTTAGTTGTAATTTGTAACATCTGTAAAAAAAAAATGACGTGACAATATTCTAATGGAGGGTTTAACTATAAAATAAGATCTAAAATCAATTATGAGATATATTATAATAATTATGTATAAAATTGGGTGGTTTCAAAAACTTAGATGAAAAAAAATTATAAAGTCAATTAAGAGTCAAACATTTTCCGTTTTATATATATTATTATACATTTCTCTTACAATGGTAGACTGTACAAGTGTGAAATGCCAATGCACTAGAGTTTAATAAATAACAGTCTTCTCAAACAAAACAAAACAAAAAAAAAGTTTAAATAACAGTCCATAGTAATAGTACAGTAGTAGTAGTACTAGGGCTGTAAATGAACTAAGTCGTTCATAAACAACTTGGGCTCGACTCGATAAAAAACTCGTTCATGTTTGTTTGTTTACAAATATGTCAAGCTTGAGCCTTAGGTTTAGGCTTGTTAGATAAATAAGTTGAGCTCAAGCAAAAAAAATTGCTCGTAAACAAGCTTGTGAACAATAGGGCTTGATACAAAACATGCTGAGCTTAATCTCATTTATAGCTTGATATATGTTTACTAAATAAACTTATTATTATGACATTACACATATATTTTGGAATGTTAATTTATAACTTGTTTATTCATATATGTTTTGGAATGTTAATTTATTTAGATTTGTGAAGATTATAGTTGTACGAATAACAAATGTGAATGTAAAAATTGTATTTTGAACAGTTACTCAAACTATAGACAATAAATGATGATGGATGGATTTAATTATGTAAAGTTGTAATTTGAACAAATTCTAATCATGGGTGTTAGAAGCATGATAAAATGAGTATATTATATATATATATATATATATATATATATCTATGTATGTATGTATGTGTTAAGACTAATAAGGAAACAAATCATTCTAGCTGTAAGGAGTCATTGCCAGCACCAGACCTGGATCAATATGGCAAGACATAATCAACGGCACTATTGCATTTTCTGCCTCTATATAGTTTAGCATAATTATAGGAATTTAATATAGCAGTCTTGCCGTGTATAGATTCAATTTCCTTGTACAGATTCTTCTTGCATTATATAAAAGTCAGTGAACCCTCCTCAACAATTCATGCAAAGGATTTTCTCCATTATCTCGCTTAAGGTTTTACAAACCTTTTCATGGTATCAGAGCTATGGATTCAACCACTTTTTCTCCTAGCCCTCTAACCTTTAATACGATGGTACACATGATCACCATCAAATTATCCTCCACAAATTATCTTCTATGGAGGAGTGAGTTTCTTCCTCTCCTTAGAAGTCAAGGCCTTCTTGGCTATGTTGATGGCTCGGCCACAGAACCACCATCTACTACTTCTGATAAAGATGATACAGTGGTTTCAAACCCTGAATATACCAAGTGGAAGCAGACTGACCAGTTGATACTCAGTCTGATTTGCTATTCTCTGACTGAAGAAGCAATGAGTGAGATTGTTGGCCTCACGTCTTCTTGCGAAACATGGCAAGCTCTTGAGGCTTCTTTCTCTCATAAATCCAAAACTCGAGAACTTCAGTTGAAGGATGAACTTCAATTCATCAAGAAAGGCACCAAATATGTTGCTGAATATTCTCGGGCTTTTAAGACAGTGTGTGATCAACTTTCAGCCATGGGCTGTCCTGTGGATGATACTGACAAAGTCCACTGGTTCCTCCGAGGCTTAGGTGCTGGTTTCTCTTCATTTTCTACCACTATTATGTCCTATTCTCCAATTCCCAGCTTCAAGGATGTTGTGCCCAAGGCCCAAAGCCACGATCTTTTTGTTAAATCATTTGAAACCCAATCTAATCATGCCGCAGCCTTCACTGCTCAGCGTGCTGGAAATTTCTCAACACGTGCAGGTCGTAGTAATCGCGGTGGAGGTCGCTCTGGCCGAGGTGGTGGTCGCAATAATTTTTCCCACAACAACAATTCAAACTCTCGATCTCGCTCATCTTCCAACAAACCACTCTGTCAAATTTGTGGAAAATAGGGACATGTTGCCACCGTTTGTTGGGAGCGATATGGGCAGGCAGCCCACCTAACAGGGGCTCTCTCTTCTTGCTCCATTCAAGACCCTTCAAATCTGGATTGGTATCCTGACAGTGGTGTGACTTCTCACATGACCAACAATGTCAATGCACTTGATAATGCTACTCCCTATTCCGGTAATGATGGAGTTATTGTTGGCAATGGAGAATCTCTTCCCATCACCCTTATTGGTTCAATTTCTGCCCTTAATTCTTTTAATTCCCTTTCTTTGCGTGATATTCTTGTTGTTCCTGAACTAACCAAGAATCTCATCTCTATCAGTAGTCTTACGTTAGACCTCAATTGTCGTGTTATATTTGTTGCTTCTGGTTTTACTATACAGGACCTTCAAACAGGGGCGGTGTTGGGCACTGGCAGACATAGGAATGGACTCTATGTTCTTGATCGTGGTCAACAAGCTTTCCTCACCCTTCTTCGTCAACATCCCACACGTGCTTCATTTGAGATTTGGCATGCTTGTCTTGGCCACTCCTCTCCTAAAACTGTTGAACTTTTAAATAAAAATGGTGTCATTTGTACTGTTGGTTCTTTTAATTCCAATGTTTGTTGTAGTTGTCAACTTGGCAAAAGTCATAGACTTCCTTTTTTAAATAATAATACACATAGTTTGTATCCCCTTGATATTATTCATTGTGATCTATAGGTTCCATCTCCAGTTGCATCCTTATCTGGTTTTCACTTTTATGTTATTTTTATTGATGATCATAGTAGATTTACCTGGTTTTATCCTCTATGCCACAAATCTGATTTTTTCGATGTTTTCATACGTTTTCAAAAGCTTGTCGAAAATCAATTTTCTAGGACTATTAAAACCTTTCAAGCTGATGGTGGAACTGAATTCACTAATCTTAAATTCAAACATCATTTAGTTCAGTGTGGCATTCAACAGCGCCTCGCATGTCCTTACACTCCAAATCAGAACGGCACCGATGAACGTAAACATCGACATATTACTAAAACAGGGCTTACTCTTCTTTTTCATTCTCAAGCTCTATCAAGCTTATGGGTAGAAGCTTTTGCCACAGCCACCTATGTCATCAATTGGCTCCCAACACCGATTCTTCACGGTACCTCTCCCTTTGGAGTCTTGTATGGTAAAGTACCTTTTTACTCAATGTTGCGTACCTTTGGTTGCCTTTGTTTTCCTTATCTTCGTAATTATGCTAATAATAAACTTTCATCTAAATCCATTCTTTGTGTTTTTGTTGGCTATAGTACTTTACATAAAGGGTTTCATTGTTTGGATCATCGCACTCAGCACGTGTACATCTCACGTCATGTAGTGTTTGACGAAATTATTTTTCCCTTTGCCACATCCTCCTTTTCTTCTATTTCTTCTTCTTTATCTGATCATGTTTCCTTTTTCGATTTTCCTGTGTCTTCTCATTCTCTGTCTTGCAGCTCTAGTGGTTCTTCTCTTGTAGGTTCTATCTCTACCACTCTTGGTTCTGCATCAAGCTCACTTCCCACCCGCCCATGCCCTTCTTGTACTACTGAATTTGTGTCTTCCATCCCACCTTCCTCTATCAAAGCTTTTGCTCCTCCACTAGCATTAGTTTCTCCAACATCTCCTCCTATTCTTGAACTAGTGACTTCATCTCTTCCTTCACCAGCACCACTAGTCAACTCCCATCCTATGATCACTAGAAGCAAGCCTGGTATTCACAAACCAAGAGCCTACCATTGTCTCGCTCCTTTTTCAGACACTCCATTCTCTCAAGCTCTTTTTGCACTTAAAGAGCCACGCGGTTTCAAGTCTGCCTCTAAGCAACTTGAGTGGTTCTCAGCAATGGAGGAAGAAATTCAAGCTCTTCGGCAGAATCACACTTGGACTTTGGTTCCTTGACCATCTCACAAAAACATTGTTGGCTGTCGTTGGGTTTTCAAAACCAAATTGCTGCCTAGTGGTTCTGTTGAGCGCTATAAGGCGCGTCTTGTCGCCAAAGGCTACACACAACAAGCTGGTCTTGACTTTAATGAGACTTTCAGCCCAGTCATTAAACCTGCAACTGTTCGCCTTATTTTATCACTTGCTGCCACCTCTGGTTGGTCTCTTCGGCAACTTGATGTCAAGAATGCATTTTTACATGGCATTCTTAATAAAGAAGTCTCTATGGAACAACCCCCAGGTTATGTTGATCCTCGCTACCCTAACCACGTGTGTCGTCTCAATAAGGCTCTTTATGGCCTTAAACAAGCTCCACGGGCTTAGTTTCACCGTTTTAACACTTTCTTGCTACAATTTGGTTTTCGTTGCAGCCGTGCTGACCCTTCTCTCTTTTTTTATCAGCAGAAAATTGGCACTCTTTACTTGTTAGTATATGTTGATGACATTGTTTTGACTGGTAGCAATCCTCGTCTCCTTAAGGATTTCATTGCTCGTCTTAGCAATGAATTTGCCATGAAAGATCTTGGTGACCTGCATTATTTTTTGGGCATTGAAGTTCATCACACTCCTCAAGGATTGTTCTTGAGCAAATCCAAATATGCTCTTGATATTCTTGAGCGGGCATCCATGGTTGATTGTAAACTAGTTTCCACACCCATGGTTATGGGACAACACCTCTCTGGTAATGGTTCTCCTTATGCTGATCTCACACATTTTCGTTCTATTGTTGGTGCTCTACAATACTTGACAATCACACGTCCTAATCTTGCTCATAGTGTTAACACAGTGTGTCAATTTATGCATGCTCCCATAGAGGAGCATTACCAAGCTGTTAAACGTATCCTTCGTTCCATCAAAGGTTCTCTTCATTTTGGTCTAACCATTTACTCTAACAGTGCACAAAGTTTGCTGGCCTACTCAGACGCCGATTGGGCTGGTTGCCCCAACACTAGACGTTCAACTTTTGGTTTTGCAGTATTTCTTGGCCGCAATCTTATTTCTTGGAATGCCAAGAAACAACCCACTGTGTCTCGCTCTAGTGCTGAATCTGAATATCGTTCTCTTGCTTTCATTGCTGTTGAGCTCACATGGCTGTCTCATCTTCTCTGGGAGCTTCGTCTTCCCGTCGCCCCAGCTACTATCTTATGTGATAATAGAAGTGCCATTTTCATGTCTTACAATCCTGTCTCTCACAATTGGTCTAAACACATTGCTCTTAACTATCACTTTGTGCGTGAGAAGGTTGCTGCTGGTCATCTTCGTGTTCAATTTGTTCCCTTTGCTTTTCAGATTGCTGATCTTTTCACCAAAAGTCTCTCACGACCTCAGTTTCTATTTTTCCGTTCCAAGCTAAATGTGTCACCACCCACACTTAGCTTGCGGGAGGGTGTTAAGACTAATAAGGAAACAAATCATTCTAGCTGTAAGGAGTCACTGCCAGCACCAGACCCAGATCAATATGGCAAGACATAATCAACGGCACTATTGCATTTTCTGCCTCTATATAGTTTAGCATAATTATAGGAATTTAATATAGCAGACTTGCCGTGTATAGATTCAATTTCCTTGTACAGATTCTTCTTGCATTATATAAAAGTCAGTGAACCCTCCTCAACAATTCACGCAGAGGTTTTCTCCATTATCTCTCTTAAGGTTTTACAAACCTTTTTAGTACGTATGTATGTTTGTATATTTGTTTACTTAATTTTTGGTGATATAAGCATTTGATGATGCAATTTTTTTGGATCCCAAGCTAAAAAGCTTGAGTTGAGCTTGAGTTTGAGCTTGATATTAAGCTCGAGCTTGGCTTGACTAGTTAATTAAGCCAAGCCGAACTCAAACTTTTTGGCATTCTCACAAGCTCGAGTTTAAACATTGCTTTTAGACTTGTCTCAAGCTCAAGCCAAGCTTGGGCCTTTGATTTTTATTAACGAGCCAAGTTCAAACACACACTACTCAACAAAGCTTGGCTCGTTTACAGCCCTAAGTAGTACTGAGAGGTCACGTCTTCCATCTTGTATGGTGTAAGTCACTTTAATCCCCAAACCAACCCCCTAAAAAGGAAAAAGAAAAACCTACATGCATAGCATGTCCTCTGATATTACAAGTTTACAACCGATGAAATATGATCTCTGTAGTTAGCCATTGATAGGATAGTTGTGGCTCTCACTTGTTGTTAGCCATTGATAAGCAAGAGTTGTGGCTGCATGCATGTATTGACATTTTAGCATCCATGCAAATCATACAAATCTATGTGCATTTAGGAGGTATGCTGTAGGTTGGGTAATAAGGAAGCTTTCAAATGTTGTGGGAGTAAAAGGTTATGCTGGTGCATAGCTTACCGAGTTATTGGTTGGCTTGATTGCTTGATGACCGGGGAATTTTTTAAAAACTTTTGTTAGTAGTTATATTTGAACATTTGGATTCAACATATATATATATATATATATATATATATATGACCTCCCGAAATTGAAATCTAGCCATTTCAAATTGAAAGTTGGCCAATAGAATTTAAAAGTAAAATGATCAATTGACCCTTAGGTGTTTGCCAATATAATTTACTTATTTGATGTTTGGCATATAAAGTTAAAAGCTTGGTTCATCAAAAAAAATAAAGTTAAAAGTTTGATCCTTGTGTTGAGTGATGTGTTGTCCGGATCCACCTAAAAAATTGTTTGGCTGCCTTCTGCTCTCTCTCTCTCTCTCTCTCCATATATATATATTATTGTTTTCCAAAAGTTTTGTACGCAATTAGCGGCTTTTGGTATGTCTAAGTGATATATTCAATGTTCATATTCTCTATTCCTCAACTATTAAATTATCCATAAAAAAAAAAAAAGAAAAAGACTCTTATAAGAAGTTAAAAGGTTCAACTTATTGTCTTGAGGAATAGGTACATGGTAGGGAAAAAACTACCTCTTTACAATATAGAATGGTTACATGAATTTTCTTTTTCTTTTTTTTGGTCTATAGTAGGTGGAGGACCACTCATGGAGAAGTTTCCAAACACTAACATCAAATTATCCTTTCTTTATTTTAGGAATATTCTAACTTTTTATTTTATTTTTTTTTAATTTTTATCAAAGATATAATAAATTTAAACATATTGGGTCTACTTCAATTTAATTGTTTCTTATTATTGAGTTAAGAAACTAGTTGATTTTTGGTATAGGTGAAATTTGAACTTAGGTCCTATTAGACGAAAAAGAATTTTAGAAACTGAAACTAACTTAAACACACGAGTTGTCCAATTTAATTTCTTATAAGTAGTGTAATTTAGAATTTCACTCATATGCATTAGATTTTGACTTTGATGAAGACTTACCTTATTCATTATTGAGTAATTAAATTTATCTTCTTCAACTAATGCTACAAGTGGTTGTCATTTAATCATAATTATTGAATTAAAGTGCTCCATTTGTACCATGTTCTTTATGTTGCCAAGATCCTTTTAATTGAGGTAATAATAATTAAACCCACTCAAAATCACCAATTTAACTTTAGACCCCCTTCTTCAACTAATGCTAGAAGTGGATGTCATTTAATTATAGTTATTGAATTAAAGTGCTCTATCTGTACCATGTTCTTTATGTTGCCAAGATCCTTTTAAATGAGGTAATAATAATTGAACCCACTCAAAATTATCAATTTCACTTTAGACCCTCCCCCCTCCTTGTATTTAAGTAGAGCAATGTACTCTATAAATCTCCCCAAAAAAAAAAAAAAAAAATCCTTCCATGCTTTTCAAATAATTCCAATGTTCAAGAAACTTAAAAAAAAAAAACAATTTATCCATATTGCCATTTAGGACAACCTTTTCTTGTACCTTTTGGTTGTAATTTAAATATTCTGACCCTTGGATATGCCTGAAAAAGATAAACCTAGATATCATTTAGAATATATTAACTTTAGCCGACTCCAAAGAAAATGGGAAGACAAACTATGGCGAAAGCCAAAAGCTGATATCATTATAATTGCTAATGGGCCATTTTCACCCAAAATATATTATTAAACTAGTTGCTAACTAAATAAAAAGGTCACGTGATAATTTGTTTTAATAATATATACGAGAAGATATATTGCTTGATCCCTAATCCTACTACATCTGGCTTTGACCAATCACAGGCATATCCATCCACGAAGTGATTATGATGATATGCAGAATACTTCAATGGTTAGTTTGGATAGATGTATTTGAAGAGAAAGGTTTGGATTTTTTTAGGTTAAAAAAATTGAATAGAGTATGAAAATACCATATTTATTTATTTATGAATAGATTTGAAATTTATGGATTTTTAAATAATTGGGTGTAAGATGTTATTTCAAATTCATATTATCACAATCTCTTTTTTTTTTTTTTTTAGAGCGAAATATATACTTAAATCATCATGTTTTGATATATTTATATTTAACTAGTAATTGTTCTTCACATTATTAATTTTAAATCCTTAAATCTAAACACACCGTCGAAAAAGTTTCTAAACCATAGAATATGAATGAGTTTTCTTCAAATAAGCTTAAAATCAAGTTTTTTTTTAAAAAAATTATATATTTTATCTACTTTTTTTTTCCAAAAAAAAAAAAAAACGTTTCAACATTTCTAATGAAGACTACCCGTACCAGTATTTGAATTTCTCTCTCCCCACCCATGATATAATGCATATATAATATATAACAAAAAAAAAAAAAAACTGTATTATTAAATTAATATAAACCAATGAAAATTGTTATAGTTTTTGAGTGATTGAGAGATTGAAAGAAAGAAAAGAGAAAAGTGAAAACAAGAATTTTACGCTGTTCAGTTTGAATCATTTGAAATTTTGAATAGTCTACGTTCATTGGAAAAAGTCTTAAATGACTACACTTTACTGTTTAGAATTGTATTACAATGAACTTATTGCAAGGTTTATAAAAGCTATATAATCCTAAACCATTTCTGTACTTAATTTGCTTGTTCTACTAGTATGTGAGGTTACATCAGGTTTGCCCTGTGGGCCGTAATATCACTAACAAAAATTAGGGGTGGTGAAGAAAGTCCAAACCCATTTGCCCATTCAAACCTATCCACTTTAATTGAACTTAAACCCACCCAATTATTAGTTGGGTTAAATGGGCATAAACCTAATTAGACCCAATAATTATTGAGTTTTAACTAAAAACCCAATGAGACCCATTTAATCCAAAAATTTTTTATCCAAATTCAACCTAGCCCTTCCCTAAAATAAAATTAAAAAAAAAAAAAAAAAACCTTAGACATTTCAATGTTTCATGGTTTTCATTTTCCTTCATTTTCTCGACCTCCAAACACTTCTCTCTCTCTCTCTCACTTGCTCTCTCTCTCTGATCTTTCACTGTTCTTCTCTACACAAAACCTCATAAAAAGACGAAATAAAATACAGAACACAAAAATATATACAAAAATGAAGCTTGCTCAATTCAAACATGAAAAAAAACGTTTCAAAAATCTCATCTTTGAAGAAATAGAGAAAACCATCGGAGGGGGCAGGTGCGGGCTTATCGTCTCAGCGATCGGTGGAGGAGGCGACAGTCCAATCTTTGGCGGCATTGGCCAAGATCGGAGCAGCAGCCACCGCCATAGACTCTCTAGAAATTGAAGAAGAAGATGAGGAGGAGGAAAAATCGTTGTTGATATAGCAAGAAGCGAAGACCGTCCTTTTTTTCGCAATTGAGGCCATTGTAAAGAAAAGTTTTTTTCTTTTTCCGGGGAAAGTTTTGAGCTTGAAATGATATTTCTTTGTATTTGTTGCATTGTTTGGTTGCCAAGAAAGATAGAGAAAATAGAAAAGAAAAGAAAATATTTTTTTTATTTGGATTTTTAATATAATTGCTGACGTGGATGTGCTTATGTGAAATTTTTAATCCCAAGAATGGAGACTAGAGAGAGTGGAAAAGGGAATCCAAAAAAGTGTTGAGTTTTCACTTTAATGGCTTTGGATAATTGGGTAAGTTGAGGTTTACTCATAAAAATTAGGCTGGGTTGGATTTGAGTTAGAAGCAATTAATTAAATGAATTTTAATAGGTAAGTAAATTTTATATACTCAACCTAATTATGCCCATCTCAAACCCACCTATTCGACATCCCTAACAAAAATAAGTTATCCCAACCCCCAACCACACTAGAAATGAAGTTTTTTTTTTTTTGCTGGGAAGCAGGTTTTACATCCATCAAATCGAAGAATGACTTCTTCAATACAGCCTGCAATATTTAATAAATGGTAGGAAGCAGCATGATTCAAGATAGGCTTAGGGTGTATCCTCTTCTTTTTTTTCTTATTGATATTATCATTAAGAACTTGAAAATGGGAATAATTTTAGTAATTATTTATCTTGTGGCTGAGCTTAGTTAAAAATCAAAACAGGCAATTCAACTCTATAATCAAACTCGACTCCATTGGAAGCAACTGAAATGATGGGTTTGGTCAACTGCCGACTCATAATAAACTGAGATCTTAGTGGTTAACCTGTGGTTGCCTAAGTGCGTGACTTTTTCATGGTGGGCTGAGCACTCCGTTACATCATAATCAACACACCAAGATCAGTGACATCAGTCTATGGCATTTTATTCACACGTCGGTACGTACTACCCAAGGCTCTGTAACAATCTCTCTCTCTTTTTTTTTTTTTTTCTTTTTTTTTTGGTAGATGAATTATTATTGGCCTGTATTATACAATTGAAGCAAAGAATTGTGTACCATGATCGATGTTAACTTGTGTTCGTCTACTCTTATGCAATGCACCACGTGTTTTTTGATTTCTTTCTATTCCTTTTATCTTGCTGTTGTTGTTAACATGGCAGCTGAGAAACGAATAAATTATAATTTGAAAATTGATAGCAATGTTCAACAATAATAATTAAGTGATAGACATGCAACCAATAAGGCCCACCGTCAAATTGTCAAGGAGATTCATGCAAGTCACCATCCATCACTCTAGAGTCTAGATTGGTTCTCAAACAAGATTGGTAGCATTAATCTTACAATCTTAGAATATGTCATGATTAATTCAAGATCAAATTCATTTTGGTCTAGCAGTTTTTGGAGAACCTTAAAATATTTTAGCTTAATTTACGATGGGAAGAGATGAGATGGGATGGCCAAATGCCCTTTGTCTCTATCCATATACGTATACCAAAAGAAATTCGAGAAATTGGTTAGTCATATATCAAAGAATACATTCGAAAATCTTTATCAAAAAGAAACTAAAGAACGAATGTAACATATGAACCGTATGCTTTGTGACGTGCCTTTGTTTTTAAAGATTTAGAGAATATTGCTTCGGTTGGTGAGATTTTTTATGTTGATATTTTTGACTGATATGAGGCTATATGTTCACAGCAACTGGCACAAGTGGGACAGCAATTAGAGAAATGGTCTGCCCATGAACACATCTAAACGCTAAACCGTCGTCCAATTTCACATTATTCTAGAGTTTTGCGAGTTGGATCTTGGACTCTATGGGTCCGTTTGGATTGAGGGAGAGGGAGAGAGGGTGGAGTAAAGTAGAGTAGTGTAGATTTAACACAAAATTAACTTATTTTTAACCAATTCTACTCTACTCATCTCTACTTTCCCTCATTCTCCCCTTCATTCAAACAGGCCATATAAGTTCATGTTTTAATTGAAAAGTAGGCTTGTTTGTTTTATATCTTAAAATATAGAAACCTTAAAACAGAGTAAGAATATGGTGCGAAACGTGTTTTTAGAAAAATTTTGTTTGAAAAGTAGTAGGCTTGTTTGTTTTTTTATTTTTTTTAATTTATTTTTTAATTTTTTATTTTTTTATATGCGTTTGTTTTATTTTTATGTCTTAAAATATAGAAACCGTTTTTTTAATCTTTATTTTTTTTTTTAATTTGGTTTTGTTTTTTACATTCACAAAAACATAAAATAGAGTAAGAGTATGCTTAAAAACATGTTTTTAGTAAATTTTATTCCAAAAGCAATTCGGCCTAGTTTGTTTTATGTCTTAAAAATTCAAATATAAAAACTGGTTTTTTTTTTAATCGACATTCACAAAAGCATAAAAAAGAGAGAAATTTCAGCGAACAGCGTGTTTAAAACAATATTGTTTACAAAGAACATTGAAGGTGTTGTTTTCTACAATTATTTTTTATTTTGAATTTAAGAGCAAATATCTTTTATATATCATTTTTTTCCCCTTATAATGTATTCTGTTGAAAATACAACCGAACATATTATTATCAATTTGCTCATGTCAGGTGCGCTGAGATGTGGATAGCTAGAATGTTTTGCAGTGAACACTGAGCAATATAACTGCTAAGTGACATTCAAATCAAAACAGAAAATTGGTCCTACACACCATTTTCTTCATTTTCAGTTTCGAGATCTTGTTTTCCAAAATAGGTGCTAAACCAAAAAAAAAAAAAAAAAATTGATAACATTATTGTTTTTTGAAAACTGGTTTCAAATACAATTTAAAAAAAATGAGAATCATGTAATGGAATACACGCGTAATTTTCTTGTTTCACTTGTACTTTTAGATCGGATGCAGAAAACGTGATTTAAATATTTTTAACGTGACTAAAAGGAAGTCTTTTTGGGCTATCTTTCAATCAAGTTATTGTGATGGGAATCGAAGTGGAGGTCTTTCCAGCCGACTGGGATTTCTTTTGGTTTGGGATTTTGTTTGTGTCTCTTTCAGGCTTCAGTTCAGATAATGCGTCATTTGCTCTCTCTCTCTCTCTCTCTCTCTCTCTCTCTCTCTCTCTCTCTCTCTCTCTTCAATATTGTATAGGAACATCTTTACTGGACTCATGATCCATCATCCATCGCCATCTTCTATACGATTTTCTTTTTTGATAAAATCTTCTATACGATTTTCTGTAACCCTAAACGTGCCATTACTTTATTATTGAGTACTAATTGGTCTACATTCAATACATTTACTGACGTCTATCAAATCTCTATCTCTATCCTTTCATCTTTATCATTCTCTTTTAGTGTTTTTTATCCTTTCATCTTTATCATTCTTTTTTTTTTATTGTTTTTTATCCCACTAGATCATGGAGGGACTCGAGCAAATAAGCCAATCCATTAGTGTGACTTTTAACAACTTTTTCTTTTCGTTTTTTAAGCTTATTTGTTTATGCATAGTGTTTAAAAATCACAATTTTTTTTTTCTTTTTAATATACAACTACACTAATGCTCTCTTTATTTTGAAGAAAAAAGTAAAGTATTTTACATGTAAAATATTTTTACATGTTTAGTATGATATAAAATAATTCAAGCAAATCACCGAAACCAGTAGCTTAACCACCAACGCTAACTCAATATGTGAGCTACATAGGCAACCGCCTAAGGCCCCCAATAAAAATAAAAATAAAAAAAGGCCCCAAAATTTTACCAATAAAGATATTCAGGTATCAATCAAGCACAAAATATTTACCAATAAAAAAGTTATTATTATTTTTTATCAAAGAAAAACCAATTAAAGAAAAATCTTGTCATTGGATGTAGCAAAGATTGCTTGTTTTTCTCAAATTTAGAGTGTAGAGCTCATTAATCTCTTACACACAAATGTTAAAAAAACTCTTTAATCTCTCATTTGTAAATAAATATATACTCAAGTTTTATTTAGAGAAATCAAATATATAATTTTATTAAAATTTTCAATCATAATATTTTAGTATTTAGTTGCTTCAATAAAAAAATAATGTTTATTTTAGTTGTATAATCATTGATTAATACGATGAATTCATTTTAATTTGTAATTTTGCATCTAAAACATATATTTTACATGAAAAAAAAAATTTAATTAAATATTTTATTAATATTCAAAATATAAGAATATGCCCAATTAAAGTAGTCACTTTAGGCCTCATAATGCCTTGAGTCAACCCTGTCAACCATTGGAGATGTTGGTGTTGGGGTTTGGTAGCTGGACTGCCAGAATAGTGGCTCCGACAATTGCCACTAGAGTGGTGTCTTTAGTGGCCGAACTGCTATCACTAATGGCTGGAATGGTGCCTACGGCCATTAAAATTTCCGCAGTGATGGCCATAATGATGGCTTCAATTATCAAACTTTTGTCATCAATTGTCGAAATAATGTCTCCAGTGACCAGATTGCCAACACCAGTAGTTAGAACAATGGCTTTGGTGATTGGACCACTGGCATTGATCTTCGAAGTGATAGCTCTAGCCATTGAACTGTTGGCATTAGTCATCGAAATGCGAGTCCGACCACTAGACTATCAACATTAGTCATTGGAACGAAAGCTTTGGCGGCTGCCCAAGCCATTAGACTATTGACTTAGCCACCAGATATGGTGAGGGGAAGCCACCATGTGTTTTCGTCAAATGTTTTACCAAAATTTTAAAAGTAAACCATTTTACAACTTTTTGTAAAATATTTTTTTGGTTAGTGAAAAATATTTTACAAGTTTGACCATATTTACATGTAAACAAACACCTGAAAATGGGAAAACATTTTAAGGAAAATACTCTACTTTAAAACAAACAGAACGCAAATTCATTAAAAAAAAAAACCTACATCCAAATAGGTATTACCTTTGCTAAGAGCATTCGTATCAGTTTGTCTAAAGTTTTCATCTATTTTAACAAAAGAACATATTTTTTTTCTATTTTACACAAACACTTTTGAAAGACACCCACATAAAATTATTTATTATACATTCTATTTTCTTTAAATAATAATTTTTTTATATTTATTTTTATTATTTCACCTACCAACACACATTCACTCTCTTCCTTTTCTATATATATATATATATATATATATATATATATATAGAGAGAGAGAGAGAGAGAGAGAGAGAGAGAGAGAGAGAGAGAGAGAGAGAGAGTCTACATGGGTGTGAGAAAGGAGAGAAAAAAATTAAAATAACAAAATAGAAAAATAGAAAAATATAGTATCTATGTATATTTACAAAATTACTGTAGCAATAATGTATATTTATAATGTTATGGATGGACTGATGCAAATTGTGGGGGGTAAAGGCGTCAAAACACCAGATATGCCTTGGGCCTGGTCCGAGAACGTGGACTCCGCCAAGGGGGCCATAAGTCGAGAGTAGGGCCTCCTAAAACGGGGGCCCAAAGGCCCTCCGACCAGGGGGTCGGCCAGTTGGGAGAGAGTCCGAGGAGAAGGTCTCCTCGGACAGCAGGGTCAGGGATTGAAGAGTGCAGTACGGCTCCCAAGGAAGAGCTTTTAAAGCTCAACGAGTCATACCAAGCTTCAACGAGACGCCGAGGAGGGGGACAAGGGAGACGTGCACTGCATAAAGTTGCTGCAACCGTATTAAAAGCTTCTCACCTACCCGCCTGGCTGCATTAATGGGGAGGTGACTTCTGAGGGGACGGTAGTCAGCTTTATAGCCATTGGGGAGCGATTTCTAGGAAAAGATGGATTGGAAAGGGACCTAACATGATGGCTGCACGAATGGAAAACAGGGAGGGGGAATGTAAATAGAGAAGGGGAGGCCACTGAAAAAGGGATCCGGACCTTTTCTCCACGAAGAAGACTCTCTCTCCTTTCCTAGAAGAGCAAGGGAAGCCTGAACCGAAACTTCTCAGCCAGCGTCTGAGGAGGGCCAAAGTCCCTCCACTTGTTCATTGCACACCGATAGTGAACTTAGTCCATACGCTATCGCTCTCCTGAGCCCCAGGAAGTCTAGGCTTCAAGTCCACTCTCTACAAATTCTATTGTGTAGGCCACTTGGGCCAGCACAGCCACGCATTTGGGCCTAAGGCCTACTTTGTGTCCTTACACAAATAATTTTTGAGTAAAAATGTGTAAAACTAATAATTTTGTCTATGTTGCAATGTTTGGTATGAGTGCTCTAACAACTTTTTATCTTGTTTGCTTTCCTTTTCTCTTTTGATAAGTAAATAATGGAGGAGAGAGAAGGTAAAGTTTGAATCTTAAATATGAACTGCTCCTATTTTTAGTTTATTTATTTAGGTACAATTTTTAAAGTCTCATTTTTTTTTTCTAGATATAACTTATTTTAATCAACTTGCAACAAATAAACAAATAAGTTCCAACTGCATTTAAGCCAATCTTATTGGCTTTGGAGAACAAAGCAAGCCTATAGTGTGATGGGTTACCCTAATTAAAAAAAAAAAAAAATCAAAGTAATTTGTTTCGATTGAAAAAACAAAAAGTTGAAAAACTGTTTTTTTCCCTCGAAAGTTTTTTTACCTTTTAACTCAAAAATCAGTGTCAAAAGATTCCAAAAAATACTAATTTTTTTTTTTGTATAGAAAATGATTTTTAAATACCTCAGATTTTTTTCGTCAATCAAAATCCAAACTGAATTTTATTACTGTCCTCACCATTTTTAATCGGGAACCTGATCAAACTCGATTAAACAGCAATGACTGACTTCTCCACAGGGTCTTTCTTCGAAGTTTTGCCTCTGAAGTAACACCAGTGGCCAGCTACAGAAGTGCCCCTAATATCATGCAACTTAAAATGAACCGTACAAATATTGTGGCTCGAAAATGGACCATAATCACCAAAAAGTTCCAACTTCCTACAACCTGAAAAGGCAGCAATTGGTCACTGAGTCATAAATCACCTTTTAATCAAGATTAGATATGTTAACACTTTACAGAGACCAGCTTAGTTGTCAATTAATTACTTTAATAAGTCCTTAACGCTGTCTCCTACTCTCCTCTCCTTGCTTGGCCATCATAATTGCAAATGGACTTGGAAACATTGGCATTTGGAATGGCTAAATGGAGATATCGTTTCATTTTAAGGGTAAAACACGGAAGATGAACCTTTTTTCATACGGAAAATTATTGTTTTACACTCTCGGATGTATAATATTTTACACTACATTTGCACTTAAACGTTAAATGTCTACATTTTACATATATGATGAATGAAACAATTAAAGCTATTTTTGTTTTTCTTTTTGGCTAAGATAATAATAAATAAATATTAAGTATATTTCATTTTAAATAATTTATTCCAGAGGTTATTATAAATTAAATTTTATAGTTTCGAAGTTTTCAAAATTAAAGCATAAAGTGCTTCTTCTTCTTTAATTTTTTTTTGGGTGTGGATGATTTGATAGTTACAATGGGGAAGAGAGAGATTTGAAATAACAAGAAGTGTCAATTTTATCATGGCCCTCAGCAAATAATTAAACCATGATGTTTAATATTCTCATAAATTAAAGTATATATTAAATCTTATCAATTTGTAAGTTTTAAATCAAACTTTGGGCTTTTAAAATCATATTGAATTTACCAAGAGTCTTGTAGTTCAACTAGTTGCTACCTCTTGGTGTTTTTAATGGGGACATCCATGGTTCAAATCCTCCCTCCTCTAATTATTGATTTACTTTTTATTAAATCATATTAATTTAAACTTTTGACTTCTAGATTTGAATTTGGTGGATTGATTTTTGGGTTTGGTTGATATGTTTAAGTCAATGCGATTTTGAAACTACAAGGTTTGTTTTGAAACTAGATAAACTATAACCTATAGGGTTTAATTTGTAACAATCTTGAACTTCAATGTTTAATTTGAAACTTTTGAATTCATCCTTAATATAACATTTAAACAATTTAATCCAAAATCTTAAACCTACGAATTTGTTTGGCAGAAAGTAAAAGAATGAAATAAATATAATAATAAAACATCTTTTAGGAGTGATTTGTTTAGTAAGAAGAAATGGAACTGTTACAAGGGAATTACATTTCATTTAATTTCTTTCTACGTATAATACTCAGTGAGTACGATAATGTCATACTCATTCTTCTCACGTAAATGGTAAATGGTGAATCCCATTTGTGAGACCTATTATTATGTGGGATGAGAGAATGTGGCATTTTTGTACTCCTAGAATATTGTATAATTACCCCATCTCATTTAGAGGAATACTTATTTCTTTAATGAAATAGAGATAGAATACTAATTAGACAAAGTATAGCTACAAAATTAATTGTAACCTAAGACTATAATCTTATTCAATATCTTTTTACTGAAGATGAATTTTGACAAATCCACCATTAGATTACATCTTTCTCTTATATCCTCTACAATTACAAAATTTCTAGAAGATTAAAGATCAATAGTTATGTTATCAATAAATTATTTAAATTGCAAGTTTTTGTAGTTTAAAATTATGTGTTAGGACATATGTGGAATTTGTTAGAACATATGTGGAACTTGTTAGAACATATGCTATTGTATATTGGCTAATTCTTTGACAAAATGCACTTTACTTGTAATTGGGTAGATCTCGGATGGTTTAAGTCTTCAAGAAACATGTTGTTCAAATTAAGAGTTAAAGTCATGCAAATCTGTCCAAGAAACAAGTGAAGAAGGGCTATATTTTAAAGCTTGATAGCTAGCTCGATAGATTGTTTCTATCGAGATTTAAAAGACAGTTTTAGCCCGATACTCGACAGCAGCTCGATAGATAACCTATCTATCGAGATTTATGATAATTAGATTTCCAGATTTTTTTTCACACATATCCATGTATGTTTGTGTAGAGTTTCCTTTCCCACAACCCTAGACATATATAAGGATTATTTTAAAGGCCATTTCAGTTGATGCAAGCGGATGCAAAGTGATTATTCATACATATTGTGACCGAAGACAATTTGCCCTAGTTCATCATCTTCTTTGTAGAAGCTACTGCGTCTTTACGCCAAAGGTTTTGTAACCAAGGAGCTTCTTGATCTTTATTATTTGGATGAATTGAAGAATTTTGTAGCCAATTGTTTGGGGGTCTTTTTTGGTTGCTCAGCCATGTGTGGTCCCTTAGAGGGGTGACCTTGCTAGACCTGGGTTCATTTGGGGAGTTGCATTCAGAACTCAACATTGGGCCACGTGGTCCAATGGCTACCAGCGTACTTTAAAGCCTATAAAACCGTTAAAGCCAAAGTTTAAGAATTACAATAATGGTTGGATAAAAATGTAATATGTGTTTGATATAATAACTTTGATTAATAGTTGTAATAGTAGTTGGAATAAAGTAATATGTATATAAATGTAAAGTAATCATGTACTCAATGATGTATATTTAAATATATAAAAGCAAAGTCACTTATCTTTGTATAGTTTGTAGCTCTAACTGTACAACTTCTGTGAGTTGATAATATCCCAGCATAGTGACCCCAGCAATAGTGAAGCAATTTGCCATGATAACTTTAAGATTGAGGGGGAAAAAATGGTGCAACTAGAAGGAGAGAGAATATATCCAGCTGTGTGTAGGGGCTGGTTAAGTTTGCCCCTCTTATCATGCACTTAAATGAGTTTTCCCCTTGACAATACTCTTTTAGTTATCGTGAAGTTGTGAATAGTGTTTGCCTTCCATGAGACGGGTTTTTTGTATGGTGTATTTGTGCCTTCTAAGAGAAGGGTTTTATGTAAGATAGATTTGTGTCTTCCATGAGAAAGGCTTTTATAAGAAATATTTGTGCCTTCCATGAGAAGGCTTTTATAAGATATATTTGTACCTTCTAGGAGAAGGACTTTAATATGAGATCTTGATGCCTATTAGGAGAAGGGCTTTAGCATTAGAAGTTTATGCATTCCATGAGAATGGCTTTTAGTATGAGTGTTTGATATCTTTTGAGAAGTACGGAAATGGTAAAAGATATAAATGGTAAAAGATATAAATGCTTTGTGGGATGTAGTATTTGTAATATGTACAAAATATGGAAGTATGAGAGATATGGAGGTTAAAGATAGTAAAAATATGAGATTATAACCGTTGGAAAAGTTGTAGAGATTGGTTTCCAGGATGAAAGATTTTGTAAGAAAAGAGTATGGAGATGTGTTTTGGTATTTGGAGATATTAGTAGGAAGATATGTGTATTTTCTGAATATGAAGAGTAGAAGAATGAGTATAAGAGGGGTAATAGTGTTGTAGTGTGTTTAGCAATGTAGTTGGAATTTACTACTAGGCTTTTCTACTGGAGGATGTAGAGATTGCTTTCTAAGAGGAAATATTTTGTAAGAGAAGAATATAGAGATGTGTCTAGGTATTTAGAGATAGGAGCAGTAAGATAGGTGTATCTTCTAAATATGGAGAGAGAGAATAAATATAAGAGAGGTAATAGGGCTGTAGTGTGTTAAGCAATGTTGCTGGGATTTACTATTGGGATCTTATGCTGGAGGATGTATGAAGGCTTGTGATGGGCATTTATGAGCTAAGGGCTGAAGACTTTAGTTCCTAATTTAGAAACTAAAAAACTTAAAAGATTATTAGAGGGAGAGAGAATAGAGAAGTTTTTATGAGAGAGTTGTTTTTTTTCCATTGGTGTCCGCCTTTGAGGTGTTGATAAAGGGTTCTAATTATAGCTGAGTTTAAAGGGGTTTTTTAGCAAATGATTTCAGCCAAAATCTATTCCAAATTGCAATGAATTTTTAGAAAATCCATCCTAGGATTTGGCCAAAAATGGTATGTTTAGTTTTAAGGTGTTCTTGTTGTTTTGGGTAATAGCTACTGGGGAAAGACTAGCAGAAAAGATTTTAACAAGAAAAAGATAGTTACTCAGTTGGTTTTAGTTCTTAACCAAATGAGGAAAAAAACAGTAATGTTAAGGCTGCTGGGTCAGCTGTCACAACTGTTCTTAAAAAGCTGTCCCAACTGTCAGGAAAAGCTGTCCCAGCTGTCATAAGTCAGCTGTTGCTTTGGGCAGAAGCAGATCAAGTCAGATGTTAGGCTGCTAGGATGGATATTTCATAGATCTGGCTGAAGATGATAAGATCTCTTTTAAGGGTATCTTGCTAGTTTGGGTATAGCAACTGGCTGATGGGATTTCAGCATTAAATGGCTGGTAATATTAGTTTCAACCAGGTGTCAAGTGCTGAATATACTGCTGGGGTTCTGTTGGAAATGCTTCCTTTTTTGGGTGTTTGTATTTTTGGTCTAAAATTCTATTACAACACATTATAATAGAATAATTGGTTGATAATTAATGAAGTTTTAGAAATTTAGTCAAGGTCTTATTATGTTGTGACTTAATCTTGGTGAGCAAGAAGAGCATTTAGTACTCTACTCTAGCAACTGGCAGAGGGATATCTAGTCTGATTGTGGCAGACAGTAGCTGGGTATTAGAGATATCATGAATATTCTATATATTTAGAGTTTAAAGATAGCTAATCAGATTAGGCCATGTGTTTGAGTTGGATTTTAGCTGAAAGTAGTAATGTAGTTTATGTAGAATAATACAATTAAGTTTCTAAATTTGTATAGGAACAGCTAGGGTTTGAATGAATAGTTATTTGTTCAATATTTAGATGACTAGGATATTGAGTATTTGTCATATGATGAATATTAAGTTTTAGGGAAAGAGCAATGGAGAGTTTTGTCATTTTAAGTGCTATGTAATAAGAGATACTTATCATATGTTACCCACTACACACGACTCGTCAGAGTTTAGGAAGTTGGAGAAAACATGCCCAGTAACATGTTTCTTTTATCAACTTTGAACTGCTTGAGCTTTACTGAACATACCACTTGGCCCTCCAAACCACAACTTCCAAAGTTATCCCAAAGAGACTCATAAGCTTAGATCATAAGCTGAAGATGAGATGACACACCTTGGGTTTTGTTGTCATTTTGTGTGAATATGAGCTTTTTTTGAAGAAGCCACTTTCCATGAATATGAGAAAGATAATATGGGCTGTGAGCTTTAATTCATTGTGTGAGCCCGATCCATATGTTGATATTGATGATATCATGAGTTACAATCCCAATTGATGAAAAGGAAATGTGGACCATAAATTTGCCTCTAGAAGTAAGGATCTCATGGGCCATGTGAGCCCGATCCATGTAGTTGAATGAAATATGAGCTTATTTTGCGCTTTAAATAGATTTACCTAAAAAAATCAATAATATGTTGATGTGGCATGGGTTGCTAATGAAGTAGTGCCACGTGAGGCGAAAAAGAGTCCTCAACATTTAGCCCCCCGAGTGCATGAGCTTGTACTGCAAGGGCATGCATAAGTAGAGGCTTTGCTTGAAGACTTTTTTAGATGAGTCAGTCTGAGATTGTTGACTGCTGGAAATGATGCTGCTGGGTTGAAGGTAGCAACGTAATGTTGCAGCTGGTCAGAACTGCAGTTGGGTTTAGTGCTGCTAAAGTGCGGGCAACAAGGTAATGTTAAAGTTAGTCAGGATTGCAACTGGGTGCGATGCTGCTTTGATTATGATTGAGTTTGTTGAAGTCGATGCATTTAGAGTTGACTTCATTCTTGTAATTGCGATCGCGGTTGGTCCATTTAGAAATATTTTGGGCAGAATTTTCAATGCTACAGCTAGAGAGGATACAACTATTGCTTCAGTGGATCGAAGTTGTTACTGCTGAAAGTTTGAATACTAAGCTTACGGCTGAGGCAGTTTAGAGTGATTTTGACAGCATAGCAGATGAATATTTTGATGATACTGCTGGTTGTAGTCAATTCTTGAAGAAATTTGATAGAGTTGTTCAAGATAATATGAGCTTTCCATTGAGATTTCGTCATTGTTGGAAGAGTTGCTTTAGGAGGCATAGAGATTGCATGGCCATTTGTAGGATCGGTTGCATGATTATGATTGCATTGATAGAGTCATAAGTATTGATCATGTTGTAGGATCTAATAGCACTGCTGGAGTAATAAAATAGGTGTTGCTGGACATATAGAGATTCAATGTAGCAGAAAGTTCCATAGTTGGAGTGGTAGCTTTGATTTAATAGGTGGAGTGACTAGTTTTCATGTAGATCTATATGTAGTCTTCTCAAATAGATAGTGAGAGACCAAGCCCCCAAGTGTAAGAGCACTGCAACTTTGATGATGGCGTTGCAAAGATTCCAGCGGTGTGATGCATAAGACCACTATGATTCCAATAATGTAGTGCGTGGGACTACCACAGCTTTGAAGGGGGTGCGTGGGATTGCCACGGCTTGATATAATAGTACTTCAATGAATAGAGCTTCATTTCTTGCTTGTAATTTTGTGAGAGTGCCGAATTGATGAGTAATGTGTTTTTGAAAAAAGTTGGCTGTTGTTGGACCAATAGACATGTATATTAGAAATGTCTCCATTAATATTGTTATGGTAAATATCCAATTGCAGCCCCCAAAGATGGAACCTTTGGATTGATAAGACCAAGCCCCCAAGTGTAGAGAGGCCTTGCATAAGCATATATTAGCAAGTGAGGAGTACCTTGACAAATTCAATAGTGAAATTGGCACTTTGCTATTTGAAATAGTGTAGGTGTTTGTGGTAATAATCTTGTATTATGATTGCTTGGTTGAGCATGCTAGATCAGTAAGTTTGTCTACTAAAGGCAGCTATATAGACTGATGGATCTGCTGGAGTTCTGAATATGAGTAGCTGGGGTTTGTTCTGTTTGCCTAGGCAGGTTGTTGGGTGTGTGTCAGTTTACTGCTGGGGTAATCTTTTCTTGATTTGAATAAGTGATTCATCATTCTGGATGACTTTGTGATTTGCTTAATGTAATGACTGTCGAATAGATGATAATGATTGACAATATTTGATCTTTGTGTCATTGTCTATGAAGGAAGTAACATTGGCAACTTCTAGGAAAGTATGGCTGGCATGAGTTTCAGCGGTAAGATAGAAAATACCAGATTGATGGCAACATCTAGATCCAGCAATAGAACAGTATGATGACAGCTTTCCTCTTGTTTTTAGGAAGTAAGTTCAGCTGAACCTCTTGTTACCCTTAAGTAAGAATCAAGGGTGCCACTTGACAATGTTGGTAGATGATTCTTTGTTGGACTTAGATATTTTGGAGACTACTTCATCTTTTCCAGTGGTAGGTGGATTCTTGTCAAATTGTTTGCCATTGGCTTCTTGCATTTTTCACCATTTGTTGGGTCATGATCAGAAGCAACAAAGACTGTGGAGTACTCATCTTGCTTCCCAGCGGTGCAAGGCTTTTACTGATACAACAACTTTTCAAACATTTGCAACAGCTGGGTAGATTGTGTGATGTGAAGATACTGCAGTAGGTAGTTTGGAATAGTGCCATGGAATTGCTGGATGCATTCAAGTAACCCTTGGATCTGAGTTCAGGGAGTTGGAGAAAACACGCCAAACAACATGTTTCTTTTATTAATTTTGAACCGCTTGAGCTTTACTGAACATACCTCTTGGCCCTCCGAACCACGACTCCCAAAGTTTCCCCAAAAAGACTCATGAGTTTGGATCATAAGCTGAAGGTGAGATGACATACCTCGGGTTTTGTTGTCATTTTGTGTGAATATAGGCTTTTGTTGAAGAAGCCACTTTTCATGAATATGAGAGAGGTAATATGGGTTGTGAGCTTTGATTTATTGTGTGAGCCTTGATTCATTGTGTGAGCCTGATCCATATGTTGATGTTGATGATATCATGAGTCATGATCACAATTGATGAAAATGAAATGTGGCCATTAATCCACCTCTTGAAGTAAGGATCTCATAGGCCATGTGAGCCTGATCCATGTAGTTGAATGAAATATGAGCTTATTTTGGGTTTTAAATAAATTTACCCAAAAAAATCAATAATATGTTGATGTGGCATGGGTTGCCAATGATGTAATGCCACATTGGGCAAAAAAAGAGTCCTCAACACCAACATCTTCCTTAAGTTGGTGTGTTAGTCACGTACTTAGATTTATACAAAGGAGTAAGCTGCGTATTGGGATCCGTGCATCAATTGGTTAGTCACGTACTTGGAGTTGTGCATTGAAATGAGAGATTGTCACTACATTACAAGTCCAATTGTGTATTAGGGTAAGAGTTTAACTGTAGGTTGATATAAAGTACTGTGATTTCTTTACTTGTAACTGCTTGTTTTGATAATAGTGAATTTTCGGGAAGTGGTAATCATAAATTCATTCAGTGGGGTTTTGCTTTAGTGGTTTTGCTTTAGTGGTTTTCCTCATTCGTAAACAAATCACCTGTGTCAAATTTATTTTTCACTGTATTTAGTTATTTTGTAATTTGTTTGTGCTACCACGCTGATTGCATGTAATTGAATTTAATTAATTTCACTTGACTAAATTAATTGATTGAGTTACCAAATGGGTCAATACATTATTGCCCTATCACTATGTTAGGATTAGTGCTCTTAAATCTTATTGTATGATGCTATGTATAATATTATGAATGATATTATGTATGAGTTAATATTGTGATTGATAATTTTGTTTTATTATAATCTAAAATAATGGTAATATGAATATGAGACATTATCATATAGTCTATGAGATGCATAGTATGTGATTTATGCGAAAAGTCACAGAAGATGTAAATCACAAGTTCTTTGTAAACTCAGAATTGTAGTTCGTAGTCGGTGATGAAATTGGGCATTTCATTTGTGGAGACTATAACGTATCAACTAAGATGATTTGTCTTGATTATGAAAATAGAGATTTCTAGTTGATTTGTTGATATGTTTTAAGAGTTAAGACATATTGAATTGGACTGCTATGAGATTTATTATTCTCTTAACGACTATCAATTGAATAATAAATCTCATGAATTTTATTTATATGAACTCTTAATCCTGAGAGGATAATGGACCTGATCATGAAGTGTAGGTTGCTTTGATATATCAAGAGTGAGATCCAAAGTAACGGTCAAAACCATAGTAAATTAGGCAGCCACATTTAGTGTTGATGGAACATATATTCTCAAGATGGAATTCATAGTCTCTTAATGAAGATATAAAATATTCTATTGAGATAAGTTTAATGGATCAGTTATTCAAAGACTTAGACTTAACCACTTTAGTAAGAAGTTACTAAATATATATTTATGAAATTAGATTTCATAAATATATGTTGAATAACTATAAAGGATTAAACCGGGTACTCAAGAATAAGATGTAGTAATTGATAAAGTGGTAGTTTACATTCATGACTTTGTATTACTACTAATATTTTATGAAGGGGTTGCATGTATAGTAAAGTCTTGGGATATAATTTATTAAAAATGCCTAAAGTGCAACTATATTTATATAGTGGTATTAAATATAGTTAATAGTAACTTTGAACTTGTCAAGAGTTAACAGAAAAGCACAAGGCCCATTGGAGCTAGTGTTTTATTAGTCCCTTTTGGTCCCACTCTAAGCCACACACTTAAACTCAATTGGAAAGGCTCAAAAGGCCAACCAAACTAGATAATCAGTTAGATACAAAGGGAGAAACGTACAGAATTTTTGGGGTGTGAAAAAGTAACAACACTATTGTGATATGGTGTGTAAGTAGTGTTAGACACTTTGACATTCTCCCTTGAACAAAAACTGATTGAGATATCACACATATTGGGCATTAGTGAAATTGAAGTAAAGATTAAAAATGTTCTCAAGAACTTATGATCTTTGGTTTTGAAATTCACTGCATCAAGGTACACTTTCTTGTTCTTAAATTCTGAAACTTACATAGTACATGTTAACAATTATGAAAGAAGTAAATCTGTTATTTTTCCGCTGCGTATGTTTTGTATGTGAAACAAACATGTATTTATCCATCACATTATGTATAAATTATAAGCTCTTAGATCATATAGTATATAGTATTTGATTGACACAAAATTTGACATATGTATTAACAACATAGACAACATGCAATTCAACAGTTAGATTTTTAAAATATGTAGCATTGTTTATTTTATTGAGTAAAATTGTAGCCTTATGCTATAACCAATTTTGACTAAATTTTTTCCATACCAATTTTATTTCTATTTAAAAAAAAAATACAAATAAAAGATGAATCGTAATTAAAAAGGTAAAGTCATATATTTCTTTCTTTATAATTTTTTCTTTTATGAACTTCCAAATACACTAGGAAAAATTACACTGTGAGAACCCAAGGATCGAAAATTGGAAGCACCGCTGTAGCCTTTAGTTGTTCCTCATGGAGAAGCATCCATGGCCCAAGAGTGAGGTTGCTTGAGGGGAGAATGGGAAGTGACAGAGAGTCCTTGGGGAATATAAGAGGCGAAAGTGGGCGCCTTAGGGGATAAACAAGATATTTGTGAGAGATTTCTTATAAAGTCTCACCAACTCCTCCACATTAAATGGCTGATAGCAGCTTTATTCGCTGCATTAATGAGGAAGTGACCTGAACAGTAGATCAACAGCTTAGCAGCTTCTTCCACCACTTTCATCAGAAGTCTAATGGGACAATTGTCCTAAGGAGATTTAGGAGGATTGGAGATGGAGCGCTAGGATGCAAGAAGTCATGGAGTATATAAAGGAAAGAGACTCTCAGATAAAATGGATCAGAAAATAATCAAGGAGAGGGATTAGAGCCAGAACAGTAATTGAGAGATAAAGAATGAACAGTGTACGTAACAACCTAAAAACATTGTCCTCAGGTAAGCTTGCAAAGATCCATCTACATATTGAAATCTAAAACTTTTTCCTCCTCCTTCTCTTTGTCATTGGTCGAAGCCCAACTTTTTCATCCCACTCTCTTTACAAATATTTATTGACTTGGGCCGGGTTTGAGAACATCAATTTTACTATTCTAAGTTGGCTTAGACTACTAAAATTTTGTGCCCTTACGTACACCATATTTCATTTTATTTCATTTCCTTATTATCTACTCATTCTATTTTTATATTTTTTATTAACTTGAATTTTGTCACACTATATTATACTATATTAATTTCTTAAGATTTTTATAGCATGTATAGACAACATTTATCTTAAGTTCTTCCATTTTTTTAAACACTAGACTTCCATTCACACATTAATATCCATGACGATAGTGCAACTCTAGGATTTTTTTTTCTAGGGGTCAGTAATAAACATAAATTATACAAAATTTAAAATAAAAGAGAACTTGAATATATTGACATTACAAAAAAAAAAATAATAATAATGCAAATTCTGGAGGTTTTACAATTGCCTTCTACAAGAAGACTTCGTATTTTGAAATTATTGCACGATAGTTTCATTATCAATCATGTATATTACTTCTCTTTCAAAATATTTTTTTGAGCGAATATCTCTTTCAAATTTGGTAAGATCTAAATGGTTTTTTTTTTTTTTTTTCAAATTTTATATCAAATTGGATTGTTGTTAGACTTTTTTATGTTTAAAAAATCCAAGATATTATTAAGATGATCAAATTCAAGCTTATTTCAGTTAGGCTTAAAAAAAATTCATAATTGGATTGTTCAAAATTTTATTTTAGTGGGTAAAAATTATCAAATTAAATTAAAACATTAATATATAAAAATAAAATAAAAAATTTGCCAACTCAGGGGGTTTGAACCCCCTGTAATTAACATGACGCTGTCCATTAGACAAACAATTCTTAAATTTAGTTTAGCATGCTTGACTTACGTTTGTGAGATCCTCTTATTTTGTTGAAACTGAAAACTTTTCATTGAAAGTACTATAAATAAAGGTAAAAATTAGCTGAAATAGTACAAAGACTTATGAACAGTGCAATGAGACCTATAAATAATAGCAAAAATAAGCTGAATAGTAAAATAAATTAGCAAAAATAATCTATTCCAGATGCACACTTAGAGTAATGCCACAGGTACAAATTATTTTATAACATTTTTACAAACTGTTGATATGGTTAGCTTCTTATTGGTTTTTATCTTGACCCATTATTAACATCACTTTTTTATTTACCAATAATTACTCACTACATCAACAGTTTATAAATTTTTTTTTGTAAAAAAGTTCGTATCTTTAGGGTTATTCATTTATTAGCCAATTAAAATTTTAAGTTCTCCCTCATAATTTAGTAATTCCCAAAGTAAACGTGATTTAGTCAGAATTGAACTACTAGAATTATTTCAATCAATTTCATGCCAATCCAACTCCAAATCCCTACAACCAAAGAATCAAATTTCATTGAATTCGTCAAACACCCAGAAAGCTTTTGCAAAAGAATATACCAAAAAAAATAAAAAATAAAAATGTAAAGTTACTAACCATATGGGTCTGTGGCAAGGCAAAGGACAAAGGAATGGGTTTGTGACGGTGGAAGAAAATAACGAACCCACTCCTAATAAGAAGACTTTAAAAAAAGAAAAGAGAGAAAGAAAATTGATTCCATATTCATGATTAGCAGTGTGGTTGAGAAAATTTTACTTTAAATTTTCTGAGCCGGAGTTAGTGGTTTTGGGCTTCACCTTCTTCGGCTTGTGTCTCTCTCAACGTTTCTGTCTTCTTTTTATCAGGTTCAAAACTTCAAAGTTCAGAGAATTGATTTTGGTATTTTACTATTTTTAAGTCTAATGTGTGTTTTTTTTAGTAAGTTAACAGCACACCAACGAACGTATTAATTTGACACAGGTGTAAAGTTTAAGGAGAAAATTGACTGAAATAAAAGTTGGGGGGTGTAGTGGCCACTACATTAAAGTTCAAGGGATTATGTGAGCATTTTTCTCTCAATTTTCCAAGACTCAAAATAACATCTTTCTATGAAGTGTTTCCTCAAATACCATATGCATTACACAACCCAATTGCTATCCACCGAGGCGATCGTGAAAATAGAAATGTTGGCAAAGTCCCAAGTCCTAACTCTCACCAGCAGCAGTGATAGCATCAGTGACTATTAAGTATCATAGCTATAGCTTTACTACCGACAGGTTTTGAATAAGTTTTTTGGACCAAAACTTTTCTTGGTTCAAAATAAGAATTGGGGTTACCTCTAGTCTAGTATATTGGAGTTGACATGATATGAACACATATCCAATTTTACCAAGTGTCAGCTTTAGTGCATCGGAGTTAAGTTTTACCCTCAAAATAATTATAGATGTTCGAAAAATATCTCATCTCTGCAATCAACTACTGACATGTTGTTGAATAAGTTTTATGGACCAAAACTTCTTGGTTCAAAATAAGGACTCGAGTTACCTCCAGTCTAGTGTATTGGAGTTGGCATGATATAGATACATATCCAATTTTTACCAAGTGTTAGCTTTAGTGCACTGGAGTTAAGTTTTACCCTCAAAATAATCCCCTTAAACTACCATAGTTGTAGCTCAACTACTGACAGGTTTTGAATAAGTTTTTTGGACCAAAACTTTTCTTGGTTCGAAATAAGAACTCGGGTTACTTGGGTTACCTCTAGTCCAGTGTATTGGAGTTGACATGATATGGACACATATCCAATTTTACCAAGTGTCAACTTCAGTGCACTGGAGTTAAGTTTTACCCTCAAAATAATTATAGATGTTCGAAAAATGTCTCATCTCGACAATCAACTACTGACAAGTTTTGAATAAGTTTTTTGGACCAAAACTTTTCTTGGTTCAAAATAAGGACTCGGGTTACCTCCATTCTAGTGTATTGGAGTTAACATGATACGGATACATATCCAATTTTTACCAAGTGTCAGCTTCAGTGCACTGGAGTCTGGAGTTAAGTTTTACTCTCAAAATAATTATAGATGTTCGGAAAATGTCTCATCCCTACAATCAATGCCAAAATGAATGGCCAGCCATAGGATCAAAGACCAGCCACCTCTTTTGAATTGGCATGATCCAATAGATTATTTGTGATTTTTTAGACTACATTTAAAAAAAAATACGATAGAATTTTAAACTTATAATGTGTGTTCCATGATATTTGCTTTTTATCATAGTTTTTTATGTAGGTGGGGAGATAAAACTTTAAATCTGTTATTCGACTATGAAAGACTTTATTTGTTGAGCAAACTAAAGCCTCATATCTCTTTAAGACAGTTTGCCTTTGGATAAATAGAAGTTACAGATATGCTCATTATATCGTGCAATTTTTGGAAGAAATATACAAATATCATTTATCCCAAGGAAATATACAAATATTGTGGCTCAACTATGACCACGAGGCATAATCACCAAAAAGTTCCAACTAGAAGTGCAGCATTGGTCGCTGAGTCAACTACTTCAAGGGTGTTCCCTTGGCCGTCATAATTGCTAATGGACTAGGAACCGTTGCCATTTGGAGTGGCAACGTGAAGTCATTGATTTTCTTGTAGAACACGGAACCTTTTTCGTTGATCTTTTTTGGATAGGATAACAAACAAATATTAGGATAAATTCAATGGAATGGTTTCAAATGTTTCAAATTTCCTGTTAGTGTAGGACTTATACAAATTAAATCTTATAATTAGCAGGCAAATCAACCTTTGAACTATTAAAATCATAATGTAAAAGTTTGATTTTTCTACTAATTAAAATTGTATTGGCTTAAAACTCTTAACTATTTGATTCCTTTATGATCTACCTATTTTATTCTATTCTTTTATATACTTACAAACATAATGTAAAAGTATGGCCGAATTATATTAATTTTTTTATAACATACAAGGACATCAGTCGCATCACTAATGGATAAGTTATTTATTTTTCTTCCATGTTTCTTCCATCCACATATGAATACCCAACACAAACAATTCTTAAATTTATTTCAGCAATCTTGACTTATTAAACAATTAAAATCTGTAGTTTTTCCTCATAATTCAGTAATTCCCAAGGTAAACATGATTTCAAATCAAAGTGAACTAGAATTCTTTCAATCAATTCATCAGTTATGACACCAGACCTATTATTTTTGTCTTGGAACTCCTCAAGCTTTTTTTGAACATTTTATTTTATTTTGCAATAAACTCAAAATTTAAATCATTCTATGAAGAAGATTTTCCACAATACCATATGCATAACACAATCCCACCTCTCCCTAGTAACAGCAGCTGCTACCCCCCTCTAGTAGCAGCAGCAGCAGCAGTGATAGCAGCAGTGCCTTGCACTACCTGAGCTTAACTTATATATTGTCAAAACCATAAAGAGCAGAGACCAGCCAACTCTCTTGTATTACCTTTACGGCTTTATCCAATATACCATTTGAGATCTTAATCCTAATCTGATTTAGCATTTAGACACAGATTCTGTCATCTACTTTGGTTGGATCAGATGTTTTTTAATGGGATGTGGCAGCACATCAATGATACCGGAACTCATGGTAATTTATGGGAAGCATTATATAACTGAATAACTCTAAACCATGTATAAATTTAATTTATATACCAATCTTACCACACAAATATATCAAATCCTACAAGCACAATAGCAGTGGCTACCCCCCAAAACAAAAACAGTTAGTTCAAACAAATGGATAAACACTTTTTTGTGAGTATACTCAACCATTTGATATCCATAACATTTCTTCATCTTCTAATGGATTAAGAAAATGCCAAGATGTCAATTAAAGATCAGAGTACAAAAAGAACATAAGCAATCACATCAAACTGAAGATAAGTCTGTTTCTTATCTATACAAACCAAAGGTAGGTGTGGTAAGCCCAACCCTCAAACCTTTGTATGCACTGAGTGGAATTTTTAAGTGACAGCAATTTTATAAATAGAAAATTGAATCCACTAAGATGGATTCAGTGGACTGCAGAAGATGAGTGCAACACTTCACTAAACCAATTATGCCTGAAGAGTCAAAAGTCATTATAGTGCTTTTCACACTTGATTGCTATGGCCTAAATGACATGAGATAATTACTCGTAAGATGGGTCAAGGGCATTCTACGATATACGCTGTGTTCCAATTTAGGAGTTGATTTCTGCATCTTTCTTTGACCTTTATATACTACAAAAGATAATGATCGACTATGACTCGGGTAGAACGCATCCATATGCATTATGTTAATGGTAAAATGAACCTGATCCGCATTATAATTGGCACTATCTATAGTTTGACTTTGCTGAATGCAGCGTGTGCAATTTCAGACATGGTGGCCCTTACATAGACAATTCCCTTTATCTCTAAGAATTATATCTTCAGTTTTAAGGCTGTGTGTGAATAAGCACGCATATCAATTGCAAATATGTAATGGTAGAAAATGCATATCTAGTGAAGAATACTTTGTCAATTTCATCTCTTCGTACCTCTACTTCTGCTAACGGAAGCTCGAACTGGGATAAAAAATAAAAACAACCAATTTACTATAATATGTAACATGACAGCAATTATGTCCATTAAGTGTTAGTATGTAAAACCTGTTTAAAGCTTTAAGAAACTGCAGAATAGAACTTCACTCCTTTTTTGTAGAAGCCTGTTTAAAGATAGTTATTTCCCCTTCTAAATTTCTAAGTTTAAATGTAGAATATGGAAACAACTGCACTCTTTTTGCAGCTACAATGTTTGACAGACTCTGATGGTCTAGGAATCAAGCTATCTTTGAAGTAGCCTCACTTGATCCTTGAAGAATGCCAGATAGGACCAAAAACACATTCAAGAGGATGCCTTACATCAGAAAATCTCAAACTCTACTGTTCCTACAACTTGGACGACTTTACAGCTACGATGGTTTAAAGTCAATTTTGTTGGAGGGACCACAATTTAACTCCCTACAACTACTCTAAAAACAGGCTCATGTGGTGGGATGTCGAAAGCCATAAAAGATTTGAGTGTCTTCCTTATTATCAATTAGTTTTGAGGTTGGATGGCATAGTTTACGGTCCGACAAATGGTATAAGAGTAAAGGTCATGGGTTCGAGTCACAGAAATGTCATTATGAGGGAAGGTTTGTTGGGGGACCACAATTTGACTCCTACAACCACTCTAAAAATAGGCCCGGGTGGTGTGATATCGAAAGCCATAAAAGATCTCTTCTAATACAAAACTGATGCTTGGTGAAGCAAGTGCTGCAAGGCTAGCAGACCTATAGCCGCTCACCACAAGCTCAATTATGTTAAGTTTGAAGTTGATGCTGTGTCTTCCTCATCCTCCAATCCAGATTTAGCTTATATCCTTGATGAATTCAAATCTGTTCTCAATTCATTTTTGTGTTGGGACTCTGTTTCTGTCCCTAGGCATGTATATTATCTTGCTCATAACATTCGATGGGTGATTTTTGGTAAGTGGGATGGCCCCCTTACCATCTCTTCTCCCCTCTTGGGTCCATCTCTTGGAGGATCAAGATGGGCCAGTACCTCTTCCCCCCCAACCCCCACCTGTGGGGTTTCTTCTTTATGTATTTTACTTCAAAAAAATGCAGAATAGAACTTGATGGGCTTCCATTATGTTTTTATTTGTAAGAATTTGAAGAAAATATGGGCAATATTTATCGTATCACAACTTGCCTCCTTTATCAAGTTCCCAAGTTTTTGTTTTAATCTTTTTTCTCTTGAAAATCACACACAGAGTAAATCCTAATCATCATTGTTGTTGAACCCCAACATTACAGGACTCCATCACTTACAAGTAACAGCAATGTTTCTTCAATGTTATTTTATCGACCTTTCTGATTTATTCAATGTACCATGTAAAAACTAGACAAAGAGGAATATCACATATGCATGATGTATGTACCAGCATGTGTTTTAGTTTTGCTAATGAACCATCATTGAAGGTTGCTAATGAGCTCTAGCTCAACTGAAACCTCCTCTCCTTGCAAGTGTGGGAAATATGAGATTGTGAGTTCAAGACCCACTGAGTGCATATGTAACTAATCTATTAAAAAAACGTGTTAATTTACTTGAGCTATAATTATAATCTGACTTACTCATGTGAAACCTCAATCAGAGCAATGCAAGGTTGAGGTTTAAAAGTTTTGTTTTTTCTTGTTCAATGTACATATATAAATACTATTAACATACAGTGAATGATTAAGTGAGATCAAGTCTGAGCAACACATACTCCCAAGAGCTAAATTCTCATTCAACAATGCGAACATATAAAGACTTAAGTCTCAATTTACAATTTAGTCACAACATAATCTAAATATACACACGTACATTGTGGGAAAGATTAATGTAGCTCTTTGCCTGATCATCTTCTAAGTACTAATATCAATAACCGCAACACAAAGCGGGACAACATTACCATCACTCAGCTTGCACAAAATGGACGAAAACATCACCAATCTCATTGCTGCTAAATTCATCTGGTAGAGACCCTTTTCGTTAAGAAGCTGCTAAATTCAAAATGACTCAACTTCCACTCCATTTATCCTTGCAATTCAAGTCATTCCGGCCATTCTTGATTTAGAATTCGTAACTTCCATCTTCTTGCAAATTCATGTCATAAACATCATCAGACTCTGAATCTTTCAACCCCAACAAACCATTACCCTGAACATTCCGTCTAATGGGGCCCTTTTCTCTCTGTTTTCTATCAAAACCAATATCATAGACATCATCAGACTGTGAATCTCTGAACCCCAACGAACCATTACCCCGAACATTCCGTTTAATGGGGCCCATTCCTCTCTGTTTTCTATCAAAACCAATATCATAAACATCATCAGACCGTGAATCTCTCAACCCCAACGAGCCATTACCCCGAACATTCTGTCTAATGGGGTCCTTTCCTCTCTGTTTTCTATCAAAACCAGCTTCCCCTGACTCCAACCCACCGGAACCAATGGGGCCCTTTCCTCTCTGTTCTCTATCAAAACCAGCTTCCCTTGACTCCAACCCACCGGAACCATTCGAACCCACATCCTGAACCCTATACCTATTCACATTCTTTCTCAATTTCCCATTATTACTCTTCCCATTTCCCCTATTCACACCCGATAATTCCAAACTATCTTTCTGATACGAACTCTCCGAATCCAATAAATTCTGACCCTTCTCCTCCTTCAATTCATCCAACCCACCATTTCTTTGATAGGGTTTGATACTATGAACAACCCCTTTAGGAAAAAATCTAGCTGAGGGTAACTCATCCACAGTCTCAAACAACTGAGGCCCATCTCTCTGAGTCCACAAATCGAACCCACCAGGCCTTTGGAACCTATCAGCCAAGACTTTCACTTGTTCATCAGCGCCAACGGAGAGCAAGTTAGGGGCTCTCTCGACAACCTCCCAAGGCCTCTCGAGCTCTGACACAGCAGCCTTGAGCTCTGCTCGCTTTCGCATCTCGTAAATATTGCGCTCGCGAGCGAGGCGAGCCTTGAGGAGCTGCCTGGCTTTCTTTGCCTGCATTCGCTTCCATTGCCACTTTGATACGCCACCTGGGTAGGTTCTGGGACCCCCTCCCATACGAATAATCGTCGTTTTGGGTGTGATGGGTTGGGAGTAGAGTGAAGGGTTATAGGGTTTTGGGCGGAGGAACAACTTGGTTGGAGTTGGACCTGTCAAAGAATTCGAGAATGGTAGTGTTTGGATTTGAAGGATTGACATTTTTCTTAAACCAAAAGAAAAGAAGAAAAAATTGTTGTTGCTGTGATTTCTTTGTTAGGGTTTTACAGTGATTCTACTCCATGACAATGAATGGCTTCGGAGTCGGAAATGAAAGAAGAAAGTGGAGTTTGTGGTTTGTGTGAACAACGTTATCTGCAGACTAATGCTGTGTTGGGTCATTTCTAGCTAATGGGTTGGGCCTACTTGTAACAAAGGAATTTGGGCTTGTATCAATAAGGTAGGGCTCTTAAGTTTTTAAAGTTTTAGAGGCCTCATAGAAAATCCAAACTAGATTTCGGTTCTCAATTTGCACCGCCTGTTTCACCTCATTTGTAATTTTGTACTGAGTGAATTATTGAGTATAAAAATAGAAAAGTTAAAATTTAGTTAAATTTTAGATTGAATTTCAATTAAAATTCAATTTTTTGCCACATGTCCATCTAATTTTCAATTTTTATGGTAATTGAATTATTGGATGCAAAAACCGAATAGCTTAAATCTAGTTTAAAAATGGTGTAAGTTAATACCATGTATAATTTTAATCTTTTCTTAAAAAATGTATAATTTGAACCATGTATTTGTGATTTATTTTAATTGTATCTGTTGATATGCACGAAGTTATACATTATTATATACTAGTGTGTAACCCCATACATATGCACGGGTACAATTAAAAACAATTACAATTATATGGTTCAAATTATACTTTTTTTTAGAAGATGTTTAAATTATACATAGTATTAGCTTACACTTTTTTTTTATATCATACATTTTTAAAATATGTTATGCTTTCTCATTTTATATCAATACACACACACACACACACACATATACATAATTTAGAATTTAATTGGTTTCAGACTTTTTGATTTTTGCACTTAATAATTCACTTGCCACAAAAATAAAAACTTAGATGGACACATGGCGGAAAATTAGATTCTAATTGAAATCCAATTTAGAATCTAATTGGATTTGGATTTTTTGATTTTTACAGTCAATAATTCACATGGAAAAAAATAATAAATTAGATGAGACACGTGGTACAAAATTGAGAATCCAATTAAATTTAATTGGATTTTCTATAAACTACACACACACACACACACACACACACACACACACACACACATATATATATATATATATATATATTGTGAGAGACCATGAAAATTTGGGGCCTCTCAAAAAGAGATTTGGGTGCTTATAAGGGCACCTCTTATTTAGGGTAGTAATGTGAAGTCGCCACTTTTTTTTTTTATATATAAAAAAAAAAGAGAAAAAGATTAAATACAAAATACATGTTCAGAATACATTGAATGTTATTGATTGAATAAAGAAAAGTACAATGGTAAATTAAACCTTACAAGGGTTTAGGTCCTAGTTATAATCTATGCAAAAGAATATAAAGTTTTGGTCCTAGTTACAATCTACCAAAATAAAAAAGACAAAACACTAATCTACCTATCCAAAAATCCTAAATTTAGGGGCTAGGTTACGGAATGAGAATGTGTTAGGCATTCATTCTGTCCAGACAAAGTTTGGTTTTCTAAACACTAATAACCAATATACCATTTTTTGCATAATGTTAAATGATATGTTGAACACACATGACAAACACTTGACCAAAATTAATTCAAATGAATTTGCCTTATGGATATGTCCTCTTTTTCAAAAAAATTCAAATATGTTTTGTGAATAAAAAAAAAATGATTTGGATAAAAAAAAAATTAGATATGTTTTTATGTAAAAGAAAGAATAAGATTTTTGCTAAAAAGGATCCATCTATTTTTATGTAAAGTTAAGAAAAAAAAAAGAAAAAAAAAAAAGAAGGTGCTTTTATCAAGAAAAATCAAATTTGTTTTTTATGAATTAAAAAAAAAAACTTTTTGAAAGAAGATCCACATTCATGAGATAAATTTATTATACATGCATCACATATTAAAAAGCTTCAACCTAACTTTCAATTTCTTCTTTTAAATTTCAAAATCTGCAATTTTGTAACAAAGAAAATTTTTTCTAAAAAAATCAGATCTATATTCAATGAAAATACAGATCAGTTTTAGAGTTTTAAAAAAATAAAATCAATATTTAATGGAAATACAAATTAGTTTTGAGCTTTAGAAAAAATTCAATCTGTATTTAATGAAATACAGGTCAGTTTTTAGTTTAGAAGAATCAAATCTAAAAAATATTGATCAATTTTTGAATCTTTAAGAAATTCGGACCTGAAAAAATCAGATTAATTTTTGAGTCTTTAAAAAATTAGATCTGACAAATTCAGATCAGGTTTTGAGTCTTTAAAAAAATATTCTTTGATAGACATTAGTAGATTTTGAAACTTAAGAAAAAGAATTACAAGAAACAATCATCTAAGAACATGTTAAAGAAAAATTCTAGCAAAACATGGTAATTATATATCAAGAACAAGAAATAATAAAACATGTTAAACATATTCATGCATCACCAACAAAATTTAATAGAGAAGAAAAGAAAAAATAGGATACCTCTTGCATTAGCGTGTTCTTCTAATGAAGGAATATTTTAGAATTCAAAGAAGTTTGTTCACCTCTTTGAAGCCTACAATACTTTAGTTACAAAAAAGAAGTTCTTAAAGCAAAAGCCTTCAGAACGTCTTTAACGTAAAAGGAATTGAAAATTCAGAAGAGAAAAGCCAGAAAGAGAGGGGGGGGGGGGGTTAGAAAGTGTTCTGAATTTTGAGAGGCATCCCCTATTTATAGAAGTTGGAATACTTTGAAAAATTAGCTGAATGATCAGATATGAATTGAGACGCATCCTTATTTCTAAAAAATTGAAAAGAGTAAGGTTTATCTCAATCTAGGAGTCCTCAGGCCGAGCAACGGATTTGTGCCAATCAGCACTTAGGAAGTGTCGATCGACACTTAAGGAGTGCTGAATGGCTCTTTTAGGTGCCGATCTTGAGTTTGAATTTTGGTCCAATTTGGACTCCTTTTTTGAGAACTTTTAAGTCAGAAATTGCACTTAGACGCATTTTTAATCCGTATTTTAAAAATTAATCTCCTTTTCTGGATATTCAAGTCTTTAAAGTGATAATTATCTTGTAGATAAATATCCCAAAAAGTCTTGATTATTCATAACTCTTTGTTATCTGATTATCCACTTTATTCTCATGCAATCAAGTCTATTTTTAACACTAACTAACAACCAATCACAAAATTATTTAATTAATCTTAATTTTCTAGCCAATCAAAATTAATTTAAATTAATCACGCGTGGTCGATTCCACCCAAATACAATGCATGCAGACCGTGCAGTGGCGACGCCACTTAAAAGCCAGGGTGTTCCTAGGAACACCCTGGCTTGAATTTTTTTTTTTTATATATAATAATTTAAATTTTTTTATTTGTTTACCCTTAAAAAAAAAATAGGAACACCCTCAAGCAATATCAGGAACACCCTCAAAAATTGTATGCTAAACAAATTTTGAACTAAAAAGCATTCAGAGGCAGGGGTGTGTGCACACATGAGATGTGTGCTAATGCACAGTGGGGTGTGTGCTAAACTCTTAATAGTTAATAAAAAAAATGAATGAAGCAACTAAACACCAATAATTAATAATTTAATTAACTAATACATTATAAAAGACAAACAAATTAAATTATGTTAGGCTAAACAACAATTAATAATTTAATAATTAATGAAACAACAATACAATAAATTATAGTTTATAAAAGACAAACAAATTTATGAAACAACTAAACAACAATAATTAATAATTTTATTAATATTTCAAATGAACTTATAGTTTATTGTACCGGTACTTTTATTCATTAATTTCTTTTCTTTTTATTTTTTTTAATTTTTTTTCCTTTTAAGGTTTTTCGGTGTACAAAATGAAAATTTGTTTTGGTTTTAAGATTTTTTTTTTTTTTTTTTTTAAGTATAAACTTCATGCTTGTTAAATTTTGAATTTCAGCTGGTATTTACTAAAATGTCCCGAAACACCCGAAATAGACCGAAATGACCCAAAATTTTTTCAAAGTGGAATAGGAACACCCTGGACAAAATTCCTGGAGTCGCTACTGAGACCGTGCAAACTTGATCATGTAATATCCGTCGAATTTGGAAATTGGACATATCGTCGCGACTGTTAGAACCTCAAGATCATTTTTATGATATGCAATGAATGAATTAATGCGTGTAATGCAATTCTAAATTTCGAGTATATAATGGTCACTTTAGTTGTTAGGATGATTCATGTTAAAACATATGTCAACATTTTATGTATTGGCTACTCCTTTGATAAAACGCATTTTACTTGTATTTGGGTAGATATAAGATGTGTTTAATACTTCAAGGAATAAGGTTTCAAGTTTAAGTGTTAAAGCCATGCAAGTCTATCCAAGAATCAAGTAAGGAAATGCTGGATTTTAAATCTCGATAGTTAGCTCAACAGTTAGTATCTAGCGAGGTTTAAAAGCTGCTGAAGCCTGTGGCTCGACAGCTATCTCAATAGATGGTTATCTATTGAGGTTTATGAAACTCAATTTTTCAGAACTGCTTTTCATCTAATCTGTGAATGTATGTTTGGACTTTCTTTTCTCACAATCCTAAACATATATAAGGATTATTTTAAGGGTCGTCACAGGTTGCATAGTTGCACAAGAGCACAATTTCACAAATGTGAAGAAAAGCGTGATCAGAAACTTAGTTTATCCTAGTTCTTCTTTCTGTTGAAGAAGCTGTTGTGTTTGGACACTATAAGATTTTGTGACTAAGCAACTTCATAATCTTCATTATGTGATGAACAGAAGAATTTTGCAGCCAACATCCTTCACAAGTTGGTGATCAAGTTGTGTACTGAGTTCTGTGCATCTATAGGTTAGTCACGTATTGGAAGCTGTGCAATATAGAGGAGAGATTGTCACTATAGAATAAGTCCAATTGGATATTGGGGTAAGGGTTCAACTGCAGGTTGGTATAAGGTATTATGATTCCTTTACTTGTAACCACTTGTTGTGATAATAGTGAATTCTCGAGAGTAGTGACCTTAAAATCACTTGGTGAGGTTTTTGCCGTGTAGGTTTTCCACATTCATAAACAAATCACCGTACCATTTAATTTCTGCTACATATTTAATTATTTGGTGATGTGTTTGTGCTGTCATGTACATTGCATATTAATTTGATTAATTAATTAACTTAGCTAATTAATCAATTAATATTTCATAAGGGGTCAATACGTTTCGGCCTATCACTAGTCATCTTCCAAGATTAAATTATGAATGCAAAATCGAGTGTTTTAATTGGATTCTTAATTTTGCGTCACATGTCCCATTTAATTTTTAATTTTATGTCAAGTGAATTATTGAGTAAAAATATCGAAGAGTCCAAATTCAATTAGATTCAAAATTAAATTTCAATTGGAGTCTCATTTTCCGTCATGTGTTTATCTAAGTTTTTAAATTTTGTTGCAAATGAATTATTAGATGCAAAAATCGAAAAGTCTAAAACCAATTAAATTTTAAATCAGATAAATAAATAAATAAATCATATATATATAATATGAAAAACCATTATATATTTTAAAAATATATGATTTAAAAAAAGTGTAAACTAATACAATATATAATTTGAACATCTTTTAAAAAAATGTGTAGTTTGAACCGTATAATTAGATTATTTTTAATTATACCGTTATATATGTACGAGGCTACACATTTGTTGTTTTGTAATAGAAAATGATCACATTTTAGCCAACATAAGTCCAAAATTTGCACATTAGCTTATGTAAAGTTGTGTAAAAATATATGATTGTTATTGTAACTATGTAAATTTATAATGACATTATTCATTTTGCATTTAGTTTTTTATTCTTATGCTCTATATCACGAGGGTGAAAGAAGAGAACAAATGAAATGTAATATAAAATAAATAATTTGTGTGATGTTTTGAAAAGTTATTTTGTAAATTAGAGAGAGAGAGAGAGAGAGAGAAGGTTTTTATGCTAACAAGCCCGACATTGTTGCACCAATGGATGCTTATGCTGTTAGCCGTTGGGTTGTGACTTCTCAGTTCTCAGTTGAAGCCTCCACTTCAATGCACGTCCAAATCGCCAATTAAGTTGGGCATTGGGTTTGAATATCACCAAATGATGAACTGGCATAGTATTTCCAGCCAAGAATTCTTGTTTAAAATTGAATCAACAACCCATTGCACACAATACCATAATGCCAGAGACAGCAAACCAACTGAATCAAATGGTGCTGTACTCTGGTCTCTTCACTCTTTAGGTGTCAAAAACAATTATTAATTGTTCCCTAAACTGCAGGCATCTTGTGCAGTTCCGTATTTTTAATTGTACAAGTATAATTATTATAATTAGCGTCTTGTTAGCTTAAGAGTTATGAATTCTGCATCATGTCTGTAAGTTCCAAAACAGTTCCATAAATATAGGTTCTAGATCCCAATATGTCTATAATGTTTACTAACTTAATCAAAAAGATAATTCTGTAAAAATATCAGTATGATGCATAGCCACAGAAATATATAAGAAAACTTATTTTTTACATTTCTGTTGTTTTGTTGAACATGGTGACTGGTGAGATATGTCTTGGCATGTTTTCAGCATGTTGCTCGACAATGCTTGAACTAATCGAGCATTTGAAATTCAGTGTCTGGTTAGAGTTTAATTTGTTTGTGTTGTTTATGGATAATATATTTGACAGAGAAAAAAATAGAGATATTTACAGACAATATCTATGGTCACGATTCCTTCAAGTTAACCATGTTGTTACAAAGTTAAGAAACCATTTTGGAAAAAAAAAAAAAATTTGCTATTACGTGAGAGTAGGCATGCTCATGTTTGTTTAGTTGAACATGGCAGTGTATATTTTTTCATGTTTTAAGCATGTAGCTGTATGATGTACACTAAAGCAAGCATTTGAAAATCAGAGTCTAGTGAGAGTTTGATTTCCTTGTGATGTTTGCACTTTGCAGAGAATGAATTTGCCAAAAGAAGAAAGATGATTACAGACAATATCTATTGTTGTGATTCTTCAGGTTAACAACATGTTTTACAAATCTAATAAGGAACCATTTTGCTTTTAATTATCAACAGTGCCGATCATTACTTTGAAGAAGATGGAGAAAGTGTTTAATGCTGACGACAAGGGAACCATGGTGTGTTCGTGTTCATCCCAAGCCTTTTCCCCCTAGCTACTCCTTTTACTTTGATTATTAGATACTAGCCACATCATCTTTGAATGTGCCAAGAGCTTTGATTTAGCCATGTAACGAAGTTCAGTAATTCAGATAACGACAAAGATCAAAATAAAACATTATTGACAAACTCAATGACTAAAACCAAACTTTAAAAAACACAAGGACCAAAATAAAATTACCCAAAATGTGGACACGAAAAATACACTTTTGCCTTTTTTAAATTGGTGTGTGTGTTGATTATATTTAAATTGGAGTAGGAACATATAAAGTTCAATTTCATAAAAATCAATAGGTTTGTCTACAGGTCGGTCTAGGTTGGGTTTGTGTCTAACCTGTAACCAACCCAATCAGATTGGGTGAAGAAGTTCTAGACTCGGCACTGACCACGAATAGCCATAGGCCGAGTCAGATCGGACTCAGGTGGATGGCAGTCGGCTTTGATTTCGATCGAAATACAAAGATTAAACACTAAAGTTTGATTCTTGAAGAACAAAATCAACAGATCTACAAACCCAAAGAACAAAAACAACAATAGATAGCAACTCCACAATAACCGAACCTAACAGACGAAATAGAAAGATCAAACTTGAGAGATGGAGTTGATGGAGGCGAAGATGAGCTGGCGAAGTTGCGGTTGAAGAGCAAAGATCGTTGACAGAGAGTAGAGATTGACAATGAAAAGTAGAGATTAATGAAGAGCAAAGATTAGCGAAGAGTAGAGATCGGTGAAGAGCAGAGAGCTTGTGAGAGGAGAGATTGAGAGTAGAGAACTAACAGTGAGTTATGAAAAACAACATTTATCCCATTTATATCATGGTTAGGTCAAATGGCTTAGGTTTTGGAGGAAGAGACCCACACTCTACCTATTGGAATTGATTTTGGAAAGTAAGGACCCCTATTAACCGTTAGAATAGTCAAATTGGGCGGCAAACAGTTCGGGTCCAGGCAGTTTGGCCGAGTGGGTTGGTTCTGCGGGTTGTTTGGACAGCCTTAATAATCAATGTACTCATTATCATCAAGGAAAGTCACATATTCTTTCTTCACTGCTTTTGCACCTTTAGAATTAGTCCATAGTGATGTATGGGGAGCTAGTCCTATTGTTTTTATCATTGGTGTAAGATATTATGTCATTTTTGTTGATCATTACATAAGATTCACGGGGTTCTTTCTATTGAAAAATAAACTCAAGTCTTGAATTCATTTGTTCCTTTTAAATCTACTATGGAAAATAAACTTGGTCACAAAATCAAAGCACTTTGTACAGATTGTGAAGATGAATTTACCAACAAGGAATTGAAATTATTTTGTTCCTCTCATGGCATACTTCACCAATTCATTTAGCCTCACACACTAGAACAAAATGGTGTAACTAAACGCAAGCATCAATCCATCATTGAAACCTCTCCTACTCTTATTTCCCAATCTGATGTTCATTTGTCATATTGGGAATTTGTCTTCACTACTTCCATTTTCCTCATAAATAAAATTTCTTTCTCATCCTCACACTTTAAGTCTACTTGGGATTTACTGTTTCACACTGTACCTGACTACACTACCTTGAAGATGTTATTTTTCATGAAAGTGTTTTTCCATTTCTTTCTCCTCCTCTAAATCAGTTCAATTGTTTGTCTCTTGATCCATTTACTCTTACACCCACTTGGCTTCATTCTTCCATAACTTTTCATCCTTGCATTATTGTTTCTATTCTCTTATTTTCCTTCACAATGTGTTCTTCATTCTACAAATTCCAACTCATCTCTATCCCTTCAATCTGTTCCTATATTGTTTCTACTCCTACCATATCACATACTCCTCCAACTTCTTCCCTCACTCCAACCTCTATTTTTATAGTTGGTAAGTCACCTCAACCACAACTGTTTCAATAGTTACTATGGGTCTATTTGGTAATAGTTTTCAAGTATTATTATTCAAATTGATGTGAAAACTATAATTTAAAAAAGTGTTGTGAAATTAAATGTTTAAAGTGCTCGTTTTGGTACCATATTTCAAACAACATATTTTAAAATGTGATATAATTATATGTTTGGTATGGGTATGTATTTTTTTTTTACGTGGTAACTTTCTAACAAGTACAATCATTTTATTAATATTTATTAAAGGAGTACACATGAGAGAGAATGGAAGAAAGAAGAGAGAAAAAAAAAAGAAAAAGAAAAAAAAGATGAGGTGTGCATGTGAGAGAGAGATGTTGTTATGTTAAGTCTTATCAAGTGGGTCCCACATTTTTCTAAATATTTATGAAAGTATTGTTAAGTAATGTTATTTGAAAACTGAAAATTAGTAGGAAGAGTTTTCTAAATTCAATATTTAAAAACTCTAAAATGTGAAACGTAACTCAAACACTCCTAAATGAAATCCCTTACCAGATGCATTTTTTTTTTGGCCCACAGTTTTCAGTTTTTAAATACTGAAACATGTTGTGTGAACTACCTTACCAAATGGGCCTTATATCACCTTAACCACACCACCTGCACCTGCCATTAATATATATGCTATGCAAACTAGAAAAAAATCTTGCATCTTTAAAAGGAAGCTAATTCTTCATACCACCGTTCTAGATCCCTTGCAAACCGAACCGTCTACATTAGAGAACAAATCTAGAAATTAGTACCTCCTCCTCCTAACACCAATGTGGTTGGATGCAAATGAGGTAAACCTTATTGATATAGTGACTATATACAAAGCTCATTTAGTGGCTAAAGTAATTACAATAGCTAGGCTAGCTTAAACTATGATGAAACATTCAGTCCTATTGTTAAATCTTGTTGGACTCATCCTCAGCATTGCAGCTCATTTTATATGATCTTTATGGTTTCATTGACTTACTCAAAGAGGATGTCTACATGCAACATCCCCAAAGTTTCATTGACTCCTCCAAAACTCAATTTGTTTGTAAACTACACAAATGTATCTATGGTTTGAAAAAGACCCCTCGTGCTTGGTTTGAAAGATTCACAGGCCACTTATTGATCATTGGCTTTCAAGCTTCAATGGAAAATCCCTCCAGGTTCATTTACAGGTCTCATTCCACTATTTTTTTTTCTCCTTGTCTATGTGAATGACATAATCAACGCAGGAAATTAATTTGGATTCTGAAGTTACTAATCTCATCAAGAATCTTCTCATTGGATTTTGAACTCAAAGATTTAGCCCCTTTTACCTCTTTTCTTGGTCTTCAAATTAAGTACACTCCTCCTAGTTCCTTTATCCATCGGACCAAATGCTCTAGCTAATTAAGCACAAGCTTAATTAGTTACTTTAGTTAATTATTAGATGATAAGATCAAATAAGGCTAAAAAACACATAAAAGTTCTAGTTATGTACTTTGTAACTCATTGAAATAGAATGCAACTACTTGAAGATTATGCATACCAAAAAAAAAAAAAATCATTGGAGGGCTAGTTCTCTCGGAAAACTACTATGATAGTGAGATTGAGAGTTGAGAGAATTAGCAGGTTCTTATATCAATATGTGGTGCATTTTGTTGTTAGTTTCCTTCTAAAAGAACATAATCTTTAGTGTTCTATTTTATAAACAAGATAGAAAGACAATAAGATTTGTGTAGTGATTTGATCATATTATATGTGTTTACAAATTTGAAAACTGCATGATGTAGTGCTTGATATTAATAAGAATGTTTCATACCTATTTAAGAATGTAAATATCGTTTTAATAAGATAAAGATGCAAACATCCTTCAATTATTTTTTTACATTCTTGATTGTGTGTTTTTATTTATTAATTTTTTTTTGTTGGACTCTATTACAACGATTGCAAAATAACTAAATTTTAGCAAGTATACCATATTTCAAATAAATTATTTCTCATATAAATCTAAGAAAATAATAACAAAATTTATTATTTTGAGAGACCTCGAAAATGAGGTGCTCTCAAAAAAAGAGATTTGAAGTATCCCCAGTGGAGTCGCCATTGTGAGAGACCTCGAAAGTATTCCTAAAAAAAGGAGAGATTTTTGGCACTTTTTAGGGCACCACTCTTTTTGGGTAAGTGATGTCGAGTCACTACTTATTTTTTTATACAAAAAAAAAGAAATAAATAAATATATGACTAAATTGTTCTCTTCATTTATTGAATTAAAAAAATTACATAATTGAAAAATTGAAAAACTACATGGCTTTGGGTCTTAGTTGCAAACTGCCAAATAATTACATGACTTTTTGTCTTAGTTACATTCTATCCAAAATAAAATAAAGACAAGGCTGGATCTACTTAACCAATGTCCTAAATTCGAAGGCTAGGTTATGGAATAGGAAGGTATTAGACACTCATTCCACCCAAATAGAGTCCGGTCTTCTAGACTATTTTGACCAATTTATCATTTTTATGCATTACATGAATGATATGTTGAACATGTGAAATAAAAATTAAATAAAACAAATTTATTATGAATGAGGTCTCTTCTTTTGAAAAGAATCAGATATGTTTTGGTTGGTAAAAAGAAATTAATTTTGATTTTTCAAAATACCAAATCTGTTTTGTAGTATGTAGAAAAAGGGGGGGTTTTGGAGATAATAATTTAGATCTATTTTGTGATGGTAAAAAATGGATTTTTGATAACAAAAAAAAAAAAAAAAAAAAAAGGATCTGTTTTTATGTTGTAAAAGAATGAAAAAGATTTTTTTTTTTAAGAAGAGAGTTTCACTCATAACTTAAGAAAAAGTTAGATCTACATCTATTGAAGATGCAGATCTGTTTTTATTTTAAGAAAAAGAGTTGTTCATATATAGATTATTGACATTCAAGAAAGAGATTTTAAAATGAATGGCTAAGTATATAGGGGTATTTTGGGAGTTTCAGTAAAAAATTCATTAAATCTAATTTCATTTCCTCCCATTCTTCCCAATTTCGAGGGGAATGAAAATTTGAGATTTTAAGGAAATAAACCACAAATTTGAGGTGCGGTTTGGATGCAGCTTATAATTGCTGCGTTTCCCGTTTCTGCGTTTTCCCTTTTTTTTTTTTTTTTCAACGTGCATGAACAGTATCCGGTACTGTTCATGCACGTTATTTCACTGTAGCGTTACTGTGTGGGAGACAAAAATCACTATTTGGCACTGTTTAGACACTGTTCATGGGACCCACAAGCACTTTATTCAGAAAAAAATATTAAAAATGGGTCCCACAATACTATTCACACATTTAAAAATTATTTTGCTACAGTGTTTTCAGTTTTCAGTTTTCAGCAATAAGCTCTATCCAAACGGAACCTGAGTGTTCCCTCTTACCAAATTTATTCTCTCCCATTTAGGCATCGTTTGGAACGAGGGAATGGAATGAAATGAAATGAAAATGAATGAAAAGAATAATTTTAGAATATTCTTCATTTCCCTTGTTTGGGAGTTTTAATGAAGAGAATGGAAAGTCCATTTTCTTGTTTGGGAGTTTAAGTGGAAGGAAATGGAATAGGTAAGAGGGAACACTCATTCATCTCTATTCTTTTAAAACCTCAAATTTTCATTCCTCCCGCAATTAGGAGGAATAGGAGGGAATGAAATTAGATTTAATAAATTTTTTACTAAAACTCCCAAAATACCCCTATATATTCAACCATTTATTTTAAAATGGGGGTCTTATAGTAATATTGTTATAAAATGATTTCATTCCATTCCCTCAATCTTACTCCCAAACAAAATTACTTACATTCCATTCATTTTCATTACTTTTCATTTCTTTATTTTAAAACATCCGATTAAGGTTACTTAATTTCATTCTATTCTATTCTTTTCTATTTCTTTTTCTTATTTAAATACATTCCATTTCATTCCATTCTATTCCATTCCTTTTCATTCTCTTATGATCATTCCATTCCATTATCTTCCCTTATGAACTCCCAAACGAAGCCTTTAAACTCTCAAATTAGGGAATGAACTTTTCATTCTTTCCATTCAAACTCTCAAACAAGGGAAGGGAAAAATATTCTAAAATTATTATTTTCATTCATTTCCATTCTATTTCATTCTTTCCTCCCAAACAAGTGCTAAAACTCCTAAAATACTCCTATATATTTAACTCTTTATTTTAAAATATAAGTCTAATAGTAATATTGTCATAAAATGATTCTATTCCATTCTCTCTATGTTACTCTTAAACATGATTATTTACATTCTATTTATTTTCATTCATTTATTTTAAAATATCCAATCAAGATTATTTAATTCCATTCCATTTCATTCCATTCTTTTTCATTCATTTCTCTTGCTTAAATACATTTCATTCATTTCCATTCCCTTATGATCATTCTATTCCATTCCTTTATAAACTCTCAAACGAAGCCATAATCATCTTTAAATTTTGTAAGCATGGAGAATATGTGAAGACAATGTAATCCAGTAGTAAATTTATCAAAATTTACATCTGATTAAAAAAATTTAAGGAATGTAATATTATTTACAGTTACATCAGATATAACTTGAACGCAATTTATATATATATATATATATATATATAAATAATAGGATGATTACTTTTCCAGGAGCTATGATACCCGTAACCATAATTCAGAAAGTCCAAATCATAGAGAAATAATATTATAAGGCCTGAGAATCTCATAATGAACGAGGCTGAGCACTCACGGGCACGGGTTGACAAGAGACTTTGGACCAAGCTTTGGACATTAAATATACCGCCGTAGGTCCGAAACTTCGTATGGAGAGCATGCTCAGATATCCTTCCTACTCGTGCTAACCTTGCCCGTAGGAAAGTACCCATGGACCCATCGTGTGCAATATGTGGTCAGGCCGAGGAAACAGTCAGCCATGCATTGTGGGAATGTCCTATGGCCAGGAATGTATGGGCGATGATTAGAGGGAAGCTACAGAAGTGTGGGGCAAGAATACAGACCTTCCACCTCCTAGCTAGACAGCTGATGGAGAAACTCACGAGAGAAGAGCAGGAATTATGGGCGATGTTTGCATGGTCCATTTGGAATGCTAGGAATCGGTTCTACTTCGAAGATACACAGAGTCAGCCAAGTGATATACTTAGGGGAGCCACAACTTTACTACAAGATTAATTATCATAGGTGGAATGGGCAGCTGGCTCAACATTAAGAGTACCTGAGTGTGCTATTTACGTTGTTGCGTTTAGCATTTTATTGTTCTTTTCTTGTAAACGTAGTAGGTGGGATGGGTACCAGCCATTAAAATATTATAATGAGGGGCTTTCCCCAGTTTTATCAATACAATTCTATCTTTGCAGTAAAAAAAAACTCAGCCTCCACTTTGCCTTCACACAATTATGTCGATAAATTTTTTATTGAAGCTGTTTGTATTTGCTAATTGGAACTTATTTAGTGCCACAACTGTCCCCTGCTTAAGAAGACGGGTTGAGGAGTCACCCAAGTAAATGACCTATTCCTATGATTGCCATTTACATTACCACCTCGGAAGATTAATGAGGATTTTGTTTTGTACGTCATAAAAATCACATTTTAGGCTGATTTGAATCGATAGTTACATCCATAACGAAGATTTGAGCAGCTTACTAAAAGTCTTGTAGCTAAATTAATATCTTTTCAGATATAAAGTGCTTCGAGATTTAAGGGAGAAATTATTCGAACTGCGAGATTAACATGTTGCAATTATCTTTAAAAAAGATAAAAACATTTTAGTAGCCTACTCTAGTCGAGTAACTTCCATCATTGCAAAATGAAATTAATTGAAATGAGTTTGTTAGTTTCTGTCACTATTGGCCTGTTTGGGAGTTAAAAAAAGGAGGGGGAGTAGAGTAGAGGGAGGGAGAGTAGTTCAATTACCTTATTTGGGAGTTTTTTAAGGGAGGAGGGGGAGGAGTTTGGAGGGGTTTGGAGGGGTTTCAACTCCCTCTAACCCCTCATTTTTAATTCCCCCAAATTGGAGAGATTTGGAGGGAGAGTAGAGAATAAAAATGCTTGATCAAATAAATTACCAAATTTGCCCTTATTATATTAACAAAATTACAAATGAAAAAACTAATTACTCCCCTCCTCCTTACTTAATTTTAAAAATATCCAAACAAGGTGGAGGATAGCCATTCCCCTCTACTCTCCTTCCCACTACTCTCCTCCCTCTCTAAACTTCCAAACATGCCATATGGCTTCGTTGTTGGGTCCAGAATTTTCCCTAACATGCAAAAATTAGCAACTTCTTATCACCTTCTATTCCATCATAGATTTATGGGGACTAGGGCCCTAAGTTTTTTAATAATTTCTGTCACATTATTTAATTTTCAATCTAATTGCATTACAAGTAGACAAATAAACATATTAGAGATCTACATGTTCCGTTGATTCAAATCCTGGTTGTATTTCTAATATTCTAATGCCTACACGTGTCTCTTCCCCAATTTCCCCCATTCCACAGACAACCCCATTAAACCAAAAGTACAAAATTGAATAAATTATATTTGGAATCAAACAAAGGGAAATTTCCATCAAACCACACGAGTATGGGATCAGCTTTTAATGCAAACCGCCCTATATATAGCACCCAAATCCAATGTCTACCTTCATAACCTCAAAGAGAAAAAGCATCTCCAATAACCCCCTTCTCATATACAAAAAATGGCTCAATTTCTATTGCTTTGCTTGATTTTAACAGAAGCTTTTTTAGTTCTAGCCTTGGCCAGTGAAAAGACTCAGACTATGGTCCAGCCTAATGAATCACCAACCTTAAATCCACCAGCTTCAAGTCCGTTCAATGGTGAAAATTTGTATAATGCAGAAGCACCCAGAACTAGAAAACTTGGACACCATCCTAAAATGTTGAAATATGGTGAACATGTTATCAGCTCAAGCCCATCAGAAGCACCTCAAACAGTTGAGAAAATGCACTCTACAGAAGAATCTAGTTCTTCGATTCAAACAAGTCCAATTGATCCAAACAATCAAGAAAATGTGAGTGACCAAGGGCAGGGGATCCTCCCAAGAAAACAGCATCACTCTGTGGATAAGTCAATTGCTGGAGGAGGTGTAATACTAGGGGGGCTAGTCTCAACTTTCTTAGTGGCAGTTTTTTGTTACATAAGAGCTACTGGAAGACACAAGGACAAGGCAGTAGCAGAGACTTTTGCTTAAATTACCAGTAATATATTGACCATTGTATACATATCGCATATGGGTCTTGTTAGAAGTTACCCTCTTTTGGTCAAAACTGTAAAGAAATCTATATATAGTATATGATTTGCAAGCTACATTAGTGAACTGAAGATTGAAATGATTTTTTTCTTTTTCCTTTTAATTGACTCCTTAACTTTGATGGAATCATTTAAATAAGTTGGTGCAGGCTTTGCTCTAGTTGACCAATTGGCATAGTTACACTCACCATAATAATGGGTATTGCACTTTTCAATATAAACCATTTTCAAAATAACTCATTTCAAGTGAGTTTACCTTGTCTTTAAGCCTTTTGAGTATGATCAAGAGAGCAAGGGACTCATATTTTTTAGTTTTCCTACATCTTTTGGGGGGATAAAATCCAATGTTCAAGAAGGTGTGAATAAAGTTTCCCTACAATCTCAGTTGGAGGAAGACTCTCCAAACTGCAACGTGGCACTCTCAGAGAGCAACACCTGTCCAGCAAACTACAACTCAAATTTAAGAGTTAACTCAAACGTTAGCCACCGTTAGCCCAACTAAAGCTGTATTTCCCTCTCTTTTTTATCAGAAGACATATTATTTCCCACCATAACCAAAGTATCAGGTGCTCCCTCCCTAAACCACACCAGTCTCTCCGTCTCCTTCCTTCAGCCCTTATACAGCTCAAATCACTTCTCCATCTCTCTCTTTCTTTATTTTCCCTCTCTCTCTTCAATTGATCTCAGCCGCACTCAACCAATGCTCCCTCCGCCTGTCCCCCCCGATCTTTCCATTGTTTCCAATTCCGATAGTCCCACCAATCCACCACTCGTCGCCATTCCACCCATCCAATCCCTTCCCTCTCAGTTGGCGCCACTCCCTCCAAACCTTTCTCATTCAACCGTTCCCACTCCCTTCCCCCTTCTCTCTCTCTGCCTTCCCCATCCCCCACCCAACTCGTCGCCGCCAAGAACCACCTCTCTATACCCTTCTTTTTGTGGCAATCTCAGTGACGAAGACGATTATTTTCGCAGTGATCCCTATGATGAAGACAAAGATGATTCTTTTGGTGGTAATCTCTGTGACGAACTCAAAGACGATTCCTTTCGCCATAATCTCTATGACGAAAACAGAGACGGCTGCTCAACCTTTTTCAAGGTTTGTTTTCCATTAGCAGATTTGAGATTTTTATGCATTAGTTTGTTATTTCTATTGTTGTTCATTGTTTGTGATTGATTTTCAAAGTTTGAATATTGGAGCTTGCCTAATCTTAGTTGAGTTTTGTAGCTTCGAATTCGGGTGGGATTGTGTGTAAAACTTATATGTAGTGTTATCTCTATTTAGTTTTCCTATTAGTTTTTGTTGTTAGTGAATACTGGTGGTATTTGGGTTGTTGTACTTAAACTTTAATCATGGTGAAGACTCTTTTTAAGTAAATTGTAACTGAAAATATAACCCAGCAAGTTTAAATGGGAAATTTTTTTGAGGTTATGATTGTTTGGATTGGAAATCTTTGTAATGTGGAAGAAAATTGAGGCTTTTTTTTGGGTTGAAAAAACTTAGCTACAGTTTTACTCAGGCTCATGTAAAAACTGAGAAATCTAAATAGAATTGAGAGGATAAGGTGCTCTGTTTTAAAAACTTAGCTATAGTATTACATAAGGTGCTCTGTTTTATATACAAAGAAAAATATATCTAACTCCCTAAAGACATCAAGACCTTTGAATTGGTATGAATTGTTTTTGTCAGTGCTTTTTAAGAGCTTGAGTAAGTGTTTTTGTGATTATACTGTACTGGGTAATTGAAAAAAATTGAATTTGAAAGTTTTTTCTATGGTGGGTATGTCAAAGTTTGAAACAATGTTGAATTGTAACAAGTCCTTTATTGCTTTTCAAACAAAAGATTATGAATTGCCTAGTGGGTAGATTATGTGGTACGATTTTTTTTTTTTTTTTTTTTTCTGAATTTGTTTTTGCATTGTACATTTGATTTAACTCTTTGAAAGTGTTGCTTTTTAAGAGGGAATATTTATATAATAGCTTGAATGAGAATGCAAAGTAAGTGGTTTTGGGATAATATTGTAATGGGCAATTTGCTCTTTTTTTTTTTTTTTTTTCATATGCAAATTTATTTTTCTAATCTGCTTACACTTTTTTTTTTTTTTAATTCAAAAGGAGGCTCAAGTAGTACCTACTCATGGAAACCAAACTACTAAAAGGAAACCAAAGGGCTATTTAACAACATTTCCAAAACAAACTACTAAAAGGAAACCAAAGGGCTATTTAACAACATTTCAGCCAATATCTAGTGCAAACTTGAGGCAATATCTCCCACTTTTAGCTTAATTCACTATTGGTAGAGGTGAAAAATTGAGGCAAATATCTCCCACTTTTCAGCAATGATATTTGCATTATGGCTTAAGTTGTCTCTAAGAGCATCCACAGCAGCTGTGGCAAAAAATATGCCATTTTACAACATCAAAACCCTACTTTATTATTTTACCACACCATTTTACAACACCCTATTTATCAGATGTTGTAAAATTCAATTCTATCCATTAAATTAATATTTACTCCCCAATAAAATAATATATTTTCTCAAATTATTGTCATCAACGACGGCAACTACATCAACGCCGCCGATCAACAACAGCAAGTCAGCAACTACATCAACAGCAACACCAACAACACCAACAATACCAGCAAATTCCAAAATCTAAAAACCTCAAAAAAAGAGAGGAAAAAAAAAAAAAAAAAAAAAACTCAAACAGACCCAAACAACGAGAACTGGCGAGATCGGCGGCGAGATCGACGGCGAGCATGAGGCGGCGAGATCGACGGCGAGCATGAGGCTGCGAGACTGGAAAGTGAGGCGGCGAGATCGAGATCGGCGAGACGGAGACCGAGATTGACGAGACGGAGACCGAGATCGACGGCGAGCATGGAGATCGAGACCGGCGAGCATGGAGACGGAGACCCAGTACGGCGAGCATGGAGACGGAGACCGAGAACGGCAAGCATGGAGACGGAGACCGAGAACGGCGAGCATGGAGACGGAGACCGAGAACGGCGAGACGGAGACCGAGATCGGCCGGGAAGATTCTTGGGTTTGATCTGAAGATTCTTGGGTTTGATCTGAAGAGGGAGAGAGAGACCGGTGGGAGAGAGAGAGTGAGAGACGGATTGTGAGGAGAGAGAATAAAAAAAGGATTAAAGAAGTCTGAAGAAAGAGAAAAAACAAATAAAATATATTAAAATTTTTGTTAAAGTAATCCGTACCGTGGCAAAATTGCCACGGTACTGTGCAATGTTGCAAATGTTTGCAACATTTGCACTATCTGATAAATTGCTCTTTTATGGGCTTGGTGTGGGATATGTGGCAAATATTTACCATTTGCCACATATCCCACATCTACTACTGATGCTCTAAGAATATCAACTAAAGCACATTTCATATACAAAGTCCAATGGAAATAACTTTTGTCTTCTCCTTCATTTTGTTTTTTTTTTTTTTTGAGAAACAAGACCATGATTTTTATTAATCAACAAAAGCTTCTGTCAGTAGCTACAAGATTTTGGACATCACATGGGATGCAATCAGACCAATAGCTTGGCCAAGGGGAATATTTGGCTAATTTTACCAACTTATCAACAACTACATTCCCCTGTCTTTTTACATGTGAGAAACAAAATGAGGCAAAATTCAAAGCTAAGGCTCTAACGTCTTCTACAATGTGGCCGAAAGTGCTTAAACAGCTTCAGTCTGAGTTGAGGGCCTGTATGATTGTTTTGGAATCACCTTCAAAAACCACTTTCTCTACACCGAGCTCCAGGGCAAAGGAAATTGCTTTTCTGCAGGCGATGGCCTCAACGTCATCAACTGCTGAAGGGAAGTTAATTCTTGGTTTTCTTTTCATTTTCTTGCTTACCCTTGCTTACATCCGTCCTCCCATTCCCTATATGTTGAAATAATCATGATAAAAAAATAAAATAAAAGAAACATCTCATAGATGCAAAAGTGACATGATATAACATATATGATAAAAAAGAATAAATATAATAAAGCCAATGGTGAACACAGTTTTCAATTCTAATCCTAGATCCACGAATCCTTCTATACCTGAACCCACCACAAGCACATGTAGTCAAATGTTCCAATTTGTCTTGCCACATTTTTTTTTTCTACTGTGATGAAAATTATATTCCCAAATCAAATTAATCACGAATTCTCTTTTTTGTAGTAAATTTGTAATGCTTAAATACAAAATCCAGTACATAATCACAGAAAAGGAAGAGTTCAAATTTGGGAAATGATGTCTTCAAGTAGCATAACAAAAGCATCACAAGCAATTTAGAAGCCTCCCCAAATCTATCTTTTAAAAAATAATAATGATAAATTAAACAATTGAAGCACATGTCCACTTATTTTTAAGTAGTTACCTTATGGACAACTTTTGCAGCAGAAGCTACACCTCTATCAATGAAATATCCCAAGAAAGTTGGATCAGCTACGCAGATCAGCTTTCAAGACCCTAATTACTATATTCTCACATCATAAAAAAGGTCTAGAGAGCTTCGAACATGAAGAAGAGAAGTAAAAGAACATAAAACTGACCAGTGCATTGTCAACACCATAGCAATCCACATATTTAATCCCTCTCGTGGCCATATCTTCTAATAACCTTGTAGACTTTAGAGCTGATCAACAAATAGTGGTCCAGTTAAACCAATGAGTACTGTCCAAGCAATAATGTGAGAAAAAAGGAAATAAAGTTTAGTAGTTGTACTCAACATGTTAACTGGAATTTTTTAGAGAAGTATACCTGAATATACTCCTCCATTCCCATCTGGAGCCTTAGCTACCTGGCTTTAAAAAATAAACTCATGTAACCACCATATGGGAAAAATGGAAAAGTTTTTTTTTTTTTTTTGATAAGTAACGTAAGAAATTTTTATTTAAAAAAAAAAGGAAAAGTAACTTAGAAAAAAAACAAAACAAAAGAATCAGAAATGATCCTAGTAACTGTCTGGATAAAAACTTATATGATGAAACTTTTCAAGAAACAATACAGTAAGGACCACTTCTTTCATGCACCCAAAAAAAAAAACACACTTTAAAAAAATAACTTAAGGCATTCTTTCTTCAAGATTTACAGGTCATCTTCTCTTCAGCATTTCAGAAAAGCATAAATAAATATGTTTTGACTGCAAATGGGAATAGTTCAATTCTCTATCAAATCTAAAAGTTCATGCATATGTACCCAAATAAACTAATATGGAAAAATGTATACATCATTGCCATATTGGGCCACAACATTCTAGCAAGCATAGTGTGCATTTTCATTATAGTAGCGCATTCCCCTAATAAATGAATCATACACCATGTCCTCCTTGGTGTTGGCAACAATTTTAGAGCCCCAACAGGCCCCTGCAGGCACTTCAGTCCATAGTACTTACTAACCTTTGATGGAGAGGTTAATTGATCTCCACAATTAGATTATACCTCTGAGAAGATCAAACCAATCAAATTAATTAAATGCCATTTATTAAAATTTTAGGCAGTTCAAAGTTGTAATCTTACATGATTCAATAGTAGTAATTCAAAACATAGGCTAACCCATCAGACAGATGGCACATTTAGGAATTTTTAGACCTTGATGACTAATTGCTGACAGCACCATCTTTTCTTTTGTAACTAATTAAAATTAAACTTTTTGAATTCTTCAGCTCTCTAAGCACTTCATGCTTCAAATTTATTAAATAAAATATCACACTATAGTTTACCTTTGCTTGGTTTCTCCTCAATACATTAATAATTCGTGCAAGCAAAAGATTCGATTATTTTGAGTAGAAACCAAAGACAGGGTTCCAACAGAATCTGAGCTCAAAATCAGCTAATTTGCAGAAAAGAAATTAAACTTTACAAAATCCAGCTCAGTTCATTTAGAAAAAGAAAAAAAAAATCATACTCTGTATGAAGTCTCCATAATCAATCTACCATCTTCTGAAACACAAGGTATGGTGCCTTGCTGAAAGAAGGTGACCTGCAAGAAGCATATCCTTCAATGTGAGCGGAAAGATCTACACCCCCCCCCCCCCCCTCCATTTTTTTTACTCCTCTCTGATGAACAAAAAAGAACTAAAAGAAAAAATAAAATAATTCTTACTTGGTCAAGTTCCAGACCAAAGAATCTACGACTTTCAAAAAATCTGTGGGTGGCATCATCAGTAAATGGGGATTTTCTGTTGTTTACTCAGAAAATTAAAAAACATCCTTAAGCATCTAATCACATTCAAAACCATCTAGCTTCCTTAACATGTCAACGGCATCTAGATAGATTTTCAGCTCCATTCAGATTTCAAAAAACCAAAGACTTTCAAACAAAGATTGTATATCTCTAGTCTTGCAATGCAAACAAAATTTTTCAAATTTTTGATACTGAAATTTTAGATATTTATTTACAAGGACGAGAATAGAAGTTATTAATCAATTTTTATCCAAAATATAAATTTTATTTTCATGAGAATTTTAAACTCGTAAAAATATTATTAGCATAACACAAAATGCTAGACAGTGAACAGAAATGTCCACCATAAAATTGAAATCACGCATAAACTCCAATATTCAAACTTTGAAAATCAATCACAAACAATGAACAACAATAGAAATAACAAAACCACACATAAAAATCTCAAATCTGTTAATGGAAAACAAACCTCAAAAAAGGCCAAGTAGTCGTCTTTCTCTTCGTCATAGAGATTACCGTGAACGAATATAATCATCGGAGACAAGACAAATCGAGGGGACCGGCGGAGGTAGCAATGGTTGGGGCTGAAAACGATTGAATAAAGGGGAAAACGGTTTGGAACAAAAAAGGGAGATGGGGAACCGATCTTTGTTGAAGGATGCCATTCCCTTCTTGAGTCCATGAAGAACTGGATTTGGTCTGGTTCTCAATCATCTTTTCTCATGCGTTGAAGGAGAGAGAGAGAGGACTGAGTGATGGTGGTGAGAAATAATTAATTTTTTTTAATAAAAAAACAGATACGGAACAGTGGCTAACGTTTGAGTTAACGGGACTTAACTCTTGAATTTGAACTTTTATTGGTTTGGACAGGTGTTGCTCTCTGAGAGTGCCACGTTGCAGTTTGGAGAGTCTTCCTCCAACTGAGATTGTAGGGAAACTTTATTCGGTGTTGTATTGAAAACTTAGCTAAACCTTGGGTTCATGCTATTGAAGGATTTGAGTTAAGTGAAAGTAAATCTAGTATTACGTTACATTCTCACACTTGTTTTTGTTTTTGAGTTGTGGTGGGACTTGATATTGTTGGGCCAATAAGAGAACTTTTAAGTAAACTTTGGCCCATAAAATAAACATAACAAATCCGAAGCTAATGAGCCCCCCTCTGGGCCCTGGCCCTTTCTTTATATCTCTGAAATCCACCCAAATGGGCTTGAGGTTGGGCTTGGGCTTTTAACCGACCAAACACAGCGGCGAAAATAAGCGAGACCGATTTGTCTTGCAACAAAAGAAATGTATAAACTTTTAGAGTCTAGATCGAACCGCGAAAGTAAAAACCTCACCTCTTTATTGTTCTCTTTCTTCCTCGAAAAGCAAAACTTCTCTTGTTGGTAACTAGTAGCACTATCTAAACTCCTCTGAAAACAAAAAACAAAAAAAGGGTTGTATAACATGGCGACCGACAAGACGGTGATGACGGTGATCAGAGCAGCGAGACCATCATTCCGCAACATCTACGACAAGATTGCCTTTGCCGTACACGCCACCTTCCTCGCCTCCAGCCATGTTCTCATCGCCACCGGTCCCCCTGCATTCTCCGACAACGCCCTCTCCTCTACCTCCACTGGTACACACACTCTCTCTCTCTCTCATTTTTTTTTCTTCTCTTCTAAATTATAGGTTTGCAAGATTGAAGAAAAGCAAAACGACCCGTCGTTTGGGGTTTGCGTGTGCGCAGATGAGGTGGGTATCGAGGAGTGGAACGAGCAAGAAGACGAGTACGCGTTCGTGTACATAAACCCAGAAAAGGATTCGAAGAAAGTGCTGGTCAAGTGCCTTGTCATCAACGACAAGTTTCTCGTTGATGCTCTCCCTGAGGGAGCTTCCGAGCCTCTACATCTTGAAATTGAGTATGTTCTCTCTGCTTTTTCAATTGGTTTTTTTTTTCCCTTTAATTTTTTTGGTAAATTTTCAATTGCGAATATGGGTTTTTAAATTGCAGTCCTAAGGACTTTGTTGGTGAAAATGGGGGCACCAATTATTCTACGCAATATAAGAATCTGGAGGGTCTCGTTAAGACTATTGATACTCAACTTCTGTCTAAATTCTATGCTTCTCCAGAACCTCCTCCAAGGTATTTGATCTTAATTTTTCTCAGAGATTATCTGTGTATTAATGTAATGTTAGATTCATATGAGCATTTGAGGCAGTTCCTGATTTGAATATTGTTTATTTGCTTATTTATGTGTTTTTTCTAAAATAAATTAGTCATTGATTCATATATAATTACTTTGTTGAAGAAAAAACAAACGCTTTATGTTCACGATGATGGACACAAAGGGTCTTGAAAAATTACATAGCAAAGCTAAGAGAATCATGAAAATCTAAAACATAGGTACAATGAGTAAACCCCCAAACCCGAGACCACTCAAACTCAAACAGGTTGCGAATCAAAAATGATTTCAACTGTTTTTGGGATCTTTCGACATACTGGAATGTGCAAGAATCACGCTTCTTCCATGCTAACCACATTAAACAAGATGACACTAAATTCTAAACATTGCTTGTCAAACCAATTCCTTCACCCAAATAATAAGGATGAAATCGTCATTGGCATTACCCAGTGAACTTCAAACATAGAGAAAACTTCATGCCACAAGACATAAGTAAAATCATAGTGAAGCAATAAATGACTCACTATTTTCCCACTATACTTACACAAACAACACCAACCCACTATAGAGATACCCTTATTGAAATTATCAATGGTAAGGATTTCATCCCAAGTGGAAGTCTACATAAAATTATAAAAAAAAAAAAAAAAGCCTCTTAATGCTCTTCCAAGGAAAGGGAATACCACCTGTACAACGAATAGCCTTATAGAACAAGCGCACATCAAAAGTACCATTCCCATTTAAAGACCGTCTCATCCTATCTCCTCCCTTCTCATTAGGTACCAGAGAGTAAATATGGGTAAATAATGAGGTCTTTGAATCCAGTTCCCAATCATGCACCTTGTTGTGGAACTTAATTTTCCAATTCCTTCACTCGCCACTTGCATTGGGGTTCAACAATTCAGCCACCGAGGCTTCCTTGTCAACGTAACAAGCAAACAAGACAGGATACAACTCCTTTAAAGGTGTTTGTCAACACCACAAGTCATGCCAAAACATAACTTGAACACCATCACCAACATCAAAAGTCACATGTAAAAAAGTCTCCCAGCCCATTTTGATGCTCCTCCAAAGGCTACAACCATGCAATCCTTGACTTGCTTTTGTGCAACATCCACCCCATTCTTCACCATATTTTGAAGCTACAACCTGGTGCCACAAATGTGTAGTTTCATGTCCAAACCTCCTTTAAGCACTTCCCCAATAGAGCTTGATTGAATCTTCCAATTTTCTTAATACCCAAACTTCCCTCCTCACAGTGTTGTTAAAAGCACGCTTAAAGCGCACTTAAGCGCAAAGCGCAGTGCGTAAAGCCCTTGGGGCTTTTTCCTTCTAAAGCGAATTGCCCTCACAAAAGCACTCTTTAAGCGTGCTTTTTTGAGTTTTTTGTAAATTTTTTTTCTTTATTTTTAAAATCCTGATTTGATTTTTAGCCATTAGATCTAAATATTTCTGATATAAGCCATTGATTTAATATAAAACTAATAGTGTGGTATGCTACCATACACCTATGCCTATCTCTTTAGATATTTTTGAACTTTTAACCATTACCACACAAACAAACACAAAATCAGGCACTCACAAAGATAATATTCTAGTACATTTTAGCCTTTGCCTTCTTGGTTCTATACTTCTATTTTGATTCAACCATGTTTAGTAATCATGGCCATCAAATATCATGGTTGCATTTATTTTGTAAAGCACAATAGAATTATATAAATGCTATATAAATCATATAAAATTTTTTACTGTAATTTATATGATTAATTGTTCACTTGATTGTTGTATTGATCATTAATAATTTTTATTTAATTTAATATATTTTTTTTATAAAAATGTGCGCTTCATGTCTATCAGGCGCACGCTTGCGCTTTGCGCCTAGGCTCCAGGGTGCCTTTGCGTTTAAGTGCGCTCAGCGCTTTTAACAACACTTCAACAAGGGAACAAACCTTGTCCCAAGCCACTAATGGGCATTTAAATTCTACATCTGTTGAACCCCACAAGAAATTTCTGTGAATCCTTTACAGCCTGTCAACAACAAATCTGGGAATAGAGAAGAAAGAGAGATAATATGTTGGCAGACTTGAAAGCATGCTCTTCAAGAGAGAAAGTCTCCCGCTCTTGGATAGATAGTCTCTTCCAACCAGATAATCTCCTCCCCATCTTTTCCAAGCTAAGATTCCATACAAAAGTGGCTTTGAACGGTGCACCTAATGGCATCTCCAAATATGTCGTAGGCAATATTTATCAAAAAAAAAAATGTCGTAGGCAATGAACCAATACAACATAAAATGTTTGCCAATTTAACCAAGTTATCAACCTCCCCTGTTGGAACCACTTCTGCTTTAGCCCAATTAACTTTCAAGCCTGTCACAGCTTCAAAGAAAATGAGAATGATCAGTGCTTATTATTTAGAAAATGTGTAATAAAGGGTGGTTGGCAATAGAAATGAAGATGTTCAAGTGCAAAAGCCACATCGGTGGCTATATTGAACCTCTGCATTAAGTTCAAGTGCCTCTGGTGGGGAGCCTGTTCTTCTACATGCAGCCACTTTTCAAGACTCCCATTTGGCATTAAGTCATATACAAGAGCTTTGAAATCATTGCCTCTAAAGTCAACACTTAAGCATGAAGTTATGATCTTCACTAGATTCTGATGTTGGATGTTTCTAAAGGCTTTACATTCTGCCATGAAGCTCTTTGATGCTCCTTGTTTTGAAGATTAAGTACCTGGACTGCAACTTCTACTCCATCTCCATCTAAAATTCCCTTGAACACAGAACCATAACCTCTGGCCAATTAAATTGTTTGGTGAAAACCCTTCTGGTGCTTTGAACAACTGCACATAGGAAAGACCAGAAACTTGATCCCTTGAGGGAGATTAAAAGACAGGCTTCTTTCTCAACCTGAGGCAGCAAAGGATGGTGGAAAAAATTACAATAACAGATGTAACCCCAACAAGTACAGGTACTATTACTTTCAGCAATATGAAACTCCTGTTCCCCCAGTTGGTTTGGCAGGACATACTGATAGGAGAAATGCTCATATACCACCACAAAATATACTGTTTACAATGACTGACACCGCACTTGAATTCCTAAATATGCCTTCCATTGGTACTTCTTCCCCATCAAGATTGTTGAAAGACAAATTTAGATAATGCAAAAGAGGAAAATTGTCAAACTATAGAGGGATATTACCTATCAAGTTGTTATTTGAGAGATCTAGGACTTGGAGACCAGTAACATTACTCAAAGATTGGGGAATGTTTCCATCAAAGAAGTTGTTGTGCATGTAAAGTTGTTCTAAGGTCAAACAATTTCCAACATTATCAGGAATTTCTCCGGAGAACTAGTTGTTAGAGATTTACAGCTCCACAAGAGTTTTTAGATTTTCGATTTCTAGTGGTAAAGGACCACTCAGAAAAAAGTTTTAGCCAAGTCCAAGGAAATGGACCGAAAACGAAGATTAAGAATCTGCTTGGGAATGCTACCATATAGATCATTCTGAGAAAGGTTCAATACTTGTAAATTTTGACAATTTCCCAAAGTTTTGGGTTATAGCGTTGTAAATTGTTATTATAGTAATGCTACAAAGGGAGGGAGGAATCTGTCCGGTAATTCTATTTCTAGACAATACCAGCAACCAGCAACTGCAGGCTCTTTAGTTTTCCAATACCACTGGGGATTGTATCAACAAGAGCATTGCTTCGTATTCCCAGTATACTTATGTTGGCAAGGTTCTCAACCCCGACGGAAATACTTCCATATGTTCAATTCCCTCCTATTAATAAGGATTTAAGTTGGGATGAAAGATTGACAATGGAGTTGGGCAATACACCTCCAAAATAATTATCTTCTAATACCAACCTTGAAGCATCGCAACGAAAGAATGGTGTCATCAGCAAATAAAAGATGGGAAATACTCCAACCTTCAGCCATATTAGACCCCACTCAAAAGGCATGGATAAAACCATACATCTCAGTATTCTTCAACATCCTACTCAAAACCTCCATAATAAGAAGTAATAATGATAGTGATAGTGGGTTTGTAGTTGCTACCAATAAGGCTAATGGGGTGAAAATCCCTTATATTGATGGCATTAGTTCCTTTTAAGGAGGAGGCATTAAGGGATTTTTCAAAACACAACTTCTATGGAAATCACCAAATTCAACAGTTTGTTGTGTTAGTAGTTTTACTTGTTCCTATTTTATTCGGTCTAAATGTTGTTCTGTTCCTAGTTTTAAGTCAATGAATGTTGAAAGGAGATGTATAAAATAAACAAGACATCTGAATAAAGACAATTTTCTGTGTTTGGAGGTTGTGCTCCCTTGAAGCATTCCAACATTCCCTTCATCTCAATTTCCTTAGTTTCCAAAATAAAGACAATTTTCTTTGCAGCAGTAGCAAATACTTTGTTATTGTTTATATTTGACTTGATCAAGGATTTAATTTTATTTGACTTGAGATGTGGCTTTTTATTTTGAACCCTGAAAAAGAATAAAGTTTTTCTTAACAACAATGCTTATCCTATGATTTACCATTTATGATTATTTTCCTTTCTGCTCTGCAGGTCAGGGACCAGTGAAACATCAAGCAGGAATGTAAACATTGATGTTCCAATTGGCGGACCTTCAAGCCCTCAAACCCATCCTTCAGGGTCTCTCTCTCTCTCTCTCTCTCTCTCTCTCTCTCTCTCATTGATAATTTGAATAGCCAATTCCACAATGTGTATGTGGTCCAATACATAATTGTCATTCATTTATTAGTGTGAACTTTTTTTTGGCAACTGCAGTTAGGGTAGGGTCTTTCTAATAAATTCTTCACACACTGTAGAAACTTTGTTTCTGAATGTTGAACAAATTATGTGACACTGACCTGGACTTTGTGGTGGTTGGTCCATTCTTTGGATTCAATAGGCATAGAAGGGCTTAGGTGGTGTCTGAGTTTGTCCATATCATTACACCAATCATGCTGTTTCAGCCTATAAATTTTACATTTTGTAAGGGCTAGTTGTTTCCCTAGAAATTACAAATCCTGCTTTTACAGTACAGGATTTGCTACATTATTCTTTTCACAAAAGAAAATTTGTAATTTCTTTTTTGTTTCTGTTTGTGGGTATTTTACCATTAACCTTTAGCAAATGAAACTTGTTTTATTTTTATAGAGGAGCTGGAGTAGTGCTGCTTAATGTGATAAGTATTATAGTTTAGCAAAAAAAAGGTATTATATGTTAATGTAGCATATAGGTTATGCTACATTCACTTATAAAGGGATTGAATTTCCTTTTCTGATGATTATGTTTTTCTCCAGACAGTTTCCTTGATGATTGTGGTTTTACAGTCCCTGAATTAAAAATAATGTTTATATAATTACTCATCAAAGTGTGAGGTTAACTAAATGTGTTTTGGTGTGCTTTGTAGAATCATTTATCCTCCTATTTATCCTAGTGGTGTCAGTGATATGTTTCCCAGTCCCGGTGCTGGAATGTACCCAACCCGGTATTTTCCTTCACAAATCTTTGTTGGTCATTGCCAACCTTTTTGGTTGTTGCATTTCTCATATTGTTTATATGTAAATTTCTTTTGATTGTCCTCAGGCCTGGTTTTGGAACTGGTGGTGGGAGCATGCATCTAGGTTCGTACAACGAGGCGTTCTTCTCCTGCCCTATTCTCCCCCCTCCCCCCCTTTCATTTGTTGGCCGAGTTTGTTGCATTTCTTTATTTAGTTAAAATTCTTTTGTCATGTGGAATCAGGACCTAATGATCCTCGCTGGCACGGAATGGTGGGAGACCCTGTATTCCCTGGTGGAATTGGGGGAGATCCTGGATTCCCGGGAGGACTACAGTGAGTTTTTCAGATCGATCTCTCTCTCTGATTTGCTATCATACTGCCAAGTTCTAATTGTAATTGGTTTTTTTAAACAGGGGTGTTCCTCCAGGTGCTCGTTTTGATCCCTATGGCCCACCTGGCGTTCCCGGTTTTGAGCCAAATCGATTTACAAGGTGCATTAAAAATTTAAATTCACCACAATAAATGAGTAATTCTCCGAAGTTTTATGATTAAATACAGAATCTTGTTTCCTTAATCATGTGGAATACAGTGATAATGCCGAATTTCAATGTGATAGGTGGTTTAGAAGTTATCAGTTTAATTCCTGACCTATATTCAAGTTTCTAAATGAGTTAGAGGGAGGAAATGGGGTTAGGGTGATATCTGACTTTGTCCCTAATACTGATTTTTTTTTTTTTGGGTGTGATCTAATTGGAGTTGGGACATATTTCACCTGGTTTCCACATGAGTTACTGTTAGACAGTTGATTTATATGAAATACTTCTTCTTCTTCTGTTTTTCATAGATATTCTTAAAGACTATGTTGCCGTTCTCCCAAAATAAAAGAAGAAAAGAAAAACTCTATTTTACCAAAAGTTGAAAGTTATAATTGCTTGTTGTACGAAGTTTTGGGCTGAAGCATGTTTTCCGTCTCTTTATTACATTACGTTGGGAAGTTTGTATGACCTAGGGAGGGATAAATTTACCATGTATCTTCCATCCAGAGGAAAAATAAAAGATAACAAAATTGAAGAACATGAAAATAAAAGATAGATAACCTAGGAGTCAGCACTTAGGCCTATTTGGAGTCAGCACCAAGTAAAGAGAGAACATCTAGGTGTTGATACCCAGGGATAACTTGAGTCAGCACTAGTCCATTGAAAAAATTCAAAGAGAAATTTTAGTCATCAATCAAACTGTAATCTCTTCGTAGGAGTACAATATTGTACTTATATAGACTACTAAACTAAACCCTAATTCTGACTTGGAAAAACCCAGTTATTTGAGTTACAAAAATAGACTTTACTGGTGGAAATAAAATACTAAAACTTAATTAACTACTAAGACTTAAAATAAATTACAATTGATCAATAAAAATTCAATTGACTCCAAAATTTAATAATTAGCCAAGAGCCTTTTAATTTAACTTGTGCCTCCCCACCCCCCAACTATTGAATTTAAAAAAAAAAAAATGTAATTATCTTAAATTAAAATAAATATTTATTTGTACTTTTTCTGCATAGTTTCTTGTGCCAGCCTATGCTTATAGGAAGTACAGGGCTCTAGGAACATTCAGAGTTTAATTATCCCATTACAGGTTGTTCGTGTTCATATTTGTATAATACAGGATTTGATATTACTGCTTTAGTATGCCTTTTTCATTTTTAGTTACAACAGTTAGTATGCATTTGAGCGCACACCTTGGTGGTTTAAGGGAGACATGCACTACAATATAAATTTGACAGCAGATTCCAAAGCCACCAAATTGAACAGCTCCCATTTTTTCTATCTGGCAATATATATGTTGACCTGATCCACTTGCTGAACTGGGTTAAATGGACCTGGTGAATTTTCTGGGCGTGACTGGTAATGAACTTGAAACAGTTGCATGTATTTTTCAGTACGTTGCCTGGCGTTTTGTGAATGTATGGTTGTGTACAACTGGCCTATGGGCTGACTTATCATAGTATGTGGGATTTGACAAGTGTTCAAATTGATAGGTTAAGGTTAGAGGGGTTTCCTCTCTAACATGATATGTTGGAATTGAGTTTGTGTTCTGGGGTACATAAATTAGGGCAATGCAGCACTAAATCGAAACCTCTAGTAGCAACAACAAGCATTTAACATTATCCCTTCCTGTTTCTTTCAGAGATCCGCGGAGACCTGGGAGAGGGACACATCCAGACTTGGAACATTTTGGGGGCGGTTCAGATTTCATTTAGCCATGAGAGGGCACTCTTTCAATAAACTTTGTTTTCTCGCGACACTTTCCTTTCAAGAAAACTTGTGAAATTTCAGCAGTGGAATATGAAAAGGCAGCACCGTTGCCCTTCTTTTTTTTCTTTTCTTTTTTGGAGGGGGGGTGGAGTTGTTGTGTTAAGACACTGTATATATGTTATTAATTTTTTTTTATTTGGTGAAATATATGTTATTAAAGATATTGGAGCGAATGTGGTGTATATGTTATTTTCTTTTCTTTTTTTTTTCTTTTTTTTTTTTATACTTTCGAGATTTTTTTTTAACGTGTGTAGATGGTTTTTAATTTTTGCATGTGTCCAAATCCATTCAGCAATAAATAAGCAAATAGCATGCGTCCAAAATGTATGTTTGGATTGACTTAAAAATCAGTTTGTTTTCACTGCAGTTTATAAAGCCTTACTTTCTTTTTAGGTAGCTATAAAAGGTAATTTGTTTATATATAGTATTTTAAACCAATGAAAAAATTTAGTTACAAAACTGATTGTATTTTAAGGTAATAATCTTACCTAATAAAATAAATATTATTACATATTTTAGAAATTTAACTATTAAATTGTATGTGCCTTGTGTTCTTAATACACAAGTCAAATTTTGTATCAATTGGATATTATTTACTCTATGATCTATAAGTTTATATTTTATGCATAATTTGAAATTGCAAAACTTGTCATTTAAACAATTTATTGATGAGGTAGTTATTGATCTTTAATTTTTTAAAAATTTGACTAGTGTGATAGATTTGTCAAAATTTACCTTTAACAAAAAGATATTGAGTAAGATTTTAATTTTAAGTTATAACTAATTTTGTAGTTAAATTTAGTCCTTAAACAATAATCACATGTTTACTCAATACAACCGTAGAACTTTAGTGGTAGGAATCTCGCCAAACTAGACTTGCCAGCCTAAGCAATGGAGACGGATATTGGGTTTTAGACTTGATTTCCTCTTATCCTATAAGCAATGAAGACGGATATTAAGTTTTTGACCCAAAGTCAGCTCAGCACATCCTCAAAAATCAAAATGCATCTCTATCAAAATCCACAAGATTCTAATGATCTGTTTGGATCTCTTGGACTTGGATTTGGATTTGAGGGGCCCAAATCCAAATTCTTTATTGGGGTAAGTTAAAAGAAATGAATTAGATTGGTCCCAAATCCAACCAAAATTTGATAGACCCAAATCCATAGATTTCAAATACCCTCATGTACAGTGGAATTTGGTAATCTCTCACGCACGTTGTGCTCTACTTCTTTCTCAGTTCTTTTCTCTTTGTGTCTCTCTTCCTAGCTGCAACTCACAAGCTCTTCTTCTTTCTCTCTCTCTCTCTCTCTCTCTCTCGGCAACTTCAAGTTTGTTTCTCTCAACTCTTGTCTTCCTCTTTAGCCTCTCTAATTCTCTCTTTCTACTAAATCTAAATCCTAAAGGCTGTGGGTTTTTTCAGTGGGTTTTATTTGATTTTTTTGTGGGTTTGTTTGGGTTTCATTTGATTTGTTTGTGGGTTTGTTTGATTTGTTTGTGCAACTTGTTTCATGGTATTTTCAATGATTTGTTTTGGGTTTACCTTTATTTTCTATTTGTATTTTCGTTTGTGGGTTTGTAATGCAAATTTTGTGTTTGATGAAATGCTTCCATGAACAGTCTATGAGTTGTGAGGTAATAAGTGAGAGAATATTCATTTGAAATAATGTAAAGAAAGTTCATAATTGTCAGTATAGAGTTCTTGCTACGGGCCTTTTTATGTTTAGTTCAAATTGTAACCAGAAGTTGTCATTAAAAAGATCCATAATAACATCAACTAGAAGGTGTTTCAATTGCTCTCTTTCAAATTTGATTTTCCTAAATAGGCTTGTGGTATTGGTCAACATTGAATTCATTTTCTAAGCTGTCTTCTAGGTTAGGAATAGAATTTCGCTACTTTCTCATTTTAGGGTTGGGCTCGTGTCTAGTGGCCAATTCCACTAGACACGTTGAGATGTGAACACATGTCTATATCCTAATGTGTCCAATGAAACTAGCCACTGGACACAAGCCTTTCCCCTCATTTTATGATGGTATTTAGAATTCAAAGATAACCTTAAATATAAAGGTTGCACATTTATAATCTACTTGAAAGTAGAAAATCTCTTTGAACCTTTGGCTTTAAATGTAGATGGTCATCATAATGTCATAACATAATAAATAAGTAACAAATATAATAACAACCACATTTGAGATTTTGAATGTTGATAAAAAAAATAAAAAAATAAAAAAAAAAAAAAAAAAAAAACCCATGCATTTGGGTGTCCTTTTTAGCACCATTTTCAGACCCGGACCAGACTGAGAGGTCGGACCGTGAAAATTGGGAACCAGGATGAAAAACGGTTTTTTAAGTATAAAGAACTGGATTTTTTGTTAATTTCATGAACTCCTAAAACTGGAGTTGGACCGCATGAACCGGTGGCAGGAACCGTGTGGTCCAACGTCTTAGCAATTTTTTTTTTTTTATAAAAACAACTTAACACAATTTTATTCTATTTAATTAAATTATCATTCTCTTACCAGAAATAAAAAAAAAAAATTATAATTAAAATCCTTCAAAGATATTCAACTTTTCTTCAAAAATTAATCACAATTTTAATGTTTTCATGGTTATTAAAGTCAGGAATGCTTTCATCCTGACTTTCCAATAAGCATAATTATTTCCATCAAAGTGAGGAGGAATAACAAGAGAGTGTCCGTGTTCCATGACAACTGAGGTCAAGGATCAGCTTAGAGATCAAAAGATCTACAACAAAAGAGCTACTTGCTCTAATACCACTTGTGCGTTTTTAGACCCCTTCAACACAACCAGATTAACCTAGTTATTTAGCCAAGTGATTAACTTAGGTAAATTATGTAGATCTAGATTAACACATATAAATCATATTATTGTAAAGTGCAGAAAATAAAAAACACAGCAATATGATGACCCAAGAAAACCAAACTGGTAAAATATTTGAGGAGGATTTAACCTAGCTATCTTAAAGGTAAAACTAAATCTATTATGAAAGAATTGAAATTTACACAATAGAAACTTAGACCACTAACATCCTATTACTACCTAGAGTAGAAAGCTTGTTACCTCGAGTAGAAAGCTTACTACCATGACCACGTGACAATTTTGAGTCCACAGACTACTTCTTTCTTGAATTCCCAGCAAGCACAAGCTAAGAAAATATCTATTTCATAATTGACCCACTCCCACTCCCACTCGAGGTCGAACCACAAGGAGCAGGGTAAATTCAAAGACAATATAATTAAATGACAATTTATGTGGAGAAAAAAAATACTTTTGCTTGGTGATTGTTAACAAGAATAATAATAAAAACTGATTCAAATCAATAATGTATATACTAGAGCATCGGGAGTTTCCCTATATCTAAGAAAATATCTATTTCATAATTGATTGTTCTTATACAATTAAAAACCACTCAAGAACGCATTATAACCTCGATTAATAATGCCACTATTTGAAACTATTAGAAATTCATCTAAACAATAAGAAAAACATGATTGAACTTATTGAAAGCATGGAAGAACTAATACATCAATAGAAATCTAATTGAACAATCAAATATGTCGTTGATAAAATCTTAGAAAAAATCACATTGAATATTCATTATAGAAGAAACATAACCCCTAGCCCTAGCAAAAGGTTTAGGCTGCCATTAAAAAATACAAGTTTTCTTGAATCTGCAACTGAATTGATCACCAAGCTCTTTATATCAATCTAGATCTTGATAACCGTAAGTGTATGTGAAGGCAAACACCTCTAGATCTCACAAGAGATTCACATACACAGCAAAAAGAGCCATCGAAACAACTCCAAAACATGACTAGGGTTTTTTATTTTATAACTAGGGTTTTTTATTTTATACCTAGGGCAAAACATAAAACCCTACACGTCATATAGGCTTAGGCTGATTTGGAAAATTTTGCAGAAAAATAATCTGCATGACTTTGATCGATCGAGTCTAATTCTTGATCGATCGAGCCAAGCATATTTACGCAGTAAATCCTACAACAACTCGATTCCAACTTTACATAAAAGACACATACTTTGAGCAAATCTAAACAAGACTAAACCGTTTTGATCATGGTTTGCCAACATTACAAATTAGAATTCTAATACATTTAAACCTAAAATCTTAGAACCCAACAAAAATAATATATTTATGGATCTTAAATTCAAATCCAAATTTAGGTATCCATACAATGGAATTTCAAATGATGAATTTTAAATCCTTCATTGTTTGAAAAGACCTAAACAAGGAATTTTAAAATTAAGGGATTTCAAATCAATGCATTTTAAATTAATGGATTTTAAATCCAAATCCAAATGTTCTTATCCAAACACAGCCTAAGTACATTTGGATATGAAGCACCTAATTTCTCAATGATATAATGCTTATTTGATTGAGCAACAAAGATCAGTTCCATGATAGTGCCCCCCCTATAAAAAAGCATATTGGAAGGCACTATGGAGGCTTACCCTTAACTTTAGGATAGTTTTACTTATACCCCCTAAACATCTATTTTAGTAAATTTAACACTGTAACAAATAATCTCCCTTAACTTTTATTTTAGTTAATTTAGAACATATAAAAAAAAAGTTGAGGTGGGGGGGAGGGGGGTGTCTTACGGCTACAATATCAAAGTTTATGTATTAGTGAAAGATAAAGTTAAAGGGGGTTAATTTGCTACCATACCAAAGTTTATAGTGTGCGTTTGGGATGTGATTATAAGCTAGCTTTTATTTTTCCCCTGATTTTTCTATTATTTGTGAGTCCCACGTGGGTTCTGCAGAAAAGAAACTTATTTTTTGCTTTAGTTAACTTATTGCCCAACCAACCAAGTACTGTTTGCAAGTCCCACTCTAATATTTTTGGCAAAAAAAAAAAAACTAGGTACAGTAAACTGTTTGTGGATCTTATCCTATGATTTTTGCTCAAAATGCTGAGTACATTTAGCTTATTGTGGGTCTCGCTCTCCTTTTTTGCTACCATACTTTTAGCCAAAAAAAAAAAAAAAACAACTTGTTATATTTTTTCTCTTTTAGCATTTTTTTTGCAATACTTTTAGCAAACCAAAAAAAGCAAAAAATCTTGATAAGTTGTTTCTAAGCAAATTAACTAAAATAAAAGTCTAGAAGGCACTACCCAAAGCTTAATTACCAAGTTCGGGATGGATTCATTGAAGCTAAAAATTATCTCTACAAAGATAACTTTATTCTTTTTTAGAGTAGAAGGTAACTTTATAATAAGCGGAAGGCTCCACATTGAAGACACATGTAAGAATAAATTGTCCTATGATAACTGTGCGTACCCAATTCTCAGTTAATGGGCCAACAGTGTAATTGGGCTCACAATTTACTTATTATCGTGGGCTTGTGAATATCTTACAATGGGAAGTTCTTCCAGAAAAAGGATAAGGCCCACAAGGATGGCTAATCACACTGACCAAACACTTTTACTCTTATGCTTCCTCACTTGCTCTCTCTATTCTCTAGCTCTTTACCATACAATGTTTAACCCCCTTCTCTCATGCCTCTCCCCTATTTATAACCTTGCTTCAGTGGGCCAGCAATGACTTTCTTTAGCATGGCTTGTGTGAATGAGGCTCATTTAGATTATTCCTGACAAACGAGGGTCCTACTTTGGAAATGGGAGCTTTGGAACTTGTGTTAGACGCCGAATGTTGTTCAATAGTGATGTCCCCCAAGGCATTACCGACGTACCCTGAATCGAGCTCGAACAAGACTAGACCTAAGGTCAGTATGGTTACAAGCCTGATTTACTGGGCAAGGTAGAGTGCCCCTCAAAAAACCATTTCCCTGTTCGTATCAATTGGGCTTATTGATGTTGGCCCAATGGTAATGGGCTGATAACCATACAATAGCGTATTCATTTGATAGTAACTTCATATATGTTATGGTTTAATAGGATCTTACATGTTCTTAAAATATTAGGTAATGGAGAAGTAAGTTTCCTAATTAACTCCAACTTTGGTGGGCAAGTGAAGGTTGTAGGTGCAAAGAACCTGTTCCTCTCTATCTACAAAAGAGACATTCAACTACCCCATCACTGACACTAGGGGTGTCCACGGGTCGGGCCGGGTCGAGTTTGTGCCCAACCGGGACTCGACCCGAAAGCATCGGGTGGGGGAAGATTTCGACCCGCAACCGACTCGAACAGAGTTTCAGATTAATCGGGTTGGGTTGTATCGGGTTTCGGGTGAGAATCGGTCGGTTTCGGGTTTTTCGATTCGTCGGTTTTTGGCCGAAATATGGCCGGATCTTGTCAGATCTGCCTAAATCTAATAAGAGTTAGGCGAGAATCCTTCAGATATATGAAAATTTGGCCGAGTTTTTGTCAGGCTTACCGGAGTTTTGGCTAGTGTTTGAGTAGATCTGGGCTGAGTTCACAGATTTGAGTAAGGAAGCGACCAGATCTTGGCCAGATTTGAGCTGATCTAAGTGAAGGAAGCCCAGACGTCGCCGGATCAGAGCTGAGAAGAGCCAAATTGTCGCTGGATCTTGTGATTTTCGTCATTCTTAGACTTTTTGTGGTGCGGGTTGGGTGGCTTGGGTTTTTAAGGATGAAACCCGCCACTCGAACCCCCGGAGTTGGGTTCTAACGTTGGAGACCCGTCACCGACCCGTAGGAGATGTCAGCCCAGTCGTGACGGGTCGGTTCCGGTCAGGTTAGTCGGTTCCGACGGGTCTTCAGTTGGAATGGACACCCTTAACTGACACTGAATATTTAAAGAGGAAAAAATGGTTAAGAGAGAAACCAATTCTATAAGAATTAAGTGCCTTTTATACTAAGATTTTTTTTTTTTTTTTTTGGGAATAGGTTTTATACTGATATTTAATTTTAAGAAAATTTCAGCAATGGATCAAGGTAATCTTTATAATTAATTTGTGTAGTTGTGAAATCATGATAGTTCAAGATCTTAGAATTTATATTATGGTTGTTTATAATCTAACAATATAAAGAAAATATTCACAATATAAATTGCACATTATGTAATGCAGTCTTTTCGGGTTTGTTTGAATACCGCTTATTGTTAAAAACTAAAAACATTGTAATAAAATAATTTTAAATGTGTGAATAGTGTCGTGAGACTTAGTTTTAAAGTTGTTTTTGCTGAAAATTTTTTTTGCGAGTCTCGTTAATAGTGCCATAAGACCCACTATTTTTTCAACAAAACGCAGAAACGCATGTTCAACATACGTTCCAAACGCACACTTCATAAAAACAAAAAAAAAAAAAACAAAAAATGTAATGCAATCCTTGAATTTGTGGAACAACTCTCTATTGACTGTCCCGCATCGAAAATTGTGTCTTCAAACTCACCTTGATCGTTTCTTAATAAAAAGAAAAAAAAAAAAATCACCTTGTTAGAAACTCAGAAATCAGAATCCATAGATGAGAAAGCTTAACCAACTTGATTCAATGCTAGTTGTCTTTCAAATTAAAGCAGTTTATTGGCATCGCAAATGGTCGTGAGTCAGGATTAGCCAACATTATTTTAGAGGATGGTGCATTGAATCAATTTGTATGTAATACAGCCCCTTTAAAGTCCATCAAATTCTCCTCGCTGCTCTATTGAAGTCTTCATCAGAGACACCAAAAGATATTTTTTCTTTCTGTATTTGCTCAATGAAGTATTATTTAGGCAAAAAAACAAGGTTCCAAAATAAGCATTTGATTGTGCTTGAAATCAAAATTCTTTCCAATTTTACCATTGTCCTTCTGTTTTTTTGGCAATGTATTAAAATAATTGAATATTTTGCTTTAATTTGTGACATGCGAAAAAAGATAGTTGGGTTGAGACATTGATTTGGTTTGGAAATGTGAGTGAAAACCTGAAAAGAAGATTATTAATTATTCTAATATTGTTTGGAAAAAGAAGATGTATCATCTAAAGCAAAATAAATGAGATTTATGAAGAAAAAAAAAATTGAGAGAGGAATTTCATTGTCGTCCTGCTGATTTGGACAGAAAAATCCGAAGAGGATAAATAAAGAAATGGATAAAACTACGTGGCAAACTTAAACTTCTGTGTTAGCTTTTTAGTTCATAGGGATTGACTGTACCTATTTTACTGAACTAGAGTATAATAAAGTATAAGAATGATACACGTCTCGGGGATGTAGCTCAGATGGTAGAGCGCTCGCTTAGCATGCGAGAGGTACGGGGATCGATACCCCGCATCTCCATTAATGTTTTTTCATTTTACTTCCGTGTAGTGAGGATATGTTATAAGTATACAAAAGTGGGCAATAGGAGGCATCGCAGTGGGCGTGCCGGAGTGGTTATCGGGCATGACTAGAAATCATGTGGGCTGTGCCCGCGCAGGTTCGAATCCTGCCGCTCACGTTTCCATTAAATTAGCATTTTAATTTTATTTTTCATTTCTTTAAAAAAAAAAAAAAAATCCTCCTCTAGCTGATGAAGCCAAAGTTCTCAAAGATTATGGTCATGGCCACAAAGCAAGAATCATTAGCGAAGCACAAATTGTGTGGCATACCTTTTGAGTGGTGGATTTGTATGGCAAAGTGAACATCGTCCTCCTAGGTTAATTAAGAGCTCCTGCAAACTGAAATTGTTGTAAGGATAAGGTTAAATTAACTTAATCAATAGCTACCGTGTGCAAGTTACTTAAGACAACGACTTCCTATAGTTTATATCTGTGTATATCTAATGACTAATGCCGAGCTTAGTAGCGTGAGCTTATAACCAAGTGAAGCATTAAAGTAATTGAACCTAAAATGGAAACCTAGGTGAGGGAGGTGGTCTATTGTTCTGTCCCGTGGTCATGGCTCAGGTCCTTTGTGGTTCTGGCCGCCATTTCAAAATAGGATTCCTTCATAGCTTGCCCCTAGCACAGGTGGGTAGCTCTATTATAAAAAAATGATTAGTACTTTGGAACCTACATGCTACAAAGTAATCTTCTTCTTTTTAAGTAGTACATAGTAATCTATAGACAACAAAGAGTGGGTGGCTGGGTTAGTTTTTTTATTGAGTTCATACTTTAGTTGGACAGAACTTCATGTTCTTTAGCACAATCCTTGCTTCTGTGACTCAAATGTATGCAGTTAATTATTGCTTGATGTTTTTGTCCCTGGTTGACGAAGACTTGGGTGCTATAATATGTATTATTAGAGCATAGAGGGACCCATGTGATGCACTCAAAATGACGTGTTGTCTTACCATCCATGGAATGCCTACTAGCTTTGTTGTGGGGGAAAATTTACTAGAAATTTCAAATTTCACCACGAGGAAAAAGTTTCTACATGTTTGTTCAAACCCTATGTTCCCCTCCTAGATATAATTGTTATAGACTGTATTCATAGCTCATCTATCATTTAACTGCCCTTTTACCGTAGCATAAGGGGAAAAGGTAAAGGTAACGAGTTCAATTTCAACGAAGGCCTTGACACACCAACACGAAAATACTCGAGAAAAATACGAAAAAGGTGCTCTAAATTCAATGAGGGCCACTTTCGATGAATCTCATATTGTGAAGTGTGAACAACTCAAAAAATCCAAGGACTCAGATAGAAAGTGAACAAAATGAAACAACAAAAAATGAAAAAAGCCAAAAATTCCTATATTTATATTTGCCAAGAGTACTCTAGACTCTAGAATGACGGTACAAACTACAAAGTAATGAAGCAGTAGGTAGGTCCCGCCTTCCCCACTTGACTTGAAAGACTTGGGGAAACTTCCACCAAGTGCCTCCCCCCTATAGAGTCGTAAAGAAGTTGGAAACGTGTGACACGGCCAATTATGTCTTTGTTTGTCTTCTAGAGATATTATATATGCAATATGCTCCAATTATTTTAGCATAAATTAAATAGCCACCCTTCTAGATTCATCATCACCACAATTTTTCCACACTAAAGTAATCCATATATATGTTATCATCTTCTTTAACTAACATAGAACAGAGGCCTGGGTATTTTCAAAGACATCGCCAGCCTCTGTCTCTTCCTCTGGGCAATGAAATATATGGCATCTGAGGTTTAGCTCTACTCGAATCAATAAACATATGGGTTTACCTAAGCCACTGCTTCTTCTGCTGTTGCTTATAATGATTGTTTCTACATCACAGAAACCAATAGTCACAGAAGCAAGGCCACTTTCCCAACAAAGTAAGAATTACACTATCTCTCTGTTTTTCTTTCCTTTTTTTTTTTTTTTTTTTTTCCCTAAATTTTGGTGATTTTGGCTTATATTATTTAGTGTCTTTTGAATTACAGGATTTTCAGAGATCTTCTCGACACTTGGAGTTGCTTGCAAGTGTTGTGATGGCGAAAAAGGTGAATGCACGAGTACATGGACAGGGTCTTGCTCTAAGCTCCAGTGCCTTCCCTGGAAATTAAACTAGCTTGTTTTACACTGTAATTTTTGTTTTCGGGGGTACGTTGTTGTACAAAGTTCAGCGTTCTGTTTACCAACTATTACTATATCTATATGATATGCGTTTATCGAATTGGGTTCTTTTACTTTCGGTAGTCATTTACAATTTCACGTAAGCATCACTGCGTTAGCTTAGGAACTAGGAAATACGCAAACCAAACTAGCAGCGATGTCTATATCTGATAGGAGGAGTGGCAAAATCTAACGCAACCCACTAGCACTGGCGGCGACTTGTATAATTGAGGGTGGTCACAGGACCACCCTCAACTTGGGGATAAAAACAATTTTATGCTTAAAAAAAAAAAAAAAAATCTGAATTAATATGAGTCAATGACCACCTAAAAAAAACACTTGACCACCCTTAAAAAAAAAAAAAAAAAAACTCTGAACATCCTAAATAAAAGTTTGCTCATTAAAAATAAAATGACTTTTCCAAAATTTTGGACCATTGAAGATTGAACTAAAAAATGGTGAGAAATGCTATATTCACAATATGTCATCAATACTTTCACAACAAATCTTAAGTAGTAGATTGTTATCGGTAAAAAAAAAACAATTTTAATGATATGTAAATTAGAATTAGTAACAATTGCTAACTAGAATTTGTTGTGAAAATATTGTAAATGTAGCATTTTTCAAATATTGTCCAAACAAACAAATTAGCTTAAAAACCCAAATCAAATGTTTAATTGTGATATTTTAAATTGTGTTTACATATTTTAAAATTGCTATTTTTTATTAAAAAATGCATATTTTTCAATAGCTAGTCAATTAGTGCTTGTTTTGGTCTTTAGTTGAATTTTATTGGATTTATGTAATACTTTTTGTACATACACTAAAATAATACCTCAATATTTTATTGCACATGATTATTGTAACGGTTTAATGCCTAGGTTGAATATATTGAATGAACTTGTAGCATGACATGGCACGATAGTAGGCTATGGGTTGAGGCTTAATAGGCTTGTATAAAACTCTTGTTAACACAACTGACCATTTTAATAAATGTGACCCTTTTAATAAATTTGTCATGTTATGTTACTAATATACTCTTCAAAACCCTCGTTAGTTGTTGTAATTTATTTTCTTTAACATATTATGATTGATTATTTGTAATATTGATATATGCTTTTATTTTGAATTATTATTTGTAAAACATACGCTCATTAGTTTTAATTTTAAAAAACAAATTATTTGTTTGGTTTTTCGTAGTTTAAATTAAATGAGTTAATACTAAAATTTATATATATATATATATATATATATATTTACTTCGATAAAATTTGATAAACGGGTCAACATGACTAACTCATTTAATAAATAGGTTATGTTAGAATTAAGGAATTCTAACCTATTTAATAAATGTGTCGGGTTAGTGTTAACCCATATAGTCGAATATTCATGAGTTGATATGATGTCTGTTGATGCTCATTTTGGAAATTCCAATAGGAATAAGAAGGCTAACAACATAGGCAGAAAATAGTTAGTTTTTTTTATAGAAAAGTCATTAAGCCCAAGCGGCAGGAATAATTGATTATATGTCCATAAAACAAACAAATAGACTTTAAGGAAGCAAAAGGGCCTAAAAAAGTCTAGAGAGAGAGAAGTAACAAACCCATGGGTAGTATGTAGAAAAGTGAGAATGGGCTATAATAAACCTGAAGTAATGCAAGTAAAGAAAGTAAGAGGTTGATGGAAAGTCCATAAGCCCCAAGGATGAAGGATAGAGTAATTGGGTCAGGGAAGCCCCAAGGAGTTAGTAGAAGCCCATGGGAATGCAGAATTAGAAAGGGCCGAGAAAACTCAAGGAAAGTAAATGAGCCAAGGATGCCTAAAAGGAAATAAATGAGACATAAGAGCCCGCAAGTAACCTTGTAAAAGGCTCAATGATCATACTGAGTCATTAAAAGAAGAATAAGCAGTAGACCCAAAGAGGCTCAGCAGGCTTGAGTCAAATAATATCACAGTAGGAATAGTAGAGTGATATAGTAGGAAACGGTAGCAAGATTGCAAGAAGGAGCAAAAGAGTAGCTTGAAGGAAGGAAAGCCCACAATTAAGCAAAGCTCAGCCCCTAAAAGGAGCAAGCTATAAAGGATGAGAAATTAGAAAACTGCTCATGCCATAAGAAGTTAAAGATGGATGTCAGAATGTGTAGACGAGCCTCTAGACCACGACGAACGTATGAGCAGCAGACAGAAGGGAAGCACGCGCAAGACCCAAATATCACTAGCCTGTACTTAGCCAATACAAGAAGTGGTGGGTCATGAGTTAGAGGTAAGAGGGCATGATCTAGCGGTAGAGAGAGGGGAAAATCTATTCTGCGATTCCTGCTCAAGCTTTTTTAGAAGAAATATCCTGCTAGGATGACATACCGCCCAAAAGAAGTAAAGATGTGCTGGAACCACTAGGTGCATGCCATGAGAGAGAGAGAGAGAGAGAGAGAGAGAGAGAGAGAGAGAGAGAGAGAGAGAGAGAGAGAGAGAGAGAGAGAGAGAGAGAGTACCCACACCGTAGCAGGTAACAATGTCATGACAAACAAATAAATAAAATAATCCTCTTCGTCTGGTGATGCGGAGTGACACAGCCAGCACAAGTAAGTGGTGTTGGCTGGGCAATTGACTAACCAGTGATAGTCGATAAGGACACCCACACTAGACAAAGGTGATTAAAGGCTAAAATAGTAAAAGCTAGCTGCAGCAAGCATTATATAAAGGACCCTTGCCGTGCACAGTAAAAAAGGAGAGATCGCGAACACAGTAATAGTAACTTCTAGGAAAGAATCAAAGTAAAGAAGCAAGCACTGTAAAAGAAAACGAAAAGAAAAATTTGAAAGAAAAGAAAAATAGAGAGCATAGAGTGGTGGACATGCACCAAATAGGTTAATCCCCTCTCTCCCTCTAAGGCCCTGTTCTCTGCTAAAGGAAAAAGGCTTCTTCTAGGCATAGGCCATTTAGTTCATTCCCTCAAAGCAATTAATATTTTTTTGGGGGAGATTATTTGCATTGAGGAAATGGTTCCATTTTTGGTTTCGGCCCTGTAGTATAGTTTGGCACGGCAGATTGATATTCCCTTCTTTGGTTTAACAAACTCATTACTAATCCTTCCCCATTTATTTCTGCTATACAAGGTGTCTATTGTTACTCCCCCTTTATTTATTCTGTCTAAATAGTGAACGCATTTCCTTTGTTATCTTTATTATATCGACTTGCTATAACTTTCCCATTGTAGCTCTGCCTATCATGGGCATGTGATCAAAACTTTGACAAAACGGGGCATAGTTTGTGCACAAGTCAGATCAAGGTGGGTTGCAATTGGATCGGTTCCAACTCCCTAATTTAGAACATTTGGGCCTAGTACAGTAGGAGCTAGCCCAGCCCAACATTAAAAAAAAAAAAAAAAAAAAAAAAGGCCCACCACAATGTGAATTTGACATGCAAACACAAATTGTAACCCTTATTTAATAGTAAATATTTAAGGTAAGACAATTCTTTTTTTTTTTTTTTTTTATAAACTAGGATGTAGTCAATGACTATAACTTTTTCTAAAAAAATTAATATAACTACATATTTTGAAAATCTAACCATTGTTGCATGTTTTTTATATCCTTAATATGTATGTTAGAAAATTATTATTTATGCATAATTTCATATTACAAAAAATTAAAATTAAAATATTTATTTGATGATATAACTATTGATATTTAATCTTTTATAAATTTTGTAAGCATAGAAGATATAAAAAGAAAATTTTATTCAATGTTGAATTTTCAAAATTCGTATCAAATTAGAAGATGTTGAGTGCAGTTATGGTCATTGGGCACGACCTAATTTATAGCAAAATAAAACTAATAGCTTCTTAATTAAGTTTTAAGGCAAAGTATATTTTGATCCTTCAACTTTTATTACATTGTTTATTTCATCTGTCTTCCCACTACAATTAGGGCTAGCTCTATATATTTTGAGTCCTAAGACAAAATTCAAATCGTGGCCTTCTATACTAAATTTTTTTAAATTACTTATTTAATATTCTTATAAAATTATAGTATTTTATAAATATTTTGAGTTTGAAGTATAAAACTTTCTCTGTGGTTTCATTGGTTCATTAGGGCAAAAATTAGATACAGTACTTAAGTGTTGTTTCTTAAGTTTCTATCTTAAAATTCAGTCATGTGGTTACTTAACTAAAAATATACTTGCTTTCTATAGAAAAAGGTAAATGACTGAATTTTAAGATGGAAACCTAAAGAGTAGTCGCCGAGCAGTTCACCCTAGATCCCGCTGTCTCTGCATCAATTTCGTCTCTTCTGCCTCTAGATCGAACTATCAATCTTGTTGTCTTTGCCTTAAGTTTGTCATCCCTGCTACCTTTAGATTGAACCATTGACCCACCCATGAATCTCTCTCTCTCTCTCTCTCTCTCTCTCTTAAATGAGTGAGTGTGAGTAAGAGGCTAAAAATAAAAATGAGGGAAAATGAAACTGTCATTTTACACCAAAACCAACCATATTTTATAGTCAAAGGGAAAATGATTTTAAATTGACCGAGTTTTTTAGTCGACCCAAGAACTTATAAAACTATAAAATGCTTTCTATAAAATCTTTTCAATCAAACCAAACAAGGCCTTACTAAATCAATTGAAGTTACCACTAAAACAAGGTTTAAACTTGTTGTCCACAAAGTGCTTCACATAGTTTTACACACTCTAAAGCAACTAAAATCGCAATGAAATAATGACTCTCAAGTTCAAAATTGTCACAATTTTTATTGTTTCTAGGAATATGTGTAAAACTAGGTTAAAGATTGTGTATAATAAACATGTATCCCCAAACAACTAGAATTAAGTGCATCAATAGTTAATTAATCGACAAATTATAAAATTATTTTCAAGTGCCAACAGAACCTCCAAAAGAACCAAAACTACTACACGAGGCCTTTTCTTTTCTTTTTTTGTGAAATCTAGCTAAGCGTAAGCATAGTACAACTACTCAGCTACAAACTAGACACTCAACTTTAGTCTATAGTCCTATAAAAAAAAAAAAAAAACCATATAGTCTTAAATGAATAAAATTTCTTTCCAAATTAATTTGAAGAGAAATTTTTCAAAATTTTCATATATTTGTATATTAAGTGTAAATTTTGAAAATCTAACTGTTAAATTGCATGATCATTTTATATCTTTCATGCTTGTAAAATTTCAAGAAGATTAAAGATCAATTATTATGTCATACTAAAAATATAAAATTTCAAGTTTTTATGATCTAAAATTGTGTATAAAAAATAAGTTTATTGATCAAATAGTAGATAATATCTAATTTGAACGAAATTTGATATGCATGCTAAGAACATAAGAAATATAAAATTCAACGAGACCATTTTAATGAAATCCAACCCCTTAAAAATTTAAACCAAAATAAGAAACTCCTTCATTCTGTCTCCCAAAAAAATTGGATTGTTTTGGTCCATTTTAATGAATGTTGGTCGAAATTCAAGATTCGATTGGTACGCATATAAATAGTTTTTATATTCATATTGGTTTCAAGTAATATATAGTGTGTGTGTGTGTTTAATGTCATGTTCGTACATGTGTTTATAAATTTTGTACTCCTAGAATCAAATCATTACTTCTCCGATGCATATAAAACCTTCTATATTTACACTCTCCATTAAAAAATCACTATGAATAAATAATTCTATATACAAATAAAATCATAATAAATGCCTCTTGTACAGTCACAAACCCCGAAGGGGCATGAACAAGTCCTTTTCTCAAAGAAACTTGGGCTTCGTTCTAACTGTCCACGACATTGCTAATAACAAACCAAGGTCTCACATGTGTTGTATAAATATCCAAGAAACCCATAGGCAGGATTGTTTGGGCTTGTTTGGTAGTGGTTTTAAAACAATAATTTTTAATGTTTAAATAACAATAATACTTTTAACACGTATTTTTATAATACTCAACATGTATTTCCACAACATTGAAAATTGAATAACAATTTTTAAATACTACTACCAAATGGGCCCTTAATGACCAGGTTTGGTTTAAGGCATGACCAAGGACATCCCAACACCGAATGGAGTAACAACCATAGTTGTACGTGTGTACAATAGTTAATCAAGAAAAACATAGGAACTGCACTACCACAACAAAATATCATTGATCATAAAGCAAAAGGAGAAGGTCTAACCTTTTTTTGGCCTATTTGGATTGAGGAAGGAGGAAGGAGGAAAGAGGAAGGAGAAAGAAGGAAAGTAGAATAGAGTTAGTTGGAAATAAGCTAATTTTTGGCAATTTTACTTTACTTTCCTCTACTATCCTTCCCTCCTCCTTAATCTACACAAACCATAATAGGAAGGACATTTAGAGGGGAAGAAAAAAGGAGAGTAATTTGTAGTTCTAAAATATTGTAACTTTAGTTTAAAAAAATCCAATACGCAGGAGTAGAGATTCCTGTCTACTCCAACTGTGGTTGTTCACCCGTACTCCCATGAGGTTTTCCACGTAACACATTATGTTTTTGCATGCTATGTAGTCTACTAAGTTGGACATTAATCTTTCTGTCAAAAAAAAGACATTAATCTAATGTTCATGGCGTCCAAATCTATGGGTACTAAATGTCTAGTAGCTACTAGCTAGTGGCTAATACTCTCAAAGTTTCATCTTTAAACTAACTATTACTTATACCTATTAATAACTACCATAATTTTAAAATTATATATTTAGCAAAAAAATAGGATATCATATTTTTTTTGTTGGGGCGGTGTTTGCTGATACAGAGGAGGCAGGGGTGGGAGTTGTTGTCCTTGACTCTCAAGGGATGGTGGTTGCTTCCTTGGCAGAGAAAATCAAGCTCCCATCCTCATCAGATAAAGTCAAAGCTAAAGCAACAGTGCGAGCTATAACCTTAGTTATGGACCTCAACCTACTCTCTTTCATTGTCGAGGGAGTTTCAGAGGTGGTCATCTTTGCCTTAAGAAAGGAAGAGGAGTCTTTCTCATCTTTTGGCCATTTAATTTCTTCTATTAAGAACTATTTACCCTTTTGCAATTGTATTTCCTTTTCTCACACTCGTAGGTCAGGTAATTCAATTGCTCATTATTTAGCAAAACAAGCGAGACTTATTGATAGTTTTTCTGTGTAGGTGGAGGATGTCTCACCACAAGTCGTTGATGTACTTTTAGCCGATTTTGACTAATTTCAGTTTTCAATATAGAAGCTGGTTTCTCAAAAAAAAGGTTTACTAATTAGTTTTATATTAAACTTCACACACAATGTCATTCCACTTTAATAGATTGAGAGCTTAATTTATTACTTTTTAAACTATATGCATCATTAAGTTATAAGGATTAAAATATTTTTTTTCTATATTTATTATTTGTTAGTTCCATGTATTCCGGATTGAAAACTATTAATTAGTTCGAAATATTTGTGGTTTTTATTTATTTATTATTTTTAAATCAATAGCTACAATAGAGAAGATGAGATTTGAGCCTTAGACATCACCATTGAAAATATTAAAATGTGCCAACTAATTGAGTCATAAGTTTATTAGCATCATTGCTGAGGCATTTGGAATATTGGCCACTTAATTTATTAATTGATTGATATATGGAATTTAATTTCATAAAAAAATTATTGAAATATTAGTCTGGGCCTTTATGTTTGAACCTAATAAATGCGAGCAAGTATTAAAATTATTTTGAACTATAGCCTACAATGGCCCAGATGGGCCTTTTTTGTTGATAAGTGAATTCGTCTTACAGAAGGCCTAAACTGACTGTCTAACTGATTAATAGCACCATGCTTTGCCGATTAAATAGATTCACTTGAGTCGGCTGGTCTAATTTGTCAGGCCTAACGTCTCTAACCCATTTTTTTAAGCTTTGTTTTGGGAGTTTTTTTTGCCGAAGTTCGTGTCAATAGATATGAGATACATTTTATTTTAAATTGCTATAAACAAATGATATTGTAATATATGAGCAGAGTTATTCGATCTTAGACAATTACCTAAATGACGTATAAGTAAAGCCAGCATTTGATTGGTAGGATTATTTTGGACAAGTATAAACATGACACACAACTTAAAGGCTTGTGATGCCGAGAGCTTTATACCTTAATTGACACATCTTAATGAATAAAGTGCTTGGAGGTTTAGATGGAGATATGGTTCGAACTGTAGAATTAGAAACATACTGTAACTATCTTAACAAAAAAAACAAAAAGTTAAGGCTTATGATATACAGATATAGCTTGTATCTCATATATATATATATATATATATTTGTACTGGACATGCTAAATTGCGGACATATATTCAAAATTGGACATGTGTCAAAATCGTATACTGGCCAATAAACCCAAGTGCTTGGAGGTTTAGATGAAGAAATGGTTCGAATTGTAGGATTAGAAGTATATTGTAACTATCTTAAAAAAAAAAAAAAAAAGTTAAAGGCTTATGATATATAGATACAACTTGTGTCCCACGTATGTATGTATGTATGTATATATATATATATATATATATATATGAGTTAGGTTCAAGTTACACCTGGTGTAACTCTAAGCAATATTACACCACTTAATAACTTGTTATTAAATTCATATTTTAATAATCTAACCGTTGAATTACATGTTCTATATATGCTTAACATGCATGTCAATTTTCATGCCAATTGGATGTTATTTACCATTGATTCATAAACTCATTTCTTATGAATTATTTTAAACTACAAAAACTTGAATTTAAACAATTGATTAATGATATGACTATCAATCTTTGATCACTGTGAAATTTTGCAAGTATGGTGAGTATATAAATATAATGTAATCCAACAGTAGATTTATCAAAATTTACATAATAATAAGTTATTAAGTGGCGTAATATCGCTTAGAGTTATACTAGGTGTAACTTGAACCCAACTCTCTCTCTCTCTCTCTCTATATATATATATATATATATATATATATATATATAGGGTTGTGTTCCAGTTCTATATATATATATAGGGTTGTGTTTAAGTTACACATGGTGTAACTCTAAGCAATGTTACACCACCCAATAACTTGTTATTGAATTAATATTTTGAAAATCCAATCTTGAATTACATGTTCTATATGTTATTAACATGCATACCAATTTTCATATCAATCGAATGTTATTTACCATTTGATCTATAAACTCATCTTTTATGCATTATTTTAAATTACAAAAATTTGAATTTTAACAATTGATTGGTGACATGGCTATTAATCTTTAATTACCTCAAAATTTTGTAAGCATAAAGAATATACGAAAATAATGTAATCTAACAGTGAATTTGTCAATATTCGCATCCAATTAAAAAAAAAAATATATATATATATATATATATATATATATAGAGGACATGCTAAATTGCAGACACGTTCAAAACTGGACATGTGCCAAAATGGCTAATAAACCCAACATAATGGTCCCCCTTTTTTAAATTTATTTTAATTGTCCTAGTCCCCCTTTCTTATTAAATATAATGGTCCTTGTCAGTTTAACTATTTTTTTAAAAAAATTTTATTTAAATTTTTTTTAGAAGGAAATTTTATTTAAATTTAGTGCTCTATATCAGGAATTTTTTTTTTTTTTTTTTTTTTTGAGGAAGTATATCAGATTAACTAATGCAAAACAATCATTAAATATAATAATAATGCCGCCTAAACATTCTATTAATTAGATAAGTAAGATAGAAAGTTAACGTTATGGATGCAAGATTATTAAGTGTAAATTTTAAAATCGATGGAGAAAACAAGAAGTTTTGATGGTTTAGAAAGGAAAACTTCATGTAAATTTGAAAGAGAAAAACAATAATTTGGCAAGGAAGCTTTATTGATTTTACGATTTACATCCTCGCTAAAATATAGTTTTGCATATATTTGTTTATTTTGACCCAAAAAGAAGAAAGCGACTGTAGTTTTTTTTAGTGAAATTGAGCTTTCTTTAGAGGTTCCTTGACGTGTTAAGATGAAACTTCTTTGAACTTTTCCCCTTGAAATCGTCAACAGTTCATTTAAACCGCAAATGAGAAGCCTAATTTTCTTGAAGATTCTGATTACTTTTTATTAAGTTAAAAATTGAAAACTCATCTAACTAACTAGTATGAATAACTTGAAAATTTTCTTCACAAGATAGGACAGCAAATTTCTGACTTTGACCATTCATAAATGCCTAGGAAACCCAGAGATTTTCCTTTTTATCCTTTTTCATAGTAACCCACTTAATTTTGTAAAGAATATGCCCAGGGGAATTTTCGATTATAATAACATGAATAAGATGCATTGAATTTGATTTGGCATGCTCAGTATTTCACCATAATATTCGATTTAGGTAATAGCATCAAATATTGATGCGACTGTTAGATTGAGGTTAGGTGGATTACCTTCGAAATTTAGGCTACTTTCTTGCTTCCAAGATTCATTGGAATATCAATACCTGAATAAATCATTAAATATACCAAATCTTGGGCAAATTAAAACTCGCATGACAATTAATTTTTAGTTAAAACTATTAAAGAGGTCAGGCCCAACATCTTGACTGGGTATTTGTTTGATCGACAGCATTCTCTATCAGCTTTGGCTATGTCTTTATCATCTTTAGACCGCGTTACTCAGATCACATCTTTGATTAGTAGTCTTTATTGGATTCCCTTATGGTCATGTACCTCCTACTAATCTTCAAGCTGAGTTTTTCAAACCATCCACCTCCACAAGTATATAATATGCATTGTGCTTGTCATTCAGGTCTCTTTCATCACACACATCTAGCCTTTATTCTGGTGGGTCATCTGCACTTCATTTGGCCCTCGTTCCAAACTCAAATTGTCTTAAAACTTTTCATCTTGAGTTTGAGGGGATGTTAAAGATGTCAATGCCCAATCCTAGCCAAGTCCAAGTCTAATCCTATTTGGTGTGTAAGTGAAGAAATCCTAATTCTACTTTGTATTACAAGTCATGTAATCTAATTAGTTTAGGATTTAGCCTACGATAAATAAAATATTATATTATAGATTAGGAAAAATTACACTTTATCCACCTGTAGTCTGTCCAAAAAATAATTTACCCACCTGTAATTTAAAAAATGACACTTTGTCCACCTATAGTTTGATCCGTTAGCAAAATGTTATACACCTCTAACCCTGCCGTTACTTTAACACCAATTCACTCAAAAAAAAAAAATAGCAATTGAATCAAAACTCTTTCCTTTGAGAAACCATAACAGAGCATGACTTGCAATTTCATAACAGAGCACATTTTGCAATTTCCAAACCAACCTTTACACACACAGACGCTGACCCAAGAAAATGTATAGCATAGATAACAACAATAGTTCTTTTTTCATTCATGGCAGAAAATGTATACCACAGACCCAATTTCTCAAAAAAAAAAAAAAAAATCATTAACCCGCTACACATTGAGATAACAACAATCATTGATCTGCTCTATTTTTGTCTGTGTATGAAAAGTCAGCAAATGTTGTAAATATGAGAAAGCGACTTAGAAATAGAATTAGATGGTGAAGCACGACAATACGTGGTGGGTGGAGCACAAATATTGGATCAAAACTCCAATGAGAAGTCAGCGAAAATATATAGCACAGAGCAAAAAAATGTATAGCACAGACCCAATTTCTCAAAAAACTTTTTTTCATTAACACGCTACACATTAAGTAACTACCAGCAATTTTTTTTTTTTATCTACCAGCAAATACCAAGACAAATTAACAACGTAATCTGCCAGCAAGAAAAAAAAAAAAAAAATCTTCAAAAACGTAGTCTGCCAGCAATAAGCTGCAAATCTTCAAAAAAAAAAAAAAAAAACTTCAAAATAAATCAAAATTGCAATAGAAATCTGCCAGCAATTAAAAAAAATATCTACCAGCAATTTTCGAAAAAGAAATCAAGAACCCTAATTATCAAAAACGTACTTGTGCTTTAAATCAAGAGAGAAAATCTTCAAGATCCTTCACATGGGTTATGATTGGGCTACCAACTTCTCTTGATGCTGAAAGTTTTAAGTTTTTATCTTGATAGAGTGGATCACAATCTGGAATAGGGAGTGTACATGTACAGGGAAGTTTTTTTTTTTTTGAGTGAATTGGTGTTAGAGTAACCGCAAGGTTAGAGGTGGGTAACATTTTGCTAAATGATCAGACCATAGATGGGCAAAGTGCCATTTTTTAAACCCCATGTAGGTAAAGTATTTTTTGGACAAATCATAGATGAGTAAAGTGTAATTTCCCTTATGGGTTAATTGTAATACAAAGATGTTATAAACTTTCAATCATGAATGTAGGCCATTAAGTCGAATCACAATAAGTACTTGTTTGGCTACAGCTGAAATATAGTGCGTTTGCGTTTCAGAGTTTTTTTATTTTTATTTTACCAGTGTCTCTTGCCCTGTTCATGGGACTAGAATAGTGCATTAAGACAAATGAACAATGTTTTGTAAGTGTGAGCTGTAACTAAAAATTATTTTTTTATTGTTTTCAATTTTCAGCAAAATAACTATATCCAAACGCACTCTATCTTTCTCTTTCTCTTGCTTTTGCTTTTGCTTTGTCTGTCAACATTAGTTTATAGTTACAGCGCTCGATTCGCAATGAGCCAACCATTTCTGATGGTTGCTTACACAGGATGGTGGGTGGCTTTTCTTTTTTACCAAAACAAAACGAGGTTAGTCCACTGTTAGACAAAAGCTTTTGAAAACCACCTATAAACTGCATCTACTAGCCCTCCCCCTCCATTTTAATATTTCCCCAAGTCCCACCCCTACCCCCTTCTCGCCGATTGTCTCCTTTTCCTCACGCCTCACAGTCATGCACTACCATGGCCTACCCATTAACCCCAACGCCCCAACATTGATCAAAACACCATGCCAACAACCTTAATTAACCAATTAAACACTTAAAAAATTAAAAAAATTATTACAACACACGTAATATGCATAGATTATTTTTCAAATTTATAAACTTATCAAAACTAATCTCAAAGTACTATAATAAATCGAAATGAAAATAAAATAGGGATAATAAACATACATATATGGTGGGTTGGGTTGGGTCAATGAGTTGAAAAATTATCAACCCGAACCTAACCCATCTCAAGGCTCAAAATAATATTCTAACCCAACCCAACGTATCTACTCGAGGCATTTTGATTTCATCAAGTTGATGTGTTGAATAGACACCTACTTTTTTGGTTTTGGATGAATTGAATTTTGTTGTGTTTGTACGTTCCACTGATCAAATATCATTCGCACCGAGTTGACATAATTGAACCTAGTGTAGTGTGACTTTATCACTGCATCATTATCGATCTAGTTCCTAATTTGGGAAACCAATAAAATTGATGTGGTGGGAGAAATCCCCTCATCCCCGACTATGCTAACCGACGCATACTCCTAATTTTTTTTTTTTAGAAACATAGATACCCTTAATTTGAATACATTTTTATTTGCTTTATAATCAGTTCTCTATCACATAAAAATTTAATTATTTTTTCCATTTCCCCTTTATATTTTCTTAATATTAAACATGGCATTTAATTGCATTCTATAAGCAAGTAATGAATTTTACAGGTTGTTTTACAAATATCATCATTAGACTTTTACCATTTTAGTCCCTATATTTATGGTTTGAATAAATTTTGTTTGGTAGATTTATAGGTTGAATAATTAATTTCCAAGGTATAATCATTCAAATTTAAACTGCAAGGATTTTTTTAATGCATTTCAAATAGGAGAGAAGATTTCAAACCTTGAATGTATTCATTAAAACATTCAAAAAATATTATTTGACTTAAACGTCATTAATAGGACTAAATTGACGTCCATTATTTTAACCTATGGTATTTACTCTTGATGTCTTTAAAGATTGAACTCTAAATCTATTATTCAATCATTAGAGATTTTACCAATTAAGCTAACCGAAACTCATAGATTATTTACAACTTAATACGTAATATTGAACTACCGCACACCCTTGGCGCGGTGGTCACTCTACAAGTATAAATGCTTGTGGGGTGTGTTTGTGAGGTGTTGAGGGCAAGAACTGAGGTTCAAGTCTTCAAGAAAAAGCTTCACACACATATACGTTAGAGTAGAAATTCTATTTTGTAAAAAGAAAAAAAAAATGTAATATTGGATTCATTTATTATTTTATTATCAAACCACGTAAATTCTTAACCTCATGAATTCTTGTTATCACAATATCACCAATTAAACTTTATACCTCGATTGGAAGAAAATGAAAAATCACTAAATAAAAAAATTATTGACATTCGACTAATTTTTTTTTTTTTTTTTGTTGGTAATGTGGCTATTCGACTAGTTGAAGAGTTGAAGAATTTAAACTAAAAGTGCAAAAATTGGAACACATATTGAGTTCGGAACTTGGAATCTCCTCATCCACTTTACCTATAAAAAAAAAGAAAAAAAGAATAGGAATACTTAATCTAATTATCTTCTTTTTGTGAAAGACGACGTTGTCCAATTCTCAGACTCAGCTTGACGAAAGAACTTGATGGGATCTTATTATTTTATTTTTTATAAATATTCTTTTGATAAGAACATATGATGGGATCTTGATAAAGTTCAAAGATATCCACGAAATTCCTATAGTATCTTCATATGACAAGTATATAGAGACACACACTCACATTTTGCCACAACCATTATTTCATGTTAAGCGGTAATTGTATTAATTTTTGCAAGTATCAAGATTGATCTTCTAAAAATATTTGATATCAAATTATACCATATAAATTGTATTAAAATTCAATAAATAAAAAACGTGTAAAAAAAATTACTTTTTCACTAATAAATAAAAGTTTTGCATTAATTATAGTTAATTTCTGTAAACATCTCTCATTTATTAAATTTTAATTAAGATAATGTAATATCATTTAATACAAGATAATTTTTACTGCGTGTAAGTAATATAACAAATTAACAAAATCACAAATGTACAAATTATGTAAAAATGTGTGCAGTAACGTGTGTTAACTTTATCACAGGGATGTAAAATATGATTTTAATGTAGATGATAGGCATAGACAAGATGATTGATGATGTGGAGCTTCTGAGATGTCGACACTCCATGTGGTTAAAAATTGGACACATGCACAGCATGCGGCGACCCTCAGTGGTGCACCAACGACTTCACCTGCCATATGGACCCTCTTCTTTTGCCGTTTTGTGCTCGCTGTCAACGCTTGCTTGTGCGGACTCTTTCATCATCATTATCTTTTCTTTTTTCATTCTTTTCTGCTCAATGCAGAGCATCATCATCAGCATCATCATTTTTTTAAATCTTCATCTCCTATGATTATTTTTATATCTTATCTTTCTTCTGATTAATCATATGAATCTAGGACCACGGTTTTTGACTCATTCTACATCCTCAATCACCCCCCAATAATAACCAATAGCTTTGTCAACTTTAAACCTCTTCTCCAAGTCATTGAATCACAAGATTTGTAATGAAGTGATAAAAGGTGATAAAGTGTGAAATTTTAAAAAGTTATACATTAGAACTAAAAGTAAAAAAAAAAAAAAAAAAAAAAAAGCTTATAATTCAATGCCAAATAGACATGTAATTTAACCCATCCTTTTTTTTTTCCCCTCGCTTTTCTTCGCATGAATTATATTCCATATATTATACATATTTCTTGTGTAATGATGATTTGTGTGTTTAAAAAAAACTGGTTTTTTTTTTTTTTTTTTTTTTAAAGGGTTAAATCTTTAGTATTTTATCACACATTTAATATAAAAATTACTAAAATTATATCTTTTGTTTCATATTTAGCAAATGAACTACCAGAAAATAACGGGAAACCAAACATAATAATTTCTCCTCTTTCACTTTGAGTGAAAAGAAAATATAGTATATTTGGTGCACTAATAGTTTCTCCTCTTTCACTTTGTCAAGAGTTGAATTAAAAGAGTGACTTGGGTCCATTAAGACATCGACATTGTTTTGGTTGTGTTATCTTTAATGTATGTTTATATTAAATTAAAAATCAAATATTAAATTTTAATGGAGTGCATTGTAAAATTAACTTTGGAAAGGTAGAATAGAAATTATTATGTGTAAAGCTGTACTTTACAATTTTGTTTTATGTTAGTTTTATTCCATGACAAAAAGTGTTGTAATTGCATTAATTTTATTTTTTGTATTTTGTGGGATTTTATTATATTGGATTTAGTATTAAGTTGGTGAAGAATCAAGCATGAATTGAAGAATTAGTGCAGTTTCGTGACCAACTCACAAGAAGTTCTTCAAAAGAGTAACCTGTGGAAAGGCAATGTGAGAAGCATATGCTGGAAGGTGAAGAGTCGTGCAAGGTTATCAATTTCATGACTATCTTGCAAGTAGGGCCAACTTGTGAAATACCCGCGAAACTCTCTACCTAAATGATTTTAAGTGTGATTTTCTTACCCTTTATCCATACTATATATACCCTCATTACCCAAAAAAGTATGAGAGACTATTCAGAGAGAAAAACCCTAGATAGGATTTCTACAACACAACACACCCACCTTTTAGAGAGAAAGCTACTCATCCTTAGTGAGAAATCATTGTAACATTTTCTCTTTCCCTCTTTCATTGCGATACCTTGAGAGGAGATTTGTACCCAAACATAACTCACACCTATTTAGAGAATAGAGAGTGTTTTGGAGTTTAAGAAGCTTTTGGATTTGCCATAAGAAGTCGGTAAGGCTTGGTGGATGCAATTGAGCATATTGCGAGATCTAAAAAGCTAATAAAAACAAGACTTCGAGAAGTTCATTGATAGTAGGAGCTTGGAGAGCTTAAGTAAATTTGGTAGATTAGGCTTAGAGGGTATTTTGTTATTTGTGTACTCCAACTTATTCACTAGTAGATCGATTTTGACTTGAAGGGTCGCGGATAGGTTTTTCGTCTAGTTCTTCAGTTTCCTCTTCGATAACACGTCTTGGTGTTATCTTGTATTTGTATCTCTCTTCCCTTATTCTTGTGCTTTACTTTTATTGTTTATTATCTATGTGTATGCACTAGAGTAGATCTAGTGATTGCGCTTCATTTATTCTTGTTCCGTACTTAGATAAGTTAGAGTAAAAGCAATTTAGCCATAATTTTTATTTTGGGGTCTAAATAAGCTCTTGTGGATTTATCATAAATCCAAGCTTTTAGTATGATAAAATATAACAAATAATATGATAAAATCATCAAAATGAACAAACAAGACGTTCCATAAATAAAATATTTTTTTCCAGACCCTTTTTTTTCTTATGAAATGACACTCACATTTTTATTTGCGAATTTTCGAATAAAACATCAATCCACGCCTAGTCTCACAAGGAAAGCAAGAGGGCCCGACCTTTTTTTAAATTCTCTCTAAGACCTTAACCCATTGGAAGTAGCCCTTAATATATGAACAACAAAACCTGTCCTTAACAGGATGGTACTCACTTTCATACAGGTGCTGCATGGCTGTCGTCAGCTCATGTCATGAGATGTTTGGTTAAGTCCTATAATAAGAAAAAGGGAAATGCTAATGAATACCCTTAGGACATTGGTTAACAATCCATTTAAAGAAAGTTTTTATAGGAAAATGAAATAAAGCAATTAATGTTTGAACAGTTTTTTTTTATTTTCCATAAAAGTGGTATTAAAACTTTCCTAAAATAGATTGTTAACCAATACCCTAAAAGCAATCGTTAGCATGACCCTAAGAAAAATCCTCGTTTTGTGTTGTTGGGACATGCACCTAAGGAGAAAGTTGTTGCAACCGAAGTGAACAGAGTCACGTGCAAGCGCTACTAATTGAGTGCCAGCATGTAGCTGTGCTGTCAATAAGAAGGAAGTCGGCACCTTTCAAAGAACTTTCTAGTGTACGCTTTAGAAAGATTGCAGCTATGTGCTTTACTGATAACATGGAAAAGGATTTTAAATATAAATTTACTTTTTAATAATTTAATTGTTACAAGTTACAACAATAAAGAAAGGAAGATTCGAACTCCTAATAAATAAAAAGAGTAGGTCATGCCATTTAATTACAAGCTTATTAACCATTTCGTTTAATTCTTATGCCAATGGTAAACAAATTTCTCATTGTGAAACATCATTAACTTTAGGACTATAAACCTCCCCCAATCCTAATCCTCTTGATCCAATTAATTAAGTTATTGATTTATGTGAGTCTAACAATCCCACGTCCCATTTCATTTATTCTTATATAGTAAAATGACAAATTTCTCATCGTGAAACATCATTAACTTTCGGACTATAATCCTCCTCTTATCTATAATCCTCCTCTTATCCATAATCCTCTCGACCTAATTAAGTTAATGGATTATGTGAGCCTAACAATCCCACGTCTCTAGTCCCAACCAACACTTTCTTTACCACCCCCCCCCCCCCCCCCCCCCCAAAAAAAAAAAACATCAATCTACAATACTGATTTTTTGTTTTTTAGAAGAATCTACAATACTGAATATAGTGCTTATATTTTTTTTTAATAAACGAATATAGTGCTTATATAAAATTAGAATTATTGAAAGATTTTATAATACATAGTAGTGTCTCTGTCCATAATAGGATAAAAGCCTTTATGACTTTTCTTTGTGCTGGCATACAAGACTTCATGACTTCCATGTACCATATCTCAGACTTAGAGCAGGAGGTTGTGAACAAGACACAGCTGTTTGGTCCGACAAGATAAAAAGGTAAGGTCATATGCTCAGTAGGCCTCTCCTCTCTTTTTATTAAACTCTGCTTTTACTTTTGAGTTTAGTTTGGTTTTTGTTTACATTACATTACAACGTTCCATATACAGACAAAACTAACTCCAAAAGGGCAATGTCAGAAATGAGTTTTCAATCAAACGGACTCGGATCCCAATCCCCAAATGGCACTTAACTAGGGTCGTTATTATCCACTAGAGTATTCGTGGCAGTAAAAGGTTGGCACTTCACAAACTGGTCCCACTTGATTGACTGTTTGATCCAGGTGGCGCAAATCTCTTTCTCTAGTTGAAAGAAAGAAATATATATATATATATATATATATATATAAATAAAAGTATAATAAATGAAGCAGAGAAATGCTCAAATTAGAATGGTAAATTAGAGTTTCAATTGTCAAAAGTTTTATAGTTGAATTGACATCTCTAATATACAAAGTGCTTGAGAGTTTAGGAAAAAGTTTCGAGTTACGAAATTAGCAGCATGTTGTAATTATTTCTCAGAAAAAAAAATTAAAGTTTCAATTTTGTGTCATGTGTCCTAAATTATTTATTCTTAAAGAGTTTTATTTTTTAATTTTAGAATCAAATATAAGACTATATCATAAATATCCATCCAAATTAGTTATTAAGTATAAACACCAAAAAGTCTAGAATAAATTAATCATAAAAAAGTATTTCACAGTAATTAAAAAAATGACAATTTACATTTTATATCTAATAATATCCTTACAATTTTTTTTAAAGAATTAACAAAATATAAAAATGGCCATCAATAATATTTAAATTATATATATATAATAATTATATTGTATATCTTATTCTATATCTTTAATTGTATTCATATATACACATGGATTACAAGCTAATATATATAATTACAAGCTAATATAATATCCGTATTAAAATCCAATAATTAAAAGATATATAACTATTACAAGTAAGCATGTTATTGGTAATTATTTTCGCATGCTTAATTTTTATTTAATTTATTGGTTAAGGAAAGTGTTTTTTTAATAGTATTTAATTTATTAAAAAACACAACACGAGAGCCGACTTTTTTGGCTATAAATTGGTGTAGTCGACGGTTTCATTTTACTCGATCTTTCACGTGTCTCTCTCATTCTTTTTCGTTGTTCTGTTGGCTTCTTTTTTGTTTGTGTCATTTCTGTTTGGCTATCGGCAAATACTTTTTATAACCATTTTCTTTTCTTTGAAAAGTTTTTCTCTGACGGTGGTTGTTGAATATATCTATATATATATATATATATATATATATATATATATATTATATACAGTATATACCTGTATTCTCCAACACAGAGGTATTTGAGAGAAGAAATGGAAGGGAGTAAGAAAACGGCGTCGTCTACATCCTTGACTTATGAGCTTTTTGGGTCCAAAGATTCGTCTTCTTCATCTGGGATTTTTGGGTCCATCTTTGCGCCTTCAACAAAGGTATTGTTTTTTATTCTCTCTGTTCCAACTCTTGCTGTTTTGAGCTAATTTTTAGAATCTGTAAATCTGTGATGTATGTTCTTCGATTTGATTTTCATTTCTTCTATTGTGTTATCTACGTTTGTTTTCTGCATTTTATGGTAGTGGTACCAATTTTGTTTTGTTTTTTGTTTTTAAATCAAAAAACTGTTTTCTGTTTAAGGTTGAACAGAGTTTCTGGAAATAACTTTAACTGACGGTCTATTTATGGATTGTCGTGGTGTAAATTCTTGTGTTTGTTTTATTCTTTTTTTTCCTTGTAAGTTTTGCCAAATTGGGTAAAGGAGACAATGGAGAAAAAGTAATTAAAAAAAAAAAAGTTTTTGATTAATGCAAGTAATTGAATGACAAAAAGGATGGCTTAAGGCTTAAGATTTGTGTTGTTGGTGTTGATATAGGTGTTAGGCAGAGAGTATCTGCACTCTGAGATGAATGGGAGAAAGCAAGATCTGCCAAATGAGCCATGGCATGCAAAACCTTCACCTGGTCAATGTAAGAATAATCTGTTATAGTATTTGTGTTTGTACTTCATATTACTTTTCTCTATATGCATGAGTGTACGACATAATCCGAGTGTATTTTGTATTTTTTACCAAGATTTTGTTTCTTAAAGTTATGCTTTTTAAAATTCCACCCCCCCTCCCACCCCCCCCTTTTTTTTTTTTAATATTTGGTTGGCTACCATTTTATCAAGATTTGCTTAATGGGAATTTTTGTATGTGTATTCTTGAGTTTAATATATAGACACTTTTCATGGATTTTAAATGTTATTTAATTTATTTTAAAAGGTATTTATGTTGTTCTTCTATGTTTTAATGTACCAAAGCTTATTTGGAGTTCGTGCGATAGCCCAGTGGTTTGGTATCCTCTGTGGTGTACGATGTTTTGGGTTTGAGCCGTACCGACGCACCCCCAATATTTTCCTAGCAAAAAAATTATGAAAAAAAGCCTAAAACTTGTTTTCTCTACTTTGGATTTCAGACTGGTTCTACATCGAACTAAACTTTTGCATATATGAAGAAACACTCAAATGACAAAAAAGAAAAAAATTTCTCTCAAGCTCCTAATTTCTTAATTAATTTTGCAGTATCTTGAATTTCAGTAATTTGTTAAGGCATGAATTTTTAAATTTGTGTCCAAAAATGGTCTCCCTGAATCAATATTGCTCTCTGCAGATGAAAGCACAAAAGGCGGTGACAATGAAAGTCAGAGCATGCCAAACAAAGACATTAGTCCCATTTATCAGGAGCAAAGAGTACAGAACAACTGTTCTCTAAGTTCATCAATCTTATATGGTGGTCAAGACATCTGTGCTCATCTCCAGAGTACCCCAAGTTCAGTGGTGAGTGTACATTTACATATATGTAGCACTTCAAGCATGTCTTTTGAACGCTATGCATAAGCCTAAAGCTATTATAAAAGCATGGGTAAATTTCTTGATCATCAATTTTTTTTTTCCTTTTTTTGTTGCTAAGCCATGAACATCAAATGTTGGATTAAGTGGTTCAAAATGAATATTGTTTAACAAAGCTAATAAATAATTTAGGGATCATTTGTTGGGTGGAAGTGTTTGTTCCTTTGGGTACTTTGGCTAAGCCTCAATTTGGATTTAATATTAGTCAAGGTACCAGGACAAAGTAGTTATCTTGGTTTAAAAAATTGTCTGAAATTTATCTTAATCATTCTATACACATGTTCAGTCCCACAGTCCTTGTAGGCCACGGGAGACTGCAGAACATCATTAAATTGTATTTTCCTTGATAATTTCTTAATCTTCTGAAATATACTAACATTTGTGAATTTACCAGTATAAGAAAGATGGGGGAGAAGATGATTCAGGGAGTGCTTCAAGGGGAAACTGGTGGCAAGGTATGACATTTTGTATGCTGTATGCGCGTGTGTGTGTAGGATTTAAGTTATACAGATTGTTCAAACTGTACTCGCATATTGTGTTTTGTTTTACAAACAAAATTTTCTATGTGCAGGGTCTCTCTATTATTAAGAGCTCTCTTGCCTAGGCATATTACTCACCAAGGTACTTTTAAAATTCTTTTGTGCACTCAAGTCTTATATATCTAAAGCATTTATTGGTAATGGTAGATGGAGTATTTTTCCTGTTCTTCCTATATCTTCTCTCTCTTTACATAGGCAGACTATAAATATAAGAGATCATTTGTTTATTAAAAACTTGAATTCCCATCATTTAAATTTTCTTATATTTATTCAAGCTATCTGAAGTGAACTGCAATTTTGCTGGTTGTTTTGTTGCACTACTCACAGACATAGTTCATAGAATTTGGTAGAACTTTAGTATCTAAAGCTAGAAATTGCCTTCAGACTCCTGATAATTTTGGTCCTCCCTATAATTCCTTTAGTTTATTCAGACACTAAAGCTGTTCGGGATGATAAAGTTGGATCCATAATAGGGGTTTGTCATGAATGGTTGAAGTTCCAAAAGGTATAATGCCAGCTGGTCCAAAACGTCCTCAAGGAAGTTGTAAGCACATATTATGTTTATCTGGTTGCTTTATGTTGTTTCTATAGTTTTTTTATGTCACTCACTTGGGACATTCAATTGCTGCCCAAGACCACCAATACACACCCCCACCCCGATAAACAAAATTACAAGAATTATGTAGAAGCTGCTTAAGCATAATGAAAAACAAGTTGCGAATATATGCTTTAACATGTCCTCACCAGAAAATTTTCAATTGCCTGTTCAAACACAAGAATACTAATTAATTTTGGGTGTTTTATAATTTCCACTAATTTCAAACCGATTTGACTGAATTGTTTTCTATGACCAATGCTTTGCAGGTATATAGGAACATAGGCTAGCAGCTTAAATCTACCCTTTTTTTTATATGGAATATAGAAGATAGTAATGAGATCATTGTGACAGCCGGTTGTTTCTTCGTCCAGCTAAACAACAGAATCGCTATATGAACCTATAGTTAGATGCGCCTTCTTTTATTTACTGTAAAGAAAGCTGAACTTCGTGCTCTTACTGTAAAGGATATTTGGTGTAGGAAGGCTTGTTTTCTATGAGGTAATTTAATGTAGTGAAAACTTCCTATATGTAGTGACTTCAATTATCCTATATATATGGTTGAGCTTCTTTCTTGGTTATTTTTGGCTCTACTTTGGTATTTTACAAGGGGATTAATTATTTTCTTAATCGTTTACCATTTTACTTTTTTTTTTTTTTTTTTATCTGAGATTAATTTTGACCACCATACATTCGTGGTTGATAGTTAGGAGATATTTATTTGACAGAAAGTGATTGCATCCAGCACTAGTTTAAGCTTGCGATGCACAATCAGATGACAGGGTTGTAACTATTTTGAAGGGAGATAAGAAATCCTCCTTGAGATTGTGACAAATATATCCTAGAATCCCTACCATTAATTAAAAATTGACACCCCTCTCATATGCTTAGATTTTTATGTGTTTAGCCCACCTATATCTTCATGCTTATCTCTTGATTTTTTTTAATCACACTGTTAAATTAGATTCATGTTCATATATGCTGACACTTGTTTGCCAAAATCTCCTTATAACATCCTGAATTTTGCTTTAGATAGGACCTTGGATGCTTTCTTAAATCTCTACGTGTTTCCTCAATCATCTCCCATTTTTGCCCTCTTATACTACAATTATTGGACGGTGATGTTTTTAGACTTTAATGTTCAAATTTCAAACAAGCAATCCAGTATTCCTTTTAATGGTCAAAACCTTTTAGTTGATGATGCTCTATGCAAACTTTTCTACCCTCAGAACTAAGATTTCGTTCAAGTGCCAAGCACAGCTAACTTTTGAAGCATCTTTCAAAAGGTGTGGCCCAGTGAGCACAATTATCTTGCAATCTGTATCATAGTTTTGTCTCCTAACTGTTCTCTTTATATCTTATCTGAGCTTAAGATTTTGATTGGAGGCTATTCCCTATCCAATTGTGACCCACCAATTAAAGCAGTACTTATCCGTGAGTGGTGGGACATTGCTTTTTCGGTCGTTAAGTAAGTTATGTTTGTCAAAGAGATTTTAGGTTGCAGAGTGCAGACAAAGATTTCTGCAGCCACATTTTCGCAAAGTTAAAAGCGGATTTGATGTTTGGATGCCCCAACTTTTCTGTTATATCGACTTTTTGACACTCGTATAGGTACTTGAAGTTTCTATGTAGCAACTACTTTGTTTGGTTCTAAATTGAGAAAAGTCTACAAGCAATAAGCATAAGACAATCATTTTAAACCCAATTCATACACTAAACGGATATATATCATTAGATATGGAGGCATATAAGTTGGTAGGTTTTATTGCCTAAATACACAAGCCAAAGCAACAGCCATTATTACACCAGCAGCTACCAGCTTTTTCAGTACCTTATGCCTCAATCCGCAGTCTTCAATACCTTCTGTTCCCTTTAAGGCACTGTGTATGCTGCAATGTTACCAATAGTGATCTTAGAAGCGATTAGATAGAAGGGAAAAAAAAAGGTTTGAAATAAAACTTTCATATCTGAAATTTGGTTTAAGTTTGATTTTTGTCCTCCAATATAAATAGTTGCAATTTTTAACTTCAAAAATTATACCACAAGATAGCATCTACCCTTAAATTTATTTTAGACTACTCTAACCTTTTACATGTAAATCTTCTAACAACGCAAATAGAGAGCAAAACTCAGTGAAAAGTGTAAAATAATGAACTATACTCACATCCACATTTGTATCCCACTGGTCGATTAGCAATGTTGCAGCGCTTGGGGACGGTGATAGCAATCTCAGGCTTGATTCCTGCGCTTTTGGCAGTGTCAGAAAGCATGACCGCACATAGACAAGCCGGGGTTTGGCCTAGTATCTTCACCTGTTGGCAGCAACTGTCAGAAACAGCTGCGTTCATATCTTGTGCCGCAGTTGCACAAGGAGCAAGTTTCATAGCCTCATTGTCTGGAGTAGATTTTCCACATGGGCCTGCCCCATCAACCCTTTCCAGACTAGCCATGCTGACAAGCACAAGCAAGCCCAGAAGGAAAATGAACTTAATTGGAGTCTCCATTCCTGCAATATATCTCACAATGTACAAGTTTTCTGCTATCTCACAATGCTGCGATGCTTTCCTTAGGGACAGGTTTTATACTGCAATTTGAGCTCAAAAGTGGTTCCTCCAATCACCCACTTAGTCCTAATGGAGCTTGCACTAAAACAATTTTCTTATTGCACCACTTTCCTTTAAATAAACTAGTTTGAGCATTATCTAGAACCACTTCATTGTCTAATCAACTGAATTAAAGTTGGTGTATCCAATATCTGCATAATCCCTGCTTGACAATCCTTCCAGAAGCAACCATTAGTGATGGTGGATTACATGATAAGCCAGTTACCAGCCACCAAGGATCTGTTTGTTCGTGGTCGCCTGTTGGTAATGTTTGCACACCTAGTTAAGCATCAATGTTTGGACACCTAGTTTGGAAAAAGCCAAATAATGCAACCATTAGAGCACTTGCATCAGATGTAAAACGGCATAATTGCAAAATTTAGGCTAACCAATCCAAAAAATCACCTGCATCAGTTTGTCTAAAATTATGTGAAGTTATATTTTATTTACTTCTCAGTTTACTTTTTCAATTGGTGTTTGTGTGAGAGTGACATGAGTGTTTTAAAAAAGTGGTTATGTGAATGAAAAAAAAAATTATTGGAATAGCTTTTAGACTAGATAATTTGATATGGGTGTTTTAAAAAAGTAGCCATGTAAAATAGAAAAAATAGAATCTTATGCTATAGTAGACAAAAAAAAATAATAATAATAATGAGCAAATGCTCGGTTAATAGTCCTAGGAGTTCTAGTGATAGCCCAATAGTGATACAATCCTTGTGGCAATTATAGTTTGAACCCCACCTCCCTCTTCCTACTATATATCTATCAAAACAACAAAATGGTTAATAGTCTTTCCCGACACTTTATTTTTTGGAAAATAACATGAAAGGGCCCAAATTTTATATTATATTTCATATTAAGTTTTAATTTTATAATTTGGCCAATTGAAGTTCCAAATTTATGAAATCATTTCGATTTGAAACCTTTATTCATTTTTGTAATTTTGGAGAGTAATGGAGTGAGAAAAGCAAAAAATCAGCGATTAAAATTTACGTTTTATCTAAAACTTATTCATAAATCAACTTGACAGCTATTGAACAGAGAGGATAGAGACAGGAAGATTCGTTTGAGAAGAGAAAGCTCTGCCTTAAAAAAAGAAAGTGATTGTTAGAAATGAAACAAGTTACCTAGCTAGATGAAACAAGGTTTTGTTAATGATTTCTCTATTTACTCTACTCCATTATTGCCTAGAATAACAAAAATTAATTTCTGAAATGGACAAAGTATTCAAATTGGATTTGTTCCATAAGTTTGATTCTTTAATTGTCATCATCTAAAATCTTGAACCTAATTTTTAATTAGGCTTTAAAATTTTGGGTCTTTTATGTAATTTTTCCCTTTATTTTTTTTCTCTTTTTATTCCAATGACCCATTAAAAGGTGTATATAGAAGATTAAATCTTAGTTTAACCACTTGCACTATAAGCATGGCCCACTTGATATAGTTTAAGACTTCAAGTGATAACTTGAAGGTCATGTTTGGAGTTAAGAAGCCGCTAATTTCTAGAGGGGATGGATGAGAAGTGTATGAAAATGGGTGAGAATTGTATAGAATTTGACTAGACTCGAGGTAGAGGTTAAGAGAGAGAAATGCAATTAGGCTACAATTTGCAATATTATTCAATGATCTGATTACAGTTAGGTATTTAAAGATGCATGAAGCTATTTTATTGTTCACATGGCCTTATCCTATTGTAACTAACTAACTAACTCATCCTATCTCAACGTGTGTAACTAACTAACTACTAATTGAAGGGATGAAACTATAATTATTAGGATATTAAGATAAGCATTTGGCATGTGGAACGATTATTCACGTTTAATAATTATTTGGTTATTTGGTTGTATCTTCATTATAAGGAATAATTATTCATTAGGAATAGCTATCCCTTAATTTGAGGAATGACCATTCCTCACTAAATGGGCTCTAGTAACATTTCCTTCGTAGGTATATAAAAAAAAAAAAAAAAACTTTTGTAATTAATATATTTTCAAAAAATAAAAATTTTCTATATACATCATTTACAAAATTTTCAAGTGTAACAATTAATTTACAACAATCGAATGAATAAGAATAGTTATTCAATACAATATTTTCTGTTCCTAGTGTTTAAGATTACTATTTCCATTCTAATATTTGTTCAGCATACAAAAATGTGCCCTAAGTGTGAGTTTTTTATAAATTTAAAAATAAATTAAAGAATATTTATTTAACTCGATATATTATTATTTTTATTTTGAAATACATTGATCTTATTTTTTTTAGATGCAAAATTGTTGATTAAGTTTTGTATTCAAATTTTTGCTAACATTATTTTTAATCACTACTATAACTAATAAACTTAGTCTTTTTGTGACATAATCAATCTTAAGTAGATTTTTTAATTTTGAAAAAAAATTCATTATTTATAAAATACTATAACGTGTATTGTCAGTAAAATCTTATAAATGAATACATGAATTTGAAAGTAAATTTAATATTTTTATATTATAAGAAATTTTATTTAACATGTTTTAATATTAATATGCTTATTTTTATTGTTAGATTTCCATTGTACTGTTTCATTCTCTCATTAATTTTTTTAACTCTTTAATTTTTTGGATTTTTTGTTCATGTGTAAGATTTCCATCTATATTTTGTAGTTACAGTAATGAACTTATGAAGAGATCTTATTTGATATTCAATTAATCTCTCTCTCTCTCTCTCTCTCTCTCTCTCTCTCTCTCTCTCTCTCTCTCTCTCTAAAATTCAGTATTAGAAATTAGATTTTAGGTTTCAATGCATTGCCTTATCCAAGGTAAAGTAATTTTAAAAAAGTTTTCATCTCTTTTTATTAAATTTTACACCAAAATCATATAAATTTAATTTTGGTTTGGTTACTATTGAATTTGTATTTACCTATGCATGTTTAAAGTTAATGAGTGATACCATTGTTAAAATGAAGTTGCTATAGTGTCTTTTGCTAACTTAAATTCTACTTTCTATGCTTAAATTTTTTTTATTCTTTTCATATTTTAAATATATTGTAGATAGTGTTTCTTTTATTTGTAAATATTTTTAATTATAAATATCTATAAGTAAATAATAATCTTCTTTTTTTGAGAAAAAAAGTAAATATCAATCTAAATGTGGAAAACTTAAAGAATTACCATTTACCAATAAATCATAAAATGTCATAATAATATTTTCATTTCACTTTATTTAGGTTTATAGACTTTTACAATAAAACTACCCTTTAATGGAAACATCTTTTGGATTGGATGTGTCTAGCGCTGCTAAAAATTGCTTTAAGAACCAACATGATGGGTGGTCTAAAGGCTAGGCCTTGGGCCAATAAAACTTCGGTTTTGGATTTGAGTCCTCTTGATTTTCACTAGTAAACGTGTTGGTGTGCATCTTCTTTTATGTTGCTCTGGACGTGTAGAAGTTGCCACCCTTCCCCTCCTACACTTTCTTTCACATAAAACAAGAATAATATTAATAATAAAGAAGGAGAAAAGAAGCCGCTAAGCTGAGGCTTAAAACTGTTTTAAAGAAAATTGTTAAATGTTTAGTTCGTTAAAGAGTTTTAAAAAAGCCCTTAAAGCTAAAAACAATTTTGAGGTTAAAAGTGAAATTTTGGCTGTATAGGGAAAAACATTATAATTCATTATCATAATTTATTAGTTCAAAAATTTAAGAATTATTCATTGTAATTTGCTAAACATTTAGAGAAAAAATTTAAATTGCAAAAACTAAGTTGGTATTGTTCTACTTAGGGTGAGTTCGGTTTAGTTTTTTAAAGCTGGGATTTTTGAAAAAGTGAGGTTTTCAAAAGGTGTGGTATGAAAAAGTATTTTTTAAAAAAGCTAAGTGTTTGGTAAAAGTTATTAAAAAGTGCTTTTAAAAAGCTGAGTGTTTGACTAGCACTTATAAAAGTGGCAGTTTGAGTGGTAAATTACTAAAAAGATAATGTATATATAAAGTATTGTGAAAATACTTTATTTAGGTTTATTGTGAAAGTATTGTGAAAATATTGTGATAGCATTTCTCAATTTTAATTTATCATTCTTTATTTTATTTTTCTCTTATTTCTTTACTTTTTTTTATCCATATTTCCTTTTTTTTTCTTCTTCTTTTTTCTTCTTCTTTTTTCTCCTCCACACACGTAACCTTCTCTTTCCCCCCCCCCCCCTCTTTTTTTCCCCTCCACACACATACCCTCTTTTCTTTTATGTCATTCTTTCCCATTTTTCCCCTATCACTTCCTCCAGAACATTCCAGTTTCATTCCGTAGAGCTTTTTTTTTTTTTTTCCTTCTCTTTTCTCTTCCCATTTCGTTTGCAAGTTTCTTTACCTCTATCCCATCAAAACACACAAACTTAAAGGTCACACACACCACACCATTTGATTCTCATCAAACGAAGATAGAAGGGGTAATCGTCAAGGAAGGAATGGGTCAGATTGGTGCTTGATCTTTGCTATGTGATTCTACTGTGTTTTTTGCACTTAACTAGGTGGATAGTTGACCAGAAGAGAACTTCGATTTGCCGCCGCCTGTCTTCCTCAACACGCCTTCATTGTCTGTTGATCTACTCTGCCTTCACCACTGCTTGTCTTCCTCTCCACTGCTACTTGATCTCTTCCCCACTGCCAACGACATGCGGTAGAAATGGGTCAATTAGTTTTTTTTTTTTTTTAATTTCATTATTGGGTTTCTTTGTAAAATTGTGTTAAAACAAAGGGATAAAATTGAGTTTTTAAGATATTTGCGCAATGGTAACATGAAATGCACCAACGCTTTGTTGCAATGGAGCTCAAGGCTGCTTTCGCGAATTGGGCTTTTCCTTCACAAATGAAAACATAGCTTTTTTAGAAAAAGCAACTTTAATGTTCTTACCAAACGCACATTTTATTTTATTTACTACAGCAACCAAATGAGAAATAACAAACTTTGGGCCTTCTAAAAAAAACTTTGGGCCAACTATTGTAGACCTCCTAGAGGCTCATACACTAGAACACTAGCATACCCTACCTCCTGATAAATTGTCCAACTTAAACTCTAGGAGAGACATCTTCAAACATAAGTACATAACACATCCAAACAAACCAAAATTAGCTGCAGTGAATTTTTACTACAAATAAACCTAGCCACCATTGCAAAATGCTGCAAGATACCATACAAGTTCTTGAGAGCCTAATCTTGCAACTCATGTCCCAGAAAAGCTATGTAGCAAATTGTGCATCTCAACAAAACTAATTAAATAAAGAGATAATTAAAGATTAAGTTGTCTTGTAGTTGTAGGCATCGTTTTCAACCATCTGATACCAACTAAAGACGGCCTAAAACTATGAGCAAGCATGAGGTATTGAAATTACGGAAGTCTTAGCCGAATTTAATTAATAATAAAAATAGAAAAAACACTATTGCCGGGGATCAAACCCGGGTCACCCGAGTGACAGGCAGGAATACTCACCACTATACTACAATGACTTGGATGTTCAATCGAGGCTTTATATATCCTTCTTATCTCTTTCAACTATGCTGGACATTAATTTTTATTTTTATTTTATTTTTTATGAAAAACATGATTATATTTCTACTGAATATTTTATAACTATTTGACTCGGGTGCAACTCAAGTAAATGGAAACAAAAAACAAAAAGAAGTACTTAAGAGCATTCACATCAGTTAGTGCAAAATTTCCTTCTATTTTACAAGAAAAAAAAATGTACTTTTTCTATTTTACACACCCACTTTTACAAAACACCTATATTAGTTTATCTATTCTACACATTTATTCAATAAAATATTTATTTTTAACACTATTCATTTATTCCCCAAACCCACTAATCAGTGCTCTAGCCTAAGCATTGAGCCCAACAGATCAACCCCACCGATCAACTATCCTACCACTGATCAACCCCAACAGAAAATCAATCAGCCACCATTGTTCCTCTACCTTTGCAAATATAGCCATCAATAAATCTCAACGAAACTTCCAAAACCCACCAAAACCTTACTCGACAACCTCCTTACCACCACCAACCAAGAAGAGCCCATTATCATCCTCTCTGTCTCTAAGAAACTCCAACTCTCTTCCTATTCATGAACTCTTGCTTCTTTCGCCTTCTCCGCACTGAAAATCCAAGACCCGTCTCACAAATCAACTTGAAATCGCCGAGGAGCCCGTGGAGCCTAATGGGTCTCGTCAAAGGTGCAAAATCAAGGCAGCCCAGACCTCCTGACCACCCCCAAAAAATCCAAATGAGCCCAAGCTCTCCTAGACCTTGGTCACCGATGAGGGAGAAGAGAAGCCAGAGAAAAGGATAGAAAGAGAGACTCGGTTTGCTTAGAGAAGAGAGAAAAGTAAAACTAAAACCAAAATATTAATAAAATAATAGATAGACGAGCTACAGTAACCATGTAAATATACACGGTTACTGTAGCTCATGAAATATTTACACAGTTACTGTAACTCATGAAAATATTTACACATCTTTACACATTTTTACACCCACTGATGTGGGTGTTTTTTTGCTCAAAATGTGTAAAATTTGTACTTTATTATTATTATTATTATTATTATTATTATTATTATTATTATTATTATTATTATTATTATTATTATTATTATTTTATTTTAGAAGACTATAAATGGGCTGATATGGTTGCTCTTACTACCAAAAGGGTGAGCTTTTATCTAGTGTGTTGAAGTAATGGTCAATAGATAGGATAAAACATGCGACTAAAATTTGGACCATTTTACACATTGTGTCATGTTTGGTTTGTATCTAATGCTCCAAAACACTATATACAATCCAAAAAAATGAATTTCAAAAGTTACATATAAATAAATAAATTAAATAAGCTTTAAAAAAATGGACTAAAATTGATGATGCAAAAAATCGTCAGTGAGCCGAACGGTCCTCACATGCTCTTGATGGAACCTGCGAAATACATACATAGAGAAGACCTTACAGAGAGTACCGATGTGGTACCGACCAAAGACCCCCTGAAGGTTAAGTTAGGAAGAGAATCTCTACAACTCTAGAGTGCTAGAGTTGGGGAATTATGCATACCTCCTTTTGCAAGAGCCTTTGGGGTTTTTATAGTTATGTAGAGCTGACCTTTATTCCTTAGTAAAGAATGTCTTTCCTTATAAAGAAGATTTTCATTTATGCCCATATTTTATGGGATCTTTTCCTTATAGGGAATTCCGGATTTACGGCTATACGTATGGCGCAAGGTCTCTCCATATTGGAGTTTTTGGAAGCCACGCATATTACTTGGGCGCCATGTGGTTCTAGCTAGGGCCATCCGTCTACCCTGGGTCCGTCTTCCTTAAAGCAAGTCCGAGTAATGAATCCATCTGTGTGGTAAGTTCGTTCGAGAGGTAAGCCTGTCTAGGTAGTGAGCCTGTTTATTTACTTCGTGGTTAGTATATCAACTAGTCCATCACCTTTGTTCGGCTCTGTAGACTTGAGTTTTATCCCTATCAAAACTAACCAAACCAAATCCGTTGGTGGGGAACAATCATCTAGCTGTGGGTAAAATAAACTTTGTCACACTCATTGCGAGGCACATTTCTATTTTACTAGAATAATTTTTTTTTTAAAATTCCACCTGATTGAGGTTGACCGAACTTGATAAACAATCTTCCTCTTTAGGTTACCCGAATTGAGACGTGGCTAATGGACTCATTCATATAGTGTGTAATGGGTGGCGTTTTAGTTGGTTTAAATTGCATTTAGGGGCTTGGCCCTTGGGAGATGGTCAACAATTGGCCCAAGAAAAGGGAATACCCCCAATTTAGAATTAGAAACAAAAATCCAACTGGTTCTTGATTACACTCTCTGATAAATAAAGTAGGACTTTTTTTTTTTTTTTTTCAAGAGATGGCCTTATTTGTTTGAAAATGATGTTGAGACTCGTTCCGCTTTGTTAGAGCATTAGTGTTGGTGGTGCTAAAAAAATCAGGTTATTTTTAGCATCACCCATACTAAAAAGCATGCTGCAATGGTAGAGGGAAGGTCTAAAAATTTGGCACCAAAGATGGTTGTGCACTACAGCTAAGATGGTTAAAAAAAACAATATTTTATTAAAAGTTATATTATTTTATTAAAACAATACTGTGTTGTACATATTATTTTATTGTGTTGAATGTTAAAATAAAATCACCGACGTTGGGTGTTTTGTAAAGTGTAGTGATAAAATAGATAAGACGGCTTTTTATGGTGCCAAATAGCTAAATTTTTGGCATCACTAATGCTAATGCTCTAAGAAATGCTCCTATTACTACCCAAACCTCTGCCCAAACTTTTGGTGGTTTGCACCCTTATTCTTTTGTTGTTCAAGTATTGGAAGACTCTAGTTATGAAAATTGTTAACATGATAGTTATGGACTCGTAATTATGAAATCTGTTTATAATGATTTTGCAAATAGAATATGAGTTTCATCAAATAGTTGGTTGGTTATATGGAAAAGGAAAACTACTAAAAACTAGTTAAATTTTGATATTTGATTGTTTAAATTTCCTACAAGAAATGTAGACTAATATTTTAATCGGATAATTTTTTTATATTTACATATTAATACTCTATATGATCATTAATTGTAAAAATGTTAAAGATACCTTTTCTTATTTAATCTTGGGGAGCCTTTGTCAAGTTTAATAAACATTTTTTAATGGATTGCAAAATAATTTATTTTTGTATTACATTGCGGTTATAATATTTTGTGTGTAGTAGAAACATAATTTGCAATCATATATTTAAACAAAATAGGAAAAATTATGAAGGCTATTGTAAATGTATGAAGTTATAAGAGTGTATGATGTTACTTGTATAAAGAGATGGAGTTATATTCTTTAATGCATGGTGTTGCATTCTTAAGAGTTCTCTCCATTTGATTCTTAACATGTATATATATGCGAGCTAATTACAAAGGAAGAAACACTTGTATTCAGGATTGACAATTTATATGGATGACCACTTAAAGAATAGAGTTCATATACTATCTTCTCTATACATTTCTTTATCTTCTAAGTATTCTTTTTAATTTATAACACGTTATTATCACGACCCTCTACCTAATTTCAAAAAGGAAGTTATATTTCTAATTTTCTTCAAACAACAGAGGTTATTTGTGTAGTTTGCTTAAGTCTTAACTAACTATGACTAGTGAAGATTTTTGTCTAGCAAACAGTAATAACTCATACAATTCTTAAAGATAGGAAATATTTTAAAATTTTAATATTATGCAAAGTCAATGTCAATACCATATCAGGTTCATCGAACTTAATTGAAGGCTTTGGTAGAGTGATTATTATGTTGCCAAATGGCACAAAACTTTGTATTGATGATACCTTGTATTCTTCTAAATCTAGAAGAAAATTACTCAACTTTAAGGATATATGTTATAATAGTTATCATATTAAAACCAATAATAAAGGCAATGAATAATTTTTATATATTACAATAATAGTATCTGGCCAGAAGCTCATATGGAAAAACTGCATATTTTCTCTATTAGGTTATATTATACTACAATGAGAACACTCCAATGGTAGGTTGGTCACTTGATGTTAAGAAAGACCCATTTAGATCACAAGAAGATGATGAAGAAACTCTTGGTCCTAAAGCACCATATTTTAGTGCAATTGGTATTTTGATGTATCTTGCAAATTACACATGAATTAATATATCATTTGTAGTTTACTTACTAGCAAGGTATAGTTCTGTACAAACTTAAAGACATTGGAATGGAATGAAACATATATTATGTTATCTTTGTGGGACGACTAATTTGATATTATCTTATCCAAATAAATCAAATCCACAATTAGTTGGATATGCTGATACAGGTTATCTTTTTAATCCACACAAAGGCCGATCACAAACATGATATATATTTACTTATGAAAATACTGCTATTTTATGGAGATCTGTTAAGCAAACAATTTCTGCTACTTCCTCAAATTATGCAGAGATTATTGCAACTCATGAAACGATTTGTGAATGTGTTTGGTTGAGATTGGTAATTCAACATATTCGTGAGAACTGTGGACTATCATCAATAAAAAATAGTCCAATGATATTATACGCAGATAATAACATTTGTATCACTCAAAAATAGAGGAGGCTATATCAAGGTTGATAGAACCAAGCATATTGCACCAAAATTCTCTTATACACATGAGCTCTAAAGAGTGGCAATATTGATGTTAAGCGGATACGATCATGTGATAATTTGGCCAATATGTTCACTTAAGCTATTACCAACTGTGACTTTTAAGAAGATGGTGCACAACATTGTCATGTGTTAACTTAAGGATATTTTTACCATGAACAATGAAAGTTCTATGTACTCATGAGAGAGGGTAATTTTTTTAAAGGATGTGTGCTGATTGTACTCTTCTTCCTTCGTTATGGTTTTTTCTCACTGAGTTTTTCTTTGCAAGGTTTTAATGAGGCAATCCTAAGCCACTCAAAGTGACACAAGAATACTGTACTCTTTTTCTTAGTGAGTGGTCATCCAAGGGAGAGTGTTATAAATGTAAGAAGTTACAAGATTGTGTGATGTTGCTTTCATAAAGGAATGGAGTTATATTCTTTAATATATATGTGTATACACACACACACACACACACACACACACACATATATATATATATATATATATGAGAGCTTGGATTTGTGTTAAAAACACAAGAGCTGTTTAGACCTCAAATTAAAAGATTATGGCTCAGTTGATTTTATTCTAACTTATCTAAGTACAGAAATAAGAGTAAATGAAGCGTAAACAACCGATACTACTCTAGTACATAAACATGAACAGCATACAATAAAAGTAAAGCACAAGAGTAAAGGAAGAGAGATGCAAACACAAGATAACACGCTAATGTGTTATCGAAGAGGAAATCAAAGAACTTAGCGAAAAACCTCTCCGCCGCCTTCCAAGCGGTAAATCGATCCACTAGAGAATAAAGTTAAAGTACACGAATAACAAAAGACCCTCCAAGCCTAGTCTACCCAATATACTTGAGACCTCCAAGCTCCTACTACCAACGGACTTCACAGAGTCATGTCTTCTTTAGCTTTTCGGATCCTGCAATACGCTCGATTGCATCTGCCAAGTCTCACCGGCTTTTTTTGGAAAATTCCCAAAGCTTCCCAATCTCCAAAACACTTTCTACACTTTGAAAAGGCGTGGGTTGTGTTTGGATACAAATCTCCTCTCAAGATATGACAATGAGAGAGGGAAGGAGAAGAGGCTAGGATGATTTCTCACTAAGGATTAATAGCTCTCTCTTTAAAAGATGGGTGTGCGTGTTGTTGAAAACCTATCTAGGATTTTTCTCTTTGAATGGCATTCTTACACATTTGTGGATAATGAGGGTATATATAGTATGAGTGAAGGGTAAGAAAGTCACACTTAAAAAAACTTCCAGGCAGAGAGTTTCGCGGGTATCTCGCGGGAATGCCTTACCTGTGAGACACGCGAAATCCTTTAGGCTATCATGACTTTTCAGCTTCCAACATGTGCTTCTCACGTGCCCTTTTCGCGAGAACCTTTCTTGCGAGCTACTCACGAGCCAATCACGAAAATGCACAAATTCTTCATTTCAAGCTTGATTCTTCACCAACTTAATACTAAACCCAATAAAACAAAATCCCACAAAATACAAGGAACAAATTAAAGCAAATACAACACTTTTTGTCATGGAATAAAGCCAACATAAAACATTGTTGTAAATCACAACTTTACAATATATGTGTGTATGTGTGTGAGTGTAAGCTAATTATAAAGGAAGACACACTTATATTCAAGATTGATAATAATTTATGCAGATGACCACTTAATGAATAAAGTTCATATACTATCTTCTCCATACATTTATTTATCTTTCTTAGTATTCCTTTCAATCTATATATATCTAAAAGCTGAAGCGTAGAGTTTAATGTTGCCGTGCTCCTGTTGAGCCACATCAGCGCCACATCAATACCACGTCATCAATCTATTTTCAATATTTTCTCTCTTATTTTTAATTTTTTTTCTCCTTATTAATTTGTCACTTTACAATTACACATTTTTCAACATTTACTTATTTTAACCTTTTTATCTCCTCACTACTCTACACCTTGACCTTACACTTTCTCCATCCTTTCATCTTTCTTTTATTTTGACTCTTCTTCTCCCCATTTGTTTGCTATAAAAATTTGTTATTTCTCTTCCATTCAATCCATATTTTGCTCATACAAAAATGTGAGTACTCTCTTTCTCTCTCTCTCTATATACATATATATATATATATATATATATAGGGCTGGGTTCAAGTTACATTTGGTGTAACTCTAAGCAATGTTACACCACTCAATATTTTTTAATTGGATAAGAATATTAACAAATCTACCGTTAGATTACATTATCTTCGTATATTCTTCATGCTTGCTAAATTTCAAGGTGATTAAAAATTAATAACCATGTCATCAATCAATTGTTAAAATTCAAATTTTTATAGTTTAAAATAATGCATAAAAGATGAATTTATGGATCAAATGGTAAATAGTTTCCGATGGATATGAAAATTAGCATGCATGCTAAGAACATATAGAACATGTAATTCAACGGTTGGATTTTCAAAATATTAATTCAATAACAAGTTATTAAGTGGTGTAATATTGCTTAGAGTTACACCAGGTGTGACTTGAACCCAACTCATATATATATATATATATATATATATTCTTTATTTTGGTGGATGTTTGATACTTTAGATTGATAAATGTTTATGTTTTACTCTACTTTAGATTGATTTGATTTGGTTACATTTTAATTTAGTATCTTTTTAATTTTATTTTCTTTATTTGTTACATGTTATCCTTTGAAATTATAGAATGATTTACTATTATTTTATTACATAGCATAACTTGAATAATTTGGTATTTAGAACTATACATTTTTCTTTAAAATATTTTTCTACTCATCTTATTTTATATAATTTTATTATTTGTCTCACATTCTCTTCCAAAAAGGTGATTGTTCTCTCTCTCTCTCTCTCTCTCTCTCTCTCTCTCTCTCTCTCTCTCTCAATTTTTAATTCTTTCTTGCAATTGTAAATTTAGATTAATGAATTTTTTTGTGTCTCTACTTTTGGATGATACACTTTGGTGATGTGTTTTTTGAGTTATTTATCACATGTACTGTCTATCTTATAGTTTTGGTTTGAGTTAATTTTTAGATATTTAAGAAGTGAGATGATTATATATTTGGATGTCTCTATAAATTATTTGAGTAATATTAATTGTAAATTTGTAAGGAGATTTGATTATCATGATAATCTTCTTAAGAGAATGAGAAATTCAAATAATTAATTTTGGAACTTAAAATTTTTAGTTGTAGAAACCATAACACACTATACAAAAGTTTGAATAAAATAGATCACTTGAAAAAAAAAATAGTATTTCTATCTTTTATCTCAAAAAATATAATAGACTAATATCAATCGAATGCACCTAAGTTTTTAAATAATAAAAAATAAAAAACTCAAAATAATAGAATGATTTATTTGTAGAGATAGAGAGATGAAAAATAATTTTAGAAATAATATCTCCAATACGTTTTATAGAATAAATCATATATTATAAAATGTTACAAAATAGTTGTATATTCTCACGCATCGCGTGAGTCTGCAACTAGTTTATAACAAAAACTACGTAAGGTTTATTGAAACCTATACTTTGACCTTCCTATTATGAACACCTACAATTTAATCTCTATCAAATTGAGATGTCAACAAAAATTGTAACTCCAAAATAGAAAGACACAAGTAACCCATGCATTTTCCAAGAGCCATAACTCAATGGCATTTTCTGATGTTTCCAATGAAGATATCTAAGATTTAAATTTTCCCACCCCAAATATTGCCATATAAAAAAAAAAAAATTAATCCATGCATTTTTTTTTGGAAAGGGGAGAGGACAGGGAGAGGAAAGTTCAAGCCTTTTAACTTCAGGTTTACTCTCCTTTTGATTCTCTAAATAAATAACTAAAGAAAAAATTGTTTATTCCTTTTGCCTGTTTTGCTGTTAAGTTTAACAAAATTTAGTATTAAAAGACAAATTTACCCTCTAATTTTGTTTTGGAGAAAGAGGTAAACTGTAAAAAGTGTATAGTTTAAGGTGGAAAAGCTTAATATTTTTAGATAGATGTTTGGTGTTAGTTAAATACAAATTTATGGAAAACTAAACATCACTTGGCCAGTAATTATTTGCAAAGAAATAAAAGAGTTGTCATTGGGTTATTTTAGGCAATTATCATTTGCTCCAGAGTTGATTAGGTCCATATCTTGGTTCTACCACATGGAAATGTCTTGTGTAGGAGCACAAATCAAACTAATCCAAGTTTGGACAGTGAACCAGCTCAATGAGCACTCAACAATGAATTTGTAGAGAGTGGGTGTTTAATCTAGGTTTTAGAGATGATAGATAATACAAAAGTTTGATTCGGCTTTTTATTCATGCACTACACTAGTATGAGCATGTAACCTGAAGTTGAATACATTGATACTGAGAACGATAGTTTTTTGTTTCTCTTACCAATTCTTCCTCCCCCTTCTTCAATTATCTTCCTTTCCTTTTATAGGCCTCCCCTTTTCTTCCCAGGTGCAATCCAGGTGTTTCCTTTTTAGATACTTGTCCCATCACCCCTTTTGGCTCAGGTCTCTGGTGGTGAAGATAAGGTTGAAACCTAACGTTCAGGCGTCACTTCTTCATTAATGCGGCCAGAGAAGCAGGTGTAGAGCATTAAATGCGGTGATGGCAGCTTTTCCTTTGGCCACAGTTAATTCTTTCCCTTTATTCTTTATTCTCATTTTCTTAACTCCAGCATCAAAAAGAAAAAACCTTCATCATGGGCGTTATCCAACTATAAGAACATTCACATGGTCCTCGGCGACGCCTTGCCGAGGACTGGTTTGTCCTCGGACGTTATGTCTCTTAGTGTCTGGACATGCATGATACTTCTTCTCTCTCTCGTGATCTTGTAGGTCGGACTGATTATGTCCTCGGATCATCTCAAGATGTAGTGTTGGGCTTCTTTTATTGTGAGGGCCTTTGGGCCGGCCAGATACGCGATTTGGGCCCATGGGTACCACAATAGCCCCTTGAAATCCTTATTTCTATTCTATTGGAGAGGGATGAGGGTTTCGATATACGCGCACGCAAGGCGATATGCTTCTGACGCTTCGATCTCCTGGACGCGCTTCAATTAAATATTGGCGGCGCCATGTTCCTTGTTTCCAACCGCATGATGCTCATCTAACGGATAGGCGCCTTTTGATGAGGCAGGCGGGAGACTTCCCGCTTTACGTTTTTCCATGAAATAAATATCGCCACTTTAAAGATCTTCTGTTCATTTCAGACTTCGCGCATTGAACCTAACCTTTTCTGTAACCTGCACGCGTCTTCATACCCCTTATCTCTAAGCCGAGGTGACGTAATTGCTTAAAAGTAAGTTCCTCAACCTTCTGCTTTCATTATTGTTTTTTACTCTTTCGATTGTCCCCTTTCTTTGGTCCTCGGCTGTTTAAATCTTCCCATTTCGTTATAGTGTTTACCCCCTAGTTTTAGGAAATGGGTAGGTTCGCATCCCTGGTGGATACCCCTGAAAAAATAGAAGCCTTTAAAGCCAAATACGAGATCCCATCCGGAGTGTCCGTTAGGTATTGTGGGACGGGGGAGTGGCTCACTAAGAGAGAGACCGGCGAGGTGGTGATTCCTATGATAGCGTTTATAGAGGGAGGGATGAGAATCCCTATGATGCCTATTACCATGAACTATCTTAGGACTGCTAGGTTGTCCCCTACACAGTGCGCTCCCAATATGTTTAGGATCTTGGGTGCGGTAGACGTTCTGAACGAAAGGTTAGGGTTAGGTCTCACTCACCATGAAGTGAATTGGGTATATACCCTTCACCATTTGAGAGGGCATACCTACTATTTGAAATCTAGGCACCCAGAAGTCAGATTGATCCAATGCCTTCCCCACTCCAACAAGGGTTTGGACAAGGACTTCCTTATATTGTCCGGGGAGTGGCATGACGGTCTCCACTGTCCGACGACGGAAGGGGAGCCTGGTGAGTCCTCGCGTAGCGTCATACTTGATCAATGATAAATGCGGTGTTTCTTTTGTTGATGGTCTTTTTTCTTAATTTGTTTGTACTAACCCGTTTTTTGGACGTATGCGCAGATCGTCGTGCGCTTGCACCCCGTGCCAATCTCGTCAACTTTGATCGTCTCGATAAGATCTTGAAGGCTGAAGTGTTTGTGCACTCAGACGGTCAACTTCGTGCTGCCCACCGCATCCTCGGATACACACCCATATCCTACGCCTTTCAAGAAACCAAGTGTGTCATCAAGGAGAAAGATCCGAGGCTTCCGAGGATAAGTGTAGCAGTCGAGGGCTTTTTGTTACCGCCTGGCGCTCCAGTTCCTCAAGGCGTTTTGATTACTGAGCCTGTCAGAGTTGTTCCGAGAGCTTCTGATTTGGCTACGCCCTCGGCCCGGCCTGGATTTGGCGAAGGTTCTACCTCTCAGCTACTCGCCGAGGTAGAAGAGGAAGAAGTAGAAGAAGAAGAAAACGAGAAAGTAGTTGAGCTCTCGGATTCCGAGGAAGAGCTCGAAGCTTTAGATCCGCTTTTCCGCCCAGGCATCCCTCTCCCGTTGCCAGATCTCCTACTTTTACATCCTCGGACGACGACGACCAACCTTTGGTGAGGATGGGAATCCATCGTAGACCCAAGCCCAGCTTGAAGGATGTGCTAGAAGGGCAAACTGGAGCACAAGGTCCTTCAAAAGTGCCTCCGGAGAAGGCCAAGGATAGGGGTGTCGACAAGCTTCCGCCCGTGAGGGTTATTCTACTGCCTTCCCCTAGAACTCAACATCCAGATCCGGCTGACCATAAAAGGAAAAGAGACCAGCAGAAGGGAAAAGAGATAGCCGAGGGGGGGAAAGACGTCCCTGGTAGGGAGATGGAGCAAGAGAGGGGAAATAAACATGCTCGTCATGTCCACCCGAGGACGGAGAGACGAAATGATCCTCCTGTAGCCTTCCATGCGCCTATTTGGGCCCCTCAGATGCAAGTAGATGATCAGGCGATTACCGCCGATGCATCCATCAGGGGATCCGACGAGGGCACGGCTGCCTGCATCGCCGATGCATTGGAGCAGGCACTGCTATTGCCTGAGGACATGGGAGAGCTACGCAGAATGAGAGATCATAATGTCTTCATGACTCTCAAAAAGGAGCTAGCCATGGTAAGGATTCAAATTGGCCAATCTTTGGCACTTATGTTTTTCTTTATGCTTCTTCTTTCTCTACCCTCTCTTCTTTTTCTTTATGTAGTATGTACTTTACTAACAATGCTTGTACGTAGGCTGTCCAATCGGCCCATAGGGCAGAGGAGATCGCTGCCAGCTCCTACAGAGCACTAAGGGATGAGGTGGTTAAGTTGGACCACACTAAAAAGATAATGGAGCTTAAAGAGAAGAGGCTCCAAGAGGTGATGCCAGCCTGACCAAGGCGGCAAGTGAGCGGTCAGGTCTGGAGGCCGAGCTGAGGAGTACCACCCGACAGGCCGAGGATCAGAGGCTAGAACTCAAACGAGCTAATGAAGACCTCGCCTCGGCCAGATCACTGGCAGAAGGCCTCGCTAAGGACCTCACAGCATCTGAGGAGGCAAAGGAGGAAGCACTCAAGGCCACGGAAGAGGCTCTCGCCAAGGCACAGGCAGCCGAGGCAATGGTTGACGAGGCTGAGCAGAGCGGGTATGACATGGGCGTGGCCGAAACCACAAAAACGTTCAAAGCCCAAGTGCCGGAGGTCTGTAGGGACTACTGCCTCCAGGTGTGGAAGGAAGCTCTTTCCCAAGCCGGGGTTGATGCTTCCTCCCCTCTATGGAAGGAGGAGAACGCCTACATTCCTCCCGCAATTCGCGTGGCTGCCTCTAGCTCAGCCAAGGATGATTCCCACCCTTCCTCGGCTGGGATTCAAGCAGACGAGGATGCTGTCGAGAATACTGCTCCTACTGCTCCTCCTGCCCCCAAGGAGGCTACCCCCAACCTCGAGATTGGTGGGACTGTAGAGCCCAAAGAGAAAGCTGGCGAGTCCTCGGCCTTGGTGGTTTCTCCTGCTGACCCAAAGGACCAGACCCAACCCGAACCATAATCACCCGTGGCTTGGCTGCTTGCTCTTTTTCTCTTTTCTCCTTCGTTGCTTTTGGCCTTGTATTTTTATTTCTTAGTCCCAGTTTTTACTTTATTTCCCTTGTACTTTGACAGTTCAGTTATAAATGTATTGACAAATCTTTCAGTTAATGAAAACGGGTTCCCAATTTAAATTGCTGTTTTATATTACGTTTGGTGTTGATATCTTGTTTCCTTGCTATGCATGTACTATTGCTATACTATCGGCTTGTCTCTATAGCATGTACTTATACCTCTTTGCCCTTAAGCAAGGAAATTTTAGCCAACTTACATATGTGCAAATGCTTTAAGTAATGACTGTTACCTTTTGCTTATGCTTAAGGACAAGCGACACACTAAAAAAGGAAATATACTAACGGGGAATCTATGTGCTTGGAACTCGCTTAAAAGTTACTTCCATGATAACATATTGAAAAGTGAACTTAACCACATATTTGCATTTGGACTAACAGTACTTTAAGCTTTGGGCTTAGTACTTAACATCAGTTTAAGACCCGTTCGCTTAATGACTCCACTGCTGTTTCCATATCAAGGGGAAAGATCCGAGGTAACCTCATTTCTCTATTCTAAATTAAGATAGAGGATCTGTTGATCCGACATAACCTCAATAAGAATTGAAATAAGGTAGAGGATACGAGGACCTGACCTAACCTCGATTAAACTTGGACTAAGGTAGAGGATCCGAGGACCCGGCGTAACCTTAGTTTTCTTGTTTTTAAATTAAGATAGAGGATCTGATAACCCGGCATAACCTTAATTAAATTTGGACTAAGGTAGAGGATCCGAGGACCCGGCGTAACCTTAGTTTTCTTGCTTTTAAATTACGATAGAGGATCTGATGACCCGGCGTAACCTTAATTAAATTTGGACTAAGGTAGAGGATCCGAGGACCCGGCGTAACCTTAGTTTTCTTGCTTTTAAATTAAGATAGAGGATCTGATGACCCGGCGTAACCTTAATTAAATTTGGACTAAGGTAGAGGATCCGAGGACCCGGCGTAACCTTAGTTTTCTTGCTTTTAAATTAAGATAGAGGATCTGATAACCCGGCATAACCTTAATTAAATTTGGACTAAGGTAGAGGATCCGAGGACCCGGCGTAACCTTAGTTTTCTTGCTTTTAAATTAAGATAGAGGATCTGATGACCCGGCGTAACCTTAATTAAATTTGGACTAAGGTAGAGGATCCGAGGACCCGGCGTAACCTTAGGCACGACAGAATTAATGGCGCAAAAATGATAAGAGTAGAATGACAAAAGTACTTTTCTTAATAATAATATATCGTCTCAAATTACTTACATTCCAGGGATGGGGTACAGCTTTTTCATCTAAGTCGGTCAAGTAGCAAGCTCCTATACCAGCTATTGCCGTGATGCGATATGGTCCTTCCCAATTAGGTCCAAGCTTTCCCCATGATGGATTTTTGGTGTTCCCCACTACTTTCCTCAGCACCAAGTCCCCGAGAAGAAGAGGTCTTGACTTTACACTGGAATCATATCCCTGCTTCAGTTTTTGTTGGTAGTAAGCTAAGTGAATCATGGCAACCTCCCTCCTTTCTTCAATTAGGTCGAGGCCTTTTTCTAGCAGTCTGTCATTGCTTTCCGGAGTGAAGGAGCTTGTCCTCATCGTTGGAAAACCAGTCTCCAAAGGAATAACAGCCTCGGCGCCATAAGTCATCGAGAATGGCGTCTCTCCCGTTGATCGGCGGGGGGTGGTCCGGTACGTCCACAGAACGTGGGGCAGCTCCTCCACCCACCTCCCTTAGCGTCCTCCAACCTCTTCTTCAGTCCATTCACTATAACTTTGTTAATAGCTTCGGCTTGCCCATTCCCTTGCGGATAAGCCGGAGTGGAGTATCTATTGATTATGCCGAGGCCACAACAATATCGTCTGAACGCCTTGCTGTCAAACTGCAAACCATTATCGGAGATGAGGGTATGAGGGATACCGAATCGAGTGACGATATTCTTCCATACAAATTTCTTCACATCAACATCCCTGATATTCGCCAGGGGCTCGGCCTCTACCCACTTAGTAAAATAATCAGTACCGACAACCAAATATCTTCGGTTCCCAGGCGCCTTTGGGAAAGGACCCACAATGTCTAGACCCCATTGTGCAAAAGGCCAGGGACTCGTCAGAGGATTAAGCACACCCCCGGGCTGGTGGATGTTTGGCGCGAATCTTTGACATTGGTCGCACTTCTGCACATAACTTTGAGCTTCTCGCTGCATGTTCGGCCACCAATACCCCTGTGTTAGGGCCCTGTGAGCCAAAGATCTTCCTCCTGTATGGCTTCCACAGATTCCTTCATGTAACTCTTCCAAAAGTAGCTCTGTCGCTTCAGGGTACACGCATAACAGGTACGGGCCGGAGAAAGATCGTCTATAGAGCTTATGATCCCCGGCCAACCAAAATCGGGAGGCCTTTCTTCGTATCTTGTTCGCTTCGATTTTATCCTCGGGTATGACATCATCTTTTAAGAAGGACATAATGGGGTCCGTCCAGCTAGGCCCCACTCTAATCTGGTGCACACGGATAACGCTTCCCATTATTTTCGAGGGTTTAGGTAAGTCTTCAACCAAGACAATCTGAGGTAGTCCCTGTGCTGATGATGTGGCAAGAGTTGCTAGGGAATCAGCATGCGTGTTGCCGCTTCTAAGGACATGGGACAAAGTAAAGGATTCGAACTTGCGTTGTGTAGTTTTGACTTGATTCAAATAATCCTGCATCCTCGGATCTCTGGCCTCTACCTTTCCATCTACTTGACCCACAACTAGCTGAGAGTCCGAGAACATTTGCACGATTTTTCCCCCAACTTGTGGACCATATCCATTCCTTTCAGCAAGGCTTCGTACTCGGCCTCATTGTTAGTAGCCGAGAATCCCAGTCTTAAGGACTTTTCCAGTGTAAGACCTTCTGGGGTCGTAATTACCACCCCCACTCCGAATCCTCTTTGATTAGCAGCCCCATCAACATAGACAGTCCACACCGCGAGACCTTTACATGCAACCACGCCAACTGATTTTTCATCAATGTCCTTGTTGATTACACTATCTTCTATTATGGGTTCAGCAAATTCCGCAACGAGATCAGCCAACACCTGACCCTTTATTGCTGTGCGGGGCATGTATTTAATATCAAAAGAGCCCAAGATGGTTCCCCATTTTGCAATCCTGCTGGTATAATCTGCACTCCGGAGTATAGCCCTTAGTGGAAGCTGGGTCAAAATAACCACCGTATGGGACTGGAAGTAATGGGGGAGCTTACGTGTGCCATGCACCACGGCAAGGATTGCCTTCTCTAATGGTGGGTAACGTACCTCGGCCTCATGCAGAGACTTGCTCACATAGTAAACTGGCTTTTGTATGTCCCCGTCAACCCTTATTAGCACCAGACTAACGGCGTGAGTTGCCACCGCGATATATGCGAATAGGACCTCGTCGGCCTCAGGCCGAGACATGATAGGAGGGTGGGCAAGATATTCTTTAAGTTGCTGGAAGGCAACAGCACACTCTTCTGTCCATTCAAACCCCTTCCATTTGTTTAATAGTTGGAAGAACGGTCTACACCGATCAGCAGATCTTGAGATAAACCGGTTGAGAGCAGCCGTCATCCCAGTTAACCTCTGCACTTCCTTCGGATTCCGAGGCGGCTGTAAGTTGTTGATGGCCTTGACCTGAGCGGGGTTGACCTCAATCCCTCTATGCGTCACCATGTAACCCAAAAATTTGCCAGACCCTACACCAAAGGAACATTTGGATGCGTTGAGGCGTAACTTGTGCTTCCTCAGCGTTTGAAAGGTGTCGTCGAGGTCGGGTATGTGAGCCGAGATAGTCTTACTTTTAACTACCATGTCATCTACGTACACCTCAATCGTTTTTCCCAGTTGTGGTTTGAACATTCGCGTCATCATTCTTTGATAGGTAGCCCCAGCATTCTTCAAGCCGAAGGGCATCACCTTATAGTGGTAGTTCCCTATGGGTGTGACAAAGGCTGTCTTTTCCTGGTCTGCTGGAGCTAAGGGTATTTGATGATAACCTTGGAAAGCATCCAGAAAGCTCATCCGAGGATGCCCTACAGTAGCGTCCACCAACTGATCTATGTGGGGCATTGGGAATGAATCTTTTGGGCAAGCCTTATTCAAGTCTGTAAAGTCCACGCATACCCTCCATTTTCCATTCTTCTTTTTTACCACTACCGTATGGGCTAACCACTCTGGATAAAACACTTCCTTAATGGCCCCTGCTTTCTTGAGTTTTGCCACCTCTTCTTTAACGGCCTCGGCGTGCTCTTTAGATGAACGCCGAGGTGGTTGCCTTCGTGGCACAGCAGCCGGGTTAACATTGAGGTGGTGACAAATAAACTCCGGATTGACTCCTGGTGCTTCATAAGCATCCTATGCAAACACATCGATGTTTTGCTTCAAAAATGTGACCAGATCTTCTTTCTCTCGTAGGGGTAATTGACTTCCTACTTGGAAGAATCTCTCTGCATCATCTGCGATAACCACTTTCTCCAAATCTTCACAGCCTGGTCCTTCAGTCTCGGCTTCACTTGGCTCGGCCGAGGACACTAACTGCTACAAATCCTTCTCGGCTGGGGTTTGTGACTCTTGCCTCGCCTGATGTGTAATAGCTGCTGTTATACATTGTCTCGCCATGGACTGGCTGCCCAGTATTTCCTCAACCCCATCCTCATACGGGAATTTCAGCTTGACGTGCAGAGTTGATGACACGGCACCTAAGGCATGCAGCCATGGTCTGGCCATTATGGCTGTGTAAGGGGAATAAGCATCTACTACGATGAAATCCACGTCCACTACCATTGGTCCTGACTATACAGGTAATCTAATTAGCCCCTTTGGAATAACAACCTTCCCTTCAAAGCTTATTAATGGGGAGTCATAAGCCATGAGATCTTCGAACCTCAAATTGAGACCTTTAAACAAATCTGGGTACATGATGTCAGCCCCACTCCCTTGGTCAACCATCACTCTCTTCACATCGTAACCCCCTATCCTCAACGTAATGACCAGCGCATCGTCGTGCGGTTGAATAGTGCCAATCTTGTCTTCGTCGGAAAATCCCAGTATAGGCAGAGGATTCCTCTTGATCCTCTTCGACTCGGAATTGAGGTCCTCGGCGGTGGGACGTAGTACTGACATTATTCTGGTAGGGCAAGACCCCGTCCGACCTGGCGCCGCAAGGATGACATTGATTGTGCCCAACGGAGGTCTTACATTGTTACTGCCTTGGTTCATGGAGCCAGATTGGGTACCTGGTTCATCAGGTCGATTCACAAATTGTCTTAGTTTCCCTTCTTTGACCAGCTGATCCAAGTAATTCCACAAGTTCCTGCAGTTCTCTGTGGTGTGGCCTTTATCCTGATGGTAATTACAGTAGAGGTTCTGGTTACGCTTTGTAGGGTCTCCGATCATCTTACTGGGCCATCTAAAATAAGGTTCTCGGCAGATCCTTTCCAACACCTGCTGTACCGGCTCACGAAATACGGCATTCACTGTCTGGGGCGGGGCCGACCTAGTCTGGCTAGTGAAATCTCTCCTCGGCCACTTGCTACCGTGTCTCTCCGTCTTGAAATCCCTACTCTCCTGGGGGATACTTTTTATCTTTCCTTTACTCTGCTGTTGATCCTCCTCAACCCTCTTATACTCATCGATACGGTCCATGAGCCGACGAACAGTTTTTACCGGCTTCTTGGTCAAAGACTTCCTTAAATCATGCTCAACTGGGAGACCAACCTTAAAGGTGTTGACCGCCACCTCATCGAAATCACCATCTATTTCGTTAAACGCTTCCCAGTATCTGTCCGAGTAGGTTTTCAACGTCTCGCGCTCTCCCATGGACATGGACAATAACGAGTCTAGAGGCCGAGGTACTCTACTGCACGTAACAAAGCGGGACCCGAATGCCATCGTAAGTTCCATGTATGAATCAATGGAGTTCACCTTTAAGCCGTTGAACCATCTCATTGCAACGGGCCCTAGACTTGAGGGAAAGACTTTACACATCAAGGTCTCGTTCTGAGAATAAACCGCCATGCGTTGATTGAAATGGCTTACGTGCTCCACCGGGTCTGTTTTGCCATTATAAATGGTGAAGTTTGGCTGCGTGAACCGACGGGGTAGTTTTCCCCTTTCAATACGATGTGTGAAGGGTGATTTGGAGAGCTGGAGCAATGCCTTTCCCATGGCATCGCTACCCGAGCCCCTGTGACTCGTCCCTCTACTTCTTCTGTGGCGAACACTTTCTTCTTGGTATGAGAAAGTTTCTGTGGGGGGGGGGGTTCTTGACCTCGGCCTATAGCCACTGTCCTGAGAATCATCTGATGAAGGGCCAGATATGGAGGGAGTCCTTTTCCGCTCTGCTCGACGCAGCTTTCTCTTCAGCTGGTCAATTTCTCTCTGCATGGCCCTGGTGTTATTTTCCCCAGAGCCCCTGTTTCTACCCCGTGAGCGGTTATCAGCTGTTCGCTCCGAGTGTACACTGCCCTCTCGATCTTCCATTTGCTCTACCTGTTGTAGTGGATCTTCGTGCTGAGATCCTAGCGACTCTACATGGGCTGGATTCAAATCTGTCATCACGTTATCTGTCACCTAAACGCAAGATTCCCACAGACGGCGCCAATTGTAGGAGCACAAATCAAACTAATCCAAGTTTGGACAGTGAACCAGCTCAATGAGCACTCAACAATGAATTTGTAGAGAGTGGGTGTTTAATCTAGGTTTTAGAGATGATAGATAATACAAAAGTTTGATTCGGCTTTTTATTCATGCACTACACTAGTATGAGCATGTAACCTGAAGTTGAATACATTGATACTGAGAACGATAGTTTTTTGTTTCTCTTACCAATTCTTCCTCTCCCTTCTTCAATTATCTTCCTTTCCTTTTATAGGCCTCCCCTTTTCTTCCCAGGTGCAATCCAGGTGTTTCCTTTTTAGATACTTGTCCCATCACCCCTTTTGGCTCAGGTCTCTGGTGGTGAAGATAAGGTTGAAACCTAACGTTCAGGCGTCACTTCTTCATTAATGCGGCCAGAGAAGCAGGTGTAGAGCATTAAATGCGGTGATGGCAGCTTTTCCTTTGGCCACAGTTAATTCTTTCCCTTTATTCTTTATTCTCATTTTCTTAACTCCAGCATCAAAAAGAAAAAACCTTCATCATGGGCGTTATCCAACTATAAGAACATTCACATGGTCCTCGGCGACGCCTTGCCGAGGACTGGTTTGTCCTCGGACGTTATGTCTCTTAGTGTCTGGACATGCATGATACTTCTTTCTCTCTCGTGATCTTGTAGGTCGGACTGATTATGTCCTCGGATCATCTCAAGATGTAGTGTTGGGCTTCTTTTATTGTGAGGGCCTTTGGGCCGGCCAGATACGCGATTTGGGCCCATGGGTACCACATCTTGTATTTCCTTTATATTAAGTAGGAAACTTACTGATTCTCAAAAAAAAGTAGGAAACTTACTTCCTCAAAAAAAAAAAAGGTTGGAAATTTAATTCCAATGCATATGCATTTAATTTTAGATTATTATTGTTATCATCCAATTAATTTTTAATTGCCAAAAATATGAGTTGGCTATGTTATTACTAATAATTGCATTTTTTTTAGAAGAAAAAACTTTTTGCTTATTATTCAGGAATAGGTAAATCAGACAAAATACTAATAATTGTCAAGTGAATATAAAGAATATTACAAGCAAAATTACTATCTAATGAAACTTACAATTATACTATTGAAGGTAATTTGGAATTTTTAATTAAATTATTAATTCAAAAAAATAAAACAAGATATTAGTATTTTTTAATAAAAATTAAATTATTATTTTTTTTTTTAGAAACAATTAAATTATCAGTTAGGTAATGGTGTAAACTAACAGTTTCTAAACGGATGGTTATTGGAAGGACTAAAGTGTAAGGAATCATATCTCTTTTTGGAAAAAAACTAATGTATTTTGAAATTACAATGACTAATGTAGTAATGTGTAAGTTTTAATAAACTGAACGAGAATTTTGTAATTTTCCCAAAAATTTAAATACGTTTTAAACTTTTAGTTTCATACTTTGAGGTAAATTATATTGACTCTACCACTCAAAGCAGACAAAAAGAGGAATTATGAAAAAAATTAGGGCCTGCTGCACTATAGCCTGTTGAGGCAATTGTTTAAGGTCCCAATGAAGAAAACCCCACAAATTTTGGCCTTATGATACAACGTTATACTTAAAAAAAGGAAGAAAAACATATTGCATCTCAATTTTGGTCTCATGGCACAAAATTATTCTTAAAAAGGAGGAAAAACATATTGCATCTCACAATATTATACTTAAAAAGGAGGAAAAATATATTGCATCTCTCTCTCTCTCTCTCATTCTTATCTTGATTTTATTGTCATAAGTCATATTTAAAGTAAATAATTTTATTTTATTCTTTGATTCTAACAAAAAATTATTATTGTTTAAATATATTATTGTATAATTTACATACAATTAATGTGAATTTTTTAGTGTTAATTTAAAATTAGGTAATTTAATATTCAATGGAGTCTCAATATTGACGTGATAAATTAGATTTCATTGTTTCATGGTTTAAAATTTAGGTTAAATTCCAAATTGCACCTTTTAAGTTTAACTGAAATTCGTTTCAATTCTCTATCTTTACCTTTGTTTAATTAAGTCTTCTAAGTTTCAAATTTATTCAATTATAGCCTTTCGTCCAATTTTTCAAAGACTCAAAAATTAAAATCAGGTTTGGGTAAGGTCTAGGTATCCATGGGTACTACTTTTATTCCATCACTTTTGTCATATAAGTTGTGGTTTTAGCATTACTCCTTAGTAAAAATAATAAAAAAATAAGATAAAAAAGAGGTGGTAGAAATCTGATGTTTGTGGATCTCTGTAAAGAGCCAAAAGCCTGTGACAGTCGGTCATAAATGTTATGTGTTATTAATATAGTTATTTATCCGGTTGTCAGATGTGGGCATTTGGTCTAGTGGTATGATTCTCGCTTAGGGTGCGAGAGGTCCCGAGTTCAATTCTCGGAATGCCCCATTTATTTTTTTTATTTACGCAGAGGACTTCTGACTTTCGTGTGACTTCCTGTGAATATGGTAGCATTTCTTTAAGTCTCAAAAACCAAACTTGTTTTGTTCGTATGGATATCAAAAAGTCAATGTGAACTACAAAATCCTCATTTAAATGTTTTTTAGTTTTAGGTAGAGGAGCTTCAGGCCTCGAGAAAAACCACCTCCTTACTGTGCTAACATGTCAGGCTACGAAGACAAGTTACATTTCGTAGAAACTCAATGTGAACTAAAAAATCCTCATTCTAGTTTTAGGCAGAGGAGCTTCAGTCCTTGAGAAAAACCACCTCCTTACTGTGCTAACATGTCAGGCTACGAAGACAAGTTACATTTTGTAGAAATCTATAGCACGAAGTGTCAGTGTGTCACAAAGAATTTGTCGATTGAGTGCGTGATATATGAGTGAAAATTCATCTATTTCACCCAAAGGATCATATAGTTCAGTTATTTCTTTCTGTTTAAAAAAAAATTCAACTTTAGAATTATAAATGCCTATGAGAACATGAAGCATCCAACTTGTCACCATTACACATCTTGATACTACAAGCACTAAACATAACAAACATTCCCAATATCGTATATACCTTCTTGTCTACGAAATAAAAAAAAAAACATAAAACAGCTGGTTTACAAGCATTCAAGAATGGTTTCTATAGGCCCAAACTCAAGTGTCATTTTTCCAAAATTGAGTCCTTTGCTGGTGGGTTTACTAGGTCTCTCATACAGCTAGCAGACTCTATTCCAGTATGAGATGCTGACACTTCTCTTATTGTGTCTGATATTGTATCCGACTTCTCAATAGGATTCTCATAGTCTTTTGTATCAATACTAAGATAATCTGTCAGAACCTTTTTCACGCCTAGCCCGCGGTGTGGAATCTTGCTGCTAGTTATGAACGGTGATCTTTCACCCTTTGCTGGGCTAACTAGCTGTGACGGTGAAAAACTTGGCGTGGCGAAAGCTGATTTATATGGAGTGCTTGAGATGGGCACTGAAAATGATATTGGAACACTCTTGTGAGCAATCACACCAACTTTAGAGAGTGATGAGAATTGATCTGAATGCTTGGTCAAGTCATCCACATATAGCAGATCATCAATCCGTGCTACAATATTAAAGGCCAGGCTCTCCAACACTCTTGAGTAGCTCTCCAGAATTGATTTCCCAACATCCTAGATAACAGAATAAATTTTGTCAATTGAGTGTCAAATTAAAATTAAAAGTCTTCCAAAAATATCAAATTTTCTAAGAAATATGTGAACCTTGTTGTATTGAATTTTGCTCATATCTAAGGCTGTCTGTGGTAGACCAGGGAATCTCTGCTTCAAGCAGAGCAGTAGGCTTTCTGCTCTCTCTGCAAGCAATTCCCTTTTTTCTGCATCAACCATCAAGTCCTTAACCATTTCCCATGATGACTTAGAATTGGATCGGGTTGCATTATTGGCAGGTTTTGAGTTGGCTCTTTTGCGAAATACAAAGATTGAGGCCTCCACTCGGTTGGCAATCTCAATAGCTTGATGTTCAGTCGATAAATCAAGGCAGTCTAGTAGACATTCAGGAGAAAACTGATCTGATGAAATATATCGATATATAATATCCCCCAAGCTGGCTCTTCCATTCTGAAACCAAGTTAAAGACAATTCAAAAACCATGTTTCTTTTAGTATTGTGACAAAAGAAATATGTGAATATTTTATACCTTTGGGAGAGCTTCCAAGTATGATTCAGGGACTTCCATATCTGCTATAGTTATACTGTTGATTGCCATGGCAGCTTTTAATATCTGGTTTGTGCAATCGCGTTTGTGTTGCAATTGCTTTCTTGAATTTTCATGGAGGCCACCAGGGGGAACTCGGGGCACAGGCAACCACCATTTCTCCTCTTGGCGCTGAAGTGCTCTTCGGAAAGAGGATGATCCATCACCGTCTGGGGCCAAAATCCCTTGGTCAACATACCAGAACTCTGTATTGACAAAACTATCTAATATTTCCTGCAAAAAGGAGTTAAATTATGAATGTCTTATTGAAACTGATGTTTTTTAAAGTGAAAAAAAGTCCTAGAGACTCTTACAAGAAGCATGTTATCCAGTTTACGTAGGGCGGGGAGATTAACATAAAGATCTGAGCGGGGTCTGCAAGCCATGACCTGAATTACAATGAGCCCAAAACAGTGAAAACAAGTCAAAACACTAATGCCTTGGTCTGCACTACCTATGTACCAAACAAGATTGATATGGTTATAAAAAGTAATAAACTTCTTTTAAACGTCCCTAAGAAAAGCAATAAACCATTGTGATTAATATATAATGGAGCCAAAAAAGGAAAATAATGAAGTGACTACGACAAAAGTTTACTTGAATACTCGAAATACCTCAATCTGAAAATTTTACTGATATTTTGAGATGTTGGCTGCCATAAATAGTGGTTAATGATTCAAAATTTGTACAATTATAATAAAAGTTCACAAAAAACTGATGGGGGCAAAGTTAATTTCTGCAGGGCATTCAGACTTGCCCATAAACCAGTAGCCAATTTGCAAATGCGCATTCGTACTTGGAAATGATTCTGCCTTGACAGCATGAAGGCAGATCAGAAAGAAGATTATGTAGCTTTTAACTTCATAATGGAATTCGATTGTACCTCAAGTTTGCTTCCATCGGGAAATGTCTGCCAATTAGGTATCAATTCAACAATGTAATCACTAACACAAAGAAGCCAATCCATCTCCCTTCGCCACATTGCTTTCTTTTCTGGAGATAAAGGTTCCAACCTCCAAAGTTGCCCAAATAGAGTGGCTACAAATTGCAAAATTGAGTCGAGAATGAGCAATAACCATCAGAAGGAGATTCAATGCAGTTGTTATATTTAAAACATAACCAACATCTCATAAAATTGCATTGCAAACCAATCAATGTAGTAAGAACTAGAAAACATTCAGAATGATGACATACCACAAAGATTAGTAATAGCATTTGAAATAGCCAATGCTGTGCAAACCCCATTTCCACAGCCGGACATATCCTCTCCAAGCAGCAATTTTGAAAACCTTTCCTTCATCAGCTCAATCTCTATCATGCCAAAAACCCAAATAAGATTAATTTGCATTTTAACATTTGTGTGTGTATGGCTTTGTGTCTCACTGTGAGAGAGAGTTAAAACCTGATATTGCTGAACCTTGTTTCTCTAAATTCCTTTCATCCAAGCGGGGTTTTTCTTCATCTGCATTAACATTAGTACTGGCGCAGTCTGGTACCTCAGCTTTCTGAACAGGCCAACCCAATGAAGGTGGTGGTGAAGATGACTCAGAGCTACTGTGACTCTGTTCCTCGTGCCCTGTCGTCTCAGAGGTCAAAAAATCAGAGCTTGAACTGCTCTCACGGCGCTCTTCTTCAATCAAATCCGCAAATGTTTCAATCTCAACCCCATTTTTCTTACACCGTTCATTTTTATCTTCAATGCCTTCCTTCTCTTCAATTAAAACCTCCATTACAGCCTTCTCTTCTTCAAGAACCCCAGTCGAATCACAGAAAACAGAGTTGTTCACCACCATGCCATTGTACTGAAACTGAAGCCCTTTCAAGCAAAGCCCTTTTGAGAATCTAACTTTGCTATAGAAATTTCGAAGAGATTTCGATACCCAATATGCCAAAATGCAGAACGGCTTGTGGTTATCGAAGCTTCTGAGCCTCACCAAGGGCAGACAAAGCTTGAGTTGCTGCTGATGTTGTTGTTGTTGTTGTTGGGTTCTTCCTCTTTCTTGTTGGTGGTTGAAAGCTCTATCCATAAGGTCTCAACCATGTCTGACACTGATAGGCAAAATGGAAAGAGATTGATTGATATGTTTCTTGTGGAGGAGCTTTATACTTGGCAGTAGTAGTAGTAGACTTACATGTGAAGGGTGGTGAAGCTAGTCATGATTACTCAAGCTTGCTCAAGCACATGATTTGAAAGTGACATGAATAATTTTGAAGGCCCTCTTCATTCAACCTAGTATTATATTTTTGAGCTCTCTATATTGAACTGCACCAAAATTTTCCCTGATTTTAAGTACTAGTGCTAGTAGACAGGAAATGAGTCTAGACAAGGCATTGTTTTGCTTTGGTTTGCTTAAACACGGCATTTAAAATCATAATGTCTATTAATTATTCTATGGTCGTTTGAAAAATATAATAAAGAAAGGTCATGGGAATCGTGTAAGCGACGGATCTGTCAATGATGTCTCTACCAATTTTAATCTTCATGATGTTCATAACCTCTTAAAGAAGCTCTTCAAAACGAGTTAAAATGACTCGATTAACCTTAACCAGAGAATGTACATTCCCAAACAACCCTTGATGACCATTGTATTACTTAGGTTATTATGCCTTTTCAGTACCCTTTATTATGCTTCCGCTCCACTTTGGCTGCGATAATGTATTTTGTAAGTCATCTTTATATAATGTAAAATAAAGCATCGAAATGTGGACTGTATAGAATATATAGCTCCTCTTGTTATTTTTGCTCTTTACTTGCTAAGGGAAAAAGAAAAAGAAGATAAATGAAAGATTCTTTGATGGGAAGCAAATCTTTGTCACAAAACACACATTGACTTTATTATGTGCATGTTGTTTCACCAGTCAACACACTGTTTCTTTCCCTTCGTAGATTTGTTCAGGCTAATTTTTATTAGCACCTAAATTAGAAAAGAAAAAACAAAAAAAAAACCCCGCTGACAAATGAAGGAAAGAAGCTAGATTTTTTTTTTTTTGGGATGCTACTAGAAGCTAGATTTGGTTGGCTCTGGCCTCTGAGCAACCACATTTTGATAATACTAAAGACGACCTAAAGGGGTGTTTTGTCTTTCAGCTCAGGGCAAAAGTAAGTGAATTCAAAACATTGCAGGCCAGTTTGGTGAATTGAGAGGTAGACCCAGGGCTAACACTCAAATTAGCCTCCTTAATCAGACAGGGAAACTGGGAAAGGGACACCCAAGTGCACTTAGAAACAAGGACAGTGTACTTTCATTCCTTCACAATGGTGTTCTGTGGGACATCATTTAGGGTTTTAAGGTACAATTTGTAGTCGCAAGCCGGGTCTAAGCAGTATTCCTATGTTAAACATGCTCTTATATTATACAATTTATGTTATATTAGCTCAAAGGAAATTATAGATTTTACCAATTATACACCTCTTAACATTTTTTTTGTTCTCTCTATTTGTTAGTCAGCCCATGGCCGAATCTCAATTTAATGATGTTTTTTCTCAAAAAAAGAAATTCAAATATGAATGTTTTCGTTGAAAATATTAAAAAAAAAAATACAAATAAGTTAAACTATAAATACGTTAGGCTCTTCAAAATACTTAAAGGACTGTTTGGTAGTGTATTTTAAACAACAGTTTTCATATTTAAACAAAATTACAATTATTTTCACATATTTTTTTACTTACATGTATTTCTAAAAAATACAAACAACGTTACTAAAACAATAATATCAAATGGGCCCTTAAACTGCAGTTATTTGTCATCTCCATCGTCTGCCCATAATAAAAATATATAAGTAGTACAATGACCAATATATGCAGGCCATAGCCCATAAGTAGTAATGAGGAACGGTTTATTCGGTGTTATCCAATGAAGAGTATCTTAGCCCATTAAAAAAATGAACGAACAAAGCATAATCATTATCCCAAAAAAACAAAAATTGTGAGGAAATATGACACGTTTGCGAGAAAGAGTTGCAGTTGGGATTTCATGATAATAATCTCGTCTAACATGTACTGCTTGGCCCTTTTATCTTTTGTGACTTTCCTTGCAAGACTTTATGATTTTCGAACCTCCCCTAATTCCACTTTGATTATAGTGCTGGTTGTTCCAACTGAAAAATGTAAAGAAAGGCTCCCTCCAACAGCTAGCAATTTTTGTTTTTCTTGATGTTGACTGCTAATTTGAAAAACCGTAGAGGGAAAGGTTACTCAATTTTTTTCATGCTGTTCCTGTTTGTGTTCCCAGTTATTAAAGACTACCACTGCATAGACTACTTTTTTGGTTTCGAATTGTTGCGATTGATTTCCTTTTATAAAGTTTATACATGTATACCTTGTGTCCCTTCCATCAACCCCGCTCCATTTCAAATTTTAAATGCTGAACCTTTAAAAGACCAGGCCCTTTTCTTACCATTAATTAGGTATGTAGTAAATTGTGTAATTGCTTAAACTTGTGTAAAACTGTAATACAACGTTGTACGTTTGGTGAAGTCTTCAATTTGCTACTAGCACAAGGCATGAAAGAAGTAAATGAGAAATGCAAGAATCACTTACTATTTTGAATTCAAACATCAGTTGACACTTAAGATTGGACACACAATTTTCAGGTTAACATGACAAATTGCATTATTACATGCCAAAGGTTAGGTATGGGATTTGGTTTTATTTATTTATTTTTAGTAGATAATGGGAGATGGAGAATGTGAGGTTCAAATTATAGATATTGGATATCATAAAGAATGTCATCGCCTTTAAATTATTACTTACACCTTAATTTCTCTTATTTGATATGTTAAATCAATTTATCCAAAAAATAAAAATCAAAGATTATTCGGGAGAGGCTTTTGTTCAATGAATTCTATGCATTACAACTGATAGGATGCTCATAAGATTCAATTTTTAAGCACATATCATCATCTTATCAATTCAAGTGCACAAGACATTGGACCAAGCCAAGCCCACGTGAAGCCCAGTTTATGAAGAAAGAGTAGGCCTTTTTTGGTTTAATATCCAGTGTGGGCTGAGAATGGGCATACAGTGAAGGCTTGCTTCCTTGCATTGCTGGGCTGAAAATGAGCTTAAAAGGAATTCCACTAGTAATTGGGTTGACAGGAAGGGCCTACTTCCTCGAATGGTAAGGTCTGAAATTGGGCTTATAAGGAACTCCACCGGTGAGTCAGATACGGGTGGTGAGATAATGATTGAGCTTCACGCCATGACATCAAAAGATTTTTAAATGGGGATTGCTAAATTGTGGTTTAGGTTTCAGGGACTAAGGCGAAAAATATGAGAAATACTAAGTTCAAAATATTTTTTTAATAAATTTTAGATGATAAATTGTTATAAATTCTAATTTGAACTTACTATTGAAATTACTTTTTTGCTTACCAATAACCATGGTTTTAAAAACCAAACCGGTCAAAGAAATGAAAAGAGGAGTGGTTCTCGGTTATTTGGTCCAATCGAGATTGAATCGAAGGTCTAACCGGTAATGTCATAAATAATTTAATTAATAAATTTAAAAATTAAATAAATGTACAATATTAATAACTTGTCATATTTAATATATATATATATATATGTATAATATTTAAAAGAGTTTTCAACTATTCATGCCTTATACTAAATAAATATAAACAAAAAATAAACATTACTAAAATGATAATTATTTTATAACAATTATCCCTCTATGATCTTTTACAATATAATTGAAATTTATAGATTTAATTGGACTCCCCTCAAATAAAATTTAATATGCTTTGATAAGTTTTTTTTATTTTATTTTATATTTTTTTTATAGATACTTTTATACTGTAAAATAAATGGTACACAATTATATACTAGTGACTTATAAAGTTACAGTTTAAAATGTAAATAGTATCTTATATTTCTTTTGAAAAACATAATATTCCTAGTAATGCTAGAACCACAAATTTTGCCACAATTTGGTTATATGGCAAGTTGTGAGTGATAGAGTTGTGGACCTACCACTTTTACTCTACTATTTACGACTTACAACATAAACAAGTTGTGTAAAAAATTATAGCCCTAGCATTTTCCTAATATTCCACCCTCCACCACTAATATAAATTCAAGAGTAATAATATTATATGAGTAATGCTACAGATATAAACTATTTTACAATATTTTTACAAAATGCTGATGTGGCCAACCTTTTATTGGTTTTCATCTAGGCCCACCATTAGTATCATTTTTTCATTTACCAATAATCATTTACCACATCAGCAGTTTGTAAAAATTTTTATAAAATAATTTGTATCTGTATCATTATTCATAATATATATGTAAAAAAAAAAAAAAACAAAGTAAAGTCAGTAGCTGTGTCACTCACGATTTCCTACTTCCCACCACTCACCTTAGTCGCCTACCCTCTTAAAATAATACAACATTAATTATCCACCACTCATCTACCCCTTGAAAGAATACAACATTAATGACCCAAAAACTACGTTAGTAAGTCCTCTACTCCCATTGTTTTATTTTATTTGCTTCTCAAAAAAAAAAAAAAAAAAAAAAAATTCATTTTAAAGATCCAACTTTGCTCTTTGCATTTTGAAGAGTGGCAGAGCCTAAGAGGATAGTCCTGAGAAATAGAAGAACATGCAATTTTTGATGATTTGATCCTTCTCTCTCTCTCTCTCTCTCTCCTTACCTAAATCGTAGTTGTGGGTGTGCTCCTACCATTTCAGATCTAAGGAAAATGTAGCATTTTCTGTAGAAAAATTCACTATTTCAGCCCCTCTTCAAATATTTGCAAAATCGGTTAAACTTGACTTATTTTTGTGTTTCACGGTTAAACCAGCAGTTAACGGTTTTTCCTAGTTTTTTGTTAATTTTTGGTTTTTGTGAATAACCGGACCGGATTGATGTCTAGTTCTCGATCGAACCAGCAAGTCCGGTCCGGTCCGGTTTTTAAAACTATGCCAGTAACAATATGCCACTTAAATTTTTTTGTATAGTTATTGTGTACATAGCATTTCTTGAAAAAATATATAACAAAACACTCAACATTAGCAATTTTATTTTAACTTTCAACACAATAAAATAACATAAATAATATAATAAAATAATATATTTACTACAATAAATAATTCATTTATTTATTACTTTTTTTTCTCTATTCTTCACTATCTTTAAGCACTCATAACACTACCATCACCACCCCAACCAGTCTGAAACTCCTGTGGGAAGAAGAACCAAAAAGCTAGCAACCCCACCCCAAATCAGCCATAACACATACACAAACACAAACCTAGCAACCCCAAATCAGCCAAATACAGACCCACCACACCTAGTAATACAAACACAGACCCACCACACCCACGACAGAGAAAATAAGACAGCAGAGAGAGAGAGAGAAACAGATTGAAGTCACAAATCGTAAGCCACCTGAAAAACTACAAGCCAACCCAAATCACCATCGAAAAACTCTGATTTCACATTTTTGCCCATGAGAGAGAGAGAGAGAGAGAGAGAGAGACGTAATGAGTTGATTTGAGTGAGTGGTAGCGAGGGTGTTGGTGGTGGCTTTGTCGTGAGGCCCGCAACTTTGGGATGTTGATCTTCCACATGCCGATTTGCTATAGAGAGAGAGAGAGAGAGAGAGAGAGAGAGAATAGCGAAGAGACTAAAGAATGAAGATGGTAGGAATGGTGGGTTTGTTGGTAGAATAGGTGGGGAGATTGGTGAGATGGGTCAGTGTTGGGGTGGGTTAGAGCTGGGCTAGCAATTGGATAACGAGATCAGGATGGTGGTTGGTGGTGGAGGAAGAAGAAAGAAGATGAGGAAAGTGGAGGAAGAAGTCCGAGGAGAGAGAAAAAACAAAGGGAATTATTTAAATATTGTTAGGTTCTAAGAAATTAAGAACTAATGTATTAGAACTTCAATATGTATATGTAGGTAAACCATGATCAAAACTTAGAGTCTAGATTTAGGCTGCTCAAAGTATGTGTTTATGTAAAGTTGGAATCGAGTAATTGTAGAAAATTACTATTCAATTTATGCAAGGCTCGATCGATTGAAACTCGTGCAAATTAATTTTTTGCAGAATTTTCCAACTCAGTCCAAGCCCTGTTTGAAATGTAGGATTTTATGTTTTATGTCTCATATAAATAGAAAAACCCTAGCCACGTTTTATAGGTTGTTGTTGCTGTGTGTGTGAATCTCTTGTGAGATCTAGAGATGTTTGTCTTTGTACATACTTAGGGTTATCAAGATCGAGAATAATGTCGAGAGTTTGGTGATTGTTTTAATTGCTGCATAAAGAGCTTAAAGAAAAACAAGTGGTATGCTTATGGATGTTGTAGATCTGAGAAAGAAGTAGTTCGTGGATTTAGAGCTGTCACGTAGTCATGGTAGTAAGTTTTCTACTTGAGGTAACAATAGGATGTTAGTGGTCTAAGTCGCTATCGTAAAACTTCAATTCTTTCACAGTGGATTTATTTTACGTTGAGGATAGCTAGGTTAAATCATCTCCAAATTTTTTACCAGTTTGGTTTTCCTAGGTTATCATATTATTGTGTTCTTTATTCTCCACATTGCTTACATAATATGATTGTTATTGTTTTAATATAGATTTGAATAACTTACCTAAGTAATCACTTGGCTAAATAATTAGACTAAACAACTGGTGTTTTAAGCGGTCTAAAAACGTACAAATGGTATTAGAGTGAATTAGCTCTAGTGTTTAGATCTTTTGATCAAAGAGTTAATCTTTGACCCCTGTTGTCATAGAACATGTTCACTCTCTTGTGATCCCACCTCACTTTGATGGGAATAACTATGCTTACTGGAAAGTAAGGATGAAAGCATTTCTAAAATTCATTGATAAGAGGGTTTGGAATTCCATTGAATGCGGATGGGAGAAGCCGACTACTCTTGTAAGTGAGTAACAAACTTCTCAGAATGAAGTAGCCGTTTTTAATAGCAAAGCCATGAATACTATTTTTAATGCTGTTTCTATGGAGGAATTCAAGAGGATCTCAAATGTTGAGGTTGCTCATACTGCATGGAATATTCTCCAAATTGTGCATGGAGGCACAAAGACAGTTAAGATCAATAAGTTGCAGCAGTTAACAATTAGATTTGAAAGCATTAGGATGTTTGATGATGAAAGTTTTGATGACTTCTATGAGAAGCTTAATGACATTGTTAATTCTACTTATAATTTGGGTGAAATCTATGATCAACCTAAAATTGTTAAGAAGATTCTTAGATCTTTGACTGAGGAGTTTAGACCTAAAGTTACTACCATTACTGAGAGAAAAGATGTGGACTCAATCCCTGTTGATGAGCTTGTAGGATCTCTCCAGTCCTATGAGCTAGACCTACCCAAGATAAACAAAACAAAATCAATGGCTCTTAAGTCGGTTGATGATATTGATGGAAATAGATTTGATGACGAACTCTCTTTTGCAGAGATTGCTTATTTTGCCAAAAACTTTAGAAACTTTTTTAAAAACAACAACAGAAGGGCAAGAGGTAAAAACAATGTTGAACCTAGAAATTTTAGGAGGAATGATCCCATTAAAGTGAACAATACTGAAAAACCTAAAGGGAAAGTGGGTCAAACTTCTAATAATTCTAGTCAACAATGTTTTGGTTGTCAAAGGTATGGTAATGTGAAATTAGAATGTCCTACATGCTTGAGATCAAAGGGTAAAGCTTTGGTTGTAATCCTTAGTGATGATGAAGTTTCTGATCATGAGTCTGGTAGTGATGATGATGGAAATTTCCTTGCTCTTATAGCTACTGCTACAATTGATGAAAGTGTTGTGGTTGATGAGAACCCTTTTGATGTGAAACTCTTTAAGAATGCTGATTTACAAGAAGACTATAATAAACTTTGTAAGGTTGCTGCAAAGGATGCTATGAATGTTGATTTAGACTTAAAGAAAATTGCTTTTCTTGAACTTGATAAGAAAAATTTGCTATTGAAACTGTTTGATGCTAATGAATTGCTTGATAAGGTGAAGATTGAGAACATGTTATTGCTTGATAAAGTTATGAACTTGGAACTTGAATTATCTGTTGCTAGAGAATAAACTAATAGGTCTGCTAGTTCTAAACTTGATCACATGTTGAGTGTTCAGAAGTCTCCTTTAGACAAAACTGGTTTAGGTTTTGTAGAAAGCATCTCTTTGTCTGAAACTCATTCCACAAATTTTGTTCTTTCTTCTGAGCTTTTTGTGGGTGAGAGTATCAAACCAATAGAAGTTACACCTCCTAGGAAGATTAGGGTCGATCTCAAAGAGTCTAAGCCTAAAACTCTTAACCCTTCTAAGGATGAGTTGCATGATATACCGGTCTGGGTTTGTTATTTTTGTGAAAAGTCTAGGCACATCTATCCAAACTGTTTCAAGTTGCAAGCTGCTAAGCGTGCAAATAAGCCAAAAGTACCTGTGCCTCAACCACAAGATCCTATGGTACTTATTGGTAAGTTGGTAAAGGCATTAAACCTTTATTCCAATTTTGGAGTTGCTCATCATTCTAATCAGAATAATAACTCTAATGTTAGAGTTGCATCTAAAAGCTTTTGGATGCAAAAGGCTCAATCTAATTGAGTCTTTCTGATATGGTCCTTGTGCTTCATCTCTTTATTCTTTGTGACCATTCTTCTTTTGTTGATTTGGTTTCTTTTTGTTTTTAGGATTCGCATTGCATAACATTCATGCATTTCATGATAGGTTGTTTTTTTTTCTCTTTTTCAAAATTAAAAAAAAAAGGAAGAAAAATGTGTTTTCCATTATTTTTTTTGGACTTGAGATTAAGGTTGGCCATATTATTTTTACATATCATGTTTATGTCCTCTGTTTAGCTTGGATGAGCTTATTTTATTGCACTTTACTAGTTTTGGCTATGTGGTGCATATTGTGTGGGAGTTGTTTATAGTTTTTGATTACATGATCTTAATTTTGAAGCCACATGCTTTTGATTGTACGGACTAAAAAATTCTAAGAGAAAGGGATAAATAACCATCTCACCATTGTCTACTAGCCAATCATGAACACCTTAGTATATATCATATAATTTTGTGCTTGAAAAAGTGCAGCACATGCACAAAAAGAACATAAGGTATAGCCTCGGTTATTATGAATTCAAATATAATAAAATTGGTGTGTGCATTATGAGGTAAATCAAGAAACTTACATGATTGCAAGCTTGTTTTCTAGGAGATGTGAGAGTTATATGATTTAACTCTTTATGTGATAGTCACTTTTAAATTCATGTGATGAATTCTGTAGAAAGCGTGATTGATTTTTATTTACTTATCACCTCACATATAACTCATGCTTTTACTAGTTGCACACACTACACAAGTTACTCTTTGCTAAGCTTAGTACATAATATTGTGTGTGATCCTGTTGTGGCCATCCAAGATTAAGAGTTCCTTGATTTTAATGCAAAATGTGTTTAAAGTTTGAGATTTGAGGACAAATTGATTGAAAATCTGTTTTTAAAGATTTGGGTTGCATTCAAGGGTTTTTGAAAAACTTTTCATCTTATACTCATGCATTTCATTCATAAAACAATGTGCTTTAAGGAGTTTTCTGCATTAAAATGTGTTGTTTTTCAAAAATTTTTTTTTCAAGATTTTCGATTAATCGAACTTGTTGCTCGACTGATCGACCGATCTAAATTGCGATTAAAAATTTGATTTGTATTTGCCTGGCTTGATTGTTACTCGATTGATGTTGGATCGATCGAATGTGTTTTTTGATCGCTCGAACCTATTTTTTGATCGATCAAAAATCAGTCAGAGAGTTTTAAAAACATGAGTTTTTCACATGTTCTTCACTATTTCAAACTTTTCAACAGCTTCTCTCTCTTTCTTCGACTGATCTAGATTCGAAGTCAAAGTTTTGTCATTTTCCCTCAAATTTTTCTCAAGGTTTTTGTCATCTAGCATCGGTAAGACCATTCTACCATTTCTTTTTTAGTTTAATCTAATTTTTTGTGCATTTTAGGGACATTTTCAGACCTAATAATTTTTGAGGTTTTTGATGTTTGAGATGATTTCTTTCAAAATTGATCAATGGGTTTTTGTTATTGGATGATTTAAACATGTTCCTCATGGTTTATTTTGATCAATTTGGTGGATTGGGAAGAATTGGAAATTCTAGAGCTCGAAATGCACGGATTTGGGGATCTTGTTCAATTGGGATTCATTCGATGAAATTGGCTTGTGTAATTGATTAATTATGTCATTATATACTGTTATCTAACTTGTGTAATGATATATTGATCAATTTGTTGGGATTTTTGAAATTGGGTTTTTCAAAATTTGGGGTTTTTTTGTTATAAAATCTATGTTCAAGTCAATTATGTGTTTTTAAAGTTTAATTGGACTGTTCTTAATGCATTAGAGCATGCAACATGTGTTTCTTCTGTTCATGCAGCATTTAGATTGTTCATTTCAATTTTTCTTTTGTGCTCTAACCATGTCTGATGCAGCCTGCCCTTGGTTTCTTTTTTTTTTTTTTTTTTTTTTTCTTTGGTTCTCTTCTGTCTATTCTCGCCAACCCTTAGCATCATGGATAGGAAGACTAAACATAATAAGAAAACCACCTCCTCCTCTGCCCCTGATTTCCAGAGTGATAGATTCCTTAACCCGAAAAATTAGGAAACCTTAGAGAAGTTGAATGTATATTGGAAGGTGTGGGCTAAGAGGAAAGTGATCTTAGATGAAGTTGATCTTGAGATTCGTAGGGGTTTTGATCGTAGGGGTTGGTTTACTCTTTTAGATGTAGATCATCCTCCTTCGGCTGTTCTGATCAGAGAGTTCTACTCAAACCTCTCTATTCACTCCATTTCATCCAATATTTAGTTTGTGAAGAGTTGGATAAGGGGAGAAGAGTTTGTCATTACTCCTCAAGTAGTGGCCTCTACTCTTGGTGTACCTTTGGTATAATAGCCTGTTTATCCTTATGATGAGTCTCCTCGCTTGAATTACATCATGCCCCTCATCACCGCTACTACCATTTAGTGGGGTACTGATCCACGTATCACCTCACATGAGTTCACCGAGATTCATTACTTGTTTTTTCAGATTTCTTGTCACTCTATCTGACCCATCTCTCGCTTGCACACCATTTCTATTGAGCGTTGTGCATTTTTGTATGCCTTTATGACTAATGCTCCTATGTGTTTTCCGTTGCTTTTCATTTTTCCTTGGTTGAGGTTCATTGGAGTAGTTCTAGGTCTCATGCTTTTTTCTTTCTAGTTTTCATTCATAGGATTTTGTTAGATTTAGGTTTAGAAGATTTTCCTGTATTCGAGCCTCTTCATATCATCGCCCCTATAGGTGCCACCTTTCTTAGGCAAAAAGCAAATCAGATGAAAGCTAGCTCTAAACGCCCTCGTGTGAAGTCTTCTACAGGTGATGCATCTCGGCCTCCTACATTTGGTGATCCATCTGCTGAGGAGTTTGTTGATTCCACCACTGCAGTTGATCCCCTGCCTACTACTTTTGATGATTCATCCATTCAGAGTGTGTTGGATACTGTCATGATCGTTCAGGCAGCGCATGGAAAACTTTTGGTGGATGTGCTTATGGAGCCTCAGGCTTTGTGTGTAGATTTGGCCAGTCTTCGGCAATCTACTCCGCCACCTCCTTTTGATGATGATGCGCCTTGATTGTCCTTTCGCAATTTGTCATAAAAAGGGGAGTACATATTGATGGAGATAGGGGGAGATTTTGAGGTTTTGAGCTTTTAGTGCTTTAGATTGTATTTAGGAGATTCATGATGTATTTTTCTTTTTTGGTTCATTTAGTATTTTGTTAGGATGTATATGTTAGGGGGAGACATTATTATTATTTTTTAATCGCATTTATTGTTTCTTGTTTCACATGTGCTACATTGATTATTGATTTATATAATGAGGTTATTCATGCTATATGTATTTTATTTTTTATTTTGTGAAATCAAAATTTTATTTTGTTTTTACTTGTATTTTCCACACATGCGTTTATGTGTTTGTTGAGTGTTACAGGAATATACAGGTTGATTCATTTCATGCTGCTGTCTACACTGGCAATTGATAGATAGTAGTTCGGTTGAATTGTTTTTGGGCATTTTGTTGTAATGGGTTGTTTTGTAACTTTGAGCATTTTTGTTTTTGGTATGTGTTTTGTCATGGATTGCCAAAGGGGGAGTTTGTTAGGTTCTACGAAATTAGGAACTAATGTATTAAAACTTCAATATATATATGTTGACAAACCATGATCAAAACTTAAAGTCTAGATTAAGGTTGCTTAAAGTATGTGTTTATGTAAAGTTGGAATCGAATAATTGCAGGAAATTACTATTCAATTTCTGTAAGGCTTAATGGATCGAAAATTAGACTCGATCGATTGAAGCTTATGCAGATTTTTTTTCTACAGGATTTTTCAACTCAGCTCAAGCCCGGTTTGACGTGTAAGGTTTTATGTTTTATGTATCATATAAATAGAAAAACCCTAGCCACGTTTTAGAGGTTGTTGTTTCTGTGTATGTGAATCTCTTGTGAGATCTAGAGGTGTTTGCCTACATAGATATTTAGGGTTATCAAGATAGAGATTGATGTCGAGAGCTTAGTGATCATTTCAGTTACTGCATAAAGAGCTTAAAGAAAAACAAGTGGTATGCTTGTGGATGCTGTGGATCTAAGAAAGAAGTAGTCCATGGACTTAAAGCTGTCACGTGGTCGTGGTAGTAAGTTTTCTACTCGAGGTAGCAATAAGATATTAGCGGTCTAAGTCGTTATTGTAAAACTTCAATTCTTTCATAGTGAATCTGTTTTACCTTGAGCATAGCTAGGTTAAATCATCCCCAGGTTTTTTACCGGTTTGGTTTTCCTAGGTTATCATATCGTTGCATTCTTTATTTTCTGCATTGCTTACATGATATGATTGTTATTGTTTTAATCTAGATTAAAATAATTTACCTAAGTAATCACTTGGCTAAATAACTAAGTTAAACAACTGGTGTTTTAAGGAGTCTAAAAAAGTACAAATATTAATAAAAGTCTAAACATAACTATTAAATAATATATATTTTTTTTACCTATGAGCTACAGTGCATAGCGACTTTTCGCTATGCACTGTAGTTGTGTAGCCATATTTTTGTATTTGGTAGTATTAAAAATAACAATATAACTTTTTAGCACCACTAATACTAATGCTCTAAGTCTTTTTTTTTGGGTAAATTCCACAAACCTACCTTGAGGTTTGTGATAATACCAATTAGGTCCAAAACATTCTAAAACCTACCAATTTAGTCCTCAAAAGAAAATTTTGTCCCTAACTGTCTCTCTCTCTCTCTCTCTTTCTCTCTCTCTCTCATAAAACTCACTGAAGGGTAGGGACAATCCCAGAAGGGTGCTTCTTGAGATCAACTGGTTGGCTCCCTTCCAATCTCTGTTCCACCATTCCTTTCTTTTCTTATAAATTCTTCTTTTACTCTGTTAAAACCAACACAAAATTATTTAACACCAAAACCCCATCTTTAATTGAACCCAGAAACATACCCTATAAAACCAACAAAATTCAACACATTTACACTAACCATTCACCACCAAAAACCCATTTTTTATCAAACTTAGAAACCTACTCTAAAAACCAACAGAATTCAACACAAACAAAACATTCACCACCAAGAACCCATTTTTAAATCAAACACAAAAACATCCATTAACTTTTCAGGAAACCAATACATATTCACATGACAAATTATTGAACAATCATCCATGAAATTATGAGATTTGTTTATGTCAGCTTAGACAAAACAAAAAACTTCTCTTTCTATTCGGTGAGGTTCGATTCCAAGATTGTGGATCAGGCTTATTTGACGATTCAGCATGCGATGTCTTGGCTTGGGGATGAGTTTTGCAGGTTTTGATTCGGAACACTGTTCCTCTTGATGTTGAAAGACTATATGGCTCGATCCGCCGGCGTATTCGATGATTTAGCACGCAATGTCTCGGCTTGAGGATGAATTTTGAAATGTTTTGATTTGGAACACTATTCCTTTTGACACTGAGAGACTATACGGCTCGATCCGCCAGCGTAGCCTTTCTTTCCTAATCAACAATGCTAGAATTATTGTCAGAGAAGATGATATGAGTGTGGTGGGCAGTGGCTTTTCTAGTGGCTGTGGGTGATATGGGTTTGTTGGGCGGTGGGTATGGATAGAGATAGAAAGAGAAGAGAGAAGGGGAAAGGAATGGAGAGAGAGAGAAAGTAGAAGAGGAAGATTGGTATTATCACTAAAGGGTAGGGATAAAATTGTCTTTTGAGGACTAAATTGGTAAATTTTAGAATGTTTTGGATTTAATTGGTATTATCACAAACCTCAAGGTAAGTTTGTGGAATTTGCCCTTTGTTTTTTTGAGAAAATGCTCTAAGTCTATTTTAACTTCCTCTTCCCTCTCTGTCTCGTGTGAATTTGTTTCTAAAAAAAAAAAAAAAAAGAAGCCTATTTAAACTTAATTGTGATATATATATACCCAAAGTTTCTGAAAATGGAACATACCCAAAGTTTCTACCAAATCTGTTTACGAACTTGGTTGGTCTGAAAATACTGTTTTCTCTGAATATAGAGTCAGAACTGTTGAACAAACTTTTTCTATTTCTAAGTTACATGAAAAATGCTGTTTATTTTCCAAGAAAGATATTAACAGTTTTGTGACTAAGAAAGTTAAATATTTACACATTGGACTTGTTCAAGTAGCTGTTAAACCTTTGACAAGAAAAGGTATCAATGCTTCTGTGCTTATGTGTTTACGTGATGCTAGATTTAGACAATTTAATGATAGCATTCTTGGCATAATTACTGCTTCTTTGTATGATGGTCCTGTTTACTTTGATTGTTATCCTGATCTTGCTATTGCACTTGATGATCCTAATATTGTTAAAGCTTTAACTTTGAACGTATTGACATCTGGTTATGATATGGATGATGGTAGTAGACCTTTTGCTCTTATTTACCGTATTTACTATCGTTTGCTTGGTTCTCAATTGACTCCTTGTTCTAAAGATAGAGATCCTGCTGGTAATACTATGTTAATTCAATGTTCCACTCCTGATGCTCGAATTCGTGTTCCTAAAATGATTAAATGGGAAGACATTACTCTTCCTAAAGAATGGACTTTGGAAAAAGAAACACCTCCTGTTAAACTTTTTAAACCTGTTTTTGATGAACTTGATCTCACTCATATTCAACAATTTGCTGATGGTACTGTTAAAATACATTTTGATGATGATACATGTTTATCTCAAAACAAGCCTTTGAGAATCAACGAAGGAAGACATTCCTTTGCTGGATCTGAAAGTCTTGCTAAAAGAGATCATGAAATTGACGAGTTTTTGAAAAAGAATTTTCGAAAACAAGATTTAAAGCTAAAAGGAGTTGCTAGCAACAATTCTCAAGTTAGCAATGCTTTTTATTCAACCAAAACTGATTTTCCTCTTGATGACACTCAAAATACTAATGATGATGATGATGCAAAATCTGATGCTCCTTCTACTACTGATTTTCCTTCTATTGAAACCCTTGTTTTTCATAATTCATTACGAGTTATTAATAGACTCGAACCTTTTGAATATGATATGGTTTTTCTATATAATGAATTTATGTTGTTAAAGAATCGTCCCAAAAGGAAATATTACCAAGATACTTTTGATCAGTCTGAAAAGGACAGAGTCAAAAGAAAATGGAAAGAAAAAATGGTTGAAGAAAGAAAACATATTTTGTTTTTTGATTATCTTGAAAACTATTATGTTTCAAAAAATGATGTTCATACAAATTATTTAAATGTCATTAGAAAATCCAATTTTGTTAAACTTGACAAAACTGTTGTACGGTCTAGTCATCCCGCTCTTGAAACCGTCTTGATTACTTGTCAAAGCGGTTCTGAAAGTGTTGAGGTCAAAGCCTCCCCTTTCAAAATTGCTGATGATAAAACCCCTGTTTCTACTATTATTGAACAAAACAATTTTGCTAATGAATCTTTGCACATCATTGGTCAACAGCTTGACCGTATTTAAGAAAAAATTGTTCAAAAAACTGTTGCTCCAAAACCTGAGATTCCTTTGATTGATTTGAACGATCAAAGAGAAAAATTAATTTCAAAACTTCTCAGAGTAAAACTGTTGACTTAGTTGCTTCCCAAAATTCAACTCTTGACAAAGTTGAAAAAATGCTTTCTAATTTAAAGGTTAAAACCGAGCAGGCTTTTGCATCCAAAAGTGCTGCTTGTGCTATTTCAAGAAATGAAAAAGAACCTGTTTTTGAAGAAACAACAGATTCTGAATCATCTTCTCATGTTTCTTATGAAAATGTTTTTGATGATTTACAACCAGAAATTAAAATATTCATTGGAAAACCCAATTCCATGTCTTTTACAAAAAACTGGTATCCAAAACCTACTCCTCCTGATATGCAGTTTGAAGAAAGATCTTTTCAAACTCAATTTTCTGTTTCTGCTGATAAAATGTATGAATGGAATATTGATGGTTTGTCTGAACAAGAAATTATTAACAAACTTGCTCACATGTCTATGGTTGGTTTTGCATACATGAACAATCATAATGATCTTGATCATCCTGATGTTGTTAACTTGCTTGTCACTGGATTTTCTGGTACTCTTCGTGGATGGTGGGATAAACATCTCATAGAAGAATCCAGAGAACTTATTAAACATTCAGTTAAAAAAGATGATGATGGCATGCCTATTTTTGATGAAGATATTGGTCGAGGTATTCCTGATGGTGTCAATACCTTGGTTTATACTATTCTTAAACATTTTGTTGGTACTCCATCTAATATTTCATGTCGCATTTCTGATTATCTGAATAATTTGAAATGTCCTACTATGTCTGATTATAGATGGTACCAAGATGTCTTTCTCTCCAGGGTTATGCTTCGGAATGATTCCCAAAAAACTTACTGGAAAGAGAAGTTTATTGATGGCCTTCCTCCTATCTTTGCTCATAAGGTAAAACAAGAACTAATGGGTAAAAGTGATTCTATTGATTATGATAATTTAACTTATGGTGATGTTTTCAGTACTATTAAAAAACTTGGTATTAACATGTGTAATGATGAAAAATATTTACGGCAACAATTAAAAAATAAAAAGAAAGCTAAATATGAAATGGGTAATTTCTGTGAACAGTATGGTTTACCTCCTATTGCCCATTCCAAGCAAAGAGGAAAAAGTAAACATGATAAGGTTTACAAAAGTTATTCCCATAAAAAGCATAAAAGATACAGATCTCATTTTGTTAAACCCAATGATTATTATTCTTCTGAAAAGAAACCTGCTTTTAGAAAACATGTTAAACAAAGGTCGGGTAAAGGTAAGTGCTTTAACTGTGGCAAATTTGGTCATTTCAGTAAGGATTGTACCCAAAAGCCTGGTAAACTGAAAAACAAATTAAAAATGTTAAACATTAATGATAATGATCAAAATGAACTGTTTCAGATTCTTGAATCTGCTGTTTCAAGTGAGTCTTTTGAAGAGGATTTCTCCTCCTCATCAGATTCGTCTTATCAATCTTGTGATTCTTCTGATACACCTAATATTAAACTTGGTTGTAAAGGATCTTGCTGTAATGCTATGAAATCTGTTAATGTTTTAACTAAAGAAGAAGAACAAGAACATTTGTTATTAACTACCATTGCTAAAATTGAAAACTCTATGCTTCAAAAAGAACTCCTTGATAAGTTTAAACAAAACTTAATAAGAGACAAAACTGCTAAAAAACCCAAAGCTCCTATTAACTTTGAAGAAACTTTGGAAAGATTTAATAAAAATAAATCCAAAGAAATAACTGCTAATGATCTTCAAAAAGAAATCAAAAATATTAAACAAGAGATAATTCAATTAAAAAATGATGTCAAAAATATTAAAAAAGACAATGTTGATCTTAAACAAGAACTGTTAATTCTTAAAATTGATAAAAATTTGGATAAAGATTTGTCTGATAATGATGAGCACCAAGATGGAGAAGGATCTTCTCAACAAACTCCTCCTTCTGGTAATGTTTCTGATAACTTGATTTCTGATAATCTTATTACTTGGAATGATAATCAACTTGCTCTTGTTAAACATATGATGCCTCCGAAATGGTTTACTAAAGTTAGAATTGTTGTTTCACATGATTATGCTTTTAATACTATTGCCATGATTGATTCGGGTGTTGATATTAACTGCATCCAAGAAGGATTGATTCCTTCTAAATATTTTGAAAAATCTACTGAAAAATTGGTATCTGCTAATGACACGCAAATGAAAATCAAGTATGAATTGAGTAATGCTCATGTTTGCCATAATGATGTTTGTTTTAAGATACCTTCTGTGCTTGTTAAAAACATGACTGATAGAGTGATACTTGGATTGCCTTTTATTGCTTCTTTGTATCCTTTCCTTGTTGAACATGATGAGATTACCACTGATCCTTTTGGACAAAAAGTGAAATTCAAATTTTGTTCAAAAAATACTGATAATGATGTTTTTAATCTTATTCATGCTAAAGTCAAGCATCTTAGTTTCCTTAAACAAGAAATTAAGTACAAAAAAATTGTTGAACAGCTTTCTGATAAATTATTACAGTCTAAAATTGATAATTTTCAGAAAATCCTGATGAATGATGTTTGTTCTGATATTCCTAATGCTTTTTGGCATAGGAAGAAACATATTGTTGATCTGCCTTATGTTAAAGATTTTAATGAGAAAAATATTCCTACCAAGGCTAGACCTATTCAAATGAATGTTGAAACTGTTGAATTCTGTAAAAATGAAATAAATGATTTGCTCAAGAAAAAACTGATTAGGAATAGCAAGTCCCCCTGGTCTTGTGCTGCTTTCTATGTCCAGAAAAATGCCGAACTCGAGAGAGGAACTCCTCGCTTAGTTATTAATTACAAACCTTTGAACAAAGTCTTAGAATGGATTAGGTACCCTATTCCTAACAAGAATGATTTAGTTCATAGATTGAGTGAAGCTGTTGTCTTCTCAAAATTTGATATGAAGTCTGGATTTTGGCAAGTCCAAATCAATGAAGCAGAAAGATACAAAACTGCTTTCACCACTCCGTTTGGTCACTATGAGTGGAATGTTATGCCTTTTGGTTTAAAAAATGCCCCTAGTGAATTCCAGAATATTATGAATGACATATTTAACTCTTTCAGTCATTTCACCATTGTTTACATTGATGATGTCTTGATATTCTCCAACTCTATTGATGAACACTGGAAACATTTGTACTCGTTTCTAGACACTATAAAAAGAAATGGTCTTGTTGTTTCTGCTAAGAAAATAAAGCTGTTCCAAACCAAAGTCAGATTTCTTGGATATAACATCTCTGAAGGTCAAATCCATCCTATTGATAGAGCCATTCAGTTTGCAGATAAATTCCCTGATGAAATCATTGATAAAACCCAACTCCAAAGATTTCTTGGTTCTCTAAATTATGTTGCTGATTTCTACAAAGATTTGAGAAAGCAATGCAAACCACTCTTTGATCGGTTGCAAAACAATCCTCCTCCTTGGACTGATGTCCATATTTCTATTGTTAAACAAATCAAATCTCATGTCAAGACTTTGCCTTGTCTTGGTATTCCTACTGTTAATGCCTTCAAGATTGTTGAAACTGATGCCTCTGATGTTGGCTATGGAGGCATTCTGAAACAAAGAGTCACCCCAGATTCTCCAGAACAAATAGTTCGTTTCTACTCCGGAGTCTGGAATGCTGCACAACTAAATTATAGTACTATAAAGAAAGAGATTTTAGCTATTGTTCTCTGTATTTCAAAATTTCAAAGTGATTTATTAAACCAAAAGTTTCTATTACATATAGATTGCAAAAGTGCTAAATATGTTATTGAAAAAGATGTTGAAAATATTGCCTCAAAACATATTTTTGCCAGATGGCAAGCTATTTTAAGTGTTTTTGATTTCACTATTGATTATATCAAAGGATCTCAAAATAGCATCCCTGATTTTCTTACTCGTGAATTCCTGCAGAATTCCAATGGCGGGTAGAAGATCTAAGGATAAAAACCCTATTGAACCTCAGTTAGTCAAAAAAGAACCAGTCTCTTCTTCTGAAATTGTTAACCGTTTTACTCCCTTAGGAACAATTCCTAAGCCAAACTACTCTTCTGTTTTGGCCTCAGCCTATGATCCTTATGCTTTGACCCCTGTTCACCAACCAGTCAAGACTATTTACCCCAAGAAAGCCAATACTGCCCAGTATGTTAAAAAACAATATTTCCAAAATCTGTTTTTTATTGAACCAAATAGGTCTACAATTAGGAACCCCCTCCAAATTGCCAGATCTTATTTCCCTCCATTGTTCCATTGGATTCCGGAACATTTTGATAAAAAGCCAGAATATTATTCAGAGATTTTGCATCAGGAAGATGCTGTATTGATCAGAACAATTTATGATCTCACTGATAAATCCAAAATTATTTACCACAGTGTTTACATTAAGAACTTCATTTCTGAAAGAGAATGGGGCCCTTCCCCTGCCTTTTTAAGAAGGTTGACAAGATCCTCTGTTCCATACTCCTATTATGATTATATTACTGCTTGGTTCCGATTCATGCTTCACCAGAATGAAACAATGACTCATTCATGGTTTGTTAACTTTGACAAAGAGTTTGATGCTGGCACTACTTTACCTCTCTGGTTCAACAGATGGTGGACTCAGTTTGGTCCTGTTACTGATATTTTCCCTGAACCATTATTAACTGCTTTTAGATCTTTTGAAAGCAATTTCAGGACTGATGCTCATAATGCCAAATTCCCTACTCTCCTCCATTTTGTTAAACAGTTTAGAATTCCTTGGATTTTAAAATGGCAATATGAGAAGAATGATGATGTCCTTACTAGGTGCTGGTATGTTAAATGGTGGGATAAGTTTGGATATGTTCAACATATTATTGACAATGTTTCCAGACCATTACCCAGGACACTTTCCCCTGCTCTTCAGGATAGGAAAATTGATTCTCCTTCTTCTTCCAGCAAACCTATAAAAAGCGGCTCTCCTTTTGATGATTTAAGTAAGGAAGCTCTTTGTATTCTCCTTGAAAGAAAAATTAAAGAAGAAGCTGCTGCCTCTAAAAGCTCAGATGAGGGTTCTATTTCTGCAAGCCCTTATTTCCCTCATCCCCAGCCATTTCCCAAAGAGTGGTTCAGTCATGATGGAGATTATGACGAAGAAGAAGATACTCCTGATCTAGGAGCAAATTGATTCCCTATTTGCCTAGCCTGCACAAAAGGCCAATAATTCTACTTTCACTATTGATTTACCTGGTGATGATTCTCCTTTTGACTACTTTTGGCCCTTCACGCCAAGATATTTTTGGCTCCTGAAAAGGCGCTCCTGATGCTTTCTACTGTTTTTGATGCCCCTCACGGGTCCTGATATGAATAGTAAAAACGTCACTATTTACTTTTACTATTCACGTCACTATTCACTTTTACTATTCACTACTTTATTTGCCTATTTAAGGGGGGTTGTCCCTTATTGTTAAACACAGAATTTTCTTTGGGAGAATTTTCTTTGTGAGAGACTTTTCTTTGTAAGCTTACTTCAGAGTTGTCTGAGAGCTACCCCTTAGAAATTCCCACTATTTCCCACAAAGCTTGTAACTAGATTGATGACTAGCCTTCAAGCCTTGTACTATTGATCACTGTAATCTTGTAACTACTACTGCTGTAAGTGTTTTGAACTACTTTCAATAAACACTTCTGTTTTCAATACTTTGATTATTTTGATATAACTGCTTGGACGGCCCTGACGCCATACGGTTCAATACAACTGCTTTTATTTTCAAGTACTGCTTTTATTTTCAAGTATTTTGATATAACTGTTTGGCCGGTTCTACCGCCTTACTTTCAATTATACTGTTTTCAGTATTTTCAATTATTTTGCTATAAACTGCTTGGCTGGCTCTGCCGCCTCATTTTACTATTATCAGTTGTGCTTCCTGTATCTGCTGCGTGGTCCCCCTCCCTTTGTGATATATATATATATATATATATATATATATATATATATTTGCCTAGCTCATTCATACCTCTTGAGTTGAAAATTTTCGATATAAACAATTTACATCCACTTTCAAGCACACAGCCATGATAGCATTCAACAATTTGCCATTTGGGACCGCATTCAACAACATAGTTCAAACGTTGTTAAGCCCCATTTATTTCTAAAGAGCGCTTTTGATTTTTTTTTTTTTTTTTTTCTTTTCTTTGAAAAGTATAAACCGTGCACTTGTGAGGTGTCTACAGCACTTTGGGTAGATTTTGTAATTTATGCTCTTTGATGATTGACCGAATATCACAACAATATTCCAAATTTCCTAAACTTGGTGAGGCGGCTGACATCCTGACATCATCTCTTAGCTCAGGTTTTTTTACCTCCGGTATCATCAATGATCTATCTACGTTAGAATTTGTAGAACGATTTGACTTGACTGAGATTTCAGATTCATCCATTTGCTATACCTCTATAAAAGGCATCAGATCCAAAAGATGGAGCCAAACATTTGAATTGCATCACGGCCTTAATTGTTTAGCGAAGGCCATAAAAGTGTCATAATGGGTGAAGAGGTAGTGTTGTTTGGTGCTAGGGGGAGTCCTTATACATGCAGAACAGAGATTGCTCTGAAACTGAAGGGAGTCCAATACAAATACATTGATGAAGATTTAGCCAACAAGAGTCCTTCGCTTCTGAAATACAATCCCGTTCACAAAAAAGTTCCGGTTCTCGTTCACAACGGAAAGCCTGTGTTGGAGTCCCTCGTTATTCTTGAATACATTGATGAGACCTGGCAAGGCTATCCCATCTTGCCTGAAGATCCTTATGAAAGAGCCACTGCACGTTTCTGGGCCAAGTTCATAGACGAGAAGGTAATTTTCTCTCTTAAATAGAAATTTTGTCTTGGAAACACACTTGGTCTTAGCATTGATCAAAGGTGGTATAATTGGCTTTCTATGTTGATGCTGTTGTTCAAAAGATTATCCGAAAATGAACCACATAAATTCGCTATGTTGATTTCTATCTTCTCTCTTATTTAATTTTTGCATCAACAAATTATTTCACAAAAAACAAGAGATGACAAAGGAGAACATGAGAGTTACGTTTGGCCTTGTTTGTTGGCCTACATCCAAAGGAGAGTGCATTACAATAGTCTATATTTATAATGAAGATCATATGTAAAAGCCAACTATAATTTTATCTTATTCTTTTTTCTGATGATCAACCTCTTGATTAATTACCAATCCCATGATTTCCTCTGCGAATCAATATCCTGATTTGGTCTTCACTTTCATGGGAAGTGAATTATACTTTCCAACATGTATGAAAATTGATAAATGATAATATTTTTTTTTTTTAATTTATAAATATGATAAATGATATATGAATGTGTGTACCGAAGTATATGTATGTACATCTAGAAATGAAGCATAAAATATTTCACATTAAAATTTAAGTGTGTACTCCATTTCTTTTTTCAGTGTTTCCCTGCAATATTTAAATCTTGTTGGGGCGAAGAGAAAGAGCGTGAGAAGGCTGTAGAAGAAGTTTCTGTGGTTCTAAAAATACTAGAAGATGAGCTAAAGGAAAAGAAGTTCTTTGGAGGAGAAAATGTTGGGCTGGTAGACATTGTTGCTGTCGTCGTAGGCTTTTCCCTTGGAGTTTATGAAGAAGCTGCGAGGGTAGAGTTGTTGAATAAAGAGAAACTTCCTAGACTATGTAACTGGATCGATGACTTTTTGAGCAAAACTTCTATCAAGGAAAGTCTACCTCCCAGAGATAAACTAATTGCCTATTTACGAAATCGCTTTAAGAGCGGCAATGCGTCCAAATAGATGAATTTACACGCTCCACTAACAGTTGGTGAATATCTACTACATAAATAATCCACCTCTGTTATATATAGACTCCCCTAATGTGTTTTGTAATTGAGTAGTGTCTATTACGCACACTCTAGTATACACATATATATAGTATACATAAGCTACAATTTACAAGGGAACTCGTGAAGCTACGAAAGTTTAAATTGTGACTCAAAGTCATGAGTTCTCTTGTAAAACACAATTATGTACTGTAAAAAATTTCTTTTGTCAATACCATAAGGTTATCACTTGAAAGATTGAACCTTGAATGGCAAAGTCTAATTAGTTAGGTTCTATATATTTAAGTATAAATGTTTAGGTTCTAAATGATTTATGTGTTGGCAAACCGAGTACATAAACTTGTCTAGGAATAGATTGTAGTGTCTATAAAGTGTTTTAGACATTGCTCAAAGTGTTACAAGTCAGAGCTCAAGAACATACAAGCTGCAAGAAAAAGAATTGAAAAGTTGAAGAGCTCAACTGATTGAGATGCGATTTGAAAATTTTAATTAAAGCCTGTTAGAGCATTAAACGTTTAAGATTTTAGTTTAGACCTATTTGGTATATAAAGAAAACCCTAAAGCACATTTTTTAAGTGTTGGAGAGCTATTCTTTTGAGATCTGAGAAGTTTTGTACCTTTTATTCTTTCAAGCATCTACCAGAGATCATTCTCATACTACAAAACCGATGGAATAAAGTTGCAACTCAAGCTTCGGATATCAAGAACACTAAAGACCAAAGGCATGAACTAGAGGTTTATGTTGGAATAGATTTATGTTAAAGAAGTCTGAGGGTTTCATTTCTAGATTTGATAATCATAGTTAAGTTTACTACGAATTATATGTTCTTGACTGTAAACTTCTATTTGATATAGTGGATTGTTTTCTTGGGATAGTTCCCTCTCAAGTTTTTTACCTTGAAAATGGTTTGTTTCATTAGTTTTTCTAAGTTATCATATCTAAAATGCATTTACTTTTCTGCTACATGATATTTGTGATGAATGCTTAATTTAGATCTACATAATTGACTTATGTATCAACTTGGCAATAAACTTAGGTTAAACAAACTGTGTTAACAGGGGTCTAAAAACTAACATAATTGACATGAAATACAATTAAAAACAAACCAAAAGAAATTTATCCTAGCTAAAAACTATTAAATACCCCAAAACTATAATAATGTTGAATTCCTTCATTTCGCATCATTAATAATGACATTAATGAGTCTTATCATGAATTTAGTTAATAGAACTTACTATCATATGATAGTAGGGAATATAATATTATTTGTAACTTTAAAAAGTATTGTATAATTAATATTTTAGAATATGAGAAGAGAAACTATAATATGGGTTTTACTAACGTATGCTCTAAGGGTATATGTTAGTAAACAATTTTAGGAAACTTTTTTATTGAAAAATGAAAAAGTAATTAACTAATTTGACAGCTTATTCAATTTTCCATATATATATATATTTTTTATTATGGATAGTTGATGTATGCCGTTCGTCCAACTTACACGAAAGACGGAACGATTTGGGCATTGTCTTGGAGAGAAACTCAGTGATATAGACATGTCTGTGAAGATGTAGGTTACTTGCATCTAGAAAAAAAGACCCTGTGAAGCTTCACTGTTCCCTGGGACTAGTTTTGGGCCTTTCCTGCACAGCTTAGGTGGAGGGTGAAGAAGGCCCTTTTCCACTAGGGGGGAGCTGTTAGTGAGATACCACTCTAGAAGAGATAGAATTCTAATCTTGTGTCAGGGCCTACAAACCAAGGGACAGTCTTAGGTAGACAGTCTCTATGGGGTGTAGGCCTTCCACTCAGCACCGTCAGATCACTAAGGTTGACTTTTATACCTGCTTGACGGGTGAGTCTTGCAGTTAAGCTCCCTTCTGCTTTTGCACTCGAGGGCTAATTTCCGCCTAGTCCGAGGAAACCTTCGCACACCGGCATTCATTAACCAAACTCATGTAATATTATTATTCTTTTAAAGGGTTGTATAATTATTGTCCTTTCAAAGGATTGTATAATTAGTAACGTAATCATTCAATTTCTGTGGTGTGGGCTCCGTTTATGCTCTGTTGCAAGTTTGACACTTTTTCCTTTTTTTCCTTCAAAAAGACTTTTCTGGCTGAGATCATCGCTCAGCTCAGCTCTTGCTGAGATCATCCATGAACTATGGCTCTGGGTCCTGAATGTTCTAATTATGCTAGGATATGCCATGGGCCATGATTGACATTTCAGCACTTCAACCAATTACCACTATCTGCGTAGGGAAGAGAGAAAAATTAACATATGATTACTCCTTAATGCAACAAGAAATCGAATTGACTAAATTAACATTGTCTATCTTCAAGTTAAGTTTTTTTCCTCTTTAAATAATAACGCCCAATTCTATCATCCATGACCTATGGCGCTGGGTCCTGAATGTTCCAATTATGCTAGGATATGCCATGGGCCATGATTGACATTTCAGCACTTAAACCAGTTACCACTATCTGTGTAGGGAAGAGAGAAAAATTAACATATAACTACTCCTTAATACAACAAGAAATCGAATTGACTAAATTAACATTGTCTATCTTCAAGTTGGGTTTTTTCCTCTTTAAATAATAACCCCCAAGTCTTGTTCTATCCATTAATTGTGCAGCTTCCTCCCCAAGAAACAAAAATAATACGAACAGTCAAAGGCATAGTAGTGGCTTAACCACTAAGTAACCATAGTGCATAGTAGGCTCTTTCAAAGGGCATTAGACCCAGAAGGAAGAGCCCAGCATCTGAATCTCATTACAACTCTTGAAAGTGCAGCAACAAAAAGTTTCATCATAAATGGCTGAAGAAGTATTGTTGTTAGGTTCGTGGGGAAGCCCTTTCAGTCGTAGAGTAGAGATGGCTCTGAAACTGAAAGGAATCGAGTACAAATACATTGAAGAAGATTTAACTAACAAGAGCCCTTCCCTCCTCAAATACAACCCTGTTCACAAGAAGGTTCCCGTGCTTGTACACAATGGAAAGCCAGTGGTTGAGTCACTTGTTATTCTTGAATACATTGATGAGACCTGGAAAGACCATCCCATTTTGCCCAAAGATCCTTATGAGAGAGCCCATGCACGATTCTGGGCTAAGTTCATTGACGAGAAGGTAGATATTACTCTTTAGCTTCTTTAATTTGTAAAACTGTAAGAGCATTCACATCAGTGAATGCATAATGGTGCATAAATGTGTAAAATGATAAAAAATTATTAATTTTACACATTTTGATCAAAAAATTGCAAAAAACTGCCCACATCAGTGGGTGTATACTTTTCTAAAATCATGAATATTATTCACGTTGCTACAGTACCTGTGTAAATTTACACGGGCACTGTAGCTTGTTTATACAATAAAAAATTAATTTCCGTTCGCTCGTTTTTTTCTCTCTCTTCTCCCTGCCCAACAACCTCTTCAACATCCAGACAAATCAACAGAGACGCTCAAACCCACAGAGATACACACACCCACACGGACAAACAACAAAGATACACTTAAAAAAAAAAAAAAAGTGATACACAGACAGATTGGAGTCGCGGGATCGTGGATCGGGCTGCGGGGATGGTGGATCGGAGCCTCGGGGAGTGGATCTGGGCCGCGGGGAGTGGATCTGGGCCGCGGGGAGTGGATCGGCGCCGCGGGAATGATGGATCGGGGCCGCGGATCGCGAATCGGAGCCGCGGGGAGTGGATCGGAACTGCGGGGATGGTGATCGGAGCCGCGGGGAGTGGATCGGAGCCGCGGGGATGGTGGATCGGCGCCGCGGGGAGTGGATCGGAGCCGCGGGGATGGTGGATCGGCGCCGCGGGGAGTGGATCGGCGCCGCGGGGATGGTGGATCGGCGCCGCGGGGAGTGGATCGGCGCCGCGGGAATGATGGATCGGGGCCGCGGATCGCGAATCGGAGCCGCGGGGAGTGGATCGGAACCGCGAGGATGGTGATCGGAGCCGCGGGGAGTGGATCGGAGCCGCGGGGATGGTGGATCGGCGCCGCGGGGAGTGGATCGGCGCCGCGGGGAGTGGATCGGAGAGGGAGAGTTGATCTGAGATGGTTATCGGAGAGGGAAAGTTGATGGAGAGGGTGGATCGGAGAGGGATAGCCGATCTGAGATGGTGATCGGAGCGGGAAAGATGATAGAGAGGGTGGATCGGAGAGTTGATGGAGAGGGATGGAGAGGGAGAGTTGATGGAGAGGGAGAGTTGATGGGTGTGGAGAGACAGAGAGAGCAACAAATCAGATATGAAAAAGAGAGAGAGAGCGCGCGCGTGTTATAGGGGTGGTTGGGGAAAAATAATAAAAAATGAGAAGAAATTGATTATTTAATTAAAAGATGTGTAAAATAAATAAACTGATGTGGGTGTATTGTAAAAGTGAGAGTGTAAAATAGAAAAAGTAGGTTTTTTTGTGTAAAATAGATAAAAAATTTACACATACTGATGCAATTGCTCTAATGTCTGTAAACAGACTTAGCTGTCTTAACATTGAGAAGGAAGCGCCCTTGTTTTATTGTTTTTGTGTAAAATGAGACCCTTAATGAATGGGAACTAATACATAAGATTTTCAATTTTTAATAGAAGGTAGAGTAAAGGGTGAGATTAAACTCAAGACAGCTTGTTTTTATATTATGGTAAATTAAGTACTGTTACCAAAGTTTAATTTCTTTGATAAGCCCAGAGTTTAAACTTAAAAATGATAAATTTAATTATTTAACTATATTTGATTTTTTTTTTTTTTTGGTATAAACACTCTTTAGAGATAAACTTTATCATCAAAGAGAAATAGACTGCCAGTCACACTAAAATTTGAGTTTTCTGAGTCTCTCTCTCTCTTTTTTTTAGAGCTCGAGTGCAGGATTTAGGGCTTGCTGCTGGGGTGAACAGAAAGAGCGTGAGAAGGCTAAGGAAGAAGCATTTGAGAATCTACAATTTCTAGAAAATGAGCTCAAGGAAATGAGGTTTTTTGGTGGAGAGAATATAGGACTGGTAGACATTACTGGTAACATCATAGGCTACTGGCTTGGAGTTTTTGAAGAAGCTTCCGGGGTAAAGTTTTTGACAAGAGAGAAATTTCCCAAACTTTGCAATTGGGCAGATGAGTTTGTGAGTGTAAGTGTCATCAAGGAAAATCTACCCCCTAGAGACAAACTAGTTGCCACTTTACGACGTCGCTTTGGGGGCGCTAATGCTTCCAAATAGGTGAAGTTTTACACTCGCCAATCATAGTTGGTTCATATTACTGCATAGTAATTGACTTTTTTGCCATCTATGGGGTTCTTATGTACTTAGTAGTTTCGTGTAATTTGCCTGTAATAGTCTGTATGTTAGTTTTCGCCCTGTACTTGTTACCTTATTGCAGTATTTCTATACGGTGTTCACTACTCTTGGATATCCTGTCAATTAAGAATTACTATGTAATGTAAAAGAAGTGCTATTAAACTAGTCTTCAACATGGCATTTGATCTTTTCCCTATCATCAAAATTTCATGAGTTGCAGACTTGCTGTGTAGTGTAGAGTAGGGGTAGATATTTTCAGTTGACCGGAATATGAAATTTGAACTTATTCCTTTTGGTGTTAGGAGACTGTCCAAAGCTTTTCAGTTCACTTGGGAGTCTTGGATAAAGTTTCTCTCTTTTAGTTCTTCTTCTTTTTATTTTTATTTTTATTTTTTCATTTTCATTTTTGTTTTGGGGCTCAAGGATTCTCGTTATCGGGACTAGGCTATTTTCATATGTTTACATTTGTTTAAAAAGTAGAATTAAAATACAATTGTACTTAAGAAAAATTTAAAAATTACAGTATATCCAACCAAAGATGTAAAATAAATCAATATAAATAGACCCCTAATACAGGAGTGGATTAAATGGTTTTAATATCCTCGTAGAGTCATAGGACTTGTTAAGAATATAAAGTGAGAGAAAGAAAGATTGAATAGTTTGTATATTCTTTGTATGTAACCCTGTACATTAGAGAGCCTTATATAAGCTAAGTATGTGTGTAGTATAAGTAATATGAGTGTACTACAAGTAAAGTATACTGAGTTAAGCCTGATGGGCTAGACTAAACTAAGTTATATACTAACATCCCCTCTAAAACTCAAGGTGGCAAGGTGGAAGATAACTGGAGTTTGGATATTAGATCTCAAAGACGACCAGGTGGGTGAGTTTTGGTGAAGATATCAGCAGGTTGGTCGGCAGAGGAGATAGAGAATAACTAGAGATAGCCTTTCTTGAGATGTTGGCTGGTGATATGGCAATCGATCTCAATGTGCTTGGTGCATTCATGGAAGACATCGTTATGAGCAATGTATATAGCATTACGATTATCACAATAAAGAGGAGTAGCAATGGGCTGTGGAGCATCCATGTTAGCAAAGAGCCATTGAAGCCAGACAAGCTCGCAGGTGGTGTTAGCAAGAGCACAATACTCAGCCTTAGTACTGGAACGGGAAACCACATCCTACTTCTTGCTATGCCATGAGACAAGAGAAGTACCTAACAGGAAACAAAAACCTGTGATGGAGTATCGATCAGTCGAATCACCTACCTAATCCGCATTTGAATAAGTATGGAGCTCGAGAGAAGACTGAGAGGACTAGTGAAGACCATGATAAAGTGTGCCCTTGACGTATTGTAGAATCTGATGAACAACAGCATAATTAACAAAACGAGGGGTGTCCATGAACTTACTAATCATACTCATAGCATGTGAAAATTCTGAGCAAGTGACAGTTAGATAGATAAGACTACCAACCAGCTGACGATAACGAGTAGCATCTGATATAGGTTGATAGGCCAAAATCGTATTGACCCTTTGTGATGGATTAATCGATTAATTAGCCAAGTTTAATTAATTAACCAATTTAATATGCAAATGCGTGATAGCACAAACCAATCACCAATAAACTAAAGTGCAGTAAAAAATAAATTGACATGGTGATTTGTTTACGAATGGGGAAAACCTTCAAGGTAAAAACTCCACCGAGTGATTTTAAGATCACCATTTCCGAGAATCTACTATTATTACAACAAGCGGTTACAAGTAAAGGAATCCTAGTACCTTGTACCAACCTACAGTTGAACTCTTATCCTAATATCCAGTTGGACTTGTTCTGTAGTGACAATCTCTCCTTTTGATGCACGGCTCCCAGTACATGGCTAACTAATTGCGCGGATCCCAATACGCGATTTCAATCACCAACTTGAGAAAGATGTTGGCTGCAAAGTTCTTTAGTTCATCTTCACAATGAAGAACAGGAAGATGCTTGGTTACAAAACCTTATGGTGCACAAACATAGCAGCTTCTTCACAAAGAGATGAATTATGGAAAACTTTGTCTCCAGCCACAAATTGCTTGAACAGACTTTGTTCAATCCTTGTGCAACTTGTGTCTTAGCTGTGTTACTAAATACAGCCCTTAAAATAATCCTTATATATGTTTAGTTTTATGAGAAAAGAAGGTCCAAAGACATGTCCACAGATTGGAATCAAAACAGATTTGAAAGTTTGTTTTTCTTAAACCTCGACAGCTAGAGGTGTCGAGATGCTGTCGAGCAGCTGTCGAGCTTCGGGGCTGAAACAACTTCTTAAGCTTAATAGATGCTAGCTGTCGAGCTTTAATGATAGGCACTTCTTTAACTTGTTTCTTGGACAGACTTGCATGACTTTAACACTTGATATTAAAACCTTGTTTCTTAAAGTATTAAAAACATCCTAGATTTACCCAAATACAAACAAAATGCGTTTTGTCAAAGGATTAACCAATTACATAAAAGAACAACATATGTTCTTAACAGGTGAACCACATATGTCCTAACATAGGTTCACTATCTAAGGGTGTGAGCTTGGCATTGTATTCCAAGAGAGTGGAAACAGTATTGTTGTCTGTGATACTGGCCTTGGAAAGAAGGTCAAAAGCATATTTAGTCAAGGAAAGATAGTATCCATCAGAGGATGAGGTAACTTCAAACCCAAGAAAATAGCTAGGAGTGCCCAAATCTTATATTTAAAAAAGCTGACTAAGGAGGTGCTGAAGAGAGCAGATACCTGCAGAATCATCTCCAATAATAATCCTGTCATCAACATAAAGAAGAATAAGAGTGATACCAGCAGAGGATCTTCGAATGAAGAGAGCAGTGTCATGAGGACTAGAAGTGAAACCCTGCTTAGCAACAACTGAACTAAACTTTTCAAACCAAGCCCGAGGAGCCTACTTGAGGCCATAAAGAGCACGATGAAGGCAACAAACTTGACGGCCTGAGATAGTATAGCTAGGGGGTGATTGCATGTACACTTCTTCTTGAAGGTTTCCATTGAGGAAATAATTCTTCACATCCATCTGATAAAAAAGCCAACGACGAATGGCAGCCACAACAATGAGACATCTGACAAATGTAAGGCGAGCAAAATGAGTAAAAGTTTCATCATAGTCAATGTCATATTCTTGAGTAAAGCCTTTGGCAAGAAGGTGAGCCTTGTATCGTACAACCTACTACAAACTGATCAGGAGGCAAATCAACTGAATCCTAAGTATGATTTTTGTGAAAGGCATCTAGTTCTTCAGACATAGCTTGCTGCTAAAGAGGGTCAGTATGAGCCTCATAATAGGTGTGAGGCTCATAAAGGGTGACAAGAGTCAAAGAGCAGTGATAATCAGTGACATAAGGAGGAGGAATGCTTATCCGAGTAGAGCGTTGAAGGTTAGGACCAATAAGAGACTCTAGGGACGGTGGTGCCACAAGATCCAAGATAGGTGGGTCATGTGCCGAGGACAAAACCGGAGATGAGTCATCTGGAGAGGTAGCCGATGTTGAAGAATCCTCCACAAATTCAGGATAAAGAGAAAGGAAAAGATTAGTAAAAATAGAGAGTCTAAGGAAGAGAACACAGGAAACTGCTAAAGACTCGTGAAAGGACAATGTTCCCAGAACTCAACATGACGGGAGACACGAAGGTGATGAGTGATGGGGCCATAATAGAGAAAACCCTTTTGGGATACACCACAGCCAAGGAAGCAATAGAGATGAGCACGAGGCTGGAGATTTGATCGATCATGAGATGGAAGAGACACAAAACAAGCACAACTAAAAACCCGAAGAGATGAGTAGTCAGGGGTTTGACCATAAAGGAGCTCAAATGGTGACTTGTTGTGCGTGGTCAGTGATGGAACACGATTAGTGGTGTAAACAGTAGCGAGTACTGGCTCACCCTAAAAACGCTCAGGAATGTAGAAAGAAATGAGAAGGGTCCTGACAACATCAAGAATGTGACGGTGTTTTCATTCTGCAAGATCATTTTGTTAAGAGGTGTAAGTAAAAGACCGGTGGGGGGAGAGTACCTTCGCTATCTAAAAAGGACAAGAAGGATTTATCATTATATTTTTGAGCATTATCTGATCGAAAGATCTTAACGGTGCGATTGAACTATGTTTCAATCATTCTATGAAATGTTTGGTAAATGGACACAAGTTTAGACCTATGGTGAAGCAGATAAATCCAAGTATATTGAGAAAAATCATCCATAAATATGACAAAATATCGAGATCCCCTTTTAGTGGGAATTGGTGTTGGATCCCAAATATCAGAATGTATAAGATCAAAAGGTGCAGAAAAAAAAAGGTCACTATTATTAAAGGCCAGTTTTGTTTGTTTGCCAAACTGATAGGAAGTACAATCAAATTTTGGAAACTAAATTAAACCTATATGACCTCGAGAAGCTAACAACTAAAGACAAGATAAAGATGTATGACCAAGACGAGCATGCTATAAATCAGGCGAGAGAGTGGTAGTAGTGCGCAGCAGAAACAACTTGTGAAGGAATCTTTAAGTCATGAATCTCAAACATACATCCAACCTTATGGCCTATCCCAAGCACTTGACCTGTCCGGGGATCCTGCATATTCATACCATGATTAGTGAATAGAATATCTACTTCTAATTCACAGAGTTGACCAACAGAAAGCAAATTGAGGGACAATTTTGGAATATGAAAAGTGTCACTAAGGGATAAAGTAGGAGTAGAGACTGTTCCTTTATGATTAACAGGCATAGGAGTTCCATCAGCAGTGTAAATAGAGATAGAATGTGCTAAAGGTGCCTTATCAGAGAATTGTGATTCATCAAGGGTCATATGGTTACAACATGTAGTATCAAAAAACCAAGAATAGTTACTTAAAGTGATAGAAAAGGCAGTGGAAGTATAGGATAAAACCTGTTGAACTACTACCTCAATATTAGCTGTAGTAAGTGAGGGAGCCAGAGATGAACCCATAGGAACTGATAGATTTGAGGGACACATAGCAGCTGCTCGAGGAGGAAGAGCTTTATTCTGCTCCTACATGAAATTCTGAAGCTTGCGATAAATAGAGATATCACGGCCATTGGCACGACAAAACTCCTAGTGAGTACCTTTCGAAGACTGAGAGAAGTGATGCCCAGAGGTTAATCGTGGAGGGTTAATGATAGCAGTAATGGAATGCTGTGGGGGAAGAAAGGGTGTAGCCAACACATGGTCAGAGGATGACATATGATAAGTAGGCCGGTGATTCTCCTTAGAGATGAGCTCCTTGACTGCATCATCAGGAGAAGGAGTAGGAGACCGACTAAGCAGAGGAGCCCTATTAGGCTCAAAGTCCTCACGTAAACCCATTATGAAATGCATAAATCAACGACGATTCCGATATTTGGCAAATAGCTCAACGTCCTTAGGATATCGTAATAGAGGATCTAGAGCAGAAAGTTGTTCCTATAGAAGAAGTTTGAGAATAATAATAAGAAATAGATTAATTTGTCTCTAGGCACGTTATTGAAGAGGAAATTGAAGAACTCGATAGAAAACCTCTTCGCAACCCTCCAAATTGAAATTGATCTACTAGAGAATAAAGTTGGAGTACACGAATAACAAACGACCCTCTAAGCCTAGTCTACCCCTATGTACTTAAGCCCTCGAAGCTCCTGTTACCAACTGACTTCTCGGAGCCTTTTCTTCTCAAGCATTCCAGATCCTGCAATTCAGTCTGATTGCATCCGCCAATGAATGGCTCATTCCAATGTTTCCCAATAGCACCAAAATCTCACTTTACACTTAAATTGGGTGTGGTAGGTGTTTGGGCTAGCAACCTCTCAAAGATATAGAGATGGAGAGGTAGGAGTTGAGGAAAATCACAAGGAAATATATAGATGATTGGGGGAATAACAATCTCTAATCCTCATGTGCATTTTCTAGGGTTTTCTCTTTGAAAAGTACTCACAATTTGTGGGTAATGAGGGTATATATAGTGTGGGTAAAGACTTGGTAGAGCAAAACACAATTTTTTGCCAAACAAAGAGTTTCGTGGGTTCTTCACAGGTTGGCCTTACCTGCGAGACAGTCGTAAAAAATTCAGCTTGGCATGACTCTTCATCTTCCAGTCATGTGCTTTACACGTGGCTCTTTTCGTGGTTAGGCTTCTCACGAGACAATCGCGAGCTAGTCGTGCAATCCACTTGTTCAACATTTGAAGCTTAATTCTTCACCGATCTCTCACACTCATCCCATATAATTAATCCCACGCACATATAAGGAAAATGATTAAAGAAATTACAATCAAATTTTACACGGAATTAAAGCCAACACAATATAGTTGGAAATCACAACTCTACATCTTTCAATTTGCTACTTGCATTGCATGAGGCATGAAAGAAGTAAATGAAATGCTACTAGAATTCCTGTTTTGAAATTTGAATCTTAGTTGGCACTAGAATTGATGTTGTAAAAGTTGCAAGAAAACAAACATGTTGATTTCTAAATGGAAAAGAAAACTAAACAGATTAGCTTTTGAATGAAAACCTTGAATCCACGAGGGGTCTCTTAAATCCACAAGGTGATAAGATTCTAGATTCCACTAGAAAGAAATAAACAAAGTCTGTATGTTTATAAATCTAAAAAACTGAATTTCCCTAGATGCTACAATATGTTTAAATAGTAAAAGAAACCCTAAGATGGCTAGGGCAATGCCCAGAAATCCTAATTTGCGCTAATCACATAAAGAGGTGCCTTGTTTGCGTGCCGGACCCTGAAAAATCTAAAAATATTATTTGCTCTCCATGGGGCTGCGAGAACATCCAGAATGATGTGGCATAACCCGTTTAGACATCGGAGCACCCAAAGTGCCTTTTCCTGCCAAAATGACCAAAACACCCCTAGTGGGCCCAAAAACCCTAATTTTTTATTCGGTCGTCAAAACGGGTTGAAACCAATGCCATTATAAAGATAACCAATTATCATTCCAAAGACTATTCATGGGTCGAAATTGTAGTTAGAAAGGCCAAAACCGAGTTGACGCACCGATCAATGCACCGTTAACTTCCCAAAGCCATAACTTTTTATATAACTGTTGGATTTTCAAGTTCCATATCTTTCAATATTAGGAAGTCAAAATATTTCCAAGGGTATCAAGATCAACCTGATCAGGAGGCCATATCAAGGTGACAGCCCTTGAAGGGTAGCCACCTCGAAAAGCGCGCCTGGGCTATAGATAGCCTCAGGCACCCTTCAGACCAAAAAAAGGAGGCTCCCTAAGTTGTCTACTCTTCCTGGACGTTTTCTACACGTTTTTTCTCTCTTCCAAACACAGAAAACACAGCAACGCCTCTTGATTCTTCCTTCTTCACCAAAAATACAAGGTAGTGTTCTTGCACCTAATCTTCTTTTCCTTGGTTCTACATCTTGGATTTAGGGTTTAGGGGTGTGTATGTAGGTTTCTAGCTACTATCCACACCCCTAACTTTCTAAATCTCTTTCTAGCACTTGTCTTGCTCTTTTCCTAGCTTATTTTACTACACTTTGGTAGTTTTAGCTTTGTAATACATGTTGTGTGGGAATTGTTTATAGTTTTTGATCACATGATCTTAATTTTGAAGTCACATGCTTTTGATTGTAAGGACTAAAAAAATCCTAAGAGAAAGACATAAATAACTATCTCACCACTGTTTACTAGCCAATTATGAACACCTTAATGCATATCATAAGATTTTGTGATTGTGAAAGTGTAGCACATGCACAAAAAGAACATAAGACGTAGTCTTGGATATAATAAATTCAAATGAAATAAAACTGGTGAGTACATTATTTGGCTATAATAAATTCCAATGAAATAAAATTTGTGTACATTATGAGGCATTACAAGAAACAGCCATGATTGCAAGCTTGTTTTCTAGGAGATGTGGGAGTTATATGATGTAACTCTTTAAGTGATTTTTACTTTCAAACTTATGTGATGAATTCTGTAGAAAATCTGATTGATTACTGTCTACTTATCACCTCACATGTATCTCATACTTTTGCTAATTGCACACACTACACAAGTTATTCCTTACTAAACTTAATACATGATATTGTGTGTGAATAGGTTTTGGCCATCCAAGATAATATGTTCCTTGATTTTAATGCAAAATGTGTTTAATGTTTGAGTTTTGGAGACAAATTGTGTGAAAATCTTGTTTGTGGAAGATCTTGGTTAAATTCAAATGTTTTCGAAAAACTTTTTAACTCATAGTCATGCATTTCATTTATGAAATATTGTGCTTTGAGGAGTTTTTGCATAAAACTGCACTATTTTTCAAAAATGTGAATTTTCCATATTTTTGATCGATCAAACCTGTTTTTCAACCAATTGAAAATGCGTTAAAAATTTAGGGTTGAATCTATTTGATTCGATTAGTGCTAGATCAATCAAATTTATTTTTCGATTGATCGAACCTAAATCTCGACCGATCAAAATTCAAAAAGTGACTTTTTAAAAAGCTTTTTCTTTCACGCGTTCTTTAGTTGTTCAAAAGCTTTTCAAACACTTTCCTCACACCTTTTCTTCAATCGATCCAATCTAAGCCATTTTTTGTCATTTTCCTCCACAAATTTGTGAGAGACCGCGCCCCCAGCTCGTTTTAATAGAGCGTGTTGGGCCAAATCCACGTGAATGGGTGGAGTCGTGCTATTGCCTCTCAAAATGGAGGTTCGACTAATTATATTTTCCTCTTTAGATTAAAGGATTTACAATGGAGTTGCCACTTATTTAATTATTGAAAAAAATAAGAAAACCAAAATTGAAAAATTCCCTATTTTATTAATTTTCAATTGAATTTACATTGGTTATAGGAAAATTACATGGTTTTGGTTCTAGATACAATCTGAGATAAAGTACATGGCTTTGCTCCTAGTTACAATCTAAAAATTGAAAATTTCATAGACAAGCATTTAATCTACTAACCCTTGATCTAAGTTCGAAAGCTATGTTACAAGGTCGGAAGGTGTTAGGCACCCACCTTGCCCGGTGAAACCGGTCTTCTAGACTATGGTGGCCAACATTCATATCATATCATCCAATATGTCAATCAATTTACATGATAAATTTAATTTGTGTGCATGTGATAAACCCTAATTCAATTTATTAAGTATTGCATTTGGATTTGAAAAATAAATTCTAGTGAATGTGTGTGGATGGTGATATCCTAGATTCAAGGATTTGAAAGAATTATTAAACAAACATATTTTTCATATTTTTGATGTGGATTTAAGATTGAAACTAGTGTTATGCATGAACATGTGATGAACAACCAAGAACATGTGATGAACATATAAGAACAATTAAGAACATTCAAACATATTCAAAGAAATTTAAATAATTACTATCTTGCTTTAATCTTAAATTCTCATCATGGAAACTGACAGGCCACAAATGCGTTGACCCCTTGTGATAACTTAGATTAATTAATTAGCCCAGTTTTTAATTAATCAAATTAACATGCAATATCACGTGGCAGCACAAACAAATCACCAAACTAAGTTAAGCAGCGGAAAATAAATAACATTGTGATTTGTTCACGAATGGGGAAAACCCTTACGGCAAAAATCTCACCGGGTGATTTAAGGTCACCACTCCCGAAACTCTACTATTATCACAACAAGCAGTTACAAGTAAGGAATTCCAGTACCTCACCAACCTACAGTTGAACTCTTACCCCAATACCCAATTGGACTTGTTCTGTAGTGACAGTTTCTCCTTTCAATGCACGGCTCCCAAGTACGTGACTAACCAGATGCGCGGATCCCAGTACGCGACTTCAAATACCAACTAGAGAGAGAGAGAGTTGGCTGCAAAGTTCTTCAAATCATCAGAGATGAACTAGGGCACGAACTTTGTCTTTCTGATCACAAATTTCATAAACAACAAGTTCTCAAAGAATGTGCAACTTGTATCTTCTGCTTCCTTTCTTGACGACCCTTAAAATAATCCTTTTATATGTCTAGGGTTAGGAGAAAAGAAGTCCCAAAGACACACTCACGGATTAGACTTGAAACAGACTTGGAAATCTGTTTTCTTTAATTCTTGACAGATAGAGGTGTCGAGAGGTGTTGAGAAGCTGTCGAGGCTCGGGCAAAAACAGCTTCTTTAAAGCTCGATAGATGCATCTGTCGAGGTATGTGTCGAGCTTTAAAAACCTCACTTCCTTGCTTGTTTCTTGGACAGACTTTGACGGCTTCAACACTTAACCTTGAACCACTATTTCTTGAAGTGTTAAACTCATCCTAAATCTACCCAATTACAAGTAAAGTGCGTTTTGTCTAAGGATAAGCCAATTACAAAAAATAGCGACATATGTTCACAGACTTGAATTACATATGTCCTAACAATCTCCCCCTTTGGCAATCCGTGACAAAATCACAACATACAAATTAAGATATGATAGAAGTCATAAATCACTCAACTCATATTCACTTGTTACATACAGTAAAATCTATCCTAACACAAACTCTTGAAAAACTTTGCAAGAAGAGAGTTTATGGCAAGAAGACTTTGACAACCTGTATTTCTGAAACACTTATAAACAAAACACATCAAGGCATCTTTGTGTGAAACAGAAATAATAGATTGCGTACAAGTAAAGAAACATGTGTATAAAGATAGAAAAGAAACAACACATGAAAGGTAGGTGAAAGAAAAACATACATCATCATATATAAGAAGAGAATAAATACAATGTATGTCAATACATGATCAAAGTATCTCTAAACAGATGAGAAAAGAAAAGAAATACATATGATCACCTCACTACATCCCTCAAACCACACTCCCCCTAACAAAAATGTCCTATGCTAACACTCCCCCTAAGTATGACTACTCTCATACAAAACTACTCCCCCTTTTTGTCACGAGTGACAAAGGGTAGAGTGTCAAGTAGACATCTCATCCGAAGAGCTCGCATCTCCATCATCATCATCGTCGGAAGCATCATCATCATCGCCATCGTCATCAGCCTCGGTCTCAGTCGACACATGAGGTGGCGGAGGAGAAGCCTCTGGAGCAAAGCCGCCCATGGTCGCTTGTCGCCTGGCGATGCGACCAACAAGGACGTTCACCTGATACAACTCCGTGGAGAGGGTATCTAGGCGAGCATCCATGCGCTGTAGCTGCGCCATGATGTCTCCTGACGTGACGTCGCTCGAGGAGGAAGAAGCAGATGCACGAGCTGATCTGGAGGTGGCCGGACGAGTAGAAGGAGTGGCACCATCTGTCTGTCGCGATCGGAACTATGCCTCGCTACGTTTTACGGTAGCGGCGTCTATGGCAGACATGACGTGGTAAGGATCGGACGAGGGGAAAGGGATGGAAAAACGGCTCAGGATCCTCGTGATAGCAGAAGGGAAAATGAGCTTATCATGGGTGGCCGTATCTCTATAGACATCTATGATGGAAAAGATAAAGTATGAAGGAAAGTCTATAGAAAGATCCTCTAAGAGGGACAGCAAAAATCGAGCGCAAGGCTCTGTGATAGAGTTATAGTGAGAAAGTGGGTGCAAAACAAAAGTCATCACCATGTTAAGAAAGCGAGGACCTTTAGCAAAAGGTCGACATGGTGTGTACATATGATCTCCCCAAGAGGACGGACGCTCACAGAACGCCAAGATCATCTCGTCTTTGGACACAGTCCAGAGACGCTCACAGCTAGGGTAATCAGGATGATCCACCCTAGGGACATGAAGAACCTCAGAGACTAACTCTGGGGTGACACAAAAGCGCGTACCTCGGACGTAAGAGTAGAAAAGAGGTACTGAAGAATCTATCCCGTGGATGTTGGAGTAAAACTCCTGTATCAACACGAGAGGAGATGTGACCGGGACGTCACACAGTGACTCCCATCCCCAAGAGTGAATGACATCGGGAAGGTCGGTGTCGGCAAAGTCTGCCAGGACAACGTGGCATTCCGAATGAACACCGCGTTTAGAAAAGTTCTCCAAGAAGTCCTTATGGGCTTTCTCATCACGGAACCGGACAGAAAGAGGGGTAGAGTCAGAGGAAGACTGTCCCTTATAACGCAGAGGGTTCTGGGACGGAATGGACTTACGTTTAGGTGCCATAGACACTACTAACGCAACCATAGAGAGGGGGAAAGAGAAAGAGACACACAGAAAAGTTCCAAACAGTTCAATATTGGTAGAATAATATTGAAAAGAAAGAACGTATGCATGGAGAATGCATGAACATGTGACATGCAACATAAAACCATCATGGGCTCAGCCCAATCCAAACCTAACAGCACACAATCGATAGGCACACATCTAAATGCATGAAAATACAATTAGAATGTGAATGTGATACAATGCATGTGATTTTGAAGATCAAAACTATCAAACCAACCCAAGAATTTCATGAAAACCTCAACAATTTTGAAAACTCCCAAAAATTTTCAAAAACACAAAACCTAGGGTTTTAAAACAATGAAATGCATGAATATGAGGGATAAGACGCTTACCAAGAGTTGAAGATCGCAAGGAACACTTAAAAATGCCTTGGGAAGAGGTTTGGAGGGAAAATGAGAGATTTTGAGAGAGAGAACAGAGGTTTCGAGCGAGAGAGATCGAGCAAGTGAGAAGACAAATCGCGAACGCTCAATATATAGCCTCTCAGTAATTCTCGACAGATGATGCTATCGGGAGGTGTCGAGCCTGCTGTCGAGGTCATGTGTCGAGAAATACACATGGACAGATGAAGCTATCGAGATCAGGTATCTAGGAAGAAGAAACAAACAAGAAGTAACCTCGATCGATCCAGCAGCTATCGAGAAGCTATCAAGCAGACAGAAAGTTTCTCGATTAATCTAGCAAGTGTCGAGGTATCTGTCGAGACTGCGATAAGAAAGAGTCTAAGGATCTCGACAGATAGCCTATGTGTCGAGAGGTATCGAGGAGGTGTCGAGATGCTTTAAAAACAGTTTTTCAAAAGAGGAAAAACACAGACATGAATGCAATCATGCATGCAACTCAACCAAGGATCCAATCAACACATTAAGCTCTCAAAATCATCTCTCAACAAGAAAATTGATGCTCATTTATCTCAAAACACGCACACACACACTAAATAAGTCTAACCAATTTTATATTTCAAAAACAAGTCCAGACAGTTTAGTGAGCATACATTAAAGTATGTAAACCTTGTGATGGCCAAATCACATTGTACCTGCACATGTATCAAGAATAGCAAAGAGTGTTGCGTGTTGTGTGTGAGAACATCGCAAGATTGCATAAGTGTTTCAAAGTTATGACGATTTGAGATATGAGAAAATCACTTTAACTCACACACAATCATAACCGTTTGATGGGGACTATCACCTTCGAGGTACATCCTATAACTCCCACATCTCCTAGAAAACACGCTTGCAACCATATTTTAAAGCATTTTTGATCTTTTTGCTTTCTATATCTTTGCATATTTTCTTTTTAACAAGCATATCATGCATGGGCATACAAGAGAAAGAAAAGAAATACCCAATTATGTTAAGCTTTTGACATTGCACTTTTGCTATGCCGAAGCATACAGATGTCATATTATGATTGGCGAGTAACAGTGGTGAGATGGTTATTTATGCCTTTCTCTTAGGATTTTCTAGTTCAACCCGTCAAAAAGAGTGATATGAGTGTTAAGAAGAAGAGATCACTTAACCTTACTCATCACAAACAAAGAGCTACAAAGCTCACTTGCTTAGTTGTGCAGAAGAATGCTCATCTAAGCTATAGGTGATACAAAGTTTAGAAAACTCTGTTTCAATGGCCATATCAAAAGTTCACATGAACTAATGCACACTAACTCACACTGTTTTTGTATTTTTCAATTTTTCAATTTTTTTATTATTTTTTATTAGAGAAGCAAAAATAAAACACAAAACTGAAAACACACAAACAAAAACATGTAAAGCAAAACAATGCATAAAACTAGACTGACTCAAAACAGTAAAGAAACACACAAGTAATGCAACACACACAAAAATAAGAGAGAAGAAGAAGTGACTGAAATCACTTAGATCCCTTTGCCTTCCACACATTGGAAGAACCTTTCCTTTTGGTCGACTCTTGAATCGGTGATGAGGGAGAAGAGTTTAGCTCGTTCAAGTTCGAAAGGAACATGAGGGTTCTAAGAATGTCTCCAATTGGAGCGAAAGAAGACTGAAGCTGATTCTAGCTCTCAGATGCTATTGTGCCATTGCTTTGTTGAGTGGCACGCCACTTGTAGCAATTAGGTCTTGTGTGACCAGCAATACCACAATGATAACAGAGATGCGGTTTCTTCTGTTTGGCCTTTTGAGTGTTAGTCTTCTTAGTCCTGGGATTTCTAGATTCCTTTTTCTCAATTTTAGGGGGTGCTTCTAGGATGGACTTGCCCTTGTCTACATTCTCACTAGCTAATTCAGTTTTAACATTCTTTTCTTCATTTTCAATGTTATTAGCAGGTGGAACAAACACAGTAGTACTAGAAGTAGGAGTATTAGAGAGAGAGAATTCATACCCTAATTCAGTACGATCTGAAGAATATCTCTGAGCACTCAGCATCTCGTCCAGTTTAGCACTTGACGTCCTCTCCAGTTGTGCTCTGACTTGAAACAACTCCGCTTCAAGCTTCTTGGTCCTTTCAACCAAGAAATTGTTCTCGAACCTCAGTGCTCCAATGGTTTGATTTGCTTCATCAACCTTTGTGGACAGCTCCTCACGGTTGAGTTCCACCTCACTGAGCTTCTTGGTGGCCAGCCTATAGAGTTTCTCATGCTTCTCAGAAAGCTTGTATAGCTTCTCATAGGCGGTATGGATATCATCTTGATCATCCATAATTTCACACTTGGAATCCACCAATTCTTCTTCTTCATCCACTTTTTCAGTAACCCCATCAGTAGGATTAACAGTGGCAGTGAAGGCATTCAAGATTCCGTCGTCTTCATCTTTGGAATCGTCCTCGGGCTCTGTGTCGCTTAAGGTAACAGCAAGTGCCTTGCTCTTCCCTATGCTCTTGAGGTACGTAGGACACTCTTGTTTCATGTGTCCGAAGCCTTGACACCCGAAGCATTTTGGTCCAGGGGGAACAGTGTACTGATCGCCATCCTTGACATCCTTCTTCCCTTTATCTGAATTCTTGAATTGTGAAGAACTGGATTGTCTACGGTCTTTGTTGAAGCCCTTTCCGTTGGCATTCTTCATAAACTTCTTGAATTGCCTTGTGATGTAGGACTTCATCTTGGAATCTTCATCATCTGACGAGTCATCCGTATCACTGCTCTTGGCCTTTAGTGCCAAACTCTTGCCCTTGCTTGACTTGCCTAACCTAGTCAGCCCTAACTCATAGGTTTGCAAGTTTCCAACCAGCTCAGTCAAAGGAATTCTGTCAATATCCTTCGACTCTTCGATCACCGTGATCTTAGTATGGAATCTCTCGGGCAGCGATCTGAGCACCTTCCTTACTATCTTGGGTTCAGGGATGGTTTCCCCAAGATTAAAGGCTGAGTTTACTATGTCCTTGAGCTTGGCATAGAACTCATCAAACGACTCATCCTCTTCCATCTTAATTTCTTCAAAACGTGTGGTGAGCCTTTGCAGCTTTGAATCTTTAACAGCCTTGGTGCCCTTATAGGTTGTCTGGAGGATGGTCCATGCTTCCTTAGCAATTTCAGTTGAGGAAATTTTCTTGAACTCCTCATTGGTGACTGCACTGAATAGGGCATTCAATGCTCTGCTATTGAAGTTTGCCGCCTTGATCTTAGCATCATCCCAGTCGGCCGGCGCTTCTGTAGGCTTGATCCAGCCTATCTCCACAGCTTGCCACACTTTCTCATCTAAAGACTGTAAGAAAGCTCTCATGCGTACTTTCCAGTATGTATAGTTAGTGCCATTAAATAAAGGAGGTATAATAAGAGATTGTCTTCTATCCATGACAGCAGGGGTCAAATGGATCACACACAAAAGATTAAACCCTAATCAGAGTGTGCTTGCTCTGATACCACTTGACAGGCCACAAATGCGTTGACCCCTTGTGATAACTTAGATTAATTAATTAACCCAGTTTTTAATTAATCAAATTAACATGCAATATCACGTGGCAGCACAAACAAATCACCAAACTAAGTTAAGCAGCGGAAAATAAATAACACGGTGATTTGTTCACGAATGGGGAAAACCCTTACGGCAAAAACCCCACCGGGTGATTTAAGGTCACCACTCCCGAAACTCCACTATTATCACAACAAGCAGTTACAAGTAAGGAATCCCAGTACCTCACCAACCTACAGTTGAACTCTTACCCCAATACCTAATTGGACTTGTTCTGTAGTGACAGTTTCTCCTTTCAATGCACGGCTCCCAAGTACGTGACTAACCAGATGCGCGGATCCCAGTACGCGACTTCAAATACCAACTATAGAGAGAGAGTTGGCTGCAAAGTTCTTAAAATCATCAGAGATGAACTAGGGCACGAACTTTGTCTTTCTGATCACAAATTGCATGAACAACAAGTTCTCAAAGAATGTGCAACTTGTATCTTCTGCTTCCTTTCTTGATGGCCCTTAAAATAATCCTTTTATATGTCTAGGGTTAGGAGAAAAGAAGTCCCAAAGACACACTCACGGATTAGACTTGAAACAGACTTGGAAATCTGTTTTCTTTAATTCTCGACAGATAGAGGTGTCGAGAGGTGTTGAGAAGCTGTCGAGGCTCGGGCAAAAACAGCTTCTTTAAAGCTCGATAGATGCATCTGTCGAGGTATGTGTCGAGCTTTAAAAACCTGCACTTCCTTGCTTGTTTCTTGGACAGACTTTGACGGCTTCAACACTTAACCTTGAACCACTGTTTCTTGAAGTGTTAAACTCATCCTAAATCTACCCAATTACAAGTAAAGTGCGTTTTGTCTAAGGATAAGCCAATTACATAAAATAGCGACATATGTTCACAGACTTGAACTACATATGTCCTAACAGAAACATAAAAAACAAGTTAGGAGAAGGGATTATACCTTCATACAAGATCCATATGGTGGATGAGGAGACTCTTGAGGGAGGTCCTATGGGTGGAGGAAAAGAAGAGTTAGGAGAGGAAGAGTGAGTCTCACTCAATACCTTGAGTCTCAAGAAGACCAAGATATGACAAGACTACTCAACTTCCTAGAACTTAAGAGAGGAGAAGAGAGGGTTTTTTTTTTTTTTTTTTTTTTTTTTCTAATGAAGAAGAAGGGGGGTTTATATATTAGTGGTGGAGGAAATATGAATGGAAGGTCATTAATGAGGATTGACAAAGAATCATGAACCTAGACCTCATTTTAGCCTTGGGGGAAATCTAGAGCATTAAATGTAGAGATTGGTGGGAGTGAGGAGCAAGTCAAAATTCAGTTTTCCCGTGGTTGCTGTAACAGCCTGTAGAGCCAACTTTGAAAAATCATATTTGACTCAATTCTGATCGGAATTGTCTTGTTCTTATGCTCAAATTGAAGCCCCGGATGTCTAGTTTCTGGGAAAATTAATCTTATTCATAGATTCAAAATATTCTGAGAGATATCAATGAAATAGTGAGCAGAGGTTATTTGTTAGAAAAATGGTTTCAGCACAATTAATATTAACAGGTTCCAAATTAGTTTCCAATTAACATTAATAGGCTCCAATCACTGCCATTTCAGACCTAATTAGTTTCAAATTTACCCTAATTAAAAGATAATTGCACAAATTACTCATTGAATAATTAATATTTAACTATCTAATTAATTAGGTGTATGCAACCTTACCATAAAATGTAATCCTAACCAATCAAATTATGACACATAATTAATTTCAAATTGATTATAATTATAACCAATTGTAATCAATTGTTCATAATCACATAAGATCGGACTCAATTTGTGATAGTGCATCTCGGCCATTAAAATTTAATTTGATGATAACTTTCAATCTGATGGTCCGATTAAGGCTTATAACCAATCGATTTGATCGTTACAATATCAAGATCATTTTGGTGAAATGAGATTAAGGATCTAATGACTAAAATCAAGATGCATATTTTCAAAGTGAAATTACCCTTTTACCCTCCAAATGAGGTTAAATGCAGGTTGCAAAATGAGATGTCAACAAAATTTCTCAAGGGTTTTTGCCTTCAAGTACTTATAAGTCTCTTTTACCCTTTCTTTTTCAACTTAATCACATTTTTCATGCATTTTCATTGAAAATTTCGAGCATAGAATTTTTTCAATTTGTGATAATTTCGATTGTTTTTAATCAATATTGATCAATGGGTTTTTTTTCTTAGATGTTGTGACCATGTTTCCCATGCATTAATTTGATTAATTTGGTGATTTGAGATCAATTGAAATTTCTAGGGCTTGAAACTTTGTGAAATTGGGGATTTTGTGAAATTGGGCTAAAATTGATGAAATTGACCTGTGTTATTGATTAATTATGTCATTATTTGATGTTTCTTAACTATTATAATGGTTAGTTGATCAATTTGGTTTAATTTTTGAAATTGGGTTTTTCAAAATTTGAGGCTTTTGGAATAAAACTCTATGTTCAAGTCAATTGGTGTTTTATGAAGTAAAATTGAACAATGTCAATGCATTAGAGCATGTATCATATGTGCATTCATCACATGCATCATATAAATTGTTATTTATTAAGATTTTTGCGCTCTAACTTTTTCTAATGTAGTCTGCCCTTGTGTTTCTTTTTCGTTTCTGTTTTCCTTTTGTCTACTCTCTTAGCATCATGGTTAGGAAAACTAGAGCAAACAAGAAAACCACCACCAACTCTACCCCCTATTTTTGAGAGTGATAGGTTTAGAATCGAGAAAAACCAAGAAACCTATGAGAAGCTTAATATCTATAGGTCGGTTTGGGCTGAGCATAAGGTGATTCTAGATGAGTTAGATTTGGACATTAGAAGGAACATTGATAGTCGGGGTTGGTTACCTTTCTTGGATGTGGAGCATCCTCCACCAGCTGCCTTGATTAGAGAGTTCTATTTGAACCTCTCTATCCATTTCGATGATTCCAACACTCAGATTGTGTGGAGTTGGATAAGGGGTGAAGAGTATGTCAATACACCCCAGGCAATGGCCTCTGCTCTTGGTGTACCTTTGGTATGGCAGCCTGTGTATCTGTACGCTGAGACCCCCCTTCTTGATAATGTCATGTCCTTACTCACTAGTACCACCATTAGATGGGGTATTGATCCTCAAATCACCTCTCATTAGCTTATTGAGCTCAATTAGCTGTTTTTCTAGATATCTTGTCATTCAATTTGGCCTATCTCTCATTTACACACTATCCCTCTTAAGAGATGTGCTTTTTTGTATGCTCTTCAGTTGAGGTTCATAGGAGTAATGCAAAATCTCATGGTCTTTTCTTTATTGTTTCCATTCATAGGATTTTATTAGACTTAGGTTTAGAGGACTTTCCTACATCTGAGCCTGTCCATATTATTGCTCCCATAGGTGCCACCTTCCTTAGGCAAAGAGCGGCTCAGATGAAAGCTAGTTCTAAACGCCCTAGAGTAGAGTCTCCACAAGTGATGCATCTTGGCCTCCTTCTTCAAGCGATCCTTTTGCTGAGGAGTTTGTCAATCCCACCACAACTGTTGATCCTCCACCTTCTTCTTCGAGTGATCCATCCATTCGGAGTATGTTGGATACTGTTATGACCGTTCAGGCGACGCATGGACAAATTTTGCTGGATGTGCTCATAAAGCTTCAAGCTTTGTGTGCTGATATGGCTGGTGCTCGACGATCTTCTCCACCACCTCCTTTTGACTATAAGTCCTGATTGCCCTTTGAAAATTCGTCACAAAAAGGAGGAGTACATATGAATGGAGATAGGGGGAGTTTTTGTTAAATTGTATCTAGGAGCTTCATGATGTATATTCTTTGTTGGCTCATGATGTATTTGTTCTTTTATGAGTTGTATATGTTATGGGGAGACACTATGTTTTATGTTTTGTTTCTTTTTTCACATGTGCTACATTGGTTATTGATTTATATTATGAGGTTATTCATAGTATATGCCTTTTATTTTATGTTTTGTGAAATCAAGAATTTATTTTGGTTTACTTGTATTATCCATACATGCGTTTATGTGTTTGTTGAAGTGTTTCAGGAATATACAAGTTAATTCAGTCATGGTTGTTGTCTACACTAGCAACTGATAGATAGTATTTAGGTTGAATTGTGTTTAGGGCAATTTAATTTTAAATGTGTTGTTTTGTAACTTTGAGCATTTCATGTTTGTGATGTGTTTTGTCATGGATTGCCAAAGAGGGAGATTGTTAGGTTCTAAGACCTTAAGGACTAATGTATTAGAACTTCAATGTATAATATGTTGGCAAACCATGATCAAAACATAGAGTCTAGGTTTAGGCTTGTTCATAGTATGTTTTTATTGTAAAGTTGGAATCGAGTGATTGCAAAAATTAGTGGACAAATTCTGCAAGGCTAGATCGATCAAAAATTAGATCGAGAATCATGCAGATTTTTTTTTTTTTCTGCAAAATTTCCAACTCAGCCCAAGCCCATTTGATGTGTAAGGTTTAATGTTTTACTTCTTATATAAAAATAAAAACCCTAGTTACGTTTTAGAGGCTTTTGATGAGCTGTGTGTTTGAATCTCTTATGAAATCTAGAGTTGTTTGCCTTCATACACATTTTGGGTTATCAAGATCAAGATTGATGTCAAGAGCTTGGTGATCACTTCAGTTGTTGCATAAAGAACTTAACGAAGATCTGAAATCTTTGAGTGGAGTCTCAAAGTCACAAGTAGGAGAACTTGTGGTTGCTGTGAATCAAGAGAAAGAAGTAGTCCGTGGACTCGAAACTGTCATGTGGTCGTGGTAGTAAATTTTCTACTCGAGGTAGCAATAAGATGTTAGTGGTCTAAGTTCTATTATTCTTTTATGGTAGATCTATTTTACCTTAAGGATAGCTAGGTTAAATCCTTCACAGGTTCTTTATTGGTTTAGTTTTCTTAGGTCATAAGATCTTTGTGTTCTTTATATTTTCCACATTATATTTATTTTACACATATTGGTTTAACCTAGTGTTAATTAAAAAACTTGTTAATCAACGTGTCTTAATATTAGGTTAATCATACTGTGTTATGGGGTCAAAAACTTTACAAGTGTGAACAGAGGATACATGAGCAAGAGAGACAAACACATTCTCATAGTCAATATCTAATTCGGTAATTCCTATGCTAAAAATCTGGCTTCGAGACGAGCCTTGTAACACTAAACAGATTTATCTCTACAAGTTTAGGTTTTGTAAACTCACTTACATAATATGACTCCCTCGATGCAAATCACTTAGTCCTATGTATGAGTTTTAGCATGTGAATCCAATTATTCTTTCATCGCTTGTTACCCCAAAGGGTTAAATGGGGCCTCACAGAATGAGTGAGATTTGTGTAAAGTTGCTAATGCATGTAACAATTTAAATAATGAATGTGGGAATCAGGGGTGTAGCCAGGAATTTTTTGTTTGTAGAGGCCGAGGTAAAACTATCATATTGATTTGTAATTCAAGAAAAACTCAAATCATGACACACATATACACATACATGTCTCTATGCATTAGTTATTAAAAAAAATAAATAAAACTTAAATCCAAAGTAAGTCATAACTCTTATATAATACTACAAGATTATTGTTATCAAAATTTTTTATCGTTTAAATTTTTTAAACACTTAAAAATACAAACAAACTAAACACTCGATTGAGTATCTTAAGGCCATTTTGTATCTAGTATTTCAATAATTCTTATGAAAAATTATAAATTCATAACATTCGTAGAAATTAACTATTTGTATATAATAAAACTAGACTATATTTACAATTAAAAGAAATGATATTCATAGAATTTAAATATAATAAAATCATTATAAGAAACCATAAAATATATAGAATTTAATTTCAACCAGATTAGACAACTATAGTCAAAAATAAATTCATAAATCATAAGATAAATAAATAGAAATTAAATTTTTATACCACTGGAAAAAAAAAAAAAAGAGTTTTGTAACATAGAATGCACTGTGAAAGAAAAGGAATTGTACAAGAATTGAGAATTGAAAAATAAAAAGAAAAGTTTTGTTTGTCACATACAATCTGGTAAACAGATACTATTACACACATTTTTTGAATTAAAATAGTAAGTTGAGGACCACAATTTCATTTTTGAAATTATGTATTCAACCTGTGATTTCAGTTTTAAAAAATAAGTGTGTAATAAATGTGTGTATACAAGTTGTGTGAAACAGTTTTTAATAAAAATAAAAACAGAAGTAGACCTATAAAGTGCCGTAGAACTATAGAGGGGCATATATCAAGTAAGAGGATGAGCTTTGGCAAAAAAATGAATTTTCTTGAGAGTTGTCTATTTTATAATGCCATTACACACCTTTTTATTTACAAAAATACCTTCCGTTTTTAGGTGAAATGTTGGGAATTCGGAGGGCAAATGTGGCCGATGCGTAGGAGGTAGGGGGCCTAGTATGATCCCATGGGGCCCGGATCTTAAATAAGTTGAAGTAGGCTGTACTTTTACCTACTGTTAGAAGGTTTTTAAAAATATTTGGGGTCCCACTGTGTGGGATTATGGAGATCTTAGCCTTTTCAAATTAAAGTAGTTGAATTCAATGGCAAAATCAGAAATTTTTCTCAAAGAGGACCAAGTTAAATGAATCATTGTATTTTGGTATCCTTAATTCTCTCAATCAAGGTTGTGGATACCGTTTCAGTGCTCATATTGGTTTGTCTATGAATGGAATATTTCGGTACCAATTTGGTACTAGGTTTTTTTGACGTACTGTTTTGTAGTTAGCTTTTTTATACTTTTTTTTTAATACTTTTATATTTATATATTTTCTTATATATTATTGGTCAAAATCCATATAATTTATTGAGAGTCCTAAAATTATAAGTCCATATTCCAACTAATATATCATTTTCAAGTCTAAGACTCTAAGGCCTTGTTTGGATCAAAAATTTTGCTCACTCAATTTCCATCATGCATCACTCATCACTTATCACTCTTCACTCATCATTTATCACTTATCACTCATCACTTAAAAATACTATACCCGTTTGACACCATCACTCAGTTGCCATCACTCATATTTTTCACACTATTTGTGGGTCCCATGTCTATCAATCAGTGCAGCTTTTTCCCTTTTTTTTTTTTTTTTTTTTTTTTTTCAGTACCAGATCACCCAAACCCAGTGAAAAAAAAAAGAAAGAAAACTGACGTGAAGACCGAACCCAGAAAAAAAAAAAAAAACTGATGTGAAGACTGAACCCAAAAAAAAAAAAAAAAAACTGATGTGAAGACCAAACCTAGAAAAAAAAAAAAAATTAGCTGGTCAAAAGTTGCGGCTGTGGGTCCCCCATTGTATGTTTAATTAAAAAAATGTCATTGAGTTATGAGTTATGGAAACTGAAAACAGCCAAAATGTGTTTTCAATTTTCATAACTCATAACTCAAAAATTAGATAATTGAGTGATGGAAATAAAGTTATGAAAATTGAGTTATCTTGCTCCCAAACAAAGTTCCTACTATGGGTCTCACTATTTTTGAGTTATGAGTTATGAAAACAGAGTTATGAGTTATGGAAATAGGCCATCCAAACACCCCCTAAATATCTACCCCATAATTATAATAATACTATTAAAACAATTTTACTATTAAAATATTCTTAAAAAGTTACTATTAAAAAACTGAAATATAAAGGCTCAAGTTAAATATTAAAATAGTTTTATTATTTATATATTACATGTGGGCCCACAGAAATAAAGCTTTTGTCAAGTCTCTTTGTCATTTCCTAGTCTTGTGCTAGGTTCACAAAACAAGGCAAGGAAAATTCAAATTAGAATTGAAGAAGAAGCAGCAGCAGCAGCCGCCTCTACCATGACTTGGGTTCATTCTAGCAAACATTTATGTGGTGGAAACTTGTTGTAGTGGGATGAGTATGTGAGCCATTCAACTAGTAAAGGACCAAAAGTAAGGTAAACATTATGTTACAGTACCGTTTAAATTCACCAAAATAGGTTGGAATGACCGGAAGGGACAGAAATGAAGTGGAATTTAGGTCGAGGTGGAACAAGAGGGAGATTCGTACCGGTCAAGTGACTGGTACGAAATTTTTTGGCTATTCTGGCCGAAATGGATTGAAATTCATAATAATGCTCTCAATATAAATGCATGACTTTATTTTGGGAAAACAATTTTTTTTTTTGCTAAAGAGATAGATTTACTATATATTTTTATAAATAAATTTATGCTTTAAATGCTCTTAATTAAAATTAATGGCACATGACAAAAGGTTAATATTAAAGGAAAATAAATTAGAGAACAATAAATTAAAGAATATTTGTACTTTTTTATAATTAAAAAAAAATGAAAGGGACCATTATCAAAAATTTATTCAAAATTTTGACATTAAATGAGCTATGGGCTATATATTCTGGCTGAGGTCATCCTTCAGCACAGCCCTTGCTGAGATCATCAATGAGCTATGGGCTGAAATGAATCCTGAATGTTCCATGGATTTTCCATTATTTAACCACGATCTATAAGGCCATTAAGAAATCTGAAATAAATAACGCCGATCAATTGGGTCTTTTGCTCTTTAAATAAAAATCTCCATTAAATAATAATATGGATTTACTTGCTTCTCAAAAAATAAAATAAAATAAAATAAAACCTGCATTTGACCGATTCGTTAATTGTGCAGCTTCTTCCCCACGTCTTTATTTATTTATTTATTTTTGATGAGTCCCCAAGTCTATTACTTTGAGTCTTCAACCACCCCGATAAAAAAAAAAAAAAAAAAGCCTTCAACGATCACCTTGTCCCACGTTTTTAGAACTTATTGACCAAGAAACAAAAACTAATACAAACAGCCAAAGGCTTAACCGCTACGTAACCATTGTGCTTAGGCTCTATAAAAGGGCATCAGACCCAGAAGGTAGAGCCAAGCCTTTGAATCTCATTACAGACTCCGTATAGTGCAGGAACAAAGAGTGTCATTAATGGCCGAAGAAGTATTGGTGTTTGGTGCGTGGGGAAGCCCTTTTAGTCGCAGAGTAGAGATGGCTCTGAAACTGAAAGGAATTGAGTACAAATACATTGATGAAGATCTGACCAACAAGAGCCCTTCCCTCCTCAAATACAACCCAGTTCACAAAAAGATTCCCGTGCTCGTACACAATGGAAAGCCTGTGGCTGAGTCACTTGTTATTCTAGAATACATTGATGAAACCTGGAAAGACCACCCCATCTTGCCCAAAGATCCTTATGAGAGAGCCAACGCCCGATTCTGGGCCAAGTTCATAGACGAGAAGGTAAAATATCATTTACTTTTAAACTTCTGCAAATTGTAAATTTATAATGTAATAAACAAACTCAGCGCGGTTCTATTCTTTTTTTTTTTTTTTTTTTTTTTTTTTTTTTTTTTTTTTTAAGTTTTGAGGTGTAATTGTTTTTATATATCCGGTAAAAGTACCATTTTGGTTTGCACAATTTGTGGTCATTGACAATTTCAACATATTGTCAACATTACATTTTGGTCCGTATTATTTTAATTTGGAGTAAATTTATATATATTTATTTATTTATTTTAGTAGATATTAGGAAAGAGGGAATATCAAATAACTAGGCACCACATAGCATGTTATTATGAACCTAATTAGCTGCTGAGTAACATATAATTCTGTAGGTATGACTTTTTTTTTTTTCTAAGTGGGGGGGGGGGGGGTGACCTTCACAATTATAAATTGAAAATCAAGGATTGTGGGCCAAAAGGTGGGTTCTTTTATTTATTTATTTATTTTTTTAAATAGAAGGTAGGGTATAAACAAAGTTCAAGCTCATGATTATCTTCATTGATATTTGATACCATGATATATTACAAATTATTTCAAAATTTTTAGATGTTAGGAAATGATTAATTTAATTATTTGACAGTTATTCTAATAACATATCCAAAAAGATCTAATGATAAGCCATTTATAACGAATTATCTATTTGTGTTTTTTGCATACTCACTCGTTAGAGATACAATTTATCAACCTAGAGAAATACACTGCAAGTCATACTAAATTTTGAATTTTCTCTATTTCTTTTTTTAGTGCTTGCCTGCAATATTTAAAGCTTGCTGGGGTGAAGAGAAAGAGCATGAGAAGGCTGTGAAAGAAGCATCTGAACTTCTACAATTTCTAGAAAATGAGCTCAAGGAAAAGAGGTATTTTGGTGGAGAGACTGTTGGACTGCTAGACATTGCTGCTAACTTCATAGGCTACTGGCTTGGAGTTTTTGAAGAAGCTTCGGGGGCAGAGTTGTTGACAAGGGAGAAATTTCCCAAACTTTGCAATTGGGCTAATGAGTTTGTGTGCGTCACTGCCATTAAGGAAAATCTACCTCCTAGAGACAAACTCATTGCCTATTTGCGAAATCGCTTTGGGGTTGGTAATGCTTCCAAATAGGTGAACTTATATTCGCCTCTCATAGTTGGTGCATGTTATTGCATAATAAAATTGACCGCTTTGTCATCAATCGGGTTCATACGTAATTTGTAATTTCTTAAACTTCGTTTGTAATAGTTTTATGCATTTGTTTGAGCCATTGAGCCCTGTACTTGCTTTCCTTGTTGCAGTTTTTCTATAAAGTGTTCTCCACTCTTGGTTATTTTATCAAATAATAATTTTGTAAACTAACATTCTTCACATACGTCTAGAAAATATCAAAATGACAAGAAGTGACAACTGTAATAAGAGTGTGAACAAAGGATAAATCATCAACAGAGACAAACATTTTCTCACAGTCAATATCTAATTGCAAAGTTAAACATTTGGCTTTGGCTACAAGGCCTAAACAAATTTATCTCTGCAAGTTTTGGTCTTGTATACACCTAATAAGTAATAACTCCCTTGAGGTAGATCACCGAGTCCTATGTCTAAGTTTTAGCATGTGTATCCAATTATTCTTTCATTCCTTGTTACCACAAAGAGTTAAATGAGGCGGCGCAGAATGTGTGAGATTCGTGTAAAGTTGCTAATGCCAGATATGTTGATAACAATTTAAATAATGAATATGGGATGTGGTGCTCTTACCTACCTGAACTGACGAAGGTCTGTAGTAGTTGTATTATCAGATTCCTCATATTGGAAAGATGACTACGACTCTCCCAAAGTAGGACCACTTGCCTCTACAGATTTTTATTTTTTATTTTTTATAAAGAATTAGACTCAATAAAGAGATCAAAAAAAGATTGTAGCTGTGGAATAGGGAAGGTATGGAATATCTTTTGCTTCAGTAAGACAGCATGACAAAAGACTAAGAAAACATTACATCATGATGGAGAGCTTGTTCCAAGAAATAAGAATTCGCTTTCATCCACACCACAAAATAAACAATACTAATAGCATGTTTTGCTAATAGATGGGCAGGTTTATTTTCCTTTCTACATGCATGAAAAAACAACACTTTTCTAACATCATGAGTAGAGCTTTGAATCCCATAAATTATAGGTATCACTGAAACTGAAGGAAGCAATAAACCTTGTAGGGCATGAACCACATTGAGAGAACCACCTTCCAAAATGAATTCCTGTAATCCCACCTCTTTGGCCAATTGCAAACCGGATTCAAATGCTTTGGTTTTCCACCTCCAAAGGACCTAAAGGAGCATGGATTTTTTTGCTCAAAGTAGCCACAACCAAACCATTAGCATCACGAATTATCGCAACCACCCTAGATTCTTTCCTTGCTTTAAAAACAGCCCCATCGACATTCACTTTATATAACTGATTAGAGGGAGGCAGCCAACACTGTTGGACCACGGGTTCAAACAGCCACGGTATAGCAGTAGCAGTTGCCTCCTGAAATTCCAGCAGCCATATTGAAGCATCACAACACAACTCCAATTCACCAAGTTGTTTTCCACCATTAAGAATTTCATTTCGGTTTCCCCACATCCTCCTAGCAATCGTTCCCATCAAAGCAGCTGCTCTTTCATCATAACGATCAAGCATTATCATCTTCCACGCTAACTCCATAAAGTTGTTGAAGTGATCTGCAAAATCCGAATTAAAAATCCATGAACAACTTCAGACCCTTTTAGCTCTTGGACATGACCAAAATAAATGGCTTGAAGTTTCGGGCTCTAGCAAACATTCCTTACAAAGATCTACAGATAAAACCTTTCGTCACTTGAGATTCGCTTTGGTTGGAAGAATATCCCTACAAGCACACCATAAAAATGTCTTACTTTATGAGGAGTTGGTAACCGCCACAATTTCTTCCAAAAACAGCGCAAGTTACTACCATCCAAAGAAAATGAACCAACAGAATCACCAGAGAAATCTGAAGCAAGTTTATAGGCACTCCGAACAGTAAACAACCCACTAGAAGTCCTTGTCCAAATTAGCTTATCAGGGGGAAGAGAAGTACTAAGTGAAATGCTTCTAATTTCCTCCACCTCAAACGGCAGGAACAATTGCTGCAATAAATGGGTTTCCAGCACTATTTATCCGAATCAATGAGCTCAGAAACACGAAGATCCTCTGGGGAATTCAGCCTTGGGGAAACAACTCTATGGGTTGAGGAGCTTGGTAACCGTTTTTCCTTCCACACTTGCACATTAAAACCATTACCTATCTGCCATCTTAGACCATGTTGCATAGGCTTTTGGGTAGCCATAAGACTACGCCAAACATATGATGGATTATTACCAAGTGAAGCTTCAACAAAATCACAATTAGGAAAATATCTTGCTTTGAAGACATGATAAACAAGAGAATTCTGTCCCATTTGCAATCTCCAACCTTGCTTAGCTAGTAAAGCCAAATTGAAAGGTTTCAGCGGTTTAAAACCCATTCCCCCATCTATCTTAGGCTTGCAAAGTTTATCCCAACTCATCCAATTCAGTTTTCTTTCATCTTATTTTCAACCCCACCAAAAATTACAAATCATACTCGTCAATTCCTTACAGAGAGTATCAGGAAGTTTGAAACAACTCATTGTATAAGTTGGAATTCTACAATTGTCTTCTATGAGGTTTTATATTTTGAAACCATTGCATGATAGATTCATTATCAATCCTATGAGCTATATTTTTTTCAATGTACACAATCAAACAATCATACAACCATTGATCCCCCATTCGATTACACAATTCATTCTTGATATATTTCATTGCTGAAAAACTTCTTTCCACTGTTGCAGTCGCAACAGGAAGGGTTACAACTAACTTCACAAGCAAATATACCAATGGATATATAACATCCTTATTTGTCTCCACCATCTTTCTAGCAAGGTCCTTAATTCCTTTAAGCTCTAAAAACTCATCATTGGAGCGCATATCAACAATGTAAGTCTGAAGCTGATTATCAAGTGCCAATACATCTGTCTTAGAAAAATCAGATGGATAGAACTTTGCAAGACGGGTAAATTTTTGTATATCAAAAGCTGAAAATGAATCATTTGAATTCAAGCAAGCCATACAAAGTAGCAACTTAGTAGTCACCTTTGAAAAACGATTATTAAGCTCTTGAAGTTGCAGATATATGACTTCAAAGAATAAATCAACATGATAGTGATGTAAATTTGTAATTTGTGGGGTGTTGAGTCGTGGCCTCACACCAACTACAAGTATTTCTTCCATGTTCAAGATAGGAATATCATCCTTGCTACAAAATGTGGATACTTTAGTCAATAGAGCTTCCCATTCATCATCTCTCATCATTTGCAATTGTTGCTTATACACTCTGACGAGTGTCATAACATTTACAATATCTTAATTTTTCTTTTGCAATGCTATTGATAACTCAATTGTGATTCCCAAAATAATTTTCATCAAGTGTAAAGCAAAGGAAAATTCAAAACATAAAATTAACCTTAAAATAGATTGAGCTTCAACTCTTTGCTCAGCGAGTAGGCTATCCTTTTCAATCATCCCAAGTACATCAACTGTGGAAGAGAACATCAAAATCAAGTTAAGGATTGTCCTATAATGTGATCCCCAACGCGTATCACCAGCACGTATAAGACTTGTCTCTTGGTTCAAACCTTGCCCACTTTCAAGTTCACCCAAGTTTAATGCTTCTGTAATTTTGGCAAGTTGTGCATTTCGTAAAAATTCTCGTCTTTTACAAGAAGCTCTAACAATAGTTACTATTTTACTAACCAAGCTAAAGAATTCAGCAATATCAGTTTGCTTGTTAGCAACAACTATAAGAGTCAACTGAAGTTGATGAGCAAAGCAATGAACATAAAATGGTTATTTATTCTCCTTCATAATGAAAGTTTTAAGACCATTGAATTCACCTTGCATGTTATCGGCCCCATCATAACCTTGCCCATGTAGTCTTGATAAACTCAATGAATATTTAGAGAATAAAAATTCGATTGTAGCTTTTAGAGACAAGGCGAAGGTATCTGCTATATGTAAAATACCAAGAAATCGCTCTGTAACAATTCCCTTTTTGTCCACATAACACAAAACAACTACCCTTTGTTTTTTTATTGAGATATCACGAGACTCATTAACTAAAATGGAAAAGAACCCATTGCCAAGATCTTCGATGATGGCATTGGTAGTTTTATATGTAACTGCATTCATAATGTCTTTTTGAATATCAGGATGGGTTAGCTTGCTGTTTTTTGGAGCTTTCTGCAACACGTTGATGTGCATGAAATATATACAATAAAGTGCTCACATATCTACATATTTAGTCTTACTTTTATGTTATTTTGTTACTAGTTATATGATATCTTTGTGTTGCAGGTAATAAGAGCTTTACATGCAAAGTGGGGCTAAGCCAATTGAATCAAGCCAACTTACATCCAACCAGGCATGAATTCAAGAGAAGACTAAGCCAATTAAATTCAAGTCCAAGTGGAGCAAGGAATCAAAGGAAATTTGCACCGAATCCAAGTCCAATTCGGATTAGGATTCCAGCTTGCATCAGTAGTATTTTTGGCATAAATTTCGGTTCAGATATCCAATCGAGATGATTCAAGTTGAGCTGGAAAGTCAGCTTAAAGGGCTACAACTTTGTAGTTTACCAAAATTCCAAATTCTAAAGTTAAATGGGCCAAAATTGTCGGTTAAGTGAAGCCTAAAAATCTGGGATTTTCTCCGAACGGGAATATGACTCCTTGACCTATTTAAAGTCACTTTAGATTATTAAAAAAAAAAAAAAAAAAACCCTGAGAAGAAAAGGGGGCCGCATAGAAGAACTTGTTTTTGAGGAGTCATTATGAAGAGGAGGATTTGAGGACAAAGGCAAGAACTTCAAGTTGATCAACCAATTCAAATAAAAGATATAAGTTTTATTTGTTTTCTTTTCAACTTTATTAGGAACTAAATCTATTTTCTAGAGCGTTGATGTAGTCTAGCAATGAACACACAATTTATTTTCTGAGTTATTTTATTTTTTAATGTTTCCATGATTGAGTGTTTAATTCTTATTCTTAATGCTTACTATTTTCTTTATGAATTATTGTTTGATCAATTGAATTACAATGAGAGCGAGAGGTGATTTTTTATTTTAGTTCTAGAATTAAACATCATTAGTTGAGCGAAAGTAGAGATGCTTTACCGCGATTAGTGTGATTTTTCAAAAAATTCAAAGTACGTAATGAGTCTCCAATTAATTAAATTCACATAGAGATATGGAATTGTTAGTTGAAGATATTTTTGATATTATTCGAGAGAAGATATTGAATACTTAAGGAATTTTTAATCATCAATGGGAGATTATTAGAATTTAATAATTAGGAAGAATAAATTGTGTGGGATTTGTTAGGTGAAATCAACCGCTCTAAATCCATTCTTATCATATTTTTACACTTTTAGATTTTTTCATTGTGTTAATCTTTTATTCGTAGATTTATTTTTATTAAATAGTTTAATTTAATTCAGATAGTAGAACATTCCATTTATGTTCAAATTTCCAAATAGTAATTGATTTAGTGAATTTCAGTATTCAATAACATAGTTAATCCCTGTGGGTTCGACATTCGTTTTCTAAAAACACTTTACTACTTGTTATGATTCTGTGCGCTTGCAGATTATTTTACGCGAACAAGTTTTTGGCGCCGTTGCCGGGGATTAACTATTTGCTATTGATATTGATATTAGGTAGATATTTACTACTTTGGATTTTATTTTATTTATTCAACAAAAAAAAAATTTAAATTAGGTGCATCTGAGTTTGTTTTGTTTCTTTTCAGGAATTAGAAGTGCATGACCAGATCTAAACTATTAGAGCATACACTCTTTGATCTTGAAATTGAAAGAACCTTACGTCAACTCAAGAAAGAATAGAAGAAAGAGGCCAACACATCTCTATCTAATATGGTCGATCAAGAGCAAAAGGTGTTAAGAGATTATGCTACACCCTCGGTAAAAGGAGCTACATCGAGCATAAGAAGGCCAACCATACAAGCCAATAATTTTGAGATCAAGCCGGCCATCATTCAGATGATATAGCAGACTGTCCAATTCAGGGTGTTGTCACAAGAGGATCCTAATGTCCATATTGCAAATTTCTTGGAAATTTGTGATACTTTTAAACATAACAGAGTGACAGATGATGCGATTAGACTACGACTTTTTCGCTTCTCACTTAGGGAGAAAGAAAAAGTTTAGTTGAATTCTTTGCCTCCTGGCATCATTACTACATGGGAGGTGTTGGCTCAAAAATTCTTAGCAAAATATTTCCCTCCTACAAAGACAGCAAAGCTAAGGAATGATATCACCACGTTCATGCAATTTGAGGGTGAATCATTATATGAAGCATGGGAGAGGTATAAAGATTTATTGCGAAGGTGTCCTCATCATGACCTTCCAGCATGGCTTCAAGTGCAAACATTCTACAATGGTCTACGAGCTACAAACAGGTCTATGGTTGATGCAGCAGCTAGTGGAGCTTTAATGAGTAAAACTCATGAGGCAGCCTATGAACTTCTGGAAGAATTGGCATCCAACAACTATCAATGGCCTACAGAAAGAGCAATGCCAAGAAAGACAGCTGAAGTTTTAGAACTTGATTCTATTACCTCATTGGTGGCATAAATGGCAGCTTTATCTCAACAACTAGATAAAATGAATGTTAATTCTATTCAAACTAATGTTGTTTATGATCATTGTTCAGGAAATCATTCAAGTACTGACTGCCAAGTGGGAAATCCTTTTGCCCAATCGAGTTATGGACAAGCAAATTACGTGTCAAACTTTCAATGGCCAAATAATCCATACTTGGACACGTACAATCCTGGATGGAGGAATCACCCAAAATTTTCATGGAGCAATAACCAAAGGCAGGCTAAACCACCTCAGCAATTTCCACAGCAAGAGAAGAAGTCGACACTTGAGGACATGTTCATGCAGTACATGTAGAAGACAGATGTGGCGATCCAAAACAACTTAGCTTCAATCCGTAATCTTGAGGTGCAGATTGGTCAGCTCTCAAGCATGCTCATAGAAAGGACTGCAGGAACTTTGCCAAGCAACATCGTCACCAATCCGAAAGAACATGTATGTTAGGACATATGTAGTTCAAGTTTGTTAACATATGTCGTTATTTTATGTAGTTGGCTAATCCTTTGACAAAACGCACTTTACTTGTATTTGGGTAGATCTAGGATGTGTTTAATACTTCAAAGAACATGTTTTTCAAGTCTAGTATTAAAGCCATGAAGATTGGACCAAGAAACAAGTGAAGAAAAAGTGTGTACTAAAGCTGGACACCTGGTGGACACCTGCAGATAGCTGCTGGACACCTGCGGATAGCTGCTGGACAGATAGCTATCTATCGAGATATCTATCGAGGTATCTATCGAGATTTAATGAGGCTCGACAGCTGCCCAATCGATCGAGGTATCTATCGAGGTTACGGGAATTCAGATTTTCAGATCTGATTTTTGGGCCAGGCTTTTGTATTTGTGTAGGTTTTCTTTTCTCACAACCCTAGGCATATATAAGACTTATTTTTGAGGCCGTCACACAAGAGAATACAAGGAGAACATATGCAAAAGGTGACCGAAGCTTTATTCTCTCTGAAAGAAGCTACTGTGTCTTTGCGCCTTAGGGTTTTGTAACCAAGTGCTTCTTAATCTTCATTGTTGATGAAGTGAAGAACTTTGCAGCCAACATTCTTCTTCCTCAAGTTGGTGAGTGAGTCACGTACTGGGATTCGTGCAAAGGAGTTAGTCACGTATTGGGATCCGTGCATCAAAGGGTGGCGTTCATATATTGAAGAGTTCAGAGGTTCTGAAGCAGTAGAAGGTTTCTGCTGTGAGTTCATCTACGGGGATTGTAGAGTCTAGGGACAAAGGTTTTATACTAGATCTGAAACTTCTCTTTACTATAGCGGATTGCTTTTCAGGAAGGTTTCCCCCCAGGTTTTTTACTGTGAAACTGGTTGGTTTCATTGGTTTTCCTGGGTCATCATATCTTGTCTTATTTATTTTTCCGCTGCACTTATATTTGACATGATATTGATGTTTGTTTGTTTGTTTTGACAAGTTTTATGCATAATAAATTTAATTAAAAAACTTGAGTTTAAAACTTGTTAATTCTATCAACCGGGGTCTAAATTTCCCATCAATGTAAAGGCAATATCATTGAGAAGTGGACGAACATATGAGGAGCCAAAAGTAACAAATGCAAAACAAGATGAAGCTGTAAATAATGAGGAGTCAGAGATGAAAGAAGTGGAGCAAGCTGAGAAGACTAAGGAGAATGAAAGAGCTTCAAAATCAAAAAAATTCAGGGAAGTTACTTTTGAGACTTATTCCCCTTCAATTTATGATCCACCAATTCCTTTTCCGCAAAGATTAAGAAAAAACAATGTGGATGATCAGTTTTCTAAATTTCTAAGTATATTTAAGAAATTGCATATTAATATTCCTCTTATTGAAGCTTTGGAACAAATGCCTAAATATGCTAAATTTTTGAAGGATATTATATCAAAGAATTGGAAATTGGAGGAGCATGAAACAGTAATGCTGACAGAGGAGAGTAGTGCAATCTTACAAAAGAAGTTACCGCCTAAGCTGAAAGATCCGAGGAGTTTCACTATCCCTTGCACTATAGGAAAATCTTATTTTGATAGAGCGTTATGTGATTTAGGGGCAAGTATTAATCTAATGCCTTTCTCTGTTTTCAGGAAATCGGGTTTTGGAGAAGTAAAGCCGACCACTATCTCTTTACAATTGGCGGATAGATCCATTAAATATCCAAGAGGAGTCATTAAGGACGTATTAGTAAAAGTTGACAAGTTCATCTTCCTGGCTAACTTCATTATTCTTGATATGGATGAGGATGAGGAGATCCCTTTGATATTGGGTCGACCTTTCCTTACGACGGGGAGGACCTTAATTGATGTCCAGCAAGGAAAACTTGTTTTGAGGGTCGGAGAGGATGAGGTCACTTTTGATGTATTTAAGTATATGGAATTTCTTTCTGAGACACATTCTTGTTTTCAAATAAGTGACCGAGACATGATCATGGCCGATGAGACATGCAATTGATTCTCTAAAGTTACCACTTGAGGTATGTCTTACTCGCTCTACACCTGTAAAATTCAATGATGAAGAGATTAAGGAGTGTGAAAGATATTTGGAGGCTACACCACTATTTCCTCTTTCAATGCAACAAAAAGTGGAAGACTTGAAATCATGTCAGCCAACATCTCCACCAGAAGAACCACCTAAACTTGAGCTCAAACTGCTTCCATCAAAGTTAAGATACGCTTTCTTAGGTCCAAACTCTACTCTTCTAGTTATTATTAATAGTTCTTTGAGTGATATAGAGTAGGAAAATTTGCTGAGAATCTTGTGGGAACACAAGATGGCTTTGGGTTGGACCATCTTTGACATCAAAGGAATTAGTCCTTCGATTTGCACGCACAAGATTTTAATGGAGGATAAATATAAACCGATTATCCAACCCCAGAGAAGATTGAATCCATCAATGCAAGAAGTGGTGCATAAAGAAATGCTGAAGCTATTAGATGTCGGAATTATTTATCCTATCTCAGAGAGCGCATGGGTAAGTCTAGTACAAGTCTTCCCAAAGAAAGGTGGAATAACCATGATAAAAAATGGTAATGATGAACTTATGCCAACAAGAATGGTCACGGGATGGCGAGTGTGCATAGATTACAGAAGGCTTAATGATGCAACTCAGAAAGATCATTTTCCTTTACCTTTTATTGATCAAATGCTGGAAAGACTTGCAGGGCATGCTTACTACTGTTTTCTGGATGGATACTCTGGTTATAATCAAATAGCCATCGCGCTTGAAGATCAAGAGAAGACCACTTTTACTTGTCCATATGGAACATTTGCATATAGGCGGATGCCTTTTGGCCTTTGCAATGCGCCAGCCACATTTCAAAGATGCATGATGTCCATCTTCTCGGACATGGTGAAAAAATTTTTAGAAGTCTATGACTTCTTTGTCTTTGGATATTCTTTTGATAATTTTTTGTCTAACTTATCTTCAGTTTTGCAGAGATGCGAGGAGACAAATTTAGTATTGAACTGGGAAAAATGCCACTTCATGGTAGAGGAGGGGATAGTGTTTGGCCACCGCATTTCCTCTAAGGGAATTGAAGTTGAAAGAGAAAAAATAGAAGTGAACGAAAAACTCCCACCACCAGCCAATGTGAAGGGCGTGAGAAGTTTCTTGGGACACGTTGGATTCTACTGACAATTTATTAACGATTTTTTCCAAATTACTAAACCTCTTTGCAATTTGTTGATTAAAGACACTCGATTTGAATTTTCTGATGAATGCTTACATGCTTTTGAAACACTGAAAAAGAAATTAATTTCAGCACCTATAATTGTGTCACCAGATTGGAATTTACCGTTTGAATTAATGTGTGAAGCCAGTGATTATGCTATAGGGGCTATTTTAGGGCAGAGAAAAGATAAAAATTATCATGTTATTTATTATGCAAGTAGGACTTTAACAGAAGCTCAACTGAATTATGCCACTACGGAAAAAAAATTATAAGCAGTTGTTTTTGCTTTTGACAAATTTCGTTCTTACTTGATAGGTTTGAAGGTGATTGTCTACATTGATCACTCTGCTTTGAAGTACTTGCTTGCAAAGAAGGATGCTGAACCAAGATTGCTTCGATGGATTTTGCTTCTACAAGAATTCAATTTGGAGATTAAGGAAAAGAAGGGTACTGAAAATTTGGTGGCGGATCACTTGTCTCGGATGTAGTTTCAAGGTGCGGATGATGAGCAGCAAGTTCAAATAAAAGAAGCATTCCCAGATGAGCATTTGATGGCTATACAAGTTGTTCCATGTTACACCGACATAGTCAACTACCTGGTGTCACAAATTCTACCTCCCAAGATGACATATCAACAAAAGAAGAAGTTCTTCTCCGACTTGAAATATTATTTTTGGGAAGAACCTTTTTTATACCGGCACTGTGCAGACCAGATAATTAGAAGATGTGTGCCCGAGGAGGAGATGGAGAACATTCTCAGACATTGTCGTTCATTGGAAGTTGGTGGCCACTTTGGTGGTGCAAAAACAGTGGCGAAAATTCTACAATCTGGGTTTTATTGGCCATCTATTTTTAGAGATACATTTAAATTTGTTAATTTGTGTGATCATTGTCAAAGAGTTGGAAATATTTCTAGGAAACATGAGATGCCTTTAAACAATATTTTAGTTATTGAGTTATTTGATGTTTGGGGTATAGATTTCATGGGTCCTTTTCCATCCTCATATTCTAACAAATTTATTTTGGTGGCTGTAGATTATGTCTCAAAATGGGTGGAAGCAGTTGCTTTGCCGACTAATGATGTGAGAGTCGTAGTGAATTTTCTACGAAAGAATATCTTCTCCCGATTCGGCACTCCAAGGGCAATAATCAGTGATGGTGGAAAGTATTTTTACAATCACCAATTTGAAGCACTACTGACTAAGTATGGAGTTACACATCACGTGGTGACACCATACCATCCTCAAACGAGCGGACAAGTCGAGGTATCTAATCGAGAGCTGAAGCGTATATTGGAGAAGACAGTGAATATCTCTCGTACAGACTGGGCGAGAAAGTTAGATGATGCTTTATGGGCCTATAGAACAGCATTCAAAACACCAATCGGGATGTCACCATACCGACTCGTTTATGGAAAACCATGCTGTCTACCAGTGGAACTAGAACACAGAGCCTATTGGGCAACAAGAATACTGAACTTTGATCTACAAGCAGCTGGCGAGAAGAGAATATTGCAAATCAATGAGATGGGAAAGCTGCGCTCTCGGTGGTCAGGACCGTTTGTGGTAACCCAAGTTTTTCCTTATGGGGAGGTTGAAGTCCATCATGAACAAAAAGCAACATTTAAAGTAAATGGACAAAGATTAAAACCCTATATGGATGGAGATTTTTACTCAGAAAAATGCTCCATTGATCTCATATGTAAAAAAAGGATGAAAAGATAATGTCTAGCTACAGATGTTAAATAAAGCGCTTTTGGGAGGCAACCTAAGTTTTTCATTTTTTTTTTTTTTTTTGTGTTTGTTTTGATTTTCTTATTTACTTATTTATTTATTTATTTCTTCCATTTTGTAGGAATAAGGAGAGCACAAAAACCTTCACTAGGTACACAGCTGGACCTCAAGGAAAAATATTCAATTAGAAGTCAGGGGAGCATCTCTTCTCCTTTCTCATTATTTTATTTAGTTTTTCTTCCTTTTTCCCATTGAGGACAGTGTGAAATTTAAGTTTGGGGGAAGGGAATTTATTTTATTTATTCAAAAAAAAAAAAAACTTTCTTTTGCCTAGCTTGAGGTTTGTGTTTTAAGTTTGTTATACTACTCTTGCTTAAAGAATTTCATTGCTTTCATGCTTAATTCATTGCACATGCACGTAGTCACTCAGACATAACTTGTTGTTGAAGGATAAAAATGATTAGAAAATCTTGATGAAAACAATGTGGAGATTGAAACCCTAGTGAGTTTTGAACCAATCATTATGTTTGGAGAGTTATTTATTTATTTTTCTAATCTTACAGTTCATTTGGAAGTGCGTAACATATTTCCCTTGTTGTAGTCTCATTGTTCTTTCTTTTGGCCAATAAAAAAAAAATGATTTTATGCCACACTTGAACCTTTTGAAGTCATTAATGTTGAATGAACTATACTAGTCTTTGAGAGATGAGATTAGACCATTTTTGTCTACTTTGAGCCATATATGTGTTTTTCTTTTCTTTTTTTATACATTATCGCTAGTCACCCCATTGAGCCTTTTAAATAGCCTTTCTTTCTTAAAGCCCTTGTTCATAGTGTTTCAAGATGGAATTTGATCAGATTGTATCAATATGGTGGTTTGTACGAGAATTCAAAGAAGAAAAGAAAAAAGAAGAAAAAAAAAAAGAAGAAAAAAAATTGTACAGAGTTCCATTTACTCCAATGTTTTGAGTTGCTTAGTAACTAGGGGTATTCATTACCAATGTTTACTCTTATGTCAAGCAGTAACTTGAAATATGAGTATGCAAAAGCACTTCAAGTTTGTGACTTGTTGAGTAACTGGGTGCATCCATCACAAATGCCTGCATTCACGTCAAAAGATAAGTGATGACTTAAAGTAAGAAAAAAAAAAGTAAATAAAAAAGGGTGCTCATCAAATTTTGAGAAGTGAAATGTAAAGGAGTATTGCTTTGAAGAAGAAAGTTGAAAAAAAACATGTTGAATGGAAATTCCAAAAAGAGTTGACATTCTGACAAATCTTGAAAACACTTCTTATATTTACCTTTACCCATTTTTATTCCCTTCACTTTTACCCTACATTACGTCCTAATAAAGTCCTTATTTGATCTTGAAGATTGTGCAGTTCAGATATTGATATAACTTAATAAAAATTGTGGTATAAATTCTTTTTGGCATCTTTTCATGAGATTACTTGTTCTTTCTTGATTAAGAATTTTTCATGTGATTTATATGTGAGATTTTTTATTTTGCTTACATTATTCCACTCACATATATTGTTGAGAGTGTTACACCCCATTTCAGAGTAATTTCATTTATTGAGTGATAATACCGGAAAGGTTTGAGTTGAAGCATACTTTCAAATAGAAATTCGAGTCAATTTTATTCTAAAACTAAGAGCATATTTGGGTTGGCTACCACTTTTCACTCACAATGAGTTTTGATGGCATGAGAAATTTCTTTAGCATTTGTAGTATTTTTGAACTTGAACTAATTCTCTTAGCAAAAGGCAATTGAAATTAAAAAAAAAAATTGATTTTCTTTGTTTTGTTTATTTTAGTATTCATTCTCAGAATTTTGTGGGTATATTCCCTGCAAACCCTCACGAGACTACAACTTGTCCACTAGTGTAAGCTAGGGGTTTAAAGGCTTGTTGCATACGCTAAATGCAATCGAAATTTCCAGCGAACATGGATTAGTTAGGATATTTTCTTTGTTTTGTTGTACTCTTTATCTGTTTTGCTCGAGGACTAGAAAAATGTAGGTTTGGGGGTATTTGATGTGCATGAAATATATACAATAAAGTACTCACATATTAAATAGTTTAATTTAATTCAGATAGTAGAACGTTCCATTTATTTTCAATTTTCCAAATAGTAATTGATTTAGTGAATTTCGGTATTCAATAATATAGTTAATCTCTGTGGGTTCGACATTCGTTTTCTAAAAACACTTTACTACTTGTTACGATTCTGTGCACTTGCAGATTATTTTACGCGAACACACTTCATTAATAACATCATTATGATTTGCCAAAATTTGTAAAAGCTCAAGGAAATTTCCTTTATCACTTGAATCAGCAGATTCATCATGACCACGAAAAGCTAATTCCCGTTGCAAAAGGAATCTTATGCAATCAACTATTGCATTTAATTGAGTCTGATATTCAATTTTGTCTTGATTTGACTGCTTAACAAAAACATTTTGAATGAGTTGATTTTGCTTCATTGGATTTTCACCATCCTTAAGAGCTTGGTTATAGGCACTATTAACACCTCCAAAATGTAGGTCTAGCTTTTCTTTCTTATTCCATATATTGAATCCCTTTGTCACAAAACTATCACCTCCAGATTGCATACCAACATCTTGTCTAAAGAGGTAACAATATAAACAATATGTAGCATCCTTTTCAATACTATATTCCAACCAACTTTCATACTCTTTAAACCATTTAGGATTAAATCGACACATAAGTCCACCAATTTTTGTTTAAGGAAAATCATGTTCATAAGGTTGAAATGGTTTATTTTTTGTAAATAATATCTTCTTATATCATCTCGAACATTAGGATGATAAAATGAAATCTTTTTTCGTAGCCCAGGGTCCGAAGGAAGATTGTTCACATCAACAAGACCATGCTTAGAAGATGAATCTTGAGTAGAAGATCAACAAGACCATGCTTAGAAGATGAATCTTGAGTAAGATATGAATCTTGGGTAGAAGATGAATCTTGCGGCCTACGAGGTTTCCTTATTACAAATTTGTCCATAGTACTAGCAAAAGAATAAAAAATAAACTTTATTATCTGACATATTTTTTGCTAATACAATAAATATATTAATTATTGTTGTTAAGTGAATTTTTTGCAATTCTTTAATTTATAAGCTTACAATTTTTTAAATATTTTATATTTTTATTTTCTTTAGTGTTAATGTATTGACCAAGTCACATAGCCAACAACCACTCACAACTCACATTCAACAAAATTAAAAAACTACTCACATGTCACAAATTAGTCAAGTAGTCAAAGTGATAAGTCATAACTCAACTTTACAGTCTTTATATCAAATCAATAAAACTTCCAGCAACTCTGCAACATGCCAACACCCAGCAGTAATGAAACTCAAACTCAAGTACTCAACAACCATAAAAGTAATAAGTCCTATAAGTCTATAACCCATTAACCCCCACAGGCCCACGCACAGTCACACACATGGTCAAACTTTTCACTTTAGAGACTCAAAACTCAAGTTGAGTTACTCAAATATCAAAAGTTCAAAACATAGTTCTAACGCCACAGCTTCCACACACACACGGTCTAAGATTCAAAAACTCAACCAAAAAAAAAAAAAAAAATCAAAGGATAACTCCACGCACACATTCGGTGATTCACTCACGTAGATTTAGTAAAATAGCATATCAAAACACTATAAACACACTCTCACAGTAAAAGAAAGAGAGCAGTGAAAGAAAGAGAGCAAGAGAGAGCTGAAAAACCAGATCAAGCGGCGGGAGATTTTGTATGTAATGTAGAGGCTGCCTTTTTAGTTTTTCCTTTGGGTTTGGAGAATGCAAAAGGATAATGAGAGATTTTGGAGGTTAGGCAGCTAGAAATTATTAGGTTTTATTTGACCCCCCCTTTTTTTTTTTAATGATTTTTCAAAATTTGATTTATGGGCTTTTTATTTCTGAGATTAAAGACCAAAATTTTCTTTTGGACTTCTTTTTTTTCTTTTTTTTTTTATTTTTTTTTTTGTCCCGGAGTTTAAGTTGGGCTTTGAAAAATAAAGGGGTTAGGTTGTGAGGGGGTGCAAATTTGTATTGCAAGGGGTTCAAAATAATTTTTTTTCTTAAAATATCATATATATATATATATATATAAATTTTTGGGTCAGGGGTTCATTTGAACCCACTGACTATAATGTACCGCTGCCGTTGGGACAAGTGCCCAAATAGCAGTCTCCATTATCTATGTTGTGATGTAACTAGGTAAAATGCGTGGAGAATAGTGTTATAATGTTTGAGAATATTGGTAAATTTGATAGGCCACAAACGCATTGACCCCTTGTGATGAATTAAATTGATTAATTAGTCAAGTTATTAATTAATCAAATTAACATGCAAATAGCGTGATAGCACAAATAAATCACCAATAAGCTAAAGTATGTAGCAGAAAATAAATTAACACGGTGATTGTTTACGAATGGGGAAAACCTACACGGAAAAAACCCTACCGGGTGATTTTAAGGTCACCACTGCCGAAACTCCACTATTATCACAACAAGCGGTTACAAGTAAAGGAATCCCAAGTACCTTACCAACCTACAGTTGAACCCTCACCCCAATACCCGATTAGACTTGTTCTGTAGTGACAATTTCTCCTTTTGATGCACGGCTCCCAAGTACGTGACTAACCAATTGTGTGGATCCCAGTACGCGACTTCAATCACCAATTAGAGAGAGTTGTTGGCTACAAAGTTTTTCAATTCATCCACACGATGAAGATCAAGAAGATGCTTGGTTACAAAACCCTACGGTGCACATTACACAACAACTTTTTCACAAGAGATGAACTAGGGCATGAACTTTGTCTCAAGTCACAAATTGCTTGAACCAAGGTTTCTCAATGCTTATGCAACTTGTGTATTCTTTGACGGCCCTTAAAATAATCCTTTTATATGTCTAGAGTTAAAAGAAAAGAAGTCCCAAAGACATATGTACGGATTGGAACCAAAATAGAACTTGGAATCTATTTTTCTTAAATCTCAACAGCTAGAGGTGTCAAGGTGCTGTCGAGCCTCGGGGCTGAACAGCTTCTTAAAGCTCGATAGATGTAGCTGTTGAGCCAAGTGTTATGCTTTAAAATCTGACACTTCTTCAACTTGAATCTTGGACAACTTGCATGACTTTAACACTTGATTTTGAAACCTTGTTTCTTGAAGTATTAAAAACATCCCAGAGCTACCCAAATACAAGCTTAGTGCGTTTTGTCAAAGGATAAGCCAATTACATAAAAGAATGACATATGTTCAACACAACTTGAAACACATATGTCCTAACAATATCCCCCTTTGGAAATCTGTGACAAAACCACAACAAATAAATGAAAATATGAGAGAAGTCATAAATCACTCAACTCATATTCACTTGTTGAATACAATAAAATCTATCCTAACACAAACTCTTGAAAAACTTTGCAAGAAGAGAGTTTATGGCAAGTAGACTTTGACAACTTGTATTTCTGAAACACTTTAAACAAAACACATCAAGGCATCTTTATGTGAAGTAGAAATAATAGATTGCATACAAATATAAGAAGCATGTGTATAAAGAAAGAAAAGAAACAACACATGAAAAGGTAGGTGAAAGAAAAACATACATCATCATATGTATATCAAAGACAAGCACAATGTATGTAAACAATAGTCACAAGACCTAAGGTACAAGAACAAAGTATCTCCAAAAAGAAAGAAAAGAAAAGATACATATAGTCATCACTACATCCGTCAAAACAACAACACTCTCCCTATAAAAAATGTCCTATACAAGCTCTCCCCCTAAGAATGACTACTCTCATAACCCAAAACTACTTCCCCTTTTTGTCACGAGTGACAAAGGGTAGAGTGTCAAGTAAACATCTTATCGATAAAGCTAGCATCGCCATCATCATCATCTGAAGCATCATCATCATCCTCAGTCGCAGAAGCCACTGGAGGTGGTGGAGAAGAAGCCTCAAGAGCAAAATTGCCCATGGTCGCCTATCGTCGAGCAATGTGACCAACACGAACATTCACCTGATACAACTCTGTAGAGAGTGTATCGAGACGAGCATCCATGCGCTGAAGTTGCACCATGATATCTCCTAGTGACACATTGCTCGACAAAGAGGAGGGAGCAGATGTGGCTCAAGTAGACCTAGATGGAGCTGGACAGGAGGAAGGAGCTGCTGAATCCGTTCATTGCGACCTAAACTGCGCCTCACTACATTTTACGGTAGCAGAATCTATGGCAACCATGGCATGGAAGTGGTCGGACACGAGAAAAGGGATGGAGAAATGGCCTAAAATCCTCGTGATAACAGAAGGAAAGATGAGCTTATCACAGGTAGCCGTATCCCTATAGACATCTATGATAAAGAAAATGAAATGTGAAGGAAGGTCTATAGTGAAGTGCTCTAGAAGACACAACAAAAACCGAGCACGAGACTTTGTGATGGAGTTATAGTGAGAGAGTGGGTGCAGAACAAAAGTCATCACCATGTTCATGGAATGAGGACCCTTAGCAAAAGGCTGACATGGTGTAAATTGATGCTCACCCCAATCAAAAGGGCGCTCACAAAAAGCAGAAATCATCTCGTCTTCGGACACAGTCTGTAGACGCTCACAACCGAGGTAGTCAGGATGTGCGACCCTTGAAACATGAAGCACATTGGAAACCAACTCCAGTGTGACTACAATGTGCGTACCTCGAACGCGAGTGTGAAAGAGAGGTATTGAAGAATTAATTCCATGCATGTTGGGGTAAAACTCCTGTATCAGCACTAAAGGACAAGTGACCCGGACATCACACAGTGACTCTTAACCCCGACTGTGAATGACATCAGGTAGGTCGGTGTCGGCAAAGTCTGCCAAAATAACTTGGCGTTCCGAATGAACTCCTCGTTTAGAAAAGTTCTCCGAGAAGCCCTGTTGGGCTTTCTCATCACGAAACTGAATAAAGGAAGGAGTAGAATTCGAAGATGAAGATGCCTTAGAACGAAGAGGGTTCTGGGACGGAATGGACTTATGTTTTGGTGCCATAGACACTACTAACGTAAACAAAAAGAGAGGGAGAAGGAAAGAAACACTCAGAAAAGATCTAAAGACAATTCAAATGTAACAAGTATATTGAAAAGAAAGAACGTATGCATGGGGAATGCATGAACATGTGACATGCAAAAAGAAAAACATCATTGGCTCAGCTCAATCCAAACCTATCAGCATACAACAAGTTTGCACACATCTAAATGCATGAATATGTTGTTAGAATGCTAATGTGTTGCAATGCATGGAGTTTTAAGATCAAATCTACAAAACTCATCCCAAAAATTGTTACAAAAACTCATCACTTTTGAAAACCCCAAAATTTTTCAAAAACCCCAAAACATGAAATGCATGTAAATGAATGAGATAGGAAGCTTACCAAGTGAAGAAAACTTGAAGGAAGCTTGAAGAAACCTTTAGGAAGAGATTTGGAGTAAGTGAGAGAGGTTTTTGAGGAGAAAGATCAAAGGTATTGAGAGAGAGATCGAGAGAAATGAGAAATGGATAGTGCAGAACCTATATATACAGGTTCAGTAATTCTTGACTGATGCAGGTTTCGAGAGGTGTCAAGCCATCTATTGAGGTAGGTGTCGAGAAAAACAACGTCGACTAATACAAGTGTCGAGAAAAAACACAAAGACATGAAAAGATTCTCGATTGATCCACCAGCTGTCGAGAAGCTATCGAGAGGACAGAAACTTCCTCGATCGATCCACCAGGTGTTGAGAAGCTGTCGACATTGCTATAAGAAAAAGCTAAGAAGCTCGACAGACAGCCAGGTATCGAGGAGGTGTCGAGCTAGCTTTTAAAGGCAGTTTTTCGAGAAGAAAAAAACACAAATATGAATGCAATCACGCATGCAACTCAACCAATGATCCAATCAACATATTAAGCTCTCAAAAACATCTTTCAACAATAATTTTAAGCACATGGATCCCAAAACACACACACACACACACACACACACACACACTAAACAAATCTAACTAATTTTATATGCCAAAAATAAGTCAAGATAGTTTAGTGAGCATACATCAACACATGTAAACCTTGTGATGGCCAAATCATATTGTACCTACACATGTATCAAAAATACCAAAGAGTATTGCGTGTTATGTGTGAAAAACGTCGCAAGATTTCATAAGTGTCTCAAAGTTATAACGATTTGAGATATGAGAAAATTTCTTTAACTCACACACAATCATAACTGTTTGATAGGGACTATCGCCTTCGAGGTACATCCTATAACTCCCACGTCTCCTAAAAAACACGCTTGCAATCTTATTTTAAAGCATTTTGTTCTTTTTGCTTTTTATTTCTTTGCATATTTTCTTTTATTAAGCATATCATGTATGGGCATATAAGAGAGAAAAGAAATACCCAATTATGTTAAGTTTTTTGATATTGCACTTTTGCTATGCTGAAGCATATAGATGTCATTTCATGATTGGCAGGTAACAATGGTGATATAGTTAATGTTAGGACATATGTAGTTCAAGTCTGTGAACATATGTCGCTATTTTATGTAATTGGCTTATCCTTAGACAAAACGCACTTTACTTGCAATTGGATAGATTTAGGATGAGTTTAACACTTCAAGAAACAGTGGTTCAAGGTTAAGTGTTGAAGCCGTCAAAGTCTGTCCAAGAAACAAGAAAGGAAGTGCAGGTTTTTAAAGCTCGACACATACCTCGACAGATGCATCTATCGAGCTTTAAAGAAGCTATTTTTACCCGAGCCTCGACAGCTTCTCGACACCTCTCGACACCTCTATCTGTCGAGAATTAAAGAAAACAGATTTCCAAGTCTGTTTCAAGTCTAATCCGTGAGTGTGTCTTTGGGACTTCTTTTCTCCTAACCCTAGACATATAAAAGGATTATTTTAAGGGCCGTCAAGAAAGGAAGCAGAAGATACAAGTTGCACATTCTTTGAGAACTTGTTGCTCATGCAATTTGTGATCAGAAAGACAAAGTTCGTGCCTTAGTTCATCTCTGATGATTTGAAGAATTTTGCAGCCAACTCTCTCTCTCTCTAGTTGGTATTTAAAGTCGCGTACTGGGATCCGCGCATCTGGTTAGTCACGTACTTGGGAGCCGTGCATTGAAAGGAGAAACTGTCACTACAGAACAAGTCCAATTGGGTATTGGGGTAAGAGTTCAACTGTAGGTTGGTGAGGTACTGGGATTCCTTACTTGTAACTGCTTGTTGTGATAATAGTGGAGTTTCGGGAGTGGTGACCTTAAATCACCCGGTGGGGTTTTTGCCGTAAGGGTTTTCCCCATTCGTGAACAAATCACCGTGTTATTTATTTTCCGCTGCTTAACTTAGTTTGGTGATTTGTTTGTGCTGCCACGTGATATTGCATGTTAATTTGATTAATTAAAAACTGGGCTAATTAATTAATCTAAGTTATCACAAGGGGTCAATGCATTTGTGGCCTGTCAAGTGGTATCAGAGCAAGCACACTCTGATTAGGGTTTAATCTTTTGTGTGTGATCCATTTGACCCCTGCTGTCATGGATAGAGGACAATCTCTTATTATACCTCCTTTATTTGATGGCACTAACTATGCATACTGGAAAGTACGCATGAGAGTTTTCTTGCAGTCTTTAGATGAGAAAGTGTGGCAAGCTGTGGAGATAGGCTGGATCAAGCCTACAGAAGCGCTGGCCGACTGGGATGATGCTAAGATCAAGGCGACAAACTTCAATAGCAGAGCATTGAATGCCCTATTCAGTGTAGTCACCAATGAGGAGTTCAAGAAAATTTCCTCAACTGAAACTGCTAAGGAAGCATGGACCATCCTCCAGACAACCTATGAGGGCACCAAGGCTGTCAAAGATTCAAAGCTGCAAAGGCTCACCACACGTTTTGAAGAAATTAAGATGGAAGAGGATGAGTCGTTTGATGAGTTCTATGCCAAGCTCAAGGACATAGTAAACTCAGCCTTTAATCTTGGGGAAACCATCCCTGAACCCAAGATAGTAAGGAAGGTGCTCAGATCGCTGCCCGAGAGATTCCATGCTAGGATCATGGCGATCGAAGAGTCGAAGGATATTGACAGAATTCCTTTGACTGAGCTGGATGGAAACTTGCAAACCTATGAGTTAGGGCTGACTAGGTTAGGCAAGTCAAGCAAGGGCAAGAGTTTGGCACTAAAGGCCAAGAGCAGTGATACGGATGACTCGTCAGATGATGAAGATTCCAAGATGAAGTCCTACATCACAAGGCAATTCAAGAAGTTTATGAAGAATGCCAACGGAAAGGGCTTCAACAAAGACCGTAGACAATCCAGTTCTTCACAATTCAAGAATTCAGATAAAGGGAAGAAGGATGTCAAGGATGGCGGTCAGTACACTGTTCCCCCTGGACCAAAATGCTTCGGGTGTCAAGGCTTCGGACACATGAAACAAGAGTGTCCTACGTACCTCAAGAGCATAGGGAAGAGCAAGGCACTTGCTGTTACCTTAAGCAACACAGAGCCCGAGGACGATTCCGAAGATGAAGACGACGGAATCTTGAATGCCTTCACTGCCACTGTTAATCCTACTGGTGGGGTAACTGAAAAAGTGGATGAAGAAGAAGAATTGGTGGATTCCAAGTGTGAAATTATGGATGAGCAAGATGATATCCATACCGCCTATGAGAAGCTATACAAGCTTTCTGAGAAGCATGAGAAACTCTATAGGCTGGCCACCAAGAAGCTTAGTGATGTGGAACTCAATCGTGAGGAGCTGTCCACAAAGGTTGATGAAGCAAATCAAACCATTGGAGCACTGAGGTTCGAGAACAATTTCTTGGTTGAAAGGACCAAGAAGCTTGAAGCGGAGTTGTTTCAAGTCAGAGCACAACTGGAGAGGACGTCAAGTGCTAAACTGGACGAGATGCTGAGTGCTTAGAGATATTCTTCAGATCGTACTGGATTGGGGTATGAATTCTCTCTCTCTCTAATACTCCTACTTCTAGTACTACTGTGTTTGTTCCACCTGCTAATAACATTGAAAATGAAGAAAAGAATGTTAAAACTGAATTAGTTAGTGAGAACGTAGACAAGGGCAAGTCCATCCTAGGAGCACCCCCTAAAATTGAGAAAAGGGAATCTAGAAATCCTAGGACTAAGAAGACTAACACTCAAAAGGCCAAACAGAAGAAACCGCATCTCTGTTATCATTGTGGTGTTGCCGGTCACACAAGACCTAATTGCTACAAGTGGCGTGCCACTCAACAAAGCAATGGCACAATAGCATTTGGGAGCCAGAATCAGCTTCAGTCTTCTCTCGCTCCAATTGGAGACATTCTTAAAGCCCTCATGTTCCTTTCGAACTTGAACGGGCTAAACTCTTCTCCCTCATCACTGGTTCAAGAGTCGACCAAAAGGAAAGGTTCTTCCAAGGTGTGGAAGGTAAAGGGATTTAAGTGATTTCAGTCACTTCTTCTTCTCTCTTCTTTTTGTGTGTGTTGCATTACTTGTGTGTTTCTTTACTGTTTTGAGTCAGTCTAGTTTTATGCATTGTTTTGCTTTACATGTTTTTGTTTGTGTGTTTTCAGTTTTGTGTTTTATTTTTGCTTCTCTAATAAAAAATAAAAAATAAAAAATTGAAAAATTGAAAAATACAAAAACAGTGTGAGTTAGTGTGCATTAGTTCATGTGAACTTTTGATATGGCCATTGAAACAGGGTTTTCTAAACTTTGTATCACCTATAGCTTAGATGAGCATTCTTCTGCACAACTAAGCAAGTGAGCTTTGTAGCTCTTTGTTTGTGATGAGTAAGGTTAAGTGATCTCTTCTTCTTAACACTCATATCACTCTTTTTGACGGGTTGAACTAGAAAATCCTAAGAGAAAGGCATAAATAACCATCTCACCACTGTTACTCGCTAATCATAATATGACATCTGTATGTTTCGGCATAGCAAAAGTGCAATGTCAATGAAACCTGTATGCTTCGACATAGCAAAAGTGCAGTGTCAAAAGCTTAACATAATTGGGTATTTCTTTTCTTTTTCTTGTATGCCCATGCATGATATGATTGTTAAAAAGAAAATATGCAAAGATATAGAAAGCAAAAAGATCAAAAATGCTTTAAAATATGGTTGCAAGCGTGTTTTCTAGGAGATGTGGGAGTTATAGGATGTACCTCGAAGGTGATAGTCCCCATCAAACGGTTATGATTGTGTGTGAGTTAAAGTGATTTTCTCATATCTCAAATCGTCATAACATTGAGACACTTATGCAATCTTGCGATGTTCTCACACACAGCACGCAACACTCTTTGCTATTCTTGATACATGTGCAGGTACAATGTGATTTGGCCATCACAAGGTTTACATGCTTTAATGTATGCTCACTAAACTGTCTGGACTTGTTTTTGAAATATAAAATTGGTTAGACTTGTTTAGTGTGTGTGTGCGTGTTTTGAGATAAATGAGCATCAATTTTCTTGTTGAGAGATGATTTTGAGAGCTTAATGTGTTGATTGGATCCTTGGTTGAGTTGCATGCATGATTGCATTCATGTCTGTGTTTTTCGTCTTTTGAAAAACTGTTTTTAAAGGCATCTCGACACCTCCTCGATACCTCTCGACACATAGGCTATCTGTCGAGATCCTTAGACTCTTTCTTATCACAGTCTCGACAGATACCTCGACACTTGCTGGATCGATCGAGAAACTTTCTGTCTGCTCGATAGCTTCTCGATAGCTGCTGGATCGATCGAGGTTACTTCTTGTTTGTTTCTTCTTCCTCGATACCTGATCTCGATAGCTTCATCTGTCCATGTGTATTTCTCGACACATGACCTCGACAGCAGGCTCGACACCTCCCGTTAGCATCATCTGTCGAGAATTACTGAGAGGCTATATATTGAGCATTCGCGATTTGTCTTCTCACTTGCTCGATCTCTCTCCCTCGAAACCTCTGTTCTCTCTCTCAAAATCTCTCTTTTTCCCTCCAAACCTCTTCTTAAGGCGTTTTTAAGTGTTCCTTGCGATCTTCAACTCTTGGTAAGCGTCTTATCCCTCATATTCATGCATTTCATTGTTTTAAAACCCTAGGTTTTGTGTTTTTGAAAATTTTTGGGAGTTTTCAAAATTGTTGAGGTTTTCATGAAATTCTTGGGTTGGTTTGATAGTTTTGATCTTCAAAATCACATGCATTGCATCACATTCGCATTCTAATTGTATTTTCATGCATTTAGATGTGTGCCTATCGATTGTGTGCTGTTAGGTTTGGATTGGGCTGAGCCCATGATGGTTTTATGTTGCATGTCACATGTTCATGCATTCTCCATGCATACGTTCTTTCTTTTCAATATTATTCTGCCAATATTGAACTGTTTGGAACTTTTCTGTGTGTCTCTTTCTCTTTCCCCCTCTCTATGGTTGCGTTAGTAGTGTCTATGGCATCTAAACGTAAGTCCATTCCGTCCCAGAACCCTCTGCGTTCTAAGGGACAGTCTTCCTCTGACTCACCCCTCTTTCTATTCGGTTCCGTGATGAGAAAGCCCATAAGGACTTCTCGGAGAACTTTTCTAAACGCGGTGTTCATTCGGAACGCCACGTTGTCCTGGCAGACTTTGCCGACACCGACCTTCCCGATGTCATTCACTCTCGGGGATGGGAGTCACTGTGTGACGTCCCGGTCACATCTCCTCTCGTGTTGATACAGGAGTTTTACTCCAACATCCACGGGATAGATTCTTCAGTACCTCTTTTCTACTCTTGCGTCCGAGGTACGCGCTTTTGTGTCACCCCAGAGTTAGTCTCTGAGGTTCTTCATGTCCCTAGGGTGGATCATCCTAATTACCCTAGCTGTGAGCGTCTCTAGACTGTGTCCAAAGACGAGATGATCTCGGCGTTCTCTGAGCATCCGTCCTCTTGGGGAGATCATATGTACACACCATGTCGACCTTTTGCTAAAGGTCCTCGCTTTCTTAACATGGTGATGACTTTTGTTTTGCACCCACTTTCTCACTATAACTCTATCACAGAGCCTCGCGCTTGATTTTTGCTGTCCCTCTTAGAGGATCTTTCTATAGACTTTCCTTCACACTTTATCTTTTCCATCATAGATGTCTATAGAGATACGGCCACCCGTGATAAGCTCATTTTCCCTTCTGCTATCACGAGGATCCTGAGCCGTTTTTCCATCCCTTTCCCCTCGTCCGATCCTTACCACGTCATGTCTGCCATAGACGCCGCTACCGTAAAATGTAGCGAGGCACAGTTCCGATCGCGATAGACAGATGGTGCCACTCCTTCTACTCGTCCGGCCACCTCCAGATCAGCTCGTGCGTCTGCTTCTTCCTCCTCGAGCGACGTCACATTAGGAGACATCATGGCGCAGCTACAGCGCATGGATGCTCGCCTAGATACCCTCTCCACGGAGTTGTATCAGGTGAACGTCCGTGTTGGTCGCATCGCCAGACGACAGGCGACCATGGGCGGCTTTGCTCCAGAGGCTTCTCCTCCCCCACCTAATGTGTCGACTGAGACCGAGGCTGATGACGATGGCGATGATGATGATGCTTCCGACGATGATGATGATGGAGATGCGAGCTCTTCGGATAAGATGTCTACTTGACACTCTACCCTTTGTCACTCGTGACAAAAAGGGGGAGTAGTTTTGTATGAGAGTAGTCATACTTAGGGGGAGTGTTAGCATAGGACATTTTTGTTAGGAGGAGTGTGGTTTGAGGGATGTAGTGAGGTGATCATATGTATTTCTTTTCTTTTCTCATCTGTTTAGAGATACTTTGATCATGTATTGACATACATTGTATTTATTCTCTTTTTATATATGATGATGTATGTTTTTCTTTCACCTACCTTTCATGTGTTGTTTCTTTTCTATCTTTATACACATGTTTCTTTACTTGCACGCAATCTATTATTTTTGTTTTACACAAAGATGCCTTGATGTGTTTTGTTTATAAGTGTTTCAGAAATACAGGTTGTCAAAGTATTCTTGCCATAAACTCTCTTCTTGCAAAGTTTTTCAAGAGTTTGTGTTAGGATAGATTTTACTGTATGTAACAAGTGAATATGAGTTGAGTGATTTATGACTTCTCTCATATCTTCATTTGTATGTTGTGGTTTTGTCACGGATTGCCAAAGGGGGAGATTGTTAGGACATATGTAGTTCAAGTCTGTGAACATATGTCGCTATTTTATGTAATTGGCTTATCCTTAGACAAAACGCACTTTACTTGTAATTGGGTAGATTTAGGATGAGTTTAACACTTCAAGAAACAGTGGTTCAAGGTTAAGTGTTGAAGCCGTCAAAGTCTGTCCAAGAAACAAGCAAGGAAGTGCAGGTTTTTAAAGCTCGACACATACCTCGACAGATGCATCTATCGAGCTTTAAAGAAGCTGTTTTTGCCCGAGCCTCAACAGCTTCTCGACACCTCTCGACACCTCTCGACACCTCTATCTGTCGAGAATTAAAGAAAACAGATTTCCAAGTCGGTTTCAAGTCTAATCCGTGAGTGTGTCTTTGGGACTTCTTTTCTCCTAACCCTAGACATATAAAAGGATTATTTTAAGGGCCGTCAAGAAAGGAAGCAGAAGATACAAGTTGCACATTCTTTGAGAACTTGTTATTCATGCAATTTGTGATCAGAAAGACAAAGTTCGTGCCCTAGTTCATCTATGATGATTTGAAGAACTTTGCAGCCAACTCTCTCTCTCTCTAGTTGGTATTTGAAGTCGCGTACTGGGATCCGCGCATCTGGTTAGTCACGTACTTGGGAGCCGTGCATTGAAAGGAGAAACTGTCACTACAGAACAAGTCCAATTGGGTATTGGGGTAAGAGTTCAACTGTAGGTTGGTAAGGTACTGGGATTCCTTACTTGTAACTGCTTGTTGTGATAATAGTGGAGTTTCGGGAGTGGTGACCTTAAATCACCCGGTGGGGTTTTTGCTGTAAGGGTTTTCCCAATTCGTGAACAAATCACCGTGTTATTTATTTTCCGCTGATTAACTTAGTTTGGTGATTTGTTTGTGCTGCCACGTGATATTGCATGTTAATTTGATTAATTAAAAACTGGGCTAATTAATTAATCTAAGTTATCACAAGAGGTCAACGCATTTGTGGCCTGTCAGTTAATTAGACCTTTCTCTTAGGATTTTCTAGTCCTACCTGTCAAAAAGAGTGATACGAGTGTTAAGTACAAAAGATCAGTTAACCTTACTCATCACAAACAAAGAGCCACAAAGCTCACTTGCTTAGTTGTGCATAAGGATCTCATCTAAGCTACAAGAGATACAAAGTTTAGAAAGCTCTGTTTCAATGACCATTTTAAGGTTCACAAGAACCAATGTACATATACACACACTATTTTTGTATTTTTCAATTTTTTATTTTTATCTGAGTAGCAAAAAATAAAACATAAACTGAAAAAAAAAAAAAACAAAAACATGTTTAACAACGTAAAACAATGCATAAAACTAGACTGATTCAAAATAGTAAAGCAACACACACAAGTAATGCAAAAAAAAAAAAAAAAAAAAAACAAGAAGGGACGTGAAAAACATCACTTAGAACCCTTTTCCTTCCACACCTTGGAAGAACCTTTCCTTTTTCCAAACCTTTGAACCGGTGATGAGGGGGAAGGATTGAAACCGTTCAAGTTCGAAAGGAACATGAGGGCTTTAGGAAGATCTCCAAGTGGAGCAAGAGAGGTTTGAAGCTGATTCTGGTTCCCAGATGCTATCATGCCATTGCTCTGCTGAGTAACTAACCATTTATAGCAATTTGGTCGAGTATGACCGGCAATACCATAATGTTGACAGGATGCTGCTTCTTCTGTTTAGGCTTTTGAGAGTTATCCTTCTTAGTCCTAGGGTTTTTAGTTTCCTTATTCTCAAGCTTAGGGGGTGCTCCTAAGATGGACTTACCCTTGTCTAGGTTCTCACTAGCTAATTCAGCTTTAACATCAATGTTCTCAATTTTAATGTTATTAGCAAGAGGAACAAAAACAGTGGTACTAGCAGAAGGAGTATTAGAGGAAGAGAATTTATACCCTAATCCTGTTCGATCAGAAGCAGATTTCTGAATGCTGAGCATCTCATCCAGTTTTGCACTTGATGTTCTCTCCAATTGAGCTCTGACTTGAAATAGTTTTGCTTCAAGCTTCTTGGTCTTCTCAGCCAGGAAATTGTTCTTGAATCTCAGTGCCACAATAGTCTGATTTGCTTCATCAAATTTAGTGGAAAGCTCCTCACGGTCAAGTTCCACATCATTAAGCTTCTTGGTGGCCAGCCCATATAGTTTCTCATGCTTTTCAAAAAGCTTGTACAGTTTCTCATAGGCGGTATGGATATCATCTTGTTCATCCATCGTTTCAAACTTAGCATCCATCAATTCCTTTTCTTCATCTACATCTTTAGTAATCCCTTCAGTAGGATTAACAGTGGTAGTGAAGGCATTCAAAATTCCGTCATCATCATTGTCGGGATCATCCTCGGTCTCAATGTCGCTCAAGGTAGCAGCAAGTGCCTTGCTCTTCCCAATGCTCTTGAGATATGTGAGACACTTTTGTTTCATGTGACCAAAACCTTGACACTTGAAGCATTTAGGTCTAGTGGGAACAGTGTATTGACCGCCATCTCTAGTATCCTTCTTCCCTTTATCTTGGCTTTTAAACTGAGAAGAACTGGATTGCCAACGGTCCTTGTCAAAGCCTTTTCCATTGGCATTTTTCATGAATTTTTTGAATTGCCTGGTGATGTAGGACCTCATCTTAGAATCTTCATCGTCTGAAGACTCATCTGTCTCATTGCTCTTGGCTTTCAGTGCCATGCTCTTGCCTTTATTTGACTTGCCCATTCTTGTCAACCATAGCTCGTAGGTTTGCAGATTACTAACCAGTTCTATCAGAAGAATCTTGTCAATATCCTTTGATTCCTCTATCACCGTGATCTTGGCATGGAATCTCTCGGGCAGAGATCTGAGCACTTTTCTTACGATCTTGGGTTCAGGAATGGTTTCCCCAAGATTGAAAGCTGAGTTCACTATGTCTTTGAGCTTGGCATAGAACTCATCGAATAACTCATCCTCCTCCATCTTAATTTCTTCGAAGCTTGTAGTGAGCCTCTGTAGCTTCGAATCCTTGACAGCCTTTGTTCCCTCATAAGTTGTCTGGAGAATGGTCCAAGCTTCCTTAGCAATTTCAGTAGAGGAAATCTTCTTGAACTCCTTATTAGTGACCACACTAAATAGGGCATTCAATGCTCTGCTGTTGAAATTGGCCACCTTGATCTTGGCATCATCCCAATTGGCTGATGCTTCTATAGGCTTGGTCCAGCCTATCTCCACAGCTTGCCATACCTTCTCATCTAGTGATTGCAAGAAAGCTCTCATGCATACTTTCTAGTATGCATATCTAGTACCATCAAACAGTGGAGGTATAATAAGAGAATGACCTTTATCCATGACAAACAGGGGTCAATGGATCACACATAAGGATTAAATCCTAATTAGGGTGTGCCTGCTCTGATACCACTTGATAGGCCATAAATGCGTTGACCCCTTGTGATGAATTAAGTTAATTAATTAGCCAAGTTATTAATTAATCAAATTAACATGCAAATAGCGTGGTAGCACAAACAAATCACCTATAAGCTAAAGTATGCAGCAGAAAATAAATTGACACGGTGATTTGTTTACAAATAGGGAAAACCTACACGGCAAAAACCCTACCGGATGATTTTAAGGTCACCACTCTTGGAACTCCACTCTTATCACAATAAGCGATTACAAGTAAAGGAATCCCAAGTACCTTACCAACCTACAGTTGAACCCTTACCCCAATACCCAATTGGACTTGTTTAGTAGTGACAATTTCTCCTTTTGATACACGGCTCCTAAGTATGTGACTAACTAATTGCGCGGATCCTAGTACGCTACTTCAATTACCAATTAGAGAGAGTTGTTGACTACAAAGTTCTTCAATTCATCCACATGATGAAGATTAAGAAGATGCTTGGTTACAAAACCATACGGTGCACATTACACAGCAACTTTTTCATAAGAGATGAACTAGCGCATGAAGTTTGTTTCAGGTCACAAATTGCTTGAACCAAGGTTTCTCAATACTTGTGCAACTTGTGTACTCTTTGATGGCCCTTAAAATAATCCTTTTATATCTTTAGGGTTAAAAGAAAAGAAGTCCCAGAAACAAATGTACGAATTGGAACCAAAACAGAACTTGGAATCTATTTTTCTTAAATCTCGACAACTGGAGGTGTCGAGGTGTTATCGAGTAGCTGTCGAGCCTCGGGACAAAACAGCTTCTTAAAACTCGATAGATGCAGCTGTTGAGCTAGGTGTCGAGCTTTAAAATCTAACACTTCTTCAACTTGAATCTTGGACAACTTGCATGACTTTAACACTTTATCTTGAAACCTTATTTCTTGAAGTATCAAAAACATCCTAGAGCTACCCAAATACAAGCTTAGTGCGTTTTGTCAAAGGATAAGCCAATTACATAAAAGAATGACATATGTTCAAAACAACTTGAAATACATATGTCCTAACAAAATCCATGCTACTTGTATTCATAAAAATTTTCAAAACAAAAAATTATGATGATTTTAGAAAATTGAGTTTCAACCATTATAATGAAATTATGCAATATGTTAATTAACTCGTAATGGTTTCTGACTAAAAAAGTCATTGCAAACCCATCAAGAAATTTGTAAGCCTATGGAGGGAATACAAAAGGATCCCACGCATCAAAGTTATTGCTTTGCCATCTATTGCGGCTTTAGGTTGGCTATGGCTGAGTTTTTTAAAAACGCCGCAACAAAAACGCGATTGTAGACCCATTTCTTAGTAGTGAATGTACTAGAAATGAGGGACTCATTTTTATTGAATGGCAAAGCAATTTCTTTTTCCTTTTTTCATTTTTTGGAAAGGAGGTGGGATTCGAACACAAATATGAGGCAATAGAAACTAGTATAAAGTATTTCAATCCACTTTAGTAATCACCTAAAACAGAGAGGGTAAAGCAAATTTTTTTTTTTGTCTAGTTAACATGAAATTATAAAATTCAATCAAAGAAACTATAATAAACTTATCATTGAAAGAAAATTACACAATACTCAAAATTACAATAATTTAGTACTCTTTTCTCATACGTGATTAGTGGATCTCTCCATAAATTTTAATTAATGTAACACTATTATATGAGAAGAAAGAGCATAACATTATTATTTTTCCAAAATATTGATTATTCAGCTTTATAAGCCCCTTGTCATTCGATTTCTTGTGTGTAGGTTTAGTCTATTCAAAAAGTAACGATTTTGCCTTTTGTTTTTGTTTTGTTTGTTTGTTTTTGCTAAAAAAAATCCTTTTATAAGTAAAGACTTTTGAGGTGACTTGTACTAGCCCACCACCCCATATCCTATTTGAAAGCTCAAATAGTCTAAAACACTTTATCTTGTTTAGACCCCCAATTTTAAACTTACGGCTAAATTGTTTTTACTCTAATTTATCTAAGTGTGGAACAAGAGTAAATGATATGCAATAAACAGAACTACTCTCTAAGCCATAACCACAAGCAAGCATTGATAGGTAGGATGTGGTATAAACAAATGCAACCCTGAATTTGTCCATGGAGATCATCCAGGATGAGCAAAGTGCTCAAGATGAGGTAAGCTATCACGACATGCTCAAGACGAGGTAAGCTGTCACGACATGCTCAAGACGAGGTAAGCTGTCTTGACGTGCTCAAGATGAGGTAAGCTGCCTTGACGTGCTCAAGACGAGGTAAGCTGCCTTAACGTGCTCAGGACGAGGAATTACGGACGACACATGAGCACTTAGAAAATTTACGGTATAAAATGTCTTCGAATTGTACGAGTAACCTCCAAGTGACCGTTGTGCGCAAAAAAGGATAACTCCTAAACAGTTGGAAGTTATATTCAAATACAAACCTCCACAATTCAAGGGGAGGTTACAAATCCAATAACCGCTCTTAAGACACTATATAAACACTGGTTCAGACCAAGAAAAGGGACGTGAAATCATTTCCTAAAAAATTGGAACTTGAAAATATTTGAGAGAAATTGACTTTGTCATCGGAGGGTTATTGGCCGGCAACCCCGGCCACCTTTGATCACTTCTCTTTCATTTTTCAGGCTACCAAGGCAATCGTGAGCCCTTTCTGATCCGAAGCATCCAGCCTACTGATTTTCTTCACTTCATCAAGGTATAAAGCTCAAATTGTAAGGGAAGAGAGATGCAAACACAAGATAGCACAAAGACATGTTATCGAAGAGGAAACCAAAGTACTAGGCAAAAAATCTTTCCGAAATCAATACACTAGTGAATAAAGTTAGAGTACATGAATATCAAAAAGACTCTCCAAGCGTAATCTACCTAATGTACTTGAACCCTCCTAGTTCCATGTATCAATAGGCTTCACAAAGCCATGTCTTCACTAGTCATCTAGATCCTGCAATTAGCTTGAATTTGTATCCACCATTCAATGGCTTCTTCCCATGCTTCCCAAATGCCCCAAAACATCTCTTAGCACTCAGAATGAGTGAATTAAGTGTTTGGGCTAAGAATCTCAAGGATATGTAAATGGAGAGGTAGGAGTAGAGAAAAAATCTAGAGAAAATGGTGTCACAATAAGAAATTTGTATTATTGTGGCAGTTTTTTAGTGGTGAGTGCAAAAACCACTGCTATATGTTGCATATTGCGGCGTTTTTTGGGACCGCCGCTGTACATAGGGTCTATTGCGACGTTTTTTTTGGACCACCGCTATAGGTATAGTCTTTTATGGCATCCTACAGTAGCAGGACATACAACTGCCGCAATATATATGTTTTAACGGTAGTAACTTTGATATAGCGGTGCTCCAAAAACCCGCCGCAATAAATATATTATCATGCCCAAATACTATAGTGGCAGTAGAGAAAAATGCCGCAATATACGAGTTGTAGCGGCATTTTGTATGACCGCCACAATAGGATTCCTTTTTGCAGCGCTTTTTCTTAGTTATAGCAGCGGTTAAACCGCCGCTATAGACCTTTAAATTTCTAGCCCAAAATTTCCCTCTGTTTTTTTTTTTTTGTATTCCTTCTTAGGTTTTCACTTTTCCCACTTATCATTCTCACTCTCTCTCAATCCTAAACTCTCACTCTCTCCAAACTCTCAATCCCAAATCCTCAACCTCTCCATCCTCCCCAAGCTCAACAAAACCACCCTCTACTCTGCCGCCAACATCTCCACCCTCCGCTTCGTCCCTAAGGTTGACAAAATCACCCTTCGCCACCAACATCACCACCAATTTGTCCACCAGCTTTGCGCCAAGAAAATCATTCTGATCTGTACGTTTTTTTTTTATTTAATTTATTGATTAATCTGTACTCATTATGCAAGGAATATTCCATCTCCCAATTCAAAGGTACTCTCCCTCTCTCTCAGTTGCATCCCACTCAAAATTTGGGTTTTTTTTTTTTTTTTTTTTTTCCTTTTTGGTTCCGTGATTTTATGAATTTAGTTAATTCATTGGGTGTTTGAATTGGTACTAATTTATTGTGTTTCAATTATTGTGTTTTTGATTAATTTATTTGGTTAATTTTCTAAGATCTATTTGGTTAATTTATTTATTATTATTTTTTTTGGTGTTTGAATTGGTATTGGATTTTGAGGTTTAGTTTAGCAAGCTAGTGTGAGATTCTGATTGTGCACCAAAAATTGGAACTGTTATTTCTGATTCATTGGTAAGTTATACATGCACTCAGTGACTGAAGATTGTACTATAACTGTAGTGATAGACTAATAGGATAGTTAGGGTAGTTTAGCTCTTGAAACTTGATATCTCATTTAGTTAATTTTTGTTAGGTTCTAAGACCTTAGGGACTAATGTATTAGAACTTCAATATGTATTATGTTGGCAAACTATGATCAAAACATTTAGTCTAGGTTTAGACTTGCTCAAAATTTGGTTTAATGTAAGTTTGGAATTGAGTAATAGCAGGAAATTACTGCTTTATTTCTGCAAGGCTCAATCGATCAAAGAATATACTCAATCAATTGAGAATCGTGGATCAGGAATTTTTTGCAAAATTTTATGTCGGCCCAAACAGTTGTTCAAGCCCATTAAGGATTAGGGTTTCAGGTATACTTCTTCTAGTATATAAAGGAAATCTTAAGCATGTTTTTAAAAAGCTTTTAAGAGAGAGAAGAGTGTGCGTCTTTTGTAGATCTAGGGTTTTGTACCCCAAAGCTCTCTAAGTCTTTTGTTGCTCTTTATGCTATGTGTGTGAATCTTTTGTGAGATCTAGAGGTGTTTGCCTTTACATATACTTAGGGTTATCAAGATCTAGATTAATGTCAAGAGCTTCGTGATCAATTTGTAGATTCAAGAGCTTAAAAATATATAAGCGGGAGTGCTTGTGCTTGATGGGAATTCAAGAAAGAGTTCGTGTACTCGGAGCCGTCATATGGTCGTGGTAATAAGTTTCCTACTCGAGGTAGCAATAGAATGTTAGTGGTCTAAGTTCCTATTGTATAAACTTCAATTCTTTCATAGTGGATTCAATTTAACTTGAGGATAACTAGGCTAAATCCTCTCTAAGTTTTTTACCGGTTTGGTTTTTCTAGATCATCATATTGTTATGTTCTTTATTTTCCGCACTTTACAATAATATGATTGATATGTGTTAACCTAGAATTGCATAATTTACCTAAATTAATCACTTGGCTAAATAACTAGGTTAATCTGTTTATGTTTAAAGGGTCTAAAAATGTACAAGTGGTATCAGAGTGGGTTAGCTCTAGTGTTTAGATATTTTGATTTAAGAGTTGATCCTTGATCCCTATTATCATGGATAATTTTATGTGTCTTACTATTTTTTATTGTAATTATTTGAATAAAAATGACACTGTTGTTTCTGTTGATCTTATTGATGCCTGTGAAACTCTCCGTAAGGAATTATTGAAATATATGAAAATTGCTAAGAAATTCAAGGAAGAGTTAAAATTGGCTAATCTTGAAAAAGAGGAATTGATTGTGAGATTAGATGAATCCAATAAAAAGAATTAATTTTTGAGAAATCAAATTTCCTCTCAAGATAAAAAGCTTGGAACAAGAGTTAATTGAGTCTAAAGCTAAACTTGAAAATTTGACTAATGCCAAGCCTATTGTTTATAACAGAAGTGTTTCTGTTTCTCTTAAGCCTAAAGCTGAAAAAGTTTATATCCCTCCTTTCAAGAGGAATAATAAAAAAAAGACTTCTTTTGCTAGATTAGACAAAAGTAAAAGTTCTGATGTAAACACTGAAGTTTCTAAACCTATGTCTAAACCTATTGTTAGAGAGCATAATAAATTTGTTTTTGTGCCTACTTGTCACCTTTGTGGCGTTGTTGCTCATATTAGACCAAATTGTTCTTTGTTAAAGCAAAAACCAAAATCTGAGACTAGATTTATTGTTAGGAATACTGATGTTCCTAAATTTGTTCCTGTTTGTCACTTTTGTGATGTCTCTGGTCACATTCTTCCTAATTGTCATAAATTGAAATTTAAACATTCTGCATTTTAATTTAGGATATGTGATGATATTTCTCCTGCCATAAGTCCATATAAATTGTTTCATATTCTTTTGAAAAATTTAAGCTTGTTGGCTTGTGAAAGGAATTTGCAGGATTTCAATCTTTCTCAAAAAATTGGTGTAATCCCTCAAATACCCTTTGTTTCTCATGGATTTTCATCTACAAAGCTGAAGACTCGTTTTATATGGGTGAGAAAAGATTCTCTAAGGTGAGTGTTGTTTACTTGTCCTTGATTTAATTCTTTCAATTAATTATGGACATGTTTTCTTTTAGTTTTTAGTTGTTTTATTTTTTTAGGTTGTTTTGTTTTAAAACAAAAAATCCAAAAAAATTGAAAAATTTTGAAAAGACAAAAATATTTTATTTTGTGTCTTGTTTTATTCATTTTGAGGATTACGTGAGTTATAATATCTCTCTCTTGATTTAGAACATGTATGACATTGTGGGGAAACTTGAATAGTATGTGTTATATAAGTGCTAAGCTTTTTTTTATTTTTTTTTTGTGAGTATGTACTAATTTGTACATGTACTCATGGGTTAATTAAGAAATTGATATTTCTTATTTGTGTACCCTTTATAGCTTAGTATAACACTGTCATGCATTGTTTTTGCATTTTATTCATTAAGTATAACTAGCCGTGAACCTTTGCGTTGTGCATGATAATTATTTTTATGTTAGTTTTATTAAATTTTTTTATACAATTTCAACTAAATTAATAAAGAGTAATGTATTTTGTAATTATATTTTTATTTATTATAAGAATAATCATAAATGTAATATAGAAACAATCATAAACCATAAATTCAATAATTTTTCTCATACTAAAATGAAAAAAAAAAAAAAACAATTTTTCTCAAAAATTCAAAAGGCAAGTTAATGAAAATATTTATTTTTTAATAAAATTTATTTATAACATTTTGTGAATCATTAAAAAGAATATAAGATTTGGAAATTATTCTTTTAGTTTTAAACAAACTTTCTCAAATTTATTTTTTCTGCCTACAATCCAAAACACAGAGTAAAGTAACTAAAAAAATTAATAAAACTTAGCTATGATTAATTGGACAATTAGGAAAACAATTTGTTATTTATAATCTACTAAGGTTATTTTCTTTGTAGAAATTTTAATTTCGGCCATCCAAAACATATTATCAAATAAACAATTATTAGCAAAATCTAAGAATTAAATTTCTATATATGCATTGTTATAAAAAATAATAATAATAATATAATAATAATAATAATAATAATAATAATAATAATAATAATAATAATAATAATAATAATAATAAAAGTAAAATTGTAAAAGATAAAATTTGTCTCTCATCCAACAATTATTGTTTAGCCAACTTTTGCTTTTCTCTAAATAAATGGAATTATAGAGTACTTCTAATACAATTATTAAGAGTACTTTGTTCACTACAACGGATTAAAAAATAAACAAAAATGATTAAAGTCTCATAGTTTAACATTTAAATTGAGCAATATAAAAATCATGCTATCAAATTACAATAACTATCAAATTAAATTATCCAAATCATGCTATGTAGTAAGATAATATTATATTTTTATATTTAATCATTCATTATGCAATAGGATAACATTTAACAATCAAAGAGAGAGAGAGGAAAAAAACAACAATTAAAAAAAAAAAAACTGATTCACATTAACCTAAAGTAGATTAAAGAATATAAAAAATTATCAACCTAAAGCGAAGATGTAAGAAAAATAAAAAATAAAAATCCACCCCAAAATAGAGAGAGAGATAGAGTGAGTGAACTTTTTTCTTTTGGTAAAGGAAAATTATGCATAGAATGAAATAGCTAGTGACAAATTTATAGTAAGAGGGTATAAATAAGAAGAGACACAAATAGAGGAAGATGAAGAGAAAGATGAAGAATGATATTAATGTAAAAGGTAGTGGAGAGATGAGAAGGTGAAGGAAGGAGAAAGGTTGGAGAAGTAGTGGGGAGATGAAAAGGTATGGGAGAGAGAAAGGTTGGAGAAGTATAAATATGAAATAAAAAAATATTAAAATAATTATAAGAAAATGGAAAGAAAAAAATAATAACGTGGATGCTGACATGACTCAACGTAAGTGCAGCAGCATTAAATGCTATGCTTCAGCTTTTAGTAATATATAGATATAGATGAGTGCTTTTAGTTTTGGTTATAAATTTTTTTTAAAAACTAAAAAGATTTTTATGTGTTTTGTATTACACATCATGGACAAATAATTAAGACTGGCCATATTATCTTTACATAACACGTTTATGTGCCATGTTTAGCTTGTATGAGCTTATTTTATCGCACTTTACTAGTTTGAGCTTTGTAATGCATGTTGTGTGGGGAAGATGTTTATAGTTTTTGATCACTTTGTCTTGATCTTGAAGTCACATACCATTGATTGTTGGACTTGATCTTAATGAGAAAGGCATAAATAACCATCTCACCACTATTTACTAGCCAATCATGAACACATTAATGCATATCATAAGATTTTGTGCTGGAGAAAGTATAGCACATGCACAAAAAGAACATAAGGTGTAGCCTCGGTTTATAATAAAATTCAAATTGAAATAAAATTGGTGTGTACATTATCTTGACTATTTTAATAAGTTTCAAATCAAATAAAACTGGTGTGTATATTGATAGGCTAAAAATGTATTGACCCCTTGTGATAAATTAATCGATTAATTAGCCAAGTTCAATTAATTAACCAATTTAACATGCAAACATGTGATAGCACAAACAAATTACCAATAAACTAAAGTGTAGCGAAAAATAAATTTGACACGGTGATTTGTTTACAAATGGGGAAAACCTCCAAGGCAAAAACCCCACCGGGTGATTTTAAGGTCATCACTCTCGAGAATCTACTATAATCACAACAAGCGGTTACAAGTAAATGAATCCCAGTACCTTATACCAACCTACAGTTGAACCCTTACCCCAATATCCAACTAGACTTATTCTGTAGTGACAATCTCTCCTTTTGATGCACAACTCCCAGTACGTAACTAACCAATTGTGCGGGTCCCAGTACGTGACTTCAATCATCAACTTGAGAAAGATGTTGGCTGCAAAGTTCTTTAGTTCATCCTCACAATGAAGAACAAGAAGATGTTTGGTTACAAAACCCTACGATGCAAAAACACAACAACTTCTTCACAAAGAGATGAACTAGGGCAAACCTTGTCTTCGGTCACAAATTGCTTGAATAGATTTTTCTCAATGCTTGCGCAAATTGTGCTTACTTTGATGGCCCTTAAAATAATCCTTTTATATTTCTAGGGTTATGAGAACAGAAGACCGAAAGACATATCCACGGATTGGAATTATGACAGAAGTGAAAATATGTTTTTCTTAAACCTCAATAGATAGAGGTGTCGAGGTGCTATCGAGCAACTATCGAACCATGGGACTAGAACAGCTTCTTAAAGCTCGATAGATGCAGTTGTCGAGCCAGCTGTCAAGATTTAATGATGAGTATTTCTCAACTTGTTTCTTAGACAAACTTGAATGGTTTTAACACTTGATCTTGAAACCTTGTTTCTTGAAATATTAAAAACATTCTAGATATACCCAACTATAAGTAAAGTGTGTTTTGTTAAAGCATTAGCTAATTACATAAAAAGAATAACATATGTTCATATCAAGTGAACCACATATGTCCTAACAATCATCAAAATAAGAAACTTACATGATTGCAAGCATCTATTCTAGGAGATGTGGGAGTTATATGATGCAACTCTTTAGGAAAAAGTCTATTTCAAATTTATATGATGAATTTTGTAGAAATTGTGATTAATTTCTCTCTACTTATCACCTCACATGTATCTCAAGGTCTTTCTAGTTGCATACACTACACAAGTTACTCTTTGCTAAAATTAGTATATTATGTTGTGTGTGATATTGTTATAGCCATCCAAGATTATGTTTTCTATGGTGTTTAATGCAAAATATGGTTAAGAATTGGAAAATCTTTGTTTTAAAGATCTGGGTTGAATTTATGTGTTTTTGAAAAACTTTTAATCTCATACTCATGCATTTCATTCATGAAATATTGTGCTTTGAGGAGTTTCTGCATAAAATTGCTCTGATTTTCAAAAATTTAAGTTTTCCAGATTTTCGATTGATCGAAGCTGTTTCTCAACCGATCGAAAATGCGTTCAAAATTTTGGTTTGAATTTGCTTGGATCGATTGGTACTCAATCGATGCTTGACTGATCGAAACTGAAAAATTTTCAGTTTTAATTATTTGACCAATCTATTTTTTCATGCATCATTTATGTTTAAGATTCACATGCATTGCATTGTTTTCTATATCCATCTGGCAGTTTTGCAGTCATATCTCTCATTGTTTTCACACATAACATGCATACACTTTGCTAAATTGGGTACTCAACTTGATTTAAAAATTGATTGATTAATTTTTGAGTCCTTCGTACATTTTAGTATATGCTATTTTTTATGTGTGAACTACAGAAAATATTTTTCTTAAGAGATATGATGGATAATCAATGTGCAAATATTTTTTTTCTACTCATGCAACTATTTATGGGTCACATAGTGTCAAGTTTGCATATATTGAAAGAGAGAATATTTTTCTTCATGTGTATCCTCATTTTTTTTAGTGTGGTTTGTGTCTTTATATTTATCCCCACCTCCTATATTTTCCCCAAAATTTTTTTCCAAAACTTGTTTTGTTTTTCATATTTTTACAGGGGGAGAAGCTTGTTTTTAACCTTTGTTGTTCATAGGGGGAGTTGTTGCTCTTCATAGGAGAAGTTTCCTTTATTTTCTATAGAGTTGAATTGTTTTGTATTCCCTTAATTATCTATTCTCTGTTGCATATGTTTTCTGTCTAACTTCTGATTAGATTGTCTTTGTCAATAACTGACAAAAATGGGGAGAAATAGATGAATTTTTTAAAATGTTTTGTTTAGGGGGAGTTGAAATTATTTTTGAAAGGGGAGAAAATAAATTTTTTGATGTATCTAACTTAGAGGGAGAGTTAGTTTGCATATTTGTTGTTTTACTGTATTTCTGTCTTTCTTTTGACACATGCGTTTATGTGTTTGTTAAGTGTTATAGAAATATACAGGTTGATTAAGTCATACTGCTGTCTATACTTGCAACTGATAGATAATAGTTAGGTTGAATTTGTTTTTGTTAGGCAATGTTTTGTAATGGGCAGTTTTTGTAACTTTGAGCACTTTGTTTAGTTTGTGTTTTGTCACGAATTGCTAAAGGGGGAGATTTTTAGGTTCTAATACCTTAGGGACTAATGTATTAGAACTTCAATACGTATTATGTTCGCAAACCATGATCAAAATATTTAGTTTAGGTTTAAACTAGCTTAAAGTTTGGTTTAATGTAAGTTTGGAATCGAGTAATTGTAGGAAATAACTGCTCTATTTCTGTAAGGCTCGATCAACCGAAGAATAGACTCGATCGATCAAGAATCATGGATCAGGAATTTTCTACAGAATTTTAAGTCGGCCCAAACAGTAGTTCAAGCCCATTAAGGATTAGGGTTTCAGGTATACTTCTTCTAGTATATAAAGGAAACCCTAAGCACATTTTTAAAAGGATTTTAAGAGAGAGATGAGTGTGCCTCTTTTATAGATCTAGGGTTTTGTACCCAAAAGCTCTCTATGTCTTTTGTTACTCTTTATGCTGTGTGTGTGAATCTTTTGTGAGATCTAGAGGTGTTTTCCTTTACATACACTTAGGGTTATCAAGATCTAGATTGATGTCAAGAGCTTGGTGATCAATTCAGTTGTAAATTCAAGAGCTTTAAGATATACAAGTGGGAGTGTTTGTGCTTGCTAGGAATTCAAAAAAGAAGTAGTCCATGGACTCGGAGCTGTCACGTGGTCGTGGTAGTAAGTTTTCAACTCGAGGTAGAAATAGAATGTTAGTGGTCTAAATCGCTATTGTGTAAACTTCAATTCTTTCCATAGTGGATTCAGTTTTATCTTAAGGATAGCTACATTAAATCCTCCCCAAGTTTTTTACCGGTTTGTTTTTCCTGGGTCATCATATTGTTGTGTTCTTTATTTTCTGCACTTTACAATAATATGATTGATATGTGTTAACCTAGAACTGCATAATTCACCTAAGTTAATCACTTGACTAAATAACTAGGTTAATTTGTTTGTGTTTAAGGGGTCTAAAATCGTACAATTTTCATCCTAAAAATTCATTTACCTTTGTGATTAGAGGACACCTTGAAACTGATGGGTGGGATGGAGGTTTTCATCTCATAAAAAATGGACTAAGGACCTCCCATGTGAATTTAAGGTCTGTGTGTGTGTTCATCAAAGTGTATGTCTATGGGTAGTATATTCAGGAAGGGCTACTGCATAATGCTTTGATACAACACTCAGATAATCGACAGAGTTATCCCCTGGCTTAATTGGATCTTTAACTAGAAGCAAGCATTAACACAGTTGAAGATATTCATAAAATAATAGAAAAAGCACAGTTGTATGTAACAAATTATAAATGAATGTTTCCAAATCTAAGGATTGGAAGTTAAATTCTAGTCTACATGTTAAGAGACACTTGATCACTAAGATGTTTACTGGACCAAATTAATAAAGTTTTATTGTTTGATGCTTGTGATTATTTGAGAATTGATTGCCCTTGTATGTTTTCAACCAGCTGCTTTTTGGTTATTTACCTCCTTCTCGTGACCTATGGGAAAAGGAACTGACTGAGAATCGACAAAAGTATGCAAAGCTAAAAGAGGAGCTTCTCTTGAGTCTTGTAAGACGCTTCTTACCAAGCACTTGTTAACAAACTTGTTTAGATGTAGATGAATATCTTACACAGATTTACTATTTTGACATGTAAGCCTCTCTACCTTTTGAGAGGCATGGGGATTTCTATGGAGACATGAAGTCTTTTCTTTTTCAAAGAAAGATCTTACATATATGAAGTCTTTTCTTTCTAACTGTGTGTTTAAAGCAAATTGATTGATCTTGAATATATGATTTGTTAATCATCATTAGGGTGAGATCAAAGAAAGTTGTCTTACATGGTTACTTAGTCATGTGTACAATATATATATATATATATATATAATTTAGTAGTATTGAGTAATTTGGCTGATGGGTATTAGAAGAAGGTGAGTGCTAGAAAAAAAAAAGTGCATTATTGATATAATGCTGAAAAGATGTGGTGTCCTATGACTTGAACAAAAACTTTGGTGCTGCTTTGTTTGAACTGGCTCAATAGTCAATAGGTTTTCGTAGTCTTAGAAATTGGATTAAGGCTTTATCTGGGATTTGATGCTTGTGTGCTGGTTTTTCTTAATGATATCAGCTTATCTTGTCTATTTTTTCTTGGTAAGTAATTATCTCATAGATGTGTGATGCCTTATTGATTAAGGCTTTATTGATGTGTTTTTTTGTTCCAAGGATTTGTTTGGACGGCCTAGTAATGAACCAGTTGTAAAAAGAACAACTGGACCTATTTGATGGTATCAAAATTTCCACTCTTACCTTTATTCTAACAACATGCGTTCTTTATTCAAAATAGAAGAAGAAGATAAGTGACTATCTTATTCTTCATAATGCACATTATTTTTCAAAAGTTTCAGGTTCTATATTAAAGATTAAAAGGTGCCTTCTTGCTTGGTCTAGGAATTGAGTTTTTGATAAATACCGTTGAGATATACTTGATAGTTGATTTGTGGACTTCTAATAGAGCATTATGTCAAAATCTGACTTCATTATTTTAGTTTTTATTGTGTTTATGAATTTAAAATCCAATCAACTAATTATGTGCTGTGATTAGAATTACTATAATTCATTATTGACTTGGTGAACCATGACAAGGATTCCCTTCTTTACACAATGCTCACTTCCTTTCCAAAACACTATATTGCTAGTCCAAACTTTAACACTGTAATTAGTAGTAACTTAATATATGAAGTGGATTATCTTATAGTCCAATCCTGTTGTTGACACTTTGCAACATTTGGACCGTTGATCTCGCATAGATACAACTAATTGCTAGCAAAGCAAGTGAAGTTGGTGAAATAATTAAGGCACTCTCTCTCTCTTTCTCGCTCTCTCTCTCTCTCTCTCTCTCTCTCTCTCTCTCTCTGTGTTTGTGGTGGGTTGTTGAATTGGGGCAAGCAGGTGGCTTGCATGGAGTAATAAGGTGGCTTTAGCTGATATTGGAAGTGTTGACTATTTTTTGTAATATTGGATGATTCTTGTTGAGTTGTTTTTATTTTATTAATTCATTTTAGGCTATTGCTAGTAATGATGTTATAGTTACCAAATGTATTGATAACTTCTCTATGTGTTTAAATTCATTGTTTTGTTAGGATCATAGCTGAAATTGAATGATTAAAGATGATTTGTTTCTTAAATTAAAGTGAAATTGTGTAAATGAAATGTGTGTTAACTCTTTCTTTGTGCTTTCATGAAATAAAATTATAGGTATTTCTTGTAAACCACTTTATAGCAATGGATAGGAGTTGGATGAAAAGTACGAATAGAAGGTCACAAGAATATTTAGATGGAGTCCAATAGTTTCTGAATTTTGCATCTAACCATGCACACTTGGATGGAACAATTTCATGTTCGTGTAGAAAATGTGTGCATACAAATTCGTGGCCTATAGATGTCGTACACGCTCACTTAGTGTCAAAAGGGATTTGTAGGGGTCATAACCTTTGGGTTTTTAATGGGGAATCATCATTTGCACAGACTTCTTCTGAAATTCCTAATAGTCATGTCCAAGAAAACCTGATAGAGTATGTCAATCTTCATGACATGTTCCCCATACAAGATATGGCATCTAGGCCAATAGAAGAAGTCCTTATTGTGCAACAACCCACAGAAGGTCATGTAAAAGGTCCTAATGAAGATGCACTTCGGTTTATGAAATTGCTTGAAGATGCTAATAAACCTTGTTATGAAGGTTGTAAGCATTTTAGCAAATTGTCAACCATTGTACATTTGTACCACATGAAATGTCTTAATGGTTGGACCAACAAATCATCTACCATGTTACTGCAATTTTTGCTTGATTTTCTTCCTTCAAACGCAAAGTTGCCAAAAGATTGTTATGAGGCTAAGAAGATTATTAAGGATTTGGGCTTGAGCTATGAGAAAATTCGTGCTTGTCCTAAAGATTGAATTTTATATTGGAAGGAGAATGCCAACCTTAAAGCTTGTCCAAATTGTAACCATTCAAGATGAGAAAGTAATGAGTGTAAAGGTCAACAAAGTACTAATGCTTCCTCCAAGAAAAGAAAGAAGAAAGTTGCAAAAATCCTACAGTGCTTCCCCTTAAAGCCAAGATTGCAATGACTATTTATGTCTCATGAAATAGCCAATCATATGAAGTGGCATACCAATGGTCGTGTGAATGAAGGGTTACTGAGGCATATTGCTGATTATGAAGCTTGGAAATCATTTGACGCTATGTACATAGAGATCTCATCCGAGCCTCGTAATTTAAGGCTTGGATTAGCATCCAATGGATTCAACCCATATGAAAATATGAGTAGTACTCATAGTACATAGCTTGTCATTTTGATCCCATACAATCTATCTTCATGGATGTGCATTAAAAGGTCCTCTTTCATGCTATCATTATTGATTCCCAGTCCAACCTCACCCAGGAATGATATAGATGTGTACTTACAACCCTTAGTAGAAGAACTGAAGGAGTCATGGGATGTTAGAGTAAAAACGTTTGATGTGTCTCTCGAAAAATCATTCCAAACGCATGCTGCATTATTATGGATCATAAATGATTTTCTTGCATATGGTGATATCTCAGGTTGGAGTACCAAAGGTGCTCTTGCATGTCCCCCTAGTAACTATGATAGTTAGTTTCGTTGGTTAATATGTGGAAGGAAATTTAGTTACATTGGACACAGGTGATTCTTGGATAGTGATTATAAATTCCATAAGCAAAAACAATCATTTAATAGGGATGTTGATATGAGATAAGCTCCTATTACAGTATCCAGAGGGGAAATCATGTTACTAACGGATGTTGTAGTCGATCATGTGTTTAGGAAGAAAACAGTTAATTTGCCTAATAAAAGAAAAAGAGAGGAGGAAGCCTTAACTGTGTGGAAGAAGAGAAGTATATTTTTCACCTTTTCTTATTGAGAAGACCATGTGTTGCGTCACAATTTTGACGTGATGCATATTGAAAAGAATGTAGTCGATAATATAATCAACACATTGTCAAACTTGGACAAAGGATAACTTGAAGGCACGTCAAGACTTAAAGGATATGGGTATAAGAAGTACACTTCACTTAGAAGAGGTTGGGAATGATCAAACACGTATACCACATGCCTGCTACCATATGAATGCTAGTGAAAAATGATGGTTTTTTGCAAGTTTTAAAGGATGTAAGAGTGCTAGATGGATATTATTCAAACATCTCACGTTGCGTTAAACTCAAAGAACGCAAGATAAGTGGGATGAAGAGTCATGATAATCATATCTTAATGTAGTAACTTTTTCCGATAGCAATACACAGATCTTTGCCCCTTGAAGTGAGTAGGCCTTTAATTGACTTATCTTGTTTCTTTAGGGAAATATGTTCCAAAGTACTAAATGTGGATGAACTTGATGCTCTTGAGAAGAGAATTGCAGTGACAATGTATGAGTTGGAAAGGATATTCCCTCTCTCTTTCTTTATAGTGATGGTACATCTAGTCATGCATTTGGCTAGCGAAGCTAAAGTTGTTGGCCCAGTTCATTATCATTGAATGTATCCCATAGAGAGGTAACTTGTATAGTAACTTTATCTATCTAATTAATTTTTTTTCACACCAATTTCTCATTGTTGATCTTGGGTTTCCAATAGGTACTTTTCAAGACTTAAGTCTTACGTGCATAATAAAACTTATCTAGAAGACTCCATTGCAGAAGAGTATATAGTAGAGGAATGCTTAGCATTTTGCTCATGCTATTTTGAATTTGTTGAAACTGCATTCAATCAGCCTATAAGGAATGTCAAGGAATCAATGGGTGAGGTGGTGAGCATTTCACTAGATTCAAATTCATGAATCCAAGCACATAGTTATCTGCTATTCAATTATGAAGAAATCATCCCATTTCGCGACTAAGTAATATGTCATTGCGTATCCTTTCATGGCATTCAAATACAATATTCTAACTTAACACTAGCACATTTGTCTACATAGTGTACACATAGCGGAGATCAAGGCTGATTTCCCTTTTCATGTAACTGATGATGTTATTCAAAAGCAGCACATCGAGAAATTCTAAAACTGGTTTAGGAACTATGTAAGTAAAGCATATATATAAAACTTTATTGTTTATAATAGGTGATGTCAAGGTCTATATATAAAACTTGGTTGTAACACTTTAGATAGTATACTTATAATAAACGTCATTATCTATATTAGGTGATGTATCCATCTGAGAAAAAGAAACTCTCTGATAAAGTCATATGGCTTGCTCAGTATTCAGATAATGAAGCCAAACAGTTCAAGCGTTATGTTATAAATGGTGTAAAATTTCACACCAAAGGCTCTGAGGCAACTAGAAAAACTCAAAACAATGGGGTTTGTGTTGTTACTGAAGGTGGTGCTACTTATTATGGTGTATTAATCGATATTATTGAGTTGAACTACTCCGACAAGTATCGATATGTACTATTCAAATGTCAATGGGTTGATGTTATTAGTGGGAGAGGATGCAAAAAAGATGAGTTTGGATTTCCCCTTATCAATTTTTCATGATTGATACACACTAGTGGTCGATTGATTGACGGGCCTTATGTATTAGCATCCCAAGCTTCACAAGTGTTTTAAATGGAAGATGTGAGAGATAAAGATTGGGCGGTGGTGGTCAAAAAAAAACCTAATTAGGTATTTGATATTGGTATTAATGCTTCACATGATGATGATGATGAAGTGGGTACCTATCTAGATAATGTCCCTTACAATATAACCACTGATGATGCATGTGATGATGCAAATGACAAATATGCTTGGGCTCAAGTTAATGAAGTAGGAACTATTTATGATACACTGTTGATCAGTGAGGATGAATTGCTTGAACAAGACTTTATCGATGATGAAGAGCTTAGCGATGATGTTTATAAGTCTAATGATGATGAGTCTAGTGATGATGAGTCTTAGAGTTTCAAAACCTTTCTCTGGTTAGTTTATTCTCCTTAAAATTGTTTGAAATTGTTTGAATCTAGAAAACTCCAACAAATCTATCACAATATGATCTGCATCAATGAAACTATATATTTCATTGTTTTTAGAATACCCTCTTTTAGCTTTCTGACTAGAGTAGATTTAAAAGTCATTCGTAGTTTTTCTATTTCTAAAAATCTTTCTAGTTGAAGTGGAGCTTTGTTTGATTTTTAGTCTTTCTAATTCGTTTTCATGTATTTCTCTTTGTTGAAATTGTTTAGGCACTTGATAATCTTTCATGTATGATAGAAACTTAGTTTTTTCATTCAATTGAAATATTCTTTGCCTTGTGATTGATTATAGTGATAATCTCATAAGAACTAAACTATGGTGTTTGAAAATGAAAATGATGACCATCCAAATTAAGAACTTATCAATGTTGAAAAAGAAAAAAGAAATCTATAGAAATTGTTTCATGTGTATGTGGGGTTTTGATTTTTCAATGCCATCAGATAAAGAATCATATGCTTTTTGCCAATGGCCGTTGGTGGCTCTAAACATGAATATGAATATGAATATTATTTTTCACTTGATTGTTGTGTTGTTTGTTATGGTCAACCGGACTTGGAAAAAGGAAAGATATGGTTAATATTAAGTAGAGTGAATAAATCTGTGTTATACTAAACTGAAAACTTATGCCTTTTCATTTCTTCTTTATCATGGTCTTTGTTCAACTAATTATTATATAAGGCCGATTGTTTGAAAGAACATGGAATTTTCTAGTTATTGATGTTTTGAGTATTTTCTTGATTTTTCTGCAATGGTTTGTTTGACTTTAAATGTTAAGTGAACTTCTTAGCTTGCTTTATTCTAGTGTTGTGATTTGGATTTTGTAAGTGCTTTCATTATTCACGGGAGCCAAAATCGGATTTGGCACAAGCCAAAAAAGTACTTCAAAAATCCTAACCAAAATAACACATAATTTAGCATAAAATAGCTTTCTTAATGATTCGTCTTTAGGTGCTATTTTCTTGTTTTGCTTTTGTGATCTAGCTTCTGATTGGAGGCAGCTTTTGGCATCTACAATTAAGGGAATTTTGACCATTTACTCAAATTCTTATTATTGGCGTAAAATATTTGCATTCTTTTTCTTGATTACTATTTTCTAGCAAATTGGGCATGCAGGACCCTAGCCTAGATGGAGAAATCAAGTGGTTCTGAGGAAGCTGGTGGTCCACCACCTCCTTTGCCCCCGCCGCCTCCAACCATACCTCCCAATGTTAAGCCAGAATGAGTGACCACTACTAAGTATACTATTACCAGCAAGTGTGGAGTTAGGATTATTGGTTCTTCTTGCAAAAGTGTACCAAGGGCATCTTCTTGCAAAAGTGTTGAAGGATTTGTTTAAATACTTTGGAACTTTGATAATGGTTATAGACAATGTTATATGTATTTGATAATATATTTCTATGTTAATATTACGTTAGTTTGGAGACATTTGTGGCATTGTTAATTAGTTACATTTGTAATATTGTGTTAGTAGAGCTAAAACTATTACAGGTTCTTTGTAATAGGTTTGTAAAAAAAAAAATTAGTGGTTTTAAAACCTGCTAAAAAAAATAAAACCTATAGCGATGGTCAAAAAGCGCTGCTAAAGTTGCATATATTATGATTTAAATGAAGCCCAATAGTGGTGTTTTTTCCCTCCATTAAAAGGTTTACACATATAGTGGCGTTTCTCCTTGCCGCTAAAAGTGCAATTAGTCCGTTTTAATTGATTCCCTATAGCGGCGTCTTTGTCAGCCGCTAAAAGTCAATTGACATGAATTCTAATCTCATATGGCGGCGATTTTCTGCCACTACAAAAAAAACCAAAAGCGCCACTAAAAGGTGCATTTATAGCAGCGTTTTTTGTTACCACCACAATAGAGCTATTACGGCACCACAACACTAGCGGGTAAAACCGCCATAATAGCACCCGCTGCGAAAGGTCAAATGGACCTTTAGCGGCGGTTTTTGGGCTTTTACGATGGTTTTGGCCCACCTCAATAGTACAATTTTTTTTAGTGTGTAGATGATTGTGGGTTTACAATATCTAACTCTCAAGTGTATAGCTAGGATTTTCTCTCTCAAAAGTTCCATGGAAAAACTCCTTACAATTTCATTGGTAATGTGGGCTTATATAGTCTTGGTAAAGGAATGAGATAAACACGCTTTAAAAAGCTTCAGCCATTGAGTTTCGCGGGTCACTTGCGACTTGGCCTAAGTTGCGAAGTGACTTGCAAAATGAAGTCTGACATAAGCCTTTTCAGATTATAGCTATGCTTCTCACATGGCCTTTCAAGAGTTGTCACTCATGACCCAGTAGTGAAATCTATTTCTTCATAGATCTTCACCAAACTCTCACACACAACTCTTAAAATCCCACAATAAATACAGGGAAATAATTGAACAAAAGTACAATCAAATTTAACATGGAATTAAAGCCAACATAAAAACATAGTTGTAAATCACAACTTTACAATCTCCCCCTTTGGCTATTCTATGACAAAACCCCTATATAGACTCTAGATTTAAAATGTGAGTTTGGGAACAAAGGCGAAACTCACTCATACCTAAATCTAAAACCTGTGAAGAACTTAAACCATATATACTTGTATTCTGAAACACTTGCACATAAAAAATAACTTGATTAAGTTCAAGACAAGTAGAATTCAAGGCATGTACAAAGAGCAAGTAAAATGCGATCAAGTAAAAGCAAATGAAATATGAACAAAAAGCATAACTTGGTCACATGAACAGTCATTAAGGAATGACTACGATGAACATTTAGCAAGTAAATAAACATCCAGACATGCAAGCAATTAAAAGTAGTGTAAAAACTAATTGCATGTCCTACAAGCACATGATGCATTAAAGAAACTAAAGCAAGAGGCAATAGAGAACTAAAAGCATCATAAAATGGTTTTAAAAACCAAGGTATGCTAGTACTAAAGAAAAAACTAAGTTTTAGACTAAAATACCGAAAGCTTATAAAAAGCAATGAAAATAAAACTACAAAAGCATTCAAGGTTAGAAGCAGTTAGAACTTCTATCTTGTGTGACTATTGTTAGCTTCCTTTGTATACCCACTTTGCTCCCCATCTCCATATGATCTCCCCCTTACTATATGCAGTATGATCTCCCTCTTTACTATATGATAAGTTGAACATATTCATAACAAAAACTATCTCCCCCTTTTTGGCACGAATAGCTTAAGGTCTGCTTCAAGCTTGCACTGGATTTGATTGAGCTACGACTCAAGTTTAGTCAAGCCAAGCTGAACTTGACTTTTGTGTGCATACATGATAGTGGATATGCTTGAAATGCGGTCATGAAACCCTTCAATCATAGACATCATTCGATCTAGCTAAGGAATAAATGACTGAGATGAAGGAGGAGTCTAAGAAGGATCAGGCTCTAAAGGTCAAGGAGATGATGCTTTAGCTTCAGGATATTGGGAGGAGCTAGGAGTAGTAGAACATTTGCCAATGGGTGTGAAAAGGGTAAGAGTTTTTGACTCATTCTTTGGATCTCTGGAGATATATCAATATTCTTTGGATGAGTTATGTGAAGAACTTTAGCCAAATAGTCTAGTGTGATAGTGAAATCCTTCCCCCGAACCCAACACTTCAATTCAGCACCTGTGAACCATGCATTCGAAAAGAATTCTTTGATTAGTTCCTTAAAAGGATCATCAATTGCTCTAAATAGATTAGCCCAGTCTTTATCAGCAAATATTCCTGGAATAGAGGTTGAACTCAATGACTAAAACTACACAGTTCTTTCCAACACATATGGTGCATTCTAGAAGAGATTGTTGAAGGTTTGGAAGTCCAACAAAGTGTTAGACCTCTTGATATCGAAGGCAGCCAATGCCTTTCGAGTCCATTTCAATACAGGAGATTCACATAGATCAATAACGGTTTCTTTTCCACGTAAGGACCTTTAAGACATCTATAAAGAGGAAACAAACACAAACCGTACACAAAAATGACAACAAACTTGATTAAATGCAAGTTAGTACATAAACAAATTATCAACTCTAAAAACAAGGTTAAAAAGAGTATAAACAAGAACACAATGACATTGTAATGATGCTTAAAGTCTAATTAGACAAAGAGCATGAAAATATGCATGGCATGTCAAGTCTGATAGGGTGTGTGCATAAGTGTGTGTGTGCAATGCATGATCAAGGCATGAACAAGCAACCATAGGAAAAATTGTGTAAAACACATAAACAAAGATAAAAACATGTTACATTTAAGTAAACATGGCAAATCCCAAAGTTTGGTATTCATCGAAGTCCAAATGAGTGCAAAAACGCCACACAAGCATTTTGACAAACACCTAGCATGCATGAGCTAACCCTATATGATAAACAATGCATGAACATGATGAAATATGCCTGAATACATGTTCAAATGCCTCACGGGGCCAACAAAAACATCAACAACCAAAATGGGACTAAGCCCAATTAACAAAATTGAAGGAATTTTGCACAAAATAAGTTTTTCCCAACTCCCATTCAAAATAAACTCAGCCCTAGGTTTTAAGGAATCTAAAACTTAAACTAAGGATTTGAAAGATGAAATAGGTTAGAAATTACCTTAGTGAAGTCAAAGAGGCAAAATCCAAGCAAGATAGATTGAGGTTTGAAGAAATTTTGTGTTTTGGGGAGAGGGGGTTGCGAGGAGCAAAAAGGAAAGATATATGAAAAACTGACAATTGGAGCCCTTTAAAAAACTGTCTTTTCGCATATCTCGTGAGTTAGTGACTGGCCAGCCACTTATGAGTTACTTGCGAAATGTGCAAGTGCACAGGGCAAAGTTTCATAGTTCAGGTTTGAGTCGCGAAGTACTTGTGAATGATTCGCGAAGCTCTCTGCCTGAATTTGTGAAGGAACTGAAATTTCCTCAAAAATTCTCGCAGCTTGATTCCACTCACAAAGGCAGTCGCGAAATGGCTAAATGCCAAGTTTTTCAAAACAAATTTTTTGACATTTCAAGAAAAACTTTCAAAACACAAGTGACAAAAATCACTTCCAAAATCAAATAAAATACTCAAAAGTCTTTTTGGGTTTGATCATCAAGCAATTAAGCATACACACATCACATTTAAACACGTACAATCACACAAATGAAATAAATATCCATTGAACATTAGACTTGTGTGTTGTTGTGAGTATCAAGTATGAATTAGTCCATAGTCTAGTATGAAGCTTCAATGATCAATTCAATCAAGTCATACACAAAGAGCACGAAGTCAAGTGACCTATCTCACTAGTAGAAATGAACATATTTGACTCCTCACCAAAACATGTTACCCCTTGTGTATGTAACATGCATATTCAATTTGAAGATGTTCTATGGCTACAATGGAAGATACTAGCCAATGGTGGCACCGCTTGGTTTAAATTTGCAATTTGAAAGTCAATTGGGGGGAGTAGGGAACAATAATTATGCAGTAAGTAAAGACACTAGATAAATTTTAATGTTCAGAACTTGTAGGCACAGAAAGTCCTTGTAACTTTGGTCTTGAACTCTTGCAAGTTCCAAATAATTTGACTGCTTGAGAAGAGGATTTGAGCAACATTATAAAATTAAAGTGATATGGTGGTGTATTCTTGATGCATTGCTTTTTAAGCCAGTATTAAGACATTGCTTTTTATTATTGCGATTGTACTGAATTTTGTTCCAATATAAGGTGTTTTGCTTTTGGGGTTTGATGGCTATTAGTTTCTGCTGCATTTGTTGTGTAATACCACACATGCTTATGTAATTCTTCTTGATGGTTGGTTGATTGGTTGGATAAAAGCACCCTTTGCATTGTTCATTTCCTACGAGTAGAGCATGCTTCTTCGATCAGATCACTCAAAATAACAAGAATTTCAATGTTTTTTTTGTTCCTTATACTATATTGTCTCTATCTATACTGTTATTCAATCGGCTTGAATATTTCCCTTCAGTTTCTAAGTTAGTTTCTCTTCTTACCAGAAAAGGTTGGGACATATAATATAGGAATATGGCCAATAATTATATCTGGTTTCTTTTCAGTCTTTATGCTTCACAAAGTTTGTTGATGGAGTATGTTTTCTTAGTCTTTTGCATGTTATGCATTTTGGCAAAAGTGGGGATAATGTGGGCTTATGCCACCTAGGTTTGCTGCTTGCCACAATTTGTTTTGGCACAAAATAGTAGATATGGTCGATATCTTGTTGTCCTTTAGTACCAATAAATCAAACTTTGTGACATGTGACATGCTTCAGACCTTGGTGTTTGTAATATGAATATATGATTTGTAAAGGTAGGTTTAGTTATTCTGAACTGTAGAATGATCTTGGCCTAGATCCCACTCCGAATCAAATATCACTATACATCGAAGTATCCATTTGGACCTCAAAATATTTGGTTGAGTTCCTTCAATTGATAAATGGTATCTTGAATATCCTGAACTTTACACTTGAAAAAAAGGAGGAAACAAACATAAGAGCTCTAATATTGTTTGTTGTGTTGACCATGCGGCTTTATTGAATTCCATTTAGCTTCTATATCCTCTCCATTCAGCATCTGCTTAATCTTAAATGTGAATGTTTATTGGAGCTTCAGTCAGTCCCTCGATTGCCATAAGATTCAGTTTCTATATAAGCTAACAGTTGGTCCAAGTTTAGCATGAGTTAATTGACTTGAAATATTATTTCTATGTATGGATGGCATATCATTTGTAGCATTATATAATGTTACAAAGTCTAGAAAGTATGGCAGGTACTTACTCTTATCTGTTCCTTCTTTTTATTTTCCATTTTTATCATTTAAAGCTAATTTGCTTCTGCTCTTGTCACAAGTAATGTGTCTTTCTTTCCTCCATCTGCTGCTGACAATTATAAAACTTTCAGGAGTTTTAACAGTTAATTTGGCCTGAATTGGTAGCTGAGTTTGCTGGAGGAAATTTAATGAGGGGATTATTTTGTGCAGGCTGCAGGAATGAGGAATTTACAATCCTTTTTAATCAAGTGCAAGGAAGATGGCAACATTTGCAACTACTGAATTAGTTCAAAAGTCAGTCGGTGGAGTGGGCCTAAACAGTTCTTTCTGACTATTCTTTGTTAACGCTGTGCAAACAAACATTTTTACAGGTAGTCTCACTGATCATATAGCAGAATGAAATGCCTGCACGTATCGAAATTGATACAGAAGCTTGTTGTTGACACATTCCAATGTTTAGAATCATTTGAAACAGGCCTTAAGTTCTCTAGCACAGAACAATTAGAGATTTTATTCAATGATACCCTTTCAATTTCATGTATGGTTGCATCCATATGCATTGTTACTTTCATTTATTTTCCCTTTTGCACCTACGGATCCTTTCAAGTATTGGATTTCTCACTTGCTATAAAAGTTATCAACTTTACAGGCCGTTTGATTTTTGCATTTGCTTTTTCCTTGATATTCTTTTGACCCTGAAGTGGGGCTTAATTTTCCTTTGAGCGATGGTATAATAAAATATGCATATATGCCCTAGTTTGGTATAATTAAATCCTGTATTGTAAGAAGCTTGGTTGCAAACATTTGGGTAGCAATTGAATGAATATTCATCTTCCCCTCCCTTGTTTTCCTTTGTCCTCTCTCACATATCCCCATCTGCACAACCGCAAGAGATGCACAATAAATTGATTAATTCATATGATGCTATAATTTTGAGGACTAGTATGGTACACATTTTATCAAATATGGGGGCAGCTTGCACATAATTTCTTAAAATGTTCCCAATATTCATGTAAGGACTCTCCGTTGTACTGCCTTACAAATTTCTTTTCTAATGTTGGCTACCCTTGAAGCTAGGAAATATGTCTCCAAAAACAACCTCTTTATCTCGTTCCACGTTTTAATACTCCTGGAGGGTAGACAATAAAGCCAATCCTTAGCCGATTCCTTCAAAGAAAGCGGAGAGGCTCTTAATTTAATTTGATCTTCAGTCACCCCATGGGCTTCATACTCGTGCACACCACATGCAACTCCTTTAGATTCTTGTGAGAATCTTCACTTGCAAGGCCATGAAAAGTGGGCAAGAGATGTATTAGTCCAGATTTTAATTCAAAAGTAGTAGTAGCATCCAAAGTAGGGAATGTTATGCATAAGGGTTATTGATTTAAATTAGGGGCAGCAAGCTCTTTCAAAGTTTGATTTCCAGCCATGATTTCCTCCTCCTCTAAATCAGAATCACTAACAAATAGGGAATCAAGAGCTAGATTGTGCTCTTCAAAAATTTTCCTAGCTTCCCTCCTTAACCTGCACAAAGTTCTCTCTAATTCTGGATCGTACTGCAAATCACCTAGATTAGAAGATTGAGTTACAGTCATAAACAATCAAGGAAACTCTAATAAACCATGAAAAACAAACTAGGAAAAATCTAGAGTAATGAAAATAAACAAAAATTCTACACTAAAACACAAAAAATGCCTAAAAACCCTAAAAAACAGTGGAATCTGGCCTCGAGAGGGTGGGGCTAGTAATCCAAAGGATTAACTTGTCTTACTCAAAACGTCGTTTACCTTTAGAAAACTATACTATCAAGGCCTAGTTCTATCGCAATCAAAATTCTGCCAAAACAGTAACTACTGAAAAGTAATGATTTTTTTTTTTTGAAAATTTCATGAACAAAAAAAGGATCACAAGAAGCATAAAAATCAACTAGAACCACTCCCCGAAAATGGCACCAAAATTTGGTGTGCTATCGTAGGCAAACAAAAATAAAACCTATACTCCTAAAAATATATGTAGAAGTGTGAGTAAGGATCGTATCTACGGAGAGTATTTAGCCTAGTTTTATGCTATGTGAACAAGGAGGCGGGGGGGGGGGGGGTTGAGTATAATGAAAATGACTTTAAGAAAAACAATTAAGGAACAATTCAAATTAAAATATCGAAATCAATCAAAAGAAAAAACCTTGGTCTAAGTCAACATCCACCACCGAAATTTTACAACTGATCATTGATGAAAGTATATATCAATTCACACTTTGAATATTCACCGTTGGAATTATTTTCCTATCTAATAAACCCTAACTACCAAACAACCCAAGACAAGCGCTAAAGGTTTAATCTAGTAGCAGCCTTAAGACTTAGAGAGATTGATGAAACTAAACAGCATAAGCACAAGCGGTTGTATTTAATTTAGTCGAGCGTTCTTCCTAAGATATAATAATTTCTGATGCAGCAAATCATTAAATCTTGATTGTTTCACCAATTAGAGGGATCAAACAATTACGGATTTGATATCTAACCTAGCAGTAGATTGCAACGAATAATAAATTAGTAGGCCTCCTAGTAATTAAACGAGACAATCATGAAAATAGGCACAAAAGAACATCTGATATTCAAAGCATAAATTGAATAATAAAAACAAATTAGATCTCACAGTTTTATTGATTTCGAGGCCTCTGTTTCTTTTGACCAAGTATAAAAGTTTTAACCACGCAGGGCCATGACAGAATCTCAAAGGAAAAGTCAGAGAAGAGGGGAGAGAGAGGCGCGTGTGTCCAATCTGATTTCTCCTGCCCTCTTTTGCATGTTAATTTCCCCTTTCCCAAGCCTACAAAATCTCCTAAAAATATTCTAAATAATAATATCCAAATCTAACTAATTAAGGATAAATATTAAAAATAAAACAAAGTCCTAAAATAACTAAGAAAATGGTGTTTTTTCAGCTGGAATTTTCATGCACTAGATCTGGTAGCTTCCGAAAATAAACCACATCAGATCCGTGTATTAGAATTTCAGGCATAGGAATGTTCCGAAATGTTAGCAGTACAGGTGCAGCAAGTTCAATCCCGATTTCGACCTTGATGTGGCCTGTATCTCTCAAAACTTAAAACATGAAAGTTGTAGAGTTTTGTCTTGGTGTTCCATAGCATCTTGAATCATCTCAATCGGAGTATCTAGATTACTAAGCGATGCCCAAATTAATAAGTGATGTCAAAGCTGTCCAGAATTGCCCAATTAGCTATGTTTTGCACTTAATGCCTCAATTTGCATCCTAAATCAAAATATAAGAATACTAAGTACATTTAGGCACCAAATGAGAATAGAAAACTAAACATTAAGGAAAAAAAATATGACATTTTGCATTCTCATCAGTTTCCTTGAGCTTCATGTCACTTAACCGGTACTCAATCCTTTTCTTATGATAGCATACCATGGATAACCAGAGTGTAATGTGGGTGGCTCTTTCAATATTGTGTTTTCAACATTTTTCCTAAACACAAGATTGTTGACTAAATTTCTTTGTGTTCTCTTTCTCTCTCTAATTCTTGATATTTCTTCTTATGCTCTGTCAATGGTTGTTTCCCTTTGTTTGCTGCTTCTCTTTGTTTCTTCTTATGCTCAGCTAGATTTGCTGCATTATGTTGAACTGACTCAGACTTCATTTGTGTAGGTAAAAGTTGAATGCACTAGTTCTCAGCCAACAAAATTTCAATGCAAGTAACAAAATGATGGATTTGCTAAACGACTCATTTTATTCCTAGCACCAGTGAGTTTCTCTATTTTCCCCTCTAGATTTGAATATAAAGTTTTTAGTAATCTTCGATGAAATTATGAAAACATATGCTTAGCTCTATATGGTCATATTAAAATTAACCAATCCAAACCAAATTTAAGTGGGGTATCTCTTTTGGGTGTTTGGTAGCTAGCTGATTAGCATAGCCATCAGATCATGGATGCACATGACAATGAATTCAATTGGCACCACCTTTTTTAGCCTAGTACTAATAAAGGTTCAATAAATTTTAACAACTTGTTTTTAGCCTACATATATATAAAGTTCAAAAAGGTGTTCTTTTTCTCCCTTAGCATGTAGATCTATTACTACTACTGAAAGTGGAGTAATATTATAGTATCACTCTAGATTTTGTACATATAATTAAAGTTGGTAACATACGCAGGGACATGAGTTTCGAAATGAGAGACGACATTGCACATGCAGCATATTTAGCTAAATGTGCAAGTGTTGTAGCTTACACAGAGACATATATGAACAAAGTACCAATGCATATAAATCTACAAATAAGGTATGAATGGGTACAGTATATTTTAAATGGAAATAAGTGAAAATGTCGAAATGTCTTTAGACTATCAAGCCATGTGTTTCGAGAATTGTGTAATACATTGCACGCACTCAATATGGATATGACGGTACCAAAAAAGTTTGCTTGGAAGAGTCTGTGGCAATGACATTGGTGGTACTTGGTAGTGGCATGTGTAATAGAATGGTGTAGGATAGATTTCAGCATTCGGGTGAGATGGTAAGTCAACACGTGGACATGGTAGTTACATTGTTAGCCAACATTATGGCAGTAGACATTATCAAGCTTGCCGATCTTGCATTTCCTAACATGCCACAACATATTCGCAATTCAGATAGATATTCGCCACATTTCAAGGTACTTTGTGAATTTGGTATCTTGACTTGATTTTATTCAATTTATCTTTATGGTTATAACATGTATCAAATTTCACATGGTATTTTTGTGGCAATGGTTAGGATTGCATTGGTGCATTTGATAGGGTTCACGTCCCCATGGTCTTACCAGTTGATGAGCAACACCTATACAGAGGAAGAAAAGGGATCACAACAACGAATTGCATGTGTTCATGTGATGTTGACATGAAATTCACATTCGCGTCTGTTGGATGGGAAGGGTTAACGCATGACACAAGAATCTTTTAAGTTGCCTCAATAACGAGAGTGACAGCTTCCCAAAACCTCCACTTGGTTTGTAAATGTGCAGTTTAATTACTGCATTAAAGTATGTATTATGTAGTGAAAATGCTAATGTATTAAATATTCTTGTTTGCAAGATTGTATTATCATGTTTATTCAGGGTACCCTATGAAGAGAGGGTTCCTTGCACCATATAAAGGGGAGAGGTACCACCTCCCCGATTTTTCAACAAGGTTAACTACCACAACATCTAGAGGAGAAATTTAATTATCACCATTCATCACTTTGTTCAGTCATAGAACAAACTTTTGGAGTTTGGAAGAATAGATGGAAAATTTTGAGAAGTATGCCAACCTTTCATATACACACTCAAGAACGCCTCATTGTTGCTACAATGGTTCTTCACAATTTTATTAGGGCACATGAAAACAATGACCTTGGACGTGGGGTTTCTGCACGAGGCACATTTGGAAGTAGCGAGGGAGGTCATTACGATGAAATGCCACACGTGATCTCTTCCCTGGACTACCTAAGATGAAAGTGGTTCGAAACAATATCACAACATCGATATGTGGGATGCCTCCATCATAGGATTTAAGTTGTTACAAAAGTTATAATCCCCTTAATTGATTATGGTGACCATTATTTTTTTTCACAATAGAAATTAGTGTGTTTGAAAATACCATTAACATTATGGTAATTTTTTTTTTGTGGGAACCACAACTGATGGTTCACAAACTCGAATGTAATACCATTTTGTTTTATGATGATTTTTTGTTGGTAACCAGAACTGATGGCTCACAAAATAGGATTGTAATACCTTTGATTTATGAATTTGGATATATCCTTACATGTGAAACTCATCGGTATTGCAATTGTAGATTTCAAGCTTATAGGGGACTTCTAAGTAGACTCCAATCTTATCTGAACAAGAGACAAACTCAAAAGATTTCAAGATTGCAACAGTAATCTGCCAGGAATATATATATTTAAAAAAAAAAAAAAAACTAAATCTACCCTCAATTTTTGATAAAGACACTAAGAACCCTAACTATCAATTGTTGGAAAAGTGTAAATAGATAAATAAATATAATATATATATATACACACACACACACATATATAACAACAGAACTTACAATCTCCATTGACTTGGCCATTAATATTATCTCCATCACACGTCTCCACATATAACAGAAGCACTTCTTCATACATATCATAAATTGTTACTTGCAATACATAATAAGTTGTACGTTTAGTATACAAAACAAATGTAATAGTACAAGTCTGTATTATTACATACATACACATCCCATTATGGCAAACACTTTTGCCTGATTTCAACTTCCCCAAACCTAGTAGACAAGATAAGCAATACTACAAACATGACCCAGGAGACTACTAAAGCTATCTTAAAATTCTTTGCTTTCTCTTCCAAAATCATGCGTGCAGCTTTGGCTTTTTTAGCCTTTCATTTTGCAATCGCTCCCTTTTCAATGTTACGTCTGTTAGGGCATGTGCTTGCTTAAATTCTTCATTAGCAACTTCCACCGCATGCTCCAATCACTTGAATTTGGCTATAACTATAGGTGATGTTGTTGCATCATGTGTACAAAAAATGTTGGTGTCTAACCACTTGAAGAACTTGCATGCACGGTCATCATCCTGCACAATAAAATACAACACATAAACAAGAATACAACGAATTGGTTCTTTAATGCACAACACAAATATTTTGCCAATACTTGGATATGGTACTTACCGGCGACCAATAGTGACAACTATAAATTCTCCTACCAAAAGTATAAAGTTTCAGGGACATCCTAATGACACAGTTGTTAATGTCACATAAATGGCCATTAGAACTAGAGAGATAGTTACTCGTTTCTAACATTGGTAGGAATTGGCAGTAGATAGTATGTTGGCTTGGACTAGTGAACAGTCAAAAAACTCACTCTACACCATCATGTAAACAAGCCTGCATTACTCCCAAGAATTACACATTAGAATTATCTTTTTTTTGATATAATAATCTATATTGTTAATCCAAATGTTTTCTATTATTAAAAAAAAAAAAAAAAAAAAAAGGTACTTGTAAAAGTAAACAAACAAAAAGAAGTGAGAAAGTAAAACACTTCTTTTTTTTTTTTTTTTATGATGGAAAGATAAAGTAAACGCATTGAGGGTATCATATCATAAGTTGAGCATGTTTACACAATAATGACCTATGAAACACCAATATATTTATTGATCGTTAAAGATTTGAAAACAAAAATCTTCTTTAAACTATAGTGCAAGAGGCATATATAAGACTTGAAACTGTTTCACTAATATCATTTGGACATTCCTTGAGGTTGGAAAATTACAATAAAATATCATTTTTTAAATCACAGGAACTTAGAAAATAGGGAAAAAACAAGAAGAGGTGAGGGGAGGGGGGAAGAGGGGTGACTTTAGAAAGAGGTTGTTGTAGTCCCATACTTGTGCTTTCAGATATAAGAAAGATTTACGAGGATTGAGTCACAGAACTGGTCCAAAAATTCATACAATGCCACTATGTTTTCATCTTTAATGAGTTGCTCAACTTGAAAAAGCAAAAAATGAGCACATAAGCAGGCCTGCTAAAACAAATACCTGAAGCTATAAGTAAAATTTGCAATAAAAATTTAGTAACTATAATAGAAACCAATTCCACAAACAAGAAAGCGAATAAAATCCTAGCATTGATAAGTACAGGATGCTATTCAGATATTCCACAATTGAATTCCTTCAATTAAATACGGAAAAAAAAAAAAAAAAAAAAAAAAAAAAAAAACAGAGCAAAAGATGGCATATCAGCTGAAAAAGTCATGATTTCATACCCACGTTACCTCAAACCCCAGAATTTCACAATTGTTAGCTCTCCAGTTTTACCATTCACTTAAGAAAAACAAAGACATCATTTGAAGCTCTATTTTATTACCTTTATAACATATTTTGATTATCTTTCACAAGAGATTGCAGGCACTTTTGCTAAGTAATTCTGCAATTAACCACCATTTTCTAGGTACAGCTTCTACATTTCTGACTCTTCAAAACCAAACCAGGCATAAATTTCAATTATCAATCAAATTGAAGTTGGAGTTGACATTATTTAAGTCCTATTATTGTTGTATGGATGAATGGGACCATATCCTCAATCATAATTGCCAATCTGGCTAAGAACACAATTAATTTTGTGTACTCTATAACTTTTTCTTTCCTATCTCTAAGTTTCTCTTTATCTCAATCTTTGTGTGATTCAACACTTTATCATCAATGATTAAACTTATCATGAATGCTTGGTTAACTTTATAAGGACAAAACAGGACCAAAGATTGCAAATCAAGCTATCATGGAAACTTGGTTTATAGTACTTTATACAAATCCTATAGAAACTTTTAGGCAAGCAATAAAACTTAAAAATAGAAAATTTCTATAATCAACAAAGAAAATAGAGGAAACAACAGAGGAGTGCTTGAATAAACTCATAGTGGAGAATTCATTAGAATACCCAGGTGAAGACAATTTGTTCATGCCTAGTTTTGATCAATTGAGCCACGTCTCCAAGTATTTTCTTTAGAATTTAATTCCTCTTATAAGCTAGTGCCGTTTATGCAGAACAAAAAAAAAAAAAAAAACCCATGTAAACTCTCCATAAAACACAAAGGAACCGACAAGAAAAAATCAACCATTTAATTTTTTTTTGAAAATCAAGTCAAAAATTAAAGAACAGTTAAAAAAGAAAACTTGGGATGTCTTACAATGAAACTAGAAAAACAAAGAAGAGAATTTGCTATAAGTCAAATACCTGCATTCACATAACAAGAACACAAAAGCCAACAAAAAATGCAGTGTAAATCTATGTAACAATAAACATAAAAAAATTGGTGTTAGGGTGGGAGAGGAGTGAAATTGGAAGAGGGATGAAATGAGTTTATTGCTAAACCTCAACCTAACCTTTGCCGGCATTGGACTAAGAGCACTTCCTTGTGGATTTCTCTTCTAGGCATGGACTTGGATTGTGTTCTCGAAGACGAGCGTTAGGGTGGGAGAGGAGTTGAATTGGAAGAGGGGTAATGTGTTTATAGAAGGAAGAGTACTCTTTGTTGAACCTCAACCCGATCTTTGCCGGTGTTGGACTAAGAGCTCTTCCTCGTGGATTTCTCTTTTGGGCATGGACTTGGATTTTGTTCTCGAAGATGGGCGTTAGGGTGGGAGAGGAGTGAAATTGGAAGAGAGGTGAAATGGGTTTATGGAAGGAAGAGTACTCTCTGCTGAACCTCAACCCGATCTTCACCGGCGTCGAACTAGGAGCTCTTCCTTGTGGATTTCTCTTCTAGGCATGGACTTGGATTGTGTTCTCGAAGATGGGTATTAGGGTTGGAGAGGAGTGAAATTGGAAGAGGGGTGAAATGGGTTTATGGAAGGAAGAGTACTCTCTGCTGAACCTCAACTCGATATTCGTCGGCGTCGGACTAGGAGCTCTTCCTTGTGGATTTCTCTTCTAGGCATGGACTTGGATTGTGTTCTCAAATACGGGTGTTAGGGTGGGAGAGGAGTGAAATTGGAAGACGGGTGAAATGGGTTTATGGATGGAAGAGTACTCTCTGCTGAACCTCATCCCGATCTTCCCCGATGTCAGACTAGGAGCTCTTCCTCATAGATTTCTCTTCTAGGCATGGACTTGGATTGTGTTCTTGAAGACAGGCGTTAGGTTGGGAGAGGAGTGAAATTAAAAAAAATTAAAAAAAATAAAAAAGAAGAAGAAGAAGAAGAAGAAGAAATGCTACAGTACATTCAGTTGAAGCTAGAGAGTTTTAGCCCCAAAAAATCAGCTAGCCTTTAAAATTATTTGCTACAGTGCTTTCAGTTTTCAGCAAAATAAGCGGTATCCAAACAGTTTCTTATTTAATTCGGATTTCTTAATGCCGTTATAGATCGTGGTTAAATAACAGAAAATCCTTGGAACATTTAGGATTCATTTCAGCCCATAGCTCATTGATGATCTTAGCAAGGGCTAAGCAGAAGGATGACCCCAACCAGAATTTATAGTCTTTCAGAAGCCTCTAGACTCAAGAGCAATGGACTAAAGTACAAAACTATAATACTGAGAAAGTCTAAGTATGGTGTGGACCAAAGCCTATGCACGATAAATTCAATGACTAAGGGGTTTGTTAGGCTAAGTAAAGAATATCTTGATAATACAATATTGTTATACCCTCTCTTCTTATATAGGGCAAAACTTAGGTACAGTACTTAGGTGCTATTCTTTAGGTTTCCCTTTTAAGATTCTACCATGTGTATTTTTTTCCATGGGATGGAAGTGTATTTTTTAGTTAAGTTACCACGTGGCTAAATTTTAATAGAGGAACTTAAGGAACAACACCTAAAATAGTGTACCTAACTTTTGTCATCTCATATAATAATAAGGCACACTAATAAAAATTTATGGTGAGAATCACTAATAATGTGGGACTAGAAAATATTATAACATTAATTACTTTAGAGTAATGTGTAATTTTCTTGCCAGGATAAGTTTCTTATAGTTTATATTATTGAATTTCATGTTAATTGGACAAAACAGTTTTGCTTTACCTCTTGAGGTTTAGATGATAACTCAATAGTATTGGCATACTTTATACTAGTTTATGTCTCATGTTTGTGTTTGAATCCCACTTCCCCCTAGGTACATCGATTCACAACATCTGGGTTGAGCATAAATCAAATTTTGATATGTTTTTGGACACTAAATTTTGTTAAATTTTCATATGTTCATAACTCCATTGGTAGCAGGAGCTCAGAGGGCTCAAGTATATGGAGTAGACTAGGGTTGGAGGGTATTTTGTTATTCGCGTACTCCAACTTTAGTATCTAGTGGATCAATTTCGACTTAGAGGGTTGTGGAGAGGTTTTTTGCTGAGTTCTTCGGTTTCCTCTTCAATAACATGTCTCGGTGTTATCTTGTATTTGCATCTCTTTTTCCTACTCTCTAAGCTTTCATTTTATTGTTGATGATTGATGAATATAGCTTTGGGTAGTGTTATCGGCTCATTGCGATTATTTACTCTTGTTTCGCACTTAGTTTAAGTTAGAGTAAAAACAATCTAGCTGTAATTTTTAATTGGGGGGTCTGAACAAGCTCTTGTGTTTTAACATAAATTTGAGCTTTCAATTAGTATTAGAGCGGGTATACATGTTGGATTTCAATATCTTAGTGTGATCTTAGACCCTGTGTGAGATGGATAGATCTCAATCCCTTAATGCATCTCCCTACTTTGATGGGAGTAATTATGCTTTTTGGAAAGTACGTATGCGTGCTTTTCTTTATGCTATTGATGAGACGGTGTGGGATTCTGTTGAGAATGGATATGTAAAACCCACAACAGCCAAATCCAAATGGGATAAGGCTATTTTGGCTTTGGCAAAGGCCAATAGCACAACTATTAATGCTATTTTCTGTAGTGTTTCTATTGACGAGTTTCACAGGATTTTGCATGTGAAGACCACGTGGACCATTCTTGAGACAACCTACGAAGGTACCAAGAAGGTCAAGGACACCAAGCTTCAAATGCTAACTACTTGGTTTGAGGAAGTAAAAATGAGCGACGATGAGTCTTTCGATTCCTTCTTTGGGAGACTCTACGAGATAGTGATTGCCAAACTCAATCTTTGGGAGAAGATTGAAGATGCCAAGGTGGTGAGGAAGATTTTGAGATCCTTACCCGGAAGCTTCCAAGCTAAGGTCACCGCCATAAAGGAGAGTAAAGATTTGGATGAGATGAAGATTCAAGAATTCATTGGATCTCTCCCATCCTATGAGCTTAGACTGCCCTCTCACAAGTCCAGCAAATCACTTGCTCTCAAAATTATAAATGAGAGAATGGGCAATTCCTCCAATGAAGACGATATAGAAAAGGAGGTGGTGTTTATTGCAAAGAACTTTTGGAAATTTCTTAAGATGAAGAACAATGGGAAGTCGTTTGGCAAAGAAAAGTTCACAAGAGGGAGTTCAAGAAAAAAGATGGGAAAGACTCGTCATTAACTCAAGGAATCGTGTATTATGAATGCAACAGTTATAGACACCTAAAGAAAGAATGTCCAAACTACTTGAGAGGAAATGGTAAAGTGCTTGCTACTACCCTTAGTGACTTGAAGAGCTCAAACTCCGATGTAGAAGGATAATGTGATTGTGAGGGAAACTATTCGGCCTTCATGGCAATTACCATTGTTGATTCTAGAGATAAGTTGAGCAACTTGGTTGATGAGCTCGGTGTACATTCCGAAGGTGAAGAAGTTGATGGAAGATGAGGATGTGTACCATAATGAAGGTGAGAAGAACCTTCAAGAAGTGTACAATGAATTGCTTGAAGATTGTGGCAAATATGCCAAAGTTGCAAAGAATTCTATTAAAAAGATGAAGAAAGTTAAAGAGGAGCATAAGTCCACACTCGTGCAACTTAAGGACATGAAATGTGAGGTTGAAGAGTTGAAGGAAGAATTGCTAACTGCCTACTCTAAAATCAAGTTCCTTAAACTTGAAATAATCCAAGAAAATGTCAAAGTAGAGTACATTTCCCCAAGAAACTTGACAGTGTGCTCTTTTCTCAAAAACCTTCAAATGACAAGACTGATCTTGGCTATACCAGTGAAGGAAGATTAAGTAGCAAACCCAAGAAGGAAGTGAGGTTTGTATTGGCCAAAGATGTAGAGAAGCCCAAGGTAGAAAAACCCAATGTGGAGAAGCCCAAGTTTGAGACCCCTGATGTTGCAAAGAGAACCATTGGTACAAAACCAAAGAAAACGGGAAGTCAGTACCCAAAATTCAAAAGGGACCTCAAGTGAAGCACTTTTGTCATCATTATGGCATGCGAAGGCACACAAGACCAGATTGCTTCAAGCTTCAAGCTCTTAAGAGGGTTGACTCTCTACGTGGTCAGGATAACTCAAGAAGAATGCCAAAGGGAAACCAACCAAAAGGAGAAAATGAGGGACAACTCATTGGAGATGTAATCGAGATGTTGAAGAACATTTCATCATGCCTTGCTGGCTTCACCCCGAGATTTGAGAGTTTATCCCTCCATCTAAGGATCTCATCCAAAACACTCGTACAGTGTGGGTGAAAAAGAGTACTCATGCACGATCCCTCACTATGCCTATGTATTAATACTTCTAACGTATTAGGGTTATACTTTCACGCATCATGACATATGGGACCTTCTTGTGTCATTGCTTCCATTTTAGCATTTTTTTTTTTTTAGGTCTTTGTCTGTTTACCTTATTTTTGTTGATCTTACTTTATTGCTTTGTTTTTTAGTGTGTTGAAAATTTCAAAAACCCATAAAAATGAAAAATCTCAAAAATTTTGATCACTTGTGTTGTGTATGTCACATGTTGAGTTTGGCCTTGTACCTTCATACTAATAGAGTAGTGTTTTTACAAGTTTAGCTTATTATGTATGCACATTTTTTTCTAAGTGTGAGCGATGTCTAGAAAGCATGAAAAATGAAAGCCAAATGAAAAGCTTTCAGTCAAATGTAAACACATTGGTGAGGGGTCATATATGTTCATTTCTACAAGTGAGATAGATCACTTGACTTCGTATTAGTTGTATATGACTTGATTGAATTGATTATTGAAGTTTCATACTGTACTATAGACTAGTTTATACTTGATCCACACACACAACACACAAGTTTAATGTTCAATGAATGCCTATTTCATTTGTGTGATTGTACGTGTTCAAATGTTATATGTGGATACTTAATTACTTGATGATCAAACCCAAAAAGATTTTTGAGTATTTTATATGTTTTAGAATTGGTTTTTGTATAGTATTTTTGTGTTATGAATTTTTCCAAAAAGCCAAATTTGTTTTGTTGAAAAACTCCTTCAAAGGCATTTTCGCGAGTAAGTTTTCTCTCAGCCTATCTATGAAAATGAGGAAGCTATTTTCAGTTCTTCCTAAATTTTACACAGAGAGTTTCGCGACTCCCTGCAACTCCTTTGCGAGAATTAGCTTTCCACGAAACATGACTTGTGCCTTTGAGGCCATTTTGCAAGTAACTTCGGGAGTACTCTACCCACGAAATGAGAGGATTTTTAGTTAAAAAGGCCAAACAGTGTCATTTTTTTCAAACCATATGTTTTGCCTCCTCTGTGCCTCTCTCAACCCAAAACACATTTTTCTCTAAAAACTCAACCAAATCTAAAGGGCTTTCATCTCTAAGACTCATCTAAGGTATGTTTTAACATTTTTTCAATCTTGAATCCTTAGATTAAGCCTTAGATTCTAGGATTTCTAGGGTTGGGTTATTTTGAAAGGGGTTGGGAAAAACTTAATTTCTTGTCAATTTTTTAATTTTCTTGATTAGGCTATGTCCCATTGTGTTTGTTTGTGGTTGTGTTGGCCCCAAGTGGCATTTTAACATGTATTTAGGCAAGTTTTCCACATGTCCATGCATTGTTTCACATGTTAGTGGTTTGTGTGCACTCTAAGTGTTTGATAAAATGTCCAAATAACATTTTCTTGTTGTTTTGGACTCCGATAAGTGCCAATTTTTGGGGATTACTATGTTGTTACATGCTTAACATGTTTTGAACATTGGTTGTGTGTTTTATACACTTTTCTCCATGAGTGTTTTGTCATGCATTGCTCATGCATCTCACATGCACACCACAAGCACACTTGATGCATACTTGATGTACACACTCGATCACTTGACATGTTTTGCATTTCACTCATGCTAGTTAAGTCTTGTTAGACCTTTAGCAATTAAAACATGATCTTGTGACTTTGTTTGCTTGTCTTTATGCTATTTAGGACTATTTTTGTTCATTTTTTATGGACTAACTTGTCTCTAATCAAGTTTGTTTCCATGTTTGTGTTGGTTGTTGTTTGTTTGTGTTGGTATTTGTTTTGTAGATGTCTGCTCTTAAGAAAAATGCCACAAAGAAGTATCCAACTTACCCCGCATCTCCTCATACTCATTTAGAAACGACAATGCTAGCATGGCCTTCCTTGATCACTACAAACAGACCCCAATCATCCTAGAGAGGTCTGTGGACTTAGAGTCGTTGAAGGACACCTTCATTCTGGAAGTGTTCGAAGAAAGGACATGGACCAAGTTGCTAAATCAGATGGGTGATGTGTTTGAAGAAATCATTTGTGAATTCTTCGCCAATGCATTATGGAAGGTGATCACATTAATTGTTGGTTAAGGGGGAGAGAGTTCTCCGTCTCAAGGGAATCAATTCAGGAGGTTTTGGAGATTTGACTGAAAACTCTGAACACATCTCTACAATATGATGAAAGAAAGGAGAAATTTGAGCCTTTTATGGAAGTTCTTAGAGGACAACTCAAGAAAAAGGCTTTGCACAAGATTAAGTTCACCCCCAAAATGCGAGCTTTGGCCTACAACATGATCTTCAGTCTCTATTCGATGAAGAACTTGATGACTCTATCCGCGCCAAGGACCATATTCTTATATGATCTCTTCACTCACAAGGTGATTGACATCTATGGTCATATCTATCACATTTTTGTTAAAAGGATTAAGAAGAGGAATTCAAGTCTAACTCTATCATTTCCAAGCCTTGTTATGTATCTTATATTAAAGGCAAGGGTGAAGATTCTAAGTGGGCTTCCGGTCATGCAAAGGGAAGAACCTATTAGAGAGCAGACCATCATCCGAAGCAAAGCTCACATTCCAAAACCAAGTGTCGGTGTATCTTAGATTTCAAGAGATGAAGAAGTAGCGTAAGGCAACACCGATGACAACATTAAACGGTACACTTCAGTATCGAAGGATACTGCACAACCTTCTTCCCAAGCGCAAGCAAGAGCACTCGACCGCCTAGATCTTCTACTTAGGAGGCTTAAAGAGTTGCATTTAATGCTAGCTTCACACACCAACTACACCATAACTCAATTCACATACCTTCAAGTCCAGATCACTACCCTCTCATCTTAAGTTGAAGACTTAATGCACAAATCAGAGTAGGATTCGAAGTCAGAATCCAACACATTTTAGGACCTTTGGTCATTCTGGCCAAAAAGGGGGAGTAGTTTATAAAGCTTGAGGGGGAGTATAGCCTGAAGGGGATGAAATTGGTTTATTTTGGTGGTTTCTAGTTTACTTTATGCTTTTATAGCTTTTGGATGTTTATAGTGCTTTTATTTAAAGCTTTCAAGTACTTTAGTTTGAAACATGGTTTTCTTTAGTATTATTTTTGTATCTTGGTTATTATAGCCCTTATTTTATGCTTATTGTTTTCTATTGCTTATTGCCTTAGTTTCTTTATGTTAGAGTTTATGCCTTAAAATCCAATTTGTTGCCATGTCATAAATAATTAAATTATTTAGTTCTATGAGACTATTTATAAATGAACTAATGGGACATTATCTTTGTCCATGAGATGCATAGTATGTAATTTAGTAACAGAAGATATTGTTAGGACATATGTAGTTCAAGTCTGTGAACATATATCACTATTTTATGTAATTGGCTTATCCTTAGACAAAACGCACTTTACTTGTAATTAGGTAGATTTAGGATGAGTTTAACACTTCAAGAAACAGTGGTTCAAGGTTAAGTGTTGAAGCCGTCAAAGTCTGTCCAAGAAACAAGCTAGGAAGTGCAAGGTTTTAAAGCTCGACACATACCTCGACAGATGCATCTATCGAGCTTTAAAGGAGCTGTTTTGCCCAGGTCTGTTTCAAGTCTAATCCGTGAGTGTGTCTTTGGGACTTCTTTTCTCCTAACCCTAGACAAATAAAAGGATTATTTTAAGGGCCGTCAAGCAGGGAAGTAGAAGATACAAGTTGCACATTCTTTGAGAACTTGTTGTTCATGCAATTTGTGATCAGAAAGACAAAGTTCGTGCCCTAGTTCATCTCTGATGATTTGAAGAACTTTGCAGCCAACTCTCTCTCTCTCTAGTTGGTATTTGAAGTCGCGTACTGGGATCTGCGCATCTGGTTAGTCACGTACTTGGGAGCCGTGCATTGAAAGGAGAAACTGTCACTACAGAACAAGTCCAATTGGGTATTAGGGTAAGAGTTCAACTGTAGGTTGGTGAGGTACTTGGGATTCCTTACTTGTAACTGCTTGTTGTGATAATAGTGGAGTTTCGGGAGTGGTGACCTTAAATCACCCGGTGGGGTTTTTGCCGTAAGGTTTTCCCCATTCATGAACAAATCACCGTGTCATTTATTTTCCGCTGCATTACTTAGTTTGGTGATTTGTTTGTGCTACCACGTGATATTGCATGATTAATTTGATTAATTAATAACTGGGCTAATTAATTAATCTAAGTTATCACAAGGGGTCAACGCGTTTGTGGCCTGTCAGATATAGATCACAAGTTTTTTGTAAACTCAGAATTTTAGTTCGTAGTCGGTGATAAAATTGGGCATTTCATCTACGAAAACTATAACATATCAACTAAGATGATTTGTCTTGATCATAGAAGTGGAGACTTCTATATGATATATGATAGGCCAAGAATGTATTGACCCCTTGTGATAAATTAATAGATTAGTTAGCCAAGGTAATTAATTAATCCAATTAACATGCAAGAGTGTGGTAGCACAAAAAAAACCACCAACAAAGTTAATATGCAGTGGAAAAAAATAAAGTTGACACAGTGATTTTTTTACGAATAGAAAAAACCTTCAAGGCAAAAACCCCACCGAGTGATTTTAAGGTTACCACTCCCAAGAATCCACTATTATCACAACAAGTAGTTATAAGTAAAGGAATCCCAATACCTTATACCAACCTACAGTTTAACCCTTACCCCAATACAAAATTGGCCTTGTTCTGTAGTGATAATCTCTTCTTTTCAATGCACGACTACCATTATGTGACTAACCAGTAGATGCGTGGATCCTAGTAGGCGATTTAATTGCCAACTTGAGAAAGATGTTGGTTGCAAAGTTCTTTAGATCATCAACACGATAAAGATCACAAAGCTCCTTGGTCACAAAACCTAACGGCATACAAACATAGTAGCTTCTTTAAGAGAAAGATGAACTAGGGCAAAATCTATCTCCGGTCACAATTTGCATGAAAAACAGTTTGCTCCACACTCGTGCAACTGTGCTACCTTTTACGGCCCTTAAAATAATTCTTATATATGTTCAAAGTTGTGAGAAAAGAAAGCCTAAACATGTACATACGGATTGGAGTGAAATCAAATCTGAAAAACTAATTTGCATAAATCTCGACAGATAAGGTATCTATTGAGCAGCTGTCGAGCATCGGGCTAAAACGGCCTTTTAAACCTCGATAGATGCTATCTGTTGAGCTAGCTGTCGAGTTTTAGAATCCAGCACTTCTTCACTTGTTTCTTGGAAAAATTTGCATGAGTTCAATACTTGGACTTAAATTCTTATTCCTTGAAGTATTAACATATCCTAGATCTATCCAATTACAACTAAAGTGCGTTTTGTCAAAGGATTAGCCAATTCTAAATGACATATGTCCTAACATTATTCACATATGCCCTAACAATATGTTGATATGTTTTAAGAGTTAAGACATATTGAATTGGACCGCTATGAGATTTATTATTCTCCTAATGACTGTCAAATGAGTAGTAAATCTTACGACTTCTATTTACATCAACTCTAAATCCTGAGAGAATAATGAACTTGATTATGAGGTGTAGGTTGCTTTGATATATCAGGAGTGAGATCTAAAGTCACGATCAAAATCTCAGTATGTTGGGCATCTGCATTTAATGTTGATGGAACATATATTTTCAAGATGGAATTCATAATCTCTTAACGGAGATATAAAATATTTCCTTAAGATAAGTTTAATAGGTTTAGTTATTTAGAGTATTGGGCCCCAACCACTTTAGTAAGGAGTTGCTAAAATATATATTTATGAAATTAGATTTCATAAATATATGATGAATAACTTAAAAGATTAAACCATATACTCAAGGATTAAGATGTAGTAATCTTCAAAGTGGCAGTCAACATTCATGACTTTGTATTACTACAAATATTTTAATGAAGTGATTGCATGTATAATAAAGTCTAAGGATATAATTTATTAATAAGGCCTAGAGTGCAATTATATTTATATAGTGGTATTAAATATAATTAATGATAACTTTGGACTTGTCAAGAGTTGACAAAAAAGCCCAAGGCCCATTGGTGATAGAGTCTTATTTGTTCTCTTTTGATCCTACTCCAAGACACATACTAAAGCCCAATTGGAATGGCCCAAAAGACTAGCCCAATTAGATAATCAGTTATATATAAGGAGAGAAACATACAGAATTTCATAAGGTGGTTTCATAAGATTTTATAAGGAATGAAATGGTGTGTATGTGAGTGTAAGCCACTCTCTTATTCTCCCTTTGGAAAATGATTAAGAGACCACACTTCTTGGGCATTAAGTAGAATTAGTATGAAGATTAAGAGTGTTCCCAAATACTTCTAATCTTTGGTTTTGAATTTCTCCGCAACAAGGTACGCTTTCTTGTTCTTAAATTCTGAAACTTACCTAATACATATTATCAATTACGAATGTAGTAGATCCGTTAATTTTCCTTTGCGTATATTTTGTATGTGATACAAACATGTGTTTTTCCAACACTTTAATGCATCATGTGGTACGTTGGATATGCAATTAATTCTAGCATTGATCTTAATTACATTTCATGTCCGGATGATCATTTACTAAATAAATGTTCATTATGGTAATTTCCTAATGACTATTTATGTTTGATCAAGTTATACTTAATGTCATATGTCTCTTTTGGTATCTTGATTGCATTTTACTTGTTCCTTATACGTGTCTTGTGTTCTACTTGTCTTGACCTTTATGAAGTTTATTTGTTATGTGCAAGTGTTTCAAGATATAGGTGTATATGGTGCAAGTACTTCACAGCTTCTAGAGTTAGGTGCAAGTGAGTTTTCCCTATGTTCCCAAATTCATGTTTAAGTCTAGAGTCTGTTTAGGGGTTTTGTCATGGAATAACCAAAGGGAGAGACTATAAAGTTGTGATTTCCAACTATATTGTGTTGGCTTTAATTCCATGCCAAATTTGATAGTCATTTCTTCAATCATTTTCCCTGTATGTATGTGAGCTTATCTATAAGAGATGAGTGTAAGAGATCGGTGAAGAATCAAGCTTCAAATATTGAATTAGTGGATTTCATGACTAGCTCGTGAGAAGCAACCCAGGAAAGCCACGTGTGGAGCACATGACCAGAAGACAAAGAGTAGTGCCAGGCTGTCATTTCGTGATTGTCTCGCTAGAAGGGCTAACTCGTAAAGGACCCGCAAAAGTTTCTATTTGGTAAAAGGTTGTGTTTTTCTATACCAAGTCTTTACCTATACTATATATACCCTCATTACCCACAAATTGTAAGGAGTACATTTTAGAGAGAAAATCCGAGAAAATACACTTGAAAGTTAGAGATTGACCTACAATTATCTACACATTTTCTTGTGGTTTTTCTTAATTCCTACCTCTCCATCTCTAGATCTTTGAGAGGTTGTTAGCCCAAACACTTATCACACCTATTTTGAGAGTAAAGTGAGATTTTGGTGCTACTGAGAAGTATTATAATGAGACATTCATTGGCAGATGCAATCTGGTTGAATTGCGAGATTCGAAAAGCTAGAGAAGACAATACTCTGAGAAGTCCATTGGTAGCAGGATCTTAGAGGGTTCAAGTAAATGGGATAGACCAGGCTTGGAGGGTCTTTTGTTATTTGTGTACTCCAACTTTATACTCTAGTGGATCGATTTCAACTAGGAGGATCGCAGTAAGGTTTTTCGCCGAGTTCTTTGATTTCCTCTTCGATAACACATCTCAATGTTATCTTGTGTTTGCATCTTTCTTCCCTACTCTTTAAGCTTTCATTTTGTTGTTGATGATGGATGAATATGGTTTAGGATAGTATTATCGGTTCATTGCACTTATTTACTCTTATTCCGCACTCAGTCTAAGTTAGAGTAAAAGCAATCTAGCCCTAATTTTTAATTGGGGGTCTGAACAAGCTTTTGTGTTTTAGCACAAATCCGAGCTTTTAGATTCAAAAGAAGAATTGCGAGAATTGAATGAGCAACTCGATTAGCACACCAATGTTGAAGAAGATGAAGTTTCAGATGATGAGGAAGTATACCTTGATGAAGGTGATAGGATGCTTAAAATTGTTTAAGATGCATTGCTCGAGGATTGTGGCAAGTATTCCAAAAGTTGCTAAAAGTGCAGTTAAGAAGATGAAGAGAATTGAAGAAGACCATAAATTCACTCTTGTACAACTCAAGGATGCCAAATGTGAAGTTGAAAGTTTGAAAGAGGAGATGCTGAATGCTTACTCAAAGATCAAATTCCTCAAACTAGAAGTGATTCAAGCTAATGTTAAGGTAGAGCGCCTCATAACCAAGAAGCTTGACAACATTCTTTCATCTCAAAAGGCCTTTTTAGACAAAACCGGATTGGGTTAGACTGGTGAAGGAATTTCAAGTGAAGAACCAAGAAGGGAGATGAATTTTTTATCAACAAAGGTTGTGGAAAAGACCAAGTTTGAGACTCCTATCGTTGAGAAGAAGGCCATTGCGTCAAAATCAAAGGCAAAAGGAAAGTCACTGCCTAAAAGTCAAAGGGGATCTCAAGTGAAGCATTTTTTCCATTATTGTGGTATTCGTGGGCACTAAAGACCAAATTGCTTCAAGCTTCACGCTTCCAAAAGGGTTAATTTTTAGCATGCTCAAGGAAATGAAAGAAGCATGCCAAGAGGAAAGTAAGCTAAGAAAGATAATGGTGGACGACTCATTGGAGATGTCATGGAAATGCTTAAGAACACCTCGTCATGTTTAGCTAGCTTCACCCCAAGGTTTGAGAGTTATGTTGTCGTTACCCTCGCTTTGAGGATTTCACTCAAAACACTTGTGCAGTGTGAGTGAAGAAGAGTACTCATGCATAATTCATCTACCATGTCTATGTATTAATATTTCCAATGTTTTAGAGGCATAGTATCATGCATAATATCTTGTGCACTCTTCTTGTTGCAATGCTTCTTTTCTAGCATGGTTTCTTTTATCGCTTTTTAAAAAAAAAAAAAAAAGGTTTATTAGTTGTTGATCTTACATTATTGCTTTTAATTTGAGTGAGTAAAAAATCCAAAATCTCATAGCAAGTATAAAATCCAAAAAGTTTGATTGTTTTTGTTGTGTCATATCATATGTAACTTTAGCCTAGTACCTTCGTACTAATGATGTAGTGTGTTTATGAGCTTAGTTTATTATGTATGCCCTTGTATTGAATGTGAGTGAAATCTAGAAACCTATGTTTGATTTTTGTAAATAGATCTTCAAGCTTGTCATGAACATCTAGACAATAGTCTTGATTGATCTTGAAACATGCGTATACTTGATCCTATATATCTCCTTAAGTTTATTTTTATGTCAAAAAACTCTTCTAGTGTCAATCTCTAAAAGGAGAAAGAACTGAAAAAACCTTTCTTTGAAAACTAGTTAGACTTGGAAAAGGTGGATCAAAAATGTATTCAAAATGTATGATGCCAAAGCCAAAGGCTTATTCTTCATAGAAATATCAAAATTTTATGGCATTGATGCTCAAAATTGATTAGTATTGATCAAAGTATGAAAAATGGAAGCCAAAGGAAAAGCTTTTTATCAATGTAAACACTCTGGTGAGGAGTCATATATTTTTATTTTAACTAGTGAGATAGGTCACTAGACTTCATGTTAATTGTGTATGACTTGATTGAATTGATCATTAAAGTTTCATGCTAGACTATGGACTAATTCATACGTAACACTTATACACAACAAACAAGTCTAATGTTGAATGAATATTTATTTCATCTGAGTGATTGTACATGTTTAAATGTGATGTGTATTCTCAATTACTTGATGATTAAACCCAAAAATATTTTTGAGTTTTTTATTTGATTTTGGAAGTGATTTATGTCACTTGTGTTTTGAAAGTTTTTCATAAAATGTCAAAAATTTTGTGTTGAAAAACTTGGTTTTTAGCCATTTCACCATTGCCTTTGCAAGTGGAATCACGTTGTGAGAATTTTTGAGGAAACTTCAATTCCATCACAAATTCAAGCAGAAAGCTTCGCGACTCAGACCTGAATTGCAAAACTCTACCCTGTGCACTTGCACATTTCGTGAGTAACTCATAACTGGCTGGCAAGTCACTGACTTGCGAAATGCACGTAAAGACAGTTTTTAAGGGGCTAAAACTGTAAAATTTTCAAATATCTTGTCTTTTTGCTCCTCACGACCCCCCCTCCCCAAAACACAAAATTTCTTCAAACCTCAACCTATCTTGCTTGAATTTTGCTTCTTGGACTTCACTAAGGTAATTTCTAACCTATTTCGTCTTTCAAATCCTTAGTTTAAGTTTTAGATTCCTTAAAACCTAGGGTTGGGTTTATTTTGAATGGGAGTTTGGAAAAACTTATTTTGTTCAAAATTTTTCAATTTTGTTGATTGGGCTTAGTCCTATTTTGGTTGTTGATGTTTATGTTGACCCTATGAGGCATTTGAACGTGTATTTCAGGCATATTTCAGGCATATTTCATCATATTCATGCATAGTTCATCATATAGGGTTAGTTCATGCATGCTAGGGGTTTGTCAAAATGCTTGTGTGGCATTTTTGCATTCATTTAGACTCCAATGAGTACCAAACTTTGGGGTTTGCCATGTTTACTTAAATGCAACATGTTTTGATCTTTGTTTCTCTATTTTAGACAATTTGCCCCATGGTTGCTTGTTCATGCCTTGATCATTCATTGCACACATGCTTGATGCACACACCCCATCACACTTGACAAGTCATGCATATTTTCGTGCTCTTTGTCTAATTAGACTTCTAGCATTGTTACCATGTCTTTGAGTTCTTGTTTATACTATCATAACCATGTTTTTAGAGTTGTTAATTTGTTTATGTACTTACTTGCATTTACTCAATTTTGTTGCCATTTTGTGTATGGTTTGTGTTTGTTTCTTCTTTGTAGATGTCTCAAAGGTACCTATGTGGAAAAGAACCTATCATTGATCTATGTGAATCTCCTGTATCAAAACGGACTTGAAAGGCATTAGCTGCCTTTGATAGCAAAAGTTTTAAACGTTTGTTGGACTTCCAAACCTTCAACAATCTCTTCAAGAATGCACCGTCCGTGTTGGAAAGAACTATGCAGTTTGAGTCATTGAGTTCAACCATTATTCAAGGAATCTCTGCTGATAAAGATTGGGCTAATCTATTTGGAGCATTCGATGATCCTTGTGAGGAACTAATCAAAGAATTCTTTTCGAATGCCTAGTTCACAAGTGCTGAATTGAAGTGTTAGGTTTAGGGGAAGGATTTGACTATCACACAAAACTATTTGGCTAAAGTTCTTCACATAACTCATCCAAGGAATATTGATATATCTCCAGAGCTCCAAAGAATGAGTCAAAAACTCTTACCCTTTTCACACCCATTGGCAAATGTTCTACTGCTCCCAATTCCTCCCAATAGCTTGAAGCTGAAGCATCATCTCCTTGACCTTCAGAGCCTAAGCCTTCTCAAACTCCTTCTCCATCTAAGTCATTTTTTCCTTAGTTGGATTGGATGATGTCTATGATTGAAGGGCTTCATGACCACATTTCAAGCATAACCAGTATCATGTATGCACACAACAATCAAGTTTAGCTTCACTTGACTACACTTAAGTCTCAGCTCGATCAAATTCAGTGCAAGCTTGAAGATGACCTTTAGTTATTCGTGCCAAAAAGAGAGAGACAGCTTTTGTTTTGAATATGTTCAACTTACCACATTGTAAAGAGCGAGATCATAAAACATATAGTAAGGGGGAGATCATATCGAAATGGGGAGCACAGTGGATATACAAAGGAATCCAACAAATAGCCACAAAAGATAGAAATTGTAACTACTTCTAACCTTTACTACTTATGTAGTTTTATTTTCATTGCTTTTTATAAGCTTTCAGTACTTTAATCTAAACCTCAGTTTTTTCTTTAGTACCTGTGTACCTTGGTTTTTTTTAACCGTTTTATGATGCTCTTAGTTATCTATTGCCTCTTACTTTAGTTTCTTTAATGCATCATGTGCTTGTAGGACATGCAATTAGTTTTTGCACTGCTTTTAATTGCTTGCGTGTCCAGATGTTCATTTACTTGCTAAATGCTCATAGTTGTCATTCCTTAATTGACTGCTCATGTTTGATCAAGTTATGCTTTTGTTCATATTTCATTTTCTTTTACTTGATCACATTTTACTTGCTCTATGTACATGCCTTGAATTATACTTGTCTTGAACTTAATTAAGTTATTTATGTGCAAGTGTTTCAAGATGCAGGTATATATGGTGCAAGTTCTTCATAGGTTTTAGATATAGGTGTGAGTGAGTTTTTCCTCTATTCCGAAACTCACGTTTTAAGTCTAGAGTCTGTTTAGGAGTTTTCTCATGGAATAGCCAAAGGGGAAAATTGTAAAGTTATGATTTACAACTATGTTTTTATGTTGGCTTTAATTTTGTGTCAAATTTGATTGTGTTTTTGTTAAATTATTTCCCTGTATTTATCATGGGATTTAATGTAAGGGTTATGTATGAGAGTTTGGTGAAGATTTGTGAAGAAAGAGATTTAGCGACTAGCTCGCAAGTGACAACCCACAAAAGGCCATGTGAAAAGCACATGCTGGAATCTAAACAGTCTCATGCTAGGCTTGATTTCGCAAGCCACTTCGTGACTCAGGCCAAATCGCGAGTGACTCGCAAAACTCACTACTTTGGGCTTTTTAAAGTGTGTTTATCTCATTCCTTTACCAACACAATATAAGTCCACATTATCCACGAAATTGTAAGGATTTTTTCCAAGGAACTTTTGAGAAAGAAAACCCTAACTATACACTTAAGAATTAGAGATTGTAAACCCATAATCATCTACACCATTTTCTCAAAATTTTTCCTCTACTCCCACCTCTCCATATACATATCCTTAAGAGGTTCTTAGCCTAAACACTTACCTCACTCATGTTGAATGCTGAGAGAAGTTTTAGGGTGTATGGGAAACATTGGAAGAAGCCATTGATTGGCTAATGCAAATTGGAGCTAATTGTGGGACAAGATAACTAGTGAAGACATGGCTCTATGAAGCCTATTGGTAGTTGGAGCTTGGAGGGTTCAAGTACATTTGGTAGATTAGGTTTGGAGGGTCTTTTTGATATTCATGTACTCCAACTTTATTTAGTAGTGGATCAATTTCGGCTTAAAGGGACGTGAAGAGGTTTTTCGTCAAGTACTTCAGTTTCCTCTTCGATAACACATTTCGGTGTTATCTTGTGTTTACATCTCTCTTTCCTTACATTTTGAACTTTATATTTTTCATTACTTGCTTGTGGTTATGGCTTAGAGAGTAGTTCTGGTTATTGTATATCATTTACTTTTGTTTCACATTTAGATAAGTTAAAGTAAAAACAATTTAGCTATAAGTTTAAAATTGAGGGTCAAAACAAGCTATAGTGTTTTACACTATTTGAGCTTTCAAATAGGATATGGGGTGGGGGGCTAGTACTAGTCACCTCAAAAGTCTTTATTTAAAAAGGGAAATTTTTAGCAGAAACAAACAAACAAGCAAACAAACAAATGAAACTAAAACAAAATGGCAAAATTTTTACTTATAGAATAGACCAAACCTACACGTAAGAAATAGAATGACTAGGGGTTTGTCAGGCGGAGTAAACAATATTTTGGGAAAATAATAACTATATGCACTTTCTTCTCATATAATAGAGTTACATTAATTAGAATTTATGGTGAGACCCACTAATCATGTAAGAGAAGAGAGTACTACAATATTGTTCTTTTGAGTATTGTGTAATTTTCTTTCAATGATAAGTTTCTTATAGTTTCTTCGTTTGAATTTCATAATTTCATGTTAACTGGACAAAACAATTTTGCTTTACCATTTCGGTTTTAGGTGATAACCAAAGTGGATTGGCATACTTTATACTAGTTTCTATTGTCTCATATTTGTGTTTGAATCCCACCTCCTTTGCAAAATAAAAGACAAAAAAGAAAAAAGAAATTTCTTTGCCGTTCAATAAAAATAAGTCCTTCGTTTCTAGTACATTCACTACTAAAAAATGGGTCTATAACCGCATTTTTGTTGCGGTGTTTTTAAAAAATGCAGCCATAGCCAACCTAAAGCCGCAATGAATGGCACAGCAATGACTTTGATGCGTGGAATCCTTTCCTATTCTCTCCATAGGCTTACACATTTGTTGATGGCTATGCAATGACTTTTTTTAGTCAAAAACCGTTACGAGTTAATTACCATATTGCATAATTTCGTTATAGCCGCGTTTACAAAAACGTGGCTATAGCTAACCTATAGCCACATTTTTAAGAAACGTGGCCATAGACTTAACCTATAGCTGCGTTTTTAAACGTGGCTATAGGTCCAGCCAAATAATTTTTTTTTTTTTTTTTTAAAGGAGGACCTATAGCCACATTTAAAAATGCGGCTATAGGTTAAGTATATGACCACGTTTCTTCAAAATGTGGCTATAGGATAGTCTATAGCCGCGTTTGTTAAAAACGTGGCTATAGGTCCAGCTAAATAATTTTTTTCTTCTTTTAAGGAGGAACTATAGCCACATTTAAAATGCGGCTATAAATTAAGTCTATGGCCACGTTTCTTAAAAACGTGGCTATAGGTTATGTCTAGAGCCACGTTTTTAAAAACGTGGCTATAGGTCCAGCCAAATATATATATATATATTTGGCTGGACATATATATATGTGTGTATATTTAAAGGAGGAACTATAGCCGCGTTTTTAAACGCGACTATAGGTCTAGCCAAATAATTTTTTTTTTTTTTTAAAGGAGGACCTATAGCCACATTTAAAAACGTGGCTATAGGTTAAGTCTATGGCCACGTTTCTTAAAAACGTGGCTATAGGTTAAGTCTATGGCCACGTTTCTTAAAAACGTGGCTATAGGTTAAGTCTAGAACCACGTTTTTAAAAACGTGGCTATAGGTCCAACCATATATATATGTGTGTGTGTGTGTGTGTGTGTGTGTATTTAAAGAAGGACCTATAGCCGCGTTTAAAAACGCGGCTATAGGTTAGGTTTATAGCCACATTTTTAAAAACGTGGATACAGGTATAAAAAAAATAATAATAAATAAACGCGGTGGGTTCAGTTCCACCGCATTTGAAAATGGAACATGCCATGGAATATTCCTAGAATATTCCATGGCATATTCCAAAATATTCCCCCCAAAAAAAAAACTAATTAGTTTTTTTTATAAAGGAGGGCCTATAGCCGCGTTTTTGAAAACATGGCTAGAGGTCCAGTTAAATAATATATATTTTTTAAAAAGATGGCCAGTACAGCCGAATAAAAAATTCTTTTTTAAAGGAGGGCTTATAGCCGCGTTTTCAAAAACGCGGCTATAAGTTCCCCTTTGGCTGTGTTTTTAAAAAAAAAAAAAAACGTAGCTATATGTAACATTAAAAAAAAAAAATTAATAAAATTGGGGAATCTTTCCACGTGATCCCCCCTTTCCCACTGACATCCCCACCTACCCCCTTCATCTTTTCTTCCTTTTCTCTTTCTTTTATTTTTTCTTTCTTCATTCTTCACCCAACGCAACTTCTACTTCCTTTTTTTTTTTTTTTTTTTTTTTTTTTTTTTTCAATAACTCTTCAAGTTCTTCGGTTCATCAAAAAAAAAAAAACTCTTCAAGTTCTTCTTTCTTCTTTTTTCTTTCTTCCTTCTTCACTCCAACGTTACTCTCTTCTTTCTTTTTTTTTTTTTTTTTTTTTCTCTTTGTTTCTTTGGAGTTCTGGCTTCTTTTTAATTTCTTTCTTTCTTTCTTTTTTTGCTCCTTTCTTCTGCAACTAATAACATGTTTTTTTTTTTTTTTTTCACTCCAGCACAACTCTTTTTTTTTTTTTTCTTTGTTTCATTGCAGCTACTTCTTCTTCTTTTTTTCTTTTTTTTTTTTTTTTTCCCTTCATCTCAAGTCCACTGATTTGTTTATAGATCTAGTTTTTTTTTTTTTTTTTTTTTTTTTTTTTTTTTTACGTTTAGGTGGTAAGAAAATGGAGGAAATGCTGAAAATTTTAAATTTGTGCTATTGTGTTGCTGATATTGTGCTTATGTGTAATTGGGTTTGTGTTCTTGAGTTTCTGAGCTTGTGCTTTTGTGTTATTTGAATGAATTTAGTGTTGAATTTGGGTTGGTTTTGTTGACTAAGAAGAGATTCATGGGTTTGTATTGTTATATTTGGAGCACGTTGTATTTGTATTGTTAGTATGTTGTGTTTGATTTTGAATTTTTTGGGTGTGTTTGTATTGTGAGAATGTTGTGTTTGATTTTGAATTTTTTGGGTTTGTGTTTGATTTTGAATTTTCTGGGTGTTTTGGTATTGTGAGTATGTTGTGTTTAATTTGAATTTTTCTGGGTTTGTGTTTAATTTTGAATATTTTTGTTTGAATTTTGAATTTTTTGGGGAAAAAAAAAACCCAAATTTTTTTTTTTTTTGTTTTTAAAAAAAAAAAAACCAATTTTTTTTTTTTTTTTTTTTTGTTTTGAAAAAAAAATCTAGAATTTATTTTTTTTTTTGTTTTTAAAAAACCTTCTAGCCACGGTTATAAACGCAACTCAAAATGGGTTTGTAGCTGCGGTTTACAAACCATGGCTAGAGTATGTTCTATGGCCACGTTATTAAAAACGTGGCCATTGGTCTTGATTATAGCCACGGCTATAGAAACGCGGCCATTGGTCCTGCCTATAGCCGCAGTTGGAAAAAACGTGGCCTCAAGGCTATAGTTACACATTTTAGGCCACGGTTAAAAACGTGGCCTAAAAAAACGTGGCTATAGACCAAATTGGTCTATAGCCACCTTTTTTTGATCTATAGCCGCGTTTTGAAAGCGCGGCTACAGAACTTTTTTTTTGTAGTGAGCATGGATTTATCAATATCCTCAAACATTATAACTCTATTCTCCACGCATTTTACCTAGATACATCACTACATGTATAATGTACACTACGATTTGGGCACTTGTCCATTATGCATATGTTCCAGTCTCATTTTTGAGGCAAAACATGTCTTCACAGTGCTCATACCAGTAATCGATTATCCTTATCCCTTTTGCATAATCAAAAAACTATGGACACCTATTTGTCAGTTCTCTTAACTATAGTTAGCTTAGAGGCAATGGCTGTGCCTAGTTCGTGATCCTCCAACTTCACGAGTGCAATAAACCACAATCACTCTCTCAATGTATGTTGCTTTCCATGTTACAATCTTGAACGAAAAAAGGTATAGATGATACAACTTGTAACCAAATTACTTAGTCTTTTGTCATGTTGTTTTATAGAAGCAAAAGATATTCCATACCTTCCCTATTCCACAGTCACAATTTTTTCTTGATCTCTTTATTGAGTCTCAATCTTTATTGAAAAAAAAAAAAAAAAAAGTCTGTAGAGGCAACTAGTCCTTCTTTGGGAGAGTCCTAATAATCTTTCCAATATGAGGAATCTGGTAATACAACCACTAACAAAAACGCGAGCTATAGCCGCGTTTTATAAAAAACGCGGCTATACCCGACCTATAGAAACGCGGCTATAGACCAAACATATAGCCGTGTTTTACAACAAACGCGGCTATAGACATAACCTATAGCCGAGTTTTTGAAACCGCGGCTATAGGTTAGGTCTATAGCCACGTTTTAAGTGCCTTAAGCAGCGTTTTTTCAAAGGGCCTATAGCTGCATTTGTAAAAACGAGGCTATAGGTCAGCCAAAAAGTAATTTTTTAATGGAATGCATGTACAGCCGAATAAATTTTTTTTTTTTTTATAAAGGAAGGGCTATAGCCGCGTTTTTGAAACTGCAGCTATAGGTTAGGTCTAAAGCCGCGTTTTACGTGCCTTAAGCTGCGTTTTTTCAAAGGGCATATAGCCGCGTTTTTCCAAACCAAAAAGTAATTTTTTAATGGAATGCGTGTACAGCTGAATAAATATTTTTCCAAACACGGCTATAGGTCCAACCAAAAAGTAATTTTTTAATGGAATGCATGTACAGCTGAATAAATATTTTTTTATAAAGGAGGGGCTATAGCCGCGTTTTTGAAAACCGCGACTATAGGTTAGGTCTAAAGCCGCGTTTTAAGTGCCTTAAGTTGCATTTTTTCAAGGGGCCTATAGCCGCGTTTGGAAAAACGCGGCTATAGGTCCAGCTAAAAAGTAATTTTTTAATGGAATGCATGTACAGTCGAATAAATATTTTTCTATAAAGGAGGGGCTATAGCCACGTTTATGAAACCGCAGCTATAAGTTAGGTCTAAAGCAAGGTTTTAAGTGCCTTAAGCTGCATTTTTTCAGGGGCCTATAGCCGCGTTTGGAAAAGCTGTGTTCTTTCAGGGGCCTATAGCCGCGTTTGGAAAAACGCGGCTATAGGTCAAGCCAAAATGTAATTTTTTAATGGAATGCATGTATAGCCGAATAAATATTTTTTTATAAAAGAGGAGCTATAGCCGCGTTTTTGAAACCGCAGCTATAGGTTAGGTCTAAAGCCGCGTTTTAGGTGGCTTAAGCTGCGTTTTTTCAAAGGACCTATAGCTGCGTTTTTGTACAAACGCGGCTCTAGGTCCAACCAAAAAGTAATTTTTTAAGCGAAGGCGTGTACGCGGACTGAAACATGCGCATTTTAAAGGAGGACCTATAGCCGCATTTTTAAAAACGTAGCTATAGGTCTACCTTTTTTTAAAAAAAAATAAAAGGTTGACCTGACTCCTCACCTACCCCATTTGCTCTCATCCACTCAATTTAAAAATATCTCATCATCTCTCTCTGTGGCCGGTCTCTCTTCTTTTCCTTTCTTTTCTTTTTCTCTCAACACAACACAGCGGATTCTTTTCATTTTTTCAGCAAAAATGACCGAAAATCTTCATAGGAAAAGTTAAGGCTCACTTATCTCTATTATTTGAGGTAAAAAATTTTTAATTTTCTTATGGGTATTATACTTTTGCTAGAGCTTATTTTTTATCTAAGCTTTATGAGCATTGAGAGTAATATTTATGTGTTTATATGTCTGGGTTTCACATTGGTGGAATTATTTGATTTTGAATCTTTTGGATATGTGCTTGAATTTGTGCTATTGTGTTGCTGGGTTTGTGTTCTTGAGCTTGTTCTTTTGTGTTCCTTGAATGTATTTAATGTTAGATTTGGGTTGGTTTTGTTGAATGATAGGAGATTCATGGGTTTGTGTTCTTATATTTTGGAGCATGTTATGTTTGTATTATGAGTATATTGTGTTTAATTTTGAATTTTCTAGGTGTATTTGTATTGTGAATATGTTGTGTTTGATTTTGAATTTTTTGGGTTTGTAGTTGATTTTGAATTTTCTGAATTTGTGTTTAATTTTGAAATTTTTTGGTTTGAATTTTAAGTTTTTTGGGGAAAAAAAATGCCCAGAATTTTTTTTTTTAATAAAATCTATAGCCGTGGTTTTAAACGCAACTTAAGGTGGGTCTATAGCCGCGTTTCCAGAAACGTAGCTATAGGCCCGCAGTCTATGGCCACGGTTAAAAAATGCGGCTATAGATATGACCTTTAGCCGCGGCTATAGACCCGCAGGGGCTATTGTTGCGCAGTACAGTACTGCTGGGTTTGTAAACGCGGCTATATCCTATAGCTGCGTTTTTGGGGTCTATAGCCGCGTTTTTGAAATGCGGCTATAGACCCCATTTTTTGTAGTGAACTACTTCAGACCGTCCACACTTCAGGTAGGTAAGAGCACCACATCCCACATTAATTATTTAAATTGTTATCAACGTATCATGCATTAGCAACTTTACAAGAATCTCACACATTCTTTGAGGCCTCATTTAACCCTTTGTGGTAAACAAGGAATGAAAGAATAATTGGATACACATGCTAAAACTTAGACATAGGACTTGGTGATTTACCTCAAGGGAGTTATTAATTATTAGGTGTATACAAGACCAAAACTTGCGGAGATAAATTTGTTTAGGGCTACAAGGCAAAGCTAAATGTTAAACTTTGGAATTAGATATTGACTATGAGAAAAGGTTTGTCTCTGTTGCTCATTTATCCTTTGTTCACACTCCTATTACAGTTGTCACTTCTTGTCATTTTGATATTTTCTATATGTATGTGAAGAATGTTAGCTTAAATTTTTTTATTTGATAGGATAACCAAGAGTGGAGAACACTATATAGAAAAACTGCAACAAGGTAAGCAAGTACAGACGAATCACAGGAAATTACGAAGTACGTATGGACTCTATTGATGACAAAGCGGTCAATTTTATTATGCAATAATATGGACCAACTGTGAGTGGCGAGTGTAAGTTCACCTATTTGGAAGCATTACCAACCCCAAATCGATTTCGCAAAAAGGCAATGAGTTTGTCTCTAGGAGGTAGATTTTCCTTAATGGCAGCGACGCACACAAACTCATTAGCCCAATTGCGAAGTTTAGGAAATTTCTCCTTTGTCAACAACTCTGCCCCCGAAGCTTCTTCAAAAACTCCAAGCCAGTAGCCTATGATGTTAGCAGCAATGTCTACCAGTCCTATGTTCTCTCCACCAAAAAACCTCTTTTCCTTGAGCTCATTTTCTAGAAATTGTAGATTCTCAAATGCTTCTTCCTTAGCCTTCTCACGCTCTTTCTCTTCACCCCAGCAAACTTTAAATATTGCAGACAAGCACTAAAAAAAAAAGACAGAAATTCAAAATTTAGTATGACTTGCAGTCTATTTCCCTAGGTTGATAAATTGTCTCTCTAACGAATGCTTATTCAAAAAACACAAATAGATAATTTGTTGTAAATGGTTTATCATTAGCGCTTTTTGGATATGTTATTAGAATAATAGTTAAATGATTACATTAGGCATTTCTTAACAGCTAAAACTTCCAAAATAATTAGTCATATATATATATATATATATATATACATTATGGTATCAAATATCAATGAAGATAATCATGAGCTTGTACTTTGTTTATACCCTACCTTCTATTAAAAAATAAAAAATAAATAAACCCACCTCTTTGCCCACACTTGAGAGGAGTATTAGAGTTATGTTGCCATTTATAATTGTGAAGGTCACTATGATTTTCAAGAAGTACCCAGGTAACCAGAATTATATGTTACTCAGGTAACCAGGTTCATAGTAACATATTATGTGATGCCTGGTAATGTGATATTCCCCCTTACTTACAAGCTATTGAGAAAATATATATATATATATATATATACACACACACACACATACATAAATTGACTCCAAATTAAAATATCAACCAAAATGTAATGTTAAAATTGGTAGTAACCACAAATGGTATTTTTACCAAATATATAAAACAATTATACCTCAACACTTTAAAAACAAAAACAACTAGAACCACGTTGAGTTTGTTTATTACATTATAAATTTACAATTTGAACAATGTTTAAGAGTAAATGATATTTTACCTTCTCGTCTATGAACTTGGCCCAGAATCGGGCATTGGCTCTCTCATAAGGATCTTTGGGCAAAATGGGGTGGTCTTTCCAGGTTTCATCAATGTATTCTAAAATAACAAGTGACTCAGCCACAGGCTTTCCATTGTGTACGAGCACGGGAATCTTTTTGTGAACTGGGTTGTATTTGAGGAGGGAAGGGCTCTTGTTGGTCAGATCTTCATCAATGTATTTGTACTCAATTCCTTTCAGTTTCAGAGCCATCTCTACTCTGCGACTAAAAGCGCTTCCCCACGCACCAAACACCAATACTTCTTCGGCCATAATGACACTCTTTGTTCCTGCACTTTACAGAGTCTGTAATGAGATTCAAAGGCTTGTCTCTACCTTCTGGGTCTGATGCCCTTTTTATAGAGCCTAGGCAAAATGGTTATGTAGTGGTTAAGCCTTTGGCTGTTTGCATTATTTTTTGTTTCTTGGTCAATAAGTTCTAAAATGTGGGACAAGGGGGTAGTTGAAGACTTACAGTGATAGACTTGGGGAAGAAGTTGCACAATTAACGGGTCGTTTAAATGCAGGTTATTATTTAAAGAGTAAAAAATTCCAATTGATATTAGTGTATTTTTTTATGTTTATAATATTTTTATAATAAATTATAGGTGGTTAATTGTTATTAACTTAAATTTAAATTTAAAATTAAAATTATTTTTTTATCTCAATAATGATAATTGGTAACAACTTATCATTTATAATTTATTTTAAAAATATTATAAATATATTATTTTTTTTTTAAATTCAAATTTCTTTTCGCTGTTATAAATCGTGGTTAAATAATGGAAAATCCTTGGAACATTCAGGATTCATTTGAGCCCATAGCTCATTGATGATCTCAGCAAGGGCTGAGCTAAAGGATGACCTCAGCTAGAATATTAATATATAGTCTTTTGGAAGGCTCTAGACTGAAGAGAAGTACTAAACGATAATACTAGCAAAGTTAACAGCCAGGTGGGCCAGTACAGGTCGTCTTAAATTCTTTACTTAAAAATCTTAAGCAGGAGAAAAATCTTATCAAATACATAAAATAAAAAAAAAAAAACAAAAAAACAAGGGGGGAAAATTAAAACAGGCAAACTTGCTATATATTGTGTGGACTAAAGCCTATGCACGATAAATTTAATGACAAAGGGGTTTGTTAGGCAGAGTAAACAATAATTTGATAACACAATAATGTTAAACCCTCTCTTCTCATATACAAGTCACACTAATAAAAATTTATGGTGAGACTCGCTAATTGTGTAAGACTAGAAAATATTATAATATTATTATACTCTGGAGTAATGTGTAATTTTCTTTCTAGGATAAGTTTCTTATAGTTTATTTTATTGAATTTCATGTTAATTGGACAAAATAGTTTTGCCTTACCTCTTGAGGTTTAGATGAAAACCCAATAGTATCGACATACTTTATACTAGTCATATTGTCTCATGTTTGTGTTTGAATCCCACTTCCCCCTAGGTACATCGATTCACAACTTCATGGTTGAGCATAAAGCAAATTTTGATATGTTTTTGGACACTAAATTTTGATAGGTTCATGACTCCTTTTGAGGGAAAACAGATCTTACTGTTGCTCAAACCATTTATCGATTTTCCTTGTCCCTTTTGCAAAATCAACACCTTATGAATACCTATTTGGCACTTTTCCTAACTATAATTAGCTTAGGCACTCTAGTTATGCCTAGTTTTTCATTTTTCAACTTCATGAGTGCAATAAATTACAATCACACTCTCAGCATATGTTGCTTTCTATGTTATAATCTTGAACAAAGAAAAGGTATAAATGTTACAACTTATAACCAAATAACTTAGTCTTTTGTCATATTGTCTTATGGAAACATAAGATTATCCATACCTTCCCTATTCCACAATTTCAATATTTTGTTGATCTCTTTATTGAGTCTCATTCTTTACGAAGAAAAAAAAAAAAAAATCTATAAAGGCAATTGATCCTACTTTGGAAGAGTCCTAGTCATATTTCCAATTGGGGGGGAGGGGGGGGGGGGGGAAGGCCCCCTAACTTTTCCAAAATTTTGAATAAATTTTTGGTAATGGTCCTGTAGAGAGGGCAAATTCACGACATATCGCAAGCTGACACATTATACTACCAAATCTAAAAAATAAGGCCAATTACAAAGCGCTATGTACTGCTACTAGGTTTTGCTCTCACTACTCAAAAACCAACAAAAATTTGCCAAATGTCAATGAAATAGGAGCATAAAATGCATGCAAAAAAAACCAATCACGCATCAGCACATGTAAGCGATGACATAAGCAGCCCCGTGCGTGTAAACGATGATATAAGCAATCTAGCACGTGTAAGCAATGACATAAGCAATCCAACGCTTGTAAGTGAAAAAAATAAGTGGATCAATTAGGTTATGACATATGTCACCAATCAAACTCTGCCACGTAGGGTTGTGCAGAAAATCCATCGACCCGCCAAACCCAACCTAACCCCAGGTTGGGTTGGGTCGGGTCGGTTTTTAGGGCTTGGTGGGTTGGGTTGGGTTGGGTTATAAATTTTTTTTTTTTTGTAGCGGGTCGGATTGGGTTTGGGTCATAAAATTACAAACCCACCAAACTCGACCCGACCCACCCATATTTTAATATATATTTAATAAATATTTTTTTAAGTTAAAACCTAGTAATATATAATATAAAATATATTATATAATATAAAATAAAATCCTACAAACATATATAATATAAAATCCTATTACTTTCTTTAATATATATTTAAATATATTATATAATTAATAAAAAAATATAAGTTCAATTTAATTTATAAAAAAATAAAATAAAAAAAGCCTAACCCATGGGTTCAACCCAACCCAACCTGACCCATGTGGGTTGAGTTGGGTTGGGTTAGACATATGTGATGGGTCGGGTTGAGTCGAATTTTTTTTGACCCACCATGGTGGGTTGGGTCAAAAAATTCCCTCAACCCGACCCAACCCGACCCATGCACACCCCTACTGCCACATGTCGCTCACCCACCCCCAAACTCCTATAAATAGAAGCATTTCTAAGGCATTTAAACACACACTAAGCCATCTAGAGCATAGGTAGCATCAAAGAAGAGATCTTAGAAACACCAAGATTCAAAAGTATTGAAGCTCTGTTGGAATCAAGCCCTGAAGCTTTTCGAAACTTCAAGAACTTCAGACTTCAAATACGAAGAACATTCAAAGCAAAATAATCCAAACTACTTGCGTAAATCTCAAAGGTCACTGGAATCAAGTTCAAAAGCCTCTAGAAACTTCAAGAAATCACAAATTGGTGAAGCTCTACGAATTCAAGCCTCCAAAGCCCCGAAAATTTTACACCACAAACCTTCGAATACAAAGAACATTCGAAGAGAAATCATCCAAATCATCTTCCTAGACCTCAAAGTTCACTGGAATCAAGCTTGAAAGCCTCCAAAAACCCCCTAACCAACCACAAATCAGTGAAGATCTACAGATTCAAGCCTCTAAAGCACCAAAGCGTTGGCCTAGGAAATTCTTTTCAAAGTGCAGATAACAGGACTCGAACTAGGGATCATACCTAGTCGAGCTCAGTATAAGAACCTTGAGACCGAGAGCCCAACCAACTTGGCCAACTCCCTGGGTTGAGGCTATAATCTCCATCATCCCACACAGTCCCCCCCCCCCCCCCCCCCAAAAAAATATTTTTAAATACCTTCTAACAGTAGGTAAAAGTACATCATACTTTAATCTATTTAAGACCCGGCCTTCACAGGAGCAAAGATTGGCTCCCCCACCTCCTATGCATCAGCCAAATTTGCCCTCAAAATTCCCAACTTTTCACTTAAAAAAAAAAGGTATTTTTGTAAATAAAAAAGGTGTGTAATGGTATTATAAAATAGACAACTCCCAAGAAAGTTCATTTTCTACCAAGGCCCATCCTCCTACTTGATATATGTCCCTCTATAGTTCTACGACACTTTATAGTTCTACTTCATTTTTTATATTTTATTAAAAACTGTTACATACAACTTGTTATACAATACACACTTATTTTTTTAACTGAAATTATAGGTTGAATACACAATTTCAAAAATGAAATTGTGTTGTTCAACGTCACACACGCTACCTTTTTTTTTTTTTTTCTTTTTCAATTCTCAATTCTCAATTCTCGTATCATTTCTTCTCTTTCACAGTGCAATCTATGTTACAAAATTCTTCTTATTTTTTTTTTCCAATGTTATTTTAGTTTAGTTTCTATTTGTTTATCTTATGATTTATGAATTTATTTTGACTATAGTTGTCTAATCTTGATGAAATTAAATCCTATTTATGTTATGGTTTCTTATAATTATTTTATTATATTCAATTACAATAAATATTTTTTCTTGTAATTGTAAATATGTCTAGCTTTGTTATATACATATATTTAATTTTTATGAATGTTATGAATTTATGATTGTTCATAAGAATTTGAGATATAGTGCATACAAAATGATCTTAAGATACTCAATCGAGTGTTTAGCTTGTTTGTATTTTTAAGTGTTGATAACAATTACAACGACCAAAAATTTTGATAACAATAACCTTGCAGTATTATATATGAGTTATGATTAAGATTTTTTTTTTTTTTTTATAGATTTAAAAAAAAAAAAACTAATGCATAAAGACATGTATGTATATATGTATGTGCATATGTCATGGTTTGAGTTTTTCTTGAATTACAAGTCAATATGATAGTTTACCTCTGTCTCGACAAACAAAAATTCCTGGCTACGCCTTTGATTCCCACATTCATTATTTAAATTGTTACATGCATTAGCAACTTTACATGTATCTCACTCATTCTGTGAGGCCTCGTATAACCCTTTGAGGTAACAAGCAATGAAAGAATAATTGGATACACGTTCTAAAACTCATACATAGGCTAAGGTGATTTGCATCAAGGGAGTCATATTATGTAATTGAGTTTAAAAGACCTAAACTTGCTGATAGGCCAAGAATGTATTGACTCCCTTGGTAAATTAATAAATTAATTAGCCAAGTAAATTAATTAAGTCAATTTAACATGCAATAAGTGTGGTAGCACAAACAAATCACCAACTAAGTTAAATGCAAGGGAAAATAAATTTGACACGGGTGATTTTTTTACGAATGGGAAAAACCATCAAGGCAAAACCCTACTGGGTGAATTTACGGTCACCCTCCCGAGAATCTACTGTTATCAAACCAAGCGGTTATAAGTAAAAGGAATCCAGTACCTAATACCAACCTACAGTTAAACCCTTACCCCAATACACAGTTGGACTTACAATATAGCGACAATCTCTCCCTTTGAATGCACGACTCCTAGTGCATGACTAACCAATCAATGCGCGAATCTCAATACGCAGCTTACACACCAACTTGAGAAAGATGTTGGCTACAAAGTTCTTTAGGTCATCCACTAGATGAAGATCAAAAAACTCCTTGGTTACAAACTCCTTGGTTACAAAACCCTACGGCGTACAAACATAGCAGCTTCTTCAAGAGAAGGATGAATTAGGGCAAATTGTTTCCAGTTAAAATTTCAGTAAATAATCGCTTTGCATCCAGTTGCATCACCCAATAGGGCCCTTAAAATAATCCTTATATATATCTAGGGTTATAAGAAAAGAAACCCTACACAAATAGCTTGGATATGCGTGAACCTCGACAGATAAGCTATCTGTCGAGCTGTTGTAGAGCTTCAGGCTAAAACCTCCTTCTCAGCCTCGAAAGAGACAATTTGTCGAGATATCTATCGAGTTTTAAAATACAGCAATTCTTCACTTGATTCTTGAACAGATTTGCATGGTTTCAACTATTGACTTGAACACAAAATTGCTTGAAGACTTAAACCATCTTAGATCTACCCAATTACAAGTAAAGATTGTTTTGTCAAAGGATTAGCAAATTCTAAATGACATATGTTCATAACAAATTCCACATATGTTCCAAAAACAAGTCACGATAGTTTAGTAAGCATATATTAACACATGTATTCCTTGTGATGGCCAAATCACATTGTACCTACACAAGTATAAAAAGTAGTAAAGAATTTTTGCGTGTTGTGTGTGAAAACATCTCAAAATTACATAAGTGTCTTACGTTATGACAATTTGAGATAGGAGAAAATCAATTTAACTCACATACAATCACAACTGTTTGATGGCCATATTTATAAGCATTTTGATTCATTTTGCTTTTGTTTTTCTTTACATATTTTTTTTTTTAGTATGTCATGCTTGGGCATTTATAGAGAGTGAAGAAATACCCAATTATGTTAAGTTTTGAATATCATAATTTTGCTATGCCGAACCATACCTATATTATCCATGATTGGTGGGTTTTAGTGGTGAGATAGTTATTTATACTTTTCTCTAACGATTTTTTAGTCCTTCCCTTCAAAAAGTGTGATACGAGTGTTAAGTACAAAATATTGCTTAATCTTGCTCATCATAAACACGAACCACAAAGCTTACTTGCTTAGTTGTGCGTAGAGATGCTTATATAAGCTACAAAAGATACAAAGTTTAGAAAACTTTATTTCAATGGCCATCCAAGGTACACAAGTACCAATGTACATAAAACACACACTGTTTTTGTATTTTTCTATTTATTCATTTTTTTTTTTGGTGTGAAAAACAAAATAAAGCAAAACTGAAACAAACAAACAAAAATATGTTAACACAAAGCATAGCATAAAACTAGACTGACTAAAAAACAATAAAGCAAAACATACAAGCAATGCATAAACAAAAAGAGAGGGAGAGAGAAAAAAGTGATTGAATCACTTTGGGTAAATTAGGCAAGTAAATTAATTAAGTCAATTTGGCATGCAATAAGTATGGTAGCACAAATAAATTACCAACTAAGTCAAATGCAGAAGAAAATAAATTTGACATAGGTAATTTGTTTACGAATGGGGAAAACCTCCGAGGCAAAACCCCACTAGGTGAATTTAAGGCCACCACTCCCGAGAATCCCCTATTATCAGAACAAGCGGTTACAAGTAAAAGGAATCCCAGTACCTAATACCAAACTACAATTGAACCCTTACCCCAATACACAATTGGACTTGCAATGTAGTAACAATATCTCCCTTTGAAGTTGACTGTAAAGTTCTTCAGTTTATCCACACAATGAAGATCAAAAAGCTCCTTGATTACAAAAATCCTACGGTGTACAAATGTAGCAGCTTCTTCAAGAGAAGGATCAACTACGACAAATTGTCTCTAGTTACAATTTGAGTGAATAATCACTTTGCATCAAGTTGCATCACCCTAAATGGCCCTTAAAATAATCTCTATATATGTCTAGGGTTATGAGAAAAGAAACCCTACACAAATAGCTTAGATATGCATGAAAAACAGATTTGGAAATCTGATTTTCGTAATCCTCGATAGATAGACTATCCGTCGAGCTGCTATCGAGCTTTAGACTAAAAGCTCCTATTAAACCTTGATAGATACAATCTGTCATCCTATCTGCCGAGCTTTAAAAAGCAGCAATCCTTCACTTGATTCTAGAACAAATTTGCATGGCTTCAACTCTTAACTTAAGCACAATGTTGCTTGAAGACTTAAACCATCCTTGATCAATCCAATTACACGTAAAGTACGTTTTGTCAAAGGATTAGTCAATTCTAAATGACATATGTTGATAACAAAAATTTCACATCTGTCCTAACACTTGCACAAATAAATCTATTTAGTGTTACAAGGCTTGTCTTGAAGACAAATGTTTAACATAGGAAATAACAAATTAAATATTTACTATGAGAAGATGTTTGCCTTTGTTGATCATTTATCCTTTGTTCAAACTCTTATTATAGTTGTCATGTCTTGTCATTTTGATATTTTTGAGTTGTATGTGAGGAATGTCAATATACAGAAGTATTATTTGACAAGATAACCAAGAGATGAACCAACTATGAGTGGCGAGTGTAAGTTCAACTATTTGGAAGCATTACCACCCCCAAATCGATTTCGCAAAAAGGCAATTAGTTTATCTCTTGGAGGTAGATTTTCCTTGATGGCACTAACACTTACAAACTGTTGAGGTCTAAAAAAATCACAATGTTGCACCAAGGCCCAAAACAACAGAAAGGTTGAAATCTAGGAAAATAAAATATTTGGGCCTTTAATAAAGAAAAGGGAGGAGAGGCCCATACCCATCAAGGGTCATAAGGAGGAACCCAAATCCATGAATGGGCGAGCTTCGAACCTCAAGAAACAAAGGGAAGGAAGAAGCCCAGTCCTCAAAGGTTAGAAAATTGCTAGGAGCCCAGAAGTGGACTGGGCCAGGATACTTGGGGATTCCTAGGGGCTCAGGATCCTCAAGACATGCAACAAGGCCAAAATGAGATAAAGAAAGGTCAATGGGTATGTCAAGAAGCACAAAGAACAAGAAAAAATATGTCTTTATTAGCCGTCCAATGATGCAACAACTTATGAGCAATGGTCTGGCACCTTAGGGAACACAGGGAGAAGAACCATGAAGGAAGATGGTTAAGGATCTTTTAGCCTGGCGGGAAGGAATTAGCCCACTTGGGAAAATGACAAAGGGGAAAGTAGCCAAAAGATGAGTCTGAAAAGTGGAGTCTAGAAGCCTTGAAAAAAGAAAGACCAAAGGTCAGCCCTTTAGGACCCCCAAGAATGGGAAAGTCAGCTGGGGTCTGTTGAATAGAAAGCCTCAAAAGATGAAAATAATGAAGGATGAGGAAGGGACCAGTTAACAATTTTGCTGGCACAACATTGGTTCTGGAACTTATAGGAACAAATAAAAGGAATCTGTGGTACACTAAAAACCTTAGGATGACACTATAAAAGGAGGGGCAGCCAACATTGAAAGACATTCAGCAACAGTGAATTTGAGTAAGAAATCCTTGAGAAAAACTCTAGAGAGTTCAAAAAGAGGGAAAGAAGGGGGAAAAATACCGTTCAAGATCCTCATAACAGCCACTAAAGAATACACATTTGGATTCAAAGCTTGGATTCAAAGGAATTCAAACTTTGCAAGTCTTAGAGGCTTGGAGAGTCATATAAGTCTACAATTTTTGAACTTATTTGGACCTGGTAACACGTCCTAGTAGCATAATGTATAACATAATTAAGAAAATGATGGAGTATTTTACATTTTTTTTAAGGATCCTTAACATCTTATCTCATTTTCTCTTTTGTATTACTTGGTTCTTTGTTGTTCTCTGCTATTCAATACATATATTTCTGTATGTTAGCAATGCATGTGTTGTAGGATTCATGCCCTGTGCACCACCTGGTTCGAACTCAGCCTTATTTAACTGCGGTGAACCAAGTTCAATCCCTTAAAGCATAAAGCATTAGGCCTGTGTGTTGCTTTCTTTAAAAAAAAAAAGTGACTCTGCTGGGGATTGGGCAAAGGAGAGGGAAGAAGCAGTCCCCTTACAGAGCATGGCTCCGAGACCAAGGAGCAGCAAAGTTGCCAATGCACCACCTGTAGCATCTAAGCCCGTGGGCGAAAATGAGGTAGCTTCTAGGAGAGGAATGAAGCACCTCTGGTGGAGTAGGAGGTCGTCTCCAGACAGAGGCGTAGGGTGTAGGAGCTAGACCCTATGGCTCAAATGGTAGAAATGATGAAAGATTTACAATAGGAGATCTGTTTCCTCAAAGAAGGAAGGACCCAAGAAATCAGGGATAACGCCCCCTGTGGTCAACCAAGATAGAGCCCAACCAGAATGAGGTTCAACAGTAGAAGGGGGAGCTAATCCCCAGTATCTCACATTGGAAGATTTCAATACCCTTTTGGAATTTTTTCAGGGATCCCCAAGCAATTTTCTCGGGGATCCCCAAGCAATTTTCTCGGGATCCCCTATTCCCACCAAAACTCCTTGGCAAGCCTTACCCCAAGGAATATGAACCCCTAAAGCTCCACCCTTTTGATGGAAGGAATGAAAGTGTTATGGAACACGTGATTAGGTTCATTCATACCATGGGTCCTTATGCAGAAGACAAGGAGCTGTGTCTAAGAAAGTTTGCTAAGTCCTTAGTGGACAGAGCATACACATGGTACACAACATTGAGGCTTGGGTCTATCAATATTTGGGATGAGATGATGGTGAGGTTTTATGCAAAGTACTATCCAGGTGAAGACAAGGTTACCTTTCAAAGCCTTCAGATGGTAAGAAAAAGGCCTAGAGAGGTGTCCAGTTATGGAGATCACGAAGAAAAGGAGCTAGTGAAGACTTGCATATCCAACATACTTTTTGACTATAGGCTTAATCTCGAAAATTTGTGCATAACCTAGTTTGCTGACTTACTCCAAAGAACCAGGAGGACAGCGTTAACCATGAAAACAAAGAAAGTATCCGTATCCCAAGTTGATAGGCCACAAATGCGTTGACCCCTTATGATAAATTAAGTTGATTAATTAGTCAAGTTTTTAATTAATCAAGTTAACATGCAAATTGCGTGATAGCACAAACAAATCACCAAAAATCTAAAGTATGCAGCGGAAAATAAATAATATAGTGATTTTTTTACGAACGGGGAAAACCTAACGGCAAAAACCCCACCGAGTGATTTAAGGTCACCATTCCCGAAACTCCACTATTATCACAACAAGTGGTTACAGGTAAAGGAATCCCAGTACTTTACCAACATGCAGTTAAACCCTTACCCTAATACCCAATTGAACTTGTTCTGTAGTGACAGTTTCTCCTTTTGATGCACGGCTCCCAGTACATGACTAACCAATTGCGCGGATCCCAGTACACTACTTCAATTCACCAACTAGAAAGAGAGTTGTTGGCTGCAAGGTTCTTCAATTCATCCATACGATGAAGATCAAGAAGATGCTTGGTTACAAAACCCTACAGTGCACATTACACAGCAACTTCTTCACAAGAAAGATGAACTAGGGCATGAACTTTGTCTTGAATCACAAATAGCTTGAACAAGGATTTCTCAATGCTTGTGCAACTTTTGTACTTGTGCCTCCTTCAACGGCCCTTAAAATAATCCTTTTATATGTCTAGGGTTAGGAGAAAAAAAGTCCCAAAGACACATTCACTGATTGGAATCAAAATAGAACTTAGAATCTGTTTTCCATAAATCTCGACAGATAGAGGTGTCAATTTGTCAAGAAGCTGTTAAGCCTCGGGGCTAAAACAGCTTCTTAAAGCTCGGTAGATGCATGTGTCGAGACTAGGTGTCGAGCTTTAATAACTTGCACTTTCCAACTTGTTTCTTAGACAGACTTGATGACTTCAACACTTGAAAAGGATAAGCCAAATGCTTGTGCGTTTTGTCAAAGGATAAGCCAATTACATAAAATAATGACATATGTTCAAAAGAACTTGAACCATTTTGCAAGAAGAGAGTTATGGCAAGTAGACTTTGACAACCTGTATTTCTGAAACACTTTTAAACAAAACACATTAAGGCATCTTTGTGTGAAGCAGAAATAATAGATTGCATACAAATAAAAGAAACATGTGTATAAAAATAGAAAAGAAACAACACATGGAAAGGTATGTGAAAAAAACATACATCAACATATATATATATCAAGAAATAAGCACAATGTATGTCAATAAATGGTCACAAGACCGGGGTACATGAACAATGTATCTCTTTAAGAAAGAAATGAAAAGAAATACATGTAATCCTCACTACATCTCTCATATCAACACTCCCCCTATCAAAATATCCTATACAAGCTCTCCCCCTACGAATGACTATTCACATAACCCAAAACTACTCTCCCTTTTTGTCACGAGTGACAAAGGGTAGAGTGTCAAGTAGACATCTCATCAGAAGAGCTAGCATCTCCTTCATCATCATCCGAAGTATCATCATCATCACCATCCGAAGTATCATCATCATCACCATCGTCATCCTCAGTCTTAGAAGCTACATGAGGAGGTGGAGGAGAAGCCTCAAAAGCAAAGTCACCCAAGGTCGCCTGTCGCCTGGCAATGCCACCAACACGAACGTTCACCTGATACAACTCCGTATAAAGCGTATCGAGGCGAGCATCCATGCGCTGAAGTTGCGCCATGATGTCTCCAAGTGTTACATCGCTCGAGGAAGAGAAGGGAGCAGATGTGACTCTAGTAGATCTGGATAGAGCCAGACGAGAGGAAGGAGCTGTAGAATCTGTCTGTCGTGACCTAAATTACGCCTCACTACATTTTACGATAGCGGGGTCTATGGCAAACATGACATGGAATGGGTCAGACGAGGGAAAAGGGACGGAAAAGCGGCGAAGAATCCTCGTGATAGTAGAAGGGAAAATGAGCTTATCACGGGTAGCCGTATCCCTATAGACATCAATGATAGAAAAGATGAAATGTGAAAGGAAGTCTATAGTGAGATGCTCTAAGAGAGACAACAAAAATCAAGCGCGAGGCTTTGTGATGGTGTTGTAGTGAGAGAGTGGGTGCAAAAAAAATATCATTACCATGTTTAGGAAAAGAGGACCTTTAGCAAAAGGCCGACATGGTGTGTATTGATGCTCACCCCAATCAGAGGGGCACTCACAGAATGCAAATATCATCTCGTCTTTGGACACAGTCCATAGATGCTCACAACTGGGGTAATTAAGATGATCAACCCTCGGAACATGAAGAACTTCGGAGACCAACTCCGGAGTGACAACAATGCATGTACCTCGAATGCGAGTATGAAAGAGAGGTACTGAAGAATCAATCCCATGGATGTTGGAATAAAACTCCTAAATCAGCACGGTAGAACAAGTGACTGGGATGCCACACAGTGACTCCCAAGCCCGACTGTGAATGACATCGGGAAGGTCAGTGTCGGCAAATTCTGCTAGAATAACTTCGCGTTCCGAATGAACACCTCATTTAGAAAAGTTCTTCGAGAAATCCTGTTGGGCTTTCTCATCACAGAACCTAACAGAAAGAGAAGTAGGATCAGAAGATGAAGAGCCTCTAGAACGAAGAGGGTTCTAGGATGGAATGGATTTACGCTTAGGTGCCATAGACACTACTAATGCAAATAGAAAGAGAGGAAGAAAGAGAGAAACAAACAGAAAAGTCCCAAAACAGTTCAATATATTACAAGTATATTGAAAAGAAAAGATCGTACGCATGGGAAATGCATGAACATATGGCATGCAACAAAAATGGCATCATGGGCTCAGCCCAATCCAATCCTATCAGCACACAATCAGAGAACAGACATCTAAATGCTTGAAAATACTGTTAGAATGCTAATGTGATGCAATGCATATAGTTTTAAAGATCAAATCTATAAGACCAACCCAAAAATTACAATAAACACTCATCAATTTTGAAAAACCCCAAAATTTTTCAAAAACCCCAAAACCTAGGTTTTAAAACATGAAATGCATGAAGAATGAGAGGATTGAAGCTTACCAAGAAAAGAAGATCATGAGGAAAGCTTGAAGAATCCTTAGGAAGAGGTTTGGAGTGAGTGAAAGAGGTTTTGGAAGAGAAAAACCAAATGTATCGAGAGAGAGATCGAGAGAAATGAGAGACAAAATCACGAAGAACCTATATATACTCCTTCAGTAATTCTCGACAGATGCAAGTATCGAGAGGTGTCGAGACAGCTATTGAGGTAGGTATCGAGAAAGTCTATTTCGACAGATACAGCTATCAAGAAGGTGTCGAGAAAGGAAGAATCAAATACCAAAAGAATCTCGATCGATCCATCAGGTGTCGAGAAGGTGTCAAGATAGTGATAAGAAAAAGCTGAGAAGCTCGACAGACAACCGGGTATCGAGGATGTGTCAAGGAGGTGTCGAGCTTGCTTTAAAAAGCAGTTTTTCAAGAGAAGAAAAACACAAACATGAATGCAATCACGCATGCAACTCAACCAATAATCCAAGCAACACATTAAGCTCTTAAAATCACCTCTCAACAATAAGTTTAAGTACATGGATCCCAAAACACAAACACACACACAAACACTAAATAAGTCTAACCAATTTTATGATTCAAAAATGAGTTAAGACAGTTTAGTGAGCATACATTAACGCACGTAAACCTTGTGACGGCCAAATCACATTGTACCCGCACATGTATCAATAATAGCAAAGAATATTGCGTGTTGGGTGTGAAAAACATCGCAAGATTGCATAAGTGTCTCAAAGTTATGATGATTTGAAATATGAGAAAATCACTTTAACTCACACACAATCATAACTGTTTGATAGGGATTATCACCTTCGAGGTACATCCTATAACTCTCACATCTCCTAGAAAACACGCTTGTAATCATATTTTAAAGCATTTTGATCTTTTTGCTTTTTATTTCTTTGCATATTTTCTTTTATTAAGTAGATCATGCATGGGCATATAAGAAAGAAAAGAAATACCCAATTATGTTAAGCTTTTGACGTTGTACTTTTGCTATGCCGAAGCATATAGATGTCATTTTATGATTGGCGGGTAATAGTGGTGAGATGGTTATTTATGTCTTTCTTTTAGGATTTTCTGGTCCTACCCGTCAAAAAGAATGATATGAGCATTAAGCACAAGAGATCACTTAACCTTACTCATCACAAACAAAGAGCTACAAAGCTCACTTGCTTAGTTGTGCATAAGGACGCTCATCTAAGCTACAAGAGATACAAAGTTTAGAAAACTCTGTTTCAATAGCCATTTAAAGGTTCATAAGAACCAATGTATGCAAATACACACTGTTTTTTTATTTTTCAATTTTTTAATTTTTTTTTTATTTTTATTAGATAAGCAAAAAATAAAACACAAAACTAAAAACACACAAACAGAAACATGTTAAAGAAAGCAAAATAATGCATAAAACTAGACTGACTTAAAACAGTAAAGCAACACACAAGTAATGCAAAAACAACAAAATAGGGAGAGAGAGAAGAAGTGAACAAAATCACTTAGAACCCTTTTTCTTCCACACCTTGGAAGAACCTTTCCTTTTTGCCAACCCTTGAACCAGTGATGAGGGGGAAGAATTGAAACTGTTCAAGTTCGAAAGGAACATAAGGGTTTTGCGAATATCTCCAAGAGGAGCAAGAAAGGTCTAAAGCTGATTCTAGTTCCCAGATGCTATCATGCTATTGCTTTGTTAAGTGGCTAACCACTTGTAGCAATTTGGTCGAGTATGACCGGTAACACCACAATGATAACAGAAATGCTGCTTCTTCTGTTTAGGCTTTTGAGAGATAGCCTTCTTAGTCCTAGGGTTTTTAGTTTCCCTCTTCTCAAGCTTAGGGGGTGCTCCTAAGATGAACTTTCACTTGTCTAAATTCTTACTTTCTAATTCAGTTTTAACATCTTTATCCTCAATTTTAATGTTATTAGCAGAAGGAACAAAAACAGTAGTATTAGCAGAAGGAGTATTAGAGAGAGAGAATTCATACCCTAATCCTATACGATCCGAAGCAGATTTCTGAACGCTGAGCATCTCATCCAGCTTTGCACTTGACGTCCTCTCCAATTGTGCTCTAACTTGAAACAGCTCTGCTTTAAGCTTCTTGGTCTTCTCAGCCAAGAAATTATTCTCAAACCTGAGTGCCCTAATGGTCTGATTTGCTTCATCAACTTTAGCAAAAAGCTCCTCATGGTCAAGTTCCACACCACTGAGCTTCTTGGTGGCCAGCCTATAGAGTTTCTCATACTTTTCAGAAAGCTTGTACAATTTCTCATAAGCAGTATGGATATCATCTTGATCATCCATAATTTCAAACTTAGCATCCACCAATTCCTTTTCTTCATCTACTTCTTCAGTAATCCCTTCAGTAGGATTAACAGTAGCAGTGAAGGCATTCAAGATTCCATCATCTTCATTGTTGGAATCATCCTCGGGCTTAATGTCACTCAAGGTAGCAGTAAGTTCCTTGCTCTTCCCAATACTCTTGAGGCACATAGGACACTCTTGTTTCATGTGTCCGAAGCCTTGACACCCAAAGCATTTCGTTCTAGCGGGAACAGTGTACTAACCGCCATCCCTGGTATCCTTCTTCCCTTTATCTGGGCTCATGAACTGAGAAGAATTGGATTGCCTACGGTTCTTGTTGAAGCCCTTTCCATTTGCATTCTTCATAAATTTCTTGAATTGCCTTGTAATGTAGTACTTCATCTTAGAATCTTCATCGTCTGAAGACTCATCTGTATCACTGCTCTTGGCCTTTAATGCCATGCTCTTGCCTTTGCTTGACTTGCCCATTCTAGTCAACCCTAGCTCGTAGGTTTGCAAATTGCCAACCAGCTCAGTCAAAGGAATCTTGTCAATATCCTTTAATTCTTCTATTGTTATGATCTTAGCATGGAATCTCTCGAGCAGAGATCTGAACATTTTTCTCACTATCTTGGGTTCAAGAATGGTTTCCCAAGATTGAAAGCTGAGTTCACTATGTCTTTGAGCTTTGCATAGAACTCATCAAATGACTCATCCTTCTCCATCTTAATTTCTTCGAAGCTTGTAGTGAGCCTCTATACCTTCAAATCCTTGACAGCCTTGGTTCCCTCATAGGTTGTCTGGAGAATGGTCCATGCTTCCTTAGCAGTTTTCGTGGAGGAAATCTTCTTGAACTCCTCATTTGTGACCGCACTGAATAAGGCATTCAATGCTCTGCTATTGAAATTTGGCACCTTGATCTTGGCATCATCCCAATCGGTCAGGGCTTCTGTAGGCTTGCTCCAACCTATTTCTAGAGCTTGCCACACCTTCTCATCTAGTGACTCCAAGAAAGCTCTCATGTGTACTTTCCAGTATGCATAGTTAGTACCATCAAATAATGGAGGTATAATAAGTGACTGACCTCTATCCATGACAAATAGGGGTCAATGGATCACACATAAGGATTAAACCCTAATCAAAGTGTGCTTGCTCTGATACCACTTGATAGGCCACAAATACATTGACCCCTTGTGATTAATTAAGTTGATTAATTAGCCAAGTTTTTAATTAATCAAGTTAACATGCAAATTACATGGTAGTACAAACAAATCACCAATAACCTAGAGTATGCAACGGAAATAAAATTGACACGGTGATTTGTTAAAGAATGGGAAAAACCTAACAGCAAAAACTCCATCGGGTGATTTAAGGTCACCACTCCTGAAACTCCATTATTATCACAACAAGTGGTTACAAGTAAAGGAATCCCAGTACATTATTAACCTACAGTTGAACCCTTACCCCAATACCCAATTGGACTTGTTCTGTAGTGACAATTTCTCCTTTTGATGCATGGCTCCTAGTACGTGACTAACCAATTGTGCGGATCCTAGTACGCGACTTCAATTCACCAACTAGAGAGAGAGTTGTTGGCGGAAAAGTTCTTCAATTCTTCCACACGATGAAGATCAAGAATATGCTTGGTTACAAAATCCTACGATGCAAATTACACAGCAACCTCTTCACAAGAAAGATGAACTAGGGCATGAACTTTGTCTTGGATCACAAATAGCTTGAACAAGAATTTTTCAATGCTTGTGCAACTTATGTACTTATGCATCCTTCGACGGCCCTTAAAATAATCCTTTTATATGTCTAGGGTTAGGAGAAAAGAAGTCCCAAAGACACATTCACGGATTGGAATCAAAACAGAACTTAGAATCTGTTTTCCATAAATCTCGACAGATAGAGGTGTCGAGGATCTATTGAGAAGCTGTCGAGCCTCGGGGCTAAAACAGCTTTTAAAGCTTGATAGATGCATGTGTCGAGACTAGGTGTCGAGTTTTAGTAACTTGCACTTTTCAGCTTGTTTCTTGGACAGACTTGATGACTTCAACACTTGATCTTGAAACACAGTTTCTTAAAACGTTAAACACATCCTAATTCTACCCAATTACAAGTAAAGTGTGCTTTGTTAAAGGATATGCCAATTACATAAAATAATGACATATGTTCAAAACAAGATGAACCACATATGTCCTAACACAAGCCATGACAGCTTTAGTAGGAGAAAAAAGGAAGAGACTTGAAGGAAAAATGACCAAGGAACCACCTATGATCCCATGTACTATAGAAGAATTGAATCATGTTTTGGATAAATGGATTGGAGACGAAATTGTTAGGCCATTCACCATCTCCAGGTCACCTACAAAGGAAGGAAGAAAGAATCTCTTGATTTGTAGGATTCATAATTATGTTAAGCACTCTACTAAGGACTGTTAGACCATTTGTAGGGTTTTTCACAAAAAGCTCAGGGAAGGGACCCTAGAGCTTACTCAACGAGAACTCGAGCTGCAAAGGAACCCTTTACCCAATCACAAAGAGAAAGGAATGGTGGCTATGGTGATCTATGGGAACCAGGTAAAAGCAGAAGAGTTTGAAGGATCCTTCCATCCGAGCATGGTCAAGACCCTTTAGAAAAGCCCCAAGTTCAATCATTGTTCAATCAGCTAAGGATAAGGCCAGAAGCAAGAAGGATCACCACAGAGTCCCTTATGAGTATAGCTGTAGGCTCAGGGGTAGAATGTTTTATAGCGGAATCCCATGCAAGCCGAGCTTACCTAGAAACTACTAATGCAATAACCTTCACAGACAAGGACATGAAAGTTGAACATCTAGACCATCGCAAACCTCTTTATGTAATAGTCACCATAAATGATGTCCAAATCAGAAAAGCACTAGTAGACACAAGGGCATCACTTAACTTCATAGCCCTAAGTGAAGCTATGGACCTGGCTAGTAAGAGGATCCTGGGGGTCCCTGTGGAGATAACAGGATTTGGAGAAGCAGCAGAATCAACTGAGGGGTATGTGCAACTAGCCTTAAGGGTAGGCCCAATAATAGCCTTCACCAGATTCCACGTGATTAATTTAGAAATTTCTTACCATGTTCTGTTGGGATGCCCCAGGCTCTATAAGCATTGCCTCATCCCCTCCATGTACCATTAATGTGTTAAAGGGAGATTGAATGAAAGGCCCATCAGAATCCCTGCCAATCCAAACTCTTTCAGCCAAGAGGAAGTGAACTTTGTAGAAACAATGTTTTATGACAAGTTGGAACCAGATGATGAGAGTCCCATGCTAGAAACCCCAAGGGCACCTGTCTTCAAATAAGAAGAAGGAGGGGGTACTCATGACTAAAGAAACCTCCTGGATAGAAAAAGGTAAAATAAGGAGACTAGCTCCACAGGATCCTAGGAATACATAGTATGAGAGCCTAGAGGGAGGCCAATATATCATTTATGAAGGTTCGCGGGACCTGAATGTATTGTATAGGAAGGTCCCGAGCCGCCAAAATGTATGATGGCTCAAGAAGAAATCCTAGAGAAACCAAAAAAGGAAGCACAAATCTAGCCCGAAGAAGAATTGGAAGAAGTAAACTTAAGGGCTGGCCTGGAATCCTCAAAGCCTATTTTCATTAGTAGTCAATTAATAGCACAAGAAAATGAACAATTAGTAGCATTACTTAGGAGGTATGTAGACGTATTTTCATGGACATACGATGAGATGCTTGGCCTAGATCCAAGATTGGTAGTCCATTCCTTCAAAGCAAACCCGGTAGTCAAGCCAGTAGTTTAACCAACCAGGGTCTTTCTGATGAAATTATATAACATGCTTGTATTGCATCAGAATAGATGCAGTGGAAAAATAATGGATCTACTTCATACATAAAAGTTAACATGCACTATTTAAGTTTCAGAATACAAGAACAAGAGAGTATACCTTGGAGCGGTGAATTTCAAAAACTTGAAGATTAGAAGCACTTGGGAATACTTTCAATCTTCACTCCAAGTCCACTAACGCCTAAGAAGTGTGGTCTCTTAATCAGTTTCAAAAGGAGAATGTCCAAAAGTGTCTAACACTTTTTTTACACCACTTCACAAGAGTGTTCTTTCAAACTCTCTCTATGAATTCTCTACTAAAAAAATTTTGTGTGTTTCTCCCTTTGTATCTAACTGATTATCTAATTGGGCTGGCCTTTTGGGTCTTTCCAAATGGGCTTAAATGTGTGGCTTAGAGTGGGACCAAAAGGGATCAATAAGACACTAGCTCCAATGGGCCTTGGGCTTTTCTGTTAACTCTTAACAAGTCCAAAGTTACCATTAATTATATTTAATGCCACTATATAAATATAATTGCATTCTAGGCCTTATTAATAAATTATATCCCAAGACTTTATTATACATGCAACCCCTTCATAAAATATTCATAGTAATACAAAGTCATTAAAATAGACTGCCACTTTGTTTATTACTACATCTTTATTCCTTGAGTACCCAGTTTAATCCTTTAAGTTATTCATCATATATTTATGAAATCCAATTCTATAAATATATACTTTATTAACTCCTTACTAAAGTGGTTAGGCCCAACTCTCTGAATAACAAACCCATTAAACTTATCTCAAGGGAATATTTTGTATATCCGTTAAGAGACTATGAATTCCATCTTGAGAATATATGTTCCATCAACATTAAATGTGGCTGCCCAACATACTGAGATTTTGACCGTAACTATAGATGTCACTCTTGATATATCAAAGCAACCTACACTTCATGATCAGGTCCATTATCCTCTCAAGATTGAGAGTTCATGCAAATATAAGTCGTGAGTTTATTATTCAATTGGCAGTCGTTAGAAGAATAATAAATCTCACATTGGTCTAGTTCAATATGTCTTAACTCTTAAAACATATCAACATATCAACATACCAACTAGAAATCTCCATTTCCATGATCAAGACAAATCATCTTAGTTGATATGTTATAGTCTTCGCAAATGAAATGCCCAATTTCATCACTGACTACAAACTATAATTTTTGAGTTTACAAAGAACTTGTGATTTATATCTTCTGTGACTAAATCACATAAACCACATACTATGCATCTCATGGACTATATGATAATGGCTCAATATTCATGTTGCCACTATTTTTAGATAATAATAAAGCAACTTTATTAAACACAACATTAAGTCATACATAATGTCATACATAATAAAATACATAACATCATACAATAGGATTTAAGGACACATATCCCAACACTTTCACACTAACATAGAGGCTCAAATAACCCAATAAGTTAAGAAGCTACTAGCAATTGAGTTCATCAAGCCAATCCAACATCCTAAGTGGCTCTCCAACATAGTACCTGTGAAGAAAACGAATGGCCAAATTTAGTGTTGTGTGGATTTTCGCAATTTGAACAAGTCATGTCCAAAAGATGAGTTCCCCCTACCTAATTTTGATCTTCTTGTAGATTCAGCTGCAAGAAGCTCCATGTTTTCGTTTATGGATGTGTTAGGACATATGTGATTTGTGTTAGGAACATATGTCATCATGTATTGGCTAATCCTTTGACAAAACATACTTTACTTGTAATTGAGTAGATCTAGGATGTCTTTAATGTTTCAAGGAAAAAGGTTTCAAGTTCAAGTGTTAAAACCATACAAGTCTGTCCAAGAATCAAGTGATGAAGTGTTGGATTTTAAATCTTGACAGCAAGTATCTATTGAGGTTTAAAAAGTTATTTTAGCCCGATATTCGACAGCTGCTCGATAGATAGGGTATCTAAATTTATGAAAATCAGATTTTCATCCCTGATTTCATTCCAATCCATGAGTATGTGTTTAGACTTTCTTTTCTCATAATCTTAAACATATATATAAGAATTATTTTAAGGGCCGTCATAGTGAGCACAGTTGCACGAGTGTGAAGCTAAGTGTTATTCATTAAAATTGTGATCGGAAACCTAATTTACCCTAATTCTTCTTTCTCTTGAAGAAGCTGTTGTGTTTGTACACTATAGGGTTTTGTGACCAAGGAGTTTCATGATCTTCATCATGTGATGAACTGAAGAAATTTGCAGCCATTATCCTTCTCAAGTTAGTGATTAAGTCGCATACTGGGATCTGCGCATTTATTGATTAGTCACGTACTGGGAGCCATGCATTAAAAGGAGAGATTGTCATAACAAAACAAGTCCAATTGGGTATTGGGGTAAGGATTCAATTGTAGGTTGGCATAAGGTACTAGGATTCCTTTACTTGTAACCGCTTGTTGTGTTAATAGTGAATTCGTAAGAGTGGTGACCTTAAAATTGCTCAGTGGGGCTTTTGCCTTAGAGGTTTCCCCATTCATAAACAAATCACCTTGTCAACTTTATTTTTTGCTGCATTTTATTTTAATTGGTGATTTTTTTGTGTTGCCACATATATTGCATGTTAATTTGAGTAATTAATAAACTTAGCTAATTAATCAATTAATTCATCACAATGGGTCAATACATTCTTAGCCTATTAGGATGGATATACTGGGTATAACTAAATTCGGATGGCTATTAGAGATATAGAGAAGACAGCATTCCGGATGCCAATTGGAAATTTCTATTACACTATGATGCCCTTCAGCCTAAAAATGTAGGTGCCACGTACCAACAAACCATGACAGCCATCATTCATGACATGATGCATACGGAAATGGAAGATTGTGTAGATGACATCGTGGTGTCAAAGACCAGAACAGGACACTTCTAGGTACTTGAACGAGTTTTGAAAGGTGTAGGAAGTACCAATTGTGCATGAATCTGATGAAATATACCTTTGGAGTGTCTGCTGGAAAATTTCTTGGGTTCTTAGTACATCACAAGGGTATAAGCGTGGATCCAGCTAAGGCCATGGCCATTGCAACAATGAAAAGGCCTATGATAGTTAAAGAGCTCAATAGTTTCTTAGGAAGGGTCTCCTATATTAGGAGGTTTTTGTCTGGATTGGCTTCGATCACAAGTGGATTATCTAAAATGTTGAAAAAGGGAGCTGAATTTACTTGGGGAACTAAGCAGCAGGAAGCCTTTATCATCTACCAACCTTGCAAGCACTAGTACCTCTATTGCTATATTTAACATCAAATTCCCAAGCCATAGAAGCCCTGTTAGCATAGGAAGATGATGAGGGAATAAGCAACCCATTTATTATGTGAGCAGGACATTGAAGGATACAGAAACCCGGTACCCCAAGATAGAAAGAGCATGTCTAGTAGTCATTTACACATCCCAAAAGGTTGTAGTGGTACTTCTCAGTGCATTAGATCCTCCTAGCAACCAAGTCTCACCCTATAAAAGCACTCCTCCATCAGCCTTTCCTAATGGGAAGGATAGCACAATGGCTGGTCTTGCTCTCTCAATATGACATCGGTATGAGGACCCCCAAGGCTATCAAAAGCCAAGCCATAGTAGATCTACTAGCTTAGTTCCTAGAAGAAGAAGTGGACCATGAGAAGTGGTAGTGGCAGAGCTCCCTAGAAAGAAGTGGACCATGGGGTTTGATGGGTCAGCAATAGCAACTTTAAATTACCTGGGAATTATGCTAAGTTACGAGGATGGGGATACCATGCCTTTATCCTTTAAGCTTAAGTTTCCTTGTTCAAATTGTGTTGCTGAGTATTAGGCGTACCTGACTGAACTAACCATAGCGCTCAACATAAGAGTAAAACATATGATGGTTTTGGGAGACTCCAACCTCGTAGTCTCCCAAGTGAAGGGTGACTTCGCATTAAGAGAACAAAGCTTGGTAGCTTACAGAACTTGGGCATAAATGGTGGAGCAGAAATTCTAGACCTTTAGTATGGAGTACGCCAAAAGGAGTGAAAATAGGTTGGCTGATGCACTAGCCACTCTGGGATCCCAGATGCCATTCAAAGGAAAAAGTACTTTGGTAAGGATAAGCAAGTAGGAAATTTCCATCATAGGGATCCTTAAAAAGATGTTCCCTGAAGAACCAGAATAAAAAGATTGGAGAGATGAAGTAAAAGGGAAGATAGGAAAGTTAGGACATGAAGGAAGCATTAAAGAATTGAAAGATTACACCTTGATAGAAAGAGAACTGTACAGGGGGCTGTTTGGAGGGATCTTGTCCAGATATATCAATGAGAAAGAAAGGAAGCTACACAGCTAGGTCTATAGGATTGTAGATAAAATCAGCCTATACAGAAGGATGCAACACATAGGGTACTACTAGCCAAATATGAATAAAGATGCTGAAACTATATAGGAGGAATGTCAAAAGTGCCAACTTTTGGTGGACAGGGAAGAAATTTATGCTGTTTTTGTAACAGAAGATTGGAGGACCCCATTCATGAAATATTTGACTTAAGGGATCTTGCCAATAGATAGGACACTGGCCCACTGACTCAGGAAACTCGCTGTTAGATACTTCTTGCAAAACGAAATCTTGTTCAAAACGGGGTACAGTGGGGATCCCTGAAGATGCCTGGGGCTTAGGGAAGCTAAAGATGTAGTCAAGGAAGTCCACTCTGGTGACTGTGGAAGTCACCCAAGAAAGAGAAGGCTCTACAGGCAGTTGTTGCAATTGGAGTACTACTGGCTACAATGAAAAAGGACTCCGATGAGCTAGATAAAATGTTTCATGCATGTCAAGTAATTGGAGATGGGATCCATACTCATCCAAATGTGTAGCAGGATATGACCATACCACGGCCATTCCAAACTTAGGGGCTCAATCTTATAGGTCCCATAAATCCTTCTTCTAATGTGTTGGGAAATTTAGACCCCGATTGATAGAATTAACAAGTTTTAAACCCAAGTTGTTAATTAGATTTATTATGCATAAAACTTGTTAAAACAAACAAACAACAATATCATGTCAAAACTAACCCAGGAAAACCAATGAAACCAACTAGTTTCGCAGTAAAAAAACTAGGAGGAAACCTTCCCGAAAAGCAATCCACTATAGTAAAAAAAAGTTTTAGATCTAGTACAAAACCTTTGTCCCTAGACTCTACAATCCCAGTAAATGAACCTACAGCAGAAACCTTCTACTGTTTCAAAACCTCTGAACTCTTCAATATATGAATGCCACCTTTTGATGAACGGATCCCAGTACATGACTAACTCTTTTGCACTAATCCCAGTACGTGACTCACTCAACAACTTGAAGAAGAAGAATGTTGGCTACAAAGTTCTTCACTTCATCAACAATAAAGATCAAGAAGCACTTGGTTGCAAAACCCTAAAGCGCAAAGACACAGTAGCTTCTTTTGGAAAGAATAAGGCTTCAGTCACCTATTGCATATGTTCTTCTTATATTCCCTTATGTGACAGCCTCTAAAATTGTCTAGGGTGCTACAGGGGTCAAGATGCTGTCGAGCAGCTGACGAGCCTCGGGGCTGGAACAACTTCTTAGCTCAATAGATGCTAGCTGGCGAGCCAACTGTCGAGCTTTAATGACAGACACTTCTTCAACTTGTTTCTTGGATAGACTTGCATGGCTTTAACACTTGATCTTGAAACCTTGTTTCTTAAAGTATTAAAAACATCATTGATCTACCCAAATACAAGCAAAGTGCGTTTTGTCAAAGGATTAGCCAATTATATAAAAGAATGATATATGTTCTTAACAGGTGAACCACATATGTCCTGACAATCTCCCCCTTTGGCAATCCGTAACAAAACCACAACAAACCAATGAACATATAAGAGAAGTCATAAAGCACTCAACTCATGCTTACTTGTTGAATACAATAAAATCTATACTAATACAAACTCTTCAAAAATTTTGCAAGAAGATAGTTTATGACAAGTAGACTTTAGCAACCTGTATTTCTGAAACACTTTAAACAAAACACATCAAGGCATTTTTGTGTGAAATAGAAATAATAAATTGCATACAAAATAAGAAACATGTGCATAAAGATAGAAAAGAAACAACACATGTAGAGGTAGGTGAAGAAAACATACATCATCATATAAATATCAAAGATAAGCACAATGTATGTAAGCATGGTCACAAGACCGGTGTATAAGAAGAAGAACCTAAAAGTAGCTTCTACAACAACAAGGAGGTAAACAATCCATCTAATAAGATGAAACACATCTCTCCCTTACAAGAGCATGTATTTCTCCCCCTAACTTGAAGAATCTTAAAAAGAAACCATAATAGTCTCCAATTTCTCCCCCTTTTTGTCATGATTGAAAAAGGGTACAAGAAGTTAGAAAGCTTCACTCGAGAAACATATAAATGATCAAGGATGATCAAAGGGGCACAAGGAATCCATAAAATGCATGAATGTAATGAAACATGATGTTATGGATAACAAGATCAAAGAAATATGCAAAACATGTGAAAAACAATGCATGCAAGAGAATCTCGATTAATCGGGAGGTGTTGAGAAGCTATCGAGATTGTGATAAGAAAAAGGTGAAGAGCTCGGTAGATAAGCTAGGTGTCGAGAGGTGTCGAGGAGCTGTCGAGATAATTAAAAATAGTTTTTCAAAGTGGAGAAAAACACAAACATGAATGCAATCAAGAATGCAACTCAACCAAAGATCCAAACAACGTTTTATGCTCTCAAAATCATCTCTCAACAAAAATGTTAAGCACATAGATCCCAAAAACACACACACACTAAACAGGTATAACCGATTTTATATTTCAAAAACAAGTCATGACATTTTAGTGAGTATACATTAACGCATGTAAACCTTGTGATGGCCAAATCACATTGTACCTACATATGTATCAAAAATAGCAAAGATTTTTGCATGTTGTGTATGAAAAGATCGTAAGCTTGCATAAGTGTCTCTATGTTATGACGATTTGGAATATAAGTAAATCACTTTAACTCACATACAATTATAACTGTTTGATGGGGACTATCACTATTGAGGTACATTTATAACTCTCATATCTCCTAGAAAACACATTTGCAATCATGTTTTAAACCATTTTGTTCTTTTTTTCTTTTGTTTTCTTTGCATATATATATATATATATATATATATTATTAAGAAAATCATGCATGGGTATACAAAGGAGAGAAAAGAAATACCCAATTATGTTAAGCTTTTAGACATTGCACTTTTGCAATGCCGAAGCATACAGATGTCATTGATATATGCCAAAGCATACAGATGTTATTACCAAGATTGGCGGATAACAATGGTGATATGGTTATTTATGCCTTTCTCTTAGGATTTTCTAGTCCTTCTAGTCAAAAAGAGTGATACGAGTATTAAGTACAAGAGATCACTTAACCTTACTCATCACAAACAAAGAGCCACAAAACTCACTTGCTTAGTTGTGCATAGAGATGCTCATCTAAGGTACAAAAGATACAAAGTTTAGAGAACTTTGTTTCAATGGCCATTTTAAGATTCACAAGAACCAATGTACACAAACTCACTGTTTTTGTATTTTTCTAATTTTTTCACTTTTTTTATTTTGAAAACAACACAAAATAAAAACTAAACAACCAAACAAGAACAGACAAACAACATGAAAGCATGAAAGAAAGATGCAAATGCATAATGGCATAATAGAAAGGTGCAGATGCATGAAAGCATGATTCCAAAAGCAGATAAGAAATCAAGCAAAAGAGTCCTACTTTAGATTGAAAGAATTAAAACAGAGGACAGACAAAAAAGACAATTAAGTCTTAGGCTCCTTTCTCACCCACACAGCACGAGTCTTTGGCCTTGAAGATGAAAGGCGCATGTCTTAATATGTCTACTTGAGGACATAGAAGAATTAGAATTTTTCTGAAATTGAGTTAAAAAAGCTCAAGACTTTCAATAACTCTCTAAAAGTTTCCAAGACAATAGCGGTCAAGGATCACACTCAAGAAATTAATCCAATCAGAGTGTACTTGCTCTGATACCACTTGTTGGGAAATTTAGACCCCGGTTGATAGAATTAACAAGTTTTAAACTTAAGTTGTTAATTAGATTTATTTTGCATAAAATTTGTTAAAACAAACAAACATCAATATCATGTCAAAACTAAGTGCAACGGAAAAATAAATAAGACAAGATATGATGACTTAGGAAAACCAATGAAACCAACTAGTTTCATAGTAAATCCTGGGGGGAAACCTTCCCGAAAAGAAATTTACTACAGTAAAGAGAAGTTTCAGATCTAGTACAAAACCTTTGTCCCTAAACTCTACAATCTCTATAGATGAACTTACAACAGAAACCTTCTACCACTTTAGAACCTCTGAACTCTTCAATATATGAATACCACATTTTGATGCACGGATCCAAGTATGTGACTAACTTTTTTGCATGAATCCTAGTACATGACTCACTCACCAACTTGAGGAAGAAGAACGTTGGCTGCAAAGTTCTTCACTTCATCAACAATGAAGATCAAGAAGAACTTAGTTACAAATCCTTAAGGCACAAAGACGCAGTAGCTTCTTTTGGAGAGAATAAGGCTGCGGTCACCTTTTGCATATGTTCTCCTTATATTCTCTTATGTGACGGTCTCTAAAATAAGCCTTATATATGTCTAGGTTTGTGAGAAAAGAAACCCTACACAAATAAATAAGCTTGGGCCGAAAATCAAATATGAAAATCTGAATTTTCGTAACCTCGACAACTAGAGGTGTCGAGATGCTATCAAGCAGCTGTTGAGCCTCGGGGCTAGAACAGCTTCTTAAGCTTGATAGATGCTAGTTGTCGAGCCAACTGTCGAGCTTTAATGACAGGCACTTCTTCAACTTGTTTCTTGGATAGACTTGCATGGCTTTAACACTTGATCTTGAAATCTTATTTCTTGAAGTATTAAAAATATCCTAGATCTACCCAAATACAAGCAAAGCGCGTTTTATCAAAGGATTAGTCCATTACATAAAAGAACGACATGTGTTCGAAACAGGTGAACCACATATGTCCTAACATAACGGCCATATATGGATCTTGGCAGCCACAAATATTTTACGAAAGTATAGGGGGAAATGGAGTGCCCATCTGACAGTTGTACTCTGGGCATGCAGGAGCTCTATGAAGACAGCCATAGGTTTTTCATCATTCTCCCTAGTTTATAGGACAGAGGCCATCAGCCCTGTGGAGCTAGTCATCCCCACACTTATGGTAGTACTTGAAGAAATCCAAGGAAGCACTGATAGCACAAATAAGGAAGGGAGGTTGGCAGACTTTGAGGGGTTGGAAGAATAACAAGAAGTGGCTAGAAGGAGAAGTCAAAGGTACTAGCAAAGGATGGCTAAAGCATATGGACAAATAGTACACCTAAAAGCCTTCACAGAAGGCTAGTTGGTGCTAATATCAGTAAAGCATGTGAGGAAAAATATCCTAGGACCCTCCAAATTTGCTCCAAAATGGGAGGGGCCCTACATCATCACGGAAGCCCACAATAGCGGATATTACTACCTCACAAAGGAAGATGGAACTACCCTAACAGACCCTATAAATGGGAAGTTGCTGAAGCAATACTATGCAGAAAAATGGAAGGTTTCAGTACACCAAGAGCCCTTTTGCCACCCTCCAACTTGCTAAGTGTTTCATCACGCTGTATTTTTGCTTTCGCCATAAACTTTATTTGGTTTTTTTTTTTTTTTTTTTTAGGAGCCTATGGTAGAAGGACATTCTATGATCCTTACTGTCTTTGTCAATCCTCCTATGTTCCTTAGTATGGTAACTATGTTGTATTTCAATGGAATTTTCTTTCTTTCAAAAAAAAAAGGGTGGAGTTGTCAAGCGTCAGCAAGTTTTGGTAGGACACCAGGTGTTAGGATATGTGCCCTTAAATCCTATTATATGATGCTATGTATGACATTATGTATGACTTAATGTTGTGTAATAAAGTTGTTTATTTCTTATCTAAAATAATGGTAACATGAATATTTGGACATTATCATATAGTCCATGAGATGCATAGTATGTGGTTTATGTGAAAAGTCACAGAAGATATAAATCACAAGTTCTTTGTAAACTCAGAATATATAGTTCGTAGTCGGTGATGAAATTGGGCATTTCATCTGCGAAGACTATAACGTATCAACTAAGATGATTTGTCTTGATCATGGAAGTGGTGACTTCTAATTGATATGTTGATATGTTTTAAGAGTTAAGACATATTGAACTGGACCGCTGTGAGATTTATTATTCTCCTAACGATTGTCAAATGAATAATAAATCTCACGACTTTTATTTGCATAAACTCTTAATCCTGAGAGAATAATGGACCTGATCATGACGTGTAGGTTGCTTTGATATATCAGGAGTGAGATCTAAAATAACGGTCTAAATCTCAGTATGTTGGGCAGCCACATTTAGTGTTGATGGAACATATATTCTCAAGATGGAATTCATAGTCTCTTGATGGAGATATAAAATATTCCCTTGAGATAAGTTTAATGGGTTTGTTATTCAGAGAGTTAGGCCTAACCACTTTGGTAAGAAATTACTAAAGTATATATTTATGAAATTGGATTTCATAAATATATGATGAATAACTTTAAAGTATTGAACCGGGTACTCAAGGATAAGATGTAGTAATTTACAAAGTGGCAGTCTACGTTCATGACTTTGTATTACTACGAATATTTTATGAAGGGGTTGTATGTAAAATAAAGTCTTAGGATATAATTTATTAATAAGGCCTATAATGCAATTATATTTATATAGTGGTATTAAATATAATTAATGGTAACTTTGGACTTGTCAAGAGTTGACGGAAAAGCCCAAGGCCCATTGGAGCTAGTGTCTTATTAGTCCCTTTTGGTCCCATTCCAAGCCACACACTAAAGCCCAATTAGAAAGGCCCAATAGGCCAGCCCAATTAGATAATCATTTAGTTATAAAGGGAGAAACATACATAATTTTTTATGTGAATTTAAGAAAACAATCGTAGAGAAAAAGAGAGAGTGTGAGACACACTTTCATTCTCTCTTTGGAAATTGATTGAGAGACCACACATCTTGGGCGTAAAGTGGAATTGGAGTGAAGATTAAAAGTTTTCCCCAGAGCTTCTAATCTTTGTTTTGAAATTCTCCACACAAAGGTACGCTATCTTGTTCTTAAATTCTGAAATTTACATAGTGCATGTTGTCAATCGTGAATGAAATAAATCCTTATTTGTTGCTTTCGCTGTGTGTTTTGTATGAAATACAAAACCAGATTTTTCCAACACCAGGGTCAGAGCTAAAAAGAAAAGAAGGAAGAAAAATCCTTGGTGCATGACCCAGGATTCACACCGCATGATCTGGGACCACGGCCAGGAACAAGTGCCCGGGGCACCTAGCCCAACACTTGTCCTAAAACAAATCTTCCTAGCTTATGACCTGGGACTTGGAAAAAAAGGGGGAAACAAAAAGATCCAATGTACCTAGTTCAGTACCTACGTAAGAAAACAATCACTAGAGTACCTGGTCCAAGACCTATTGTAGGAACTCGTAGGGGCCATGGTCTAGGACTCTGTTCAAACAAAAATAACAATAATAACAAAGAAAAAAAGGGGGAGTAGTATACACATTAAGAGCAAATCCACATAGAAAGTAGTTAGAAGTAGTTTTCGAAATAAAAGTAAACTTATACATCCTCAATTGTCCAAAATAAAAAGGAGAGAAATAAACTTATACATTTGGAACTACATAACAAGGAAAGGAACTAAGGTATAAGGCCAATCAATAAAGAGCCAACTGGGGGAATTGCAAGATCAGTCAGTGAAGAAAGAACTAGTTGCTTTTTAACTTTAAGATCTTGCAACACCTTGTGGGCAGTAGCCTGGGCCTCTTCAGCAGCAGCAATCTCAGCGTCAAGATCCTTAGAAGCCTTCCTCTAAAATAGCATGTGGGCTAAAGACCACAGGTACTCCTGCAAAAAAGATACATTGAACCTAGCTTCCACTAGATCTTGCACCACGCCTCTCTATTCCAAAAGCCTTTCCTCGGATAGGGAGTCAAAAGAGAAGTCCCTCAAAGAAATCAACACAGCACATAAGAGTTCCATCAGGATGTTGCCTAAGAATGCGCCTCCCCCTAACCCACTGGTAAAGTCCCCATGGGTTTTGAATAATCCCTCCAAGAGTGGCAAACCCTCAACAAGCACAGAGAAGCGTAAGAAGTTACTGAAGGGAGGCCCAAAACGACGAAAATGGCTCGCAAGAAGGCTATTGAACTTTAGGAAATCAAAGTGGGCCAGGAAAACAGAGAGCCTTAAGCCAAGATCCGAGACAGCCATCTCTCAAGGGCTTCCTCCATTGTTGTGTGTCTACCTTCAGGAGCAAGATGACTCGCAAACCCTTAGATGGTTTGGGGGGTTCCTATCTGAACTTCGACAACCTAGACATTGGGAATAGAAGTCTCAACTTCTTCAATAACTGCGGGCTCAGGACCCTTGGCACCAATGATAGCACCTGTGAGAACAGACAGAGTAAAAAAAAAAATGAGAGAGAGGAAGAAAAAAAGATAGAAGGGAAAGGGAATGGCAAACAACCTACACCAATACCCTGTGGTAGGGCTTCCTTCTGAACTTAGGCAGCCACTTCAGCCAACATGGGAGGCTATTTGTCCTATCTCTCTGACCTCTCAGAAGACTCTGAAAATGGGCATAAAGCGAGTTGAAAAAAGGGTGAAGAAACCTTGGCGAAATTGTTAAAGGAAAGAAGAGATGCCGAGGGCTTCGCCATATAAAAAGAAAGAGATATGGGAAGAAAGAAAGTAAAAGATGTGAGCTAAAAGGGGGAAGTGTAAGGATGGTGAGCAGTACACACCTTCAAAACCCTCTAACTCCAAGGATAGGGCTGCTTCAGGGGCAGATTGAGCACTAGTCTAACCTAAAAGAAGCAAAGGGAAAAAGGAACAAGAACTCTTAGAAAGAAAGGATAAGGGAGATGAGAATGAGTGTTAATAAAGGATGGATGAGGCATACCTGCTTGTGTAGATGAAGAAGCACCACTCAAGGACTTTTTGTCCAAATGCAAGCTCAATTATGGGCTCAATTCTAGTTGGACTAAGAGTCTGCGTGGGTTTAGGATCTTAGGAAGCAGGAGGCTGAAGGGCTGTAGGATCTTAATCCACCGAAGAAGCTGAAGGTAGAATGGGTTGGGCATCCTTCACTGCCTACCTGACTTCCTTAACCATGCCACCACTAGGAGGCTCCTTCTCCAAGACCAAGGCAACTAGGGGCTAAACTACCACCACTTCTTCTGCCAAGGCACCACCAGCCATAGGAGGAGGCACCTCAACCTACAAATAAATGAGGAGGAAGAAGGGGTAAGCAATAGAACATCAAAAATTAGAATATATACACAATACCAAAAAAAAAAAAAAAAAACAGAAGGCAAAGAAAAATATAAGTGAATGAAGGCCTTACCACATCATCACTAGAGGATTTACTTTTTTCTCCCTTGCGGTTTGACTTGCGCTTAGACTGAGAAAGAGGAAGCAACCATTCATCAATAAAAAAATAAAAGGAAGACACAAATGAACAACAAACCGGGACAGGGAGATGTTAAAAAAAATTTAAAAAAATAAAATAAAAAAAGGAGCTCTTGCCCTTCTCTCCCTCCCCCTCTCTCTCTCTCTCTCTCTCTCTCTCTCTCTCTCTCTATACAGATTCTTCAACAATCTTTTGCCTACTACGAGTACACCTAAAGGATCCTAGGGGAGACTATGATGTGATATCAAGGGACCCCGAAGAACCATAAGCTGAGAAATTTATAGGAACCTGAAGGACAGAAGACTCTACCTTAGTCTTCACTCTGATCTTTGCAATTAAAGGATGGTCAACTTCCTTTCCAACTGTAGAGGGGTCCACTCTCTCAGGATCTTTAGAGACAACTAACTGCTTGTGAGACTTAGTAGTTTTCCTCTTCTTTGTCTCAAGGCCAGTCTCAGTACCCTCAACGCTTCCTTCAATCTTAGCTCTTTTGACAGCTTCCTACTTGATCTTTTTCTCCCTATCTTTGCCCATAGGAGTTGTAGCACCAATTGCCTCTATTGCCCCTCTCTTGATTGGCACACCAGAAGAAGCGCCCATAATAAGATCACACCTTGACCAAGCATCAAGGAAATCATTTGCATAGCACACCCAACCACCCATAGAAGTATGCCACTCTGCAAATTCTGTTTTACTGCTTAATACAGTAGACATAATGCCAGTAGTAGGGAGGGCCAAGTGCTTGTTGAAGGTAGGAGTAGAAGAAAGGCTAGGATCAGGAACCCTGCCAATCTTGCCAGAACTAACAAAGTCCAAGAAGGAATTATGAACAGTTCTCCGATAACCCGGAAAGCCACTGGAAGCAAAGACCCCCTCACTAGGAGTTCGACACCACAAATTGGGGGCTCCTCCATGACTAGTAAGAGAAGGCTTGGAGCCTTAGAAACGGATACAAGAAAGGGAGAGAAGGCATTGCCTCCTTGAATACCGGTGGGACATCCTAATCAAAACCAAATTGCCTAAAAACTCGATGTGCTGAATAGTGAGTGTACCTTAGACCACTTGATGAAGGCACTAGAAGCCAAGAGGGGTTAGTACAGGCCAAGTATGCCAAACTGCATTCATCTCCACTACGCAGGTCAAAGATAATCCTGAGGGAGCTAAGGAAAGATAACAACACGAAATCACAGGCGAACCTGGGACTGAACTCTCGAGGAGAACACCAACTTAGGTGCCTTGCTTGATCAAGAAATTCCACTAGATTGAGGTTGCCACCCTTCAAGTTAGACCAGCGAAAAATGATGGGGTGGCTGTCAGTGGAGCTACCACACAAACCCTTAATCACGTCCAAGGATCCCTAGAACTTATCTTTCACATACTTCAGGGTCCTGCACTTTGCTAAGGTGATAGAGGAATGGTCCCACATGAACACCTAGAGAATAGCATAGTGGTGGGACGATGTAATAGCGTAACAGGTATTGCCTTCAACCTCATCTCCATGAAGCAAGTCTAGTTGGGAGTAAATATGGCCTAAAAACATGGGGGTTAAAGGATACTGGGCACCTCGGGCCAATCTGATTACAAGTAGAAAGAAAATGGATTTGATTCCATACCTGGGAAACTCACTGAATAGAAACTTGTTGAGCCATAATGATAGGAACCCAGCTTGCATAACTACTTTATCCGTCCCTTGGGAAAGAGTCATCACCCACTTACCCATCCTGGCTAGTTTCCCCCAAGAAGAAGATCCTCATTGGAAAGGCTAATGTTAAAAGGATTGTCATCACTAAGCACTCGGAGGAGGAAATTATTGACCACATCCTCCAAAGTGATGATGAGCTCACCCACGGAAAAGAAGAATGTGTGGAGAGAAGGGCACTAACGGTGCACCAAGTGTCTAGATTGCTAATGAACTCGCTGTCAAAAAGCTCCCTATGTACCTAACTAGACCAGGCAGTAATCTTCCTTGGGACAAAGTTGAAGAATATGGGAACTACCTCGCAAGATCCTCGCCTAATCTGCAGATCCAAAATTTCCATAAGATCTAGAACTTGGGCAGAGCTAGCAAACCCAAACTGACGATAGAACACCCAAGTATGAGGGGAAGAAGGGGCTTTACCGTGGGAAACCTAAGGGAAGAACAGACTAGGGGTGTACCAAGAATCCTGTAAAGGGAAGGCTGGGTGTTCCACCACCATTTGCACCTCACCTTATGCTAACTCAGAAGAACTTTTACCTTCGAAAGGACTAGGAGTATACTCCTTCCTTTTTTGTGAGGAAGAAGATGCCATGGAATAGTAGTGTAGCAAAAAAAAAAAAAAAAAAAAGAGAAGCTGAGAGAATGGAAGACAAAGATGAAAGGACAAAGAAAGACACAGGAAAGAAGAGGTTAAGCTTAAAAAAAAGGAATCTTTGGAAGTGAAGAGGTGGTTTGAGGTGACTGCAATAAGGGCACAGAAGGCAGTTAGAGAAGATGATCTATGGAAACACGCGCTAGTTGCCAAAATTTAATTCTATAAGAAAAGGCTAGTGACAGTTCTTAATGGGAGTTACAGGAAACATACAAAGTGGAAGGGAAGTTCACTCAAAAACTTAATTGCCACATTTCGGTGAAAGAAGAGAGGTTACAAAAGAAGTGTAATATGTGAGAGCTTGGATGCTAGAGGATAACACAGAAAAGCGCGATACCAAGGAAAGGAGAAAAAGGATCCGAAGCCGATTAAAACAAGAGGGAGGAAATTATAGAGCCTTGTCTACTTATACATGGCTTGTAGGCAACCTACGAGCTCGGGGGGCTAAATGCTGAGGTCTAAAAAAATCACAATGTTGCACCAGCACCCAGAATAACACAAAGGGTTGAAATCTAGGAAAATAAAATATTTGGGCCTTCAAAAAAGAAAAGGGAGGAGAGGACCATACCCATCAAGGGTCATAAGGAGGAACCTAAATCCATGAATAGGCAAACTTCGGACCTCAAGAATGAAAAGGAAGGAATAAGCCCAACCTTCAAAGGTCAGAAAATCACTAGGAGCCCAGAAGTGGACTAGGCTAGGATACCTGGGGATTCCTAGGGGCCCGGGATCCTCGGGACATACAGCAAGGCTAGAATGGGATTAGGACAGGTCAAGGGGGTATGTCAAGAAGCACAAATAACAAGAACAAATATGTCCTTATCAGCTGTCCAATGATGTAGAAAAGGGATCAAAAGGCTTGGGGAACCAACAACTCATAAGCAAGGGTTTGGTACCTCGGGGAACCAAGGGAGAAGAACCATGAAGGAAGGTGGTTGAGGATGTTTTAGCCTGGCAAGAAGGAATCAACCCACTTAGGAAAATGAAAAAGGGGAAAGCAACCAAAAGATGAGTCTGAAAAGTAAAGTCTTGAAGCCTTAGAAAAAGAAAGACCAAAGGTCAGCCATTTAGGACCCTCGAGAACGGGAAAGTCAGCTAGGGTCTTTTAAAGAGAGCACCTCAAAAGATGGAAATAATGAAGGATGAGGAAAGGACCAGTTAACGATGTTGCTGACACAACATTGGTTTTGGTACCCAGAGGAACAAATAGAGGGAATCTATGGTACACTAAAAACCCTAGGATGATACTATAAAAGGAAGGGTAGCCAACAGTGAAAGACATTCAGCAATAGTGAATTGGAGTAAGAAATCCTTGAAAAAAACTCTAGAAAGTTCAGAAAAAGGGAAAGGAGAGGGAAAAATACCGTCTGGGATCCTCATAACAGCCACTAGAGAATACGCACTTGATTCAAATGGATTCAAACTTTGCAAGTCTTAAAGGCCTGGAGAGTCATCTAAGTCTACAATTTTTTAACATGTTTGGACCTTATAACACGTCCTAGTAAGCATAATGTATTACATAATTAAGAAAATGATGGAGTATTTTACATTTTTTTTAAGGATCCCTAACATCTTATCTCATTTTCTCTTTTGTAATATTTGATTGTTTGCTGTTCTCTACTATTCAATACATATATTCTCTGTATGTTAGCAATGTATGTGTTGTAGGATTTGACAGGCTACAAACGCATTGACCCCTTGTGAATAATTAAATTGATTAATTAGCCGAGTTATTAGTTAATCAAGTTAATATGCAAATTCACATGGCAGCACAAACAAATCACCAATAACTAAAGTATGCAGCGGAAATTAAAAGACACGGTGATTTGTTTACGAATGGGGAAAACCTGACGGCAAAAACCCCACCAGGTGATTTAAGGTCACTACTCCCGAAACTCCACTATTATCACAACAAGCGATTACAAGTAAGGAATCCGAGTACCTTACCAACCTACAATTGAACCCTTACCCCAATACCCAATTGGACTGTTCTGTAGTGACAGTTTCTCCTCTTGATGCACGGCTCCGAGTACGTGACTAACCAATTGTGCGGATCCTAGTATGCGACTTTAATTCACCAACTAGAGAAAGAGTTATTGGCTGCAAATTTCTTCAAATCATCTACACGATGAAGATCAAGAAGATGCTTGGTTACAAAACCCTACGGTGCACATTACACAAAAACTTCTTCACAAGATATGAACTAGGGCATGAACTTTGTCTTTGATTACAAATTGCATCAACAAGAATTTCTCAATGCTTGTGCAACTTGCATCCCTTTGACGGCCCTTAAAACAATCCTTTTATATGTCTAGGGTTAGGAGAAAAGAAGTTTCAAAGACATATTCACGGATTGGAATTAAAACAGAACCGAAAATCTGTTTTCTTTAAATCTCGACAGATAGAGGTGTCGAGGATCTGGCGAGAAGCTGTCGAGCCTCGGGGCTAAAACAGCTTCTAAAGCTCGATAGATGCATGTGTCGAGACCAGGTGTCAAGCTTTAGTAACTTGCACTTTCCAGCTTGTTTCTTGAACAGACTTGATGACTTCAACACTTAATCTTGAAACACTATTTTTTGAAGCGCTAAACACATCTTAAATCTACCCAATTACAAGTAAAGTGTGTTTTGTCAAAGGATAAGCCAATTACATAAAATAGTGACATATGTCAACAACTTGAACTACATATGTCCTAACAGGATTCATGCCCTGTGCACCACCTGGTTTGAAATTAGCCTCATTTAGCTACGGTGAACTAAGCCCAGTCCCTTAAAGCATAAAGCATCTGGCCTAAGATCCCACTTTCTTACTTGGGCCCCGTGTGTAATGTTTGGGAACCCATTAGCCCAATTGTAATGTTTGGGAAATTTCTTCTTTCTCAACAACTCTACCCCAAAAGCTTCTTCAAAAATTTCAAGCCAGTAGCCTATGATGTTAGCAGCATTGTCTATCAGTCCTATAGTCTCTCCACCAAAATATTTCTTTCCCTTAAGCTCATTTTCTTGAAATTGTAGAGGCTCATATGCCTCTTCCACAGCTTTTTCACGCTCTTTCTCTTCACATGTGCAAGATTTCGATATTGCAAACAAGTACTATTAAAAGAAAACAGAAAATTCAAATTTTAGTGTTGAGATACCGTTTTTCTCCTTTTTTTCTTGTTTAATGAATTATATCTCTCTTTTCTAACAACTGTTTATAAAACTAATAAATTAATAAAACAAGCTTGCTGACAAGGTTCATGAAGTCTTTGAATGCAATGCACGGAGGGGTGAGTTAAGAGATTTTCTCATATCTCAAATCGTCATAACTTTGAGACACTTATGCAATCTTGTGATGTTTTTCACACACAACACGCAATATTTTTTGCTCTTTTTGATACATGTGTAGGTACAATGTGATTTATCCATCACAAGTTTTACATGTGTTGATGTATGCTCACTAAACTGTCTAGACTTGTTTTTGAAATATAAAATTAATTATACTTGTTTAGTGTGTGTCTGTGTGTGTGTTTTAGGATCCATGTGCTTAAAATTGTTGATTGAGAGATATTTTTGAGAGCTTAATCTGTTGATTAGATCATTGGTTAAGTTGTATGTGTGATTGCATTCATATCTGTATTTTTCTCTTCTCGAGAAATTCTTGTAAAAGCTGGCTCGACACCTCCTCGACACCTAGCTGTCTGTTGAGCTTCTTAGCTTTGTCTTATAGCAATCTCGACAGCTTCTCGACACCTGGTGGATCGATCGAGGAAGTTTCTGTCCTCTTGATAGCTTCTCAACAGCTGGTGGATCGATCGAGCTTCTATTCTCTTGTCTTTGTGTTGTTCCACGACACCTTCTCGATTACTGTATCTGTCAATGTTGTATCTCTCGACACCTACCTTGAGAGATGTCTCGACACCTCTTAACACCTATATCTGCTGAGAATTACTGAACCTCTATATATAGATTCTGTGCGATCCAATTTCTCATTTTCTCTCGATCTCTCTCTCGATAGCTCTAGTTTTTCACCTCCCAAACCTCTCTCTCTCACTCCAAACCTCTACCTAAGGTTTCTTCAAGCTTCTTTCAAGTTTTTCTTCACTTGGTAAGCTTCTAATCTCCTTCATTTAAATGCATTTCATGTTTTGAAACCTAGTTTTTGGGGTTTTTAAATTTTGGGGTTTTTCAAAATTGATGAGTTTTTGTTGCAATTTTTGGGTTGGGTTTTGTAGATTTGATCTTAAGAACTCCATGCATTGCATCACATTAGCATTCTAACAATATCTCATGCATTTAGATATGTGCAAACTTGTTGTGTGCTGATAGGTTTGGATTGGGCTGAACCCAGCATGTTTTGCATGTTGCATGTCACATGTTCATGCATTTCCCATGCATACATTCTCTTCTTTTCAATATACTTATTATATTTGAATTGTTTTTGGGACTTTTCTGAGTGTTTCTTTCTTTTCCCTTCTCTTTCTGTTTACGTTAGTAGTGTCTATGGCACCAAAACGTAAGTCCATTCCGTCCCAGAACCTTTTTTGTTCTAGGGCCTCTTCGTCTTCTGATCCCACTCCTTCCTCTATTTGGTTCTGTGATGAGAGTGCTCAAAAGGACTTCTCAAAGAACTTTTCCAAATAAGGTGTTCATTCGAAACGCCAAGTTATTCTGGCAGACTTTGCCGACACTAACGTACCCGATGTCATTCACAGTCGGGGTTGGGAGTCACTATATGACGTCTTGGTCACTTGTCCTTCCATGCTGATATAGGAGTTTTACTCAAACATGCATAGAATTGATTCTTCAGTACCTCTCTTTCTCACTCGCGTTCGAGGTACACGCATAATAGTCACACCTGAGTTGGTTTCCAATGTGCTTCATGTTCCGAGGGTTGCGCATCCTGACTACCCCGGTTGTGAGCATTTACAGACTATGCCCAAAGATGAGATGATTTCTGCTTTTTGTAAGCGCCTTTCTGACTGGGGTAAGCGTCAGTTTACACCATGTCCGCTGTACGGACACAAAGTTAGCCTACTGGCCCAAATGCGTGACCGGGCCGGCCCAAGTGGCCTACACAATAGAATTTGTAAAGAGTGGGGTTAAGGCCTAGACTTTCTAGGTCCCTCGAAAGCTATGGGGTAAGGGTCAAGCCCGTTGTTGTCGTGCTAGGAGTTGCGGGAGCACCTCCACCTCTTCTCGGACTTGGGCCGAGGAGCCTATGTCCAAGCTTTCCTTCTGTTTTCTGGGGAGAGAGAGAGAGTCTGCTTTCCTTCGAGAAATTTCGTCCCCCTTCCAGTGGCTCTTCCTCCCTATTTATACTTCCCATTCTTGGTTCCCATCTGTCTTTTCCCTGAAAACGCTCCTCAATGCCTGCAAGACTGTCCACCGTCCCCTCAGAAGTTATTTCTCCATTAATGCGGCCAGGCGGGTAGGTGAAGGGCCTTTAATGCGAATGCAGCAACTTTATGCAGGACATGTCCCACTTGGCCTCCTCTTCGGCGTCCCGTGGGAGTTACGTATGACCTTTTTTTAGCTTCAGGAGCTCCTCCATTGGCGTTGTGTCGCGTCTCTCGGCCCTTGCCTCCGTTGTCCGAGGCCATATTCTCCTCGGACTCCTCCAAGTGGGCAGTGACTTAATCGAGGGGCCTTTGGGCCCTCATATTTTGGTGATCTCCTCCCTCCCTATGGCGTCTTGGGCAGACCGGTGTCCTCAGACCAGGCCCAAGGCCCACACAGTGGTTTTGACATTTCTGCCCCCATAATAGCCCCTCGAAAATTCATTTGACCTTGATCCGAGAGGGGAAATGAGTTTTTGACTCACGAGCGTTACTTTCACGTGATCCTTCAAGCGTAGCACATGCGGAGCATCCCCTGCGCCTTCTGGGATAGCTCGCGATGCTTCGTAACGTACAACGCTAGCATTAAATGTTTTGAGTAACTCCCTGTCACCACATTGGACGGTGAGATGCGGATCATGCGGCTCTGATTCTTCTTGGAAGTTCGTGTGGGACAGGTCTCATAAATGTTTGCTTCTCAAAATCCCTAAACGCTTAGGAAGTCGCGCATCCAACCTTCACTCCCAAAAAGCAACTACGCCCCTGGAAACGTATACTCTTATTTCCTCTCCAGAAGCATTTTCAGAGCCGTGTCCCTCTTTCTCCGTAAGTTCTCGTTCCCTTAGCCTCTTTCTCCTCGGCTGTTGGTTTTTCCCTTCCCTCTCTAGGTTTACACCTTAATCTAGGCCACAAGGGTAGGTTTAAGTGTCTAGTGGACTCTGAATCTGGTATGGAGGGATTCCAAGCCAAGTACCACATTCCCTCGGAAGTAGGACTTAAATATTGCCCGCCTGAAGCGGTGGCTCACTCTAGGGGGGACGGGCAGGTGGTTATTCCCATTATCGCCTTCCTGGAGGGTGGCATGACCCTTCCCATGGGCCGTGTCACCAGTAAGTACCTCCGCAACCACCGGTTGTGCCCTGACCAATGCACGCCCAACATGTTTAGGATCTTAGGGAGTGTAGACGCTCTAAATGAGCAGATGGGTCTGAACCTCACATGGCGTGACATGGTCTACATGTACGAATGCCACCCGCTCAAAACCATAGGGTACTACCTTAAGTCCCGGTCTAGTGTTGTTAGGCTCATATCGTGTCTTCCCAAATCCAATAAAGGGATGAAGGATGACTATGTCGTCACCTCCGGGAGATGGTGCGACGGAATCCATTGCCCCGTCCCAGAGGGGAACCCAAGTGTGGCTGCCTTGGGTTTTGGGCTTCTGTTTATGCTTTAGTTCCTCTACCTTCGTCTTTAGGAATTTGTAGCTTGTTGTCCTTACTGCCCATTATTGTTCCCGAATCTAATCGTAACCCATCCTTTGAATGTCTTTTTCGCAATTAAGCAGCACGTATCTCCCAGCCTCGGAGACGTTAACGTCCGAGACCTAAACAGGGTGCTGAGATCTGAGGTGTTCGTGCACGAGGATCTACAAGTGAGGGCTGCCCACCTGATCTTGGGGTACGAGCCGCTTTCCACCATTTTTAGGGAGGTTGAGGACACGATCATTGCCTGTGACAAGAGGTGGAGGCGGATAGAAGTCACGAAGCCCAACTTTCTCGCCCCGCGCGACTTGCCCGACGACCCCTCAGTGATATTATGCACCCCACCAGTGCGCACAGTCCCAGTGTCTGTTCGGCCTCCAACCGTTGCTGCCGAGGGCGAGGACGACATTGTTGAGGTCTCAGACAACGAGGATACCCAGTGCTCAGGTATAAAGGGTCTGATAGTCTCCAAGGTGAACAGAAGCACCGAGGAGGAAGAAATGAACAGCATTCGGTCTCTTATGGGCGCGCGGGGTGCGTATGTGGCCAAGAAAGGTGCCACCGGGTCTCATCTTCCCTCCCAACTTCCCCCACCCCCTCCTCCTCCAGCCGACCCCAAGGTTCACACTGCTGACCTTAAGAAAAAGAGGAAAAAGGAAGACGAGGAAGCCGAGGAGGCTCGTCAAAAGAAGCTCAAGTAGCAGCAACATCACCAGTAACAACAATAGCAGCAACAGCAACAACAACAGAAGGCCGCCAAAGGCAAGTCACAGGCCCACTCAGTGGAGAGTAGGGAGAGCCAAGGGCTGGCCGAAGTGTGCCGAGCCCAAGCCTCTTGGTCTCCGGCATTGGAGCTGGACAGGACCCCCATCCCTGAACGCGCTAGCATAAGGGAGTACCAGAAGGGGCACTCCCTGTACCTCGCCGAGGCCCTAGAAAAGCCCCTGCTTCTCCCCAAGGACATGGAGGCCCTTGAGCAGATGCAGCAGCAGCAGCCGCAACTGTTCCTCTCTCTGAAAAGGGATCTGGGATTGGTACATTTCAATCAGCCCTAGCTTGCTTGCGCTAGTCTTGAACACGTGTACTGTCCTACTTATGCTTTTTACGTGCATGCAGGCTATCCAGAAGGTCGCTGCAGCCGAGAAGTGGGTGAAGAATGCCCGTAAGAAGGCCTCCGCTGAGCTCAACATTCGAGTGAAGACAGAAAAAGCCTTCTGCATTGCCGAGGCCGAAAATGTCAAGCTGTCCAAGAGATTGTCGGTAGAGGAGCAGGCAAAGAGAAGCACCGAGGCCGGCCTTAAAAATGTCACCGCCCAGGCCGAGGCTCAGCGAAAGGAGCTGCGAGGCTATAAGGAGGACCTCGCGAAGGCGAAGGAAGACAACGCCACTCTAAAGGAAGAGCTGGCGAGGGTGAAGGAAGAGGCCCACACTGCCAAGGAGGCTGTGGATGCTGCTGCGGCGGCTTCCTTCCAAAGGGGGGTCGAGGAGACGGAGACCCGCCTAGTTGAGGAGCTGGCGGACCTATGCAGGGAGTACTGCCAACAGGTCTGGTCAGAAGCCCTCAACGTGGCAAGTGCCCCTTCATCCTCTAAGTGGAGAAGGGCCGAGAACATGTGGTATCCCCCGGATATCCGTGATTTCGATGCTCCTCCTATTGCAGCCATCCCCACTTCTTTCGTGGCCCCCGTCCTTCCTTCGGCCTCTTCGAGTCCAGGCCAGGTCGTTCCTCTGGGAGAGCAAGCCGATGCGGACCAAGGCAAGCAAGGCGGCCAAGGTGATCCTCCTCCCAGCGGAATGACCCTCGAGGTGATGGTGCCCCAGCCCTCCGAACTAGAGGCAAGAGGAGCAGGGGATCAAGTCAGCTTGGATGGCGAAGCGCTTAAGGAGGATCCCCCACCAACAGCCAAGGCTTGAGCTGCCAGATTCCTTCCCTTTTCCTGTAGGGGCCCTTTTGTTTTTGTTTTTACTTGAATGGCATTCTTGTTTTAATCTTATTGTGAAGACTTTAGCATTCTATCTGTAACTATTTTATTTATGATCATGAACTACTTTGATTTCTGGTTTCCTTGTGAGTGGTTACTTTGTATGTGAAGATTTGAGATAGGTTTCCTCCGATTGTGCAAAAGATTTAGCCCAAGTGCTAAGACTCAGTTAAAAAATGGTATTGGTACGTCAGCCTTTCCAAAGAAGTAGGTCTGAGATTCTAGCATAACTTAGGCTTTCGTTAACACTTAGATAAAATAAGAATGTACTAAGGACCCGCGTGCTAAGGAAAAAAAAATTGTGCCTCAAATTTATCTAATGAAAGACATGCAATATATTGGGTGTCAAGTTTTCCCAAGGCAGAAAGTCCGAGGACTTGGCGTAGCCTAGGTCGGTGTTAATACTTAAAGAGAAATAATTGTGTGTTTAACTTTCTTAAGGCAAAAGTTCTGTGGTCCTGGCATGACCAAGGTTGACACTAACATTCAATTTAAACAGATTGTGTGTTAAATTTTCCCAAGGCAGAAGGTCTGTGGACTTGGCTTAGCCAAGGTCGACATTAACACTTAGAATAAAATAAACTGAACTGTGTTAAATTTTTCCAAGGCAGAAGGTCTGAGGACCTGGCTTAACCAAGGTTGACATTAACACTTAATGAATAAATTAAACCGTGTTAAATTTTCCCAAGGCAGAAGGTCCGAGGACCTGGCTTAGCCAAGGTTGACATTAACACTTAAAATAAATTGAACGATGTTAAATTTTCCCAAGGCAGAAGGTCCGAGGACCTAGCTTAGCCAAGGTTGACATTATCACTTAAAATAAATTGAACGGTGTTAAATTTTCCCAAGGCAGAAGGTCCGAGGACCTGGCTTAGCCAAGGTTGACATTAACACTTAATGGAAAATAGCGACAGAGACTAACATAGTGACAATTACCCTAATACAATAAAATCCGAATACAGGGCGCTCACACTTTTCATTAGTAATAATACCTTCGGAGGTTATTTATATTCTAGGGTCGTTTTACAAGTTTTTTTTCTAAGTCGGCGAGATAATACGACCATATACCGGCCACTGAGGTGATACAATAGGGCCCCTTCCAGTTTGGTCCTAATTTTCCCCACGATGGGTCCCTAGCAGTTCCGACGACTTTTTTCAGAACTAGGTCTCCCGAAGCGAGATGCCTGGATCGTATGCGGGAGTCGTACCCCCGCTTGAGCTTCTACTGATAGCAAGCTAGCCTGACCATAGCGCTTTCTCGCCTTTCTTCCACCAAGTCCAGCCCCTTCAATAGCAGGTCGTCATTAGCGTCTGAGGCGAAAGACTGCGCCCTCATCGTTGGGAACCCTATCTCCACTGGGATCATGCCCTCGGCGCCATATGTCATCGCGAAAGGGGTCTCCCTCGTGGACCTTCGCAGCGTGGTTCGGTAAGTCCACAGCACGTGTGGTACCTCATCCACCCATCTGCCCTTCACATCAACTAGTCTTTTCTTGAGTCCATTGACTATCGACTTGTTGACCGCTTCGGCTTTCCCGTTCCCCTGCAGGTAAGCTGGGGTGGAGTACCTGTTTATGATGCCGAAGTCCCCACAATACTCCCTGAAGGCTTTGCTGTCGAACTGCAGTCTATTGTCCGAGATGAGAACACGTGGAATCCCAAACCTGGTGATTATGTTCTTCTAGATGAATCTCTTCACGTCCACGTCCCAGATATTCGAGAGTGGCTCGGCCTCTACCCACTTAGTAAAATAGTCTATCTCGACAAGCAACCACCGCTTGTTACCCGCCGCCCTCGGAAACGGTCCCACTATGTCAAAGCCCCACTACGCAAACGGCCAAGGGCTGACCAACGGATTGAGAACCCCACTAGGCTGGTGAATGTTAGGGACAAACCTCTGACATTGATCGCATTTCCTCGTGTACTCCTACGCCTCCTTTTGCATATTCGGCCACCAGTACCCCTGTGTGAGGGCCCTGTGAGCCAGTGACCTTCCGCCCGTATGACTACCGCAAATGCCTTCATGCAACTCCTCCAAGAGCTACTCCGTCTCTTCTGGCTGTACACACAGTAGGTAGGGCCCCAAAAACGAGCGTTTATAGAGTTTCTCGTCCTCGGATAGCCAGAACCGAGGAGCCTTCCTACAGATCCTGTAAGCCTCGGACTTTTCCTCCAGCAGTGTGTCGTGTTTAAGGAAAGACACTATGGGGTCCATCCAACTGGGTTCTGTTCTGACCTGTTAGACCTGGATGGCCTGACATCCCAGACCGGCTGGCCTAAGCAGGTCCTCAACGAGAATGACCTGCGGAAGGCCCTGTACCGAGGAGGTTGTGAGGGTGGCCAGCGAATCTGTGTGGGTGTTTCCGCTTCTGGAGATATGCGACAGGGTGAAGGATTCGAACTTGGCCTACAAGTGCTTAGCGCGGGCTAAATACTCTCGCATTCTCGGTTCCCTGGCCTCCAACTTCCCTTCCACTTGGCCGACCACCAGCTGCGAGTTCGAGAACGCTCGCACCGCCTTTCCCCCTATTTTTCGAGCCATGTCCATTCCCACCAGCAAGGCTTCATACTCGGCCTCATTATTGGTAGCTGGGAACGCTATCCTCAGAGATTTTTCAATGACGACCCCATCCGGAGATATCAAGACTATCCCAACGCCTGAACCTCTCTAGTTGAAGGCTCCGTCTACATAAACTTCCCATATCGGAGGCTTCTCGCATGAGACTATGCCGACTTGCTTTCCCCTCCAAGCTACATCCCCCTAGGCCTTCTTCCAAGGAAGGCTCAGTGAACTCCGCCACCAGGCCGGCCAGGACTTGCCCCTTCACAGATGTACGAGGCAAATACTTGATGTCAAAGGCCCCCAAAAAGGTTCCCCATTTGGAAATTCTACTGGAATAGTCGGCACTTCGTAGCACAGACTTAAGTGGGAGTTGGGTCAACACGACGACCGTATGAGATTGAAAATAGTGCGGGAGCCGGCGCGTTGCATGCACCACGGCCAGAACCGCCTTCTCCAATGGTAAATACCAGAACTCGGCCTCCTGCAGGGACTTACTCACGTAATAGACTGGTATTTGTATACCGTTGTCGTCCCGTATCAGAACCAAGCTAACAGCGTGGGCAATCACAGCTAGGTATGCAAACAGCACTTCGTCTAGATCAGGGCGGGACATAACGGGTGGCCGAGAGAGGTATTCCTTCAGCTGCTGGAAGGCCGAGGAGCACTCCTCGGTCCATTCGAATCCCTTCCATCTGTTCAGTAACTAGAAGAAGGGTTGGCATTTGTCTGCAGATCAGGAGATGAACTTACTGAGGGCAGCCATCATTCCGGCCAGCCTCTGGACCTCCTTCGGGTTCCGAGGTGGTTGCAGGTTACAGATTGCAGAGATCTGCTCGGGTTGGCCTCAATACCCCTATGAGTAAGCATGTAGCCTAGGAATTTGCCAGACCCTACGCCGAAGGAGCATTTGGAGGCGTTCAGTTGCAACTTATGCTCTCGCAAAGTCTGGAACGTGCTGCCCAGGTTGGTCACATGCTCCGATATGGCCCTGCTCTTCATAACCATATCATCTACGTATACTTCTACGGTTTTTCCCAATTGCGCCTCGAACATCCGGGTCATCATCCTCTGATAGGTAGCCCCTGCATTTTTTAGGCCGAAGGGCATCACCTTGTAATGGTAGTTGCCAATGGGGGTCACAAAAGCAGTTTTCTCTTGGTCCTCTAAGGCCAAAGGTATCTGGTGGTACCCTGAAAGGTGTCCAGGAAACTCATACGTGGGTGGCCAACCGTCGCGTCTACCAGCTAATCTATGCGAGGCATTGGGAAAGGGTCCTTGGGGCAGGCTTTGTTAAGGTCCGTGAAATCTACGCACACTTTTCACTTCCACTTTTCTTCTTCACCACGACTATGTGCGCCAACCACTCGGGATAAAACACTTCCTTAATAGCCCCAGCTCTCTTAAGTTTAATGACTTCCTCCTTAACGGCCTCGGCATGTTCCACGGAAGAACGCCGAGGGGGTTGTTTCTTCGGTATTGTCGCCGGGTTGACGTTCAGGTGGTGACATATGAAGCTTGGGTCGATTCTAGGCATCTCATGCTCGTCCCATTCAAACACGTCGAGGTTCCTCTTCAAGAACGAGACCAACTCCTCCCTTTCTTCAATTGGCAGCTGAGCCCCAATCTAGAAGAACCTCTCTGGGTCGTTGTCTACGAGGACCCTGTCTAACCCCTCACACGCGGGCTCCTCTGCCACTGTTCCTCCAGTGGTGGCAGAAGAGGCTAATTGCTATGAGGTTGGAGCAGCCAGAGCCGAGGGTTCGGGGTCCGGCCTGCGCAGAACTGCGGCGATCAGGCACTGTCTCGCTGCGGACTGGCTCCCAATAATTTCCTTAACTTGACCACCGAAAGGGAACTTCACCTTAGTGTGGAGAGTGGAGGAGACAGCCCCTAGGGCGTGCAGCCAAGGTCTCCCCACAATGGCCATGTAAGGGGAGTAGGCGTCCACCACGATGAAATCCACTTCTACCACTGCTGGACCTGACTGTACAGACAATCTGATCTGCCCCTTGGGGATCACTACCTTTCCCTCGAAGCTTATCAATGGCGAGTCGTACGCCGAGAGGTCCTCTTCTCTTAGGTTTAGCCCCTTGTACAGGTCGGGGTACATGATGTCTGCGCCACTTCCTTGGTCCACCATCACTCTCTTTACATCATAACCTCCAATCCTCAGCATTATGACCAGGGCGTCATCGTGGCGTTGGATGGTCCCTTCCTTGTCCGCATCCGAGAAGGCCAGTGTACGCGGCGCATTGCCCTTAATCTTCTTCAGCTCGGAGCCATAGCCCTCGGCATGGGCTCGCACCATAGACATCACCCTGGAATGGTGCGAGTTGGTCCTCCCTGGTGCGGCGAGAATGACAATGATGGTTCCCAGAGGGGGCCTCAGGCCATGGTGACCCTAGCTTGCCAGCCCAGGGTGTTCTCTCTGCCCCTCATGCTGGTGCACGAACTGTCTTAACTTTCCCTCCTTCGTCAGCTGTTCTAGGTAGTAACACAAGCTCTTGCAGTTCTTAGTCGTGTGGCCGTTCTTTTGATGGTACTAGCAGTGGAGGTTCTGGTTGCGCTTCGCGGGATCACCTATCATTTTGCTGGACCATCTGAAGTAAGGCTCATGACGAATTTTCTCAAACACCCACTGTATGGGTTCGCGAAATACAACGCCGACCACCTGCGTTGTCGCCTGACGAGGTTGCCCGACGAATTCCTCCCTCGGCTGACTGTTGTTGTATCTGTCCGATCTAAAATCCCTCCTCTCTCGAGGGATAACCTTCGCCCTAGCCTTCACTTGTAATTGATCCTCCTCCACCCGTGTGTATTCGCCAATGCGGTCCATGAGCCGACGCACGCTCTTGACAGGCTTTCTGGTCAGTGACTTCCTCAGGTCATGCTCGTTTAGAAGGCCGACCTTAAAGGTGCTTATGGCAACTTCATCGAAGTCCCCATCGATCTCGTTGTACATCTCCCAATATCTGTCGGTATATGCCCTGAAGGTCTCCCCCTCTCTCATGGCCATGGACAACAGTGAATCTAGGGGCCGAGGGACCCTGCTGCATATGATGAACCGCGAGCCGAATGCTCTGGTGAGCTCTGCGAACGAATCGATAGAGCCCGTCTTCAGGCCGTTGAACCATCTCATCGCGACGAGTCCCAGGCTGGAAGGGAAGACCTTGCACATTAGGGTCTCATTCTTCGAGTGCACCGCCATCCTCTGGCTGAAGTGGCTCACGTGTTCTACTAGGTCCGTCCTTCCGTTGTAAATTGTGAAGGTTGGCTAGGTGAACCGCTTTGGAAGTTTTCCCTTCTCAATCCTCCGAGTGAAGGGTGACTTGGCAATCTGGTGGAGTGCCTTGCTCAGTGCATTGTTGGCCAGGCCTCTAGAGGATGCCCTCCTGTTGGGAAATTTAGACCCCGATTGATAGAATTAACAAGTTTTAAATCCAAGTTGTTAATTAGATTTATTATGCATAAAACTTGTTAAAACAAACAAACATCAATATCATGTCAAAACTAAGTGCAGCGGAAAAATAAATAAGACAAGATATGATGACCCAGGAAAACCAATGAAACCAACCAGTTTCACAGTAAAAAACCTGGGGGGAAACCTTCCCGAAAAGCAATTCACTATAGTAAAGAGAAGTTTCAGATCTAGTACAAAACCTTTGTCCCTAGACTCTACAATCCCCGTAGATGAACTCACAGCAGAAACCTTCTACTGCTTCAGAACCTCTGAACTCTTCAATATATGAACGCTACCCTTTGATGCACGGATCCCAGTACGTGACTAACTCCTTTGCACGAATCCCAGTACGTGACTCACTCACCAACTTGAGGAAGAAGAATGTTGGCTGCAAAGTTCTTCACTTCATACACACGATGAAGATCAAGAAGCACTTGGTTATAAAACCCTAAGGCGCAAAGACGCAATAGCTTCTTTCAGAGAGAATTAGGCTTCGATCACCTTTTGCATGTGTTCTCCTTGTATTCTCTCATGTGACGGCCTCAAAAATAAGCCTTATATATGCCTAGGGTTGTGAGAAAAGAAACCCTACACAAATACAAAAGCCTGGCCAAAAAATCAGATCTGAAAATTTTGATTTCCGTAACCTCGATAGATATCTCGATCGATCGGGCAGCTGTCGAGCCTCATTAAATCTCAATAGATATATCTGTCGAGGTATCTATCGAGCTTTAAAATCTTGCACTTCCTTGCTTGTATCTTGGACAGACTTTGACGGCTTCAACACTTAATCTTGAACCACTGTTTCTTGAAGTGTTTAACACATCCTAGATCTACCCAATTACAAGTAAAGTGCGTTTTGTCTAAGGACAAGCCAATTACGTAAAATAGCGATATATGTTCACAAGCTTGAACAACTACATATGTCCTAACAATCTCCCCCTTTGGCAATCCGTGACAAAACCACAACATACAAATGAAGATATGAGAGAAGTCATAAATCACTCAACTCATATTCACTTGTTACATACAATAAAATCTATCCTAACACAAACTCTTGAAAAACTTTGCAAGAAGAGAGTTTATGGCAAGAAGACTTTGACAACCTGTATTTCTGAAACACTTGTAAACAAAACACATCAAGGCATCTTTGTGTGAAACAGAAATAATAGATTGCATACAAATAAAGAAACATGTGTATAAAGATAGAAAAGAAACAACACATGTAGAGATAGGTGAAGAAAACATACATCATCATATATATACCACTTGATAAATACCATGTTGTATGTAAAAATGGTCACAAGACCTAGGTACATGAACAAGGAGATAAACACTCCCCCTAACAAGATGAAACACAACTCCCCCTTAAAAGGGCATGTATTTCTCCCCCTAACTTGTAGATTCTTAAAGAAAGAAACCACAAATTCTCCAATTTCTCCCCCTTTTTGTCACGATTGACAGAGGGTACGAGAAGCTATAAAACTTTACCAGAGAAATATAAAGATGATCAAGGATGATCATGGGGGCACAAAGAATCCATAAAAATGCATGAATGTAATGAAACAAGATGCTATGGATGACAAGATAAGAGAAACATGCAAAACATGTGAAAAACAATGCATGCAGAGAATCTCGATCGATCGAGAGGTATCGAGGAGCTATCGAGCAGACCTCGATGGATCGAACAGCTATCGAGAAGCTATCGAGGAGACAGAAACTTTCTCGATCAATCCACCTAGCTATCGAGAGGTGTCAAGATTGCGATAACATGCAACTGAAGATCTCGACAGATAAGCCAGGTATCGAGAGGTGTCGAGGATGTGTCGAGATGGCTTAAAAACAGTTTTTCAAAAGAGAAAAAAACACAGACATGAATGCAATCATGCATGCAACTCAACCAAAGATCCAAACGACATATTAACCTCTCAAAAACATCTCTCAACAAGAAAAATGTCATGCATTTTGATCCAAAACACACACACACACACACTAAACAAGTCTAACCAATTTTATATTTCAAAAACAAGTTAAGACAGTTTAGTGAGCATACATTAACGCATGTAAACTTTGTGATGGCCAAATCACATTGTACCTGCACATGTATCAAGAATAGCAAAGAATATTGCGTGTTGTGTGTGAAAACATCGCAAGATTGCATAAGTGTCTCAATGTCATGACGATTTGAGATATGAGAAAATCACTTTAACTCACACACAATCATAACCATTTGATGGGGACTATCACCTTCGAGGTACATCCTATAACTCCCACATCTCCTAGAAAACACGCTTGCAACCACATTTAAAGCATCTTTGATCCTTTTGCTTTTTATTTCTTTGCATATTTTCATTTTACAAGCAAATCAAGCATGGGCATACAAAGGAAAGAAAAGAAATACCCAATGATGTTAAGCTTTTGACATTGCACTTTTGCTATGCCGAAGCATACAGGTGTCATTGACATCGCACTTTTGCTATGCCGAAGCATACAGATGTCATATTATGATTGGCGAGTAACAGTGGTGAGATGGTTATTTATGCCTTTCTCTTAGGATTTTCTAGTTCAACCCGTCAAAAAGAATGATACGAGTGTTAAGAAGAAGAGATCACTTAACCTTACTCATCACAAACAAAGAGCTACAAAGCTCATTTGCTTAGTTGTGCAGAAGAATGCTCATCTAAGCTACAAGTGATACAAAGTTTAGAAAACTTTGTTTCAATGGCCATTTTAAAAATTCACATGAACTAATGCACACTAACTCACACTGTTTTTGTATTTTTCTGATTTTTCATCATTTTTTTTTTTTATTTTGAAAACAAAACAAAATAAAAACTAAACAACCACACAAAAACAGACAAACAACATGAATGCATGAAAGAAAGATGCATATGCATGAAGGCATGATTTCAACAGAGATAAGAAATCAAGCAAAGAGAGTCCTACTTTAGATAGAAAGAATTAAAGCAGAGGACAAACAGAAAAGACGATTAAGTCTTAGGCTCCTTTCTCACCCACACAGCACGAGTCTTTGGCCGTGAAGATGAAAAGGCACGTGTCCTAGTATGACTACTAGAGGACATAGAAGAATTAAAATTCTCCTGAAACTGAGTTAAAAAGCTCAAGACTTTTAATAACTCTCCAAACAAAGGTGTAGGTCCTTGAGAGGAAACCTGTGACCGTTTGGACAATTGCTTATGAGGATACAACTTAAAGCAATTAGGACGAATGTGTCCAGAAACACCACAATGGTGACAAACATGATGTCTAACAAAGGATTTAGAATTAGCCAGAACAGTTTTGGATTTCATACCTTTATTACCTTTCTCAAATTGAGGCACAATGACAGTCCTTGATCCAGAAGCCGTGGAAGAGGAGGGGCTGGAGGAGACAGCATAGCCTAAGCCAGTCTTATCAGAACTAGGCTTTTGAGTACTCTCCACAATCACCTTATCGGTTGAAGCAGCAAAGGCCATAACATGACGACATTCATCCATGTACTCATCAGAAGAATCATTATCAGTGTCACTCCAAGTAGCAACCAACCCTTTGTCTTCTGACTTCTTGGCCTTTTCCCTCATAAAGTAGTTTGGACACTCTATCCTCATATGACCAAAACCTTTGCACTCATGGCATTGGATGATGGGCTTCTCATTCTTACCATTTCTAAAGGATTTAGATTTCCTAGAAAATTTGCCCTTATCCTTTTTCCTAAACTGAAGAAGCTTGATAATCTCATCAGTTATGAAGGTTAGATCCTCATCATCATCATCATCTTCATCTTCATCTTCAGAGTCCTCAATCTCTTCCTCTATACCCTTAAGAGCCAAGTTTTTACTCTTTCCACATTTTCCCATTGAGCCTAATCCCATCTCATAGGTTTGAAGGTTCCCTACAAGCTCAGTCAAAAGAATTTGATCAATATCCCTTGCTTCTTCAATGGCAATGATTTTGGCATGGAATCTTTCAGGTAAGAACCTAAGGATTTTTCTAACAATTTTGGATTCTGCTATAGACTCTCCAAGGTTGAAGGCAGAATTCACAATATCCTTGAGTTTAGCATAGAACTCATCAAAGGTCTCATCCTCTTCCATCCTTATTTCTTCAAAGCTACTAGTGAGTCTTTGAAGCTTTACAGTCTTCACTGCCTTGGTACCTTCATAGGTAGTTTCAAGAATGGTCCATGCTTCCTTAGCAACTTCCGTGGATGATATCTTCTTGAATTCCTCATTCGTCACTCCACAAAACAAGGCATTCAAGGCCTTACTGTTGAAATTTGCCGCTGTGATTGTTGCATCATCCCAATCCACTGGCGCTTTCTTTGGCTTAATCCAGCCAACTTCAACTGCTTGCCATACCTGTTCACTTAGAGCCTGCAAAAACACTTTCATACGAACTTTCCAGTACGCATAATTAGTGCCATCAAATAAAGGAGGAATCAAAAGAGATTTTCCATGATCCATGACAACGGGGGTCAAGGATCACACTCAGGAAATTAATCCAATCAGAGTGTACCCGCTCTGATACCACTTGTTGGGAAATTTAGACCCCGATTGATAGAATTAACAAGTTTTAAATCCAAGTTGTTAATTAGATTTATTATGCATAAAACTTGTTAAAACAAACAAACATCAATATCATGTCAAAACTAAGTGCAGCGGAAAAATAAATAAGACAAGATATGATGACCCAAGAAAACCAATGAAACCAACCAGTTTCACAGTAAAAAACCTGGGGGGAAACCTTCCCGAAAAGCAATTCACTATAGTAAAGAGAAGTTTCAGATCTAGTACAAAACCTTTGTCCCTAGACTCTACAATCCCCGTAGATGAACTCACAGCAGAAACCTTCTACTGCTTCAGAACCTCTGAACTCTTCAATAAATGAACGCTACCCTTTGATGCACGGATCCCAGTACGTGACTAACTCCTTTGCACGAATCCCAGTACGTGACTCACTCACCAACTTGAGGAAGAAGAATGTTGGCTGCAAAGTTCTTCACTTCATACACACGATGAAGATCAAGAAGCACTTGGTTACAAAACCCTAAGGCGCAAAGACGCAGTAGCTTCTTTCAGAGAGAATTAGGCTTCGATCACCTTTTGCATGTGTTCTCCTTGTATTCTCTCATGTGACGGCCTCAAAAATAAGCCTTATATATGCCTAGGGTTGTGAGAAAAGAAACCCTACACAAATACAAAAGCCTGGCCCAAAAATCAGATCTGAAAATTTTGATTTCCGTAACCTCGATAGATATCTCGATCGATCGGGCAGCTGTCGAGCCTCATTAAATCTCAATAGATATATCTGTCGAGGTATCTATCGAGCTTTAAAATCTTGCACTTCCTTACTTGTATCTTGGACAGACTTTGACGGCTTCAACACTTAATCTTGAACCACTGTTTCTTGAAGTGTTTAACACATCCTAGATCTACCCAATTACAAGTAAAGTGCGTTTTGTCTAAGGATAAGCCAATTACGTAAAATAGCGACATATGTTCACAAGCTTGAACAACTACATATGTCCTAACACCTCCTATCCTTAGGTTGGCGATGGTGTTCGTCCTCCTGGGAAGGGGACTCGCAAGGGGGTGTCTTCGACCTGGAACTGTCGGAGCTACTGCTAGCATCCGCCGAGGACTGGTCTAAAGGGGTGGGCGTGCGCTTCTCCTGGCACAGCTTCCTTCTCAGATGGTCAATCTCCCTTTGCAGGGTCTCAACGCTTTTTTTACGGGAGGCTCTACTTCCATCGCGTGCATGGCTCCTCCCGCGCGTATGCTCCTTGCGTGCGCTGGCTCCGCGCTCTCTCTCTTGTTCTAACCGCACAAATTGGTCCTCGCACTGGGACTCCCTTGACTCTGCATGACGTGAACTTGAACCTTCCATGATACTTCCAGTCCCTTTTGTCGAAGCTTCCCACAGACGGCGCCAATTGTAAGGACACAAAGTTAGCCTGCTGGCCCAAATGCATGACCGGGCCGGCCCAAGTGGCTTACACAATAGAATTTGTAGAGAGTGGGGTTAAGGCCTAGACTTTCTGGGGCCCTCGAAAGCTATGGGGTAAGGGTCAAGCCCGTTGCTAGCGTGCTAGGAGTTGGGGGAGCGCCTCCGCCTCTCCTCGGACTTGGGCCGAGGAGCCTATGTCCAAGCTTTCCTTCTGTTTTCTGGGGAGAGAGAGAGAGTCTGCTTTCCTCCGAGAAATTCTGCCCCCCTCTAGTGGTTCCTCCTCCCTATTTATACTTCCCATTCCTGGTTCCCATTTGTCTTTTCCCTAAAAACGCTCCTCAATGCCTGCAAGACTGTCCACCGTCCCCTCAGAAGTCATTTCTCCATTAATGCGGCCAGGCGGGTAGGTGAAGGGCCTTTAATGCGGCCGTAGCAGCTTTATGCAGGATATGTCCCACTTGGCCTCCTCCTCGGCGTCCCGTGGGAGTTCTATATGACCTTTTTTGAGCTTCAAGAGCTCCTCCATTAGCATTGTGTCGCATCTCTAGGCCCTTGCCTCCGTTGTTTGAGGCCATATTCTCCTCGGACTCCTCCAAGTTGGCAGTGACTTAATCGAGGGGCCTTTGGGCCCTCATATTTTGGTGATCTCCTTCCTCCCCATTGCGTCTTGGGCGGACCGATGTCCTCGAACAAGGCCCAAGGCCCACACAGCGGTTTTGACGTTTCTGCCCCCACATCCGCCTTTTGCTAAAGGTCCTCATTTCATGAACATGGTGATGACATTTGTTCTGCACCCACTCTCTTACGACAACTCCATCACAGAGCCTCGTGCTCGGTTTTTGTTATCTTTTCTTGAGCACCTCACTATAGACTTTCCTTCACACTTCATTTTCTCTATCATAAATGTCTATAGGGATACGGCTACCCGTGATAAGCTCATCTTTCCTCCTACTATCAAGAGTATTTTACGCCATTTCTCCATCCCTTTTCCCATGTCCGACCACTTCCATGTCATGGTTGCCATAGTCGCCGCTATCGTAAAACGTAGTGAGACGCAGTTTAGGTCGCAATGGATGGATTCAGCAGCTCCTTCCTCCCGTCTAGCTCTATCTAGATCTGCTCGAGTTACATCTGCTCCCTCCTCTTCCTCGAGCAATGTGTCACTAGGAGATATCATGGCACAGCTTCAGCGCATGGATGCTCGCCTCAATACACTCTCTACAGAGTTGTATCAGGTGAATGTTCGTGTTGGTCGCATTGTCGGCGACAGGCGACCATAGGTGGTTTTGCTCTTGAGGCTTCTCCTCCACCCCCTCATGTGGCTTCTGAGTCTAAGGATGATGATAGTGATGACGATGATGCTTCGGATGATGATGATGGAGATGCTAGCTCTACCGCTGAGATGTCTACTTGATACTCTACCCTTTGTTGCTCATGACAAAAAGGGGAAGTAGTTTTGGTTATGAGAGTAGTCATACTTAGGGGGAGAGCTTGTATAGGATATTTTTTATAGAGGAGTGTTGTTATTTTGAGGGATGTAGTGAGCATTAACGTATTTCTTTCTTTTCTTTCTTGTTGGAGATACATTGTTCTTGTACCTAGGTCTTGTGACCATGTTTACATATATTGTGCGTATCGTTGTTATATATATGTGATGATGTATGTTTCTTTCACCTATCTTTACTTGTGTCGTTTCTTTTCTTTATTTATACACATGGTTTTTTATCTTGTATGCAATCTATTATTTCTGCTTCACACAAAGATGCTTTGATGCGTTTTGTTTAAAGTATTTCAGAAATATAAGTTGTCAAAGTCTACTTGTCATAAACTCTCTTCTTGCAAAGTTTTACAAGAGTTTGTGTTAGGATATATTTTATTGTATTCAACAAGTGAATATAAGTTGAGTGATTTATGACTTCTCTCATATGTTCATTTGTTGTCGTGGTTTTGTCACGGATTGCCAAAGGGGGAGATTGTTAGGACATATGTGCTTCACTTTGTTTTGACCATATGTCATTCTTTTATGTAATTGGCTTATCCTTTGACAAAACGTACTCAGCTTGTATTTGGGTAGCTCTAGGATGATTTTAATACTTCAAGAAACAAGGTTTCAAGATCAAGTGTTAAAGTCATGCAAGTTGTCCAAGATTCAAGTTGAGAAGTGCTAGATTTTAAAGCTCAACACCTGGCTCGACAACTGCATCTATCGGGTTTTAAAGAAGTTGTTCTAGCCCCGAGGCTTGACAGCTTCTCAACAGCACCTCGACACCTCTAGCTGTCGAGATTTAAGAAAAACAGATTCTGAGTTCTGTTTTTTATTCCAATCTGCACATGTGTCTTTGGGACTTCTTTTCTTCTAACCCTAGACATATAAAAGGATTATTTTAAGGGCTGTCAATGTGAAAAAGTTGCACAAGTATTGAAAAACCTTTGTTCAAGCAATTTGTGACCTGAGACAAAGTTCTTGCCCTAATTCATCTCTCTTGTAAAAAAGTTGCTGTGTAATGTGCACCATAGGGTTTTGTAACCAAGCGTCTTCTTGATCTTCATCGTGTGGATGAATTGAAGAACTTTACAGCCAACAACTTTCTCTAGTTGGTGATTGAAATCGCCTACTGGGATTTGGGCAATTGGTTAGTCACGTACTTGGGAGCCGTGCATCAAAAGAAGAAATTGTCACTACAAAACAAGTCCAATTGGGTATTGGGGTAAGGGTTCAACTGTAGGTTGGTAAGGTACTTGGGATTCCTTTACTTGTAACCGCTTGTCGTGATAATAGTGGAATTTCGGGAGTAGTGACCTTAAAATCACCTGGTGGAATTTTTGCCATGTAGATTTTACCCATTCGTAAACAAATCACTGTGTCAATTTATTTTCCACTGCATATTTTAGTTTATTAGTGATTTGTTTGTGCTGCCACTCAATTTGCATGTTAAATTGATTAATTAATAACTTGACTAATTAATCAACTTAATTCATCACAAAGGGTCAACGCGTTTGTGACATATCATATAACATGCCAATAAATTGGATTTTAGGCACAAACCCTAAGTAGGAACATTCAAGAATCATCCCATAGTTCGTTGATGATCTCAGCAAGGGCTAAGTTAAAGGATGACCTCAACTAGAATGTATAATCTTTCAAAAGGCTTTAAAGCGATGGACTAAACTATGAATAGTGTAAAGTTGTGATTTGCAACTATGTTTTTATGTTGGCTTTAATTTTGTGTCAAATTTGTTTGTATTTTTGTTTAATCATTTCTTTGTATTTATTGTGGGATTTAATGTAAGGGTTGTGTGTGAGAATTTGGTGAAAATCTATGAAGAAAGAGATTTCACGACTGGCTCGTGAGTGACAACCCGTGAAAGGCCACGTGAGAAGTACATGCTAGAATTTGAACAGTCTCATGCCAGGCTTGATTTTGCAAGTCACTTCGTGACTCAGGCCAAGTCGCAACTGACCCACAAAACTCACTGCCTGGAGCTTTCTAAAGTGTGTTTATCTCATTGCTTTATTAACACTATATAAGCCCACATTACACACGAAATTTTAAGGAGTTTTTCCAAGGAACTTTTGAGAGAGAAAACCCTAGCTATACACTTGAGAGTTAGAGATTGTAAACCCATAATCATCTACACCATTTTCTCTAAAGTTTTCCTCTACTCCTACCTCTCCATTTACACATCCTTGAGAGGTTCGTAGCCCAAACACTTACCTCACTCATTTTAAGTGTTGAGAGAAGTTATGGTGCATATAGGAAGCATTGGAAGAAGCCATTGATTGGCAGATGCAAATTGGAGCTAATTGTGGGATCCAAAAAACTTGTAAAGACATGGTTCCTTGAAATTCGTTGGCAGCTGGAACTTGGAAGGCTCAAGTACATTGGTTAGATTAGGATTGGAGGGTTTTTTTTATATTTGTGTACTCCAACATTATTCTTTAGTGGATCGATTTCGGCTAGAAGGGTCATGGAGAGATTTTTGCTGAGTATTGTAATTCCTCTTCGATAACACGTCTTAGTATTATCCTATGTTTGCATCTCTATTTCCTTACAATTTAAGCTTTATATTTATCATTACTTGCTTGTGGTTATAGCTTAGAGAGTAGTTCCAGTTATTGCATATCATTTACTCTTGTTCCGCACTTAAATAAGTTAGAGTAAAAGCAATTTAGCTGTAAGTTTAAAATTGGGGGCTAAACAAGCTATAGTGTTTTACTATTTGAGCTTTCAATTGGTATTAAAGCGGATACACTTTTTGGATTTTGTTGTCCTTGTGTGATCTTAGACCTCATTTGAGATGGATAGATTTCAATCCCTCAACGCAGCTCATTTCTTTGAAGGGAGTAACTATGCATTTTGGAAAGTACATATGTGTGCTTTTCTATGTGCGATTAATGAGATCGTATGGGACTCCATTAAGAATGGTTAGGTGAGACCAACAATACCTAAGGCCGAATGGAACAAGGTTGCCTTTGCTTTGGCAAATACCAATAGCAAAGCTATTAATGCAATTTCTTTTGGTGTTTCAACTGATGAATTTCACAAGATCTCTTACATGAAGACCACTCAAGAGGTGTGGGAAATTCTCGAGACCACTTATGAGGGAACCAAGAAGGTCAAGGACACCAAATTGTAAATGCTTACTACCCAGTTTAAGGAAGTGAAGATGACTCATTCAACTCATTCTATGGTAGACATAATGAAATTTTTATTGCCAAGCTTAATCTTGGAGAAAAGATAAAGGACACCAAAGCAGTAAGAAAAGTCCTAAGATCCTTGTCTGAAAGTTTCCAAGCCAGAGTCAGCACCATTGAGGCAAGTAAAGACTTGGATGAGATCAAATTCAAGAACTTTGTTGATTCTCTTCAACCTTATGAGCTTAGCTTTCCTTCTCACAAGTCTAGCAAATCGCTTGCTCTTAAAACTATAAATAAGAAAACCAATAAATCCTCGGATGAGGATAAGGATGATGATGAGAAAGCGGTGGCTTACCTTGCAAAGTACTTCCATAAATTTCTAAAGATGAAGAACAATGGGAAGTCATTTGGCAAAGTAAAATTTTCATCCTTCAAGAATGACAAGAAAGACTTCAAGAAGAAGGATGCAAGAAAGTCATCACCACCCCAAGGCATTATTTGCTATGAATGCAATGGGCATGGGCATTTGAAGGAGTGCCCAAACTATTTGAGAAGGAGTGGTAAGGTGCTAACAACCACCCTTAGTGATTCTAAGAGCTCAAGCTCAAATTTTGAAGATGGATGTGACGGTGATGGCAACTACTCTGCATTTATGGCGATTAGTTCAATTTATTCAAAAGAAGAATTGAGAGAATTGAATATGGAACTTGGTGAGCACATCAATGTTGAAGAAGATGAAGTTTTGGATGCTAAGGAAGTATAACTTGATGAAGGTGATAAGAAACTTCAAGTTGTTTATGATGCATTGCTTGAGGATTGTGGCAAGTATTCCAAAGTGACTAAAAGTGAGGTTAAGAAGATGAAGAGAATTGAAGAAGACCATAAATTCACTGTTGTACAACTCAAGGATGCCAATTGTGAAGTTGAAAATTTGAAAGAATAGGTGCTGAATGCTTACTCAAAGATCAAATTCCTCAAACTAGAAGTGATTCAAGCTAATGTTAAGGTAGAGCTAATCACAACCAAGAAGCTTGACAACCTTCTTTCATCTCCAAAGGCCTTTTCAGACAAAACTGGATTGGGTTACACCGGTGAAGGAAGTTCAAATGAAGAACCAAGAAGGGAGATGAAGTTTGTGGTGGAAAATCTGGTTTTGCATCTCATACAAAATGCATAGTGGAAGCAACAAACAAGGATCTACTTCATTCATAAGGGATAACATGTAACCTTGAATTCTAAAACAAAGAATAAAAAGCGTACCTTGATATAGTGAAATTCAAAATCAAGACTTAAGAATACCTTTAATCTTCATCTCAATTCCACATAATGCTCAAGAAGTGTGGCCTCTCATTCAGTCTTTATGTACGTTGATTCTCAAAGAAAAATCCTTCTTCTTCTCCTTGTAGAGAAAAATTTTGGGCCTACCCAATTGGGCTTTAGTTTGTGGCTTGAGATGGGACCAAAGGGAACAAATAAGACTCTAACTCCAATGGGCTTTGGGCTTTTCTGTCAACTCTTGACAAGTCCAAAGTTATCATTAATTATATTTAATACTACTATATAAATATAAGTGTACTCTAGGTCTTATTAAAAAATTATATCCCAAGACTCTAATAATATCATTTGACCCCTTCATGAAATATTCATAGTGAACAAAGTCATAATAAACTGTCACTTTGTAAACAACTATTTTATCCTTGTGTACCCAGTTTAATCTTTTAGTTATTCACATTTACTGAAATCCAATTTCAATATAAGCTTTAGTAACTCCTTACTAAAGTGGGCGCTCTGAATAACCAGTTCTCATTAAACTTATCTAAATGAGATATTTTGTGTCTCTACTAAAAGAGATTATGGATTCTATCTTGAGAATATGTGCTCTCTCAACACTACGTATGATTACCCAACATACTGTGGTTTTGACCGTGAATATTAGATCTCGCTCCTGATATATCAAAGTAACTACATTTCATGATTAGGTCCATTACCCTCTTAGGATTAAGAGTCTATGAAATTAGAAGCCGTGAGATTAATTATTCGGGTGATAGTTGTTGATTGAATAATTAATCTCACAGTGGTCCGGTTCAATATGTCTTAACTCCTAAGACACAATAACACATCAACTAGAAGTCTCCACTTCCATGATCAAGACAAATCATCTTAGTTGATGTGTTATAGTCTTCGCAGATGAAAAGCCCAATTTCATCACCGACTACGAACTGTATTTTGAGTTTACAAGGAACTTGTGACTTACATCTTCTGTGACTAAATCACATAAAATGCATCTCATGGACTATGATAATGTCTCATTAGTTCATTTATAAATAGTCTCATATAATTAAACAATTTAATTATTTATGACATGCCAATAAATTGGATTTTAGGGCACAAATCCTAACTATTTGTATCGGTAAAGGTTGTGGGAAAGCCCAAAATTAAGACTCTTATTGTTGAGAAAAAGGCCGTTGAGTCAAAATCAAAGGCAAAAGGAAAGTCACTGCCTAAGAGTCAAAGGGATCTCAAGTGTAGCATTTTTTCCATAATTGTGGTATTTGTGTGCACACAAGACCAAATTGCTTCAAGCTTCGCACTCTCAAAAGGGATGATATTCAACATGCTCAAGGAAATGTAAGAAGAATTCCAAGAGGAAAGCAAGCTAAGGAAGAAAACGGTGGACAACGCATTGAAAATGTCATGGAAATACTTAAGAACATCTCATCATGCCTAGCTAGCTTCACCCCAAGGTTTGAAAGTTATGTTGGTTGTAGCCCTCCCTTTAAGGATTTCAATCAAAACACTCGTGCAATGTGGGTGAAGAAGGGTACTCATGCATGATTCGTTTACCATGTCCATGCATTAATATTTTCAATGTTTTAAGAACATAGTATCATGCATAATATCTTGTGCACTCTTCTTGTTACAATGCTTCCTCTCTAACATGTTTCTTTTATAGCTTTTTGTTTAAAAAGTTTATTAGTTGTTGATCTTACTTTATTGCTTTTGATTTGAGTGAGTAAAAAATCCAAAACCTCATAAAAAGTATAAAATCCAAAAAGTCTGATTGCTTGTTTTGTGTCATATCACATGTGAAGTTTGCTTAGTACCTTCGTACTAATGGTGTATAGTATTTACGAGCTTTTCTTGTTACGTATGCACTTATATTAAATGTAAGTGAAATCTAGAAATTCATGTTTAATTGTTGTAAATAGATCTTTAAGGTTGTCATGAATGTCTAGTCAATAGTCTTAGGTTTTTATCATATCTTAACAGTAATGCCCTCAGATTTCTCATTCTATTTCCTAGGATCCAAAACCCTTTTTTCCCTTCTCTTTTCTCTCAATTTCTTATCGATCAAAAACAATCATAAGAAAGTTGCAAAATAAAAATAAAAAACTTCGGACTAACGGTGAACCTTTGGACTTGCTTTGGAACTTTACTGACCAAAAATGGTGAAGTCTTCCTTTGAGTGCTTCTGCAGTGATAGGACAAGAATGTATTTACCCCTTTGGTAACTTAATCAATTAATTTAGCTAAGTGAAATTAATTAGATTCAATTACATGCAATAAGCGTGGTAGTACAAACAAATCACCAAATAACTAAATGCAGCGGAAAATAAATTTGACATGTGTAATTTGTTTACAAATGAGAAAAACCACCAAGGCAAAACCCCATTGGGTGAATTTAAGATCACTACTCCCGAGAATCCACTATTATCAAAACAAGCGGTTACAAGTAAAGGAATCCCAGTACCTTATACCAACCTAAAGTTGAACCCTTACCCTAATACGCAATTAGACTTGTAATGTAGTGACAATCTCTCCTTTCAATGCATGACTTCAAGTACGTGACTAACCAATTGATGTATAGATCCCAGTACACGACTTACTCCTTTGCACGAATCCAAGTACGTGAATAACACACCAACTTGAGAAAGATGTTGGCTACAAATTTCTTCAGTTCATCAAAAAAAAAAGGATCAAGAAGCTCCTTAGTTACAAAACCCTTGGTGCAAAGACACAATAGCTTCTTCAAAGAAGATGAACTAGGTCAATTTTTGTCTCTAGTCACACAATGCGTGAAGGGATGCTCTAATTCCTTATGCAACAACATTGTGACGGCCTTTAAAATAATCCTTATATATGTCTAAAATTTTGAGAAAATAAACTCTACACAAATAACTTGGATATGTGTGAAAACAAATTTGAAAATCTGAATTTTGTAATTCTCGATAAATACTATTTCTGTCAAGCTGCTATCGAGTAAATGCATTAAACCTCCTCGATAGATATTCTCCGTCAAGCTATCTGTCGAGATTTAATGAATAGAACTTTCTTCACTTGTTTCTTGGACAGTTTTGTATGGCTTCAATACTAGACTAGAACTCTTGTTCCTTGAAGTATTAAACACATCCTAGATATATCCAAATACAAGTAAAGTACATTTTGTCAAAGGATTAGCCAATATACAATAACATATGTTCTAACAAGTTCCACATATGTCCTTACATGCAAATAGAACAAAATTTATATCGAAGGAAGTACAGAGAAAGGGTGAAAGAGAGGAAGAAGAGCATATAGAGAGATAAAAGAAGTGTTTGTTTCTTTTGGGAAGGAATTGGACACTTGCAAAATTTATAACTACCCATGTAAGACTCTTTTATATATACAGCAATTCATTTTATTAAATAAACCGAATCAAGCCACCAACTGTAACAAAAGTTGTAGTGAAACGGTTCGGTTGATTCAATAAAAGACATAAATTTCCGGTTTTTTAAAAAAATTGTAGAGTGCTTATTGACTGAAAAGGTGTTAATTGAAAAATGAAAAGGCACAACTATTCGGTATTTTTAAATGTGAATGTGTCATAAATTTATGTAGTCACATGGCGCAAAAAGGAGCAATCAACAAAAAGTCAAACGTTTCAGCTATTAGTTATTATATAGATATAGATGATGTACCCAAAGGCTCTAGTGATAAACCATGTAGAAAACTAATTATCTATTTGTCTTTTTTTGTATAAGAACTCATTATACATACAATTTATCAACATAGACAAATAGACTGCAAGTCACTCAAAAATTTGAATTTTCTCTCTTCCTTTTTTTTAGTGCTTGTCTGCAATAGTTAAAGCTTGTTGGGGTGAAGAGAAAGAGCACAAGAAGGCTATGGAAGAAGCAACTGAACTTCTACAGTTTCTAGAAAAATGAGCTCAAGGAAAAGAGGTATTTTGGTGGAGAGACTATTGAACTGCTAGACATTTCTGCTAACATCATAGGCTACTAGCTGGGAGTTTTTGAAGAAGTTTTGGGGGTAGAGCTATTGACAAAGGAGAAATTTCCCAAACTTTGCAATTAGGCAAATGGGTTTGTGTGTGTCAGTGACATCAAGGAAAATATACCTCAATCCTAGAGACAAACATATTGCCTATTTGCGAAATCACTTTAGGATGGGTAATGCTTTCAAATAGGTGAACACACTTGCCACTCATAGTAGATGCATATTATTGCATATTAACTGACTTTTTGTCGTCAATTGGCTTCTTATGCTTTGAAATTTCATGTGATTTGTCTGTAATAGTTTATGAATTTTTTTGTGCCTTTGAGCCCTATACTTGCTTACCCTATTGCAATTTTTCTATAAAGTTTTCTTCACTCTTAGTTATTGCTATGAACTGGAAATTTTTAGGTTAATATAGCTTGACTGCTGTTAATTATTCAATTATCCAAATTGATTAATTATATTCAATTTGCATGCAAAATATGAAGGCACCAACAAATCACCAAAATACTAAGTACAGCAGAAAATAAATTAAACATGGTAATTTGTTGACAAATGGGGAAAACCTCACAAGGCAAAAACCCCACCAAGTGATTCTAAGGTCACCACTCCTAAGAATTCACTAAACAATAATCAAGCAGTTACAAGAATAAGGAATCTTACCAACTACCCTTGGCCTATCTAGAAATACCAACCTACAGTTGAACCTTTGCTCTAATACCCAATTGGACTTGATCTTGTAGTAACCTTCTTTCCCTTAATGCACAAACCTCCAATTTATGACTAACCCTTTTACATAGATCCCAAGTACGTGACTAACTCTAGCAACTTGAACAGATGTTATTGGCTACAAACTTCTTCACTTCATCAACAATGAAGATCTGGAAGCACTCAATTACAAAACCATATGGCATACAAATGCAATAGCTTCACACATAGAAGATAAGTCTCTTGGTCTTTGGTGAAGCGCGATTTCGTCTTGTCAATATGTTCCTCATCAATATGATGGACGACCTGAAGCTCGCCAGTACGATGGATGACCTAGAGATCCTGTACCAAAGAAAGCATTAAGTAGATAATGACACCAGTTTGGGGCCTACCAAGGACCCTCCAATGCTTAAGTTAGCTTAAACTCTTTAGAAATCTGTAATCTGTAGAGTATTTTGTGTGTGTATTCAATATGAATCATTCACTTGTCTCTCCTGGCTTTTTATAGCCTTTGTGTGAGTAAATGCTCAATCTACTAGCCTCTCTATACTAGCCTCTCTAACATTGCACTACAGCTAAAGGATTTATGGCCTAATAATGACCATTTATCCTCGACCTTTTAACATCTGTAACATCCATTAAATGTGCATAATTGGACAGCAGTAACGACCTTGTGCTCATTTATCATTTGGACATTAAATACTGTTTGGAACTAATGTGTTTATGATCGTCCATAATTTTACTCGTCATCAACATGGACGGTTTGTAAGTACGAGCGAGCATGTTATCGCTATCCATCAGTTATGGTTGAGCTGGAAGGTTAAATGGCTCATTTAATAGCCATTTAACTTCCCCATTCAAAGTCCTGTAATAGCTATGTAATGGTATGCCTGGGGTAGTTGTAATAGCTGTGAGCTAGTGACTGGAAAAGCTGTACGTCCATTACACTTGTGCCATTTAAGTGAGGAATTTATATCTGAACATTAATGTGTGCTTATGATCGTCCTTGATAATGACGGTCGTCTTTAGTGATGACAGTCATCCTTAGTAATGACAATCACTTTATAGACAACCATTTTACACTACATGTCAGTCTCTGTATTCGTGGGTGATGGCATTCAAAATAAGCCTTATATATGTCTAGAGTTGTGAGAAAAGAAACCCCAAACAAATATACAAGGCTGGACCAAATTTCAGAGTTGAAAATTCTGAAATCATAATTCTCAATAGATCGAGCTACTGTAGAGCTATCTATTGAGCCTTACATTAAGTTTTAATAGCAGGCATGTATCAAGCTATCTGTTGAAATTTAATGAACAGATTTTTTTCACTTGTTTCTTGGACCAATCTTCATGTCTTTAATACTTGACTTGAACAATATGTTTCTTGAAGTACTAAACCCATCTTAAATATACCCAATTACAAATAAAGTGCATTTTGTCAAAGGATTAGCCAATTACACAAAATATGACCCCAAACAATCTCCCCCTTTGGCAATCCATGACAAAACCATAAAAAAACAATTATGAGAGAAGGCTTAACACAACTATCCCATAATATACAAAATTACATAAGCCTAACCCCTAACATGAACTCTTGAAAAACTTTGCAAGAAAAGAGATCATGGCATGGTAGACTTGCAACTTGTCTTAACTCAAACACTTTAAGCAAGATTCATCAAGGCATCAAGTGTGAAGCATAGACAAGTTGTATACAAGAAGAAACAAGTGTATAAAGATAGAAAAGAAACAATACATATGAGACAAAGGTGAAGAACACACACACACACACACACACACACATATCAAAAAATACACTGTATGTAAAAAGTGGTCACAAGACCATGGTACATGTAATGAGAAAAGAGTACATCAAAACCTCACTACATCCCTCAATCACACTTAAAGACACTCTCCCCCTATCTAGTATGTCCTATGTTAGCTCTCTCCCTAACATCTAGAGTACTCTTATTTACAAAATTACTCCCCCTTTTTATCACAAGTGACAAAGGGTGTATCGCTAAGAGGTCATCATCTCATCATCATACTCTGAGCCAGAAGTAACATCATCATCATCATCTCTACCATCCGAAGAAGAGGACTTATCAGCAGGCTCCGATAAAGGTAAAGGTGCAAACCACCAACCTGAGACTGACAGCGAGCAATGCGACCAATCCTGGTGTTCATCTGACACATTTCATTAGAGAAAAGGTCCAGACAACTACCAAAATCAGCACGCATGTGCTGAAGCTACTCCATGATATCAACAAACAAGAGAGACAGCGACCCGAGATGAGGAAGAAGGGGCAGAGGATGAAGAAGATCAAGAGGAGGGAGCTGCAGGATCAGCAAGTGCTGCATCTGAAGACTCCACTTGTAGCTACTTTGCAGCGAGTTGCGCTGTACTTTGCCGAATAGACTCTCTACTAATGGCACTCATAACTTAGAAGTGAGGAGAGGGGGGGATAGAAATGTGCAGGTATGTGAGGATGCGCATGATAGCCAAAGGAAAGATAAGCTTTTCATGTGTAGCTGTGTCACAATAGCAGTCAATGATAGACTCTATCACGTGTGATGGAAAGTCTATAGAGAGACCCTCCATAAGGGAAAGAAGAAAACAAGCATGAGGCTCTGTGATAGCGTTATAGTGAGACTGTGGAGTGAGTACAAAGGTCATTGATAGGCCAAGAACGTATTGACCCCTTGTGATAAATTAACCAATTAATCAACCAAGTGAATTAATTAAATTCAATTACATGCAACAAGCATGGCAACACAAACAAATCACCAAAAACTAAATATGCAACGAAAATTAAATGACACGGTGATTTGTTTATGAATGGGAAAAATCTACAAGACAAAAACCCCACTGGATGATTTTAAGGTCACCACTCCGGAGAATCCGCTATTATCAAAACAAGCGGTTACAAGTAAAGGAATCCTAGTACCCTTACCCCAATACCCAATTGGACATGTTCTGTAGTGACAATCTCTCATTTTCAATGCACGGCTCCTAGTATGGGACTAACCAAAAGATGCGCGGATCCTAGTACGCGACTTAATCACCAACTTGAGAAGGATATTGGCTGCAAAATTCTTCTGTTCTTCAACACATGAAGATCACGAAATTGCTTGGTCACGAGACTCTACGGTGTACAAACACTGCAACTTCTTCAAGAACTAGGGCAAACTAGGTTTCCGGTCACACTTGAGGAATTATGCTCTTGTGCCATTGTGTTTTTGGCTATGTAACATAATACGCCCCTTAAAATAATCCTTATATATGTTTGGGGTTGTGAGAAAAGAAATCCCAAATACATAATCACGGATTGGATGAAAATCAGTCCAGGAAAACTAAGTTTCATAAACCTCAACAGATACCATAGCTGTCGAGCAGCTGTTAAGTCTCGGGCTTAAACAACTCTTTTAAACCTCGATAGATGCTAGCCGTTGAGCTTTAATGTTCTACACTTTTTCACTTGTTTCTTGGACAGACTTGCATGGCTTTAACACTTGAACTTGAAACTTTGTTTCTTGAAGTATTAAACACATCCTAAATCTACCCAAATACAAGTAAAATGTGTTTTGTCAAAGGATTAGCCAATACATAAGATATTGACATATGTTCCTAACATCCAATCACATATGTCCTAACAATCTCCCCCTTTGACAATCTGTGACAAAACCACAACAAACAAATGAACATATGAGAGGAGTCATAAATCACTCAACTCATACTCACTTGTTAAGTACAATAAAATCTATCTTAACACAAACTCTTGAAAAAATTTGCAAGAAGAGAGTTTATGGCAAGGAAGACTTTGACAACCTGTATTTCTGAAACACTTAAACAAAACTCATCAAGGTATCTTTGTGTGAAATAGAAATAAAAGTTTACATACAAAATAAATAAGAAACATGTGTATAAAGGGAGAAAAGAAACAATACATGGAGGTATAAAGGGAGAAAAGAAACAATACATGGAGAGATAGGTGAAACAACATACATCAACATATATATAAAGCAAATATAAGTGCAATGTATGTCAAATGATCACAAGACCTAAGGTGCAAGAAGAATGTATCTAAAATAGAAAGAAAAGAAAAAAATATGTCAAAATCCTCACTACATCCCTTAAAATCATGAACACTCCCCCTAACTGAAACCTCCTAGCCTAACCTTCCTCCATGAGTATAACTACTCTCATCCCAAAACTACTCCCCCTTTTTGTCAACAGTGACAAGGGGTAAGAGTATCAAGTAAACATCTCATCATCATCGGAAAAGCTAGCATCACCATCTCCATCATCATCATCGTCCTCATCCTCAAAAGCCTCTAAAGTAGGAGGAGAAGAAGTAACAAAGCCACTCATGACAGCCTATCGTTGTGCAATACAACAATACGGGTGTTCACCTGACACAACTCAACATTGAGAGTGTCTAGGCGAGCATCCATGCGCACAAGCTGTGCCATGATGTCCTCAAATGTCATATCACTCGTGGAAGAAGAGGGAGCAAATGTGGATGGAGCTGTAGAAGTTGGAGGAACCATCGATTTGGACCGCCTCGATCGTAGCTATGCCTCGCTCCGCTTAATGATAGCGGTGTTTATAGCACATATGACATGGAAATGGTTGAAAACAGGAAAGGGAATAGAAAAATGGCATAAAATCCTCGTGTTAGTAGAACAAAAGATTAGCTTATCACAGGTTGCCGTATCCCTATACACATCTATGATGAAAAGAATAAAATGAGAGGGAAAGTCAATGGCAAGATGCTCAATGAGGGATAACAAAAACCGAGCACGGGGCTCTATAATAGAGTTATAGTGAGAAAGAGGATGCAAAACAAAGGTCATAACCATGTTAATGAACCTAGAACCTTTAGCAAAGGTCGAACAAGAAGTAAATTGACGATCACCCCAATCTAAAGGTCGCTCTCAAAAAGTAGAAATAAGCTCATCCTTAGACACAGTCTTAAGACACTCACAACTAGGGTAGTCAAGATGTTCTACCCTAGCGACATAGAGCACTTCTAATACAATATTCGAAATGACCACGATGCGCGTACCTCAAACGCGAGTAACAAAGAGAGGTACTGAATAATCAAATCCATGCATGTTGGAGTAGAACTCCTAGATCAATATAAATGGACAAGTGACCGGGACGACACACAATGACTCACAGCCCCTACTGTGAATGACAGTGGGTAGGTCAGTGTCAGAGAAGTCTGACAAAATAACTTGGCGTTCCAAATGAATGCCTCGTCTTGAAAAATTCTCTGAAAAGTCCTTACGAGCTTTATCATCACAGAACTGAATATGAGAAGGGGTAGGATCAGAAAAGGTAGATGCCCTAAAATGAAGAGGGTTTTGGGACGAAGTAGACTTATGTTTAGGTGCCATGACACAACTAACGTAAACAAGAGAGAGAGAGAGAGAGTGAGAGAGAGAGAGAGAGAGAGAGAGAGAGACAATCAGAAAATCACCAACATTAAACAATATAACAAATATAGAAACTTGAAGGTACATATACATGAAAATATATGAGCATGTGATATGCAATAGCAAATACATCGTGGGCTCAACCCATTCCAAACCTGCCAGCACACAATCAATTCCACAATGTAAACACACATCTAAAATGCATTAAACATCATTATAATACACATGTGATGCAATACATGAAGTTTTAAGATCAAATAAAGGAGGTAAAATAAGTGATTGTCCACTTAATAGGCCAAGAACGTATTGACTACTTGTGATAAATTAACCAAGTGAATTAATTAGGTTCAATTACATGCAACAAGTGTGGCAACACAAAAAAATCACCAAAAATTAAATATGCAACTGAAATTAAATGATACAGTAATTTGTTTACAAATGGGAAAAACCTACACAGCAAAAACCTCATTGGGTGATTTTAAGGTCACCACTCCAGAGAATCTACTATTATCAAAACAAACAGTTATAAGTAAAGGAATCCCAGTACCTTATACCAACCTATAGTTGAACCCTTACCCCAATACCCAATTGGACTTATTTTTTAGTGACGATCTCTCATTTTCAATGCACATCTCCTAGTACGTAACTAACCTAAAGATGCGCAGATCCCAGTATGCGACTTGATCACTAACTTGAGAAAGATGTTAGATACAAAGTTCTTCTATTCTTCAACACATGAAGATCACAAAGTTGCTTAGTCAAAAAACCCTACGGTGTACAAACACAACAGCTTTTTCAAGAACTAGGGCAAATTCGGGTAAACTTGGTTTCTAGTACTCTTGGCTGTGCAACCTGATACAGCCCTTAAAATAATCCTTATATATGTTTAAGGTTGTGAGAAAAGCAATCCCAAACACATAATCATAGATTGGATGAAAATCAGTCAAGAAAAACTGAGTTTTATAAACCTCAACAGATACCGAAGTTATCGAGCAGCTGTCGAGCCTCGAGCTTAAACAGCTCTTTTAAACCTCGATAGATGCTAGCCGTTGAGCTTTAATGAACTGCACTTATTCAATTGTTTCTTGGATAGACTTGCATGGTTTTAACACTTGAACTTGAAACCTTGTTTTTTGAAGCATTAAACACATCCTAGATCTACCCAAATACAAGTAAAGTGTATTTTGTCAAAGGATTAGCCAATACATAAAAAATTGACATATGTTCCTAACGTCCAATCACATATGTCCTAACTGTCATCACCATATTAAGGATCCATAAACCCTTAGCAACTCAGTTGTGGAGAAATTAAGATTACCTCCCCACAACATGGCCTTCTTATAGAAGAGTAAGGCCAACTCACCTCAGGGGATGGAAAAGAGATGAGGATGACTAAGGTAATCCGGATGATCCACCCTAGGAACACGTAGCACCTCAAAAATGAAGTCTGAGGTGACTACAATATGTGTACCTTAGAATACCGTAGTAAGGCATACAGGTATTGATGGCATGCATATTGGAGTAAAACTCCTTTATGAACATGTCGGGACACTTCGAGAGTTTCTAACAAAGAGAAGCCCATCCCTAAGAGCTAAACGCACCGGGTAGAGGAGTGTTTGAAAAATATGACAAAATGACCTGGTGTTTCGATTGAATTGCTCGGTCAGAAAAGTTCTCAAAGAAGTCATCTATTGCCTTCTCATCATGAAACCAGACAAAATCAAGAGGAAAAGAAGAAGATGAAGAACCACGACGAATTGGGTTTTTAGATGGAACAGACTTTTTGGGTGCCATGATGAGGAGACTAAACAAGAGAGACAAAGAGAAGAATAGAAACACAACAAAAGCATTTAGGTACAAGAAAGAAGGAACAAGAACATGCAATGCATAAATATGCATAAACATGTGATATGCAAAAATAAATTGCATCATGGGCAAAAACCCAATCCAACCTAATAGCACTCACAAGATATAAACAAGCACGCAATCCTAGAATGGATGAAATAGAGTTATAATGAACTTATAATGCAATGCATGATCATATGAGTCCATTTTAACAAAACCCAACCCAAAAATTTTGAAAAAAATCACAAAAACCCCAAAAGTTTTCCAAAAATTGAAAACTTAGGTCAAAAGATGCATGATGAAAAGGAAAAAGAAGAGATTAAGAGCACTTACCAAGTGAGGGGGACTTGGATTAAGCCAAAAAAGGGATGGGAGAAGGGATATTGGTGAGACAGAGGTGTTTAGGTCACTAGAGGAGAGAAAGATCAGAATATTTGATTTTGGACAAAATCTTATTGAACCTCAAACTATATATAGAAAACGCTGCTCAATAGATTAAGGAGATATCAAGCTTCTATCGAGAACAAAAACTCGATAGATCGAGAGATATCAAAGAAGTGTTGACAACAAAAAATTCTCGATAGATTGAGGAAGGTGTCGAGGAGCTATCGAGCAGACAAAGACCCAAAGAATTTGGCTCGATGGATCAGGTTATCTATCGAAAGGTATCGCGAAAAACCCAGAAAGCTCGATAGAAAGGCTTGTATCAAGGAGGTGTCGAGCAGGTATCGAGGTATATGTCGAGAGCCCTGAAGAAGAGATATTAAGGAGGAGAAACAGCACAAGATGAATGCAAACAAGATAACCAACAAAGCAAGCATTCAAAGAGCATGTTTAAGCATATAGACACATCCTCAATACTAGATGCAAAGCATTCCTAGATCAAAAAACAAACTAAACATGTCTAACCAAATTTTATTTCAAAATAAGTTTGGGCAGTTTAGAGAGCATATATTACCACATGTATTCCTTGTGATGGCCAAATCACACTGTATTTGAACAGTAGTATCAAAAGTAGCAAAGAGTATGCATGTTGTGTGTGAAACTTTTGCAAGAGAGCAAGAGCATCATAATATGACAAGTAATGATATAGGAGGATCAAACACATTCACACACAATCATAACTATTTGATGGGGACTATCACCTTCGAGGCACATCATATAACTCTCACATCCCCTAAAAACACGCTTGCAGCCATATTAAAAGCATCATTCTGATTCTTTTTGTTTTTCATGATCTTTGCATATTTTTTCTTTTAAGCATATCATGCATGAGCATATAAGAGAAAGAAAAGAAAAATACCTAATCATGTAAGCTTGAACATCCTTATTTTGCTATGCAAGTGCTACACCTTACCAAGCACGATTTTTATGAATTGCACACAAATGTTTTATGATTGACAAGTTTTACTGGTGAGATGATTATTTAAGTCTTTCTCTTAAAATTTTTTAGTCCTTCCCGTCAAAAAGAGTTATTTAAGATATGAAAGATAAGTCATTAACCAAATCACACAAATCACATAAAACAAGCCACAAAGCTCACATTGCTTAGTTGTGCATGAAGATGCTCATCCAAGCTATATATGATACAAAGTTGGCAAACTTTTTTTCAAATGCCATCAAAGGTACACTAGTACTAGTATAGACAAACATAACCTATTTTTTTATTTTTCTGATTTTTCCTCTTTTTTATTAAAAGAAACTCAAAAACAAAGCAAAAACAAAAAAAAAAAAATAAACAACACATCAAAACTAGGCTAATTCAAATTAAAAACACAAACCATGCAAGAGATTAGAAAAGATGAGAGATCACTTAAAGTCTTTTTCCTTCTAGATAGGAGACTTGGATGGAGATCCTTTCTTTTGCATGAACTTTTGTCCAGTTGGATAAGGAGGAGAACTAAAACCATTGAGGTTTGATAGAAGCATGGCCGCCTTAAGAAGTTCACCAAGAGGGGCTAAAGAAAGTTGGAGTTGATTTTGGTTCCCCAGAGATGTGTAAAGTGGCCAATCACTTATAGCAATTTGGATAAGTGTGCCTAAATGCTCTACAGTAGTGACAGAATTGAGGTTTTTTTGGTGGAGACTTCTTGTTGGTAGAGCGAGGATGACGCTGCCTAGTCTCTTTCTTACCAACCTTAGAGGGTGCTCCTAAAATGAATTTTCCCTTATCACTCCTATCCTCACTTACATTCTCAGTTTTACTATCAGTTACCTTATTGTTGTCAAAGTTATCATTATTGGCTAAGAGGAACAAAAATAACTCTATTCAAAGCATTAGAGAGAGTGATCATACCTGAGACCTATTCTGTCAGATGTTGACTTCTGAACATTCAGCATTTCATCCAGTTTAGCACTTGAAGTCCTTTCCAATCGAGCTCTTTTAAGACATATGTGAATAATGTTAGGAACATATGTTATTTAGAATTGGCTAATCCTTTGACAAAATTCACTTTACTTGTAATTAAGTAGATTTAGGATGTGTTTAATACTTCAAGGAACAAGGTTTATGTTAGGACATAGGTGATTCATGGTAGGAATATATGTCAATGTAGAATCGGCTAATCCTTTGATAAAATACACTTTACTTGTATTTGGGTAAATGTAGGATGTGTCTAATGCTTCAAGGAACAAGGTTTCAAGTTCAAGTGTTAAAACCATTCAAATCTGTCCAAGAATCAAGTAATGAAGTGCTAGATTTTAAATCTTGACAGCTAGTATCTATCAAGGTTGAATAAGCTGTTTAAGCCCGAAGCTCGACAGCTGCTCGATGGATAGGATATTTATCGAGATTTAAGAAAGTCAATTTTCCAGTTTTGATTTTCATCCAATCCGTGCATAGATGTTTGGGTTTTCTTTTCTCACAACCCTAAACATATATAAGGATTATTTTAAAAACTGTCACAGGTTGCACAGTTGCACAAGTGTGAAGCAAAGTGTTGTTCATGCAAATTATGACCGAAAACCTAATTTGCCCTAGTTCTTCTTTCTCTTGAAGAAGCTGCTGTATTTTGTACACCGTAGGGTTTTGTGACCTAGAAGCTTCGTGATCTTCATCGTGTGATGAACTGATGAACTTTGCAGCCAACATCCTTCTCAAGTTGGTGATTAAGTCACGTACTGGGATCTGCGCATCTATTGGTTAGTCACGTACTGGGAGCCATGCATTAAAAAGAGAGATTGTCACTACTGAACAAGTCCAATTGAGTATTGAGGTAAAGGTTTAACTGTAGGTTGGTATATGATACTAGGATTCCTTTACTTGTAACCATTTGTTGTGATAATAGTGAATTCTGTTAGGACATATGTAGTTCACTTGTTAAGAACGTATGTCATTCTTTTATGTAATTGGCTAATCCTTTGAAAAAATGCACTTTGCTTGTATTTGGGTAGATCTAGGATGTTTTTAATACTTCAAGAAATAAGGTTTCAAGATCAAGTGTTAAAGCCATGCAAGTCTATCTAAGAAATAAGCTAAAGAAGTGTCTGTCATTAAAGCTCGACAGCTAGCATCTATCAAGCTTAAGAAACTGTTCCAGTCCCATGACTCGACAGTTTCTCGACAGACGCTATCTATTGAGGTTACGAAAATCAGAATTTTCAAATCTGATTTTCGGCCCATGCTTATGTATTTGTGTAGGGTTTCTTTTCTCACAAACCTAGACATATATAAGGCTTATTTTAAAGGCTGCCACACAAGGGAATACAAGGAGAACACATACAAAATGTAACCGAAGCCTTATTCTTTTAGAAAGAAGCTACTGCATCTTTGCGCCTTAGAGTTTTGTAACCAAGTGCTTCTTGATCTTCATTGTTGATGAAGTGAAGAACTTTGCAGCCACCATTCTTCTTCCTCAATTTGGTGAATTAGTCACATATTGGAATTTGTGCAAAGGAATTCGTTACGTACTGGGATTCGTGCATCAAAGGGTAGCGTTCATATACTGAAGAGTTTAGAGGTTCTGAAGCGGTAGAAGATTTCTGTTGTGAGTTCATCTACAAGGATTGTAAAGCCTAGGGACAAAGGTTTTGTACTAGATCTGAAAATTCTCTTCACTATAGTGAATTGCTTTTAGGGAAGGTTTCCCTCCAGTTTTTTTACTATGAAACTCCTTGGTTTCATTAGTTTCTTGGGTCATCATAGCTTGTCTTATTTATTTTTCCACTGCACTTGGTTTTGACATGATATTGATGTTTGTTTGTTTTAATAAGTTTTATGCATAATAAATCTAATTAACAACTTAGGTTTAAAACTTGTTAATTCTATCAACCAGGGTCTAAATTTTCCAACAAATTCTCAATAGTGGTGACCTTAAAATCACCCGGTAAGATTTTTGCCTTAGAGCTTTTCCTCATTCGTAAATAAATCACCATATCAACTTTTTTTTTTGCTGCATTTTATTTTAGTTGGTAATTTTTTTGTATTCCCACGTATATCGTATGTTAATCTGATTAATTAATCAACTTGGCTAATTAATCAGTTAATTCATCACAAAAGGTCAATACATTCTTGACCTATCAATTTTGAGTCTAAGTGTTAAAGCCATAAAAATCTATCCAAGAAACAAGTGAAGAAGTCTTGGATTTTAAAGCTCGACAACTAGCTCGACAACTAGCTCGATAGATAGCATCTATCGAAGTTTCAAAGGCTGCTTTAGCCCGATGCTCAACAGCTACTCGATAGGTACCCTATCTATTGAGAATTATGAAAATCAGTTTTTCAAATCTGATTTCACTCCAATTCGTATGTACATGTTTAGGCTTTCTTTTCTCACAACCCTAAACATATATAAGAATTATTTTAAGGGCCGTTAAAGGGTGCACAAGTATGAAGCAAAGTTTTATTCATGCAAATTGTGACCAGAGAGAAAATTTGCTTAGTTCATCATTCTCTTGAAGAAGCTACTACGTTTGTACATCGTTAGGTTTTGTAACCAAGTGCTTCTTGATCTTCATTACTGCAGAAGTGAAGAACTTTGCAGCCAACAATCTTCTTCAAGTTGATGAGTTAGTCACATACTGGGAGCCGTGCATCATTGGTTAGTCATGTACTGGGATCCGTGAAAAAGGGTGGTATTCATATATTGAAGAGTTCAGAGGTTCTGAAGTGGTAGAAGGTTTTTACTGTAAGTTCATCTATGAGGATTGTAGAGTCTAAGGACAAAAGTTTTGTATAAGATTTGAAACTTCTCTTTACTATAGTGAATTTCTTTTCTGGAAGGTTTCCCCCCAAGTTTTGTTACTGTGGAACTAGTTTGTTTCATTGGTTTTCTTGGGTCATCATATCTTGTCTTATTTACTTTTCCACTATGTATGATATTGATGTTAGTTTGTTTTAATAAGGTTTATTCATAATAAATCTAATTAACAACTTGGATTTAAAACTTGTTAAGTCTAACAACCGAGGTCTAAATTTCCCAGCAAGCTCTAACTTGAAATAGTTCAGCATCCGACTTCTTAGCCCTTTCAACAAGAAGATTGTTCTTAAATCTTAGTGCTCTAATGGTTTGACTAGCTTCATTAAACTTGGTGGAGAGTTCCTCAAGTTCCAACTCCAATTCATTGAGCTTTTTTGTGGTCAACTTGTAGAGCTTTTTATACTTCTCAGAGACTTTGTAAAGTTTGGTGTAAGTAGTGTGAATGTCATTTGGATCATCCATCTTTTCAAACTTTTTCTATCAGCACTTCTTCTTCATCAACTACCTCTACTTCTCCCTTAGTAGATTCAGTAGTAGCTATAAAAGCACTTACAATCCCTTCTTAGTCACTCTTATCGAAATCTGCTTCTAGTTTTGAATCATTTATGGTGGTAGCTAGGGCTTTGCTCTTGCCAATGGATTTGAGGTATGTAGGGCACTCTTACTTCATATGTCCGAATCCATGATACCCATAGCACTTTCGTCCTATAGGAATACCGTAACCTTAACCAGCATCCTTGGATTCTCTCTTGCCCTTGTCTTGGGACTTGAATTGAGAGTAAGTAGTCTATTTGCGATCCTTATCACCAATTTTGACATTCGCATTTTTAATGACCTTCTTGAATTATCTAGTGATTATGACTTTAGCTTGGTATCCTCATCATCAAATGACTCACCATTGTCGTCATTCTTGGTCTTTAGGGCATGTTCTTGCCTTTGCCACCTTTGCCAACCCTTGCGAACCCTAGTTCATAGGTTTGCAAGTTCCCAATCAGTTCTATTAAAGGAATAGAGCCAAGGTCTTTTGATTCTTCAATGACAATGATCTTGGCATGGAATCTTGTTGGAAGAGATTTGAGGATCTTTCTAACAATCTTAGGCTCCAGAATTTGTTCTCCAAGATTGAAGGCTAAATTCACTATGTCCTTAAGCTGGTAGTGAATTGTAGTGTTATGTTGTGTACAATTCACTATGTCCTCAAAACTGGTAATGAGCCTTTGGAGCTTAAAGTTCTTAACAACTTTACTACCCTCATAATTATTCTAAAGAATAGTCCAAGCTTCCTTGGCATTGTCAGTGGAAGAGATCTACTTGAAGCACTAAACAGAGCATTCCGTGCTCCACTATTAATGCTCCACTATTAAAGTTGGCCGCCTTGTTCTTGGCATCATCCAATGCTAAGGGTGCTTTTTCAGGCTTTTCCAACCTACTTCAACTGCATACCAAACTTTATCATCTAAAGACTGCAAAAAATCTCTCATGCATACGTTCTAATATGCATAGTTATTACCATCAAATAATGGAGGAATTAACAAGGATTGTCCACGATCCATAACAACAGGAGTCAATGGATCACAACAAAGATTAAAACCTAATAAAATGTGCCCACTCTAATACCACTTGTTGGGTTAAGATAATTTAACCTCGGTTAATTATTCAATTATCGAAGTTGATTAATTAGATTCAATTTGCATGAAAAATGTGAAGGCGCCAACAAATCACCAAAATACTAAGTGCAGCAAAAAATAAATTAGACACGATAATTTGTTGACAAATTGGAAAAACCTCGCAAGACAAAAACCCCACTGGGTGATTTTAAGGTGTTCCAAGAATCCACTAAACAATAATCAAGCATTTACTAGTATGAAGAATCTTACAAACTACCCTTGGCCTATCTCAAAATACCAACCTACAATTGAACCTTTGCTCCAATACCCAATTGGAGTTGATCTTGTAGTAGCCTTCTTTCTCTTGATGCACAAACCTTCAATTTATAACTAACCCCTTTGCATAGATCTCAAGTATGTGACTAACTCCAGCAACTTGAACAGAAGTTATTGGCTGCAAAGTTCTTCACTTCATCAATAACGAAGATCTAGAAGCACTCGGTTACAAAACCTTATGGTGTACAAACGCAGTAGCTTCACACAGAGAAGATAAGTCTCTTGATCTCTATATCCGTATGTAGTGGCATTCAAAATAAGCCTTATATATGTCTAGGGTTGTGAGAAAAGAAACCTCAAACAAATATGCAATGCTAGGCCGAATTTTAGATTTGAAAATTCTAAAATCGTAATTCTTAATAGATCGAGTTGTTGTCGAGCTATCTATCGAGCTTCACATTAAATCTAAATAGCACGTATCTATCAAGCTATCTGTCGAGATTTAATGAACAGCTTTTTTTCACTTGTTTATTGGATCAATCTTCATAACTTTGTTAGGTTCTAAGACCTTAGGGACTAATGTATTAGAACTTCAATGTGTAATGTATTGGCAAACCATGATCAAAACATAGAATCTAGGTTTAGGCTTGCTCAAAGTATGTTTTATTATAAAGTTAGAATCGAGTGATTGCAGAAATTAGTGGAAAAATTCTGCAAGGCTCGATCGATCGAAAATTAGATTCGATCAATCGATCGAGAATCGTGCAAAATTAATTTTCTGCAGAATTTCCAACTCAGTCTAAGCCCGTTCGACGTATAGGGTTTTATGTTTTGCTTCATATATAAAAAGAAATACCTAGCTACGTTTTAGAGGTTTTTGATGTGTCGTGTGTTGAATCTCTTGTGAGATCTAGAGGTGTTTACCTTCATAAACACTTAAGGTTATCAACATCAAGATTGATGTCAAGAACTTGGTGATCGCTACAGTTGCTACATAAAGAACTTAACAAAGATCTAAAATCTTTGAGTGGAGTCTCAAAGTCACAAGTAGGAGAACTTGTGGTTGCAATGGATCAAAGAAAGAAGTAATCTGTGGACTTGGAGCTGTCACGTGGTCGTGATAGTAAATTTTCTACTCGAGGTAGCAATACGATGTTAGTGGTCTAAGTTTTATTGTACAAACTTCAATTCTTTCATAGTGGATTTGTTTTACCTTGAGGATAGCTAGGTTAAATCTTTCCCAAGTTTTTCACCGGTTTGGTTTTCCTGGGTCATCAAATCTTTGTTTTCTTTACTTTCCACATTATATTTGTTTTACACATATTTGTTTAACCTAGTTTTAATTAACAAACTTGTTAATCAACTTGGCTTAATACTAGGTTAAACATATTGTGTTAAGGGGTCTAAAACTATACAGTCTTTAATACTTGACTTGAACAACATGTTTTTTGAAGTACTAAACCCATCTTAGATCTTCCCAATTATAAGTAAAGTGCATTTTGTCAAAGGATTAGCCAATTACACAAAATATGACCCTAACAAAAATAAAATGATAAGTTAGTCGTGTTCAAGATGACCAGTTTCCTGAATGGGGGTGAACGAAGAGAATTTTGGATTAAAATTTTGCTTTCCTATTTATTAATTGCTTTTGCTCTTAAATAGTCTCAAGCAGAGTGCTCAACTAGGAAATTCAAATTACATCTTGATAGTTCTGCAGTAAATTCATATCATGACTAATCCTAACCAACAAATAACAGTCCTATCTAACAACTTATCCTAATCAACAACTTGAAATAACAATTGAAATAACAATCAGATAGCCATCAACTCCCTATCAGCTCACTCCTTACCTGATACATGCTTATCTCCTCTCTTTGTCTGAATCGTAACAATTATCCTGTCAAATAAAATTTATGTAAACTGACATTCTTCACATACATCTTTAAATAAATCAAAATGACAAGAGGTGGCAACCGTAATAAGAGTGAACAGAGGATAAATGAGCAACAAAGACAAATATCTTCTCATAGTTAATATCTTATTCCTAAATTAAACATTTGGTTACAAGGCGAGCCTAGTGTCCCTAAACAGATTTATCTCTACAAGTTTTGGTCTGTTATCCTCACCATACAGATTTATCTCTACAAAAATGTGTGAGATTCGTGTAAAGTTGCTAATGCATGATAACAATTTAAATAATTAATGTGGGATGGTGGAGCTCTTACCTGACTGAAATCATGAAGTGGTGAAGGTCTGAAGTAGTTGAATTATCATAATCCTCATATTGGAAAGATGACTAGGACTCTCCCAAAGTAGAAGCAATTGCCTGAATAGATTTTTTTTTTTTTTTTAATAAAGAATGTGACTCAATAAAAAATCAACCAAAGATTGAGACCGTGGAATAGGGAAGGTATTAGGTATGGAACATCTTACGTTTACCTTCTTTTTTTTTTTTTTTTAATGAATCTTATGTTTCCATAAGACAATAAGACAAAGGCTATGTCACTTGGTTATAAGTTGTACGGAACATATGTTTAGAGTGTGATTTTAGTTTATTGCACTCGTGAAGTTGGGGATGACAAACTAGGCATAGCCCAAGAAGCTAACTATAGTTACGGAGAGTGCCAAATAGGTGTTTATAGGGTGTTGATTCTGCAAAAAGGATAAAGACAATCGATTAATAGTGTGAGCAACAATGAGATCTGTTTTCCCTCAAAAGGAGGCAAAAACACATGCAAAACGGATGAGAGCCCAAATAGTAGGGTCCAAAACATGTCAAAGTTTTTGTTCAGCTCAACTATTATGTTCTGATATACCTTGGTATAAAGTTTGGAGAATAGTGTCATAATGTTTGAAAATATTTATAAAATCATGCCACTTGTATTCGAGAACATTTTCAAAAAAAAATATTGTGATGGTTTTAGAGAACTAAGTTTCAACCGATTTAGAAATTATTCTATATGTTAAGTACTTCATAAAGGTTTTTTATTTAAAAAACTCCTTGCAAAATGTGAGAAATAGTCAAGAAATATGTCAAAGTATTACGCCTATGGAGGAAATAGGAGAGGACCACACGCATCAAAATAAGATCAGATGTACCACAAGCAAATGACTCATTTGTATTGAATGACAAAGCAGAGGTTTTTTTATTTTTTTTCCTTTAGATGGGGAGGTGGGATTTGATCACATATACAAGACACTATAGGTATAAAGGATGCCAATACATTTGGGATATCACCTAAACCTTAAATGATAAAGCAAAATTGTTTTGTCCAAATAACTTGAAATTCAATCAAATAAACTATAAGAAACTTATCCTAGTAAGAAAATTACATAATACACAAGAGTACAATAATATTATAATACTCCCTCATCTCATATGATTAATGAGTGTGGCACATTATTATATGAGAAAAGTTGGTATAACATTATTGTATGCTCAAGATATTGTTTACTCATCCTAACAAACCCTCTAGTTATTAAATTTATCGCGCATAGGCTTTATTTAGTCCACGTCATACATAGCCAGTCTGCCTGTTTTAATTTTTTTTTTCCTTGTTCTTATTTTTATTTTTATTTTTTTTTATTTGATAAGATTTTTCCCTAGTTTTTATTAAGTAAAATATTTGAAGGGACCTGTACTAGCCCACCATCAGCCACATGACCCAAAGACTGTTGACTTCGCTAGTATCATTGTTTAGTACTTTAGTCCATTTCTCGTAGTGCATGTTTCCTTCCTTTCACATGGGGTGGGTGGACCCTAGGTGCATGTTTCCTCCCTCTCACATGTGGGTAGACCCTAAACGCATAGTTCCTCTCTCTCATATGTGAGTGCACCCCTATGTGAAAGGGAGGAAACAAACACCAGATGCATGGTATACCTTCTCTGTCTCTGGAGCCTTTTGAATGACTATATATTATGCTGAGGTCATCCTTTAACTGAACCATTGCTAAGATCGTCAACAAACTATGGGCTGAAATGAATCCTGAATGTTCCTAGGCACCATTTGCTCAATGAAGAGGGAAAAACTAACATCTAACTACATTCTATATCATCATAAAGAAATCAAATTAAATAAATATGGAGTAACTAATAGACGAATATAAATTGGGTTTTTTCCTCTTTAAATAATGGGTCATGTCAATGGATGCTCTTAAAACATTTGTTAATAAACTATATTTGGAAAGTTTTTAACACACTTTCATAGGAAATATAAAATTGTTAGAAAAGTTAATTGCTTTATCATTTTTCTATAAAATTTCTCTAAAAATAATTCTTAAACCAATGCTTTTAGGCATTCGTTAACATTTTTCTTAAATAATAACCCAAATTTGACTGATTCACTAATTGTGCAACTTCTTCCCCAATCTATCACTGTAATAAGTCTTCAACTACCACCTAGTCGCATATTTTAGAACTTATTATATTGACCAATTGCAATAGGTGAAGCAAAGAGAAACTCCAATTACAATTCTAAATTGGAATCCTAATTTTGAGCCATGTGTCAAAATTCATGTGGTTCCATTTGTATAAATTTAAGTAGATCAGTTGTAATTCGGTGTGCTCCTTTTTTTTTTCCACACCTGCGTATTTCAAGGCTCATCTCCCTACACCTGCGTATTTTAAGGTTCATCTCCCCTTCTCCAATAATAACCTTCGTATACAGCTCTCCTATTATCCAATGAATGCTATGGAATTTAAGAAGAATCTCTCGGTATCAATGATGCATGTATTTGGGTATTTCTGTATCTTATATAAGAAGAGATTTTCCATAGATTCGGATTGTACTCACAATTTTAATGGTCCTGGTTTATGCTTCCTAAGGTTTAATTACTTCTCTCTTTTATCTGCATATACTTTCATTTGTTTTTGTGAATAATTATTATTGTTTAATTATAATTTTTTTTTGTTTTCCTATCATTGATGTTGCATGTTTATTTTCTGTTTCATAACAAGTTGCAAGGAAACTCAGAATTTTAATGGTCCCAGTTTATGGTCTGCAAAACGAATTCCAATCATTCCTAAGGTTTGATTACTCCTTTATTTCATCTACCTATTGGTTCTGTCCATTTTGCAAACAATTTTTATTCTTCAACTATAAAAGTTTTTTTGTTTGCCAATGATTGATATTATATGTTTATTTTCTATTTCATGTTTCATAAAAGTTTTTTTGTTTGCCTATGTTAATCAGGTTTCCCCTGATTGCGTAATAGTATATGATGTAAAAAACTTATTGTCTTGACAAAAGTCGTTTATGTTTTCACAATTTATGTCCTTATTTGCTATGCTTTTTTCCCCCACAGGAGATTGTCATAATATTGGAAAATTTTTTGCCAACGAACTAAGTCTTTAGAACTACTGATTTCCTTACCAAAGGCATAATCATTAGACGGAACATAGTTTTTAATTTTAAGATAATCCAGGAGTATTTTGTAAATATTGAAAAGAAGACAAATCAAATATGAAATTCAAAAGCATAGTCATTAGATGGAAAAAAATTTATAAGTTTAAGATAAGCCAGGAGTATTTTGTAACTCAATGGATAGCATCCATTCCTAAATTAGTTGAATCGTAGTTCAAATCTCACATAATTTTGGTAACCATTCAATTATTTTTTTTAAAAATTGTAAAAAAGATCTATGTTCAGAAAGATTATTTTCTTAATGCATGAAAGCCCCGATTAAATAAATAAATAAATTATTTTAATTCATTAATATCTTGGTCTAATGATAAAAAAATAATCATTATAAAGTAAATAGTATATATTCCAATTATATTGTATTTAAATATTTAATTAATAAAAATGTAACAATAACTTAATTTGTTATATTTGCTAATAACCTTAAATCAAGTGGGTAACTAAACAACTTTTTTCAATTTATTTTATTTTTTTTTTTTTTTTTTTATGTTGGACTATAACATTACAAATCAAGTAATAACTCCACCATTTTTTTCGTAGTTATATTTTAAGTTAGACCATGACATGGTTACATGGTAGTTAATTAGGTTTGCCACGTTGCATTGTAAAAAGTTAGATTTCTTATTTTCTTTCATTTCATTTTGGTCACTTTGAACAAAAACTAACAAGGTTATACTGACTTATACATGACAAGAATTATATCATATCAATTAATAATTCGTGTCACATTGAACAGTAACCCCACAAGTCTTTGATAATTTTTTTTCCAAACTATAAACTATGACAAGAGTCAAATTCGATGGGAAGTTTCACCATTTCACATGATAATAACTTGTATTTATTTTCTTTTTCATTTGTTTGTCACTTTAAACATATAATAATAAGATCACACATAAACATCCATGACTAAACTCATAATGACTAGATATATACTAATTAAAATTGAATACATAATATGTTGAGTGATATGAATGAATCACATTTCTTGTCACTCTTTAATAATTTATCAATATTTGAATATAAATTTGAAGAAAGTAGTGACTCAATTCTGAATCTATCTTAATAGTTGTTTCTAGATTCTTATCATTATATGGTTTAATAAGTAATAATTAATAAGTTTGATCAATTTTCTTCTCTATGTTATGACTTTTTTCCCTTCCTTCTAAGCACGTTCAATTCCTTTATGTTTTACATTGATTTTCGTTTTTGTTGATTCATTGAACTAGTTTGTGTTATATTCTTGGGATCCGAATCATTGCCCACTTTCTAATATTGTGAATCATTAGGGGACTAAAACAGCAATTCAATGAACCTAATTAACCACTAACATTAACTGTAAAGTATTAATATTAATGGATAGAAACAATGAAATTCATTAAGAACCAATTGCAATACAAAATTCTATATGAATTGAACCATTTCACCATCAAATTCATGGATAATCATTTCAAAATTCTTAAACACGTGATTATTATGTATTGTTATTTAATATCATACTATGAACCTTAAAAAATGAGTTTATTATAAATAGTAGTTGAAATGTTATAATGCTATTTCAAACAAAACAACAATATGAAAACTTTAAAAAAAACCTTCCTAATGACATATAGGTTGAAATCTTTTCGAAATTGGGCAAAGATTTGGCAACACTCTTAGGATACCTTAAGTTAAAGTAATTAAAAAAACTATTTCTTCAATCTGTATCTACTTATTCATTTCCCTCTATATAAATAATTCAGTCTATTATTTTAATTTTTTCCTTTGTCTTAATTAGTTGCAAATGCTTCAAGAAGTTAACAGAAAAGAAATTAGTCCTCCAACAAATTGAGCTGACTCCATATTTCAATCATCCAGCTTTACTACATCACAAAGAAAAAAGCTAAATATTTTCATATTATGAAGCAGAAAATCCTTATGTGCTACTAATAGTAGGAAGCTACCAATATTTTTTAAATGAAGAAGACGTTGTAGGAAAAAAAAATAATTGAGAAAAATCTTCCATGTGGCAATTTTATTGCACCTTATATTTATGGAATCATGCTACTTTGTGAGTCAAATAATGAAGGCATTGATAACCTTTTGGAAATTTTAAATGATGAACATGGGAAGCATTGGCTTGTCAAATGCCGAAAAATGCTTCGACTACTTACTGCAGGAACCGGCATGTATAAAATTCCAAACTTTCAAGCATGCCACAAAATTGGAATGGGACATTGGAACCAAGATGAACCTTATCCTTACGGTTATGAAGAATTTGTAGTGACGTGCAAAAGATGCTCAATCGACCTTGAAATGTTTAAGTTGGTGCATAAGCTTCTTTAAGTCTCTTTAATTGTATTTTTTTTTACTCTGATTATAGCATCACTTAAATAATAAGAAGCAATATTCTATTCCATTGTTAATTATTTGTTAAGCTTTACAAAAGTTTTACAACTATGATTTCCTTAATGGTTTGCCAAAATCAATGATTATAGACTATGGAAAATTCAAAGTTGTTAGGTTCTAAGACCTTTAGGTTTAAATGTATTAGAACTCTAATTTTTAATGTTGGCAAACCATGATCAAAATGTTTAAGTCTTGTTTAGATTGCTCAAAGTATGTGTCTCTAATGTAAAGTTGGAATCAAGTTGCTACAAAAGTTACTGTGCAATTCTGTTTGGCTCGATCGATTGAGAATTAAACTCGACCGATCAAAAGTCGTACAAACTGTTTTTCTGCAGAAAATTCCAACTCAACCCAAGTCCTTTTTGCATGTAGGGTTTTATGTTTTGCCCTAGGTATATAAGGGAAAACCCTAGCCATGTTTTTTTAGAGGTTATTGTTGCTGTGTGTGTAAATCTTTTGTGAGATCTAGAAGTGTTTGCCTTCACACATACTTAGGGTTATCAAGGATCAAGACTATGTCAAGAATTTGGTGATCATTCAATTACTAAATTAAGAGCTTAACGATATACAAGCAGGAGTGCTTGTACATGTTGGGAATCCAAGAAGGAAGTAGTTCGTGGACTCAAAGCTGTCACGTGGTTGTGGTAGTAAGTTTCCTACTCAAGGTAGCAATAGGATGTTAGTAGTCTAAGTCGCTATTGTGTAAATTTCAATTTCTTCATAATGGATTTAGTTTTACCTTGAGAATAGCTAGGTTAAATCCTCCTCAGGTTTTTTACCTGTTTGGTTTTCCTGGATCATCATATCATTGTGTTATTTATATTTCCGCTGTTTTGCATGATATAATATATTTATGTTAACCTAGATTTGCATAATTTACCTAAATTAATAACTTGGCTAAATAACTAGGTTAACCTGATTGTGTTAAGGGGTCTAAATTTTGTACAAGTGGTATCAGAACGGGTAACTCTCTAGTTGAAGATCTTTTGATCTTTGAGCTGATCCTTGACCCCAGTTGTTATGGAACACAAACACTCTCTAGTTATTCCTCCTCACTTTGATGGGAGTAATTATGCTTACTGGAAAGTTAGGATGAAAGCATTCCTGAAATCCATTAATGAGAAAGTCTGGAACTCCGTTGAATATAGATGGGAGAAGCCCACTACTCCTGTGAGTGAGTGGCAAACTTATCAGAAAGAAGCAGCTGCTTTCAATAGCAATGCCATGAATGCTATTTTTAATGTTGTTTCTATAAAAGAATTTAAGAGGATCTCGAATGTTGAGGTTGCTCATACTGCTTGGAATATCCTCAAAACTGTGCATGAAAGCACAAAGGCAATTAAAATTAATAAGTTGTAGCAATTAACTGCTAGATTTGAAAGCATCAGGATGTTTGATGATGAATCTTTTGATAAATTCTATGCTAAACTTAATGACATTGTTAATTCTGCATATAATCTGGGTGAAATCTATGATCAACATAAAATTGTTAGAAAGATTCTTAGAGCCTTAACTGAGGACTTTAGACCCACAGTGACTGCCATCACTGAAAGCAAGGATGTGGACTCCATCCCTGTTGATGAACTTGTAGGATCTCTTCAGTCCTATGAGTTAAACCTACCTAAGACTAGCAAATCCAAATCAATGGCTCTTAAGTTTGTTGATGATGTTGATGTAAGTAGATTTGATGATGAGCTCTCTGCTACAGAGATTGCATATCTAACCAAGAACTTTAGACACTTCCTTAGAAATAACAACAGAAGGGCAAGAGGTAAGAACACTGCTGAACCTAGAAATTTTAGGAAGAATGATCCCACTAAGGTTAATAACACTAATAAACCTAAAGAAAAAGTATGTCAACCTTCTAACAATTCTATGGGACAACAATGTTTTGGGTGTCAAGGGTATGGTCATGTTAAATATGAATGTCCTACATACTTGAGGTCTAAGGGTAAGGTTATGGCTATAACCCTTAATGAGAATGAAGTTTCTGATGATGAGTCTGGGTGTGACGAGGATGGAAATTTCATTGCTTTCACTGCTACTACTGTAGTTGATGAAAGTGTTGTTGTTGAGGAGAGCCCTTCTGATGGGGAACTCTTCGAGGATACCAATCTTCAAGAAGCCTACAATAAACTTTGCAAAGTTGCTACAAAGGATGCTATAAATGTTGATCTAGGTTTAAAGAAAATTGCATCTCTTGAGCTTGAAAAGAAAAATTTACTTGTGAATTTGTTTGATGCTAATGAATTGTTGAATAATGTGAAGACTGAGAACATGCTTTTACTTGATAAAATCAAGAATTTGGAACATGATTTATCTATTACTAGAAAACAAACTAATAGGTCTGCTAGTTCCAAACTCGATCAGATGCTGAGTGTTCAAAAGTCTCTGTTAGATAAAATTGGGTTGGGTTTTGTTAAAAACATCCCTGTTTCTAAAACACATTCCACAAACATTGTTCCTTCTTTTGAGCCCCTCAGGTATGAGGTTGTCAAACCTGTAGAAGTCATACCTCCGAGAAAGATCAGGGTTGATCTTTAAGAGTCTAAACCTAAGACTTCTAATCCTTCTAAGGGCAAATTGCATGATAGACCTGCATGGGTTTGTCATTTTTGTGAAAAGTCTAGACACTTTCATCCAAACTGTTTCAAGCTACAAGCTGCTAAGCGAGCAAATAAACCAAAAGTACCAATGCCTCAAGTACAAAATCCTATGGTACTCATTGGTGAGTTGGTAAAGGCTCTAAACCTTTATTCCAATTCTGGAGTTGGAAATCATTCTAATATGAATAAGAACTCCAATGCTCAAGGTGCATCTAAAAAGATTTGGATGCAAAAGGCTCAATCTAAGTGAGTCTTTCTGACATGGTCCTTGTACTTCATTACTCTACTCTTTGTGACCATTTTTTTTTTGTATTTCTTGTTTTTGTTTTCTTTGTTTTTCTAGGATTTGCATTGCATAACATTCATGCATTTCATTCAAGGATGTTTTTGTTTTTTTTTTTTTCATCAAAACAAATTTAAAAAAAAAAAAAAAAAAAAAAAAAAGGAAAAGAAAAGGGAAGCAAAATGTGTTTTGCATTGTTCTTCTTGGATTTGATATCAAGGTTGGCCATATTATCTTTGCATAACATGTTTATGTACCCTGTTTAGCTTGGATGGACTTATTTTATTGCACTTTACTAGTTTGAGCTTTGAAGTACATGTTGTGTGGGAAGATGTTTATAGTTTTTAATCACACGATCTTGATCTTGAAATCACATGTTTTTTATTGTCGGACTTGAACTTCATGAGAAAGGCATAAATAACCATCCCACCACTGTTTATTAGCCAATCATGAACACTTTAGTGCATATCGTAAGATTTTGTGCTCGAAAAAGTGTAGCACATGCACAAAAAGAACATAAGGTGTAGCCTCAGTTGTAATGCTAAAATTGGTGTGTACATTATTGGGCTATAATAAATTCACTATGAAATAAAATTGGTGTGTACATTATCCCGGATAATTCTTAATAAGTTTATGATAAAATAAAATATGTATGTACATTATAAGGCAAATTAAGAAACTTACATGATTGCAAACTTTTATACTAAAAGACGTGAGAGTTATATGATGTAACTCTTTGAGGGATAGTCTCTTTTAATTGTTTGTGATGGATTTTGTAGAAATTGTGCTTAATTACTATGCACATATCACCTCACATGTATATCAAGCTTTTGCTAGTTGCACACACTACACAAATTACTCTTTGCTAAACTTTATACATGATATTGTGTGTGATTTTGGTTTAGCCATCCAAGATTGAAACTTCCTTGAGTCTAAATGCAAATTGCGTTTTGAAGTTTGAGATTTTATGGTAAACTGAGTGAAAACCTAAATTTTTGGGAAATCGGGGCTTAGATCGTGTGTTTTTGAAAAGCATTTCATCTCATACCCATGCATTTTATTTATAAAATTCTTTGCTTTAAGGAGGTTTTCAAAAATCTGTTTTTTCCAGAATTTTGATTGATCGAAATTGTTTTTCAACCAGTCGAAATTGCAATTAAAAAATTGGTTAACCTCTGTCTGTTTCGATCGGTACTCGATCGCTGTTGGATCAATCGAAGGATTTTCAATTGATCGAACCTAATTTTCGACCGATCGAAAATTGCATAGGAAGTTTTTTAAAAGGTTTGAGTTTCACATGTTCTTCACTTTTGAAAAACTTTTTCAAACTCTTCTTTCTCTTTTTCAACCAGTCCAAGAGTCAAAGTCTATTTTTGTCATTTTCCTCAGAATTCTTTGCATGGATTTTGTCTTCTAAGGCCAATATGTTCATTCTACCCTTCCTTTTTCATTTATTTTCTTGTTCCATGCATTAAATCATGCATTTAGAGGGGAATTTCGCACCTAAGGACTTTTGGGGTTTTTGATGATTTAGGCTATTTCTTTTACAATTGATCAATGGGTTTTTGTTGTGAGATATCATATATTTGTTCTTGGTGCTTTAATTTGATTAATTTGAGGATTTGTGAAAATTTTGAAATTCTAGGGCTTGAAGCTACCCAAATTTGGGGTTTTGTTCAATTGAGTTTAATTTCATGAAATAGGCTTGTTGGATTGATTAATTTGATCATATTAATGTGTTCTCTATCTTGTGTAATGATCAATTGGTCAATGTCTTAAAAATTGTACAAGTGGTTTTTCAAAAATTTTGGGGTTTTTGATATAAACTCTTTGCTGAAGCCAATTTTGGGATTTTAAAGTTATATTGAACTTATTCTCACCGCATTAGAGCATGCACCATTTACTTACACTATTCATGCATCATATAGATTTGTTATTTTTATATTATTTTATGCTAACTTGCAGTCTGCCCTTAGTTTTTCTTGTTTTCTCTTTTGGTTCTTTTCTGTGTGTCTATACCTTCCTTAGCACCATGCATAGGAAAACTAGAGCCAATAGGTCATCCTCCTCTTCTTTTGCTCCATCTTTTAAGAGTGAGAGATTCTTGTGTGAGAAACATCAAAAGACCTTTGAGACTTTTAATCTTAAGAGGAACATTTGGGCTGAGAGACGGGTTCTTTTAGATGAGTTAGATCCCGAGATTAGGCGGAACTTTGAGCGTAGATGGTTGGTTGTCCTTGTTAGATATTTCGCACCCCCCTCCGGCTACCTTGATCAGAGAGTTTTACTCAAACCTCTCTATTCACTCCTATGATTCCGGCACTCTTATGAAGAGTTGGATTCATGGTGATGAGTACACCATTACCCCTTCGGTAGTGGCTGATGCTCTTGGGGTGCCTCTTGTTCAGCATCCTGTCTATCCTTATGATGAGTCTCCTCCCCTAGACAACATCATGTCTTACATCACTAGATCTTCTATCTAGTGAGGTTCTGATCTCGGATCACTACTGCTAAGCTCTTTAAGGTTCACTATCTTTTCTTTAGGATTCCTTATCATTCCTTGTGGCCTATATCTCATCTGCACACCATCCCTATTGAGCAATGTGTGTTTCTCTATGCTCTTATTACTGATGCTCCTATCAGTTTTCATCATTTGTTTCTTCGTTCTTTGAACGAGGTTCATCGGAGTAGTTCTACTGCTCACGCTCTTTTCTTCCCTATTTTTATTCATAGGATTCTTCTTCATCTTGGTTTAAAGGAGTTTCCCGCATCTGAGCCTGTTCATATTATTGCTCCTATAAATGTCACCTTTCTTAGGCAGAGGGCTGCTCCATTAAAAGCAAGCTCTAAACGTCCTAGGGTTAAGTTTTTAAGTGTTGTATCTTCTCCTCCTCCCTCCTCTACATGTGATACTTCTGCTGAGGTGTCTAACAATCCTCTTGCTGCTGCTGCTGCTGATGTTCCTCCACCATCTACTTCGGATGATTCGGACATTCAACATATGTTGGAGACTGTCATGACCGTTCAGGCGGCTCATGGTCAGCTTTTGGTGGACATGTTTAATGAGCTTTATGCCTTGCGAGCAGATTTGGAGAGTATTGAACCGCCACCTCCTTTTGATGATGAGTGAGTACCCTTTGGCAATTCGTCACAAAAAGGGGAGTGCATATATGGTGTAGAGAGGAGTTTTTGTAGTTATGGGGAGATTTTTTGTTATTTGGAGCTGTGGAGTTGTTAGATTGTATCTAGGTGCTTCACTTTGTATGTATTTTTTTTGGCTCATGATGTTTGTGTTAGGTTGTCCATGATAGGGAGAGATATTTTGTTTTGTTTATCTATTTCTTGTTTCACATTGTGCTACATTGTTTATTGATCTATATTGATGAGTTTATTCATGATATATGTCTTGTAGTTTAAGTTTATGTGAAATCAAGAAGTTATGTTGTTTTACTTGTATTTTCCACACATGCGTTTATGTGTTTGTTAAGTGTTACAGGAATATACAGGTTGACTCAGTTGTGCTGCTGTCTACACTTGCAACAGATGGATAGTAGTTAGGTTGAATCTGTTATGTTGGGCTTTGTATTTGTAATGAGCTATTTATATGTAAACTTTGAGCATTTTTTATATGTTTGTGTTTTGTCACGAATTGCCAAAGGGGAAGTTTGTTAGGTTCTAAGACCTTTAGATTTAAATGTATTAGAACTCTAATTTGTAATATTGGCAAACCATGATCAAAATGTTTAAGTCTTGTTTAGACTACTCAAAGTATATATCTTTAATGTAAAGTTGGAATCAAGTTGCTGCAGAAGTTACTGTGCAATTTTGCCTGGCTCAATTGATCGAGAATTAGACTCGACCGATTGAAAGTCGTGCAAACTATTTTTTTGCATAAAATTTCAACTCAACCCAAGCCTGTTTTGCGTGTAGGGTTTTATGTTTTGCCTTAGGTATAAAAGGAAAAACCCTAGCCACGTTTTTTTAGAGGTTTTTGTTGCTGTGTGTGTGAATCTTCTGTGAGATCTAGAGGTGTTTGCCTTCACACATGCTTAGGGTTATCAAGGATCAAGACTATGTCAAGAACTTAGTGATCATTCAGTTGCTGAATTAAGAACTTAATGATATACAAGCAAGAGTGCTTGTGCTTGCTAGGAATCTAAGAAGGAAGTAATCCGTAGACTCAGAGCTATCACGTGGTCGTAGTAGTAAGTTTCCTACTTGATGTAGCAATAGGATGTTATTGGTCTAAGTCGCTATTGTGTAAACTTCAATTTCTTTATAGTGGATTCAGTTTTACCTTGAGGATAGCTAGGTTAAATCCTCCCCAGGTTTTTTACCCGTTTGGTTTTCCTGGGTCATCATATCATTGTGTTATTTATATTTCCACTACTTTGCATGATATAATATATTTGTGTTAACCTAGATTTGCATAATTTACCTAAGTTAATAACTTGGCTAAGTAACTAAGTTAATCTGGTTGTGTTAAGGGGTCTAAATATTTTACAAAAGTGTAATCAACCTTATCCGTGTGATTATCAAAAATTTGTAGTTAAATTCAATATATATTTTTAATGTTTTATCTAATTCTTTCATCTTTGTGATAAACCCAAAAGAAAAAAAAGAAATTGTCCAATAGTATCACTACAATTAACCATTTCCCGTGCGGTTATCAATAGTATTTAAATTATATATATAAGAATTATACTATGCATCTTAATGTGTATTTTTAGTATAGCCATGCAATTGTAAAAAAATTACATAATGCAAAGTTTTGTTAATCAAAATTTTCTGGTTAATAATATAAATTTAGACCTAACTAAGTCTTTTAAACATGAATAAATCTACCTAATAATATCCTTACAACATTTTTTTAAAGACTTAACAAAATATAAGAATGAGTATTTATATTATATATATAAGAATTATACTATGCATCTTAATGTGTATATTTTAAGTATATTCATGCAGTTGTAAAAAAATTATATAATGCTAAGTTTTGTTAATGGAATTTTCTGGTTAATAATAAGAATTTAGACTTAACTAAGCCATTTAAACATGAATAAACTCCTGATTAGTAAATAAATAAAAACAAAACCAATAGTATCACTTAAATAATAAAATGCAATATTTTTTTTTCATTGTTTAATTAAATGATATCCATTCCCGTTTAATATTTAAACAAGAATTTAGACTTAACTAAGCCTTTTAAACATGAATAAACTCATGATTAATATAAATAAATAAATAAATAAATAACCAAAACCAATAGTATCACTTAAATAATAAAATGTAGTTTTTTTTCATTATTTTATTAAATTATATCAATTCATATACTAGTACAAATAATACAAACACCCAAAGGCTTAACCACTAAGTAACCATTGTGCCTGGGCTTAAAAAGGGAATTGGACCAAGAAGGTAGAGCCAAGCCTTTGAATCTCATTACAAACTCCGTCAAGTGCAGGAACAAAAAGTGTCATTATGGCCGAAGAAGTATTGTTGTTTGGCACGTGGAGAAGCCCTTTTAGTCGCAGAGTAAAGAAGGCTCTGCAATTGGAAGGAATTGAATACAACTACAATGAAGAGGATAAAAACTGATAGGCCAAGAATGTATTGACCCCTTAGGTAAATTAATCAATTAATTAGCCAAGTAAATTAATTAATTTAATTTAACATGTAATACGCATGGTAGCACAAACAAATCACCAAATAACTAAATACAACAGAAATTAAATTTGACACGGCTAATTTGTTTACGAATAGAGAAAACCACCGAGCCAAAACCCCACCTGGTGAATTTAAGGTCACCACTCCTAAGAATCTACTAATATCAAAACAAGCAGTTACACGTAAAATAAATCTCAATACCTTATACCAACCTACAATTAAACCCTTACCCCAATACACATTTGGACTTGCAATGTAGTGACAATCTCTCCTTTCAATGCACAGCTCCCAGTACGTGACTAACCAATCGATGCGCGGATACCAATACACATCTTATTCTTTTGCACGAATCCTAATACATGACTAACACACCAACTTAAGAAGGATATTGGCTGCAAAATTCTTTAAATCATCCACACGATGAAGATTAAGAAGTTCTTTGGTTACAAAACCCTACGGTGTACAAATGCAATAGCTTCTTCAAGAGAAAGATGAACTAGGGCAAATTGTCTCTGATTACAATTTGAGTGAATAATCCCTTTGCATCAAGTTGCATCCAGTTGTGTCCCCCTAGACTGCCCTTAAAATAATCTTTATATATGTCTAGGGTTGTGAGAAAAGAAACCATATACAAATAACTTGGATATACATGAAAAACATATTTAGAAATCTGATTTTCGTAGTCCTCAATAAATAGGCTATTAGTTAAGCTATTGTCGAGCATCAAGCTAAAAGCTCCTTTTAAACCTCGATAGATAAAACTTGTCGAGTTATCCGTCGAGCTTTAAAATACAACAATTCTTCATTTGATTCATGAACAGATTTGCATGGCTTTAACTCTTTACCTCAACACAAAGTTGCTTAAAGACTTAAACCATCCTAAATCTACCCAAATACAAGTTCATTTTGTCAAAAGATTAGCCAATTCTCAATGGCATATATTCATAACAAATTCCACATATGTCCTAAAAATAACCAACAAGAGCCCTTCCCTCCCCAAATACAACCCAGTTCACAAGAAGGTTCCTGTGCTTGTACATAACAGAAAGCCAGTGGTTGAGTCACTTGTTATTCTCAAATACATTAAGAAGATCAGAAAAAACCACCACATCTTGCCCAACGATCCTTATGAGAGAGCCAACACCCAATTTTGGGCCAAGTTCATAGACAAGAAGGTAAAATATCATTTACTCTTAAACTTCTTCAAATTGTAAATTACCAATAGAAGGTAGGGTGTAAAAAGAGTTCAAGCTCATGACTATCTTCTTTGATACCATGATATATTACCAATTGTTCCAAAAATTTAAATTGTTAGGAAGTTACTAATTTAGTCATTTAACCATTATTCTAATAACATACACAAAGGAGCTAATGATATACCAAGTATTAATTGATTATCTTCTTCTTCTTTTTTAAAGCAGTCGCTAGAGATACAATTTATCAACCTAGAGAAATTGATGTAGGATAGAATCTTCAAATCAATTTATGTAATTAGTTTTTTTTGGTATTTTTATTTAATTTTAGGTTTAGGGCATTTATTTTCTTATTTATAGATACTTTTAATGCTTTTTAGATCAAATTTGGTTCCTGTTATAGTTAGATATTAATTAGGAGTTATTTTAAAATATATTATCTTGTCTATCAAGTTTTATGAAGCCCTTAAATAGGCCCCTAAGTCTATAAAAGTTTTTCAGAGATTATTATCAATAAAGTCCATACTTTTTGTCAAATTCTTTCTCGGGTGGATTCCAAAATATCTCCTTGTGGATTCAATGAACCCCTCATAGATTCGAGGTTTACTAACCAGAAGCTAAGGGTATATTTGGTAACTATTTTTTTCCCTTATTTTCTATTTTCAAAAAAAACTTTCTATTTTTGAGACTATAAAACTTCTTTGGCAACCCAAAATGGGCCGAAAACGAAAATTGTTCTCAAAACTCAAATTGTGAAGGAAACTAAAAACATGCAAAATGCTGTTTTCAGTTTCTAATTTTCAAAAATCAATGACACACCTATTTAATTTAATGAATCTGTCTCGTTTAATGAGCTAGCATTAGAGTTCAAATCCTAGTAACAACATAAATTTTTATTTTCTATTTTTTTTCAAAAAACTATCTTTTTAATTTTAGCTAACCAAAAATGTTTTTTATTTTAAAAATACAAGAAAAAAATTTTATCTTCATATACGCAAAAAGAAGGTTTTGAGAATAGAAAACAAAAATTGTTACCAAACCTAACCTAACTGTTTAGTTTATGTCCATCAAAGAGAGTATTGTATATGTTTTCTTCAGATTTCCGTGACATTAGAAATAGACCACAACTCACACCAGAATTTGATTTTTCTCTCTTTCTTTTTTTAGTGCTTGTCGGTAATATTTAAAGCTTGCTGGAGCCAAGAGAAAGAATAAATGAGCTCAAGGGAGAGACTATTGGACTGCTAGACATTGCTGCAAACATCATAGGCTACTGGCTTGGAGTTTTTGAAGAAGCTTCAGGGGCAACGTTGTTGACAAAGGATAAATTTCCCAAACTTTACAATTGGGTTAATGAGTTTGTGTGCGTCACTGCCATCGAGGAAAATCTACCTCCTAGAGGCAAACATATTGCCCATCTGTGAAATTGCTTAGGGATGGGTAATGCTTCCAAATAGGTGAACTCACACTCGCCACTCACAGTTGGTGCATATTACTACATAATAATTGACGCTTTGTTATCAATCGTGTTCTTATGTACCTTGTAATTTCATGTGATTCGTCTGTAATAGTTTGTGTTTGTTTGAGCCTTTGAGCAGTGTACTCGCTTACACAGGGGCGGAGGCATATGTAACATTGGGAAAACTTTTTTTATGGAAAAGATAGAATTTTGTATTAATAAAGAAACAAAATGTATACAAAAGAAAGGCTCCACTGCAGAGAAGGGAGAAAAAACCCAAGTTTCCTAAGGAGACCCACTGCACTAACAAGGATTCTCTTCGGTTGGACTTGAGCTTTCACAAAATAGAATCTATTGTAAGCATTCCAAATAGCCTAAGAAGTTACTAACCAATGTTCAAGGTCTTGGGGATCCAACTTTTCTATCAAATGTTTAAATAACAGGAAAAAATCTTGGACATCATTTTTTCTTTTCTGTAGCTTGCCTTTGAACAAAGCCCAGACATTAGCGCTAGAGGGCACTCCCACAACAGATGACCAATTGTTTCAGGAAGTTGGCAAGAGTATTTTACAACAAGGGTCAACATTCAGCTTCCTTTTTGTTAGGACATATGTAGTTTAAGTTGTTGACATATATCACTATTTTGTGTAATTGGCTTATCCTTTGATAAAACGTATTTTACTTGTAATTGGATAGATTTAGGATGTGCTTAACGCTTCAAGAAATTGTGTTTCAAGATTAAGTGTTGAAATCATCAAGTCTGTCCAAGAAACAAGCTGAAAAGTGCAAGTTACTAAAACTCGACACCTGGTCTCGACACATGCATCTATCAAGTTTTAGAAGCTGTTTCAGCCTCGAGGCTCGACAGCTTCTCGACAAATCCTCGACACCTCTATCTGTCGAGATTTAAAGAAAACAAATTTTCAGTTCTGTTTTAATTCCAATCCGTGAATGTGTCTTTGGGACTTCTTTTATCCTAACCCTAGACATATAAAAGGATTGTTTTAAGGGCCGTCACACAGAGGCAAGTTGCACAAGCTTTGAGTAATCCTTGTTCATGCAATTTGTGACCTCAGACAAAGTTTATGTCCTATCTCATCTTTTGTGAAGAAGTTGCTGTGTAATGAACACCAAAGAGTTTTGTAACCAAGCATCTTTTTGATCTTCATTGTGTGGATGATTTGAAGAACTTTGCAGCCAACAACTCTCTCTCAAGTTGGTAAATTGAAGTCGCGTACTCAGATCCGTGCAATTGGTTAGTCACGTACTTGGAGCCGTGCATCAAAAGGAGAAACTGTCACTACAGAACAAGTCCAATTGGGTATTGAGGTAAGGGTTCAACTGTAGGTTGGTAAGGTACTCGGATTCCTTGCTTATAATCGCTTGTTGTGATAATAGTGGAGTTTCGGGAGTGGTGACCTTAAATCACCCGGTGGGGTTTTTGCTGTCAGGTTTTCTCCATTCGTAAACAAATCACCGTGTCATTTATTTTTCGCTGCATACTTTAGTTTTTGGTGATTTGTTTGTACTGCCACGTGAATCTGCATGTTAACTTAATTAATTAATAACTCGGCTAATTAATCAATTTAATTAATCACAAAGGGTCAACGCGTTTGTGGCCTATCACTTTTACTCAAGTTATCTCTTATAGGTTGTATATTCGAGCATGCTTTCTAGACGAAAGTTTTTACTTACATTAAGAGACCATAATTTCCGCCATATAGGGCGTTCACCCCCAGCCAAGGAATGTTCGACACCTACTTGCTGCTACAGACAAAGGGCAACTCGATACGTTGCATTTATGATTTTACTAAGAACGTCTATGAGCGGGATTCCTTCCAAACTAGCTGATCTCAAGAACGTAAATTCAATGGTATGGACAAAATCTCCTACCAAGTTGTGTGTGCAAACAAAAGGGAAATCTTTCCAAGATCCCACATATTGATGACTCATCCATAAGCTCACTGACCTACACGGATGGAAGGGGTTCACCATTAAACACTCGGGCGTGTGGCAACCAAGTCTACTCCCTAACATCTATCACTCTGCCATCTCCAACCCTCCATTTAGACCCCACCCGAAGAATCTCCCTTGCTGCCAGAAGGCTTCACCAAACAGAAGATGGATTGGTGCCCAACTCTTCTTCAATACAAGAACATCTCAGGCAATATAGGGCATTGTATACAGTATGCTCTGTAAAATAAGGAGGCAGTATTATGGATCAATCTCCATGCCCGTTTAGCAAGCATAGCAAGGTTGAATGCATGAATATCTCAAAAACCCTTCCCTCCTTTATTTTTAGTGAGCACAGCTTCTTCCAATTAATCCAATAGATCCTTTTCTCGTCCTTTATTTGTCCCCACCAATATTTGGCTAGTATGGAATTTATTGTGTCGCACAAACTCTATGGCATCTTGAAAAGGCTCATTGAGTAGATAAGGATGGCATGAGCTGCAGATTTTATCAACACTTCACAACTAGCTTTATAAATGAACTTCTCCTTCCAACCCATCACTCTTTTCGATATTTTTTCTTGGAGTTCTTTAAAAGTATTTACCTTAGATTTTCTAGTTGGTAATCTAAGGTACTTCTTACAATAGTGGCGGCTCTAGGAATTTTTCTCAAGATGTTCCTTAAGAAGTATAAATTACACAAACTAATAATTTGCTATATTGTTATTTCATTAATTATAAAATTATTAATTGTTGTTTAGCCTAACATAATTTAATTCATTTGTATTTTATAATATATTGGTTAATTAAATTATTAATTATTGTTTATTTGTTGCTTCTCTTAATTAATTATTGGTTAACTAAATTATTGTTTATTAGTTGTACTAGCACACATCCCATGTGCATTTACTTCCCCCAATTCAAATATCTCACCCCGCCCCATAGAAGGAATGGTGTAAACAGAGTTCAATCTCATGACTATTTGATTTGCATTGTTACGGTAATATATTATTGATTATTCTAAAAGTTTAAATTATTAAAAAATAATTAATTCAATTATTTAGCCACTCTTCTAATGACGCACCCAAAGGATTTAATGATAAGCCATGTATTGACTGATTATCTATTTGTGTTTTTTTTTTTTTTTTTTTTTAAGCACTCATTTGAGATGCAATTTTTTTAACCTAGAAAAATAGAATGCAAGTCACGCTAAAATTTGCGTTTTCTCTCTTCTTTTTTTAGTGCTTGCCTGCAATACGTAAAGCTTGCTATTGGGCTATTGGACTGCTAGATATTGCTGCTAACATGATAGGCTACTGGCTTGGAATTTTTGAAGAAGCTTCAGGGGTATTAGAGTTGTTGACAAGGGAGAAATTTCCCAAACTTTTCAATTAGGCTAATGAGTTTGTAAGTGTAAGTGCCATCAAGGAAGTCTACCTCCCAGGGACAATCATGTTGCCTTGCGAAAACGCTTTGGGATGGTTAATGCTTCCAAATAGATGAACTTATACTCGCCACTCACAATTGGTGCATTATTACTGCATAATAATTGACCACTTTGTCATCAATTGGGTTCTTATGTACTTTGTAATTTCTTGTGATTTGTCTGTAAACTATAGTAGAAAGAGTTTGTTTTAGCCTTTGAGAGTTTGAGCCCTGTGCTTGCTTACCCTGTTGCAGTTTTTCTTAAAGTTTTCTCCACTCTTGGTTGTTCTGTCAATAAAAATTATTAAAAGAAGTACTATTAACTAGTCTTCAACAATCAACATCACATATTGAACTTTTCCCTATCATCAATATTTCATCAGATTTTTTTTTTTTTTTTTTTTTGGGTAAAAAGATATTGCATTAAAAAAAACTAAACAACCAAGGTATTTACAGGGCAGCACCTGCTTAAGTACAAACCAGATAAATCAAAGGCGGATTTTCATATGCTTGCGTCTGTTTAAAAATAAAAATAAAAATAAAAATACAACTATTGTTAGAAAAAAATGTTTAAAGAAGTTACCGCTGACCAAATATTTAAAATTAATCAATATCCCTGGACTCTTAAAACAAGAACATATTTGTAAATATGCAACCAGAATTATACATTAATTAATAAAGAAGCCACCATCAAGAGCTTTATAATTTAATGGTTTTCTTAATTCTTCTAATAAAGATAATTTGGGTTCAAATCCTCTTACTTTTTGAAAGGAAAAAATAAAATAAAAATAAAACAAAATATCCACCGATTCACCAATGCATGGCATGAATAGATTCACAATATCATAGACTAGTTACCAATGTCCTTTTTTTTCTTTTAAATTAATGCAAGCTTAAAATTAAATATATATCATACTGCAGTTAATTGAGCATAAAGTAAAATACAAAGAGAGAAATGGAGGATTTCTAGTTCACACATTACTTTGAAAGAATTAACAAAAAACTTGTAGCTATCGTAAGAGAGAAGTAGAGGATTTCTAATTCACACGTTACATTGAAAGACTTATGAAAAACTTTGGCTTTGGCTCCACCAATAGAGCCCAATTTTGTAATTAATGATGTTAAAAATAGCAATATGACTTTTTAGTACCACTAATAATAATGTTATAAGTCGTAGCATCAAGGCCAGCCCTAGGCTTAGTCCAATTCAGCCATTGCCTAGGGGCCCCTTATTAGAGAATGCCCCAAATTTGGGGGCAAATTTTTTGTTTATATATAATTATTTTTGGGAGATATTAAAACATTTTAGTTTACATTTTCTTTCACTATTAAGAAAGTTCAAAGAATTAAGTAATGTTAGAGATAGAAATAAGACAAATTTAAATAAAAATGTCCTACAAATAGACTTGTTACTAATCACAAGTAATTCAAATAGAAAAATGTTAAGAATACTATACATTTTACTACGTAACTTTTATTTATATAATTATTTTTATACAAGAAAAAAATTCTACTCTAACTTAATCTAAGTGTATACGTGTGCGAAACTCTCTTCTAAAGACTTAAATCTCAACCATTGCACCCCACACCCCACAAAAACTTATACTTGATCCCTGCATCAAGGGTGCTTAATGGTCTCTATAACTTTTATAATTTGATGTGATAATTGAAAAAAAAAATCATATTAAAAAGTAATATAAATAGATTTTAAAAATAATTATTATATAAAATACTAATTAAATATTATTTAAGTGATAACCTAAAGGCCCTATTTGAAGATTTCGCCTTAAGCCTGCGAAACACTTGGTCTGGCCCTGCGTAGTATCACTCCATTAAAGATTCCCTAACAAATCTGTGCCACATTTCACCACTAAACATAAATCTAAGAGAGATGCTACGTCCACAACATTTTTACAACATTTTCACAACATAGTTGTTATTGGAAATTACCTAACACTGTATGCCAAATCTCAATCAGACATATCATTTCTCTAAATGTAAACTGCCCAAAAATATTGTGATAAACAGGGAAAAAATATGATAAACGATAAGACAAGGACTTTCTTTATTTTTGGTTGACAAAGATCGGCAAAGAATTTAATCCATAAACCAAAAGACTATTTAACCCATCAGTGTCTTGATTCTTGTGGCAGGTTTAACTTTCAATTCCAAGAACAAATATCTAGATTCTAGAAAGAAAATTATTCAATTACTACGGCGTAGTGCTCATCCGTTCTCTCATATGTATCACGACCAAGTAAGATTCTATATCAGGGACCAAATATGCCACAACCAAGTAAGATTATTCTTCATAATTGACGATAAGGGTAATACATATCCATCCATTTGGTTTTCAATAACAGTCCAAAGAGGAAAGTTATCTTAAATTCAGGAAAACATAAAATGTAACATTGCTCATGCTATTGATCCGTAATAGAATAGATCACTCAAAATCCAAATCCAAATCCAAATCAGTGCTGGCCAACGCTTGAATCCTTGACTATAGTCACAGGGCAAGAAGCATGTGTTATCACATAGTTGCTCACACTCCCCAGAATAATCCTGCTTTCCACAAGACACGATTTCAATACATGCATACACATCTAAGACACATAGAAAAGATAGAATTGTATTCTATGAGAATGAAAGATTAGATCTTTTACCTTTGGATAGTACCGAGTCCCCTGCTTCCCATTACTAGAGAGTCCAGCTTCAGATCTTCAACAGCTTGTAGAAGCTTCTCCCTTGCATCTCCCCAGTACAATTTCGTAACAATGTTCACCTAAAACCACATTCATAACACGCCCCAACCCAAAAAAGGCAAAAATATTAAAGCCATATAGTCGAAATTATCAACAACAGACAATCCCAATAAAGGCAAAGGGGAAAAAATCCATAAAGAAAAATAAAAACCTCTTTCTGTCTCGAAGCAGTGTCAAGCGTATCAAGAACTTCAATATCAGTCTGAACATCGTACTTCTTCATAACCTCGGGTTCTCTGAACTCTGACAAAGGAATAAGAGCTACAAAACAAACCCATATTATAAAAGATCAGATCATATCCAGTACAGAAGATTTAAGTAATTCAATTGAACTTTCAGAAACAAAAACTGTAACAATTAAGAGACATACGAGAGCCAGACTGAGCCCAAAGCTGGCCGCGAGACTCATCGAGTCTGTTGGGATTGTTGTGGATGATGAAAAGGGTGTCACCTTTGTCTGCCAAATTATCTATAGCCCATTTTAGAGCGTTCTTGCTGCTCTTTGAGAAATCCATTGCCACACCTACTTTCCTATCCTTTCCCATTGCTTTCTTTCACTCTTGCTTCTTTCTTTTCCTTTCTTCTTCTTCTCTCTTTTGAAATCAGAAGAAACAGAATAACGCGTTTGGTGTGTGTGAGCGTTACAAAAGATGAAGAAGCCAAAGCCAAGAATCTAAAGCAGAGACAGTGGTTATTGTCTGGTTTTGTTGTCAGGGATTGGTTTTTTTTAATGCTTAATGGTTAAGCAGGTGGTAAAGGGCAATCTTTATATAGAAGACAACAAGATGCAACAATTCCAAATGGGTTCTTGAAAAGAATACGTGTACGCTCCATTGTTGATACGTATAACTAAATCAGGGCCATCCACGTTTGCACGCGTGTCTACTTGATAGTGGGTCCAGATGTTATAGTACACGCTGCCTCACCGTTAATGGTTGCGTGGAAACATTATAATGAGTGCGATGATAATACTTTATTATGGTACCCTCTAGCATTTTCCAGACAATGCGGTAATTATTGTGCTTGGATAATTGGATTTGGTTTTTTGTCTACACGTAGACTGTAGAGTTTGGACGCAAGTGGGAACACTGAGCAGTTCCATGTGACTAGCTGCTCCCCAAATATTCCTCATCTCTAATATATATATATATATATATATATATATATATATATATATGAAAAAGACACACAAATTTTTTCAATTTTTCACATCAACGTAATATTTAAATAAAATTATTATTTTATTTAATCTAAACTTAACAAGAATGAAAACTCTCTAACAAATTCAGCTTAAATTCCAACTCAACCATAGGTAATTTATAAATTTTTCCAATATTAATTGAAATCTTAAATGTGAAGTGGGGTAATCCATTAAATTCTCTGGGAGGCCATGGGACTCTTTACCCGCAAAATTCTCACATATATTCAAATCCATTCAATTCAAGCTTAAATAGTTCCATGAACCATGGAACTGAGAGTTCAGAAGTTGTTAGGAAGATTGAGTCTATCTAAATCCCCGAGCTTATCAGAATGTATATAGACCAACAAGTATCTCTCAACCTCACACACTCAAAGGAAGGAGAAAAAACAATGATATAACATAGAATTGGGTATATTGGGGTCATGACACCAAGCAATAAGAGCAAATCAAGCAAAAAATTGGTGAATGAATCATGAATACTATAAAAGTAATGTAAACTCAAATATATTTTTTTTTAAAACCGAGTAGAGATATGAGCTCTTCTTATATTATTTTCTTCTCCTCTACTTTGTTAAAAAATAAAATTATTTTATGATTTTTCATGTATTTTAAAAAAGTAATTTTGGTACATGAACCACCAAACTCTCTTTAGCCTTTTTTTACAAGATAAAAAAGTTTACAATAATTAAAATTATTCTTATGAATGTAAATTATCTTTCTCTTATATTTCTCTATTGTTTAGTCATATATATTTTGTTTTGTTTCAGTAATTTCTAAATAGTGAATTATTTGATTCTTTAATATTTTTTAGTCTTTTAGAAATTTTAATATCTGAATTTTTGAGTTATTTTTTTGTAGTACCTGAAATTGTTTGACAAATTTTTTATAAGTCATTACACGTTCAATCAAAGGCTTTTTCATCAAATTGTAACACAAATTGAAGTTATACAAGAGTAAATTATCTAATGGTGTAGTTTCTTAATCAATTTAAAATTTTATAAAATTATTTTACTCTCTGTTTTTTTTTATGTAAAATATTTTCTAGAAAATATTTTTACATTTTACCATCTTTGTTTTGCAATAAAATAATTAGTCAAATATAAAATATTTTTAAAGGAAAAAATCAAAGGCAAAAACTGCAAAATATTTTGCGCTTAAAAAATGGGTAAAACATTTTACAATTTCCTTCTCCTCTCTTACACCTAACACTTTATCAGCTTCTACTCTCTTAACTTTCTCAGTTCTTCCTCTCTCCATCTCTCAGCTCTCTCACTCACAAGTCACAAGGCCACAACCCTCTCATCTCCACCCATCTCACATTGTTGCCCACCCACTGACCGACCCCAACCGCCATCATTTGCACTACCAACCTCATCATGTCTCTTCTGCACAAATCCTTCTTCTCTTCTCTTTTGCACTGCCTTGGATCTAACGACGAGCTTAAGTTTTTGGTGGCTACCTGATCTTGCCTCCGCTGGGCTTAGATTTTCAGATTGTGTTCTTTGTTTCTTGGGTTTTCAATCTGAGGTCGTGGGGTTTCTTTTTGGTTGATGGTGGTTGTCTTTTGGCTGGTTTTTCTGATCTGTTTTTTTTTTTTTTTTTTTTCGATCTGGATTTTTGGTTGATGGTGGTTATCATTTGAGTGATCAGTGGTGGTTTGTTGGTGGTTGTTTTTTGAATGATTGGTGGTTGTTTTTCCTTCCGATGTGGAGTTTTTTTGGGGGGGGGGGGCAATGGTGGTCTATGCACCAATTTTTCTTTGTTGAAGGTCTGTACACACTGCACAGGTTTGTGCACCAGTTTTTTTTGTTGAAGGTCTATGCACCCTGCATAGGTTTGTGCACCATTTTTTTTTTTTTTTGTTGAAGGTCTGTGCACCAGATAAGTTTCAAGAAGTATGAAAAAAAAAATATTTTACAGTGAAGCTTACAATTGAAAATGATTTTCACCGTATTTTCATGTTGAAAATAAATCACGGTAAAATGAAAATATTTTACTAAAAATATTTATATTTGTAAATATTTCACTTCGAAACAAATAGAGGTCTATCTCACAAATAGGTAGGTTTTCGTGTATTAGTTATAAAATTAGTTGTAACCTAAGATTACAACCTTACTCAACATCATTAACATTACTACATATTTCAAAAATCTAACCACTAGATTGCATGTTCTTTACTCTCTTGATACACATGTCAAATTTTGTGTTAATCAAATATTATTTACTATACTACCTATAAGATTATATTTTATACATAATTTTAAACTACGAAAACTTGCAATTTAAACAATTTATTAATGACATAATTATTGATTTTTAATTTTTTAGAAAATTTGCAAGCATGGAGGATATAAGAAAAAAATATAATCCAATAATGGATTTATCAAAATTTAATTCCAGTAAAAAGATATTGAGTATGGTTGTAGTCTTAAGCTACAACCAATTTTGTAGCTAAACTTTATCCATAATTAAATTCATCATTGTTATTTTTTTTTAGAGAGTTTCAACCTATGACATCCGCTTCTGATAATAGCTCTTTATTGTCAGACCAAGATACCAACCAATTTTTGGTGTAGGCGGGTATTGAACCACAGATTTCTTATACTGTTGGATAAAAATCTGGTTTTGTATCTCATACAAAACACACAGCGGAAGCAACAAACAAGGATCTATTTCATTCATGATTGACAACATGCACTCTGTAAATTTCAGAATTTAAGAACAAGATAGCGTACCTTGGTATAGAGAATTTCAAAACAAAGATTAGAAACACTTGGGAAAACTTTTAATCTTCACTCCAATTCCACTTTACGCCCAAGATGTGTGGTCTCTCAATCAGTTTTCAAAGGGAGAATGAAAGTGCGTCTCACACTCTTTCTTTTTTCTACGAAAAATCGCGTTAAAAAATTCTGTATGTTTCTCCCTTTATAATTAACTGATTATCTAATTGAGCCGGCCTATTGGGCCTTTCCAATTGGGCTTTAGTGTGTGGCTTGGAATGGGACCAAAAGGGACTAATAAGACACTAGCTCCAATAGGCCTTGAGTTTTTCCGTCAACTCTTGACAAGTCCAAAGTTACCATTAATTATACTTAATACCACTATATAAATATAATTGCACTCTAAGCCTTATTAATAAATTATATCCCAAGACTTTATTTTACACACAACCCCTTCATAAAATATTCGTAGTAATACAAAGTCATAAATATAGACTGCCACTTTGTAAATTACTACATCTTATCCTTGAGTACCTGGTTTAATCCTTTAAAGTTATTCATCATATATTTATGAAATCCAATTTCATAAATATATACTTTAGTAATTTCTTACCAAAGTGGTTAGGCCTAACTCTCTGAATAACCAAACTCATTAAACTTATCTCAAGGGAATATTTTGTATCTCCATTAAGAGACTATGAATTCCATCTTGAGAATATATGTTCCATCAACACTAAATGTGGTTGCCCAACATACTGAGGTTTTGACCGTTACTTTATATCTCACTCCTGATATATCAAAGCAACCTACACCTCATGATCAGGTCCATTATTCTCTCAGGATTAAGAGTTCATGCAAATAGAAGTCGTGAGATTTATTATTCATTTGACAGTCGTTAGAAGAATAATAAATCTCACAGCGGTCCAGTTCAATATGTCTTAACTCTTAAAACATATCAACATATCAACTAGAAGTCACCACTTCCATGATCAAGACAAATCATCTTAGTTGATACGTTATAGTCTTCGCAGATGAAATGCCCAATTTCATCACCGACTACGAACTATAAATTCTGAGTTTACAAAGAACTTATGATTTATATCTTCTGTGACTAAATCACATAAATCACATACTATGCATCTCATGGACTATATGATAATGTCCAAATATTCATGTTACCATTATTTTAGATAAGAAATAAACAACTTTATTAAACACAACATTAAGTCATACATAATGTCATACATAGCATCATACAATAGGATTTAAGGGCATATATCCTAACATGTACAACCATCAGAGATTTTACGAGCTGAGCTAACTGGAACCTACTTCATCATTGTTAAAATTTATGAGAAAATCAGTATTTTATTATAATATTAGAGCAGAAAATCATAAGTTTAAATTTTTTTTCTCGTATATCCCATTTGAATAATTAAATTTAACATTTTTTTATGAACCATGAACATGAATGGCATCTTGTTTATGCCAATCACATAAATACCTATTTGTTAGAGAGAGCTATATTTTGATTCTACCTATCCAACCCAAAAAGTTAGCACTCATTCACTTCACCATACACATAACGTGCATTCTCAATCTATTGTCGATCCAACAATTCCCTACAATCCAAAACAAGAGAAGACAAACTTAGGAATATAATGGTCATGGGCTTTTGATGCATTGTTAGAGCATAGCAGATTGTAGGTTAGTGTCTGCACTTTGACAACCTTGCTTGGGAATGGTAACGACTTGCAAAGTTGCAAGATGTTAAAAGGTAAGAGCATTCTCATCAGGAGTTGCAAAAAAAATTTATTTAGACACATCAAAAAGATTACTTTATTATTTTAACACACCATTTTACAATTTAGTATACATTACATATTCTATTCTTCAATTTTATACATTAAAATAAGGGTTAATTACAGATTGTCCACCTGTGATTCGGTCTAAATTTAAGTTGTCTACCTGTGATTTAGAAATTGTCACTTTACCCACCTAAGGTTAACTCCATTAGACTACCATAACCCACCTGTGATACTTCTATTAGAAAAACACCTTTTTAATATGAAAATAAAACATAAATGAATCAAAAGGTTAGGTTTGAATTTTTTTTGAAAAATGAATGAACAATTGCAATACGCATGAAATTTCCAATTATCTATGCTATCTCCCAAAAATGGCTTTCATAGCCATCTCCTCTCCTCGTCCATCCTTAGTCCTCCAATGTTTCGCACCCATTTCCAAACTGGCTGCCACCACCAGGGGAAAAAAAAAATAAAAACAACCAATGTGGAAATACAACCTAAAGGAGAACTTGCATCCTTGATTTGAAAACGGAAGAGAACAAGAGAGTGCTTTTGGAGAATTGAAGATCAGCCAAGCATGAAGAGTGATGGATATACCCATCTGTTTTCTTTTTCTTTTTCTCTTTCTCTCTCTGGGTAATTTTCAGCTATACTACTCTATCAGCTACTGGCCAAATCCATATCATCGTAGTCCTTTAGATACACTTCCTTGCTCTTTTCACAAAATCAAGAGGCAAACCAAAAGCTTCAAGCAATTCCAAAAACTAAAAATCTCTGCAAAAAGTTTTCCTAAAGTGCGAATCAGGATTATTATCGTTTGGTTCTTTATGGTCTTCATAAAAAAATAAAAATAAAAATTTTGGCTTCCTGCTGTTCGTGGATATACTTATAGTTGTGCCTCTGCCTTTATGTCTAACTCATCTTCCCCTTCTAAGTTTTCTTCAGCTATTTTGAAATTTTTGGTTCAAATATTTATCGATTAACAAAAATCATCTTATCAAACAACTTTCCAAAATGGGAGCCAATATTGTTTGATTTTGTTGCATTCTTGTAATTGTTGCTAGGAGTTTTGAACATGAGTTCCTAATGCTAATCTTACAAAACCCTCACTTTTTTATCTTATTTTTACTCTTTTTTTTTTGGTTTTGGGAAGAGAGAGACATAAAATGAAAGAAAAATAAAAATTTACCCTTGTTTTTAACAGAGGTGGGTTACAGAAGTTAAACGGAATGAATTTCAAGTGGGTAAAGTGACACTTTTCAAACAACGAGTAGGCAATGTGAATTCAAGCCAAACCAAAGGTGTGACACTTTTCAAACATTGAGTAGGCAATGTGAATTCAAGCCAAACCAAAGGTGGGTTTAGTGTAATTACCCCTTAAAATAACATATACAAATATTAAAATAATATTAAAAAAACCAACACTAAAGCATTTGAAACCAACACAGTAGCATTTGAATAAACAAAAAATTAAAAATTTTGCAACATGCTACAATGTAGTTTTATTATGAAACTACACTATAACATGTTGCAAAAAATTTTGAGATTTGGAACATCTCATGAAGCATGGATATTGGTGTTTGGTGTGCCAAATGCCAAAAATTTAGCATTTGACACACCTAATACGGATGCTCTAACACACTAAGAATATTGGACAACCTTTGCAAATATGATACAATTTCGGCAAGTTGCTTAATTGATGGAAATAGGTTGTTGTCAAATCAAATCGACTAAATTTGACACGATTAATAAATAACGATCTAACACAATTAATAAATAAGTAAATTTTGTGTTAACTTGCTTAAATAACAATTAACTAATAATAACCAGTTTCATTATTCATATTGAGATCAGTTAAGTTCCATTATTTTGATTAGGGATGTCCACGGGTTGGGTCGGGTTAGGTTTGGGCTCAACCTGGAACTGACCCGACTCTATGGGGTTGAAGGACGGCGGACCAGCCACCGACTACGAAAAACTACGGGTCAAGTCGGACCGGGCTCGAGCAAACGACAGTTTTTTCCCGACTCGACCGAAAGACATAAAACAAAGATGAAACTTGGTACAAATTTCACAAATCTTAAGAACAAATCTGCAAACCCAAATATCAGTAACCACAAATCCAAAGAACCCAAACAAAAATAGAAAGAAAATACAGAAAACAAAGACAAAATTTGGTACAAATTTCACAAATCTTAAGAACAAATCTACAAACCCAAATATCAGTAACTACAAATCCGGAGAACCTAAACAGAAATCAAGACAAATAATAGCAAATCTGAACTTGTATGAGATGAAAACGAAGAAACAATGAGTGTTACTTGCAGATCGACGATGGTGCGATGAAGGAGATTCATAGCTCGGCGATGGTGCGAAGCTCAACGATGGTGGAGGTTCGAAGATCTAAATATACAGATCGGCGATGGTGCGATGAAGGAGACTCGTAGCTCAACAATGGTGGAGGTTCGAAGATTTAGAGATTCAGATCGGCGATGGTGTTGGCTGTTGAGCGTGAGAGAGATCGAGAGCGTGAGACTCTAAGGCGAGACTGAGAGAGCGAGTCGACAGAGAAACAAACGGTGGGTGAGCTGGTGATTGTCTGAACTAGAGTGAAGAAGTCTGAGCTAGAGTGGAGACTGGAGAAAATAAAACGACAAAGAACTGGGTTATATACACGATCGGATCGAGTGGATCGGGTTTTGGAAGGAAAGATCTACCATCCGACCTGCCGGAATCGGTTTGGGATGGCAGGGACTTGCTGTCGACCGCTAGGTTGTCGGGTCGGGCGATTGTCGGTTCAGGTACGGTCGGTTTATTCGGGTGGGTCGGGTCTGTGGTTTGGTTGGACAGGCCTTATTTTGATATGAACCTATTTAACAATTATAAATATTTTTCATTTTTATACAACATAAATTTAAATTTTATATATAGAATTAAATAATTAAAAGAATTTTAGTGGTTATAAGTAAATTCTTCTATAAAATGGTAGTGTCCTTAAAACATTTTACCTAAAACAAAGAAAAACTTTTGTAAGGACACAATTTTGCATCCAAACCCAAAAAATAAGATTAGGATAGGCCCAAAAAACTCAATACAATGAATTTGTAGAGAGTGGGCTTGAAATCTAAGTTCTAGTGATTTTAAGTAACAAAGATAATGAGCTAGATCCCAACATCATACAGATGGGATAATTTATATAACAAAAATTGTCCTCGAACTCAAGCCAAGGAGACTGGACCCTATATTTCTCTTTCCCAAAGATAGGTTACAGATATTGATCATAATGTCTATAGTGCTTTCCCCCTCCTATTTTTGATCCCTCTTCCTGAATGTCTTCTCCTCCTTTTATATCATCTTTCGTCCTCTCTCCATACTCTACGTATGGATCAGATGACCGGTTTAGATACTTGTCCCATTAACTCATCCCTAAAGTCTTTGAAGGTAACTATAAGGCTGAACCTCGATCCTCAAACATTACTTCTCCATTAATGCAGCAAGAGGTTTAGCTGCAGAACATTTAATACAGTAGTAGCAGCTGTTAAGGACATATTTTATGTAATTGGCTAATCCTTTGACAAAACGCACTTTTCTTGTATGTGGGTAGATCTAAGATGTGTATAATACTTTAAAGAACATGTTGTTCAAGTCTAGTATTAAAGCCATGAAGATTGGATCAAGAAACAAGTGAAGAAAAAGTGTGTACTAAAGCTGGACACCTGCTGGACACCTGCGGATAGCTGCTCAACAGATAGCTATCTATCGAGGTATTTATCGAGGTTTAATGACACTCGACATCTGCTATCTATCGAGGTATCTACCGAGGTTACGGAAATCAGAATTTTTAGATCTGATTTTTGGGCCAGGCTTTTGTATTTGTGTAGGGTTTCTTTTCTCACAACCCTAGACATATATAAGGCTTATTTTAGACACCGTCACTCAAGAGAATACAAAGAGAACATATGAAAAAGATGACCGAAGCCTTATTCTCTAAAAAAGAAGCTACTGTGTCTTTGCGCCTTAGGGTTTTGTAACCAAGTGCTCCTTGATCTTCATTGTTGATAAAGTGAAGAACTTTGCAGCCAACATTCTTCTTCCTCAAGTTAGTGAGTGAGTCACGTACTGAAATTCGTGCAAAAGAGTTAGTCACGTATTGGGATCCGTGCATCAAAGGGCGGCGTTCATATATGGAAGAGTTCAGAGGTTCTGAAGCAGTAGAAGGTTTCTGCTGTGAGTTCATCTACGGGGATTGTAGAGTCTAGGGACAAAGGTTTTGTACTAGATCTGAAACTTCTCTTTACTATAGTGAATTGCTTTTTGGGAAGGTTTCCCCCCAGGTTTTTTACTGTGAAACTGGTTGGTTTCATTGGTTTTCCTGAGTCATCATATCTTGTCTTATTTATTTTTCTGCTGCACTTAGTTTTGACATAATATTGATGTTTGTTTGTTTTAACAAGTTTTATGCATAATAAATCTAAATAATAACTTGGGTTTAAAACTTGTTAATTCAATCAACCGGGGTCTAAATTTCCAACAAGTGGTATCAGAGCGGGTACACTCTGATTAGATTAATTTCCTAACTGTGATCCTTGACCCCCGTTGTCATGGATTGTGGACAATCTCTTTTGATTCCTCCTTTATTTGATGGCACAAATTATGTGTACTGGAAAGTTCGTATGAAAGTGCTTTTGCAAGCTCTAGGTGAACAGGTATGGCAAGCTGTTGAAGTTGGCTGGATTAAGCCAAAGAAAGGGCCAGTGGATTGGGATAATGGAACAATCACAATGGCAAATTTCAACAGTAGAGCCTTGAATGCTTTGTTTTATGGGGTGACCAATGAGGAATTCAAGAAGATATCATCCACGGAAGTTGCCAAGGAAGCATGGACCATTCTTGAGACCCCATATGAAGGTATCAAGGCAGTGAAGACTGTGAAACTTCAAAGACTCACTAGTAGCTTTGAAGAAATAAGGATGGAAGAGGATGAGACCTTTGATGAGTTTTATGCTAAACTCATGGATATTGTGAATTCTGCCTTTAACCTTGGAGAGTATATAGCAGAATCCAAAATTATTAGGAAAATCCTTAGATCCTTACCTGAAAGATTTTATGCCAAAATTACTGTCATTGAAGAAGCAAAGGACATTGATCAAATTCCTTTGACTGAGCTTGTAGGGAACCTTCAAACCTATGAAATGGGATTAGGCTCAATGGGAAAATGTGAAAAGAGTAAAAATTTGGCTCTTAAGGGTATAGAGGAAGAGATGAAGGACTTTGAAGATGAAGATGATGATGATGATGATGATGATGATCTAACCTTCATAACTGATGAAATTATCAAACTTCTTCAATTTAGGAAAAAAGACAAGGGCAAACCTCCTAGGAAATCTAAATCCTCTAGGAAAGGGAAGAATGAGAAGCTCCTCATCCAATGCCATGAGTGCAAGGGTTTTGGTCATATGAGGATAGAGTGCCCAAATTACCTTATGAGGGAAAAGGCCAAGAAGTCAGAAGATAAAGGGTTGGTTGCTACTTGGAGTGACACTGAGAATGACTCTTCTGATGAGTATGTGGATGAATGTAGTCATGTTATGGCCTTTGTTGCCTCAACCAATAAGGTGACTGTGGAGAGTGCTAGTGATAGTGAATATTCTTCTGATGAGGTCTTGTGTACTCAAAAGCCTAGTTCTGATAAGACTGGCTTAGGATATGCTGTCTCCTCCAGCCCCTCCTCTTCCACGGCTTCTGGATCAAGGATTGTCATTGTGTCTTAATTTGAGAAAGGTAATAAAGGTATGAAATCCAAAACTATTTTGGCTAATTCTAAATCCTTTGTTAGACCTCATGTTTGTCACCATTGTGGTGTTTCTGGACACATTCGTCCTAATTGCTTTAAGTTGTATCCTCATAAGCAATTGTCCAAATGGTTACAGGTTTTCTCTCAAGGGCCTACACCTTTGTTTGGAGAGTTATTTAAAGTCTTGAGTTTTTTAACTCAATTTCAAGAGAATCTTAATTCTTCTATGTCCTTTAGTAGACATACTAGGACACGCACATTTTCATCTTTACGGCCAAAGACTCGTGCTGTGTGGGTGAGAAATGAGCCTAAGACTTAATTGTCTTTTATGTTTGTCCTCTGCTTTAATTCTTTCTATATAAAGTAGGACTCTCTTTGCTTGATTTCTTATTTGCTTTTGAAATCATGCTTTCATGCATCTGCATTTCTTTTCTTGCTTTCATGCATATGCATCATTCTTTCATCCTTTCATGAGGTTTGTCTGTTTTTGTTTGATTGTTTAGTTTTTATTTTGTTTTGTTTTTATTTTGTTTTGTTTTCAAAATAAAAAAATGAAAAATTGAAAAATGCAAAAACAGTGTGTTTGTGTAGATTGGTTCCTGTGAACCTTAAAATGGCCATTGAAATAGAGTTTTCTAAATTTTGTATCACCTGTAGCTTAGATGAGCATTCTTCTGCACAACTAAGCAAGTAAGCTTTGTAACTCTTTATTTGTGATGAGTAAGGTTAAGTAATCTCTTGTGCTTAACACTCGTATCACTCTTTTTGACGTGTAGGACTAGAAAATCCTAAGAGAAAGGCATATATAACCATCTCACCACTGTTACCCGCCAATCATGATATGACATCTATATGCTTCGGCATAGCAAAAGTGCAATATCAATGACATCTGTATGTTTCGGCATAGCAAAAGTGCAATGTCAAAAGCTTAACATAATTGGGTATTTCTTTTCTCTCTCTTATATGCCCATGCATGATATGCTTAATAAAAGAAAATATGCAAAGAAATAAAAAGTAAAAAGATTAAAATGCTTTAAAATATGATTGCATGCGTGTTTTCTAGGAGATGTGAGAGTTATAGGATGTACCTCGAAGGTGATAGTCCCCATCAAACAGTTATGATTGTGTATAAGTGAAAGTGATTTTCTTATATCTCAAATCGTTATAACATTGAGACACTTATGCAGTCTTGCGATATTTCCACACACAACACGCAATATTCTTTGCTATTCTTGATACATGTGCAGGTACAATGTGATTTGGCCATCACAAGGTTTACATACATTGATGTATGCTCACTAAACTGTCTTAACTTGTTTTTAAAATAAAAATTGGTTAGACTTGTTTAGTGTATGTGTATGTGTTTTGGATCAAAATGCATGACATTTTTCTTGTTGAGAGATGTTTTTGAGAGGTTAATATGTTGTTTGGATCTTTGGTTGAGTTACATGCTTGATTGCATTCACATTTGTGTTTTTCTCTTCTTGAAAAACTGCTTTTAAGCCATCTCGACACCTCTCGATACCTGGCTTATCTGTCGAGATCTTCAGTTGCATCTTATCGCAATCTCGACACCTCTCGATAACTAGGTGGATCGATCGAGGAAGTTTCTGTCTGCTCGATAGATCCTCGACACCTTCTCAATCCATCGAGGTTGTCTCGATAGCTTCTCGACACCTCCCGATCGATCGAGATATCCTTGCATGCATTTTTTTCTTGTTTTGCATGTATCTCTTATCTTGTCATCCATAGCATCTTGTTTCATTACATTCATACATTTTTATGGATTCTTTGCGCCCCTTTGATCATCCTTAATCATCTTTATGTTTCTCGAGTAAAACTTTATAGCTTCCTATACCCTCTGTCAATCGTGACAAAAAGGGGGAGATATTGGAGAATTTGTGGTTTTTTTTAAGATTCTACAAGTTAAGGGGAGAAATACATGCTCTTGTAAAGGGGAGTTGTGTTTCATCTTGTTAAGGGGAGTATTTACCTCCTTGTTCATGTATCTAGGTCTTGTGATCATTTTTACATACAACATGGTATTTATCAAATGGTATATATATGATGATGTATGTTTTTTTTTTTTTTTACCTATCTCTACATGTGTTGTTTCTTTTCTATCTTTATACACACGTTTCTTTATTTGTATGAAATCTATTATTTCTGCTTCACACAAAAATGCCTTGATGTGTTTTATTTAAAGTGTTTCAGAAATACAGGTTGTCAAAGTCTTCCTTGCCATAAACTCTCTTCTTGCAAAATTTTTCAAGAGTTTGTGTTAGGGTAGATTTTATTGTATTCAACAAGTGAGTATGAGTTGAGTGATTTATGACTTCTCTTATATGTTCATTTGTTTGTTGTGGTTTAGTCACGGATTGCCAAAGGGGGAGATTATTAAAGACATATTTTATGTAGTTGGCTAATCCTTTGACAAAACGCACTTTTCTTGTATGTGGGTAGATCTAAGATGTGTTTAATACTTTAAAGAACATGTTGTTCAAGTCTAGTATTAAAACCATGAAGATTGGACCAAGAAACAAGTGAAGAAAAAGTGTGTACTAAAGCTGGACACCTGTTGGACACCTGCGGATAGCTGCTCGATAGATAGCTATCTATCGAGGTATCTATCGAGGTTTAATGAGGCTTGACACCTGCTATCTATCGAGGTATCATCGAGGTTATGAAAATCAGAATTTTCAGATCTGATTTTTGGGCCAAGCTTTTGTATTTGTGTAGGGTTTCTTTTCTTACAACCCTAGTCATATATAAGGCTTATTTTAGAAGCCGTCACACAAGAGAATACAAGGAGAACATATGAAAAAGGTGACCGAAGCCTTATTCTCTCAAAAAGAAGCTACTGCGTCTTTGCGCCTTAGGATTTTGTAACCAAGTGCTTCTTGATCTTCATTGTAGATGAAGTGAAGAACTTTGCAGCCAACATTCTTCTTCCTCAAGTTGGTGAGTGAGTCACGTACTGGTATTCGTCCAAAGGAGTTAGTCACGTATTGGGATCCGTGCATCAAAGGGTGGCGTTCATATATTGAAGAGTTCAGAGGTTCTAAAGCAGTAGAAGGTTTCTGCTGTGAGTTCATCTACAGGGATTGTAGAGTCTAGGGACAAAGGTTTTGTACTAGATCTGAAACTTCTCTTTACTATAGTGAATTGCTTTTCTGGAAAATTTCCCTCCAGGTTTTTTACTGTGAAACTGGTTGGTTTCATTGGTTTTCTTGGGTCATCATATCTTGTCTTATTTATTTTTCCGCTGCACTTAGTTTTGTCATGACATTGATGTTTGTTTGTTTTAACAAGTTTTATGCATAATAAATCTAATTAATAACTTGGGTTTAAAACTTGTTAATTCTATCAACTGGGGTCTAAATTCCCAATAGCAGCTTTATCTTGGATATCTCATAGCCCTTCTTCTTATCTTGTACACCCACCATGCATATCCTTACTTACAGCATCTCCTAGAACATCGCCTTTGAACGTTGGGCAACCCTTTCCTACCTCGGCTTTATTTAGCCGAGAACAAACTCCTCCTCGGACTAACTTCCAGGATGACCGTGATCAGCTTTTGCCTCTTTATCCATCAACACTGCCTCTTAGATCGATGCTCCCACATCCTTGGACCATTTAGTGTCCTTGGATGGACCATTTAGTGTCCTCCAATCTATCTTCCTCTCTACCACAAAACCCAACTATGTGATAAAATATTTTTTTTTTGTGCATTCTTGCTGTAGTAAACTGCTAGTATTGGCAATTCACTATAGCAAAAAGGCAAAAAAATGCCTTTAAATTGGAGTTTGAGGTTATTTTACCGCTAGCAATACTGATTCTCTAAATATATTATTTCTTGCTTGTCCCTTAAAATTGCTGGGTTGTCAAGAACATATGTAACAGTATAATAAAGGGGGAAGGGGGAACAAAGTGTGCTTTGTGAGTCATGTGACGTATTCATGGTCATAAAAATACAACACAGACAAAAAAAATTGCCAATTCAAAATTTGGTCAAAAATAAGTGAAAATCAGTCAAATTGAAACTGATTTTTTTTTTCTTCAATTTATTTTATTTATTTCAAAAAGTGCATTTTTATTATTATTATGGCTATTATTTTTATTGAGCTTAAATATATTGTTGATCCTTAAAGTTAGTTTCATAAGTGATTTTAGCCATTAAATTTAAAAGTGAACACTTTTAATTTAAAAATTGCACATCATCATCCTAAAATGACTTAAAGTAATCACTTTAAATTTGGTTAGAAATTAAAAACAATCACTTTTTAACTCCAGGGTAAAATTATCACTACTCAATAAGTCAATATAGAAGTACCACTGAATTACAAGATTACTAATTTTTCTATATTATAATTCTTGTCTTTCACCTTAAATAATAATAAAAAATAAATTAAAAAAAAAAAAAGCGATTGCGAATTAAACCAAAATTCTTATGACAATTGATAATTACATTGAGTGGGGACTTTAGATTTTTTTTTTACTTTTGCCTTTTAGTTTTTGGATAAAAGATAGACAGAAATTTTTTTTTTTTTTTTTTGGGTAGAAAATTAGAAATGCATGGACAAGAGTTTCGCAACACAAAACGAGCCTAACTGCCCAGCCCATTCTAAACCTAAAAGAAAAGTGGAAAACCACAATTCGCTCATTGCCAGACACCCCACACATACCTCAAGAACGGCCCACTTACTTTAGGTCCAAGCTAAGGTAGACCCATTATTCATTAAAAGACGTTTGTTTTTTTTGCTCCAGGAAATCATACAATTCATATTTTTCAAACTCCGTTGACCCTGGTTCTGTGAACTTTCTCCTTAGTGCCAAAACTGTACCGAATTGACGAAACCCGTTTGCTACACAGCCCAAACTAGAAATTTGAGTAAGCGAATAAGCGATCAAAAGAATGGGTACTTCTTAAAGATATTAAAGCCGAAAGGGACTTATTTTTTTCAGTATTGTCATCGAAATATGTTGATGGTGAAAAAAAAATCCAATTTCAATACCTTTGTGATTATGGATTATAGATAAATTTGTGAGGGAAAAAAAAAGCAAAAAAAAAGAAAAAAAAGAAAGAATCCACTCTCGAGCAGATTAATTGTGATTAAAAAAATACCAAATTTTGTTGAGAGAAAACTCCCAACGTGCAGATTGGATCATGGTGAAGGGAAAATCAGATTTTTCTATAGAAGAAAATACTAGTCCGCTCAAGAGATTAGTTAAGTTACAATTGGAGTTCTTTATAATCACTTATAAACCCAAGATCAACCTGCTACTAACCCTAAATTCCTGACATCCTAGTCAGGGTTCGCATTATGTTGTAGTGCTTCCAAGCCACAAGGGAATTTTAAATATATCATGTGGCATTTGGTACGGTGGAATCCATATTACTCTTGCCATCCAGTTTCGAATCATTGGGAATATCTTAAGATTCCGAGAAATATGAAATGATAATGTTTGATTTATTCCTAGAAATTTTAAATGAATTATTTATTTTTTCCATTCTATCCTTGGATTTGAATGTAAAATACCAAGTCCTTTAAAAAAAATCTTCCTCTAAATAAATAAAGAAAAATCAAATATAAACTATTAATTATGAAAAATTCATTAAAATTATAGTCTAACATTTCAAAATGACAAATACAATACAAAAATAACTATTTAAATTCTCAAATGATTTTATTCTTAATAATAATTTTTAAAAGAGTTTAATCCATAACAAAACAACCTGACAACTTTTTTTTTCCACATGTGAAGCCTAAATAAAACTTTGTTAAAGAATATATCAACAGAGTTGTCTATCCTGTTTATATTATTTTGACAGGAAAAGATAAAGATAAGGGAAAAGATATTGATGATTTATTTTATATTTTATCTTAATTGCTTAAATGACAAAGAAAAGTGGTTAAAATTGTCAATTTATAAAAAATATAATTTCTTTTAAGCTTAGGAATTTGGATTCCCACCTGTTTTAAAGGGAATCCACATTCTTACTGAGAGGGGTTTAAGGGGGAATCTAGATTCCCCTGGCATCTGATTTCCTAGCGTGATTTGCAACCAAATATGGAAATCTTTAAACATTTCTAGGAATTCTAAAATATTACCCCGTACCAAACACCACATTAGAGTCTTTGGACTCTTCTTTTGATAGTTCCTTTATGATTTTAGTACTAATTAATTAAATAAAATAAATACATTATCCAACTATGCAATTATATATATATACTAGCCTTTCACGCAGTTGTTTAAATGTTCTTCTATTTTTTGAGTAAAATTTAATAATTTGAATCTATTATAATTTGAAATTACTACATTTTCGAATCATAAAATATCTAGGGGTGTAATGAGCGTTATGCGTTTGTAGATGAAATATTTTTTTCATCACACTCCTAGGTATTTTGTAATTGGAAAATGTAATAATCTCAAATTCTAATAGATTCAAATTATTAAATTTTACCCAAAAGATAGAAGAGCTAAACTTTTTACAATCATATCCCCATCCATTTTGAAATGAATAAATCAATATTTAAACAATTTTTTTACTACAACCATTTCGATATTTATTTAAATTATTGATAATATAACAAAATCCACCATTTTGAATAGAGTTAGAACTCTATCATCGATGGAGTTATCCTAACAAGAAGTGTGAGAATCCTACTCCATAACATTCTTTCATACATCTCTCTATAGATGAATACATAGCCATACATACTCCATTTGCTATTGAAGTGGTGTTCCATTATAGACACTTTGGGCAGTTACTTTGTCCATTACATAATCGACCAAACTCAAAGTCACAACCTCAAAAAGAGCAATGATCATTACAAAAAAATTTTGAAACAAACCTAACTGAAAAATAGGAAAAAAAAAATTCATAAAAAAATGACATGAAAAGAAAGCACCAAATATGTACAACTTGAATTTTTATATAGTCAATATTATACAAATAGGAAAAAAAAAAAAAAAACCCCCGCAAAAAAATATATTATAATAATATATCACGTGGAATTTTTTTTTTTTTTTAAATGATAAATTTACTCTATTGGATATGTGCAAATTTGGAATGATATAAGTGTTGATTTCTATTCCTGAGACTGAGAGTATTAAAAGAATGAATTTTGGAAATAAACTGGAAAAGAGACCTAAGAAAGAGATAAATAAGAAGAGAAAAAAAAGGGGGGGGGGTAAGATTAGTTAAAAAAAATTACGAAAAAAAAATACACAAACTAATAAATTAATAATTTTAACATTATCAAAGGAAACAAACTTTTCTAAAATTGGAGATGATAATTAAGTGAGCAAAAAATTGATGAATTCCTGAAATCTATGAAAAGAACCTAAAAAGAAACTTGAAATATATATATATATAGAGAGAGAGAGAGAGAGAGAGAGAGAGAGAGAGAGAGAGAGAGAGAGAGAGAGAGAGAGAGAGTGTGTGTGCTTATATAATGAGAATAAGATAAAGAATAAAAGATATTTTTTTATTAAAAAAAAAGTGAGATTTGGAAGTGGTGAACGTGGGAACTATTTGAACTAAAACTGTTTAGTTTGAATTGTAGGAGCGGGAGATAAGTTTATCTAAAATCAAGGATTTTGAAGCTAAAAACTTGAGTCCTAATTTAAAGGTGAGAGAAAAGGGGATAAGGATAATTGTTAATGCTTTTATTTATTATTATTTTTTAATAAAAAGAATTTTATTAAAATTTCAATAGCAAAATATGGTGTTTGAGGAAATTGAAATTGATTGTATGAGCAGGGAGGGTGGTTTTGGTTTTGGACGTGGAGTGAGAGGGTTTTTTTTTTTTTTTTTTTTTTGGGATAAGGATAAGGAAAAAAAAACCAATTTAACGTGGAGAAAAAAAAAAGATCTTGCAAAAAAGTTTTTTTTTTATGATGGAATAAGGATAATAATTAAAAAAAAAAAAAAGGATAAGAATAAGGGTTTTTTTTCCTATAATAAAAGCAAGGGTTAAAAAAAAAAAAAAAAAAAAAAACAACAACAACAACAACAACAACAACAACAACAACAACAACTTAACGTGAAGGAGAGGGGGAAAAAGGAGATCTTGCAAAAGAGTTTTTTTTTTTAAATGTTGGGAAATTTAAACCCTAGTTAATAGAATTAACAAGTTTTAAATCCAAGTTGTTAATTAGATTTATTATGAATAAACATGTTAAAAACAAATAAACATCAATATCATGTCAAAATCATGCAGCGAAAAAATAAATAAGACAAGATATGACGACCTAGGAAAACCAATAAAACAAACTAGTTTTACAGTAAAAAAAAAAAAAAAAACCTAGGGGGAAATCTTCTCGAAAGCAATTCACTATAGTAAAAAAAAGTTTCAAATCTAGTACAAAATCTTTGTCCATAAACTCTACAATCCCCGTATATAAACTTACAGCAGAAACCTTCTACCACTTCAGAACCTCTGAACTCTTCAATATATGAATGCCACCCTTTTGATACACGGATCCCAGTACGTGACTAACTCCTTTGCACGAATCCCAGTACGTAACTCATTCACCAACTTAAGGAAGAAGAATGTTGGTTGAAAAGTTCTTTATTTCATCAATAATGAAAATCAAGAAGCACTAAATTACAAAACCCTAAGGCGCAAAGACACAATAGCTTTTTTCAGATAGAATAAGACTTCAATCACCTTTTGCATATGTTCTCCTTGTATTATCTTATGTGATGGCATCTAAAGTTAAGCCTTATATATGTCTAGAGTTGTGAGAAAAGAAAGCCTACACATACATGTCAGTAAGTCTAAACAAGTCTAAAGTTAAGCCTTATATATCCCAAACACACACACACACACACTAAACAAATCTAACCGATTTTATATTTCAAAAACAAGTCAAGACTGTTTAGTGAGCATATATTACATATGTAAACCTTGTGATGGCCAAATCACATTGTACCTACACATGTATCAAGAGTAGCAAAGAATATTGTGTGTTGTGTGTGAAAACATCGCAAGATTGCATAAGTGCATCTATGTTATAATGATTTGAGATATAAGAAAATTAATTTAACTCACACACGATCATAACTGCTTGATGGAGACTATCACATTCGAGGTACATCCTATAACTCCCACATCTCCAAGAATACACGCTTGCAATCATGTTTTAAAACATTTTGTTCTTTTTGCTTTTATTTTCTTTGCATATTTTTCTTTTTATTAAGCAAATCATGCATGGGTATATAAAAGAGAAAAGAAATACTCAATTATGTTAAGTTTTTTGACATTACACTTTTACTATGTTGAAACATACGGATGTCATTAATATTGTACTTTTGCTATGCTGAATGATACATATGTCATGTCATGATTGGCAGGTAACAGTAATGAGATAGTTATTTATACCTTTCTCTTAGGATATTCTAGTCTTTCTCATCAAAAACAGTGATACAAGTGTTAAGTACAAGAGATCACTTAACCTTACTCATCATAAACAAAGAGCCACAAAACTCACTTGCTTAGTTGTGCATAGAGATGCTCATCTAAGCTACAAGAGATACAAAATTTAGAAATTTTTGTTTCAATGGTCATTCAAGATGCACAAGCACCAATGTACATAAACACACACTGTTTTTGTATTTTTCTGATTTTTCATTTTTATTTTTTTTATTTTGAAAACAAAACAAAATAAAAACTAAACAACCAAACAAAAACAGAAAAACAACATGAAAACATGAAAGAAATATGCAAATGCAAGAAAACATGATTCCAAAACAGATAAAAAATCAAACAAAGAGAGTCCTACTTTAGATAGAAAGAATTAAAGTAGAGGACAATAGAAAAGACAATTAAGTCTTAAGCTTCTTTTTCACCCATACAGTACGAGTTTTTGGCTGTAAATATGAAAAGACATGTGTACTAATATGTCTACTAAAGGACATAGAAAAATTAAGATTCTCCTGAAATTGAGTTAAAAAACTCAAAACTTTTAATAACTCACCAAGAATAGATACAGATCCTTTAGACAAAGGATGAGACCTATTTGACCCTCGCTTTTGAGGAAATAACTTGAAACAATTAGGCCGAGTGTGACTGGAAGTACCACAATGGTGATAAACATGAGTAGTTTTTAAACAATTATACTTCCTAGAAGGAGGTCTAACCCTGGAGGTTGACAGAGACCTCAACTTAGGACAATTTGGCCTAATATGACCAACAATATGAAAACAATGACAAATGGGGACAAATTCAGAATTTTTATTCAACGTAAGAAGAGTTTTAGACATAGATTTAGAAATTTCAGCGTTAACATTAGATTGTTTGCCTTTGTCTATCCTAGCAATATTAGCCTTTAACTCTTCATTATTGCTTTTAAATAGAGGAATATAAAAAAAAATTTCCTTTGAGTTAGGCTCAACAACAAGTTTGGCACAAGTTAATTTTTCAATTTCAGTTTTAAATTTAACTAATTGCTCTTCCAAACTCTTAATTTTGTCCACCTGAGATGAAATTTGATTTTTAAAATTCTCATTCAAATTATTGGTTTCATCCAATTTTGCAATCAAATCATCTTTTTTAAGCTTGACCTTTTTAAATTTAGCTTTTAATTTTGTAGAGCACTCAAGAGATTTCATACAAAAATTATAAAACTTGCAATAGGCATCTTGAATATTATCAGCATCATTCAATACAAGATCATGCAAATCAAAACAATCAAGAGTTTCCATGCCAACAGGGGTCAATGGATCTCATAACAAAGATTAAACCCTAATCAGAATGTGTCTGCTCTGATACCACTTGTTGGAAAATTTAGACCCTAGTTGATAGAATTAGTAAGTTTTAAATCCAAGTTGTTAATTAGATTTATTATGAATAAACTTGTTAAAAACAAACAAACATCAAAATCATGTCAAAATCATGCAGCAGAAAAATAAATAAGACAAGATATGATGACCTAAAAAAACCAATGAAACAAACTAGTTTCACAAGTAAAAAAACCCTAAGGGGAAACTTTCCCAAAAGGCAATTCACTATAGTAAAGAGAAGTTTCGAATCTAGTACAAAACTTTTGTCCCTAGACTCTACAATCCCCGTAGATGAACTTACAACAGAAACCTTCTACCGCTTTAGAACCTCTGAACTCCTTTGCACAAATCTCAGTGTGTGACACTCACCAACTTGAGAAAGAAGAATGATGGCTACAAAGTTCTTCACTTCATCAACAATGATGATCAAGAAGCACTTGGTTATAAAATCTTAAGGCGCAAAGACGCAGTAACTTCTTTCAGAGAGAATAAGATTTCGTCACCTTTTGCATGTATTCTCCTTGTATTCTCTTATATGACGACCTCTAAAAATAAGCCTTATATATGTCTAAGATTGTGAGAAAAGAAACTCTATACATAGATGTCAACATGGGCCGAAAATCAAATCTGAAAATATGAATTTCGTAAAGCTCGATAGATACAGCTGTCGAACTAGCTGTTGAAACCTCGATATATAGCTATCTGTCGAGCAGTTATCGAGTTTTAATGAATTAGCACTTCTTCACTTGTTTTTTGGACAGATTTACATGGCTTTAATACTGGACTTGAACTCTTCTTCCTTGAAGTATTAAACACATTCTAGATCTACTTAAATACAAGTAAAGTGCGTTTTGTCAAAATATTAGCCAATACATAAAATGTTGACATATGTTCTCAACAATCAATCACATATGTCCTAGCAAAAAAGATAAAAAGAAGAAGAGGAGAATTGGTTGGCGTATGTTAATAGGAGTGATTATAGCAAATTTGAATTTTAGTAGTGGTTTAGTGGATGTGAAGTTATTCTGTAGTGGGTTGTTCAAAAGTTAAAAATATAATTTTACTTGATTGTCCTCCAATTTTGTCTAGGTGTAGGGGTAGTTTGGAACAAAAAAAAAATTTAGTGCAAGTGTAGGAGTATTTTGAAGCTTTTTTTTTTTAGTGGTCGTAGCAACAAAAAAAATCTGTGTTTTTTTTATTTTATATATATAATTTTTATATTGATAATTTAATTTATAAGTGTATATTTATACTAATATTTATGAGGCTTTCTCAATTTGAGATCCTCATTTTTTTAGTTCAAAAATACCCTTATACACCTATATTTAAGTAGAGACAAAATTAAAGGATAATCTAGTAAAAATACAACTTTAACTTCCACTAAAACATGGTCTAAAAAATAGGGTCAGTCTGTTATTTATTTTCAAATTGCTTTATCCACTTATAATTAAATTCTCAAAATAAAATTTATATATATAAAATAAAAACACAGGTTTTTTTTTGTTTGCTACAAAATAGGACCACAAAGCCCAACGTTTTCACTTTTCTTTTACCCTTATCTATACTGCTATTTAAAGGGTTTCTCCTGTTTGAATTCCTCAATTTAGATACCTAAAATATCTTCAAACTCATTTTTTTCTAAGGCTTAAATTATAGGGTTAGACATGTAAAATTAGTAATTTAAAAACTTCTAATTTTTAGCTAAATTAAAAGAAGAAAAACACTTTTTTTCTCCCACCTTCACATTTCTCTCCTAATTTTTAGTTAAATTAAAAAAGAAATACATTTTTTTTCTCCCACCTCTACATTTCTCTCTCATGTTAGTTTTCAAAATTTTTTTTTTTTTGGATAACTTTTCACTTTTTATTTATTTTTTATTGAAGGATTTTCAACTTTTTTAATTAACAAAATCATTTTCCCCTTTTTTTTAACCAATTAGATTTACCATGTTTCACTCCAAAAAAATTGCTTTTAATTTGCCAACCACGCTTTCCACTTATCTATACTATTATCTATATTATTATTTAAGGGGTTTCCTCTATTTGAATTCCTCATATTTTAGTTCAAAAATGCTCCTATACCCCTATGATTAAGTGGAGATAAAATTAAAGGACAATAAGGTAAAAATGCAACACTAACTCCCACTAAAACATTACCTAAAAAATAAAGCCACTCTTCAGTTAATTTTCAAATTACTTTATCTATTTAAAAATTATATTTTCAAAATCAAAATTATATATATAAAATAAAATAAAAACAAATTTTTTTCTACAAAATAAGACCACTAAAAATAATAATAAAAAGCCTCATTGCACGTAGATTCTGCCATGTAGATTTTTTCTCATGGGATAGAAGTATATTTTTTAGTTAAGTAGCCACATAATTGAATTTTAAGAGATGAACCTAAGGTAATGTAACTAAATTTTGTCCATATATATATATATATATATATATATTGACAAAAGTCTCTCTTATCTTTTTATACTATTATTTAAGAGGCTTCCCTTGTTTGGATCGGATTTTTTTTGTTCCAAAATATCCTTACACCCCTAAGTTTAAGTAGAGACAAAACTAAAAGATAATCTGGTAAAAATACATGTCTAACTTGTACTAAAACATTACCTACAAAATAGGAACACTCTTCCACTATCCCACTTCTTTAAAATAATTATATGTTTATTGTTTTTTTTTTTTAAAATAGAAAAATAATTTAAACAACCCACTGCTGTTTTTTTCCTTAAAAAGAACAACCCATGTTTATCCAAAAACAAAACTAAATATCAAAAAAAAAAAATTAAACTAAATAGATATAAGCACTTTTATTTTGATAAGTAGATACATTTTTAGCTCCCACTAAAATGTTGTCTACAAAACAGAACCACTCTCTTGATAGTTCTCAAAATAAAAATTATATATACAATAAAAAACATAGCTTTTTTTTTCTACTACCACTAAAAAAAAAAAAAAACAAAGAACATTGCCCAAAAAATAAGACCACTATCCTATAAATTATTAAAATTACTTTATCCACTTATAAATTAGATTTTCAAAATAAAAATTATATATATAAAATAAAATAAAAAACACAATTTTTTTTTCTACAAAATAAGACCACTAAAAAAAAACTTCATCTCTTCTTAATTTTCAAATCACTTTATCCATTAAATTGCACGCGTTTTGCGCATGTGATGAAACTAGTGTACAACTACTAAACTCAATTTTTTTTTCTTTTTACAACAAATTGTAAACCAAATTCATTCTAAAATATATTTTTCATTAGTTCCTTTTCAGTTTTGCAGTTCATACTTTCTCCACTAGCCACTGTTGATAAGTTATTATGCAATTATATCGCAAAATAAATGCACTTTCTTCTCTAATAATTTTTTTTTATATAAAAAAACTACATTTTCTTCTGATCTCTTTTTTATCTAGTAACTATTCTGTTTTTACATGGAGAGAAGAAGAGGCTGCCAAAAAGAGATTTGGCCAATGGGGAGAGAAAGCAGATCTTGGCCATTCTTCTTTTCTATCGCCACTATAGAGTCTAGATATCCGTTTGGATATAACTGAAAACTGAAAATACTGTAACAAAATAATTTTTAAATATGTGAATAATGCTACGGGATCCATTTTTAATGAAAAAGTGCATGAACAACACGTGAACAGTGTCTTCAGTGGGTGAACAATAACTTTTGTTCCCTTAAAAGCTGAAATGTTGCAGCAGGAAAAAAAAAAAGGCTGAAACGCAATTTCACAAAACGTGGACGCGTTCATCCTTATCCAAACATTACTTAGATGTAGAACCATTCTGAATCCACTTATCTACTTGACTTTGGTAATTGGTAGTGTCCTCCCACCAAACAGCCTTTTTTTTTTTTGGTCTCTTTAGAGCCTGTTTGGTAGATGTATTTAAAAACTGAAAATTATTGTTTGAAAATATTTGTGGAAATACGTGTGGGTGAAAAAGTGCGTGGGAATGCGTGAAATGCTGTTTAAAAACTGAAAATTGTTGTTTGAAAAGAGTTGCCAAACACCTCCTTAATATCTATTTTCTTTTAATTTTGAGGTACTGGTTCTTCTTCTTTTTTTCTCTTTTTTTTTTTTTAATAAATATTTTCTCCATCCTTAGGACATTTCTGATCATATTAGTAGTTTTAAATGCACAATTTTTGTGAGAAAAAGTGTAAACCTCAAATTGAGATAAGTAAAAAATATATGATACTAAATCAAAAAAAGAAGAGCCTCATCGCACGCGAGAAGCACGTGTGATGAGGCTAGTATCTATTTAGTAGTTTAGGTTTTTTTTTTTTATATGACTGTTAGTAGTTTTTTTTTTTTTTTTTTTTTGATATTTTGTTTTGTTTTTAGATAAACTTAAAGTTTTTTTTATAGGAAAAAACAGTGTGAGTTGTTTAACTTATTATTCTATTTAAAAAAAAAAACAATAAACATATAATTACTTTGAAAAAATGGGTTAGTAGAAGTGTGTTCCTATTTTGTAGGCAATGTTTTAGTGCAAGTTAGACATGTATTTTTATCAGACTATCTTTTAGTTTTGTCTCTACTTAAACCTAGGGATTTAAAAGTATTTTGGAAAAAAAAAATCCAATCCAAACAAAAGAAGTCCCTTAAATAGTAATATAGATAGATAGATAAACAAATTACAACTCATAAAAACCAAAACTGGGGATCACAACACATAAAAACTCAAATGTCAATAACAAAATATAGAGAGAAAGATTAGAGTACCTACTCTTAGAATTCTACTTTAAGTGGTGGCATTCTTTTATCAAGCCTTCTTTTCTTTTCTTTTCTTCTTCTTCTTCTTTTTTTTTTTTTTTTTTAACTTTTTGTTTTGATAACAGTCCTCTCTAGCTCTTTAATGTATCAAGTTTTTTTTTTTTTTTTTTTTTTTTTGAATTAGCATTAAAGATTGGTTGTGAGGATAAGGATGGTCAGACATAAGATGAAATTGTAACTCCAAGGCTGCTAAGTGCTAACTGGTTGATGATAATGAGGAGTTTAAACTTTAAATTTTTACCTGAGTGGGTTTGTACGTGAGAGTGGGTTTTTTTTTTTTTTTTTTTTTAAATACAATGTAACCAAACGTGTATCTATTTAGTTTTTTTATTTTTGGGATAAACTTGAGGATTTTTTTAAAAAACTTTTTGGTAGGAAGAAAAACGTGGGATGATTTTTTAAAAAAAGGATAAAAAAACAATAGCAACTGGGGGTTGTTTAATTATTTCTTTTTTAAATAAACTTATGGTTGTTTTGAAAAAGTGGGTTAGTGGAAAAGTGTTTCTATTTTGTAGGCAATGTTTTAGTGCAAGATAGACATGTATTTTAACAAAACTATCATTTAGTTTTGTCTCTACTTAAACCTAAGTTTGTAGGGGTATTTTGGAACAAAAAAGATCTGGCCCAAATAGGGAAAGTTCCTTAAATTGTAGTATAGATATGAGATGGAACAGAGAGGCTGCGCCTGGTCCCCTTGGCCCAAAAAAATAAATTAGCTATATTTTGAGTTTTTATAACTGGGCCCTCACTTCCAAAATCTTAGCCCCCTCTCCTATGATTATCAGCCCTAGTCAGCCAAGCCCAACCCAAAAGAAATTAAAACCCATCAACCATTTTAGGTTTTTAACCCATGCCCCACGGTTACCAACCTTCAACACTTCAACTCTGCTTCTTATAGGCCTGTTTGGCATGTTAGTTTTAACACAATAACTCACATTTTCAATCAACATTATACACTTTTTCACACACTTTTTCACCCACTCATATATCAAAAATACTCAAACAACATTACTCAAACTCCTCTACCAAATAGGACTTAATTTTTTTTGTTATTTTCTTTTACTTTTTAAGTTTTGTGAGCTTCACGTGACTAGCCTAACTAGTATTTAGATTTTAAGTGAAGCTCAAATTTTTCTGTTGACTTTTAAGCCTTCTACCCTCCTCCACTACACTGTATCACCTAGATTTTTTTTTTCCTATTAGCTTATGCCTTTTTCTTCTTTCATTATATAGATACATTTTAATCACATTATTGTTGGGAAATTATCTCAAATTCCAATTGTGACTTGGAAAGTTAATTAGGTTTTCTAGTTGAAGAAGGAAAAATTAATTTGGATTTTCTTGTTGTATAAGGAAAGACTATTCCTTGGTGTGGAAAGAAGTCTATTCATTGTTAAAGATGTAATGTATTCCTAGTTCAAGAGGGAATAGCAAATGAGTCTTATAAAGAGATAATACTACAAAGAATTTGATAGCTTTGACCCAAGGGTCCTCCCTATAGGGAGAGGAAAAATGGAGCATGAAACCAAGAGAGAGAAAATGGATTTTCACTTGAGAGGAACATAAGAGGAATGAGAGAGTAAGGTATTGCTGCCTTCGAGAAGATACAAAAAGAGTATGTGCAAGAGCGAAAAAAGAGGAAGCAGCACAAGAAAAAAAAAAGGAAAAAAAAAAAGAAAAAAAGAAAAAGAAAGAAAGCAGGTAAGAGGGAGCCGCTTAGAGAAAAAGAAGACAGCCAAGAGAGAGCTGTGCGTGAAGAATAAAATAAAAATGAGAGAGCAAAATGTTGCCGCCTTTGAAAGAGATAATTAGTATGTGTGTGAGAGTAAAGAAGAATAAGAGAGATTTTTCTTTACCCATAAGACATACACAAGAATTATTGTAATTGATTTGATAATAGTGAAATTATTCGGAATTTGTCCTAAGGTTTTTCCCTTCAAAAAGAAAGTGTTTTCGATGTAAATTTTGTGTTCTTGTGTGTGATTGTTATTTCGAATTGCTAATATTTGTGATAATATTATTTAGAACCCAACAATTATATTCTTAAAAATTCATTGTTAATTTAATAATATTTGTATTAAACAAGAACGAAACTACGCTTGGACCAGGGGGCAATGGCCCCCACCCCCCCCCCCCCCACCCCCGGCCCAATGAGAAAAAGAAAAATATATAATATATAAAGCTTGTTTTTTTATTTTCATGCTCCATTTTTATTCAATACTTCCATGCTTTCACAACAAGTACACTTTCTTTATTCAAATTTTCAAAGGGGCACACACACACACACACACACACACACACACATATATATATATATGTATGTATGTATATATTCTTTTATAAGTTGCTTGGATAAAAAACATAGTTGTCTTTGGGTTATAACAAATTTTTTAAGCATTTGGGTTTGAGTGTATCTCACCCCCCTCATTCGAAATCCTAGCTCCGTCCCTGCTATTAAATATATATTTTAGGCTTAAAATTGACATAGTAATTGAAATGTGGACTTATAATTTTAAGATCCTTAATAATTTATATGGGTTTTAATCAATATCATACTTACTTATATATATATATATATATATATATATACACCCAAAATGGAATGCCAAAATAGATTAGTACCAAGATATTCAGGGGCCGTTTGGCAACGTTGTTCTAGTAACGCTATTTGTATTTTTTTTAAATACATGTGGATAAAAATGTGTGTAAAATACGTATAATGTTGTTTAAAAACTGAAAACATATGTTTAAATATATGTACCAAACAGACCCTCAATTCTAATGAATAACTCGAAATGGAATCTGAAACGGTATTCATAACATTGCTTATAATGCTATTACTAATATTTTTTAAATTAGATAAATTTATAATTGAAAATTAGTAAATTCCACGTTGCTAATTCATAAGACAATATTTTTTTTCCACCTGTACTCTTAAAATCCTGGAATTATTGTATGCTTGCATGTCTACCACAATCAAACAATAACAACCAGCAAGATTTTATCTCTCCATTAGAAATTAACTAATTTTTTAAGTACTAATTCAAGATTATCTGACGCATGCATGTATATGCATGGTATGATCATGGATCAACCATTTGAATATCAATAAAACAGTAATTTGGGCATTATAGGAAGAGATCAATTTTTTTGAAATTTCACTATAACCATGTGAGATTTTGAATTTATATATGGCTAGGGTTATTTATGAAATTTTACAAATGTAAAATTATCATTTTAACCCTAGAGCTTAGAAAGTAAAAAATGATATATAAAATTAAATTAACTAAAAAAATTGTATGAAGGGTTGCAAAAGGCCTGTATACAATGATTTAAACCATAAAATTTTAGTTAGGAAATGCATCTTTCTCACACACGGTGTTAATTGATATTCAATTAATTGTAGGTCCAAACTATAAGAGAAGTTTCGGTCAAAAAAGAAAAAAACTATAAGAGAAGTTTGCATAAAGATAATAGGTTGAAAGTCTAGAACGCTAGTGTGGTGTTCGGCCACCAGCACTCCAATGCTAAGTTAGGCTTCTTGTTTTTTTTTTTTTAGTGAAATAATAATTCACTCAAAAATGTATAACATTATAACCTTTTTTTCCTAGCTAGGTTGGTTCCTTTTAAAAGTTGTTGACACTATTATCCCCTTTGGACCATTTCTTCATGTGATAATGAGGGTTGTTTAGGATTTGTAAATATTGGCGTGTAATCTGGATGTGTGATGGCTTAAGTTACGTTCTCAAGTCTCAAAGTGGGAATTATTAACCGATTATCTACCTGACTAACGAAATATATATTTGAAATTCTCTCATTTTTATCTGATCCTCCCCTCCCCCTGGGAATATGCTTGTTATGTGGAGCAAGAGTTTACTAAATTGGACATTAAGTAGAGAGCAGGTTTTAGCTTGATGCCGAGCAAGGTAGACCATTCTATGCTCTGCTCAACCTATCTCTATCATTAACTTGGCTCTGTCTCTGCCGTTTATCCTCAAAAAAAAAAAAAAAAAAACCTTTGCACTGTCTTCTGTCTACCTCTATCATGTAGCATGACTTTTAATAAAATAAAAGGTAAAAATAGTATGGAGGAATTTTTTTTTATTTTTTTTAAACGTTTATATATTTTTTAATTGCTAAAATTTGGGCCAAGCTTGGCCTACTCGATTTGCCCATTATGGGCATAACCTCCATAGCCCCATTTAATGGGCTTTACTACAATACAAATAGTGGGTTACAAAAAGAGTTTAACGCCTCCTTTGTGTAACTAATGCTAAAAACGAAGAAGAAACTCTTCATCTCCACCGTTCTCATGCACTTTAGGTTCTCTCTAGCAAAATGTTTGAATCCTGGATTTTTTGTGCCATACTTGTCTAGTAAAACAAGCACCACTATAAAGCAACAAGTATATAGGTTACGAAGACATGGATTCCAACAATAAAAAGGCCAGGGAATGGTAAATTTTATGAACAAAATGATGATAGGACTGTGATTTGGTGACGAACTTTGACAAGGGGTAGGACCTAGCATATGATTGATGATTTTATTTTTGATAGGATATGATTAACGATTTCATAAACACTTTGAACAGAGAATTTGACAGATTGAAACGACAAAATAGCTTTAGAAAAATTAGATGGGGTTTAGTCTGGTTTCCACTAGAAAAGAGAGACACTGGCAGCAATGGAAGGGTATGGTGGTTTTGGGTTTTAGTCAAAGAATTAGCTGCCAATTAATAAAGGGAGACAGATGGTCAAATATTTTTCGAAAAAGAATATACCAAACTCTTCCGTAGACAGCGAGACACTAGCTCCGTCGAAAAGGCAAACGACAATCTTAAAATCTTAAATATTATTTTTATGACGCAAAACCCATACTTCACCGCTAATCAAGGGGACATGTTCCTCGATATTCTCACACCCATGCTTCCTTTCCCTTCCAAAATATATATTTATGAGAAACATGAGATTTCATTCAAATGAAAAGGACATACAACAGAGAGGTAAAAATCAATATTACAGACAGAGATCATCAAGAATCAGGTGCTTAATAGGACCTGGGATTGATCTTTTCCAAACCTGAGAAACACCAGAATTCCTAGCTACACTTGCAAGGTTGTGTGCAACTCTGTTACCCTCCCTTTTCAAATGCTGAAAAGTACACCAGCTGAAGGAGAAAGAAATAAAATATTTGTTTTTTGAGATCAACCTTTACCATCCTTCTAATTCCCCATTACCATTAAGTATATACTTGTTCAAGTTCTCAATCGATTCGCTTCTAAATTCACCTGGTTTTGTACACGCGCCACCACGTTACACTCACTCCTGTAAATTTTTTTGTTAATTAGTATAAGACTTATTCTCATTGATAAAAGATTGATTTTGGGATTAATTTATCTATTTGTTGGTCTAAGAGATGGCCAATTATGTAACCCCTAACTTATATAAGTCTTTATATTTATATATATATATATATATATATATATATACATTATTTTATTTTATTAGGGTTAATTGATACGGTCATAAAATCAAAGATGTCGTCATTAAGGACTTATCTTGTAAATGTAAACTTACAAACTAAACCATGTAAGTGATGTAATTCATTCATATTTCCTCTCTCTTTCTCAATTCATGCTTTTGCAATCTTTGAACTATTTTTCTAATTTCCTTTAATTCCAACGCTCATTAAATTTGTCTTGATTCTAATTTGTAAATCATGTATTCATTAATAATAAATAAAGAAAATTAATATTCTTTCTAAAATGTTCTCCATTCTATATTAAGTGGTGATAAATCTTTTGAACAATTTACAAAAATAGAAATCTTTTAATCAGAGTCATGTTTATTTTTCTAAATATAAATATAGAGTTGGGAAGTAAATTTTCATTAATTCAAAAATAAAAATAAAACATTTATTTTGAGCAAAGGATAGTACTTTTGTAATTTGCAAGTTATCTTAATTACCACTTACTAGAGTCACCTCCTCAATGGTTTTTTTTTTTTTATAGACACTACCTCAGTGTTATGAAGCAGTAACACTGCAATACCTCTTAAAATTAGGGTTCTACTATCATTACTTTAACTATTCACCAAAGTTCCCTTAATATTTCTATCTCAGATTTACTATCTTATCACCTAATCAATTAAAAAAAAGTTAAATTATTAATTTGGTCCCTCAAGTATTAAGTGTGTCAAATTAGTTCCTCAATTTTTCACCACCAGTGGGTGTGGTACAACTAGTAAGTGACTACTGAGACTTCACCACATCTTAAGTTCGAGTTCTTATGAAGACCGTAATTACAATTTCTAGTAAGTCCTAGAAATCGATAGAGCCTAGGGTGTGTGTGAGTTCGGGGTCTCTGAGCTCCAATTTGAGTTGGTGATACCTATGGGCATACTCAAATGTACTGTGAGGCGTAGGACAATGATTGCCACACACGAATCCCTTTATTTTTCTTTCTCCCAAAAAAAAAAAAAAGTTCCTCAATTTTACAAAGCCAAGTCATTATCATCATTGGATTCTCTATTCCTTGAAATTTTTAATAGTTGGAATTGATTTGATTTGAAATATTTTACCCTTTCTATAATAAGCTTTTAACATGTGCTCCATTTATCACATAAATCTATATATATATATATATATATATATATATAAAAGGACAAAACTTAGATACAATACATTAGGTACCTCTTTTAAAATTCAGTTATCTGTCTTATTAAAATAATTTAGCTAGCGAACACCTTCTCTTTCTCTATTTATATTAACTATACCCCTCCCTCATCTCACTGTCACCTCAAACTTGAAGATCACTCAACCACCGGATCTCCATGGTTGCTATCAAGGCCGGCCATAGCAGGTCGCTATTAGCTACTCCCATGGTCTCTTTTGGGTTTGTTCTTCTCACTGAATTCTAGCTAAGCCCCCAAGGCTGAAAGCCTAATACCCACGAGCTCTGCCACCATCGGAAGCACACCAGTGATGTAGTGGCCGCGAATCGTCCTCCTCCTCCTCCTCCTCTCTTTCTTTTTTTGTTCTTTAGTTTCCTTTAGTTTATATTATCTCGTCTCCTCGTTTGATTTTATGTGGGTTTAAGGATTGGGTGTGTTTTGGTTGTTAGAACATGATGGTTTTGGTTGGATTCCAAAAATGGGGTTTTTGGGTACGGTCATTCATAGATCCATGACTACAAGAAATTGGTCATTGTTCGTCCAAGTTCTCTACTTCTCTAACTTTGTCCCTAGTCGCAGACAAGAAGCAACAAACCTTTAGTTGACAACACAATGCACATAATTCGTTCTTCTAAAATCTTGATTTCTCTAAAAATTTAGAAGTTTGAGAGATTCTAAAGCTGAAGAGGTTGGGTTTTCTTATGGGTTCTCTAACATCTTGGGGAAACTGGGAAAAAAAAAAAAAAAGTGAAAAGAAAGAGACAGATAAACAGACTATGTTAACACCGTTAGTTGAGTTATTTAGTGAGACAAGTGGTTAAATTTTAAAAGGGGTACCTAAGGTACTGTATTTAAATTTTGCTATATATATTAATAGGTAAAACTTAGAGAAAGTTCAATTAAAATTTGAAATTAGAATCCAATTTTGCGTTATGTGTCTAAATTTATATGGGGATCACACCATAATTATCCATGTAAATTTGTGCCACGTGTCCACTTAAGTTTTTAAATCTTTATGCTAAGTGAGTTAATGAATATAAAATACTAATAATCTAATATTAATGAACTATAAAATAAAAAAAATAAAAAAATAAAACCAATCACAATACTCAATAAAAATCACCACACAACAAAAATCATTGCACAATCTATCTTATTAAAAATAAAAATAAAAATTATCATAAGTAGTACTAAATTTAGGTAAGAATTTTAATATGTGACTAATTTCGTGTACTATTTTTTAAAAATAATTTGATTAATTATCTATATTTTAATGATAAAAATTTTGTCTAATTTTAAATGTATCTATACGTATGCATGTGCTATATGCTTTTTTTTTAAAACTAATTATTTATATTTTTATAATAAATATTGTGTTTGATTGTAAATGCATCCATGCATTTGCATAAGGGTTTTTTTTTTTTTTTTTTATATATATACAAGATAGGATTTCTACTTTATCTTAATCTAAGTGCATAGGTTACATGTTAGTTTTAATAATAATAAACAAAAATGAGATTCAAGGTATGTTTGGATACCATGTTAGTTTTAATAATAATAAACAAAAATGAGATTCAGGGTATGTTTAGATACCGCTTATTGCTGAAAATTGAAAACTGAAATCACTGTAGCAAAATAAATTTTAAATGTGTAAATAGTATCATGGGACTTAGTTTTAAAGTTTTTTTTTTTTTTTTTTTAAAAAGTACTTGCGAGTCCTGTAAACAGTACACAGAACCCACCATTGTTTCAGCTAAACGTTGAAACGCACATTTTTCTTGCGTTTCAAACGCACACTCAATGTTGAAATTGATTTGATTTTAATAGTTGAGTGATTAAAGTGACACAATTAATGTTTACAAGTTTAAATTGTGGGACAAATAGGTTAAGGGGATGGGAACATATCACCTGCAATGGGTTAATATGCAATTCAAAAAATGTAGCCACCAATAATAAAGTGAAAAAATCATTTAAAATTTTGTCACTCCAACTTCATAATTTGAGCTATCACATAAAGCACCCCAACACGTTTCACCCCTCACTTATAGAGAATATTCTTACAATTGCGTCCTCAAAAACTCATGTGATTAGTTTTAATTAATCAGACAAATTAAATAGCATTTAGGTAGGATTCCAATTTTGATTTGGATATGAAGAAGAGAAATTTCCAAATAAAATATAACTATTTCCTGATCTAATATTAAAGAAGAAAATTTGAGATTTTTTAGGAAGAAGGTTTCTTTAGCCTTAGCTGCAGGACCACAGGGGCAGTCATGGCCTTAAGGGCATGCACGTGGACATGCCATGTCCTTTTTATACATATATATGTATTATAACTCAAATCAAGAATTATATAAACTGTCACTTTCATAAAATGTGAATTCCAAAGAATAAAAGTTTTATATATACGTATTATCCAAGGTGGTTGTATGCAACTGCAGTAAAAAATAGTAAAATACCCATCCACCTGAGCTCATGACCATCATGTACAAATAAATATGGTGACAATTTTATGTGGCCTAATCCAAATACCTTTAAACCTTGACTTGTTCACCAAGCTCTAATGATGGGAAATTGTTCCCCACTACCAATTCTGCAGTGTGTAATGGTATTATTCTTAATGCACGCACTGTATGCTCTAGTTAACATATATTCAATGGACAAAAAATTGATAATTGTGCTTGGCAGAAAATAACCATAATATCATGTCTATTTATATTTGGTTTGATACAATTGATATATAAAATTCTAGCTTTTTAAAGTATTGTGTGGTGGCCCTTTATCAAATGTAAATTCTTACACGCCAGCATTGTACTTGGTTTTGAAAAAATGGTATATTCAGTATACACACTGATGAAGCCAAATTCGTCAATAAGTGTAGTCGTCCAGATGGTTTCGGGATTACCAGCAAGACGAGAAGAAAGTAAACCAGATAGGTCACCGATGTGGTGCCAGCCAATAAACCTCCAATGACAAAGTTAAATGCAAAGAGAGAGAGCAATGTTTGAGTGTAAGTGATGATAGGTGTGAAGATTGTGCTTTTGTTCTAGGTCTGATGTGGTTTATATATGCCTTTGCGTTTCTAGTCGTTGGGGGCCTTTAATGGTGGCTTAACTACTTGCTTGGGTAATGCCTATGGTGATATAATGCTGTGAACTGAATGTCTCTAAGCCGTTATGTCCGTTGCTTCGTCCAACCGTAACGGCTTCTGCATTGAATATCTTATTTATGAAGATTTGGTTGTCCACTACATTATGTGGACGAAGAGAATTTCGCAACTCATCACACACTATTTCTTATATTTGGTTAGAAAGAAATGAAAAAGGGAGGAAAAAGGAAAATGGAATCCTCTATTATTTTCCTGAAAGAGAAAGATAAATCAATTCGGTAAATTTTCGTATTAGTGTGAGTATGTGAAATACATAATATGTCTTCTTATCCATCCTAATTAACCAAACATATTTTTTATCTTCTCTTTCATTTTTTTTTTTTTTTTTGCTTTCCATTCCCATATATATATATATATATATATATATTAAGAAAATCACATTATGCATATATATACTTTCTATATTTCACAAGAGCGCTGCAAAAATTATTCTGCATTCTTAATATATATATACACGTGGATGGAGTCTGCAAATGGAGAGGATCATCCTCACCACTCGGGAATTGAAAAAGAAAAGAAGAAAACAGAATAAATAAAACAATTGCAAGAGAAACAATTGCACGATCGTGTTCATTCTTTCTATTGATTTCAATTTTTTTTTTAATCTTTTTTTTTTCTTTTTGTATTTGTTAATACAGATACTACAAGGTTTGACTCTAAGTGCACCTTTATTTTCCATCTCTCTAAATTGGAGACTCCAATCCATCTCTTCCATCCCTCCATGGGTCTTTTGTCAGGAGATTGATGGACCGATTCTCCCTTTTTTTGTCTTTACCTTCTTAGTTATATATCATCTTACTTATCAAAAAAAAAAAAAAAAAGTGCACCTTTATTTTCCCCTCCCATTTTCGCTTTTATTCTCTGATGGTTTCCTTTTGATTGCATGCACCGCCCACAACTGTCGATACTCCACTTTTACAACCTTTTATTTAATCACCTTGCGTGGCTAAAATTGTAAACCAAAATGTCATTTAATTATCCTCAGCCATTTGTTGAAGTCTTGAACAAATGCCTCGGGTCTTGAGTAGGGGTGTCAATTCGGGTTAGCGTGTCGGGTTCGTGTCGTGTCGAGGTAGGGGTATTCTACTAAATGACTCAACCCTAACCCGACCCATTTAATAATCGTGTCAGGATCCTTCAACCCTAACCCGACCTGTTAATAAGGCGGGTTGACCTGACCCAACCCATTTAACACGCTTAATAAACGAGTCGTGTTGGGTTGACACGAATGTAACACAACCCATTTCAACTTGCATAATATTAAATATAACATCCATCAAGAAATAATTTTTTTTTTACATCCCACAAAGCAGTGCATACACTTCAAGTCTTCAACCCACATTCAAAATAATATAGTTCAACAAAAATATAACATTCATCTAGAAATAAGTTCTTTACACTCCAAAAGAAGTGCAACACTTCAACCCAAATTCAAAATAACATAGTATACGGATCCAAGGAAATTAACACATGTTTATAAGATGGCCAACAAGCATAATCTCAAGTTGTCTTATTATCATTCAAAGAAACTAAAACAAGTGGGCCATATCATGCAATCAAGAAAAACACAAGGCACATGGGTTCAAACTTCAAAGTTTATTGTACAAAAGCTGAAAAGCATTATGCAGAAAAAAATAAACACATTAGAGAGAATGAGAGATACTCGGCTGCAAAGTTTACACTTGAGTATGAGAATTGGTGTGTGAAGAAAAGTACGGTTGAAATAAAAAGAAATTAGATATTTATAAGAAGGTTTAGAGGTTTAGGGTTTGTAGGGTTTAGAGATTTAGGGTTTATAAAGTTTTAATTTTCAATTATATCCCTTGTAAATTTTTGTAATTTCTCACTTTTCTTTTTAAATTTAAAATATATGTTAGATATAAAAAGAATTTGACAAATCTAAAATAAAATAAATATTTATTTGTTATATGAGTTAAGCGGGTTATGTTAAGCGGGTCATTTCGGGTTTGACCCAAATAAATTGGCGTGTCAAACGTGTCTATTGCGGGTTACACAGGTTGACCCGCTTATGACACGTTTCTTATCGTGTCGTTTTCGGGTCAACCCGTTTATGACCCAAACCCATTAAAGCCCAACCCTAACCCGAAAAAACCCGTGTCGGGTTCGTGTCGTGTTCACGGATTGGGTCGAACATTGACACCCCTAGTCTTGAGTCATGACTCTTGTTAATTAAAGTTGTTTATTTCAGGAAAAAACTATTGAAAGCTGTTCAGGTAAAGTTTTAATATACTTTTTTTTTTTTTTTGTGAGAATCTTAATATACATATACATATTGAGGTATCACTTTTATAATAAATATAAATATAAACCTATATATTTGTTCACAACTTATATCAAGAACTCATTTTTATAGTTTCCAATCCATCGAGATGTAATCATTTGTACCATCCGAAGTAAAACCTAAGAGTTTAGCCAAAAAAATAAAACTCCTTAGGCATATTACGTAACATTTTATTCCCTAACATTTATAAATTTATGCCTTGGATTAATTAGCATCCATAGCATGTGAAGGTACGGAACCTTTAGAGTTCGTTTTGGCAAGAATTTGGACTAAAAACAGTAACATGAGGGAACATTTTCAGATAAGATCAAACAATTCGGCAAAAAATAAAATTATAGAGATATATATCAAACAAAAATCAATGAATCATTACGGTGTTTCAAACAAACCACCTAAGAGTATCTCTTATTCGGGTCCTACAAAAGGAATTTCGGTGATGAAAAAAAAAAAAAACTAGGAGGAGAGGAACACGAGGTCAGGTACAGTACATGTAAGCTTACCAACTTTGTTAACACTTAACACAGCTAGCTTCGTAAAGCAAAAAAGAAAAGAGAAAAAGAAAGTAACTAGATAAGTAGATACACAGCGATAAAGCAAGGAAGATGATGGTACCGTATAATGCTAGCAACCTTAACGTTCACTCAAAAAGAAAACCCAAATAATTATTATGCTAACACTAACACTAACACTAACACATTCAGTCATTCATATCACACTCACTACTAGTCACTCCCCAAGAGACCCACTTGCCCTTCTGGACGCCACTGAGTTTACCACCACTCACGGCTTCAATTATAAAACCCACAATATTATCTGTCTCTCAAATTATCCTTCTGTCTCGTCATAAACATCCCATAAACAGAGGATATTCAATTCTTTTGATTGTGTATTTTGGTTAGTTCAGCTGGTAAAATTTTTTATATTCAAATAAGAGGTTTAAGTATCAATACGTATACCAAAAAATAAAAATTGTCTTAATCTGATAATAAAAAAGAATCATTAAGAGCAGACCCTAAAAGTTGAACCTATTTTTCAAAATTAAAAAGAATATTCATCTTTGGGTTTTTTTTTTTTGGTATTTTTAATTAATTTTCATTAAAAAAACTAAACAAGAAAATTTAAAACTACATACGGATTAGCATCAAAAAATAAAAATAATATCTTGATCTGATGATAAAAGAAATTATTAAGAGTGGATCTAAAAATTAAAACTATCTATCAAACTTAAAAAAGGATATTCATTTTTGGGTTTTTTTTTTGGGTATTTTTAATTAATTTTCATGAAGGAACTAAACAAGAATATTTAATACCACGCGCGGGGATGAGATCTAAGATAAAAAGGTGCGATCTTGTGTTCTCAAGTGTTGATAAGGTGAGTGTTACAAGACATTCATTGGTCCACTTTGTCCGCTGGTCTACCAAGTTTGTTGCGCCTATTGCGTCCCACGGAATGTGGATAAACATACGTTTAAAGTTGGCCTACGAGTGACCAAGCCTAACCAGAAAGTAAAAGCTTTGTCCAATCAAAAATAATATAAGATAAAATAAAAGCTTTGTCACCGTTTAGGTGCAAAATCTTGGGGATAAAATCCTCTAGCTAAATGGTAGCATGGTACTATGATTTTTTTGTTCCATTTGAGAGAGAGAGAGAGAGAGATTTTTTGAGAAACAAACACACAAAAAAGAGGAAAATGAAGATTTTCTTGATCGTCAATGTTATGGCATGTTTTGACTTGGAGATAAATGGAGTGGATTATTTTATGAGGACAAAATATATATATATATATATATCATTTTAAATAAATAAAAACTTAGAAACTAATACTATCATTTTAATGAAATAGTTATTTATCTATGATTATTTTGATATTTTACAAATTGTATAAGGCGACCATAAAATCAAGTGATTAATTTGTAAAAAAAAAAAAAAAAAAAAAAAAAACATGTCTAATAAAATGTTATCAAGGGGTGTAATACTAACACCACTAAAAGTTATATTAAGTGTAGATTGAAAAACCAACCATTTTTCCCTTTTTTTCCCTTATGTCCTAAAAGATATCATTTTTATTTTTAGTTTTCATATATTAATAATTTTCTATGTGAAAATTTTGTCCCCTTTAATTCTCATTTGAACTAAGAATCAATTGGTCTTTTTATTTTTTGTATGATTTTTTATGGGATTTTTTTTTGGTACGATGTTAATTGATGCTAATCTATTTTTATATAACCCTAATTCAATCCAATTAAATAGATTAAAAAATAAAACAATAACCTAACCCCCCTAATAAAATGGGTTAATCCAACAAATGTCGACATTTACACTTGTCGATGCACGTGTGTGATATAGTGGTCATTAAGTATATGTTTGGTACTAGTTATTTTTTCTAACTTTTCTTTTCTATTCTTTATAGGATATTTTTAAAACTTTTTTGTTAATAAATTATTTAAAAAAATAGTTACGTTAACGGATGCCTTAGAGTAATTATTAATAAACTATAATAAAAAAATTTTGACACCACTTTCATGGTCAACATCATTCATTATTTTATCATACTCCCAATAAAATAGTTCTAAAAATAGTTCATAAACCAATGCCCTGATAAAATATTTCTAAAAAATTATAACTAGAAAAAAAATGATGATTTATCAATAGAGTTTGAGGAATATTTGTGTTAGTATTATGGAAATGAACTCGCAAAGGAATTACACAAATGAGAGGCTTAAAGTAGGCAAGTGTGGCAACCGTGACTCAAAGGAGCAAGATTCATTTTATTTTTAATATAATTTTCCAATACTAATTTCTATTTCTTTTTTTATTTGTGATAGATAAATATATGTGGTAGAATTAAAATCTATGTTGTCCACTCTATGAATCATTAGGCTAAAGCACTAGTTGATTTTGGGTGATGTGGGATTTGATTCTCAAATCTCTTATTCGATAATAATAGACTTTACAAGTTAAGCTAACTGGAAAACCCACTCCTAATACCAAATTTTAAGATAGATATTCAATTGTAAATATTGTCTAACTGACCCAAGAGGCTTACATGGAGTTATCACTTAACTTAATGTCATGGGAATTTTTTTTTTTTTTTTTTTTGAATCTCATCAAATAAACTTCAATGATATATAAATGAAACAAAAAATGTTTGAACATAAAAATTACATGACTTTGATTACAATCTAATTAAATGAAGTACAAATTTTTATTTCATATCTACAATTTAATGAAAATACCATATAAAAAATTATGTCGAACAAAACATAATTTACAATCCTTAGACTAAGTTTATAGGCTAACTTACAAAGTAAGAAGGTGTTACACAACCATCCCACTTGATCCAAATACCAATTTATAGGGTACAATTAATGATCAATATAAGTAATCTACTCAATCTATCACACAAAACAAAAGAAGAAAGTAAAAGTAAAATGAAGCACGCAACATCTACCTGTATAAATGAATCAAGCCGATCATGAACAACTCGGATTCGGCTCGATAAAAAGCTTGTTCATGTTTGTTCGTTTATAAATAAGGCAAGCTTAAGCCTTAGTTTTAGGCTCGTTTAATAAACAAGCCGAGTCCAAGCAAAAAAAATTATTCATGAACAAGCTCATGAGCTATTAAGCTTGATACACAACAATTCAAATATAGATTCATTTATAAGTTTATATGTGTTAGCTAAATATACACATTACACATCTCTTAATAATGACATAGCCAACATGAGACCACTACCTATATTCCCTTAATTTTTTCCTTCCCTTTAAACTGATCAGGAACCACTTTAGACTATAGTTACATTTAAAATTAAATAATTAATTAAGTATGCCACATATGATCCTTCTCTATCAATCATCTAAAGTAAAGTTATGAAATATGTTAGTATCTTTTCATTCATAATAGTTACAAACAAGTATTTTTCTAGTCCTTCGCTGTCTAACGTGAATTTAAAGATCGAATTTTGAACAACTGCTGAAGCTGTAGACAAGCAATGATGAATGAATGAATTTAATTAAGTAAATTATTAATTTGAATAATAGCTAATCATAAGTAAGACTAGATGCATGATAAAATGAGTGTGCTATTTTCTTTTTCTTTTTTTCTTAATTTTAGAGATTTAAGCATTTAATAATATAATTTTTTTTAGATCTCAAGCTCAAAAACTTGACCTGAGCTCGAGTTTGAACTTGATATTAAGCTCGAGTTTGGCTTTACTCATTAATCAAGTCAAGCCAAGCCAAGCTCAAGGTTTTTGGCTTTTCCACGAGCTCAAGCTCAAATATTATTTTTAGGCTTATCACAAGCTCAAGCCAAGCTCGACCTTTTGATTTTTTCTAACGAGCCAATCTTGAATGCACTACTCGATAAAGCTCGGCTCGTTTACAACCCTATACCCGTGCATGGGGATCACCTAAATGTATATATGAATATGAAAGAAGAGTAAACTGTATACAAGTCTGCTACATGACTGGGGATATTTTATGGATATTCCTAAAGAAGTAGTTCTAACTTCTAACCTCAATTATAGAAAATTTCACATTTCAACTAATAATTAATTATTTCACATGAAAATTCTTATCTTGTATAAGCAAGATGCAAAATTCTAACCTAGATGACATGTTAGTTGTATGCAAGAACGGAAATCAAAGTTTACTTTATTTCTCTTATTTATTTCATGCTATGCAATATTAAGTAACTTGTCAAAGTTTTCTATGATGATGCAAGAACATTCATATTTTATGTAGACTAATTTTATGATTATTGATGATGCTCAAAATCTTCAGTAAGCTACACGGTCCGTACGTGCTCCTAATGACGTACCTGCACAACACAAAAGATGAACACCTAGGAAAGGGCACCGGTGTAGTACCGGCCAAACACCTTCTGACGGTCAAGTTAGAGAAATCTCTTGTTCACAACTCTAAAGTGCTAGAGCTGAGGTGAATTGCATGTACCTTGCTTTGATAGGGTTGTGGGGTATTTATAGTAACGTTGGGCCGAAATTCATGCCTTGGTCAAGAAGTTCTTTTCCTTTTAGGAGAGTAATTCTTGGATTTTACGTATCTCCTAGAATCCTTGTCCTTATAGGAGTCTCCTTATTTTTAGACGTGTCGTGCAAGTATCCTTGTTGTATGTGTGTTGGCCAAGTAGGGTTATGAACGGGACCTATATGCATTTCTTCAACTCGTCTCGTCAGCTCAGAGTCGTCAACACATAAGGTCGTCTATGGGTGGGTTAGGACCGTCAGCCAAATGGTCCGTAGCATGATGGTTGTCAGATTGTAGGGTCGTCAGCTATTAAGGTCGTCAGTCACCCCTCGTTAAGGGCAAAATCCAGTCGGCGAACGGGATTCGTTATTTTAGAGTTATCTTACAAAATTACCCTTATCAGCTGCCCCCTACTCTATAACCCCGTCATCTTTCTCTTGACGGGTTATGGAGTACACACTTTTAAGGAAGTCACCTCCTCGTAACCCATTCCCCATTAAATGTTCGGACACGTGCCCTTAACTGACTTGTTCTCCATTTAAGAAGAGCGCGTCACTTCGTCTTCCATGCCCTTTTTCTCTATATATATATATATATCTTGCCCCTCTCCCCATTTTAATCTTTCCAACATTTGGTGATTTCTGAGAGACAGAGCGTCAAGTTTACTACTCTTATTCGTCCACTTGCTAGCTTCGTCAACCTCGAAGTCATCAACCTTTCGGGACCGTTAGCCTCGTTCAAAAGACCTCTTACTCGTAAGTTTCTCTCCTTTTATCCAGTCTCCTTTTATTTTTATTCTTTAGGCATTTCCCTTTGGTGAGGTCGTCAACCTAGGTTCTTAGAATATACCCGTTGTTTGTAGGAAGTCAGATGTCGAGTGAGCAATCGTCGATCCACGAGGGAGCGGGTTATAACGAGGTCTTCCCATCAGGTCAGGAGCCCGAGGAGGGCTTGTCTTGTTCGTCAGAGAGGGAAACGTCAGCCCACTCTTCTGACGAAGAGGAAAGAACTGGTAGAGGTGGTGACGTGTGCGAGGATGGAGATGGGGAGAAACCTGGTGACGGGGTTGAAGACGATAGTGACGAGACGTCCTTAGAAAGTACCTCAAGTGCTTCTTTTGATGATCGTCCCTTCATTCTTCCTCAAGAGTTGTCCGTCAACAAGTTCTTACCAACGATGACGGAGAACGTTTTTAGAAATTTGTGGGCCCGTTACCAAATGCCAGCCGATATCCTAATTCGTCTTTCCGAGGAGGGTGAGAGATGTTATTCGGGACGGACTGCAGACGTGGGCATGTATGATGCCATGTTTGCTGCGGGATTAAGGCTACCGCTGACGGCCTTATATCGTCAACTAGCAAACTTTTTGGGCATATCCGTCACTCAAATTGCTCCTAACGCCTAAAGAACCTTTATTGGCGCCGAGATCTTGTGGGGCCGTCTAAGCGGTGGGCATCGTCAGCTAACCCTGGACGAGTTTTTCTGGTGTTACAGGCCCCAGCATATATCCTCGTCAAAAGGGATATATCATTTTTCTGCGAGGAAAAAGGAGTTGAAATTGGTCTCCGATATGCCTGACTCCAATAGAAAGTGGAAGGGTAAATATTTCTTTGTGGAGGGGACAAATTGGGTATGCCGTCCAGAGGAGTGGAAATCAATGCCAAATGGCTTTTTTGACAACACTTGGGCATACGTCCGGGATTTAGGTTGACCCTGTCAGTTTTCTTTACTTCGTTAATGTCTAATTCCTAACCCCATCTATTTTCTCTTTCAGCAAACGTTCGTCCACGTGTGACGAAGAAGCAGGATGACTTTATCCGTAGGGTAACATCCATTCCTTTGGAGGAGAGAAAGTGTAGGGATTTGATTACCCTCGACACTTTACATTTGTATTGTGGGGGCCCAGAGCTGACGGAGGAAGCTCGATTACTGAACGATCTCTCTCGTCGCCGTAAGCATCTCCTAATGACCCCCGTCAATTTTCTTATATTGCTTTCTTCCCTTAACTTTTATTTCTTGACAGAAATGGAATCGGCCAAGCAAAGGATTCGTGCTGCCGCCACCACCAAGAAGAAAGAGGAGGAGGCAAAGGCCAGAGGGGAGGCGACGCCGTCATCAATTCCCAAGCCGATCAAGGTGGGCTCCAAAAGGAAAGCTGACGAGAGGGATAATTGTTCTGGGAAGAAAGTGGTCCCTTCTCCTGGGGTTAAGCCCTCCTAGAAGCTGTCGCCACCAAGAGCTTCTCATGGGGCCGACAAGGGCCTGATGACGGCGTCAGGTGCCATCAGTCCTGACCCTGCTCGTCACCTCCATACCCACAAGGACTATGCTGTAGAGGTGGCGGAGTCCATTTTGAAGGAGGAGGAAATGGAGCTATGCGATGAGCAAGCGACGGACGAGATAGGGTCGTCAGGTTTATTCGACCTTGCACGGGTATACTTCTCATTCTCCCATTTCACTATTTGCACGATCTTATGGGGAACTGACGATGTTTCTATATTTTGTAGGCCATGGTTCGGATGAAGCATTTGCGAGACAAGTGTGCTGCAAAGGAAGCGGTGGTCTCCCGTCTACATGTTCGCGTCAAGAACGCGGTTGATGCGCGGCAGCAGTACAAGGAGGCCAACGTTCATCTTGCCGGAGAGGTGAAAGGGCTGAGAGCCAAATCGGAGGAAGAGACTTGTTAGCGGGGCTTGGCTGACGAGGCGAGGTTGACGGCAGAGAAGGACCTGAAAGGACTTCTGAGTCAGGTGGAGACGGCCAGGACTGACGCCGTGACGGAATTCAAGGATTCCCAATCTTTCATTGATTCCTGCGCCGTCTACTATGCTAACGGATTTGAGGACTGTTTGAAGCAGGTGAAGTCCGCCTATCCTGACCTGGATCTGTCTAGGATAAATATGGATGAGCCCCTACCGTCAACTCCGGTAGGTGATTCTATACTCGAGGAGAATGACAAGACCACCGAGCTTAAGGTAGACTTGAGGGATGGCAGCTTCGTCCTTGCTCAACCAGCCTTGGAGAAGTCCGTCATCTTAGCTCCGTCAGCTGGCCGCGAAGCAGAGAAATCCAATGCTGAGGATCCTTCTACTCCAATTATTGTCTTGTCCCCGTCAGCCGCTCCTTTAGTTTTATGAATCCTATGTTGTAATGAGCTTTTATGCTATAATGCTTTTCTTCTTAAGTTGTAATGAACTTTAATGCCTGATGCCCGTTTTTTGGGATTTTGTAAAGATAATTTTATTTCGTAGTATCTAATTTTTATTACTCTCAGTTGTGTTGATTTATGCTTGATTCTTTTGTAGTGTCAGCTTTGATTTTTATAAAGGTGTCTTTCTTGTGACGTATTTAAATAGTAGACTCGCTAATTTTGATGAGGTCGCCTACTCTGTAGATAGTAACTGGTCCGTCCACTTTGTGGGTAGTACTTGGTACTTGGTTCGTCATCTTGGTGGACTGATGAGGTCGTCCTCTTAGTGGACTTATGTGGTGAGGTCGTCCACTTTATGCACTTAGTTGTAGATCCGTCCACTTTGTGGACTTAAGTAGTAGTTCCGTCCACCTTGTGGACTTAGTAGTAGATCCGTCCACTTTGTGGACTTAGTAGTTCTGTCCACCTTGTGGACTTAGTAGTAGATCCATCCACTTTGTGGACTTAGTAGTTCTGTCCAACTTATGGACTTAAGGTCATCCACTTTTTGGACTTAAGGTCGTCCACTTTGTGGATTTTGGGTCGTCTACTTCGTGGACTTAGGGTCGTCCACTTTGTGGACTTAGTTGTAGATCCGTCCACTTTGTGGACTTAAGTAGTAGTTCCGTCCACCTTGTAGACTTAGTAGTAGATCCGTCCACTTTGCGTACTTAGTAGTTTTGTCCACCTTGTGGGCTTGAGGTCGTCCACTTTGTGGATTTTGGGTCGTCCACTTTTAAGGTCGTCCACTTTGTGGACTTAAGGTCGTTTACTTTGTGGATTTAGGGTCGTCCACTTTGTGGACTTAGGGTCGTCCACTTTGTGGACTTAGTAGTTCCGTCTACTTAACAGATACACCAGTTTTTTCTGAATAAACTCCTCTTATTGTGTTGAATGCATACATAAGTAAAAAATTGTTCAAAAAAGAATAAACTTTAACCCTTTGGGCTTTAAATGTATTGCAGTCAAAAGCAAACTAAAATAAACGACTAAAGGAAATAAACTGAAAATGAGGAGTAGCGTTCTTTGCAATGTTTTCTACTGGTAGTACTTTTGGAGGTGCTCGGCGTTCCAAGGATGGCGTAGTTTCAGTCCGTCCAGAGTTTCTAAGTGGTAGGTGCCCTTCCTTAGCCATAATGCTATTTTGTAGGGTCCTTCCCAGTTTGGACCGAGTTTTCCTTGTGTGGAGTCTTTGGTGGTGCCCATTACTCTTCTCAAGACGAGGTCTCCAATTTCGAAATCCCTGTGCTTGACTCGGGAGTTGTAGTGTTTGGCCATGAGGTTCTGGTATCGCGCGAGCCTCTGTGCAGCTATCGCTCTAATTTCGTCAGCTAGGTCAAGTTCTAGACACCTGGCTTCGTCATTCTTTCCTTCATCGTGATTGTCCACTCTGTAGCTCGTGACTCCGACCTCAGTCGGTATGACAGCTTCACTTCCGTACGTCAGCTGGAATGGAGTTTCTCCTGTGGGGGTCCTGACGGTTGTCCTGTATGCCCATAGCACGCTGGGTAGTTCTTCCGGCCATATGCCTTTTGCCCCCTCGAGTCGAGTTTTGATTATTCGAAGCAAGGGTCGGTTCGTGACTTCAATTTGTCCGTTGGCTTGGGGATGAGCAGGGGAAGAGTAGTGGTTTTTGATTCCTAATTGTGAACAGAAGTCTCGGAAGGAGTTATTGTCGAACTGCTTACCGTTGTCCGAGATCAGGACCCTTGGAATCCCAAACCTGCAAATGATGTTCCTCTAGACAAAACTACGTACGTTCTTCTCTGTGATTGTGGCCAAGGCTTCAGCTTCTACCTATTTGGTGAAGTAGTCAATTCCGACTATTAAGAACTTCAGCTGCCTTGCTGCCATCGGGAATGGGCCCATGATGTCGAAACCCTATTGGGCGAATGGCCACGGAGCAGTTATTAGGGTTATCTCTTCAGCTGGCTGCCTGATGATGTTACTGAACCTTTGGCACTTGTCGCATGACTTGACATACGTCTGGGCGTCCTTCTGCATGGTCGGCCAATAGTGTCCGACCCGAACTAATTTGTGGACCAATGCCCGTGATCCCGAATAATTGCCACAGATCCCTTCATGTACTTCTCTCATGACGTAATCCGCTTCTTCGGGCCCTAAACACCTTAGGTACGGTCGTGAGAAACTTCTTTTGTATAGGATTTCCCTTATCAGGACAAATCGGGCCGCCCGGACCTTCAGCTTCCTTGCGGCTTCCTTTTCTTTAGCCAGTATGCCATCTTTGAGATAGGCAACCAGAGGGGTGGTCCAATTATTATCAGGTCTTACCTCCTACACACTAGTGACATCTATTAGTGGTGTGATTTAAGTAAAAGATAGTACCTCGCTGGGGATGATCACATGTTTCGCGGATGCGGCCTTAGCAAGGCAGTCGGCTTGCTCATTCTCTCCCCTTGGAATCTGAACAACTCTTGCCTGAAGCTTGTTCATCTGCCTTTTTGCTTGTTCCAAGTACATCTTCATTCTTTCTCCCTTACATTCATAGTCATCGTTTATCTGATTAGTGATGACCTGAGAGTCGCAATGAACCACCGTGTCTACGGCTCCTACAGCCTTGGCCAGATCTAAGCCTGCTATGAAGGCTTCATACTCTGCTTCGTTGTTAGTTGTAGAAAAATCAAGTCGAATCATGCATTCGATCTCATAACCCTCTGGAGATCGAAGTACGACTCCTGCTCCGCCAGCTCTTTTGTTTGATGACCCGTCGGTGAACACATTCCACTAGGAGTTCTCCGCCCCCTGGCCCTCACTAAATGTGAACTCTGCAATAAAGTCAGCGAGCACTTGCCCTTTGATGGCTGTGCGGGGGCGATATTTTATGTCAAATTTACTCAATTCTATCGCCCATAAGGCCATACGTCCCGCGGCTTCTAGGCTACTCAATGCTCGTCGTATGGGTTTGTCAGTTAGTACAACCACCGTATAGGTTTGGAAGTACAGCTTAAGCTTGCGGGCTGCCGTTACTAGAGCGAAGACAAGTTTTTCTATCGGTGAGTATCTTTCTTTTGCTCCGTGGAATGCCCGACTGGCGTAGTGCACCAGCCTTTGCACCTTGTCGCCTTCCCTTACTAGGGCTGCACTGACGGCTCCTGGAGAAACGGCCAAATAGAGGAACAGTTCTTCACCTGGTTGGGAGGGAGTTAATAGTGGTGGCGATGATAGGTAGGTCTTTAGGTCTTCAAATGCTTGCTGGCATTCGTCCGTCCATTCAAAGGACTTCTTCAGTGTGCGGAAGAACGGGAGACACTTATCCGTTGCCCTGGATACGAATCTGCTAAGCGCGGCGACCTTGCCATTAAGGCTCTGTACTTCCTTCACGCTTTTAGGAGGCGTCATTTCCATTATAGCTCGGATCTTGTCTGGGTTGGCTTCAATACCTCGTTGGGACACCATGTATCCAAGGAATTTTTCAGCTGTTACTCCGAAGGCACACTTGGCTGGATTTAGCTTCATGTTGTAGGAGCGAAGGGTATCGAAGGTTTCCTTTAGGTCTCCCAAATGATCCTTTTCTCTTCGGCTTTTCACTAACATGTCGTCGACATATACTTGGACATTTCTCCCGATTTGCTGTGCGAACATCTTGTTCATAAGCCTCTGGTATGTTGCACCTGCGTTCTTCAAGCCGAATGGCATGACCTTGTAGCAAAAAAGGCTTTGACTTGTCACGAATGAAGTCTTTTCTCGATCAGTTTCATCCATTAGGATCTAGTTGTATCCTGAAAACGCGTCCATAAAGCTTAACAGCTGGTGTTGGGCCGTAGAATCCACCAGGAGGTCGACCCTTGGTAGAGGATAGCTATCCTTGGGGCAAGCTTTGTTTAGATCTGTAAAATCTACACATATCCTCCATTTTCCGTTGCTCTTTTTTACCATGACGACGTTTGCCAACCACTTGGGGTAGTAAACCTCCTTAATGAAGCCCGCTTCTTGTAGCTTGCGGACTTCTTCCGCTACTGCCCGATCTCTCTCTGGGGCGAAGACTCTTTTCTTTTGGCGAACCGACGGAAAAGATGGTGATACGTTCAATTTGTGTACTATGACTGATGGGTCAATGCCCAGCATGTTCTCGTGACTCCAAGCGAACACGTCTCGGTTTTCTTTGAGGAAGGCTGTGAGTTCCTGACGTATCGTCGGGTCTGCGAGAGTGCCGATGTTGGTTGACCGTTCTGGCTGGGAGTCGTCGAGAGATATGTCCTCGAGCTTTTCTATGGGCTCCGTTGCTGTACACTGTTCTTCAATGTTCATGGACTGGTGGTGGTCATCCATCTCCATCATTGCTACATAACATTCGCGTGCGGCTACTTGGTCTCCTCTTAGTTCTCCCACTCCATAGTCCATCGGGAACTTTATCATTAAATGGTAGTTTGAGGTCACAGCCTTCCACGAGTTAAGAGTGGGACGTCCTATGATGGCATTGTAAGCTGATGAGCAGTCGACCACAAGGAATGCTACATTTCTGGTGACTTGCTGAGGGTAGTCTCCAATGGTTACTGCCAGGGTGATGACGCCAAGGGGAAATACCCTTGTACCTCCGAAGCCGACGAGCAGGGCGTTAGTCGGAACTAGGTGCTCCCTATCAATTCCCATCTGTTGGAACGCAGGATAGTAGAGGATGTCCGCCGAGCTCCCATTGTCGACGAGAACTCGGTGCATGTTGTAGTCTCCTACTTGTATGGTGACGACGAGCGCGTCATCATGGGGGTGGTGGAGGCGTCGTGCATCTTCTTCTGAGAATCTAATGAGGGGGTTATCAGTCCGCGGCATTTTTGGTACGGACCCCGTCAACTGGATGTTCTGGATCATTCTGAGATAAGTCTTTTGAGCTTTCTTTGATGACCCAGCGGTCGTGGTGCCCCCCATAATCATCTTTATATCGCCTAAGGGCTATCTGGGGCGTTCGTTTTCTCGTCGGGGAGCTTGGTCTTGCAGTGGATCTGTCTGCTCTTTGCTAACAAACCTCTGCAGCCTCCCTTGCCTAATTAGAACTTCTATTTCCTGTTTTAGGTCGTAGCAATCAGCCGTATCGTGTCCATGATCTCGATGGAAGCGGCAATATTTGTCCCTTGGTCTTTTGTTGGGATCTCCCTTCATCTTGCCAGGAAAAGTCAAAGCCCCTTCGTCCTTGATCTGCATTAGGACCTGATCGATAGGGGCGGTCAGCGATGTGAAGCTCGTGAATCTCCCAGGGGGCGGCTTGGAGCGGCAATCGTCCCGTCGCTCTTCGGTCCTAGCCTTCTTTTGCCTCCTATCCGTTCGTGTGTCTTCCTGCCTTTCCCTCTTCTTAGGCTTATCTTCCCTTGCAATCAATGCGTCCTTTGCGTTCATGTACTTCGTTGCCCTTTAAAGCACTTCGGACATGGTTTTCGGATCGTTCTTATACAGGGAGAAGAGGAACTTACCTTTTCGCAGCTCGTTGGTGAAGGCTGCTACTTATATCTTATCGTCCGCTCCATCTATTGAAAGAGCTTCTTTGTTGAACCGCATTATGTAGGATCTTAGAGTCTCATCTTTCCTCTGTCTGATGCTCATCAAGCATGCCGTGGACTTCTTGTACAGGTGGCCCTCGATAAAGTGTGACACGAACTGAACACCTAGCTCTTTAAAGGTACTAATCGAGTTAGGCGTCAACCTGCTATACCAGACTCTTGCGGACACTTTCAACATGGTAGGGAAAGCCCTGCACATAATCTCGTCTGGCACTCCTTAAAGGTGCATTATAGTCTTGAAGGACTCTAAGTGGTCCAGGGGGCCTTGGTTCCATCGTAGCTCTCCACCTGGGGCTTATGAAACTTTGGGGGAAGAGGGCACGAAGTGACATGCGCCGTGAAAGGTGAATTAGTCCGCTGGACCAGGTCGTCGAGGTCATTAGATACTCGTCCTTTGAGAGCGTTCATCATCACGTCCATTCGTTCCCGCATCTCCTGCATCTCTGCGGCGATGTGGGGTGGTAAGGCTTTAGAAAGGGTAGTCAGATTGGTATCCCGCCTCTCCAGCCTGCTTGGAGCGTTGCTGCCTTCGGGCGCTTCTGGATCCCTTGTTTCAGCGCTTGTTCCCTCCTGGTTTTCCTCTTGCATTCCAGGATGCGCGTTCTTCTGACGTAACTGCTCCTCTAAGTCGTGATTCTGTTTGGTCAGGCGTTCAACCGCTGCTGCGAGCGTTTGGACCTGTCTTTCCAAAACGATAGCGCGCGGTTCATCCGCCTGAACGTTGTTGGTGGTAGCCATTGAGCGGGTGAGTACCATGCAACTTTTTGTCCAGGAAGCGACAGTGCGACGTTACTAGTCGGTTCTCACAGACGGCGCCAACTGATGATGCTCAAAATCTTCAGTAAGCTACACGGTCCGCATGTGCTCCTAATGACATACCTGCACAACACAAAAGATGAAGAGCTAGGAAAGGGCACCGGTGTGGTACCGGCCAAACACCCTCCGACGGTCAAGTTAGAGAAATCTCTTGTTCACAACTCTAAAGTGCTAGAGCTGAGGTGAATTGCATGTACCTTACTTTGAGAGGGTTGTGGGGTATTTATAGTAGCGTTGGGCCGAAATTCATGCCTTGATCAAGAAGTTCTTTTCCTTTTAGGAGAGTAATTCTTGGATTTTACGTATCTCCTAGAATCCTTGTCCTTATAGGAGTCTCCTTATTTTTAGACGTGTCGTGCAAGAATCCTTATTGTATGCGTGTTGGCCAAGTAGGGTTATGAACGGGACCTATACGCATTTCTTCAACTCGTCTCGTCAGCTCAGAGTCGTCAACGCATAAGGTCGTCTGTGGGTGGGTTAGGACCATCAGCCAAATGGTCCGTAGCATGATGGTTGTCAGATTGTAGGGTCGTCAGCTATTAAGGGCGTCAGTCACCCCTCGTCAAGGTCAAAATCCAGTCGGCGAACGGGATTCGTTATTTTAGAGTTATCTTACAAAATTACCCTTATCAATTATGATAGAATCATATCTAGCTAAATGCACGAATCTACAGATATGAGCTATTCAAACACCATAATCCCTAATCTAGGCAATAGAAAAATCTTGCAATAATAATATGGAAAGTTAAGGAAATTTGGCCTAATCTATCATGCTAATGCATTGACCTAATGTGACATTTGAAATAGTACAGTGATCAGATGAATATCAACAAATTTTTTACGATGATGCATGATGAAAATTGAAATTACATGTGAAAAATATATCTAATCACATTTTAAGAAGCATGCATGATGCAACAATCAATGATTTGATGCTTAATAAGTATTACTATTTACTTAAAAAAATTTGATGCCTAATATTAGATCTAATCTATAACATTAGCACTTAATTAAGGCAAAAAAATTGATGCTGGCGGCTAATCTAGGACCTGATGCCCTTAGGTAAGCTCTAAGTTAAGGTACTAAATCCCATGGGTAAGCTCCAAATAGGTCCTCTTTTGCCTTCCATACCACATTTCTTCAAAAATCACCATAATTTTCTATATGGACTTGGGCAATAAATATATATATATATATATATATATATATTATAAAGATGAAATAATGGTTCTAATAATGTTTGGGCTTGCCATATATTTGGTTTTGGAAAAATTAGGGTTTAACAATTGATAAAGTCGATCTATTATAGTTGAATAAGGTATTTTAGTTTAAATCTTCCCTATAGCGCAAAGAAGCTCATTTGAATCTATTAAAACAAATAGTGATGTTATAAAATAATTTGTCACCAATCACAAAGATAAAAGAAAAAAAAATTAAAATCATACATTTATTTATTATTTTATTAAAGCAACGCTAATTACCACATACATAATCAATTGGTAAGTTTTTTATTACAAAATAATTTTACTTTTATCATTTCTTTTATTAAAAAAATCATTAAATGACTCCTTAGTCCATACCGCATACCCATTAAATCTTGGTTAGTTTGAATAATATTTATTTATTTATTTATTTAAGACATCAACAACCGCTAGACATGTTACCCAAAAATCATAGACATGAAGTGCGCACGCATGCCTTTATAGCTAATTATGTCCTCATTTATAGCAACCTGTATAGTGACAAAATATAAAGAACATTATAATTAATTCTGGAGGGGGTTAGTTGGTGTTGATTTAATACTCTAAAACTCTAAATGAAAAATGTTCCCACTTACCACTCATAATTTTAAATAGCAATTGACATATTAAATAGATCCTCACCCAAATAAATAAATAAATAAATAAATATTTGATGTACATTATTAGGGTTTCAACTTGCAATGTTGCATGCGACGCCCTTGTCCCAAAAGAATGAAAAGTGTTTAAGCATAGCTCGAAAAAAATAAAAAGAGGAAGGTATATATGGATTGTCAATATATGCCAACTATATATATGTGTGTGCACGGTCTCATGCATCATGCACACAGACACAGACACAGTGCTGTTACTTTGGATAAGTAAAATTTGACATGTTTTCCAAATTCTAGCTCTACCAAATCTTCAATCTTCATGTTCAAATAATGTGAAAATGGTGTTACACACTACGGTTGTCATCTCTCTCTTTCGGCGCGAATGTTCAAAATTTGCACCATTGGAATTTTGTGCTTTTCTACACTTGAAAAAGAGAGAAAAGTGCTTTTATGTTTTTTTCTTTTCCTCCTCCTGGTCAGTCTTTTTAAAACATTCAGGTTGAAATCCTCCATTATTAATAATTTTCGAGTTATCAAAACAATAAACTTTGACTATCATAATTTTTTTATTAAAAAAAAGCTATCAATAAGTTAGTACTTAATAGGGTCAATATATTTGTCAATTTCATACATTGAGAGACATCTAAATCGTGAATAAATACACACGGTTCCTCTTTTTCTTCTTCATATATATTTTTTTTCTCGATACAAGATTCCTCATGAATAGTCAGAATAGAGCGTAGAGAAAAATATACTAATAAGTTAACATATGTCGACCCACTTCCTGACCATCAGAAGAACATGTTATAAAATAGTACACGTTTATTTCAAAAATAAAAAATAAAATAAAATAAAATAGTACACGTAATACACACTGCATAATACAATCTTTAGGGCCACTGAGACTGAGTGCAATAAAAAATAAAAAATTAAGGCAGTGTAAAAGTATGTTTTTTTTTTTTTTTAATTTAGGGCCAAAGTATTCTATTTCACTGAATTGCATGAATGTTGATTTACTTATTCTCATGGATTTATTTTACTTAAAAATAAGTTGGATATGGTTATACCTAAAATACAAAAGTTTAAAAATTCATAAAAAACAAAATAAACTAAAATAAAAAACTCAAGCCAGAAATGTGTCAATATCTTCTTCTTTTCTTATTCCTTCCTTCATCTAGAAGGAATTATGTTATCGCTCTCAGGAGGTATAAGCGAATCACGTACTTTATTTTTCTTGTTCTATTGTTCATTTTATGGTCAAACCTTTATCGGGAGTTATTGATTTAATGATTAAAATATAAGATTTTTAATTTTTATTTAAACTAAATTTCTTCTCAAATTTGGTTTGGAAAAATATTCTGATAATTCAAATAGTCATTCATTTGCATTTTAATTACAAATCTCATTAAATTATTTGGAAAAATCACATAACTATTAAATAGGTAATGTACTTTTACATTGTTCTAAAAACCAAACTTACCAACGAATTATAAGAAGATAGTAGTTCTTATTTGGTTTTATGATCAGACCGAGGTATGACTAGTGGTTAGATGGTAATTTCATAAATAATAAACATTTTAGTAAAACATATGTTACATCATTTATTAATAAGTGCTTAATTATTGAAAAAAGAAATCCACTTAAGTTAGCTATCAATGTGAGACTTTTCCATTTTAAGAATAAAAGACAAAAGGAAAGAGCAATTTTTTAATAACTAAAAACAATTATTTATGCCAACAAGAGTGATGTAATTTAATTGCTTAACACATCCTATATTGTCAATGAAGATGTTCATTGTTTAAACCTCTTATTACCTATTATAAGTAACTATTGAATTATAATAAAAGAAAAAACAATTATATATTAAAAGTTGTGTCCGAAAAGTCGTTATTGTACCTATTGACATTTTTTCTATATGCAACATGTAGCTACACTTTGCTCAAGTCAAGTGACTACCATTTATTAAAGACTTGGGCATATCATATAATTTTTCTATAATCAATAGTTATTTCAAATTAAACGTTACATTAAATATAAAAAAAAATTAATTAGAACCTTTAACCTTTTAAATTGTTTTTCATTTGCTCTCTCAATGACTATTAACTAAAATTAATAGAAATACGTATAAATTTTGATAACAACCTATTTAAATATTAAAAAAATTCAATGTAAAATTAGAAGAGATGAAATATTCGGATTGAAAATGGCTTTTGATGAATTATTACCAACAAAAAGAGTTCGAGACTTAATTGAATGGTCTTTTCTCAAGCCCTTAGAAATCACTCCAAACAAGGTAGAAAATGGCAAGTATAAAATCAATATTGATAACAACCAAGAAGTACTACTACAACTCATGCTAGATGAAGAAGACTGTTGGGTTATAGATTTATTCCAGTTAATTAATTTAATTATCCAAGTTGATTAATTATGTCAAATTATATGCAAATCTTGGAGGCACCAATAAATCACCAAAATAATCTAAGTACAACAAATATTAAACGAATATGATGATTTTTTACGAATGAAGAAAACCTCTCACAAGGCAAAAGCTCCACTGAATGATTTTTAGATCACCACTCTTAAGAATCCACTAATCAAAAAATAAGCGGTTACAAGTATAAGAAATCTTACAATTATCCTAGACTATCCCAAAATACCAACCTATAGTTCAACCTTTGCTCCAATCCCCAATCAGATATGATCTTGTAAAGACTTCTTCCTTTGCATAGATCCCAAAACGTAACTAACTCCTAGAACTTGGTTAGGGCTATAAACGAGCAGAGCTTTGTCGAGAAGTGCATATTCAAGCTTGGCTCGTCAGGAAAAATCAAAAGCTCAAGCTTAGCTTGAGCTTGTGACAAGCCTAAAAATAGTATTTGAGCTTGAACTCGTGGAAAAGCCAAAATCTTGGAGCTTGGCTTGGCTTGGCTTGATTAATTAGTCAAGTCAAATTCAAGCTTAATATTAAGCTCAAACTCGAGCTCAAGTCAAGTTTTTGAGTTTGAGATCTAAAAAAAATTACATTATTAAATGCTTAAATCTCTAAAATTAAGAAAAAAGAAAAAAAAATAGTACACTTATTTTATCATGCATCTAGTCTTACTTATGATTAACTATTATTCAAATTAATAATTTACATAATTAAATTCATTCATTCATCATTGCTTGTCTACGGTTTCAGCAATTGTTCAAAATTCAATTTTTACATTCATGTTAGACAGTGAAGAACTAGAAAAATACTTGTTTGTAACTATTATGAATGAAAAAGTACTAGCATGTTTCATAACTTTACTATAGATGATTGATAGGGAAGGATCATATGTGGCCTACTTGATCAATTATTTATTTTTAAATATAACTATAGTCTAAATTGGTTCTTGATCAATTTAAGGGGAAGGAAAAAATTAAGGGAATATAAGTAGTGGTCTCATGTTGGCCATGTCATTATTAAGATATGTGTAATGTGTATATTTAACTAACACATATAAACTTATAAATGAATCTATACTTGAATTGTTGTGTATCAAACCTAATAGCTCACGAGCTTGTTCGTGAACAAATTTTTTTTCTTGGGCTCGACTTGTTTATTAAACGAGCCTAAAACTAAGGCTCAAACTTATTTTATTTATAAACAAACAAACATGAAAAAGCTTTTTATCAAGCCAAGACCAAGTTGTTCATGATCAGCTTGATTCATTTACAGTCCTAAACCTGGTTGATTGTTATTAGTGGCAAAGTTCTTCACTCCAAAGCCTGTTAAAAATTTGGAAGCACTTGGTTGCAAAATCCTAAGGCGCACAAAATGCAATAGCTTCTCATAGAGTGTATGAGTCTTCTAATTGAGTCTTTGTATATTTGATGACTTTAAAATAAAGCTATTATATGGTATAGAGGTTTGGTGAACAAAACCCTTGGAATTTAAGTCATCAAGGGGCAAAATTCATATTTGAGAATTCTAAAATCGTAAATCTCAATAGATACTAGTGTTGAGCTTTTGTCGAGACTAGTGTTGAGGTTTATTGTTTCAGCTTTTATTCACTTGTTTCTTAGTTCAATCTTTATGTCTTTAATGATACTAGTTGTTATGTTTGTGCAACATACTTTTTGATACATTAAACCCATCTTAGATCTACCTAATTATAATTAAAATGCATTTTGTCAAAGAATATGTTAATACATAGAAAATATAACCCTAATAAAGACAAAGAGAAGAAGACAGAGTACAATTGGCATACCTACAAGGAAATCTTATTGGTTACACTATATGCAACTTGTGAAAATACTATAATAATCACTCATTTAATTATTATCATATCAAGTTATTCACAACGAAATTGCATTTTTTGTAAGCCCATGTATAAACAATATCATATTCTAATCTATATAGTAAAAGTTATGTCTACCCTCTTTATTTACACCAAGTAGACACCTCTCATTTCTTTTAATTATTTTCCGTTTTACTCGTTATGTTATGTGGAAGTATATTAAAATAATTAACACAATTTATCCAAGTGAAAGCTCTATTTATATCTTTCAAAAGGTTTAAAAAACATTGATTCAATTAAAATTCTACCAACAAGAGTTTCTAGAATTTCTTTTAGTAAAATAATTTATTATTTTAATAATCGGCCATAACTTTTGTAATAATAAAATGTAGATCTTTCACGTTATGTTTGTACTTGCTCAATGTTAGTTTTACATGTTGTATGACATAATTTACCATGTGATATATAATTTTATTAAGAAACAATAACTAAATGAATGTTAATCACATAAATTTCAAATTTTCATCTAAAATACCATCTCATGATAACAATTGCGGCAATTTGAAGTTAAGTTCTTCCAAAATACTCAATTCTATCTATTTGTCAATCTCGTACACTATCTCTAAATTATCGATAAAAGATTTTCTAATACTTGCATAAATGGAGTTATCATTAAAAAGTCAATACTAGTTTTAGAACAAAACTAAGGAAATAAAATAAGAAGTGAGACAAAACTTAATCAAGAAAATAAAATTCAATTGTATTATAACTTACATTCTAATCAAGTACATTTCGTATTCTTATCAAATGGCTATATCTCTCGTTTAGTATGTACATTCTGTTAGGTTCTAAGACCTTAGGAGCTAATGTATTAGAATTTCAATATGTATTATGTTGGCAAACCGTGATCAAAACATAGAGTCTAAATTTAGGCTTGCTCAAGTATGGTTTTATGTAAAATTGGAATCAAGTGATTGCAGGATTTATTGGTCAAAATCTGCAAGGCTCGATCGATCGAAAATTAGACTTGATCAATCAAATCCTGTGCAGGTTTAATTTTCTGCAGAAATTTCAATTCAGCCCAAGCCCATATGACGTGTTGGGTTAAATGTTTTACTTCACATATAAAAGGAAAAACCCTAGCTACGTTTAGAAGTTTTTGAAGTGCTGTGTGTTGAATCTTCTATGAGATCTAGAGGTGTTTACCTTCAAACACACACTTTAAACTATCAAGATCAAGATTTGCATCAAGAACTAGATGGTTGCTTCTGTTGTTGCATAAAGAACTTTAAAGAAGATCTTAAACTTTTAAGTGGAGTCTCAAAGTCACAAGTAGGAGAACTTGTGGTTGTTGCAGATCAAGGAAGGAAGTAGTTCGTGGATTCAGAACTGTCACGAAGTCGTGGTACTAAGTTTTCTACACGAGGTAGCAATAGAATGTTAGTGGTCTCAGTTCTATTGTAAAAACTTCAATTTTTTCATAGTAGATCTGTTTTTACCTTGAGGATAGCTAAGTTAAATCCTATCCAGGTTTTTTACCGATTAGGTTTTCCTAGGCTATCATATTATTGTGTTATTTATTTTTCCGCATTATTTACATGATATGATATTATTGTGTTAATGTAGATCTGAATAATTTATCCAAGTAATCACTTGGCTAGATAACTAGGTTAATCGACTTGTGTTAAGGGATCTAAAAACATCCAAGTGGTATCAGAGCGGGTTAGCTCTAGTGTTTAGATCTATTAATCTAAGAGTTGATCTTTGACCCCTGTTGTCATAGAACACAGTCATTCTCTTGTGATCCCTCCACACTTTGATGGGAACAACTATGATTATTGGAAAGTAAGGATGAAAACCAACCTGAAATCTATTGATAAGAGAGTGTGGAATTCCGTTAAATACGAATGGGAGAAACCAACTACTCTTGTTAGTGAGTGGTCAACTTCTCAAAAAGAGGTAGCCATTTTTAATAGCAAATGAATGTTATTTTTAATGTTGTTTCTATGGAGGAATTCAAGAGAATCTTAAATGTCGAGGTTACTCATACTGCTTGGAATATTCTCCAAACTGTGCGTGAAGGCACAAAGGCAGTTAAGATTAATAAGTTACAGCAGTTAACAACTAGATTTGAAAGCATTAGAATGTTTGATGATGAATGTTTTGATAAATGTTATGCTAAGTTTAATGATATTTTTAATTCTACTTATAATTTGGGTGAAATTTATGATCAACCTAAGATCGTTAGGATGATTCTTAGATCCTTTACTGAGGACTTTAGACCCAAAGTGACTGAGATTACTAAAAGCAAGGATGTGGACTCCATCCCTATTGATGAGCTTATAGGATCTCTCCAATCCTATGAGCTAGACCTACCCAAAACAAACAAATCCAAATCAATGGTTCTTAAGTTAGTTGATGATGTTGATAGGAATAGATTTGATAATGAACTCTCTTCTACAGATATTGCTTATCTTACCAAGAACTTTAGAAACTTTCTTAGGAATAACAACAGAAGGGCAAGAGGTAAAAATGATACTAAACCTGCGAATTTTAAGAAAAATAAACCAACTAAAGTTAACAATGCTGATAAGTCAAAAGAAAAAGTTGGTCAAACCTCTAGTAATTCACTAGGTCAATAATGTTTTGGTTGTCAAGGGTATAATCATGTGAAATCTGAATGTCCTACATTTTTGAGGTTAAAAGGTAAAGCTATGGCTGTAACCCTTAGTGATGAGGAAGTTTCTGATCACAAGTCTGGTAGTGATGAAGATGGAAACTTTTTTACTTTCACAGTTACAACTGTAGTTGATGAAAGTGTTGTGATTAAAGAGAACCCTTCTGATGAGGAACTCTTTAAGTGTGTTGATTTGCAAGAAGCTTTTAATAAGCTGTGCAAAGTTGCTACTAAGGATGCAATGAGTGTAGACTTAGGTCTAAAGAAGATTGCTAATCTTGAACTTCAAAAAATAAACTTGTTGCTGACTTTGTTTGATGCTAATGAATTGGTTAATAAGGTGAAAGCTGAAAACATGATGTTGTTTGATAAGATTAAGAATCTTGAACTAGAATTATCTGTTGCTAGAGATCAAACTAATAGGTCTGCTAGTTCTAAATTTGATAATATGTTAAGTGTTTAGAAGTTTCCCTTAGACAAAACGGGTTTAGGTTTTGTTGATAGCATTTCTATGGCTGAAGCTTGTTCCACAAATTTTGTTTCTTCTTCTGAGCCACCCAAGAATAAGGTTGTCAAACCAATAGAAGTTACTCCTGCTCCTAGGAAGATTAGGGTTGATCTTAAAAAGTTTAAGCCTAAGAATCCTAACCTCCCTAAGGACAAGAAACATGATAGACCTTTGTGGGTTTGTCATTTTTGTGGAAAAGCTGGGCATACTAGCCCGAATTGCTTCAAGTTGCAAACTGCAAAGCGAGCAAATAAGCCAAAAGTACATATGCCTCAAGCACAAGATCCTATGGTACTTATTGGTGAATTGGTAAAGGTTTTAAACCTTTACACCAATCCTGGAGTTGCTCATCATTCTAATATGAATAATAACTCCAGAACCAGAGTTGCATCTAAGAATTTTTTGATGCAAAAGGCTCAATCTAATTAAGTCTTTCTGACATGATCCTTGTGCTTCATTTCAAAATCCTTTGTGACCACTTTTCTTGAAGTTTTGTTTCTTTTTCGTTTTTTAGGATTTGCATTGCATTACATTCATACATTTCATGGTAGGTTGTTTTTGTTTGTTTCTTTTAAAATTAATTTAAAAACAAAAAAACAAAAAATTGTAGAAAGGAATGTCAAAAGGTACATTTTGTATTACTTATCTTGGATGTGTAGTCAAGGTTGGCTATATTATCTTTACATAACGCCCGTGTACCTTGTTTAGTTTGGATGTTTTTTTTTTTTTTTGGCACTTTGCTAGTTTTAGCTATGTAGTGCATGTTGTGTGAGAATTGTTTATAATTTTTATCCCATAATCTTGATTTTGAAGTCATATGCTTCTGATTGTTAGGACTAAAAAATCCTAAGATATAAGCATAAATAACTATCTCACCACTATTTACTAGCCAATCATGAATACCTTAGTGCATATCGTAGGATTTTGTGCTCGAGAAGGTGTAGTATATGCACAAAAAGAAAATAAGGTGTAGCCTTGGAATAATAAATAATTTTTTGAAATAAAAATAGTGTGTATATTATCAGGCTAAAATAAAATTTTGAAATAAAAATGGTGTGTACATTATAAGGCTAAAATAAAATTATAAAATAAAAATGGTGTGTACATTATTAAGCTAAAATAAAATTTTAAAATAAAAATGGTGTGTACATTATAAGGCTAAAACAAATTTACATGACTGCAAGCTTGTTTTCTAGGAGATGTGAGATTTATAGGATGTAACTCTTTAGGTGATAGTCACTTTCAAACTTATGTGATGAATAATGTAGAAATTGTGATTGATTACTATCTACATATCACCTCACATGTATCTCAAGCTGTTACTAGTTGCACACACTACATAAGTTATTCTTTGCTAAACTTAATACGTGAAATTGTGTGTGATTTTGGTTTGGCCATCCAAGACTATGTGTTCTTTGATTTTGATACAAAATATATATATATATATATATATTTGATTGATTTTTGGGGACAAAAAGTGTCATAATCTTGAAATCAAGTGTTTTTGAAAAACTTTTAAACTCATACTCATGCATTTCATTCATGGAATATGACGGTTTGAGAGTTTTCTAATAAAACTCTTGGTATTTTTCAAAAATTCAAGTTTTCTAGATTTTTGATCGATCGAGTGTGTTCTTCAACAGATCAAAAATGCCCTAAATTTTTAAGCCTGGTTCCGCCTAGTTCGATTGATGCTCGATTGGTGCTCGATCAATCGAATCTATTTTTCGATTGATCGAACCCAATTTTCGACCGATCGAATGTTTTAAAATTTTTGAGGAATACCTTCTTCATGGCTCAATTGGTACTAAATCGGTACTCAACTGATCGAATTTCGAAAGAAGACTTTTTAAAAAGACTTTTCACTCACGTGTTCTTCACTTTTCAAAAGTTTTTCTCATCTTTTTCTTCTTTCTCTTCCTCTACCGATCCAATCTAAGGCTCTTTGTCGTTTTCTTCCTCAAATTTTTCGAAAGTTTTTGTCCTCAAGCTTTGGTAAGACCTTTATACCCTTTCCTTTCAATTCATTTACAAGTTTCATGCATTTTCTCATTATTTTCGAACAAAAGAAATTTGGGTTTTTGATGTTTGAGTTGTTTTTGTTCATTTTTAATCAATGGGTTTTTTATCCTAGTTCATATACATATGATTCTCATGCATTAATTAGAACAATTTTGGGATTTGTGAAGAATTGCAATTTCTAGGGCTTGAAACTTTAAAAATTGGGGATTTTGTTCAATTGGGATCAAATTGATGAAATTGGCTTGTGAAACTGATAAATTAAGTCATTATATGATGTTTTCTAACTAGTGTAATGATTAATTGATCAATTTGAATTGGTTTTGAAATTGGGTTTTTCAAAATTTGGGGTTTTTTTTACTACAACTCTTTGTTCAAGTCAATTGTTGGTAAATATTAAGAAATTGAACAAATTTTTTTATGAATTAGAGCATGCATCATATGTGCATTCATTACATGCATCATATAGTTTGTTATTTGTTGATAAATTTTTGTGCTCTAACCTTCCCTAATGCAGTCTGCCCTTGGTTTTATCTTGTTTTTGTTTTCCTTTTTCTCTACACTCTTAGAATCATGGTTTAGGAAGACTAGAGCAAAGAAAACCTCTACCCAATCCTCTTTTGATTTTTAGAGTGATAAGTTTAGGTTTCTGAAAAACCAAGAAGCTTATGAGAAGCTTAATATGTTTAGACCGGTATGGATTGAGCGTAGGGTTGTCTTAGATGAGGTAGATCTCAAGAAATGTATGAACTTTGAGCGTAGGGGTTGGTTACCACCCTTAGAGGTTGAGCATCCCCCTCTGGCTGCTTTGATTAGAGAGTTCCATTCGAACCTCTCTATCCACTCTAATGATTCCATTGTTCAGTTTGTGAAGAGTTTAATAAGGGGTGAAAAGTATGTCATTACTCCTGCAGTAGTGGCATCGGCTCTTAGTGTACCTTTGGGACAGCAGCCTGTGTACCCTTACACTAAATCTCCTCCTCTCAACAACATCATGTCCTTCATTACCGGTACTTCCATTAGTTAGGATACTGATCCTCGAGTCACCTCTCATGAGCTTATTGAGCTTAATTATTTGTTTTTTAGGATTTCTTGTCATAGTATTTGGCCTATTTCTTATGTACGTACTATTCCTATTGAGAGATGTGCATTCTTGTACACTCTCATCACTGATGCTCCTATGATTTTTCCCACTCTTTTCATTCACACTCTTGTTGAGGTTCATAGGAGTAGTGCAAAATCTTATGGTTTGCTCTTCCTAGTTTTTATTCATAGGATTTTTTTAGACTTAGGTGCCACCTTCTTTAGGCAAAAGGCTACTCAGTTAAAAGCAAGCTCTAAGCACCCTCATGTCAAGTCTTCTACAGGTGCTGCATCTTGAGATCCTCCTTTCGATGATCCTTCTGTTGAGGCTTTGAGGGACCCCACTGCTGCCATGGATCCTCCACCATCTACATCTAGTGCCTCTTCTATACATACCACATTGGATACAATTGCAACTATTCAGGCAACGCATGGACAGCTTTTGTTAGATTTGCTCAATGAGGTTGTTACCTTACAAGCAAATTTGGCATATGCTATAGGTTTCACTCTAGAGGCTCCACCCTCTGATAAGTCATGATTTCCCTTTGACAATACTTTACAAAAAAAGGGGAGTACATAGAGATAGGGGGAGAGTTTTTTGTTTTAGATTGTATCTAGAACTCACATGATATGTATCGTTTGGTTTTGGTGTATTTATTTTCTTATGGGTTGTATATGTTAAGGGGAGATATTATGTTTTATGTTTCTTGTTTCAAATATGGTACTTTGTTTTTTATTTATATTATGAGGTTATTCATGGTATATGTCTTTTATTTTATATTTCATGAAATCAAGAAGTTTATTTAGTTTACTTGTATTTTCCACACATGCGTTTTTGTTTTTGTTTAGTGTTTTAGGAATTTACAAGTTAATTCAGTCGTGGCTGTTATCATCTTTTGCAACTGATAGATAGTGGTTAGGTTGAATTATAATTAGGGCTTCAATTTGTATTTGGGTTGTTTTACTTTGAGCATTTTGTGTTTTTGTAATGTGTTTTGTCACAAATTGCCAAAGGGAGAGATTGTTAGGTTCTAAGACCTTAAGAACTAATGTATTAGAAGTTCAATATGTATTATGTTGGCAAACCATGATCAAAACATAGAGTCTAGATTTAAGCTTACTCAAGTATGGTTTTATGTAAAATTAGAATCGAGTGATTGCAGGATTTATTGGTCAAAATCTGCAAGGCTCGATCGATCGAAAATTAGACTCGATCGATCGAATCTCGTGCAGGTTTAATTTTCTGCAGAAATTCCAATTCAGCCCAAGCCTATATAACGTATAGGGTTAAGTGTTTTACTTCACATATAAAAGGAAAAATACTAACTACATTTTAGAAGTCTTCGAAGTGCTGTGTGTTGAATCTTCTATGAGATCTAGAGGTTTTTACCTTCAAACACACACTTTGAACTATCAAGATCAAGATTTGCATTAAGAACTTGATGGTTGCTTCAGTTCTGCATAAAGAACTTTAAAGAAGATCTTAAACCTTTGAATGGAGTCTCAAAGTTACAAGTAGAAGAACTTATGGTTGTTGCAAATCAAGGAAAGAAGTATTTTGTGGACTCGGAGCCGTCATGTGGTCGTGGTAGTAAGTTTTTTACACAAGGTAGCACTAGAATGTTAGTGGTCTAAGTTCTATTGTAAAAACTTCAATTCTTTCATAGTGAATCTGTTTTTACCTTGAGGATAGCTAAGTTAAATCCTCCCCAAGTGTTTTACCGGTTAGGTTTTCCTGGGTTAACATATCGTTATGCTATTTATTTTTTCGCATTATTTACATGATATGATATTATTGTGTTACCCTAAATATGAATAATTTATCTAAGTAATCACTGAACTAAATAACTAGATTAATCAACTTGTATTAAGGGGTCTAAAAACATACACATTCGAATAAAACCATACAAACAAACAAAGCATTAAATTAATATCTAAGTATAATATCAACACGTAACACTGTTAACCTATCCCCCCCAAAAAAAAAAAAAAGAACCCTATCTAACACCTTGAGATGTTTGGTGGCTCTTTAGCTAATATATAAAAATTTTGTATAAAGTATTGTGCTTAAGCCTTATATAATCACCACAATGATATTCTCTAAATTCAATAACTAATAATAGCCACGCAAATTTTCTAAGCATTAAAAAACAGAGTAGAGTTAAACAGAAATAAACTTGCATGATAATTAGATTGGTATTGGTAGATTTAACTTGAGAAGTTTTCATGAGTCACGATTACATTTAATTCCAATTCACATTGATGCTTTGAGTTAGAATTCTTGTCTCACCTTGAGAGAATCAACATACACAATCACCTTTTATTTTATAATATACTAGTTATAGGTCCGTGTGTTGCACGGTTTTATGAAAAAACTTATAAAATATATGTATAAATAATTATATATTTTAATAATTATTATAACAAAATAAGTACTAATTTGTTAAAAATAATATCAATGATTAAAAAATGTTCGAAGTATTTTTTTTCCTTTGGAAAATCTTTGAATATTTATTTGTGCACTATGTTTTTAGAGTATCCTTGTTCTTCTTTGTCATTGTTTCTTATTAAAATCTTTAGACATGGTATAGTAAAAATTGGCCACTGTTAAGAGATAGAACTATTCGAGGAATAATAACCTTTAATTTGTTCTAATTATAGAACCTATCATAATTTTTGCTTCCTAAACGTTGCACGATTTTATACTTAAATTCATATAATACAAAATTTATTTAGAAACAAAAAGAAAACGAATAGTTTGAATTGTAAGAGAGACACTACATGTAAATGAAAAAAAAGATTGCAGAGCTCTACATATGGATTACACGCCTTTCTTAGGATGCTTGGAATCTTTTATGAAAAACCTGGAAAACAAAATCAAGAAAAAAATTAAACCAAGTTAAAAAAAATATAAAAAAAAAAAATTGAATCATATAGATTGTAAAATTGCATATGAGTTTATGACCATCTAATTCCAGGCTTTAAAATAAGTTTTATTCTAAAGAACTATCATTTCCACTTTAATGTTACTACTTTAGTCAAATAAGTTCCATAATTGCAAGGAAAAAAAAAACCTATTTTATAATGATGGTCCAAAATTTTGCAATTTAAAACCAAAAATTTTAAAATATTAATGAAGAATTTGTTGGTAATAGAAAATTATACTAATAATTAGCAAAAAAAATATTAATTAATGTTGCAAACGGATACATAATTCTATGCACACTTTACATAAATAAATGCTGATATTCAAAATAAAAATAAAAAGTAAAAAGGAACTATATGAATAAATCATACTTGACAAAATTTATTTCATTTTGTTTGATAAATTATATAAAATAAATCCTAATAACTTATTTTTAGTGTATTTAAATGATCTAGAAAAATAATGAAGCATATACTTTTGAGCCTAATCACATCTAGCAAAATAATAAACCATTCAAAATATTGAAAGGCAATTTAAGTTCAAAAATGCTTGCATGATATACGTATCTATCCATAGTAGCAATGGAAGCCTCATCTTTGGGATGAAGAATCAATGTAATCCTAATAAAAAATAAAAATAAAAAAAGAGAATGTGGTTGATATATATATATATATATATAAATGATGCAAAATTTCATATTTAGTTAAACATCTAGATGGTGAAAGACAACCTGAAAAAATGACAAATTTAACAAGAAGAAAAACACGGCTAGGTTCTTAGCTACGCTGATAAAACAAAAAAAACAAAACAAAATGTATCACAAATAATCAACAAATATTAAGCACTGAATCCAACACTACTTTCACTCATCATCCTCATCATCATCGGCGACGGAGTTAAAAGCATTCAATCTCTCAATCAATTTGGTCTTCCTTTCCTCATATGAAAGCTTCTTTAAGTCGAACATCTTATGTTTCTTTGGAGGCTGTTTCTCAGACTTCTTATTCTAATAGATTTTTTTTTTTTTTTGGTTTAAAATGTCATCAACATAGAAATTATCAAATTAATGATATATATATATATATATATATATATATATATTGTTTGTTTGTTGGCATAGATAAAGATTATCAAATTAATGGAGATATATACTATTTCTTGGGATAGATTTATATTAATCACCTCTTGAAGAATTTGGATTTTGCTTATCCCTTAATAATCAAGTTTTTTAACTTGATATTTAGAAAAAATAAATATAATTTTTATTAATAATAATAATAATAATAATAATAATAATAATAATAATAATAATAATAATAATAATAATAATAATAATTAATAAAATTTAAGTTGCAACTTGAGGAAAATAAAAACAACAAAAAAGTGTGATGAGATTTAAATTTAAATTTTTTTTAAAATGTACTTTTAATTAGAGTAGAATTAAAATTTTGAAAATTTCAACGATAAATACTATCTAAATTAAATTTTTGTATGTTAAATATTATTCCTTAATTTAAGAAATATATCCTCACAAATAAAAAAATAATGTTAATCTAATTTTATTTAATGATAAGAATGAATTAGAGTCCTATTCCTTTGGAGGCTGTTTCTCAGACTTCTTATTCTGATAAATGTTTTTTTTTTTTTTTTTTGAGTAAAATGTCATCAATATAGAAATTATCAAATTAATGGAAATATATACTATTTTTTTTTTTTTTTGCATAGATAAAGATTATCAAATTAATGGAGATATATACTATTTTTTAGGATAGGTTTATATTAATCACCTCTTGAAGAATTTGGATTTTGCTTATCTCTTAATAATCAAGTTTTGTAACTTGATATTCTGATAAAAAAAAATAATAATAATAATAAATAAATAAATAAATAAAATTTAAGTTGCAACTTGAGGAAAATAGAAACAACAAAAACATAGGATGAGATTTAAATTTAGAAGTTTTTTAAAATAGACTTTTAATTAGAGTAGAATTAAAATTTTGAAAATTTTTAGATGATAAATATTATCTTTTTTTTTTTTTTTTGAGAAATATGATAAATATTATCTAAATTAAATTTTTGTATGTTAAATATTATTCCTTAATTTAAGAAATATATCCTAAAAAATTTAAAAAAAAATAATGTTAATTAGATGATATATATTATCTAACAAATAAAAAATGTTAATCTAATTTTATTTAATGATAAGAATGAATTAGAGTCTTGGTAGTATACTATTCCTTTTTAGTTCTTTAAAAATCTAAAAATTTAATAAAATTTCTGCAATTTGGTGAAGCCACATGGCTTAACTCCGGTGTTTTAGCCAAACTTTTATTATATATAATATGATGTCTATATGATATGATAGGAAGTCTAACATTGGAAAAGTAAACAACAATAATGCTTCGCTTAATTATACATCTATAAATTTAACTTCTTCTTTTTTCTTTTTCTTTTTTTTTTTCTGAAATCTTGTTTATAGTCTAAGGGTCTCTTTTTTTTTTTTAAGAGTCAATCCTAAAGGTCATATTAATGGGAATCTTTAAGCCAATTGTTTTTTTTTTTTTTTTTGAAATATCTTTAAGCCAATTGCTAATAAACTAATTTAGAAAAGTTTTAGCATCACTTTCATAACAAATATAAAAAGAAGTATTTTTTTTTTCATTTCTTACAAAACATTTCTGAAAAGATTTTCTAACCAATATTCGTAAAACATACATTAACTTTTTTAATAGTTTAATTAACTCACTCTTCCATAAAAATTGTCACATTCCTTCATTGAATTTTAGCATTTATTGTATGGACTAGCACTTATTTAGACTTTTTTTATTTAAAGAGAGTTTTAATATATGGCATCTGCGCTCCTAACGATAGCCCTTTATCATCAGACCAAGACATCAGTCAGTTTTTAATATAGACGGGGATTAAATCCCAAATTTCTTAGGGAAATGCTAACGAATGCCCGACATTCATTAAGGATTCATTTAAAGAATGTTTTTTTATGGAAAAAGAAAAAGAAAATCAATTAATGTTTTGACCGTTTTTTCCATTTCTAATAAAAGTGGTGTTAAAACTTTTCTAAAATAAATTATTAACTAATGCCTAAGGGCACTCATTAGTATGACCCAATTTCTTATCCAACCATTAAATATATTACCAGTTGAGCTAATTAGAACTCATTTATTTAGACCTTCGCATAGGATTTGCTGCTTGGCCTTTCTATTCCCTTTTATTTTAAAAATTTTTTTCAAGGGGGAAAAAAAAAGCTTACAGTTGTCAACAATCAACATTAAGTAACAAACCCAATATTAACTTTTTGAATAGGTTTTGAATATTTTGACGATCATTTTCTGATTTTAAAATATGATAGAATTGGTTTAGGCCTCCCTAATTGAAAACCATGATTATTCTAGTAAAAATGAAGAGAGAGAGAGAGAGGGAGAGAGAGAGAGAAATGTGATTTTCAGATACAAGTGAATGGTGTGGAGTATAGGAATTCCAATAAGGTAATTGCGTCATGTGTCATCCCATGGCCGAGAAGGGCCATTATCATGTCGAGGAGGCCACACTCTTGGACAGTAAGGTCACGTCAATAGCACGTCATTAGAGGAGGTCGTATTGTAGAGAACGAGCTTTGGGGAACGGGTTAACACTGACATGACTGAAGGGATGGTGGCTGCCACCACATTTAATGTATCCCACCAAACCTCCCTGGCTGTATTTATGTGGAGAAGACGCCTGAACAGTGCTGTCTTGGTTGCCACGACTCACAAGGGGTTTAGGAAGGTGTCTAATGGGATAGACACTCAAGTAGTATCCTAGATGATCAACAAATGGAGGGCCAAGATCATCTAAAGGGAGCAATATAATGTAAGGGACCCTCTAGGGACGAGGGGGGAAAATCGGAAAAGAAAACATTGTAGTAATAAGAACTTTAATAAGATCTGAGTCTAAGAGAAATATATGCCAGGATCATTCTCCACGGACATTGTCGAGGAGGGTTTCCATTGCTTAAGAGCTTGTTCTCCTTACTTTCTTGCTATCTTTTATTCACTACATGTATTCTTAGATCCATTGAAGCCTAGCTCTTAAGCACACTCTCTACAAATTCATTGTATTAGGCTCTTTAGGCCTTAATCCATTCATCTTTTGGGCTTAAGAACCAAAACCCGCCCCGATAAATGGTTTTTCAAATAACCATACATTGTTCAAAAGAACCTGGATCTATAACTTCTTTTACGCCAATCAACCCCACCTGTCTTCTTTATCGTACAAATTTCATTTACTAGCGGCCTAGCGCTAACCATTGAGTGTGAGAAGTGATATTGATATCGACATGCCCACAATAATGATTATAGAAAACGACAGTTGTTAAACAAATCGAAAGAAGTAAGAAGTCTGACCAAAACAAATAAATAGTTGAGCTGCCGATTGATCTATACAAAACGAGATCAAGTGTAATATCTGATGCAATTTCTATGAAAGGTTGAGGTTTTTTAGAATATAGTGTAGTTTAGTCTAGTCCATTGGGCTTAGCCTAGTATACTATATTTGTAGTTCACTCATATTTCTTGTACTTCACACATAGTTAGTCTATATAAGGCTCTATATTGTATAGTGTTAAACAAATAGAATATACAGACTATTTAGTCTTTCTCTTTCTCACTTTATATTCTTAACATGGTATTAGAGCCATTGCTCTAACATTCTGGCTCCTGTGGTCATCTTCAGCGCTCTTCTGCTGCCCTTGCCTTCATCTAGTAGCCACTGTCAAAAGCGAGTTACCGCTGTCACATCCACAGTCCCTCCAATTCTTGGATCTCATCATTATGTTCACCAAACTGCCAAAGCAAAGGCATAGCGTAACAGAACAGCCAATCCAGAGCAAAAACCAACCAAGAATAGCCAGAAAGGACCGAACGTTCGCCCATACGCTCTGCCTAAAGCTTCTAACTGTCGACACGCACTCCACATGCCACCAATAGCTCACACATGCTACGCAAGTCGGTTACAGCGCCGCCACGAGCTCCATGCACCTAAGCCTGTCAACATAACTCCACGTCAGCCCTAGGTTGATGTCATCCTGCACACATCAACATCTTCATCATCAGCTTACGTCGGCACCTTGTGTCATCAACTTATGTTAGCACTCGTCAGCCATTGACTTTCCTGCAATTGACTGTTGACTTTTAACCAAAAGTCAAATTTTCAACAGAGCCTATCTTGCTAAGTTCTTTTTGCGTAGATTTTGATTTTGGGTTTTGTTTCTTCGTTTGAGGTCTCTAAATACCTCTTTTTGGTCGTTTTCTTCATTATGGCCCAAGAAAACGAACGAGACATAGTATGTCCTATCATCATTATCCTGGATGGTCTTACTCCCTATAATGCATGGTCTCAGAATATGACTGTTTTTCGCAAGGGTCGCAAAATATGGCGTTATGTAATTGGTTTAATTCCCAAGCTAGTGCCAATACCTAAGTCCAAAGCTACAACTGATGTCGATGACTCCAAGACTACTGTTGCAGAGGATGATTATGAAGCACACTTAGAGGAATGGAAAAGCGTTCAGAGTAAGATCTTGTCTTAATTTATCAATACCTCTATACCTTCCATTCATAGTCTTCTTCCTCGTCTTGGTACTGCTACAGTTGCTTGGATATTTCTGTCTAATCGCTACAATTGCACTAATGATTCAGGCCTGGAGTTTCACATTGAATCAAAACTTTATCAAATGCGCCAAGAGACAGGTCAGTCTGTTTCTGATTATTGTTCTTAGACTTCTTTTATGTGGGAACAACTTTCTGCTGCAGATCCTCCATTACGTTATCTTGAGGACATTGAGCTCTTTGCCAAATAGCAAGATCGTTGTCAATTTATGCATTTCATAATGGGTTTACATGAGGATTTTGAGCCTACTAGGGCTTTTTTGCTTAGCCGGTCTCCTACTCCTTCTCTTGATACTATAGTCAAGGAGTTCATCTTCGAGGAGAATTGCCAGTCGACTTATCACATGTCATTCTCTAACCATATGTTGGCTACACCCTCTCTTCCCCCACAGCCTTCCATTGCTGCTATCACTGCTCCTCCACGATTCACCTCTAGGCGTCCCTCCTCTCAGTCTTCAAAAGGTACTCGCTGCAAGATTTGCCATGCCAAGGGCCATGATATCTCTGTTTGTTGCAAACTGCAGAAATTCATGCAAGAGTAGAATAAAGCTCCTTCTCCTCGGGCAGCTGCTATGTGTCCCTCAGATTTATCGATTCCTACAGGTGCATCTTTGACTTCCTTACTTACTACATCTGATATCGAGGCAGTAATTCAACAAGTTTTATCCCCAACTTTCACTGCCCTTTCTGTCACTTCAAGTAACCATTCTTAGTTTTTTGATACTGCATGTTGTAACCATATGACCTCTGATGAATCACAATTCTCCGATAAGGCACCTTTAGCACATCCTATCTATATTTACGCTGCTGATGGAACTCTTATTCTTGTTAGTCATAAAGGAATAATCTCTACTCCAAGTTTATCCCTTAGCGACACTTTTCGTATCCTAAACATGTCTCTCAATTTGCTTTTTGTTGGTCAACTCTATTTTTCCGTTTGGATACACGTGTTTTGCAAACACGCGTTTTATCCTTCTTCTTTTTTTCGTTTCTGCTGCGGGGGACAAAACGCGCAGTTCGCACACTGTTTACACATTTTTCAACCACTTTTTATTAAAAATAGGTCTCACAGTACTATTCACACATTTAAAAATTATTTTGCTACGGTATTTTCAATTTTCAATTTTCAACAATAAGTTCTATCCAAACAGACCCTATAAATTAGGAGTATATATTTTTATTTACTAATCATGGTGTGGATGTGTAGGATTCCCGGACGGGTCAAGTTTTTTTGGGACAGGGCGTAAGGTTGGACGTATGTTTAAGGTTCATGACTTGAAGATTCCTTTATAAGTTGTTTCTGTTTCTGCTGCTGCTGCTACTACCACCCTCTATGGCATGCTTATCTTGGTCATGCATCTTTATCTTGTCTTCAGTTGTTAGCTTCTCAAGGCCATTTAGATTTAATTCAGTTTCCAAAATTTGACTGTACTTCTTGTCATTTTGGAAAACAAACAAAATTGCCCTTTAATAATAGTGGCTCTTTTTCTTCTACACCTTTTGATCTTATATATTCTGATATTTAGGGTTCGGCATCAATTCCCACTGAGGGAGGATCTCAATATTTTGTCATATTTGTGGATGATTTTTCTCGATATACTTAGATTTATCTGCTTCACCATAGGTTTGAACTTGCATCTATTTACCAAACATTTCATAGAATGATTAAAACACAGTTCAATCACACTGTTAAGATCTTTCAGTCCGATAATGCTCAAGAATACAATGATAAATCTTTCTTGTCCTTTCTATATAGCGAAGGTCATTTCCCTCACCGGTCTTGTCCTTACACCTCTCAACAAAATGGTCATGCAGAATGAAAACATCATCACATTCTTGATGTTGTCTGCACCCTTCTCATTTTTGCCTTTATTCTAGAGCGCTTTTGGGGTGAGGCAGCACTCACTGCTGTTACACCATTAATTGTGTTCCATCACCAACCACACAAAACAAATCACCCTTTGAGCTCCTTTATGGTTAAACCCTTGACTATTCATCTCTTTGGGTTTTAGGTTGTGCTTGTTTTATCTCTCTTCCTCCTCATAAATGAACAAAACTCCAACCTCGTGCTCGTCTCTGTTGCTTCCTTGGCTATGCTGTATCCCAAAAGGGTTTTCGCTGTTATTACCCCATCACTCATCGCCTTCGTGTCTCTCATCATGTTGAGTTCTGGAAACATCGTCCTTTCACGAGTTTTCAACAGTTATTTGTGTCCACTTCCTCAAAGTGTCCCATTTTTACTGATCTTTTTCTCCCTCTTTATCTAGAATATGTGAAGGATTCTTCAACATCAGCTGCCTCTCTAGACGACTCATCTCTAGTTTTGTCCCCTACACATAACCCACCCGTCTTGGATCCGGTGGCACCACCATCCCCTGAGCCTCTTGTTAGTCTTGACCTTCGTCACTCTACTCTAGTAAGCGTTCCTCCTCTTTATCTCACTGATTATCATTGCTCTTTTACTCTTGCCACCCTTTATGAGCCTTACACCTATCGTAAGGCCCATACTGACTCTTTTTGGTAGCAAGCAATGTCTGAAGAACTAGATACCCTTCACAAAAATCACCATTAAGATATGGTTGATTTGCCTCCTAGTCAGTCTGTAGTAGGTTATAGATGCGTTTACAAGATCAAGACTAAAGCTAATGGATCTGTTGAACGATACAAGGCTCGTCTCGTTGTCAAAAGCTTTACTCAGGAATATGACATTTACTACGAGGAAACTTTTGCTCCTGTTGCTCGCCTTACATCTGTCAAATGTCTCATTGCTGTGGCTACTGTTCACCGTTGGCCTCTTTATCAGATGGATGTGAAGAATGCTTTCCTCAATGGAGACCTGCAAGAACAAGTGTACATGCAACCACCCCCTAGCTATACTCAGTTAGCCCGTCAAGTTTGTCACCTTCGTTGTGCTCTTTATGGCCTCAAGCAGACTCCTTGGACTTGGTTTGAAAAGTTTAGCTTAGTTGTTACTCAGGAGGGTTTCACTTTGAGTCCTCATGACACTGCTTTCTTCATTCGAAGATCCCCTGTTGGTATCACTCTTATTCTTCTTTATGTTGATGACATGATTATTATTTGAAATGATTCTGCAGGTATCCACTTTCTTCAGCACTTCCTTAGTCAGCATTTTAAGATGAAAGATTTAGGCACTCTCAGCTATTTTCTTGGGCTTGAGGTTACCTCATCCTTTGATGGATACTATCTTTCCCAAGTTAAATATGCTTCTGACCTTCTCTCCAAGGCCAGTATCATAGACAACAAAACTATTTCCACTCCTTTTGAATACAATGCCAAACTCACACCTTTGGATGGTGAACCTATATAAGATGCTACTCGTTATCGTCAGTTGGTTGGTAATCTGATCAATCTCATTGTCACTCGCCTAGATACTTCACATGCTGTGAATATGGTTAGTAAGTTCATGGATGCCCCTCGTTCTATCCATTATGTTGTTGTTCTTTGGATCCTCCTATATGTCAAGGGCACACTTTATCATGGTTTCATTACTCCTTTCAGTCTTCTCTCGAGCTCCATGCTTATACAGATGCAGATTAGGCAAGTGATCCGACCGATTGATGCTCTTTAACAGGTTTTTGTTTCCTATTGGGTACTTCTCTTATCTCATGGCGTAGCAAGAAGCAGGACATGGTTTCTCATTCCAGTATTAGGGTTGAGTATCATGCTCTTGTTGACACCACCTACGGGCTTGTCTGGCTTCAATGGCTCTTGTCTGACATGGATGCTCCACAGCCTACTGCCACTCCTCTTTATTGTGATAATCGTAATACTATCTACATTACTCATAACGATGTCTTCCATGAACGCACCAAACACATTGAGATCGATTGCCACATCACTCGCCAGCATCTCAAGAAAGGCAATCTCAACTTATTCTCCATCTTCTCTGTCGACCAACCTGTTGATATCTTCACCAAAACTCACCCACCTAGTCGTCTTCGAGATCTAATTCCAAACCCCAGTTGGCTTCCTCCTTGCCACCTTGAGTTTGAGGGGGGAGGGGTGTTAGTATATAGCGTAGTTTAGTCTAGCCCATCGGACTTAGCCCAGTATACTGTACTTAAAGTACACTCATATTACTTGTACATCACACATACTTAACCTATATAAAACTCTCTATTGTACAGCGTTATACACATAGAATATACAAACTATTTAGTCATTCTCTCTCTCTCACTTTATATTCTTAACAAGATTAATAGTGGTGCAATACCTCACCGGATCCTAATCCGATCTGTGCTGCATGGTGTCAGGGGCGCAGCTAAATCTCAATTGTTACTATTAGTTTGGATAAAGGGAGAGAAAAGGGACTAAAATACTCTCGGAGTATTGATAAATGATACTCTCTCTTCTCATATTCATAGTGAATCCTATTTTGAATTTAATGAATACACCATACCATAAATATGAAAAAATTAAGCATCATTCTCTGTGTTTCGGGAGACCACCGCATACCCTTGGTGTGATAGTTAGTCCACAAGTGCTTGTGTAGTGTGGAGGGAACAAGGTTGGAGTTCAAGTCTTCAAGAGAAAGCTTCACATGCATATACACTTAGGCTCCGTTTGGTTGGAGTGGAAAAGTGAGAGGATAGGAAATTGTGGGAAGATGGAAAAGTAGAAGGATAGGAAAAATTTTATTTTCTCCCATTTTTGTTTGGTTGGAAGTGGAAAAGTAAGAGGATGTAAAAAAAGAGTTTGAATAAATTTACTCATATACCATTGTTAAATAATTATGCTTAATTAAAACAAAAAAGTGACAAATAACCACACAAAAAAAAAAAAAAGAGCAATCACCCAAATTTATTAAAAAATAAAAATATTGTCCCAAAAAAAAGAGGCAGTGTTACTGCCTAGGAAAAAAGAAAAGAAAAAAAAAAGAGTCATGCTAAGCCCTAGAAAATCAAAAGAAACAAAAAGAATAGAAAAAAAAAAGTGGCAACAGCCTAGGAAAAAAATAAACAACAATAAAAAAAAAAAAAAAAAAAGCAACGATACTGCCTAGTGAAAAAAAAAAAAAAAAAAAAAAAAAAAAAAAAAAAAGCAAGAAAAGGGCAACGTATTGCCCAGTGGAGAAGGAAAAAAAAAAGGCAACTTGAAGAATGTGCACATGGGCATTTTTGTCAATTAAAATAAAATTCATCTCCACTTAGTTTTCTTTCCATTTTGGAAAGAAAACATTTTGATGGGCCTGGGGAGAAAAGACCTAGGCCCCATCATTTATTTTCCTTCCTCTCTACACAACTAAATATACTCCAAAAAAGTTTTCCTTCCCACTTTCTCTTCAAAGTTTTTCATTCACCTTATTTCACCTCCAATCAAACGCACGGTTAGATTAGGCTAAAGTAGAATTTTGATCTTGTATAAAATATATATATATATATATATATATATATATATATATTACTTGAGAGAGATATATAGTTTAAGAGTGTCAAAAAATTTAATCTCCAAAACACATGGAAGGTGTATAGAGTTGTTTTTTTTTTTTTTTTTTGGTCTCTCTATCAAAATTAAAATCATAAATAATAATTTTCCAATTAAATCAATTAGGTATGTCCAATGTCCAGTACCTAAAGTCCAATATTGTCAAAATAGACAATGACTATCTTAAACATGATATTTATTTTGATACTCATGGTATATATTGTTTTCATAATTAAAAGTTTTTTTTTAAGTTTTACAAATAGATGAAAATACTCCAATTAAGGTATTAAATTGTATAAAAATGTTAGATTCTTTTTTTAATGCATGTATCCCTTACAAAATGTTACTAACAAGACATGTTATAGTTGTGTTTGCAAAAATGAGTTTCTCGAAATTAAAATTGATAAATCATGTTTAAAATTGACTATTTCACAAGTGTGATTAAGAGGATTAGTCATATTACCAATTGAACACAAAAACATAATTAGTAGTAATTTTGTATCTTAAAAAGTAAGAAAAGTGTTTTTTTAACCGAAAATTGTCAAAAATATAAATATTATTCAAATAATATTAAAAAATAAGAGAAGACTCCAGTTCAAATTGTTGCATTAACCCCAAAATGCATTTAGCTAACCCTGCATTGCATTTTTGTCATTATACAGTATTTACAATTTTTTGTAGTTACACTTTTCTCCCTTAAGGTTTGGAATGAAGTTTCACTTTGTCAAACCTGAATGGAAAAAAAATATTTTCCCTCTTAAATTTGGTTTGACCAAAAGATGAAAGAGAGTAAATATGGTGCATAAGAAATAAAAAGACATCTAACCATAAAATGTGTCATTTTGGTTTTTTTTTTTTTTTTTTTTTTGAATAGTTACAACATGTTGCTAACTCTACAATTCGAACCATTTTCCTTCTAAATTCCCAAACATTTTGAGTATAAAGAGATGTCAATTTTGGTAATTGACATGGTTATTGATGCAATTTTTGAACCTAAATGATTCAAAATAAATATCTTAGGACCACTGCTAAGAATTAATGTTACTTTTACTAATGTTGATAAACAAGGTGATCAAACATAAGACTCTTCCTAGAAAAAAGATTTTTTTTTTCTTGTTCCCTAATTCTAAAATCAATTATTTTTATTAAATAGTATTTCAAAATATTTTAAAACTATCTCATTATCTTATAATTGGGAGCAACCTTAAAATGAGTTAGAAACTATCTTTTGACTTTTTTATTTAGCTTGATGTGAAACATAATTATTTTATATAATTTTTTAGTGCAAAACAGTGCTATCTTATGTCAAGCTAAATAAGAGAAATTAAGAGATAAAATTCCCTTGATCTATTTCTTTTTTATACTACCAAACACAGGAAAACGTAAAAAAACTATATTCACATAAATATTTGTTTGGTTGAAAGTGTTTTAGGGATGATGGAAATTAGGAGAAGGAACATACAATAGAAAATGACTTTTTTTTTTGGTAACGAGAGAGAATAGAGTGGAAGGAAAAATAAGGGGTGGAGAGTTTTTCTCTTTAGGAAGGAAAAATGTCAAGATTGCACCAAGTTTTTCATCATTTATTTTAATAGGAGAAATTGTACTTTTGGTCCCTACATTTTGGGTCAACTATCATTTTGGTCCCAAAATTGATTTTGCTACTAATGTAGTCCCTAAAAAAAGAAAATTGTTTCTATTTTGGTCCCTGCCGTCAACTTACTAACGGAAACCTCCTACGTGGCAAACAGAATACCCTACTTGTTGACGTGACGCTAATGTAGCCATTAAAACATTATTAAAAACATTAATTGGCATTTTTTAAGTGTCACATCAGCATTTTAATTTTTTTTAAAAAAAACTATGTCAGTAAATTTTAAAAAAATAAATTAAATTAAAAAAAAACCTTAAATCTAATTTAATTAAAAAACTTTCTTAATGTTTTTCAGTTTATTCTTCATTCATTTTACAATTTGTTCTTCATATTCTTCCCAAATCAAACCCAGAAACCAAGAATTCAAACCCATCACAAGAACACAAACCCAGCAACCTAAGAACTTAAACCTAGATCACTAGGACACAAATGAAAACAAGAAGAAAAAACCCAAATTCAACACCTTGGAGATCTACTACAAATCAAGACCATTGAATTCTTCATGTTCTTCTCCCAATTCTAACACAATCAACACCGAATTCTTAGCAAATCAATCCCATAAACCCAGTTAACAAACCAACCCAAATCAAACCCAGATCAAGAAACCAATCACAACAAACCTATATCAAAACAATCAAACCCAGATCAAGAAACCAATCACAACAAACCCATATTAACACAATCAAATCCAGATCCCACCACCACTAACCAACACAATCAAGCTACCACCACCCCGCCAATCAAAAGCATTTCTCCATAACATGAACTTCAGCTCAATAACCCACAAAAATTCCAAAACACTACAACCGAAAAAGTCACCAAACTCACTATTTAGTCAACAAACCCATGCCAAGACGGTGTTTGAGACTAGCGAGCTCCATTGTGGCTGAGACCAAGATGAAGGCCTAGACCAATGAGCTCCATTGTGGCTAAGACAGTGGCCAAGATGGAGGCCAAGATCGAGTTCCATTCTCTCTAAACCAACGTCAGTCCCTTTCCTCTGGACCTGCTCCAAACCGCTGGCCTCATCTCATTCTCTCCCCCTCTCTCTCTCTAAACTTTTTTTTTTTTGGGTAGAGCTCTCTTTAAACTCAAATCATGGTTTAAAATGGTCTGATAATAAAAAAATAAAAAAATAAAATCATTTGATGCTTTTGACTCACTTAAAGAAAAGTAAATACACTTAAAACTAAAATGATCTAATGATAATTTTTTTTAATTTTCTAATTAATTTAATTAGATTAACAAAAAAAAAACCGTTTAAAACTAAAAAAGTAAAATTTTTGTATGTTTTTTTATTTTTTTAAATTAAAATTAAATTGAGAAATTATTATTTTTTTGTTTTAATTTTTCATTAATTAAAATGCTAAGCTGACATTTAAAAAATGCCAAATAAAGTTTTAATGGTCACATCAGTGTCACATCAGTGCCACATCAATAAGCAGAGTATTTCATTTGTCACAGAGGAGATTTCCGTTAGTGAGTTGATGGCAGGGACTAAAATAGAAACGATTTTCTTTTTTTAGGTACTACATTAGTAGTAAAATCAATTTTGGGATCAAAATGAGAATTGACTCAAAAATGTAGGGACCAAAAGTGCATTTTCGCCTTTTTAATAACAAGGAAATAATTGTAATTTACTTTTAATTCTTCCACTTTTTCATCCTCTACGAGACATAGTGAAAAACATATATATATATATATATATATATATTTCTATTCTCTTTGCATTTTTTATGCTTTTTCATCTCAACTAAGAGCATTCACATTGGGTCTCTCAAATGTCATATGTTGGTATGATTTAGCATAAAAGCCCCAACCCCCCCCCCAATACCCGGTCTTCCAATTGTAGAAAAATTTACAATTGTGTTACAGTACCATCCTAAATGTAAGATGGTTATGTAGCTCAATTACAAAAATAAAATATTATTTTTTATTCATCCTCGTCCCTAACTCACTTCTCTCTCTTCAATCTTCATCACTCGTTCTTCAGTCTTCATCAGTCTTCACTCTTCACCATTTTTTTTTCTCTCGTTGCCGACCCATCTTTGCCGACCCATCGATGGTTATGGGTTGTTCATGGGTTTGGCTGGGTTTTTGGTTTGATGGGTTTCAGGTCTAATGGGTTGATGGTTGTTGATTGTTTTGGTTACAAAATCAACATGGGTCTGGTGCGTTGGTGGTTGCGAGATTGGCGTGGATCGACGTGGGTCTGGTGCATTGGTGGTTGCTAGACTGGCATGGATTGGCATGGGTGGTGTTGGCTGTGGGTGATGGGCTTTGGTTGTGGGTATGGGTAGTGTTGGGTTTTGATAGGCCAAGAATATATTGACCCTTTTAGTAAATTAATTAGATTTAATTACATGCAATAAGCGTGGTACCACAAACAAATCACCAAGTAAGTTAAACACAGCGAAAAATAAATTTGACACAGGTGGTTTATTTGTGAATAGGGAAAACGATTGAGACAAAATTCCACTAGATGAATTTAAAGTCACCATTCCCGAAAATCCAATATTATCAAAACAAGTGGTTACAAGTAAAAGAAATCCTAGTACCTAATACTAATCTACAGTTGAACCCTTATCGCAATACCCAATTGGACTTGTGATGTAGCGACAATCTCTCCTTTCAATGCGCGACTCCTAGTACATGACTAACCAATTGATGCACGGATCCAAGTATGTGACTAACACACCAACTTGAGGAAGATGTTGGCTGCAAATTTCTTCAGTTCATCCAATGATGAAGATCAAGAAGCTCCTTGGTTATAAAACCCTTGGCGCAAAGACGCAATAACTTCTACAAAGAATATGATGAACTAAAGCAAATTGTCTCCTGTCATAATATGCATGAATCATCACTTTGCATCACTTGAGACGGCCCTTAAAATAATCCTTATATATGTCTAGGGTTGTGAGAAAAGAAACCCTACACAAATACACTTTGATATGAGTGAAATCATATCTAGAAATTTGAATTTTGTAATTCTCAATAGATACAACTTCTGTCGAGCATCAACATTAAACCTCGATAGATATGATCTGTCGAGCTATCTGTCGAGCTATCTATCGAGCTTTAATGAACATCACTTCTTTACTTATTTCTTGAATAGACTTGCATGGTTTCAATACTAAACTTGAACTCTTGTTCCTTGAAGTACTAAACCCATCCTAGATTTACCCAATTACATGTAAAGTGCATTTTGTCAAAGAATTAGCTAATTTACATAACATATGTCTCTAACAATTTCCACATATGTCCTAACAATCTCCCCCTTTGGCATTCCATGATAAAACCACAGCAAAAAAATGAAATACGAGAGAAGTCTTAAATCACTAAACTTATAACCACTTGTTCAATATAATAAAATCTAACCATAACACAAACTCTTGAAAAACTTTACAAGAAGAGAGTTCATGGTATGATAGATTTTCACAAACTATATTTCTGAAACACTTCAAACAAAACTCATTAAGGCATCATAGTGTAAAACAAAAATAAAGGACTGCATACATAAAAAAACATGTGTGTAAAGAGAGAAAAGAAATAACACATGGAAAGATAGGTGAAAAACAACATACATCATCATATATATAAATGACAATAAATACAATGTATGTCATAAATAAATGGTCACAAGACCGGCATACAAGAGGATAATGTAACTAAAGATAAAGAAAAGAAATTACATAAAATCCTCACTACATCCCTAAAATATAGATACTCCCCATAACAAAATTATCCTATGCTAACTCTCCCCCTAAGTACAAGTCTACTCTCATTATCCTAAAACTACTCAACCTTTTTGTCACGAATTACAATGGGTAAGTCACGAAGAAGTCGTCATCTCATCATCACTAAAAGAGCTAGCATCCTCATTCTCATCAACATCATCAGCACCATCATCGCCATCCTCATCTGCCGAAGTCTTTGGAGAAGGAAAGGGAGAAGGAGATGTGGCGAAACCACCAAGGCGAGCCTGTCATCGTGCAATACGACCAACACGGGTGTTCACTTGGTACAACTCAGTAGTGAGAGTATCAAGGTAAGTATCCATGCATTAAAGCTGCGCCATGATAGCCTCAAGAGTCACACTGCCACTCGAAAAAGAAGGAGCGGATGAGGAAGGAACATAAGATGCTAAAGGATCAGTCGTCTCCGTCCGTGGCCACTTCAATCGAAGCTAGGCCTCTCTTTGTCGAATAGATGCTGCGTTGATAACACCCATAACAGTATAGTAGGGAGAATCAATAATAGGGACAGAAAAACGGCGAAGGATCCACATGATAGCCGAAGGAAAAATGAGCTTATCACGAGTCACTATATTCCTATAGACGTCTATGATAGAGAGAATGAAATGAGAAGAGAAGTCTATGAAGAGGTCCTCTAAGAGGGATAACAAAAAATAGAGTACGAGGCTTTATGATGGAGTTATAGTGAGACAGTAGAGTAAGAATAAATGTCATCACCATATTTAGAAATCTCAGACCTTTTGCAAAGCCCGAGCATATGTTCTGTTTCCCACCCCATATAGAAGGTGTCTCACAAAAGTGAGACAAAAGCTCGTCTCTAAACATCGTCCTAAGATGCTTACAACCAAGGTAGTTAGGATGCGCTACCCGCGGGACGTGTAATATCTTGAATACAAGATCTGGAGTGACTACGATATGTGTACCTCTGATGTGCGTAGCAAACCGAGGTACAAAGGTATCGATACTGTGCATATTAGAGTAAAACTCCTGTATGAACATAATGTGATATCTCAAGTTTATCTCACAGAGAGATTCCCATCCCCGAATGTGAATGACATCGGGTAGAGGAGTGTCGGCAAAGTCTGACAGAATCACATGGCGCTCCAGATGAACGCCACGTTTAGAAAAGTTCTCAAAGAAGTCTTGATGGGCCTTCTCATCACTAAACCGAGCATGAAGAGAGGGAACCAAGAAGATTAGAAGCAGATGATGACCTAAAATAAAAAGGATTCCGAGTCGGATTAGATTTGCGCTTGGGTGCCATGCGCAGTCTGTCCGAAAGAGAGAGAGAAAGAGAGAAAGAAAGAGAAAGAGAGAGAAAGAAGACAGAACACAATCACAATAGTGTACACAAAAAAAAAAAAAATGGTACGTATACATGGAATATGTATGAGCATGTGACCTGCTAAACATAAATTGCATCATGGGTTGAAACCCAGTCCAAACCTACCAACACACAATTTCCAACAATCAAGCACACATCTAAATGCATGAAACATTGTGAAAATGCTAATGGAATGCAATGCATGATCATATAGCAACAAACAAACAACACCCAACCCAAAAAATTCACAAAAACCTCAAAAACCCCAAAAATTTTCAAAAACCCCAAAACCTAGGTCTAAAAAGCATGAATGCATGAAGAATGAAGGATTTAGAACACTTACCAACTGATTTAATCTTGGTATAGGCAGAAAATCACATGGATAGAGGGATTTGAGTGAGAAGAGAGTATTTGGAGGGAGAGAAAAGATTTTTCGTTGAGAGAGAAGTGAGAAAAATAAATTTGATTTAGCGCTGAGTATATATATAGAAATCGCATCTCGATGGATCGAGAAGCTATCGAAATCTGTCGGGCATCTGTCAAGGTGTTGTTGAGAATCTGTCGGCGGCAAAAGTACCTCAATGGATCAAGATTCTGCCAAGAATCTATTAACCAAACAGAAACTTTCTCAATGGATCGAGAAGCAGTCGAGAAGCTATCAATCTTGAAGAACATGAGTTTTTCAAGGAGGAAAAACACATAAAGATGAATGCAACAAGCAAGCTACTAAAACATAGATCCAATCAACATATTAAGCTCTCAAAACATCTCTCAACAAAAAAATGCAAAGCATTTATGATCCAAAACACACACACACTAAGCAAGTCTAATTAATTTTATATTTCAAAAACAAATTAAGACAGTTTAGTGAGTATACATTAACACATGTATTCTTTGTGATAACCAAATCACATTGTACATGCACATGTATTAAAAGTAGCAAAAAATTTGCACGTTGCGGGTGAAAAACATGGCAAGAGTGCATAAGTGTCTCATATTATGACAATTTGAGATATGAGAATATCAAATACACTCACACACAATCATAACTGTTTGATGGGGACTATCACCTTCGAGGTATATCTTATAACTCTCACATCTCCTAGAAACACACTTGCAACCATATTTAAAAACATTTTGATTCTTTTTGCTTTTATATTTCTTTGCATATTTTTCTTTTTTAACATATCATGTATGGGCATATATAAAGAGAGAAGAAATACCCAAATATGTAAGCCAAAAAAATCACAATTTTGTTATGTCGAAGCACACAAATGTTATTACATGATTAGCGGGCTTTAGTGGTGAGATGGTTATTTATACCTTTTTCTTAAGACTTTTTTAGTCATTCTCGTAAAAAAGAGTGATATGTGTGTTAAGTATAAAAGATAACTTAATCATACTCATCACAAATGCGAGCCACAAAGCTCACTCGCTTAGTTGTGCATTGAGATGCTCATCTAAGTTACAAGAAATACAAAGTTTAGAAAAATTTGTTTCAATAGCCATCCAAGGTACACAAGTACCAATGTACATAAAACACAGACTGTTTTTGTATTTTTCTGATTTTACAATTTTTTTTTTTAAATTTTTTTAAAAAATAAAGTAAAATTGAAAACAAACAAACAAAAACATATTAAACAAAGCAAAGCATAAAACTAGATTGACTCAAAAACAAAAAAGCAAAACACATAAGTAATGCATAACCATAAGGAGAGAAAGAAAAAAAAAAGTGTATAAATCACTTTAAGCATTTTCCTTACCTTGGAAGAACATTTCCTTCGAGCGAATCTTTGATCCGGTGGTGAGAGAGAAGAGTTGAAACCGTTCAAATTCGAAAGGAATATGAGGGTCTTGAGAAAATCTCCAAAATGAGCAAAAAATGATGGAAACTGATTTTGGTTTCCAGACGAGAGCATATTGTAACTTTGTTAAGTGGCTAACTACTTGTAGCAATTTGGATGAGTATGCCCTGAAGCTCCACGGTGATGGCAAAGATGTTGTTTTTTTGGTTAAGACTTTTTGTTATTAACCTTCTTAGTCTTAGGATTTCTAGTCTCTTTCTTTTCAAGCCTAGAGAGTGCTCCTAGAATAGATTTTCCTTTGTCTACGTTCTCAATAGCTATTTCAATTTTACGTTCATTGTTCTCAAAATTAACATTATTAGCATGTGAGATAAACATAGTAGTACTAGAGAAGCCAATATAAAAAGAAGAGAAATCATACCCCAAGTTGATCTATCAAAAGCAGATTTCTAAGAGTTTAACATCTCATCGAGCTTTGCACTGAAAGTCCTCTCCAATTAAGCTCAACCTATAACAGTTCTGCTTCAAGCTTCTTTGTCTTTTTGGCAAGAAAGTTGTTCCTAAACTGCAAAGCTCCAATGATTTGATTTTCTTCATCAACCTTTGTAGAGAGCTCTTCTCAATCTAGCTCCGTATCACTCAGCTTCTTGGTGGCCAATCTATAAAGTTTCTCATGCTTCTCGGAAACTTTGTACAACTTAGCATAGGCTGTATGGATGTCATCTTGTTTATCCATTTTCTCAAATTTAGACTCCACTAAGTCCTCTTTTTCATCTACTTCTTCGACAATCCCCTTAGTAGTATTCACTATAGCAGTGTAAACGTTCAAGATTCCCTCATCATCATTGTCATCTGACTCATCCTTAGGCTTAGTGTCACTCAAGGTAGCAGTAAGAGCCTTGCTTTTCCCAATTGTCTTGAGATATGTTAGACATTTTTGTTTCATGTGTCCAAAATCTTGACATCCAAAGCACTTTGTTTCGGAGGAAACAATGTATTGACTGCCATTCTTAGCATCCTTCTTTCCTCTCTCATAGCTCTTGAATTGTGAAGAATTAGATTGCTTTTGGTCCTTGTCGAATCCTTTCACATTGGAACTCGTCAAACGACTCATTCTCCTCCAAATTAATCTCTTCAAAACTCATAGTAAGTCTTTGAAGTTTTGAATCTTTGACAGACTTAGTCCCTTCGTAGGTTGTCTGGAGGATGGTCCATGCTTCCTTAGCAGTTTCAGTAGAGGATATTTTCTTAAACTTCTCATTGGTGACCGTACTAAATAAAGCATTCAATGCTCTATTGTTGGAGTTTGCCACTTTGATCTTGGCATCATCCCAATCAGCCGGGGCTTTCTTTGGTTTAGTCCATCTAATCTCCATAACTTGCCACACTTTCTCATCTAAAGACTGCAAGAAAGCTCTCATGCATACTTTCCAGTATGCATAGTTAATGTCATCAAATAAAAGAGGTTGATAGGCCAAGAATGTATTGATCCCTATGGTAAATTAATCAATTAATTAGCCAAGTTAATTAATTAGATACAATTACATGCAATAAGTGTGGTAGCACAAACAAATCACCAGCTAAGTTAAACACAGCGGGAAATAAATTTGACATAGATGATTTGTTTATGAATGGAGAAAACTACCGAGGCAAAACCCCACCGGGTGAATTTAAGGTCACCACTCCTGAGTATCCACTATTATAAAAACAACAAGTAGTTACAAGTTAAGGAATCCTAGTACCTAATACCAACTTACAGTTGAAGCCTTACCCCAATATCCAATTGGACTTATGATGTAGTGACAATCTCTCCTTTCAATGCAAGACTCCTAGTACGTGACTAACCAATTAATACACGAATCCAATTGCGTGACTAACACACCAACTTGTGGAAGATGTTGACTGCAAAGTTCTTCAGTTCATCCAACGATTGAAGATCAAGAAACTCTTTGGTTACAAAAACCCTTGGCGCAAAGACACAGTAGTTTCTACAAAGAATATGATAAACTAAGGCAAATTGTCTCCGGTCACAATATGCATAAATAATCACTTTGCATCACTTGAAACAGCCCTTAAAATAATCCTTATATATGTCTAAGGTTATGAAAAAAGAAACTCTACACAAATAAACTTAGATATGAGTGAAATCAGATCTGGAAATTTGAATTTCATAATTCTCGATAGATATAACTCTGTCGAGCTACTGTCGAGCATCAGCATTAAACCTCGATAGATATGATCTGTCGAGCTATCTATCGAGCTTTAATGAATATGCACGAATAATCACTTTGCATCACTAGAAACGACCCTTAAAATAATCCTTATATATGTCTAAGGTTATGAAAAAAGAAACTCTACACAAATAAACTTAGATATGAGTGAAATCAGATCTGGAAATTTGAATTTCATAATTCTCGATAGATACAGCTCTGTCGAGCTACTGTCGAGCATCAGCATTAAACCTCGCTAGATATGATCTGCCGAGCTATCTATTGAGCTTTAATGAACAACACTTCTTCACTTGGTTCCTAAACTGACTTGCATGGTTTCAATACTAAACTTGAACTCTTATTCCTTGCAGTACTAAACTCATCCTAGATCTACTTAATTACAAGTAAAGTGTGTTTTGTCGAAGGATTAACCAATTTACATAACATATGTCTCTAACAAGTTTCACATATGTCCTACTAGGTTTGCTTGCTAATGGGTTGGGTTTGCTTGCCATGGGTGATGGGTTTGCTTGCCGTGGGTGGTGTTGGGTTTGCTTCTTTTTATTTTTTCTTTTTCTGGTGATGGTGGGTTTGATGAGTGTGGGTGTGGTTGGGTTTGTGATTGATTGTGGTGGAGGTGATGAATGATGGTGGTGGTTTTAATGGTTGCTGATTGCTTGCTAATCTGTAGTGGTTGTGTTATAAAATGGTATAGTATAAGGAATAAAGTACGTTTTGAGATGGTAAAATAGAATAGTTCGAAGATAGCGGATGTGAATGCTCTAAACGATTTGAAGAAGGCAAATGAATTGTTAAATCAAGAAGTGCTAAAGTTATGTGCACAGTTTTATAATTTGTCATTAATATTTTGACTTTTGAGTAAGTACAGGGAGAAGGGAACATTATGTTGTTGAATCATTTAGAAAGCTTAAAAAAAAAAAAAAAATTATTATACCACTATGCACTCTTAACATGATAGTCACTCTACAATTATAGGTAATTGTGAGATGTGAGAAGAAAGGATCGGGGTTCAAATTTTCAACAGAAAAAGTTTCACACAAATATACAATTAGATTATGTTAGAGTAAAAATTTTATCTTGTATTAAAAAAATAAAAATTTTGTTTTTTTAATAAATTTTTTGGTTGAGAAACTAAACATTATTTCTCCATAAGGATAGGATATGTCCACGGTCCACCAATCTCTTACTAGTTATGTTATTTCCATGTTTTAAAAATATAATAATCGTCGTTGGAGATTGATATCATGAAAATGTTTGTCTACATTATCTTTGTCTACGATTCTTCCGTTTCATGGGAAGCATGACTAACTTAAAACGACAAAGCATCCTTATTCATAAGCTTTATTTGGTTCTAGCTAATGAAAAATTAATTAATTTGACGTGTTTTAGAATCCCTCCAAATCGCATTGTCAACCTTCTGACCTCACAAAATTTATATGCTCCTTACGAAATGTGGCGGATCATGATCTCTTTCAGGCCAGGGGATATCTAAAAATTCCAAATGCGTGCTATATTTTGATTAAAAATCTTAAAACTAGGAAAAAATTATTATTACACAAGGCGAAAAGTAAAATGGTCATTTTACACTATTATAGAATTATGGTTTTTTTTTTTTTTTTTTTGTGAAAAGAATTATGGAGTTGATATGGCATAAAATTCACAATATATTGGACCCTCATGAGTGAAATTTTCCTTTATTCAAGCTAGACCAAAGCTTAATTCTCATTTTTTTTAGCAAACTTAAAAATAAAAAAAATCTTTTGATGAGGTTTTCGAAGAGTAATCTCGAAATGGAGTTGAAATGGACTTGATCTTGATTGGTCCCCTAAAATGAATATTTAATCAATTCAGTTTCATTGGTCCAACCTAAGAGGGAGTGGTAAATCAGTTTCATTAATCAACTCATGATGTTTTGTGCTTTCTTTGAATATGTGATTGACATAGCTAGAAATGTATTTTTCTTTTCTTTTCTTTTTTTCTTTACATTAGTGATTTTGTATAATTGTTGGGTGCCGTAAATTGTTATTGGCTATTATGTCCTAGGAGATCGATTTTCAGATTTAGCAAGGTAGGTGTCTAACGTCTTCTTAACCCACCACTTAGCTTTTGATCTTAGATCAAAAGATTATACTCACTTATTCAAGTAATTTTCACTTTTTAGATAGCAAGATGATGTATTTTGATTCCTTATACTTTGTAACTACAGAGACGAGGCATTGCAGTCTTTATAGTACATAATGAAATCAAGTATTCTAATTTTTTAGGGAAACAAATTTTTAAAAAGAGTTTCCTTGATTTTTGTCAAAAATAAATCAAGTTAGGATTCTGTGTAATTTCCACACTCTAGAGGTATATATATCCGCAATTGAGCCTCTACTATGAAATTTATTATAGGAAGTGGTATTTTATATTATGAGAACATATAACACTAGTCGCTAACCCGTGCTATGCACGGGAACCTACCTATTTATGAGATAGACTAAAATAATTTTATAAAATCTTAAACTGATTAAAAAATTACACTATTACAGATTTGTTTTTGTATAACTTCAATTTGTGTTATAATTTGATAAAGAAGTCATTGTTTAAACGTGCAATGACTTATAAAAAATTTGTTAAACAATCAAATACTGCAGAAAATAACTTAAAATTTTAGATATTAAAACTTCTGAAATAAAGAATCAAATAATTCACTTCTTATAAATTATTGAAACAAAAAAAAAAATATATATATATATATATAACTAAAAAGTAGAAAAAAAAATTGAGTTACATTCAAAAGAATAATCCAGGACTATAAGTTTGCATCCTATCATAATATATCAGATTAGTAAAGTAGAGAGGTAATAATAATAATAATAATAATAATAATAATAATAATAATAATAATAATAATAATAATAATAATAATAATAATTATATCAAGGATTGAGTTTGAGTTTAAGTTGGACTTGTTAGAGAGATAGAGTTTCACTCTTTATTAAGTTTGGATTAAACAAAAATAATTTTGTTTAAAAAAAATGATGAGTTTGAGCTTAAGTTGAACTTGTTAGAGAGATAGAGTTTCACTTCTTATTAAATTTGGACTAAACAAAAATAATTTTATCTAAATAAAATGATAATTTTATTTAAATATTGTGCTGACATGGAAAATTATGAGAATTTCAAAGGTTTCAGTTTTATAAAATGATAATTTTATTTAAATATTGTGCTAACGTAGAAAATTATGAGAGTTTCAGAGGTTTCGGTTGTATATATATATATATAAGGGAGGGTTCCATACTGGAATCCACCTTTGTGTGAGTAGAGTGTTAAATATTCCTATGACAAAATAAAATTTCCATTACTAGAGGTATTAAAATCTTGACCCACTGGAATCATGGTTCTTACAAAAAGTTATTATAATCATTTTTCTTGTGGGAGGGAAGGGGGTAAATTATATTACCATTAGTTGTGCTATATGACAAAAAAAAAATTAAAAATAAAAACAATGCAACGCAAAAAAAAAAAAAAGATTTTAAATTTTTGTAATAAAAACATTATATCTGCTTTATTTGTTTTGAGGTAAAATATATTTTTTTCCTCAAAAATTTTATTTATTTGAAAATGTTTTTGAGTAAACTTATTATTTTCAAGTATTTGGTTGTATTTCTAAAAAAATGCTCTAAAAAAATAATTTTTAGTATTTGGCTCACACAAAAAATCACAAAATTTCTAATTTTTATTAATATTAAATAACAACTTTAGTTCACCACTTTAAATTATTAATAAATAGAAATTGAAATCAACCTAAACAACAAGCAGAATTAAAATAAAGTTATTGAAAATTATAACAATAAGAACAATCAAAATTAGAGAATAATAGCCAATAATATAAATTTATCAACTAAACTTACGAATAAAAAAAATTATGTGATGAAGAAAAGAAGATTTTTGAGGATATAAAGGAAAAACATATTCCCTAGATTGATAGATGGATGGATGGAACCCAACTTGACCAGAACAGTTTGTCACATCTAATTTTGGTCGTTTAGGAGATTTTAATAATATTTTTGTTTTTTTGAAGGTTGTAAGGATTATTTTTCTTGAGCGATGATTTTTTTTTTTTTTTTTTTTGGGGGGGGGGGGGGGGGGGGGTGGGTGGTTTTTTTCTTTGATGCTCAAAATATTTTGCACTTTTTTAAAGGTGTAAGTATTTATAGTCCCCAAAGATGTGTTTTTTAATCAATGAAAATGATTTCAGGTTGATGAAGTTCTTTGTTGTTTTGCCAAATGTTCAAAAATGAGGACAAAATGTTTTTATGCCTAATCAAGTGGAACCTTCATAATAGAAGCACAACCAAAAGGCTGAGAATCACCATAAAATTCCTTGTTTGGTGACTGAACTCTCTTATAGCTTGGTATATGAGTTGAAGAGAAGTTTTGTACCTATCAAGTCAAATTTTGAAATCAACCTAAACAACAAGCAGAATTAAAATAAAGTTATTGAAAATTATAGCAATAAGAACAAACAAAATTAGAGTATAATAGCCAATAATATAAATTTATCAACTAAACTTACGAATAAAAAAAAAATTATGTGATGAAGAAAAGAAGATTTTTGAGGGTGTAAAGGGAAAAACATATTGCCTAGTGTGATGTGGTGATAGATGGATGGATGGAACCCAACTTGACCAGAATAGTTTGTCACATCTAATTTTGGTCATTTGGGAAATTTTAATAATATTTTTGTTATTTTGAAGGTTATAAAGATTATTTTTCTTGAGCGATGATTTTTTTTTGGGGGGGTGGGGGAGGGTTGTGGGTGGTTTTTTTTCTTGATGCTCAAAATATTTTACACTTTTTTAAAGGTGTAAGTATTTATAGTCCTTAAAGATGTGTTTTTTAATCAATGAAAATGATTTCAGGTTGATCAAGTTTTTTGTTGTTTTGCCAAATGTTAAAAAATGAGGACAAAATGTTTTTATGCCGAATCAAATGGAACCTTCATAATAGAAGCACAACCAAAGGGCTGAGCATCACCATAAAATTCCTTTTTTGGTGACTAAACTCTCTTATAGCTTGGTAATGAGCTAAAGGAAAGTTTTGTACCTATCAAGTCAAATTTTTTACCTGACTGATAGCCACTTCTTTTGGGTTAAATGCAACAGGAGAAGTCTCTATTGTAAACAATGTCGAGGCAAGAACCCTAAGAGCTAGTCTTCTTAACTGACCTAAAGGGATGGTGCATTATCAGAATCCTCAATTTATGGGGGAACTTGTCAATAAATCGGCCCAAGAAAAACCTATAAATACCCTCCCAATTTGGAAAGATGAGGCATGTTCATTAAAAAAAAAATTCCATATTTTCCTTCTCCAAAAATTTTAGCAGTAGCTTAATTTTCAAAGTGCCTCTGACCAAGCTCTTTGGTTGATTATAAGCCTAGGAATTTGTTATAAACCCAAGGGTAGAACTTACATTTGAAAACTGGTTTACAAGGAGAGAGTGCCTAAGAATGTACAAACATATGGTTAAACTTATACTTAATCCATGTGGGACACTAAGATCATAATATACCACCACACTCCGCAACCAACATCCACGATGACTTATTCTAGCGACATTGACCCAATGGTAACCCTTTCTCTTTTGGTGGCTCCACTCACCTATCAATTATTTTAATTTAGCTTCTAGGTCGTCCCCTTCGGGAACCGACCACAAAACCACAACTCATTTGATCATATACTTAATGAGCTACGCCTCATTACTCAAAGTGGTAGCTAGCTCTGATACCAAATGTTACAAACTTAGGGGTAGAACTCACCCTTGAAAACTGGCTTGCAAGGGAATGATGCTTAAAATCTTATAAACAAATGGTTAAACTTGTACTTCATTCATGTGGAACAATAGGATCATAACAAAATTATAGGTTGCTTCATTTTTGTAGGTTTGACTTAGGTGGACTTCAATGCTTCGACAACTTGCTCGATTGGTATCCTTTGTGTAATTCCCCTTCATGCAAGAGAATTTTACCATTTACAAATGAAAGTGATGTTATATCAATAGTAACTTACCACCTCAATACATTATAAAATATATCATTAAAAAATAATGTGTTGCGGAAGAGAAAAAGGCTGTGATTTTAGGTTGTAAACATATTAAAGGAAGATATGAAACCTCACTCCCCCCCACTCCCCCCAAACAAATGGTTTCTCCATAAAACACAAGCCCATCTAAAATTTAAAGTGCAAGTGTGTAACACTTGACGACCCATTGTGATATTAATTTATGTGTAAACCGTTAAATATTTGTGAAAACCAACACCGAGTTACTTGTGTGTAAACCGTTAAATATAGATCCTCTTATTTTTCTTTTCAATCAAATAAAGAAAATTTATATTTGTTTTTCATCATTTTACTTTTCTATCATTTATACAAACACATATGATAAAAAAATAATATCTTTTTTATTCTCCTAACCAAAAATAATCTTAGAGACTTTATTTTATGCAGGATTCGGAAGCGTCAAGAAACGGAACACGTCTATTTCTAAAAAATAAGAAACAAAACACATTTGCTTCTGAAAAAAATCTTGAATTCACAAGGATTCCTTGAATCTACATGTAGAAGTGGTTTGGAATTCACTAGAAAAGAGAGAGACAAAAAGTCTGAATTTTATTAATTGAATAATTATTTTAAAAAAACATTTAAAGATTTAGGAGCTTATTTAAGAGCACAGAAAAACTTGACGGACAAGAAAATATATTTTAAAATAACTCTTAATTAATACCTAACTATAGCAGCAACGAAATTTAACTTAAAAAGCATTAAAAACATCTAAAAACAATAAGATAAATGCCCTAAAATTAAAATAACGAAAATTACATAAATGAATATAAAGATTATGACCTCCATCATTTTTTGATAAGATATTTTAATATTTCATGAGAATTAAGTGTTACACTTTTTTTGTTTTAAGAGAAATGGTTAAAAAAGTTTATTTATTTATTTATTTATTTTTATAAGAAAGTTTTGAGGGGATATGTTTACGCGAGAAACCACAATGAATTTTATAGAATTCTTCCGAAGATATATGACGCTGATTTTACCCCAGGCTTTAACCGGTGCATAAATTGGTAGTTCTTTCGTACACGTCTCTAATTGTTGTTACCCTTAAAAAGACTTCGACATGTGAGAGCAAATTTGTCACCTGGATTGAAACTGTTTTTAAATGCATAAATGGCAAAACTGACCTTAGTCAATAAGCAAAAATAGTAAGGATAAACAATTCTATAACGCGGGAATTTAATGCGAAAATTGCAGAAAATTACCTATTTGGCTGAATTTACTACTTTGTATGCTAATAGGGTCGTGGCCCTGAGTTGCCAAGTGGACAGCAAAGAATGACAAATGTCGGTTACTATTGCATTCTTCAACAACCGTTAAGCAAATAAGGAGGATGAGATGATGATGATGATGATGATGAGTGTGCCTGCTGCTGCGTGAGTGGTCACTGCTTCCCACGTTGTGCAGAGAAGAAGAATATTAAGACCACAATAACAAATTACACCATTTTTGCCGTAATTGACTCAATGCGAAGTTATGAGCAATGAAACCATATGGTTTACTTATGTCGCTCACAATTTATAACAAATAGGCAAAATTTAGATATAATACATGCGTGTTGTTCTTTAATTTTTCTTTTTAAAATTTAATTATCTAATTATATTTAACTAAAAATATACTTCCTTCACGTAAATTAAAAAGAAAAACACAGAATATTAAGACTATTTTACTTCTTGATGTTTTTGCATTTCAAATCATTTTCTCATCACAAATTACACAATTTTTACTATAATTGACTTATGTGACGAGTAATAGAACCATGCCACATGGATTGAGTCCTTGCGGTTCTTGAGAGATTTTTAAGCAAGCAAAACCCCACTCGACCACATCTCACACTCCTAATAAGCTTACACCACCCTTCATCAAAAAGTTGAGAAATTTTTTAAAAACTTGAAAGAGTATCACAAGCTCACATGCAGCTTGCAAGGGCAGCCCAAAATTTGTCAGATGGACCCCACGATGCTCCCTTAATATCTTACCTGGCTGCAACCATGCATTTGCAGTTGCACCGCTTTCCCATTTTGTGGACTGTGGAGCCAGGAACGTGTCTTCCACCTCCCTCACTCCGCGCGTACCATTTCTACCACTTTCCCCCACTGACGAGGCTTTAAAAAGCACACTTCTCTCTCTCTTTTTCTCTCCACACAGCAAACACACACCCACTCCTATGCTCTATCGAGAAAAGTAACAAACCAATTACCCAAATCACTCTCTTCGAACTGTTCAAAAAGCAAGGGCCTTGAGGCATTCAAAATAAAGCCTCAGTTTCCTTTCACAATCTCACACACTCTTTCTGTGTCTTTTGATTTTTTGGCTGGGTCCCTGAGTCTGCAACTCCAGCAAACCCCAACTTGGGGTTGTGATTATTAAATCTTAAGCAAGCAGCAAAGCAAACCACTCCATCACTTACGCCACCAAAAACCCCTCAAACCCTTCTTTCATCATAATATAGCTTTTTTCTCTAGACATGGCCGAGAGTTTAGACGACGGTGAGTTTTGGCTCCCACCTGAGTTCCTTACTGACGACGACTTAGCTATGGAAAAGTATGAAACAGACACCCATGAGGCCACGAAGGGTGGTCTTTTATCTTTCGAGGTCCCATACATGGGATTTGGGTCTTTTGGGACTTCGTCGGATCTCAGTTCTCCGGTTGAGTCCGTGGTCGGTTCGAGCGAGACAGAGAGTGACGAAGAGGACTATCTCGTTGGCTTGACTCGTCAAATGGCTCGCTCAACACTCGCCGACACTGCTCTTTCCTCTGACAAGTCCAAGGTATTTTGAGGAAAAAAATAAAAAAGCATTTTCTGTGCTTTACTGTTCTTATGACACTATTTATTTTTGTGGGATTTCTGATTTGGTTCTCATTTTTTTTTTTTTTTGTAGGCTTGGGTTGTGTCCGGTTCACCACAGTCGACCCTATGTGGGTGCAGGCAGGGCTCGAGCAACGGAAGTCCAAACGGCCCTTCTCAGGTCTCGAACCCAGCGGCGACTTGGGATCTGCTTTACGCTGCAGCAGGGGAAGTGGCTAGGATGAGAACAAGCGAAGAGATGCAGAGTCTGAACCATGGCAGAGGAGGTCTATTTGGTCCGCCAAGGAAACTCCAACCATCTCCAATCACTGTTCCAGTCAAGAACAACTCCAACTCAGACGTTGGAATTTTCTCTCGCCAAACACTTTCTCACCAGCAGTTGCAAGTACGCTCTCGTATCCATACTTCTTGGCGCTTGTTAGCGTTTTAAACAGGAATTACAGCTTCTTTTTTTTGTCGATTACTGATGGGAGTTTTGTGTGATTTTGTTAACAGTTTCAGCAGCTGAGACATCAGCAGATGATTAAGCAGCAGGGCTCCTCGGCGGTATGGGGAGGACAAGCCAAAGCGAGTGGAAGATACCAACAGAGTCAGAGTCAGAGACATACCCAGCAATTGGTCCAGAACCAGAACCAGAATAGAGCAAGGACAAGCACCGAGTACACTGGTGGCAGAAATGGTCGTCCTCTGGGTTTGTCACCATCTGCATGGCCTCCTCTGCAACAAGCTCAGCAGCAGCAACAACCTCCACCACAGAATCTGCATAATGGGTCCACCATGAGAGCTGTCTTTCTTGCGAACCCAGGTGGCAAAAGAGAGAGCGCTGGCACCGGTGTGTTCCTGCCCCGCCGAGTTGATAGTCCATCTGATACTCGCCGAAAGCCAGGTCCAAGCTCTCTCTCACTTCTTTTAGCTCAGGGGTTTTGCTGGTCTCAAATTTGTTTGTTGCTTTGTATTTCATTTTTATCAGATCTGGTTATGGTTGTAAGTATTTTTATTTTACTGATTATTTTGGCTAAACCTTTACAGTGTGTTCGACTGTTTTAGTCCCAGCGAGAGTGGTGCAGGCACTGAACTTGAACGTGGAGGGCATGATGGGTGGTCAGGCCCAAGTCCAGCCTCGTTTTAGTGCAAATTGTACTCCAGACACTGGTATATCAGTTGCTCGTATTTGAATCTTGTTTTGCTCATAATCAGAATTGATGGGTCTTTTACTCACTGTTTTTTGTGTGTTTCCTTATTAATTGGTGATAGATGATGTTGCCATAAGGCTAAGGAGTAACAATGCTATGCCTCACCATCAAAGGCGCAACCTACGGCCGCAGCAAGAAAACCATGAGATCCGGCTACCGCAGGAGTGGACTTATTGACCAAAATGATTTGGATTTAGTACCAGCTGGGTCCTACATTAATTTCGTTGCTTTTTCTTGGGAGTTTTTAGGAAAGGAAAAGGATTTGAAAGATTTTAGTGTTTTTTTTTTTTTGGCTATAGGGATAGTTCTCATAGTACTGGTAGTATAAAGAAAACAAGTTTGAAGAAAGAAAAAGAAATGGTGACAATGAAAGAAGAGAAGAAACAAAGGTTTTTTGGGTTAGTCTAGATGGTAATAAATGTCTACTTTAAGGAAAGTGATGTGAAATGATGATACAGCTTGTGCTAGGTTGGTTGGGCTCAGGGAACGAGGACAATGGTGGAGGATGGTTCTTATTTTTATTTTTATTTTATTTTATTTTATTTATTTTTTGTTTTTAGTATTTCGGGAAATAAGGTCTTGTGGGAAACAATTGGAGGGGTTGGGTCGGGTCCATGTTTTTGTTTTAGTGAATTACTACTACAAATTGAAATGATGCAGTTTGTCCCTCGAATTTGATTCCTACCTGTCAGTGTCAGCCCAACAAATACAGTCGAGTAATAATAAATGGATTTATTATTTTTGCCCATTTTACTTTTTACCCCGCTGTCTATCATTATGTACATTTATATACTCTTCTTGTGGATTTTCCACGAAAATTAGGAACTGTGGGCTGGTTTGGGAGAGGATTGTGAGTAAGGTTATTTGTAAATTTTTTTAAATGAGCGAAAAAGTGGGTAAAAATATGAATGAATCACTCTATTAAACAGGTCCTTAATAGCTGGGGCCTACCTATATAATTTTTTGCATATGTACTTCCATGGTTGCAAGATGAATCTGGACTAGCTTAGTAAAAAAAGAAAAGAAAACTTGTACAGGGGAAATACCTATATATATATATATATATATATATATATATATATAGGAAAATGCTAACGAATGCCCTTAGGGCATTGGTTAACAATCCATTTAAAGAAAGTTTTTATGGAAAAATGAAATAAAATAATTAATGTTTGAGCAGTTTTTTTCTTTTTCCATAAAAGTGATGTTAAAACTTTCTTAAAATGGATTGTTAACCAATGCCCTAAGGGCATTCGTTAGCATAATCCATATATATATATATATATATATAAATAATGCTGTGTTGGCCAGAGGGGCTCGATTGTAGCTGGCGGCCACTATTTAGTTTCTTTGAGTTTTGACCATTGTTGTAATATTGTAAGACATTGATTTTATTTATTTTTATTGAGCAACGTGCGGTCGTGGTTTAACTGTTTCAAGGATTAATTGGTTGGATGGAGTGAATAGACTAATAAATGCTAAATAGTATGTTCTAAGATTAAAAATTAAGCGGTGGTGACTGTTTTTTAAGAGTAATTCTTAGGTATATACTCTAGAAGAAAAGTGAATAAAAAAAAGGTCAAGGGCCTTTCCTTTTCCCCGAGGTGTGGCAGCTGGACTTTCAGTTTCTTCTGTACTAAGTTTAGTTCTTTAATTTTGTAATTAATCGTTTTTTGTTATGTAATTAATCAATTATTTGTTATGTGACTTGTAATTTTAACAAATAAATATTTTTATTTTTTTTAACCTGTGGTTCCTTTTAGAGACTAGAGACTTGAATTTGGTTGTTATCATGTAAACTTTATACTGTGTACTTGATATGGTTAAAGAAATCTTTAATAGCTCATATGAATTGAGGAAGAGGAGGAATATTAAAAGGGAGTAGAATACAATAGATTGAAAATAAGTAAGGTTGTTTTGGATTGGATGACCAATGTGCACTGCATTAATCTAAACCACTCTCCTCTTATTATGGACTGCAGGCACTTATCAACCAAGTGCCTCAGGTGAGATTGATGCATTGTTTTCGTGAAGCTAACAAGTGTGCGGATGCTCTAGCACGCAAAGGTCCTCGCCTTCAGCAGGATTTTGTTATTTTTGAGAGTCCGCCTGTGGACATTTCTTTGCTTTTGTATTATGACCAAATTGGCATGTTTTATGAGAGGATTCGTCCTCAAATAGTTGGTTTTCTTAGTTAGCTTTCAATACAAATCCTTTGTTTACCAAAAAAAAAAAGAAAATAAGTTACGTTAATTTTATATTAAATTTATTTTATTTTTTTTCTCTTCAATTCAAATAGATTATAAAAAGACTTGTACTTTGTTGTTTGAGAGAACGTTGTAACTAATGGTGTCTGTTTCTGATGATAATTCTTTATTATCAGATCAAAATATCAATCAATTTTTTGTGTAAACGGAGATTAAATTTTAAATTTCTTATTCAACTATTTTGAGTTAATGAGAATTCACAGCAATTTGTTAAATAAGTGATTTTGATAGGAGAAAAAAAAAAAAAAAAGGTTAATCCAAATACCCTGTGGGTGAGGAAAAAAAAAGTAATGATTGTAAGGAAAAAAAAAACCCAAGTGGTGTGGGTGTGACTCGTGAGTGAGAACTGAGGCTCTGCTTAGGAGGGAAGTATCATTGATATTAAGCAGTAGTGGTGAGCCATTAAAGACTATACCGACACGTGGACCGTTCCTACGCGTTGCGCAACCTTTATTTATTTTTTTTCTTTTCGATCTTTTTTTCCTATTTTTTCTTTATTCATAGCGAATTTTATTGGAGTACTATTTGTATTTGTTTTTGGCTGAGCAGAAACTCTCTTATCGGGAGACTCGTGTTTGTATCAGAGATCATGGGTGAGGTCAACAATAGCTGTCGCTTTCAACAGCGCATGGCCAGCATGCTTTTTTCTTTTTTCTTTTTTTTTTTCTTTTTTGATTTTTTTGGTTATTGGCCAAACACGTTTCGTCGCCGGCAAAGAGTGGCTTGGGAGTGGGCAAGAGCAACCAAATAAGTCCGTGGCTATGCCACTTTTTGTAACTTGAACCACACATGCCACCCACTAAGGTGTTTGGTAACTCGTATTTATTAATTTTGAAATTTTGAGTATTGAGTTTTTAATAATCAATTTTAGTTGAATAATATTTTGCTTAAACATAATGGGATTTTTTTTTTAAATTCTAATTAAATAATTGCCCAAATTGCATCCACTACCACCAACACCCAAAAAAAAAAATTCCTGTTCCTTTAAATTCTAACCATCATTCCAAGCTGAATCTTTATCATCCAATAATGAGTTTGTGATGAGCAAAGGAAATTATGGAAATTGAGGAAAACAATCCCTTTTTTTTTTTTTGGTTACAATCAGTAAAAGTAGGGAGATTTAAACCTTGGTGATCCTTATAGTGAGAATTGGACAAATCTAATAATTCACAAAGAGCCAAAATTTACAAATTTCCATTCGACAATAAAAATTTGTGAAGTAAACCCACCATCGAAAGGCCTCAAATTCAAACATCACAATTGATAATTGATTAGCATAAGTTGGTGAACCATTCAACGCTGATTTTGCCATAGGCCACAATCAATAATATTAATTTTGCCAAGAATCACAAAACCCTCAGAAAGGCGCTATAGGACGACATCACCAATAACAAATCAACAATGGTTTCCAAATAATTTTGCCAAGAATCACAAAACCCTCAGAGAGGCTATAGGATGACGTCATCGGTAACAAATCAACAACGGTTTCCAAATAGAGGGATTAAAAGAGAAAGAAATGGAAAGGAGGATTTAAAGAAAATGAGAATGTATAATAATTTTAAGAATCATCTTTTTTCTTTTTTTTTTGGGTAAAATGTATTTTGGAAACCATATACAATATAATAAAATTTGAAGAAATTGTAATTATACTAAGTGGTTATTTTCCTTTTGCACAAGTTTCTACACTATTTAACAATTAAGAAAGTTTACTATAGATTAAAGTATTTTCTGAATAGTTTACTAATCTCTACATAGAACTTTATTACCTAAATTCCACCAAAATTGAAATTCCACCTCAACTAAAATTTTATTTCCAAAAGTTTTAAGTAATATAATTAATTATTAAGATAATTTACAATAAGTTAAATTCTATTATCAATACTTTATATAAAACTCGATTACTAAATTCTAAGAAATTTTAAATTAAGCATAAGTAATTTTACTAATAAAAGTGTGGGGATCAACAACTCGGAATGAGGGTACTGGGCCACAGGCCGCGCCTGAGGACGTTAATGAGCTCGAGAACAAACAATTATTAGTAAAGGCAACTAAATTTTCAGGTTGAGGATAAGAGCTGGTCAAGACAAGTAGGAGATATTGTCCGAGGAGATAAACCTCCTCGGGAAACAAAGTGGAAGCTTGAAGTCTGATCACCTAACAAATACTTGGAATGAGACAACCATGCTCAAAAGGAGGATAAGCTTTAAAGAAATGAAAGTCAACAGAAAATTGAGAAATATCTGGGAATAAAGCTGCTACCACCATATTAAATGCTGTGCACTTAAACAACTTGCCGCATTAATGTAGAGGTGATGCTTGAATAGTGACTTCTAATCTCACAACTACCCACCAAGGATTTCAAGAAGGTTGTGATGAGACAAGTATCAAGAAGATGAGTTACTTGATCAATAGGTGGAAGGTTAAGATCAAAGGAGGGGAGGAGTATAAAAGAGAAATGATTCCCTTACAAAAGAGGGGGGGGGGGTTGGGGGTCAGAAAAAGAAGAGAGGAAAAAGCTCTACATAACCAAGAACTTTAATATTTATATAAGTTTGAGAAATATATACAAGAACATACCAGTCTCGGACTTGACCAATGAATGTTTTTCTTTTATACCTGTTATTCTCTTTCATTCTAGCACTAAACTAACCTGTAGTGATTCTTACTTAACTTACTAAACGTTCAATATTAAACTCACTCTCTAATAAATTCATTGTTGTGAACTTGTTATGCCTTTGTCCAAACCTATTGGGCATTGTGCCAAATTACCTCCTTACAATAAGTTTCAAGTAATTTAAAATAAATTTAATATTTATTATTAATTTATTATATTATAATGTAACATTTCAATATATTAAAACTTATACATTACAAGTTATGCTTGCGTACTACCGTACACTTCAAATATAAAAGGTTGAGGAGCAAATATTAGAGTTCAAGTATTCATGAGAGATATTCACATACATATACACTTAGATTAATTTAGAATATATTTTTATTTCAAATAATAAAAAAATTAATGTGTTTTTTTTTCTTATGTCATTCGCTCATTATTAATATACTTTTGATTTATTTGCATATAGTGTTTTTTTATAACATTTTGCATATAGTGTTTAATTAAGTCATGCACCTTACGAAAATAACTACTACTTTACTTTAAAGTTCAGTTAACAATTAACAAACAAAAATTAAAAGATATAGAGCCTTCTAGCTTTTGGAGAAAAACAAAAATTCAAATCTCCCATTCTTTATCAATGCAATAGGATTATTAAATTGAGTAAACTATAGGATTATTGAAGAAAAACACGCACAACAAAAGAGTTTGGGTTAGTGAACTCTACGCGTATAATTGGGCAGTTGGGATTGTACTATGCAAGTCAGTTGATGAGTCCGTAGTGGAGGTGGACGTGTGATGCATGTTTCCTGGGTGTGTTTCGGTTTGACTTGGTCATGCCCAAATCCATTTGGCTCTAATCTTGATTCGTCGTAATCCTTGTATTTGTATTTTGTTTCTTTCATGTCGCTCGATTAATTTTTAATTTTTGAGAAGTAACGCGTTGATTTCAAGCTATTCACTTAAGGGTTTTTTGGTATACTGAATGGGAATTATGACAAGAATTGTAATTTTGATTACTAAGAATAAAATGTGTTATAATGTAATAACTAAATCCATTCATTAGTTATTTATGGTTATGAGTTATAATATTAGAATGAAACTTAACATTTATTTTATAAAATTATATCTCCTTAAAAATTGTTATTTTTAAATTTAAAAGAAACGTGTTATTTTTTTATAATTTTTTATTTTTATAATTATTAGATATATATAGAAAGTTTTTTTATATGGAAATATATTAAGTTTTTAAATTATTGCACTTATTAAGGAATAGCTAATAACTCATTTTAAAGAGGAATAGTTATTCCTCATTTTAAAGATGAATAGTTAATCCTCATTTTAAAGAATAGTTATTCATGAGGAATGATTATTCATTGTAATAAAAATATAACCAAATTAAAGAATAACTAAACTATAGGAATAACTATTACATTACAACATCTATTACAAACTTTACAGTCTACCAAATATGCCTTAGGATTTGTTTAAGTGGAGAATGGAAATGAATGAAAAGAATAATTTTAGAAATATTCTTCAATTTTCTTGTTTGGGAGTTTTAATGGAGGGAATGGACTTTCTATTTCCTTGGTTGGGAATTTAAGTGAGAATGAATGAAATAGATAAGAAGGAACACTCATTCCTCTCTATTCTCTTAAAATTTCAAATTTTCATTCCCCCTGAAATTGGGAGGAATGAGAGGGAATGAAATTAGATTTAATGATTTTTTTACTAAAACTTTCAAAATACCCATATATATTCAGCTCTTTATTTTAAACAGGAGTCTAATAGTAATATTGTTATAAAATGATTCTATTACATTCTCTCTATGTTACTCCAAACAAAATTACTTACATTCCATTCATTTTCATTTCTTAATTTTAAAACATTCAATCAAGGTTATTTAATTCCATTCCATTCCATTCCATTCCATTCCATTCTTTTCTATTCATTTCCCTACTTAAATACATTCTATTCCATTCAATTCATTTCCATTCCCTAATAATCATTCCATTTCATTCCCTTTTCTTATGAACTTCTAAACGAAGCCTTAGTGATTTTTAAGGTGATGGATCTAGGATTTTGAGTTAGAGGTCGGAAGTACAAGTAAAAAAAATTATAAAATTTTAAATAAGCAATCATCTACTAATGCAATCATTGTTTCGTGACACATTATAATGCAATCATCTACTAATGCAATCATTATTTCGTAATACATTATCATGCAATCACCTACTAATGAAGACAATGACACAAAACATCATTGTTTCTCACTATATTAGGACATTTGTATTAGCTCATGCAAATATTTTTTTCTATTTTAGTATAATAACATTTTCATTTTTATTTATATTCTTACTTTTCTAAATACCCCACATCAAATTATTTATTTTACACTACATTCATCAAATACTATTTCCTTATTAATTTATTATTATTATCTCAAATCATGTCTCTTTTCCTCAGTCAAAAACCACCACTCTCAATCTAAATAATTTCTAAAACATTCATTTGCATAGTTATAGTAATTCTATAAAATTTTCCAATCAACTCTAAAATACGCCCACATTAGTCTATGTATCATTGTACAAAAATACATTTTCGTTATAGTAATTATATAAATTTGCAAAAATACATTTGTGCTATAGAATTGTGTAAATTTACATAGTTAATGTAGCACAATGTATTTTTGCACAATGATACATAGATTGATGGTGTATTTTGGGGTTGATTGGACAAGTTTGAGGCCTTACATTATTTTACAACTTATGCAAATGCTATTACAATGAAATCAATGTAAAATTGTAAAGGAAGGGCCCAAATATAAAATTGTAAAGAAAATATCTCTCTCTCTCTCTCTCTCTCTCTATATATATATATATATATATATATTTCTTGGGACTAGGGGGGCTCGGCTCCCCTTTAGCCCCATCTAGTTTCGTCTCTGCCTTATAATTTTCATGAAATTTTGAGTTCAAAACCTCTTATTAGCAACTTAGGGTGTGTTTGGTTGAATGTAAAATATTTTCTGGGTGGAAAACAATTTCAAGTGAAAATATTTTCGGGAAAGGAAAATAATTTCTAGTGTTTGGTTGCAATTTTAAAATTATATTGGAAAATAATTTCAAGTGTTTGGTAACATTCAGAAAATGCAAATTTGCTCTAATTTCTCACATTTCCTCATCCATTTTCTCAGCTACCAAACAAGTTTTATATCAAAAAATCCACCAGCACCCACACAGCACCCACAGAAAAATCCACCACCACCCACAAAACATCGCCACCAAAGCACTGCCACCAAAACACCAGAACACCGCCACCAAAACACCAAAAAATCAGAGATCAAAAGACATCAAAAGCCACCAAAACACCACCACCCACGCCACCACAACAGCAACAAAAAAATCAAAGATCAAAGAGAGAAAGATTGAAAGATTGAGGGAAAGAGATCGGTAACGGCGGTTCGAGCTTGGGGCTTTGGGCGATGAGATCGGTGGTTCAATCTAGAGGCAGTAGCGATGACAGGGGTGGGTCTGGGCTTGAGGCGGTGGTCTCGCAGCTCGATCTCACTTGCGAGAGATCGTCGGCGCGTCTGGGCTTGAGGCGGTGGTCTCGTGGCTCGATCTTGCCGACACGAGATCGTCGTGCTCTCTCTCTCTCTCTCTCTCTTCGTCGTGCTCTCTCTCTCTCTTCGTGCTTTCTTTCTTCGTTCTCTGTCTCTCTCTCTCTTCGTGCTCTCGTTCTCTCTGTTTTCAGTCGAAAATAATATTTGAAAGTAAAATAAGAACGGAATTGATTTTCCGTCTGAGAAGCTTTATTTTACAGTCAAACTAAAAATATTTTTAGTTTGACCAAATTTTCAGTAACAACTAAACACTCCATTTTACAGAAAAGCATTTTCGAAACTGATTTGAAGTCAAAACAAATAAAGCCTTAGAGTCATTTGAACAATTAAAATTTGAACTACAATCCATAAAATTTAAATTTGTATGAGTGTAGCATTTCTTTTTTATCTTTATTTAAAAACTATTACACACCCTGGACACACTGTTACAAAACTGAAAAAGTGACTTTGGCTGAAAATTTCAGTTTAAAAACTGGGTGATAGAGTGCGTAACATAGGTTGTGTGTAACAACTAATAATAACCATTCTTAAATTTTTAATTTTTTTTGGGTTCTAATTTAGGCCGCAATTAATGTTTTTTTTATTTTTATAAACCCCACAACTCAAAAAAATGTCTTGCATTCATATACTAATTTTCTTATCTGTCATCAATATCAGGACAGAAAACAAAGGTACGATTCCTTCACGTGTTCGTACGTAGCCGCATACCTAGTAGGATATCTTTTGAGTGGGAATTCATGTCCAAAGTTGATCTTTATTCGTAGTAGTTGAAGTTAAGTCACATCACTTTCAAATTTAAATATACAAATTATTTTCCTAAAATAAAATCAATTTAAAAAAAAAATTTATAATACCCGGATTCAATTAAGAAAAATAAAATTTTTAGTAAAAATCTAAATAGGGAAGTTTGATAATTTTGCTTGTGTTATACTTATTAGTAATACAAATACCTTAGGTGCAAGTTCAACAACAACAACACAATTTTAATCTCAAAATTTTAAGGCAGGTTATGAATTTTTAACAAATTAGACAGGTACAAATAACTTAGTAACTTTTAAGCTCGTTAATTATTTCTGACTCAAATAAAATGTAAGAGAGGAAAACCAAAGCTAATTAACCTTATTTTTTGAAAAGGAGAGAGATTTTGATTATAACATGCCTTCAGTTTTCCTGGACGTGACCTCCATATTGATATTGGGACTTGGGAGCGAACTTTGTGGAGTACAAAAAGATTTGTCCTGATGGTAAAGCTGGTATTGGACTATTGGTAACACTGTAATGGGGACTGTCATGATCACACTTTAGATTAAGTTCTAGGATCCTCCACACATATTTGGGCTTCATTATATTTTAGGACTTTTTTAGAATCACGTTTAATTTTAATTGTATTGAAGGAACTGCTAGTGATGATCATTGCAAAGATTTTAGTTAATTAATCAATTTTTAAGTTAATAGTATCATTTCTATAGATTAGTGCAATTGGGAGGTATAATTGATTTGAGGTGAGATTTGTGGATTTTTATTTTTTTGAGAAATATACACATACACACAAAGGGCGAGGGAATGAGATTTTGACACAAAAACATACCAAAAACTCCATTCAAAACTCATGGTAGCTTTTAAAGAAGGGTGCGACAAGTTATACTGTACATAACACTTTCTTAAGTAATGTACATTAGACAATTACCCTTAAAAAAAAAAACAAAAAACAAACACACATATACACACTAGTAGGCCTGTCCACGGGTCGGTCCGGATCAAGTTTGTGCCCAACCCGAAATCGACTTGATTAGTTCGGGAAACTGATTTCTGGACTTGTTGCCCACCGGTGAAAGGAGTCGGTTTGGGTGGTTGGACCTCCTTGAATACCGGTCGGTCCTTGGTTGGAGTTGGAATTTTCAAAACTATGACAAATTTTGCCAAAATCCACCGAATTTGGTCGAGATTTGGCCAAATCTCGAAGAGATCTCGGTGGATCTCAAAGACATTAGGCCGAATCTCGATGAGATCTCGCCTGATCTCGACTAATCAGACTAAAACGACCGGCGAAACACACCCATCGGTGAAGAACAACTACTTTTCTGGTGTAAATACGGCCAGATCGATGATCGGTTTTTTTTTATGCTCAAACTTGTCATCTAACCCTCCGGTATCAGGTTTTGGGGATGGAGACCCATCGCTGACTGTCATCAGTGTCAGGTCGGCTGGTTTTCGGGCCAGGTTGGTTGGGTTGGGCAAGTTGGTTGGGTACCGAGTCTGGTTGGACAACCCTACACACTAGGGGGGAGAAAATGAGGTTATTAGAGCATTCTCATCAGATGTTTAAAAAAAAAATGCCATTTTGATATACCAAACACCTACTTTATCATTTTACCACATCATTTTACAATATCCAATTTATAAGATGTTGTATCCTTCAATTCTATACATTAAAATAATATTTATTACACATTAAAATAGTATATTAACTCCTCCCTATCATCATCATCATCAACAACAACGACACAACCACCACTGCCGCAACAACGGCCACAGCCACCACTAGCACAAACCCACATCTCCTAACGCCACCTAAAAAAAAAAAAACACAACTAGATAAATCAGCACAAACCCACATCCAACAAACCAAACAAACCCACATCCCAAACCCACCACTAGCACAAACCCACATCTGCCACCAGCACAAACCCACATCCCAAACCCACCATCGGCATTGTGGAGGACTAAATTTCTCGGTTCGAAATAAATCAAATGAGTAAAATAGTTTCACAAATGCGAATTTGTATTTGATGAATGTATGGTACAATTCTCTGTGATTACAAAAGAGTGATCCTCTGATTCGATCTCCTTAAAAGATTTGTGATGCGATTTTGATTTGAACACAAGATATCCTTCAATTTGGCTGAAGGATAGATCGAAGACCTTTAAATGGAATTACAATGAATTTCTGACTATGAGCTTATTAGAAATTCTTTGTTCTTCGCGTTCTTCGTGTTCTTCGTGCGTTCTTCGTCTTTGAAGGTTTGTGGTGGAAGTTCTTCGGGGTTTTAGAGGCTTGAATCCTTAGAACTTCACTGATTTGTGGTTTATGAAGTTTCTGGAGGCTTTTGAGCTTGATTCCAGTGAACTTTGAGATCTAGGAGGATGATTTGGCTGATTCCTCTTTGAATGTTCTTTGTATTTGAAGGTTTGTGGTGGAAATTCTTTGGAGCTTTGGAGGCTTGAATCTGTAGAGCTTCACTGATTTATGGTTTATGAGGTTTCTGGAGGCTTTTGAGCTTGATTCCAGTGACCTTTGAGATCTAGGAGGATGACTTGGATGATTTAGCTTCGAATGTTCTTCGTATTCGAAGGTTTGGGATGGAAGTTCTTTGGAGTTTTGGAGGCTTGAATCCATAGAGTTTCACTGATTTGTGGTTTATGCGGTTTCTGGAGGCTTTTGAGCTTGATTCCAGTGACCTTTGAGATTTAGGATGATGATTTAGTTTCGAATGTTCTTCGTGTTCGAAGGTTTGTGGTGGAAGTTCTTCAGGGCTTTAGAGGCTTGAATCCGTAGAGCTTCACTGATTTGTAGTTTATGAGGTTTCTGGAGGCTTTTGAGCTTAATTCCAGTAATATTTGAGATTTAGGAGGATGATTTAGCTTCGAATGTTCTTTGTATTTGAAGGTTTATGGTGGAAGTTCTTCGGGGCTTTGGAGGCTTGAATCTGTAGAGTTTCGTTGATTTGTGGTTTTTAAGGTTTCTGGAGGCTTTTAAACTTGATTCCAGTGAGCTTCGAGATCTAGGAGGATGATTTGGCTTCGAATGTTCTTTGTATTTGAAGGTTGAAGTTCTTAAAGTTCTTGGAGGCTTCAGGGCTTGATTCCAGCAGAGTTTCAATACTTCTTTGTTGTTGTTTGTGCTCTAGATGGCTTGGTGTCCTCCTCTAGATGTCTTCAGATCTCTCCCTCTCTCCTCTAGATTTCTTCAGATCTCTCCCTCTCTCCAAATGCCATAGGAAGGCTTCTATTTATAGGAGTTTGGTGGTAGGTAAGCGGCACATGGCGGAGTTTGATTGGCGACACATGTCACAGCTTGATTGGTCTGCTTGTGTCATCGATTACACAGCCGGATTGCTTGGGTCATCGCTTACACAGCCGGATTCGCTTGCATCATCGCTTACACAGCCGGATTCGCTTGCATCATCGCTTACACGCGCCTTCATGTGATTAGCATTTTGCATGCTTTTCATGTTTTTACCTTAATGAAATTTAGCAAATTTCCAGTAGCAGTATATGATGCTTTGTAATTAGCCATACTTTGTGGACTTTGTGGCATGATGTGTCAGCTTATGATAGGCCGAGAATTTTCCCTCTCTATAAGCACAAACCCACATCCACCAAATCAAAGAAACCCACATCCCAAATCCACCAAATCAATTATAAAACTAATTACAATTTACACTAAAATCATAAATTGAATCCGACATACATCGAGACATTTTTTTGTCTCTCCTCCTTCAGTGTTTGTTACCTTTCAAGAGCAAAAATCAGATCACGACAACTGCCTCCGTCGCCTTTACTGAAGGAAGTTTTCACTTTCGGCCACCGTGTCCTTTACACTGGAGTTCCTCTTCGTCGCAAAGTGAGTTAGTGATCAATGGCGAGCCTGAGCGGTCTCTGCTCTTTGCATGGCAAGATTGGCGTGGCGAGACGATGATGAGAATGCCAGACAAAAAGGGAGAGAGAGATGGGTTGCAGACGGAGAGAGACATCTGATAGGAGGAGAGAGAAAAAACGAATTAAATAAGCCAAATAGTGTTTGGCATTGATGTCCATACCGTCTCATATTTGAAATGGTACTAGATATGTGCCAAATTTTTTGGCATTTGAAACATCTCATGAGGCTCATATTCTGGAGTTTTGGTGTGTCAAATGCCAAATATTTGACATTTGGTACATTTAGCACATCTAATGAGTGTGCTTTTATACAAAGGTATACCACAAATTTTCACTCAAAAGTCATGGTAGGTTTTAAGGAATGGTGGGAAAAGTTATACTAAAATTATCCACATTGGGTGTGCTAAAATGTTATTTTAGCACCCCAAATACCAAAAAAAGACTCTACATCCAAAGAGCTAAAATTGTTTTTCAATTTTTTATTCAGTTCTCTCTCTCTCTCTCTCTCTCATGCATAAAAAAAAAATAATAAAGAGAGAATAAAAAAAGAATATTTAAATGAATTGGTAAAAAATAGATTATGGGATGTATGGTGTATTGTTAAATAGTATACTAAAAATAGGTAAAGTAGCTTTTTGGTATTCTAAATGCTAAATTTTTTAGAACACCAAATCTGAATGGTGAAGCAAAAGTTTAGAGATTACATGATGTGGTATGATAAAATACAACTCCGATTTTGTCCATGGAGATCGTCCAGGACAGGCGGCGTGCTCAAGACGAGGTAAGCTGTCTCGATGTGCTCAAGACGAGGTAAGCTGTCTCGATGTGCTCAAGACGAGGTAAGCTGTCTCGATGTGCTCAAGACGAGGTAAGCTGTCGGCGTGCCCAAGACGAGGTAAGCTGACGGCGTGCTCAAGACGAGGTAATCTGTCTCGGTGTGCTCAAGACGAGGTAAGCTGTCGGCGTGCCCAAGACGAGGTAAGCTGTCCCGACGTGCTCAAGACGAGGTAAGCTCTCTTGAAGGTCTCAGGACGAGAAATTATGAACGACACGTGAACACTTGCAAAATTTATAAAAGTCTAAAATGTCTCCGCATTGTACAAGTAACCTCCAAGTGACCGTTGCGCGCAAAAAGGATAACTCCTAAACAGTTGGAAGTTACATTCAAATACAAACCTCCTCAATTCTAGGGGAGGTTACAAATCCAATAATGGGAACTTAGAAAATAATTTTCATTTTTGTTTCGTTCTTTCGATCATTCTTTGTTCCTAGACAAAAGGCTGAATGGTTCGGACAAGATCAAGGGCTACCAGCCCAGGCCACCAAGAAAGCAGGGATGCTTCCAGTAATCCCTACCGCGACCGCCAGTCAGTGCCTGCCGCGCAACCGTCGTCCCTTCAACAAATGCAGTCCATGGCCGCTGCTATGGCGGAACTGACCCGCCAAAATCAAGAGTTGAACCGGGAGATCAACATGAGGAGGCAGCACCGTGAAGGACATGCAGAAGGACGACCCCAGGGTCAAGAAGGTAGGGGGGAAAATGCCGAGTCCGAGGATCAGACAAGGGGTACTACTTCAAGAAGGGTGCCACATTTGGAGAAAGAAATGGATCAGATGAGGAAAGCCATGGAAGAGATGAAGGAGAATATGAGGCGGACGAACCCGGTGGAAGACTTAGTTCATCGAACGGATTCCCCATTCACGGCTTCCATCAACAGTCATCCTCTACCCCCCAAATTTAAGATGCCTTCCTTGGATTCATATGATGGAAACCGCGACCCGTGTGACCATATTGCTACTTTCAAGACAACCATGCATCTTCAGGGAGTTCCAGATGAGATTATGTGCAGAGCGTTCCCAACCATGCTGAAGGGGCCAGCGAGGGTGTGGTTTAGCAAAATACCACCGAACTCTGTTGGATCATTCGAAGAATTGAGTAAAATGTTCGTTAATAACTTCATTGGAGGACAGCGCCACAAGCGTTCTTCTTCTAGTTTATTAACGATTGAGCAAGGGGAAAATGAGAGTTTGAGATCCTTCATTACCCGTTTCAACAGGGAGGCCTTGACAGTGGATGAGATGGACGATAAGTTGCTGTTGGCTGCTTTCCATAATGGGGTTAATTCTGACTTGTTCATTCACAAATTGTATGAGCAGGAACCTCAGACCATGGCTGAACTCGTCCATTCAGCCCAAAATTTCATGAACGCCGAGGACGCAATAATAGCCAAGAAGAGGAAAAGGTCAGAACGCTCGGAAGCCGGGCACCGACATTCAGATCAAGCTCCTCGTCCTAAGAAAGCCCAGGTAGGAGAAAAAAGGGATAGGGATGGTAGGAAGGCAAGTTCATCCTCAAGGAGTCAGTACACTTCTCTGAACACCCCGCTAGAGCAGGTTCTTATGAAAATCAAGGATGATCCGTCCTTAAAGTGGCCGGAGAAAATGAAGGGAGATCCTAACAAGCGCAATAGGAACAAGTATTGTCGCTTCCATAGGGACCATGGGCATGACACGGACGAGTGTTTTGATTTGAAGCAGCAGGTAGAGAACCTCATCAGGCAGGGAAAGTTGAAAAATTTCCTTGGACGAGACCACAAGGACGAGAAGCTGAAGGCCAAGGTGGATGAGAGTCCTCGCGGCCTCCGTTAGGAGAAATAAGGGTAATTATAGGAGGAACCTCGGCAGCACAGTCATCCAAATCCAGAAAGACGTACCTGAAGGTGGTTCAGAACGTCCAGCTGTCAGGACGATCTCCATGGACGAGGGATGCTGATGAACAAGCCATCACGTTCACGGACGAGGACGCTGGAAGAATTCACCAACCCCATGACGATGCAATTGTCATTACCTTACTTATTGCCGACTATACGACCAGAAGGGTGTTGGTAGATAATGGAAGCTCGGCGGACATTCTTTATTACCCTGCGTTCCAACAAATGAGGCTAGGACGAGATCAGCTTCGCCCAGTGAGTTCGCCCCTGGTAGGATTTGGAGGGCAGTGGAGGAATTCAACTATTTATAGGCATTGACCCCACTACACGAAGCGACGCGACCAACCAAAAAGCGACAAATGGCACATCCCTCGAAAAACGAGCTGACATGATTGGTCTCCAGTTAAATCATGACAAATGGCACCTACGACAGCTGGCATAAGGACACCTGTCCAAATAGCGACGTTAGTGAATGTGAATCCTAGACGACCCATGGACAAGGGGGCAACTGATGTGGTATGATAAAATACAACTCCGATTTTGTCCATGGAGATCGTCCAGGACAGGCGGCGTGCTCAAGACGAGGTAAGCTGTCTCGATGTGCTCAAGACGAGGTAAGCTGTCTCGATGTGCTCAAGACGAGGTAAGCTGTCTCGATGTGCTCAAGACGAGGTAAGCTGTCGGCGTGCCCAAGACGAGGTAAGCTGACGGCGTGCTCAAGACGAGGTAATCTGTCTCGGTGTGCTCAAGACGAGGTAAGCTGTCGGCGTGCCCAAGACGAGGTAAGCTGTCCCGACGTGCTCAAGACGAGGTAAGCTCTCTTGAAGGTCTCAGGACGAGAAATTATGAACGACACGTGAACACTTGCAAAATTTATAAAAGTCTAAAATGTCTCCGCATTGTACAAGTAACCTCCAAGTGACCGTTGCGCGCAAAAAGGATAACTCCTAAACAGTTGGAAGTTACATTCAAATACAAACCTCCTCAATTCTAGGGGAGGTTACAAATCCAATAACCGCTCTTAAGACACTATATAAACACTGGCTCAGACAAGGAAAAGGTACGTGAAATCATTCCTGAAAAATTGGAACTTGAAAATATCTGAGAGAAAAACTGACTTTGTCATCGGAGGGTTATTGGCCGGCAACCCCGGTCACTTTGATCACTTCTTTTTCTTTTTCAGGCTGCCGAGGCATTCGCTAGCCCTATCGAACCCGAAGCATCCAGCCTACTGGTTTTCTTCGCATTATCATTACATTTTTCTATATTTTTTTATTAAATGTTGTTCCTAAGAACATAAATTAAAAAATAAATTACAATTCATAATTTATAAAATAATAATTTAGATAATTATATTTCACCATAAAATAGGGAGAAAATTAGGATATAATACCTCGTTGGTGTTTTTCATAATATCCTATAACATAATAAATAAAAATTACAATCAATTCCATGAGTTTAAGGTGGTGAAGTTGAGGTGCGGATCAAGTTGCTCTTTTGAGATGATACACACTGTCTATGAAGTTCTTCGATGTAGTAGACTAGCAATTATGCGTACTGCCTCAAGATACAACAAACTTATGGGCCTGTTTGGTAATAGTAGTGTTCAACTATTGTTCTTCAAAATAATGTGAAAATTGTGATTTAAAAAATGTTGTAAAAATACTTACTTTAAACATATATATTTATCAGAATGGTAAACATATATTTGGTATGCTGTTCAAATTAAATTGGGTGACTAAGTGTGAGCAGAGATGACAAAAAGGAAAAATATTATGTTTTATAATTCCTTGACCACGCCATGTGTATAATATATATATATATATATTAGTTTTTTTTCTCAACTTGTAAAGTCTCTGATGGATGAATAAGAGATTTAAAGTTCAATCCCCATCTACACCAAAAACCGATTGGTGTCTTGATCTGATGATAAAAAACTATCATCGAAAGCGGACATCATTGATTGAAATTCTCTAAAAAAAATTGTAAAGTTTTTATTTATAATTATATTTTATGTTGGCTTTATTCTATAGCAAAAAGTGTTGTATTTGCTTTTATTTTGTTCTTTGTATTTTGTGGGATTTTATTGTATTGGGTTTGGTATTAAGTTGGTGATGAATCGAGCATGTATTGGATTAACAAGTGGATTTCATAAGTGTCTTATGAGAAGTCTACCCACGAAAGAGCCACATGAGAAGCATATGCTAGAAGTTGAAGAGTCGTACCAGGCTTTCAGTTTCGCAAGTGTCTCACGAGAAGGGCTAACCCGCGAGATACCTGTGAAACTCTCTACTTGGAGGATTTTAAGTGTGACTTTCTTATCCTTCACCTATACTATATAGACTCTCATTACCCACAAATGTATGAGAGGTCATTCAGAGAGAAAAACCCTAGATTGGTTTTCTGCAACATAACACATCCATCTTTTAAAGAGAGAGCTACTCATCTTTAGTGAGAAGTCATTGTAGCCTCTTTTCCTTCCCTCTCCCATTATCATACCTTGAAAGGAGGTTTGTATCCAAACACAACCCATACATTTTCAGAGTGTAGAGAGTGTTTTGGAGTTTAGGAAGTTTTGAAGATTTGTCAAAAGAAGCTGGTGAGGCTTGGCGGATGCAATTGGGCGTATTGCGGGATCTAGAAAGCTAGAAAAGACATGACTCCGAGAAGTCCATTGGTAGCAGGAGCTTAGAGGGTTCAAGTACATTGAGTAGACTAGGCTTGAAGGGTATTTTGTTATTTGTGTACTCCAATTTTATTCTCTAGTGGATCGATTTTGACTTGGAGGGTCGCGGAAAGGTTTTTTGCTGAGTTCTTCGGTTTCTTCTCGATAACACATCTTAGTATTATCCTGTGTTTGCATCTCTTTTCCTTTACTTTTGTGCTTTACTTTTGTTGTTCATGTTTATGCACTAGAGTAGTTATCGGTTTATTGCGTACATTTACTCTTGTTTCGCACTTTGATTAAGTAAGAGTAAAAACAACCTAGCTATAATTTAAATTTTAGGGTCTAAATAAGTTCGTGTGTTTTAGCACAAATCTGAGCTTTCAAATATATATATTAGTTTTTTTTTTTTTTGGCTGAGGAAAGTGTAGCTATATATATATGATATTAGTTAAGTGGGAAACTTCATGACATTGCTTAGTATTTAGTGGTCAAAATAAATTCAAAGACACTATTTTTCTCCAATAAAGCAACGATTAAAACAAATTGAATACTAATAAAAATGCATGGACATCAATAACAGTTTTTTATTTTTATTTTTATTTTTATTTTTATTTTTATTTTTATGGGGATCAATTACAGATTTAAAAGCCATTAACCATTATCGGTCACAATTCACAAGGCTTACCATTTAATTCAATGGTTAAACTGATTCGTTTCATTGTTGTCAAATTTGTTTCAATGAAATTAACTTCAGCCAAAAAAAGCAATGTTTAAAACCATAATGAATAAAACTATTAGCCACTAACGTACACAAAGTTTGCCACATTAGGCAAAGTCAAATACAAGTACTTCCTCAAAAAAAAAAAAAAAAAAAAAGTCAAATGAAAGTAATTCATGAATATTTAGTACTTTATCAATATAGTTAATATTGGTAAGAATTGCTATTTGATATAGGGTTACAAATGAATCAAGCCGATCATGAACAACTTAGACTTGACTCGATAAAAAGCTTGTTCATGTTTGTTTGTTTATAAATAAGGCAAGTTTAAGCCTTAGTTTTAGGTTCGTTTAAAAAACAAGCTGAGCCCAAGTAAAAAAATTTGTTCACGAACAAGCTTATGAGCTATTAGGTTTGATACACAACAATTCAAGTATAGATTCATTTATAAGTTTATATGTGTCAGTTAAATATATACATTATACATATCTTAATAATGACATGGCCTACATAAGACCACTACCTATATTCTCTTAATTTTTTCCTTCCCTTTAAAGTAATTAATAACCACTTTAGACTACAGTTACATTTAAAAATAAATAATTAATTAGGTAGGCCACATATGATCCTTCCCTATAAATCATCTAAAGTAAAGTTATGAAACATATTAGTATTTTTTTCATTCATAATAGTTTCAAACATGTATTTTTCTAGTCCTTCACCATCTAACATGAATATAAAAATTGAATTTGAACAATTGCTGAAATTGTAGACAAGAAATAATGAATGAATGAATTTAATTATGTAAATTATTAATGAATGAATAATAGCTAATCATAAGTAAGACTAGATGCATGATAAAATGAGTGTGCTATTTTCTTTTTCTTTTTCTTTTTTCTTGATTTTAGAGATTTAAGAATTTAATAATATAATTTTTTAGATCTCAAGCTCAAAAACTTGACTTGAGCTTGAGTTTGAGCTTGATATTAAGCTTGAGTTTGGTTTGACTAATTAATCAAGCCAAGCCAAGCCAAGCTCAAGGCTTTTGGTTTTCCCACGAGTTCAAGCTCAAATACTATTTTTAGGCTTGTCATAAGCTCAAATCAAGCTCGAGTTTTTTATTTTTCTTGACGAGCCAAGCTTGAACATGCACTACTCGACAAAGTTCGGCTCGTTTACAGCCCTACCAATATGTAAGGTACGTTTTTTGTATAATAAGAAAAAAAAAACTCATTTTTTCAACAACAAATAATGTTCGTATCCAAAAGAGAAAAAAAAAAAAAAAAACGAATAATGTAAATTAATGGGGCAATTAATTTTCATTAGTCGGTCGAGAAGCAAATTTTGCTAGACATGTCTTTTAGCTAAGTGATCTTTGTTGAACAACTCTTTTGGTTCTTTTGATGGGGGTTTGGAATCTCTTTCTTTTGTGTCAGCGATTGAAGCTGAGGCTCATATTCCTACTGTATAGTTGCTGTTTTTTTTTTATTATTTTATTTTGGGTGTTAGTAAAAACTTCTAGTTCATTTAAAAAAAAAAAAAAATTAAAATTAATGGGCCAATTTTTCCTAGGAGAACAGAGCGGGGATAGGTATAGTGGTCTGTACCCTGTGATTTAGAGGGCTTGATTAGAACTGGGTCTTCAATATGTGATGGTTGAGGGTGACTATTCAGTGATTATTATTTGCAACATTATAAACTGTGATTTGTCCTTAGCTCTACATGTACACTTAATTCAAGATGTGAAGTTTTTAGTTTCTCATTTTTGATGTATTAATTTCTCTCATGTACACCATCAAGAGAATGCTGTAGCTCATTCCTTCGCTAGAAGGGAAATTTCATTGCCCAATTTGCTTGTCGGGATAGAAAATGTTCCACTAGATATTTATCATGTAATTTAGGCCGACAAGGTCTCTTTGGTTTAATGAAATTGACATATTTCTTCTAATAAAAATAACATTATAAATTAATGCGGGTATTACTAAATGACATTATTCAACATATGGATAGCATTAATTTTTTTTTTTTTTTTTTTGAGGGGGAGGATAGCAAAAAATTGGCAATGAATACTTGTTGATCATATATTCAATATTTAGAATAAAATCCTCAGATAAAAAAAATATTTAGAATAAAAAATAGAGAAATGATATGTCCACAACATTTTTACAACAAATCTTAGATGGCAGGTTGTTACTGGTTGTTATAGTTGGGACAAAAAAGTAATTTTACTGTTAGGTTCAAATTTGAACCAATAACGACTAATCATTTATGATTTGTTGTAAAAATGTTATAAAAATGTTGTGGACGTAGCATCTGTCTAAAAAATAATACTTTTTTCTACAAATACTCCAACATTAAATATTCATTTATCTTTGCTTATAAATTTTTATATAATTATTTTAGCTGAATTGATTTAAAAAATAAAACTACAATATATTCCTTATTGAAATATTATTAATTTATTTGATTCAATTAGGTTCTTCAGAAAGTTTCTATGTCATTTGAACTTGGATCAGGCTTTGAGTATGCTTTGGACCCCATGCGTTACAAATTACTGGTCAACTAATTTGAAACTACCACAATAATTTATGAGACGAATGAGGATTTTTTTTTTTGAGAGTTTCAACATATGGCGTCCGCTTCTGATAATAGCTCTTTATTATCAGATCAAGACACCAATCAGTTTTTGGTGTAGACAGAAATTGAATATCAGATCTCTTATACAACCATCAGAGACTTTACCAGCTGAGCTAACTGGAATTCACTAAGACCAATGAGGTTTTAATTTGTTATTGAATTGAATTAGTTATAAAAAAATGTTATTGAACTTTAATAAGATTTTGTTCAATTAGTCTAGCTAGTCACAATTGCTGATCATTGTAATTGTTTAAAAGCACAAATGCATCACATACACATATTAGATGCTGGACTCAACACACAGTTACACACCCATTCAGCTAATTTAATTCAATATCTAAACAATTTGAGACATCACACAACCATTTATTACTTGCCATTGGAGGCCATCAAGAAGCAAATTTCTTCCCAACAGAATAGTCTCCAAGAAGGAGAGTTACAGCCAACAAGTCTCACGCTGGACATGTAAAACGAATTTTTAGCATAATAACCGATTTTAAGCATTAAGCCCAAAAAGAGTTTGGGATTTGCCACAGATGCCACAATTGATCTATGACTATGAGAGGAGAAATGATCCCCCAAATCGCATGGAGATTTGATGCAATATGCTATTGCACATTTGATGCAATAGATCGCATTGATCTATTGCACGTTTGAAATCTATTTTTAAATCGGGATTAAAAATGACTTTTACAATTTTTAATCTTAACCATTAATTTTTTATTACATACTGCTTACAATAGGTCTAATCCCTCCGAGTCTAGAAGTTTGCTTGAAAGTGAACAGAAGAAGAGACCAACTTTATTAAGGTAGTGTAGAAAATTACCAAACTTCTCCCTTTTTTTTTTTTTTTTTTTAATTTTTTTTTTAAGGATACAATGTAGTTGACGCTTCAAAGATTTTTAGCTTATAAAATATTTTTAGAAATTTAAAAAAAATTAATTATTTTGGTTAATTTTTTATCTTTCTAAAAAAATAGAGTCAAAATTTTTTTAAAATAATTTATTAATAATTATTTTATAAGCACTCATTAATAAAATTACTTTTTAAATAATAATTAAAAATACTATTACTAATTAGGCTGAATCACTTTGTACTGTGTCAACAAGCTATCAGTCTATCACCAGTCATCGCGTCCATGATACTTAAATTTTTTTTTTCTTTTTATATTATCAATAAATAATAGTCTGAGGTGTCATGCACTAAATCTTTATCAGTCAAATCATGGTGACAATGATGCTACCCATTGACAGGGTACTAACTAATGCTTTGCTAATACGGTGGGCATAACATATCCTGCATCTATGCATGTGACATCAATCAATAGTACAAGAAACAACTCCATTTGCCGATTTAGTCCTGTAGCTTGACTACTTTCCTCAATCGGTGCCAATGACTCATTCGCTTTTAACTTTTTTTCTTTTTTTTTCTTTATTAACCAACCAACAACTAATAACGATATTCCCATTAAAAAAAAAAAAAACTAATAACGATATCCGTTGGGGGTGACAACTGATAAACTATGATTAATAAACGCAACATCATTTTTACATGGATAGGACATTAGAACTATATCACTTGCATATTATTTTTATATTAATTAAATTAATTAATGTCACCTACACATCTTAGCTCAGTATGTTAGAAATTATGTTGATTTTATAGTTTGGACAGAGAAAAATTCCATCATTACTACATGTATTATTTTTATTTTTTTAATAAAGTTACAATGTTTTTTATTAAAAAAAAATCAATTATGATTTTCCATGCATATATGTTGTAGAATTCATTATGTAATTAGAATGATTGAAAAAAATTAAAAAATAAAATCAGTTTTAATCTATGGGTCCACACTGTGTAGGGGGCTCCTTTCTCTCCGGATATGAGGGGTTCCTATTTCAACGGTTGCTCAACAAACCAACAAATTAACCAACCAACCACCAACCCACTTCCACGCCCATTTCTTGGACTAATATACACTGAATTAATAGGTTATTCTATTGATAGTGAGGTGGTTGATGTCGGCAGATTTAGTAGCCAGTGCTTTCGGCAAGGCAGCACTATGTCAGAGTCCGGTTTTCTTTATCATATTATTAGGCTTTGTTTGGTTTTTGGTGAAAGTTTTGTTAATCATAACCCAAAATTCGTAGGGTCCACGGGCACGAACATTGTTTGGCTGCTTTTTCAATTTTTTTTTTAAATAACTATAAAATTCAAATTATATCATTAGTCAATAAAGATTTGAAACAAATTTAGTTTCTAACAAATCGAGTTTAGAGGACTCGATTTTGGGCTTATAAATCGAGTATAATGTACTTGATTTCTTCATCGTGGCACCAGTTGAGGTGGACAGTGTGTCCACGTAGATCTAGAAATCGAGGCCGTTGGACTCGAATTAGGAACTCGAGTCCATTGAACTCGATTTCTTTTGAGCACTCCACATGTCCCAAATCACTCAAACCCACAACCCAGATAACTTTTCTAAATTCCTCAATTTCAAACACTCTCACACCGTTTCTCTCAGTCTCTCACTCTCACTCTCAAAACACCCACACAAGCACACCGTCTCTCTCACAGTCAAAAAACCCACTCTCAAAACACCCACTCCCACTCTCAAAACGCCCACTGAAACCCACACAAAATTGAGTCCATTGCTGGTGGCGTTTCAAGAAAAGCTAGTCTACGTTTTTGTGCTACCTGGTCTCACCAAGTCCTACCAGATCACTCCGGCTCGCCTCCGCCTCTCCTACGAGGACATTTGGCTTCGATCCTTCGACGATGTCTGCCTCCATGCCTAGTTCATCAAGCTTTTCCTCGACTACTGAGGTCACCTCTCCCAGTCCTTTTCTTTTGGTCTTTGTTTCATAGTCTTAGGGTTTGGTTGTTGTTGTTGTTGCGATATATCACATATACATACATATAAGAGTTGCTTCCCTTCGATTCGAGTTATCTAGCTCAAATAGGAGCATTCGCCTTTTATTTAATTATTTTGGAATTTTTAGGTTAGGTGGGATTTTGAATTTCAAATTTCGTGCAAGTGAGTTTTTTGAATTTCAAGTTTCGTGCAAGTGAGAGGATTTTTTTTTTGCCATATTTTCTTTTTGTTTGAAGAGTTAGGTAGTTGTTTCACTGAATTAGGGTTTTGTTGTTGTTAGGTTATAGGAATTTAGTGTTTAGAGTCGTTGAATTCAAGTTGGAGTGTGTTAGGTTTTTGTTGTTATAGTTTTTTAGGGTTTGGGTGTAATAGTTGTACCTTTACTTAACGGTGGAAGATGAGAATTGATGAGCGCAAATGGGAACCCCTTTACTTACAAGCTTGTCTTAATTTTTTTACTAGACAGAATTTTTAATTTTCGCATTTCATTCGAATTGAGCTTTTTGAATTTGAAATGATTTTGTTATATATATATATATATTAGTTTGAAACTTGAAATTAATGTACTTATCCTCATGCCTAGGAGGCTTTTTAGCAAATTCTTCTAATACCTTAAAATGCCTTACCTGTACTGTGTTCTTGAATCCACAGCAAATTTTAATGTTGAAGGAAAAAAATGCTTTCAACAAAACTTTGATGATGCACAAAACAATAAGTGATCGTGCATACTGTTTTTAGTTTTCTTGACAATCTTTTTGGTCAGATTTCCACTAGAGAAAATACTTCCTCTGCTAATAAGGATGACAAAAATGTCAAATTGAGATGCAAATAAAAAAATGTTTCTAATGTTAACTATCCAAACTAGTCTATCCAGAGCAAACCAAACCAATAAAGTGCCACACACACATACACACACACACATCTGCCTGCACCCTTTGCAATGTATAACAGAACGTTCTAGAATTGGAGGTTCAGGTAATGGACATTGGATTGGTTTATCAGTGTCAAAGGTTCACTCGAATGCTCAACTGGCTTAAACTCCACTGCTACTTCAATCCCATGAGAAGCAGCAGTGACAACAGTAGCTGCACCTATAACCTTTGAATTTGGATGCAAGATTTCCCTCTCATCTTGCACTAGATAATAGCAAATTATTATACAAATATATTTACTAAAACAAAGATGCAATCAAACGTGTGAATAAAGAAAAACAGCACCAATGAAAATAAATAAAGAAAACTGAGTTTACACAAAACTTAGATGTAATAAAAAGAAACATGGTATACCAGGACCAATATAAGGTGTTTAATAACACCCTTTGGAAGTTTAAAATATACTATATATTGGTCCATGGAAGCATTCTTCATGTATCTACGGGTGGTTATGAATATCATTTTGTTTCCTTCCTCAAAGAGATGTACATCATCGCTTGACATGTTTGGATGTTTATGGCTTACTTTGCATTGTGTTGTCTATGAATATCCACACCCTGGGGGTGGGGAGTGTGAGAGACCGCGCCCCCGGCCCGTTTTTTAATAAGTTGGGCCAAACCCACGTGAATGGGTGGAGTCGCGTTATTGTCTCTCAAAATGGAGGTTCGACTAGTTATATTTTTCCCTTTAGATTAAGGGTTTTACAATGGAGTCGCCACTTATTTAATTATTGGAAAAATAAGAAAACCAAAATTGAAAAATTCATCATTTTATTAATTTTCAATTGAATTTACAATGGTCATAGGAAAATTACATGGCTTTGGTCCTAGATACAATCTAAGAAAAAGTACATGGCTTTGTTTCCTAGTTACAATCTAAAAATTGAAAATTACATGGACAAGCATTTGATCTACTAACCCTTGATCTAAGTTCGGAGGCTATGTTACAAAGTGGGAAGGTGTTAGGCACCCACCTTGCCCGGTGAAACCGGTCTTCTAGACTATGGTAGCCAACGTTCATATCATATCATCCAATATGTCAATCAATTTGCATGTTGAATTTAAGGTGTGTGCATGTGATGAACCCTAATTCAATTTATTAAGCATGGCATTTGGATTGAAAAATAAATTCTAGTGAATGTGTGTGTATGGTGACATCCTAGATTCAAGGATTTGAAAGAAATATGAAACAAACATGTTTTTTTATATTTTTGATGTGGATTTAAGATCAAAACTAGTGCTTATGCATGAATATGTGATGAATAACAAGAACATATGAAGAACACATAAGAACATTCAAACATATTCAAGAGAATTTAAATAATTACTATCATGCTTTAATCCTAAATTCCTATCATGGCAACACAAAAAAACAAGTTAGGAAAAGGAATTATACCTTCATTCAAGATCAATATGGTGGATGAGGAGACTTTTGAGGGAGGTCTTATGGGTGGAGGAAAAGAAGAGTTAGGAAAGGAAGAGTAAGTCTCACTCAATACTTTGAGTCTCAAGAAGACCAAAATATGACAAGACTACTCAACTTCCTAAAACTCAAGAAAGGAGAAGAGAGGGGGGGGTTTTCTCTTTGTCTTGGAATGAAGGAGAGGTGGGTTTATATAGTAGTGGTGGAGGAAATAGGAATGGAAGGCCATTAATGAGGGTTGACAATGAATCATGAACCTAGACCTCATTTTAGCCTTTGGGGAAATTTGGTGCATTAAATGGAGAGATTTGTGGGAGTGGAGAGCAAGCCAAAATTCGGTTTTCACGTAACTGCTGTAACAGCCCGTAGAGCCAACTTTGAAAACTCATATCTGACTCAATTTTGATCGGAATTGTGTCGTTCTTATGCTCAAATTGAAGCCCTGGATGTCTAGTTTCTGGGAAAATTAACCTCATTCACAGATTCAAAATATTCTGAGAGATATCGATGAAATAGTGAGCAGAGGTCATTTCTTGGAAAAATAGTTTCAGCACAATTAACATTAATAGGTCCCAAATTAGTTTCCAATTAACATTAATAGGCTCCAATCACTCCCATTTCAGACCTAATTAGTTCCTAATTAAAAGATAATTGCACAAATTACTCATTGAATAATTAATGTTTAACTATCTAATTAATTAGGTGTATGCAACCTTACCATAAAATGTAGTCCTAACCAATCAAATTATGACACATCATTAATTTCAAATTGATTATAATTATAACCAATTGGAATTAATTGTTCATAATCACATAAGGTCGGACTCAATTTGTGATAGTGCATCTCGGCCATTAAAACTTGATTTGATGATAACTTTCAATCTGATGGTCCGATTAGGGCTTATAACTAATCGATTTGATCGTAACATCAAGATCATTTTGGTGAAATGAGATTAAGGATCTAATGACCAAAATCAAGATGCATATTTCTAAGGTGAAATTACCCTTTTACCCTCCAAGTGAGGTTAAATGCGGGTTGCAAAATGAGGTGTCAACAGAATGCCCCTCATTGACAGAGCTTGAAAAGCGAATGTCAATGTATGAAAAAGACACTTAACTTTGCAATCAGCATTTAACCGTGGTGAATTTATGATGCATGGAAATAAGAATGCAAACCGTCATGTAGTGGATCAAAATGTGGACCGAATCTCGGGGGAGATTGCCTACGTACCTCTTGGTGGGAGGATCAGGTCTACACGTAGTTCATGCATGCAATTTTTGTTTTTTTTGTTTTTTTTGTTTTTTTTTTTTTTAATTTTAAAAGAGTACAAGACATGCTTACCTGAGGTCAAGAAAATATGGAGATCTTAGTCATGTATTTCAGAGAACCAAAGGTTGTGGATCCTGGCTCATGTTTTCAGAGGACCAAGGTTTTTTTTTTTTTTTTGGGTTTTGGGCTCATGTTTTCAGAGGACCAAAGGTTGTGGATCCTGGCTCATGTTTTCAGAGGACCTAGGATTCTTTTGGGCTTTGGCCTCATGTTTTCAGAGGACCAAGTTTTTTTTTTTTTTTTTTTTTTTTTTTTTTTGGGCTTTGGGCTCATGTTTTCAGAGGACCAAAGGTTGTGGATCCTGGCTCATGTTTTCAGAGGACCTAGGATTCTTTTGAGTTTTGGCCTCATGTTTCAGAGGACCAAAGGTTGTGGATCCTGGCTCATGTTTTCAGAGGACCTAGGATTCTTTTGGGTTTTGGCCTCGTGTTTCAGAGGACCAAAGGTTGTGGACCCTGGCTCATGTTTTCAGAGGACCTAGGGTTTTTTTGGGCTTTGGGCTCATGTTTCCAGAGGACCAAAGGTTGTGGATCCTGGCTCATGTTTTCAGAGGACCTAGGATTCTTTTGGGTTTTGGCCTCATGTTTTCAGAGGACCAAAGGTTGTGGACCCTGGCTCATGTTTTCAGAGGACCTAGGGTTTTTTTGGGCTTTGGGCTCATGTTTCCAGAGGACCAAAGGTTGTGGATCCTGGCTCATGTTTTCAGAGGACCTAGGATTCTTTTGGGTTTTGGCCTCATGTTTTCAGAGGACCAAAGGTTTTTTGGGCTTTGGGCTCATGTTTTCAGAGGACCAAAGGTTGTGGATCCTGGCTCATGTTTTCAGAGGACCTAGGATTCTTTTGGGCTTTGGCCTCATGTTTTCAGAGGACCAAGGGTTTTTTTGGGCTTTGGGCTCATGTTTTCAGAGGACCAAAGGTTGTGGATCCTGGCTCATGTTTTCAGAGGACCTAGGATTCTTTTGGGTTTTGGCCTCATGTTTTCAGAGGACCAAAGGTTGTGGATCCTGGCTCATGTTTTCAGAGGACCTAGGATTCTTTTGGGTTTTGGCCTCATGTTTTCAGAGGACCAAAGGTTGTGGATCCTGGCTCATGTTTTCAGAGGACCTAGGACTCTTTTGGGTTTTGGCCTCATGTTTTCAGAGGCCCAAAGGTTGTGGACCCTGGCTCATGTTTTCAGAGGACCTAGGGTTTTTTTTGGGTTTTGGCCTCATGTTTTCAGAGGACCAAAGGTTGTGGACCCTGGCTCATGTTTTCAGAGGACCTAGGGTTTTTTTTTGGGTTTTGGTCTCATGTTTTCAGAGGACCAAGGGTTTTCTGGGCTTTGGCCTCATGTTTTCAGAGGACCAAAGGTTGTGGACCCTGGCTCATGTTTTCAGAGGACCTAGGGTTTTTTTGGGCTTTGGGCTCATGTTTCCAGAGGACCAAAGGTTGTGGATCCTGGCTCATGTTTTCAGAGGACCAAAGGTTGTGGACCCTGGCTCATGTTTTCAGAGGACCTAGGATTCTTTTGGGTTTTGGCCTCATGTTCTTAGAGGACCAAGGGTTGTGGATCCTGGCTCATGTTTTCAGAGGACCTAGGATTCTTGGATTTTGGCTCATGGTTCATGTTTGTGGGCTTTTTGCCCTAGTACCTGCAAAATAGATATCTCCAATTAGTAACAGAGTTATTCATTGAAAAGAATTCGGCATACCTGGCAAATGCCCCTAGTTTGGGACATATTCTGTGCTTCGATGAATGTTGAGGATGGACATTTGACTTGATGTTGCCCCACTGGAAAATATGGAAGAGGATCATAATTTTCTTTTCCTGAAGAAGAATTTAATGTGGTTCTCTTCTGGGACTTTTGAATTTCTCTTTTGAAAAATTTGGAAATCTTGAATTTTTTTTTTTTTTTTTTTTTTTTTTGATGGAATTGGGAAATTTCTTTCTTTTGAAAGATTTGGAAGTCTTGAATCTCTTTTTCTTTTTTTCTTTTTTTTTTTTTTTTTTTCTCTTTTTTTTTTTTTTTGAAAGCCTAATTGGAAGTCTTGAATTTTTTGAAAAATTTTGGAAATCTTGAAAATCTTGAATTTTTTGAAAATTTTTTTTTTTTTTAATTTTTAAACCAACCTAAGAAGTAGGAACCCAATACCCCTAGTCCCAAGGATTTTTTTTTTTTTTTTTTTTAAACAACCTAATTGGAAATCTTGAAATTTGTTTGAAGGAAAATTTTTTTTATTTTTTGTATATTTTTTTTGAAGATTTGGAAATCCTAAATTTTCTTGAATGATTTTTTTTTTTTTTTTTTTTGGAGATTTGAAAATTTGTTCATTATCAAAAAGTGAAGAATATGAAGATGAACATGGGGTAAGAGTGATGAAGATTTATTCATGATGATTTTTTTTTTTTTTTTGCAAAACCTATCATTTGAATGAAAATAACCTTGGCTGGAAGTTGATGCGGATTGCTAGATAAGTCCTTACTTAATTCCTACCAAAAAATAATTTCAATTAGTAATGGATTTATTTATTGAAAAGAATTGGAAGTACTTACCCAATGCCCCTAGTTTGGGGCATATTCCATGCTTAAATTGAAACTGAATTCATTTGATGTTGTGACCATTATGGAACATGAAAGAAGATCATGGTTCGCCATCCTTGGTTCCTGCAAAAAGGCTTTCTTTCTTTAGCTTGTTAGAAACCAATTATCATGAAAACATTTTTTGTTAATGTCCTTAGTGTGGACATGCTTGCAAACAAATGGATTAATGCCTCAAATAAAAACATACTTCCATGCAAGAAGAACATATTTGCACACAATATAAATAGGCCAATGCTCCAAGTTTAAACATGCTTAATGCAAACAAATGGGCTTAACCTAACATACACCCAAACAATTTTGTCACATTATTTTGACTTTGTTTTCCAAAGTTGTTTGGGTGATTGGGACCGGGCCTATGCAAGGCTGCCTACGTACCTCTCCTATAGAGGATCAGGTCAAGACGTAGTTCAAATGAATGAATTTTGGAAAAAAAAAAAAATGATTTTTTTTTTTTTTGAAATGAGATTGCACTTTCTTTTTTCTTTTTCTTTTTTTTTTTTTTTGAAAAAAACAAATTTCCTTTTTTTTTTTTTTTTGTTGGAACTAGATGTGATCCTTTGAACAACCATTTTGGAAAATCATAGTGTTTAAGAACCAAACAAACCTCTTTGATTAGGAAGTATCAAGATCATTAAACTCATGTAATCAAATTTGCTTCATCATTTTGAACATTGTCAGATTAAGTCTTCAAAGGCAATCAAGAAATGAAATGTGATAATATTTAGGGGTCACATTATTGGGTGCAAATAAGGAGAGTGCTCCAAGTTTGAAAGTTCTTTTGAGCCATTTGGGGATTTGAGAAGTTTTGTCCTTCAACATATCATCTAGTGGGGTTTGACAATTTTAAGTATTTTTCCTTTTTAATTCAAGAGAAAATAATATTAGAGTTTAAGATGCGCCTACAATTAGCAAGACTTCAAGGAGGTCTTTACTCATGGGTTGTAATGTAGGCTGGGTTTGGGTTATGAAATGAAAGATATAAAAGGCCCAAAATTCCCTATGATGTTTCCCCCAAGTATGCATTACTCAAAAATCAAGTATTGGAGGAGTTTCTCCATTTTTTCTTTGTCATCTTCTCACTAGTCTTCATTGGTCACTCAACATCATGCTCATTCATCTTGGATCATACCTCTAGACTTTCATCTTGTAAAATTATTTCCTTTTTAGTTTGCATCCTCAAGTTTCCATCTTGGTAGGATTTTCCAATTTTTTCTTTTCTTTGGCCCTAACTTTTGCCTAGACCGCCCTTTTAGGTTTTCAGCCTAGCGGGCTTTTTTTCTTTTCTCTTTTTTTTTTTTCTTTCTTTTGGGCCCTAGCTTTTGCCTAGACTACTCTTTTGGGTTTTCAGCCTAGCGGGCGGTTTTATTTTTATTTATTTTCTCATCTCTTAATCGAATGAACTTTTGGGGACCTTTTGCTTTCTTTTTCTCAACTCAATGATTTTTTGTCATTTTGATGCACTCTCTAGGCTTCTTTCTTCCTCAATGCACTTGCACTTTTTGGTGCTTGATGAATCTTTTTCTTTTTTTGATGAACTCTCTTTTGGATGAATCTTGTATTCCTCTTGGCATGATGAATTCTAGGTTCTTCAAACTTGATGTACACTGGAATTTCATTTCTCTTTCCTTGATTATGCGAAACCTCATTTTCCTTTGATGATCTTTTGTCTTTAGCCTAATGAATTCTCCACTTGTCTTTCATGTTCTTCTAGGAGAGATTTATCAATTAGCCTCAAAGCTACCGGGTTGAGTTCTCTTCAACATGAGATTTAAGTAAGCATATCTTGATTTTCCCACCCCAGGTTTAGATTTTAGTGGGTTCATGCAAGAAAAAGGCTAAATATTTGAAGGCTCAAATGGGCTAGCAATGGATAATGAACATTCTAGGTAAGAGGAAATAATTTGGCTAACCAAAGATGGCCTCCTATCCCTAGTAATGCTTTCTTGTAGGCACAGTGACTCAAGCTCTTTTAATAAATTCATCTTAAAAGAAAAAGTATGAATGCTTTAATGTTGTGAAACAAAAGATCTTTGAAAATTGGATCGAGTGCATGGATTCTTGGGATTTTCTGATGGAGGGGTTCTTTTTTGATTGCCTCTTAAGACCTTTTCTTCTTATATTCTAGGTCAAGTAGCAAAAGTATTTACATGAATCAAATGAAATTAATCATTCCTTGGTACAAGTTGATTGCTCAAGCCTTTAAACATCAAGATTTAGTAAATGTTTTGTCCAAGGGATCCTCATGTACCATTTTGAAAAGGAGACTTTTTTTTTTTTTTTTTTTTTAAATCTTGAAAAAAAAATTTGGTCTTTTTGAAAAAGTCACTAGGAAGTTCAATGGCCCTAGTTCAAAGAATTTTTTTTTTTTTTTTTTTTTATGACTCAAAGGCCCAATGCCCCTAGTCTAAACACTTTCTTATTTGAAATTTTTTTTTTTTTTGGAAAGATTTGTGAGTCTTGATTTTTTTTTTTTTGGGAATATTTTTTTTTTAAAATATATACATGAACAAAGTACATAAAATGCTACATGGATTTTTAGAATTCAAAGAAACATAGAAATATGGAATAAAAAAACAGACTTTAAGCTTAACCATGATGTTGCAACTCATATGTGGAGTGAGGCAAAGTTGGGCCGCTTGTTTCTTCTTGATCCATTTAGGATGCTTGAGACTTTGTATGCTTGAACCTTGATGGCTTGGGTTTGCACTTGGAAGGCTTGAACCTTGGTTATGATCTTTGGCATTTGCTTGAAACGGCTTGAACCTTACACTTAGAAGGCATGCATCTTGGGAGCCTTTGGCCTTTGATGTTGATCATGCATATACATCTTTAATGGGCTCAAATGTTGGGCTTAGACTCATTCAAGAAACAAATTGGGCTTCCATTTCAAGTAGAGTTTAATCATAGGCTTTTAGGCTTGAGTTCACTCGTAGCATACAAGGTTCAAACAATTATGATGGGCTCAAGCATTGGACTTAGGCTCATCATGGTCCAAACAAAGGCCAAACATATGCATAATGAAATGAAATTACATGGATCAACCTAAAGGTAGGTTCTATGGGTCATTACAACATGGGTAGAAGGTAGGTTAAAGGTTCCCACAGGCTAGGACGTCGTACCTCCCAACTTGTGACGCCAGGAGCGCCGCGTTGGTCCGAACAGTACAGTTTGTCCCTATGAACCACCATGGCAGAACCATGATGATCCTTGTCGCGGTGGGTGGTAGGTTCACCGCTGGGTATGTGAGTCTCAGGAAGACCACAATCCACGGCTAATACTACCGGGCTTCCGGGTTAGCACACAAATAAAATAAATTTCATTCAAGCAAATGATGCATGATATGCAACATAATAACATATTAGACATATTATATACAAAAAACAATAAACAAACAATGACATGGTTGGCCACCATAACCTAATTGAAGCTTAGCCCTCAAATTATCAAATCCCCAGTGGAGTCGCCACTGTGAGAGACCGCGCCCCCGCCCCTTTTTTAATAAGTTAGGCCAAACCCACGTGAATGGGTGGAGTCGCGTTATTGTCTCTCAAAATGGAGGTTCGACTAGTTATATTTTTCCCTTTAGATTAAGGGTTTTACAATGGAGTCGCCACTTATTTAATTATTGGAAAAATAAGAAAACCAAAATTGAAAAATTCATCATTTTATTAATTTTCAATTGAATTTACAATGGTCATAGGAAAATTACATGGCTTTGGTCCTAGATACAATCTAAGAAAAAGTACATGGCTTTGTTTCCTAGTTACAATCTAAAAATTGAAAATTACATGGACAAGCATTTGATCTACTAACCCTTGATCTAAGTTCGGAGGCTATGTTACAAAGTGGGAAGGTGTTAGGCACCCACCTTGCCCGGTGAAACCGGTCTTCTAGACTATGGTAGCCAACGTTCATATCATATCATCCAATATGTCAATCAATTTGCATGTTGAATTTAAGGTGTGTGCATGTGATGAACCCTAATTCAATTTATTAAGCATGGCATTTGGATTGAAAAATAAATTCTAGTGAATGTGTGTGTATGGTGACATCCTAGATTCAAGGATTTGAAAGAAATATGAAACAAACATGTTTTTTTATATTTTTGATGTGGATTTAAGATCAAAACTAGTGCTTATGCATGAATATGTGATGAATAACAAGAACATATGAAGAACACATAAGAACATTCAAACATATTCAAGAGAATTTAAATAATTACTATCATGCTTTAATCCTAAATTCCTATCATGGCAACACAAAAAAACAAGTTAGGAAAAGGAATTATACCTTCATTCAAGATCAATATGGTGGATGAGGAGACTTTTGAGGGAGGTCTTATGGGTGGAGGAAAAGAAGAGTTAGGAAAGGAAGAGTAAGTCTCACTCAATACTTTGAGTCTCAAGAAGACCAAAATATGACAAGACTACTCAACTTCCTAAAACTCAAGAAAGGAGAAGAGAGGGGGGGTTTTCTCTTTGTCTTGGAATGAAGGAGAGGTGGGTTTATATAGTAGTGGTGGAGGAAATAGGAATGGAAGGCCATTAATGAGGGTTGACAATGAATCATGAACCTAGACCTCATTTTAGCCTTTGGGGAAATTTGGTGCATTAAATGGAGAGATTTGTGGGAGTGGAGAGCAAGCCAAAATTCGGTTTTCACGTAACTGCTGTAACAGCCCGTAGAGCCAACTTTGAAAACTCATATCTGACTCAATTTTGATCGGAATTGTGTCGTTCTTATGCTCAAATTGAAGCCCTGGATGTCTAGTTTCTGGGAAAATTAACCTCATTCACAGATTCAAAATATTCTGAGAGATATCGATGAAATAGTGAGCAGAGGTCATTTCTTGGAAAAATAGTTTCAGCACAATTAACATTAATAGGTCCCAAATTAGTTTCCAATTAACATTAATAGGCTCCAATCACTCCCATTTCAGACCTAATTAGTTCCTAATTAAAAGATAATTGCACAAATTACTCATTGAATAATTAATGTTTAACTATCTAATTAATTAGGTGTATGCAACCTTACCATAAAATGTAGTCCTAACCAATCAAATTATGACACATCATTAATTTCAAATTGATTATAATTATAACCAATTGGAATTAATTGTTCATAATCACATAAGGTCGGACTCAATTTGTGATAGTGCATCTCGGCCATTAAAACTTGATTTGATGATAACTTTCAATCTGATGGTCCGATTAGGGCTTATAACTAATCGATTTGATCGTAACATCAAGATCATTTTGGTGAAATGAGATTAAGGATCTAATGACCAAAATCAAGATGCATATTTCTAAAGTGAAATTACCCTTTTACCCTCCAAGTGAGGTTAAATGCGGGTTGCAAAATGAGGTGTCAACAGGGAGCATGTCTAAATGTTGCTCTGTTGCATGATGTCTAGTTTCTCATTTGTAGTGAAATAGTATTTCAACCATGTTCTCGGCAGTATTTTGAGGCTTATAAGTAGGCATTTTTTTGGGTTACCTGGTCATATGTGCCGAACCTTTGGAAATTCTGCTATCTCTCTCTTCCTATTGTTCTTACATTCTTATTTATTAAAGTTTGTAAATTCAATTTTGATTAAGTTCAACATAATTAGTACAGTGCCTGCTCCATTTTGGTAACTTTTTATTTTATTAGTAAATAATTTCATTGGAAAAATCAAAGAAGGGCTTTGTAATAAGGAAAGCGAAAAAGAAGAAGCAATTATGTCGTTCCTGGTAACTATATAATTCTTTGGTTGCTTTATTATGGGGATTACTCCTGTCTAGAATTTCTCTGTAACTTCTCAACTTTTTCCTGTTATATGCATTATTTGGTTGCCTATTCTTATACATGTTTGTGTAAATCATTCAGGACTATTGTACTGCTCATGGTGAAAATGCGACTTTCAAAAGAAGTGGTTTTTTAAATTCTGATAACAATGGGTAAAGCTTTATTAACCAAGTCTCAAAAAGTAGAAAAACGAAAAAAAATTTAAATTCTTCAAATTCTAGATACAAATTACGCATTGATACAATAGTGGTTGTTTGTTTTTGTAAGTAACAAAACCCAACAAACGCACCGATCAGAACCTACAAAACCAAACCCAACATACACGCTGATCACAAACTTGGAAAACCAAACCCAACAAACACACCACAACCTCATCCTAATCTCGATTACTGCCTGGGTTTAGTTCGAGCCACTGCCTAAAGCTTGGGGTTGTTGCTTCATGTTACTGTTTTGATAGTTGCTACAATGAAATTGAGTCTAAGAAACTCGAAATGTTAGTTTGCTAATTAGTTTGAAAATGATGTTAACTAATGAATATGGTTGAAAATGGATGTCTTATGCCAATTTTCTCCTTTTGGTTCTGTTTTTGTTTCAGGGGAGTGTTAAAGAGTCGAGTTCACATGGAACTTTTGCTACAGTGAAATCGAATTTAAGAAACTTGAGATGTTAGTTTGCTAATTAGTTTGAAAATGATGTTAATTAACATATTAAGAAACTTGAGATGTTAGTTTGCTAATTAGTTTGAAAACGATGTTAACTAACAAATATGTTTGAAAATGGGTGTTAAATGCCAATTTTCTCCTTGCAATGTCACCCGAACTTACCTAGTAGTTTTAAGTTGATGTCTTCTATTTAGCTAGTTTTTCTATTCACTTGATTCTATCTTATTGACATAAATATTATCTCTTATGAAGCTTGTGTGCATAGTGGTATTTGGAGAATTGTGCAATAAATTAGGCTATACATTGAGATCCTTACCAATTTATCTTGAGCATGTGCTTATATTACTCTTGACTCCCTAAACTTTGTGTAGTATGGCTGCCATTCCTGCTGAGGTGGTTAATGAGTTCGGTCCTGGTCCTAGGGTTCGTTCGGTGTTAAGGTTTGTAACATCAATTGTCCGCTATTTGGGAAGGCAAGGTAAAATTAGATCCGACAACCTACTAAATTTCTTTATTCTCTTCTTATCCTTTTACATTATGTTGATTTTTTTTCATTTCTAAAATTCTAAGTTTGTCAATGGAATTACTAGCTTTGAATGCATAGTCATGCTCATTAGTTGGATTGAGTTAGATTGCTTATGTTCATGCAAAATGGTCTCTTAATAATTATTTACCTCTAGTATTTTCATTTTAGGCTATACTCCCGATTTTGTTGATGTAATTCTTCTTGAGCATAACCTTAATCTTGATATATAACTTTTGTATTTTTGGTTTTTGTATAAAAAAAATAAGGAGACTACAAGCGCTTCGTTAAATAAGTTGTCATAAACTCATTTCAATTACAGTTAAAGTTTATGGGATATTTTGTGAACAATAGTTACAAGCATTTATACAAAGGTTATGGCATATTGCATCTCATCACCATCGTTCTATCATGTGCAGGATCTGGGCATATTGAAATGTCGTGGTTGTAATAAGGAGTTTCGAAAATGAAGCCCGATGGTGGATGATTGCGTCCTCGACATTGTCAAGAGAATTGGATTAGAGGGGCTGTATAGGACCCCATCTAGAGAGATTGATCGTAACTTGATAACAGCATTTGTTGAGCGATGGCGGCCCAAAACCCACACCTTCCACCTTCCACCTTCCACATGGTGAGATGACGATCACATTACAAGACGTGGAGGTTGAGGTTCTTTTGGGGATTCCAATCAATGGTGAGACAATTGTTGGAACTTGTGACTTGACATGGGCTGTTGAATGTCAGCAAATGCTTAGAATTGTTGCTAATTCTGTGGTGCTTCAAGGACAAAGGATCCAAATTAAGAAGCTACTTGAAAAAGTTGAGCCGTTGTTGTGCATCAGTATGCACAGTGTTATATTTTAGCACTCCTAGGGGACACAATTTTCGCCGATAAGTCTGGCGATAGGGTGCATATGATATGGTTGCAGATGTTGAAGGGCCTTCACAATCCACCTTGGTACAGTTGGGGGAGCGCTTGCCTTGCATGGTTGTATAGAGAGTTATGCAGAGAAACCAACAAAAAGGCCAGTTAGATTGGTGGGGTCTTGATACTTGTTCAGTATTGGGCATGGTTTAGATTCCCTTTTTTGTGCCTAAGGATGGACCTCCCACCAGATGATGCATATGGCCCACCATTACCACCTTCTCCATTGTCCATTAAGTAAGTCTCTTCCTTAATTGATTCTCTTTATTGGAAATGGATCCATAATTTTAAACAATATTACACATTGAACTTAGCATTAAAAAATAATTGAACTTAGCATTATTCATAGCAGGAACTCTACAACTAAGGATGCTTATGTAGTGTAGTAGTAGTATTTCAAGGAAAAATAAACAATATGGATTTTTTAAGCTTCCATCAGCATACAATTCTTTTTTCTTTTTTATTACATTGCATAATTGGTAGATATTGATTCCATCTTTCTTCATTGTAGGTTGGTTTGGATCGTGAGCACGAAGAGTAGCCCCGCCGAAATTTGTTTGGTTCGGTACCGTCAGCTTCTAGATTCTATGTGTCCCAACCAGGTACCAAAATTGTGTTTCTTGTAATGTTTATGAATATTGTATACTGTTATAACTGTAAAATATGTCAGTTGAAAATAATGGAACATTGCATGATGTGCTGCAATTTTTTTTTACTACATCAGGTGGTGTGGCAACCATATGAAGCCGAATTAGGCCACCTACCTGCGTTCTATTTAGTAGGACGGGATATGTGGACGGCGAGGGTGCCGCTTGTATGTTTTTGGCTAGTAGAGAAACATACACCTAATCGTGTTCTTCGTCAGTTTGGGATGGTGTCAAAAATTCCCGAAGATGTTGATATTGACGATGCCCTTCATAAGATAGACCTAAGGGGGAAGACTAAAGTGGATTGGAGGGACAAACATTTTGGCCATATCCAAGTATGGAATACGAGAGCACAATTACTATGTCATGGAGCACGACTAGAGGGTGCTATGTCGAGTGTTCATCCATACTTTGGCTGGTATGGTAGAGCCATTTACAGGTTCGTCGACCACACTAGCGCCTCACTTCTTATTACGGTAATCACTTTGACCTTTCTTTCCAAATTTTGTTGCGTATTACCATTTTGTGTTAGGTGTACTAATTGTATTACAAAAATTGCAGGTCGCCATGCATAAGCAGATGTTGACGCGTTATGTAGTAGGCAGCCCTAAGCACAAGCTGATTACAGCTATGCTGAAGGAAGTGGATTGCCTCCACCATCTAGTTGCCCATCTTCCCTTGGAAGATGCTGATGGGGCAAATCTAGAAGTGCTAGAACAGAATGGACGACCAAGCACGAGCTTAACTCTTGCCAACAATAGCCATGGCCAGTGTGTTGCGCCCCATCAACATCAAAGGCCGGATCCCCCTCCACCCCCACATGCTTTTCCTGCCCCAGGGTTCCCTCCACCCCCACATGCATCTCCTTCCCCAGAGATCCCACCTCATACTACTCCTGCATTTCCTGATCTACATATCCTTGTACCCACTGCACATGCATCTTCTCACCCTGAGATCCCTTCACCCACCCTATGTACTTTTTTTGACCTTGCTCATCTATCCCTTACTCCGCCATCCTTTGATCTAGGCATTGATTTCAATGACACCCCTCCTATCATGCACACTCAATCTCCCTCATACAGCATTGGTCATGTAGACAATGTACGACCCCATAGTGACTCCATGTCATCCATGCCCATTCCTGGATTGCATACAGCTCTTATGACTACGAGCCTCACTCACATTTCGTCTACTACACCATCCTCCCCCGTAGTAGTAGGATCTTCAGTTGTTGGAAGTCAAGCAAAACAGCCAGCTGTGCATGTCGAGAATGAGCAAGTAGTTGGGTTACACTCACCCCCACAAGGTCGGTCTAAACGCACAAGAAAAGCACCTTCTTGTGGGACAGGTGGTCAAAAAGGAGGACAAAAGGCTGGCCCCACGGTATGATTGGCCATTTACTGGCTTTGAATACTTTCGTGACTACTGTTATGGTTTGTGTTAGAATTCATTTAATCCATTGTTTCTTTGTAACTTCCTCTTTCCAGCAACGCGAGGAGCCTGACCGAGGAGATGTGGTACCCCTTCCCCCACATACCAGACACTCTACAAGACAGCATAAGCGTCAAGTGCCATAGGGTCAGCACCCCATCTGCCTACAAATGATGTTCAATTACTTTTTTGGTGTTCATGATGATGATGAACACTTGGGACATGAAACAAATCCAAAAATCTCAAGAGCTTAAAACTAACATATTGTAAGAAACTAGAATGGAAGGGTATGATCTATATGGACATCAGTAGGATTTTAGCTCATTACTGTGTATGTTGATGCATTTTGATCCTTTTACTTATTTTCTTCTCTTCTTTGGGTTTTGGCTTCTTGATCAAACCATGTTAAATGGAAGCTTATCTGCTCAAATTTTTTATTCATGTTTATTTGTTTTCATATGAACTCTGATATACTATTTATATTTGACAGGTCGTAGGATTTTGTTGCATTTTGAAGCTATTGATTCTGCCTTTTGTGCATGGGTAAATGAGATTCCTGTAGGATATAGGTAATTAAGCATATTTCTAATGAATTTTCTGTAAGTTAAAATTAAATTGTCTTGATTAGTGTTTTTTTTATTGGTAAATTGTCTTGATTAGTTATGTGTTACACATGAAGAAAGGAAAAAAAAAAAAATCTTAAAGTTTGATGGTATATATCTTGTTTGAGAAATGGTCACACCAAGGCATCCCACGTTTAATTTTTTTTAAGAAAAAAAAAATGCTTCTAAAAAGTTTTAGTCAGCAATTTATCTCTTAATAGCAAGCTAATACCCCTGCATACTTAATGTGAAATGTTTAATATATAGAATTCCACATATTTAAGCTAATAAAATATAGTGGTCATAAACTATGTACTAAAACAATCTAAGGAGGTATCTAATATTATAACTTCCAATTAATGTATGCACTCCATTTGATATATTAGCAATGGGGACATATAACCTGAAAAGAGCATGCCCCCATATTATATATCTGTAATGGGAGAATAGGGTACATATATCCTGAAATATATATTAAAAAGGAGTTTTTTGATAGGTAATTGCCATTATTTAAAAGTCAAAAAGTGTATACAGGGAGTATACAAAGCAAAGAAAAACAGTAAAGCAAAACAAGTCTAGAAAGTAAATACACAGAACCAGCCATATAATTACTATCCGTTTGGATATAGCTTTTCCGTTTCACGTCCACGTTTTGTCATTTTTTTTTTTTTTTTTTTTCGGTTCTGCTGGGGACAAGGGGTAGTGCGCACACTGTACGCATACTGTACGTGCACTGTTCATGTACTTTTTTAGTAATTTTTTATTAAAAATGAGTCTCACAGTACTATTCACACATTAAAAAATTATTTCGCTACAGTGTTTTCAATTTCAATTTTCAATTTTAACAAAAATAAACTCTATCCAAACGGACTCTTAATGACACAAAAGTAAAGTATCTAGGAAATCCATTAGAGAAAACGTGGACAGAGTGGAGGACTTCAGTCCCCATTCGGAAAGTAGTCTAAATCTTCTGAACTATTTTTTTTTGTTTTACTTTATATTCTATCAATAAAAATTTATCATATATTTACTTAATAAATTAAATTTTATTATTAATTAATAATGACAGTATTAATAAATTAATAATAATATTTAATTAATTAAATAAATATGTAACAAATTTTTATTAGTGAATTATAAAGTGAAGCAAAGAAAGAGAGCCAGAATATTTGGACTATTGTTAAAGACTCTTTAGAAATAAAACTTGAGGGTTGGTCCTGTAGACTCTTTGTCCTTGAAAATGCGGCGATTCCATTCACCCCAAATGTACCACATCGAACATACGAGGCCGCCCCCTTACAGTCCCATATCTACGAGAACCCAACTTACCATTCCAGGATTTCAGCATTGAAGCAACAGAGTTTGGCATAACCCAAGAAATCCCAACTAGGCAGAAGAGAAAATACCACAGATTAGAGGCAATTAAGCAATGCAGCAACAAGTGCCTAGTGATTGTGAAAGAGATGCAGAATCATAGCTGTGGGTGTCAACATGGTGAATGTGGGTAAAGAAATTTAATTAGGGGCTTTGGTTTTTTCATAAAACCCCAGTTGGGTTATTCATATTTGAAGGGAAAAGAGAGCCTTACTTTTTTTTGCTCCACTGACTCCATGTCTTTAATTTAACAGAAGCGTTTCTTCAATTTTTTTTCCATGCTATCATATGTTTAATTTAAATGTGGAATTGTGCTTTATATATGTTGATCAACTACATACAATGGCAGGTGATACAAGCACAGGTCAACATGCCTATCGTTGGAGCCATAACTTTATAACAATGATTAGAGCACCTATTGGTCCCACCTAACTATTGCATGAAATTTTATATGGAAGGCATTGTGGTCAGAGTAGATTTATTACATGGACGGAAATTCTTTGAGGTTCTGTTTAGAAATGGATTTTTCTGACATGGCTATGCTGACTTGGTTGTTCTTTATTTGAATTTTTATTACAAGGAGGATGTGTTAAGAAGCTCTCTGGCAAACCAAAACTTGAAGACCAAAGAGCAAAAAAACAAGTCGTTGCGCTTCTGAGTGCTCCACTGGAGAAATACAATGATGCTGTCATGGCCCTGACACTTTCTAATTACCCCCGTGTGATGGACCACCTTGATAATGAAACAAATAAAGTCATGGCAATGGTTATTATTGAAAGCATCATGAAGAATTACACTTGCATCTCTACTGCTGATCAGTTGGGCTTCTTCTCTGTTTTTTCTACAATCTTAACTTTTTTCTTATTGGAGTAGGGTGGTTAATAACTTAATATGCTGTTTGTAGGTTGAGGTGTTGTTCTAATTAATTAAAGGGCTCATCAAGGACTTGGATGGAACTGCTGCGGATGAGGTGCATATAAAAAGTTTTTTTGCAAACAGAATTTCATCTTATAAGATAGAGATTTGAATGTTAAAATTCACTTGGTAGCCAGCTATCAACACCTTTTGATCCACATGATTTTTTATTTCTTTCTTTATTTGGGATATTTAATCTTTATTTACTGTTAGAAACATATAATGATTTTTCTTCCTTACGTCTCTCTCCTTGGTTTGTTCCTGCTATATCCTACCAATAGCTTGATGAGGAGGATTTTAACGAAGAACAAAATTCTGTTGCTCGGCTCATTCACATGCTTTATAATGATGACCCAGAGGAATTGTTAAAGGTAAGTAATTGATGTCTTGAAAGCTTTCTGCATCAGCATCGTTTCCTTTGATGCTAATGTTACTTGAATCTCCTTAAATCCATTAACATCTTATAAAATACCTTGGATGCTCTTTTTTTTTAAAGATATTATTGTTGGTGGTCATTAAATGGGTATGCTATGAGCTGATAGATATAAAAGAGATAAAGAATCTAATGTCAGCTTGTTATGTACAATGCAGAGTACAAAATCTTAGGCTTTGGACTGTCAATCAAAGTTCGCACACACCTTGTGAAATGCAAATAAAAATACTGGGTGGCAACAATAAATTAGTATTATTTAAGATATTGTATTGCTGCATATAAAATAATTGTAATTTTTAAGCCTCAAGAATTAGAACCCTCAACTGATTTTCAGCCTTTTATTATTATTTATCTTGTCTTGGAGATATCCCATGAAGCAATAGTGCCTTGGTCCAACTCTTTTTTAGGTTAATTTGGTCTATAGTTTGTAGGAAAACTCTTCCAGATTTTGGGGTGTTTCAACTTTTTTGATGGCAGGGCTTGTGTAAACCTCTGTCTGACATTTGTTCAGACGTGTGAAAAATATTGGGCTGTGCTGAACATCCCATGTCTTTTTGAAACTACAATACTTGTTTCCATTTCCATAAATCTTAGGCTCTGGTATGTACAGTACTTGTTTTCTGATGTTCTCATTTTCCGATCTTCAGATCATATGTACCTTGAAGAAGAGAATAATGAAGGGAGGACCAAGACGCCTGCCTTTTACTGTTCCTCCTCTTATATTTTCTGCACTCAGGGTATGTTTCTTCCTGGTTATGGCAGACTTTTGTTTCTCTTTTTCCATGCATACAATTTCCATTGCAAGATATACATGAGTGAAAAAATTGCATCGAGTACATTTTTCTTTTCAGTCTGGACTTGACTGTGAATGAAGGGAAGAATTTCTGGAGTGGAAATTTGTCGTCAGATTCTTGTTAGCACCTTTATAATATTATGGATAGTCAACAGGATTGTGAATCTGACTTCTAGAATTTTTGCTGAGGACTTTAATGATTGCTACTACTTTGAACCAATCAGCTTAGGAGAGTTTGTGTACCCTATGCACATTTTACGAGTCTGCGCTCTTAGTCAACCCATTTAAGGTGCATATAGGAGTATATCTGAGAGCCTCTTATAAGCTACCGTTCTTAATCAATAAGCCATACAGTTGGGTATTTAGAACTCATAATCTTAAGGCTTAAACTCAAGATCTAAGGCATAATCCTTAAACTCAAGACTAATATCATAAGCTTTTTTTAATTAAAAAAAATTACATGTGCTCATAGAAACTAGAATTAGATAATATATGCAAATTGAAAATTTCAATTTAACAGATTCAAAGCATTAAGGCCAAGTAATTTACATATTGTGCTAATTAGGGGTGTAAATGGGTGTGGTGCAGTTACAGGCAATTTTTTTCACTGCACCACCATGGTCAGCTTCCTGGTTTGCTCACCACACTGCATCTTAAAGGGGGTCAGTGACCGAATCGGCTCAGATTGGTGTGATTGGGTCGGTTGGCCAGTTAGTTCAAGGGTATGAATTTTTTTTCAAAAAAAAGAGCTAAATGATGAATACAGGAAATACTTTTCTCTCAAAAATTCTTTTACATTGATAACACCCCTGAGCCATTTGTATCACATATTTTACATATCTTTTATAAAAAATTAGTCAAAAACAAAGAAAATAAACTATTTGAAAAAAAAAAAGAAAAAGGAGATTCTAGGGTTTAGTTTACAAATTTTGGAAATTACATTTGGATTTGGGATTATGGACAGGGTTTTTCTTCGGTGCAGTCTCAGTTTGTCCAGCTTGTTGTACGCCCCTAATGGCTCAGAATCCTTGAAGCATCTATAAAAGATGACATATTATATGCAATAGAACTTTGAAAACATTAAATGAATCAGACTGTTCTGGAAAATGGACATACTCAACCCTTAGTGCACTTCAAGTACCTAACTTCTTTTTATGACGAAAGGAAGTCTATATCTCTAGTTTATGACATGGATCCAGTCATTAGATTCTCTAAGGACTTGGTTCAAAGGTGAGTTGAATCCCTACATGTAAGGTTTACATGTATCAAGAAGTCGTTATTTATGCTATCTTTGTAACTATCATTGCTATGAAAACTTCATCTGCCTTGGGGAAAAGAAAGGAAAGAAAAATAAAAGAACCAAAAATCTTAGAAGGCCCAAATTGTGCAAAAATATCACTATTTTCTATTACGTGTGATGGTGTAAAGTGAAAGAATACATATGAAAGAAATGTAATTTTGCTGGCAAGAACTTGAGCTGATGATAAAGAAGTGCACTTGAAAAACTCAATTCTTTCTGACCACTGCACAGTATTTGTAGTTGGTAGTTTTTATATGGATGCTATTTATATACAAAAAATCAGCATACATATCTCTCTTTTGAGTTTGATTTACTCAATTTTGGTGGAGTATTTACCTCTTGAATTTGTGTATGGGAGTTCACATTTGATAGTTTATTATAAATGAACCTTAATTTTGAAAGACCGTTCAGAAAGTTGTTTGTGGCTTGCAGTTGATAAAGGCAATTACAAGGTCAGGATGGGGACGTAGCGGGAGAGGAAGTGCCTGCAACTCCAAAGAAAATTTTTCAGACATTAAATGAGGTAACCTTTGAACTGATGTGGAAGACAATGTCAACTTTTACATGTTGATTCTTACAAGACTGAAACTTTTTAGGCATGTCCTTGTAGACAAAAATACTTCCTTCTAGGCTTTCTTGACAGGGTTGTCCATTTTGTTATGTCTGTTGGATGGTTCAATTTAATTACAGAAACTCGGTTTTAAAATTTTCTTATCTATTTTCCTATATATCTTCTTTAACTAAAGTAACTATGGATTTTTCTTAGTGTTTTCTATTTTTTATTTCCTTTTTCTCCTCTGCTTATAAATTCATTTTCTATGTTGCATGCTTGTACTCTTAATATGACATTATAATTGTTTTGTGTCAGATGATCGAATCTCTTTCCGCTGTTCCATCTCCTGAACTGGCATTGAGGTTGTCCCTGCAATGTGCTGAGGTATGCCTTGACTTTGTCTGGTACTGCAGAAAACAAGATCAGAAAATAATTTTTTGGGAGCTCCCAGAGTTCTTTTCTGGAGCATGAATAAAGACAGTTTTTAAAAATAATGTATAGTTTTCATGATTCCCCCCTGCTTCATTCCCTATTTCCCCCAGTGATTTTTTTCCTACCCTCAGTTCTGCGGGAATGCAGTGCGGTTTGTATAATTTAATGCTTGCATTAACTTGGTTAATTTGCATCTGACATGTTAACAAAAAGATTTTATCCGGGATTCCTCTTGATGAATCATGTTTGCAACATCAACTCTATATACTGATGGAGGAAAAGAAGAGCCTTAAAGGAGAAAAGCTTCATGCACCTGAATGTTACTATTTAATGGGGACTGTTGATCATAATACTTGGCACTGAAATTTGCACGTAAAGGGTGTGGCAAAGGATCAAAGATTGCTCCAACTGACAAAGTTGACGCTTCAGAATCATCTGCAAGGCAGAATGCAAGAGGAAAATCCCTCCACTAAGAGTGAAAGTTAAAGAAACTGGACTCTTTTCCTTAACTTCACTTTCAGAGATGCCAGATCAAAGGAGGCAAGAAGCAACAGAGCTGCAACAGTTAGAGGGGAGGAAATCACAAGCAGAAGACGATCAGAAGGTTGAAGTTGCTTCTAATGGAAAGAGCCCAATTTTAAATCTGCCTCTGAAGCCACCGAAGCTGAAGAAATTATCCGAAAATTGAACTGTTAGCAGAAAGACTGGGTTGTTGCTGATTATACGAGTGGGTGTACATATTGGTCATCTGCTTCATTTCCATGTTTCTATAGGTGCTTTCTTTGTGATCGTCTGATGTTCCATGGAGTTCGAATGGTTCCATTTTTCTACTTAAGACTCTTGAGGTATATCTTCATCATCCACAGTAGGAACTCAAAGAAAGGGGAAAAGAAGTAAAGAAAATACAGTATAGTTTTTTCTTTTTAAAGTTTAGTTTAGATTTCATGAAATTATGTTTCATGTCTTACAACGATATACCTTTGGTGTTTATCAAAAAAGATATACCTTTGATGACAACGATAATATCCCAATTGTAACAGGATGTCAAATTTGCTATCAATCTTAGGGAATTTATGAACTTGTGGCAGATCCTGAAATTTAGTACATGATGAACTAGTGAAAACATGTTCTATTTGTAATCACATATCAGTGAAGGTTATGCCATTTTTTTTACAAAAAATCCTGGTCACGTTTGAGAAATATCATTAGCTGGTTGGGCAAAAGAAGGCCTTTTTCAGTAGTTTGTGACAAATTTTTCACAATTGTTGTAGGGGGCCACTGAGTGACTGAGAAAAAGTGGTGAATCCTAGTCCAGTAATTGTAAAATTTGTTGAGAAAAAGGTTGTTTCTATAGCATTAACGATGTGCTTTCTCTGGCCAGAGGGGTAAAGAAAACAATAAATTCATAAATAAATATGGTCTCATGTTGGCCAACCAACGCTTGGAGTTTCGTTGAAATATAATTATGCCAAACAATTTTTGTTTTTTTTTTAAAAGGCGCTTAGAACATAGGTCTGAAATTTTAAAATTTCATTATCACAATCACCATATTTTATAGATGGTAACCCACAGAGATGCATATTAGACGACTTCTATATCGAGAAAATCATTAAATGATAAAGGGGGCATCATATTAACATTCTAAAATATAATGTACAACAAGTTGTCCTTTCAGCTCAAAGTCTACTCATAGCAATACCATCAATTTGTCTCTCTCAGCTCAAAATCTTAGAATCCTCCAACTTTGAGCATCCAGCTTCCCTGTCAATACCTAAACAAAAGAAATTACACGCACCAAATCAATTATTTCGCATGTCATTCATTAAAAGAAGCTACCTAACTGCATAAAGGGTTTCAAATAGGCTAAAATTTGAGATACAATCCATTCCTTATTACAATTGCCAATAGGATTAACGATATAGTAATAAAGTTGAAAACAAACCCCCCAAAAAATCAACACAATTTCTTGCCCTTGAAAGTTCAATATAAATTCCAAAAGCCTTTACCCTTCGACCTTCAACATTCAAGGAATATGGGCACCCATATATCACCTTTATGAGTTTATAACTTCAAATCTTACAAACAAAAACCTAGCTTTGTTTCTAATTATTAAAACCTTGCAAGCAAGGTAAGTTTTCTTTGGAAATTGATTTTTATTATACTTTGGTTTTATTAACACAGCAACATCAATTTTTTTGTGTGTAATGTCACTCGTCTTCTGTTAAACCACTCTTCTCTATGCTTTGAAAGTTACTTCAGAGAGGAGGAAAAAAAAGTAGAAATGTCTCCTTTGTAACCAAAAAGGGTATTAGGTATTGAAACCTATCTGTCTACTCCAAATAAAGAACACAGACAAGAACATTACATCAAAAAATGCAAAGAGAAAAACAGTCCCAAGCAATCCAATTTTCAAAAACTACCACCCAAAAACATGTAAGTTTCCAATAACTTTAATACACCTATAGACAATGTATATCTTTTAGTAATTATCCATTAATAGTGTGAAAGGAGGTTGAGAAATTACTAAAACTCACTTGCTCCAACTTGAGATCAGCCCCCTTTGCTGCCTTAACAAGTGGGTTATATGATATTGGAGTTTTTCATTTTCCTTAGCAAGCTTCTGCACCTGCAAGTCCCGAGTAAAAATATTTTAGCTCTCTTTGATACTATCCAAATTTGAAGTAAACAAAATAGAAATTGGTACTAATCTACGCAACTTGGCTAATTAATACAAACATGATATTTTATATAAAAGCATCACTTATCTAGTTTGGGTCATTACTGCTTGTCGAAGCTCCACAGGAAAGCGGACATCTTCTACAGTTATGCCCATGTTGACGACACAGTCCACAGCTCTACTTTTGTTGAATCTTCCTCAAGTCAGAATTTGGCATTCGGCTTCCCGATTTTCGCCGGACCCCATTCATCTCATTCCGTATCCTAGACTTCACAGGTCAATCTTCGGCCCACAATAGGTTTGGGTCAAACACCCACTTTGGACCTCCCACATCCCTCCACAATGACTCTTACTTTGGTACCACAAATTGGTGTGAGTAGGTGCGAATGACGTTCTCTAAACTATAACATGGGTCAATATATGTACTTGAATCTTACCGTAAGTACTGAAGAACTGTAATTGCATGTGAACAAGGGATCTTTTGATTTTGCCACTTTCCACAACCATATGTTCTAGCCAATATGTTTATTTCATGACTATGGTGTCCCCCTCCAAAGCTATGGATGTTGTACGCAGTCGTTACTTGATATATGCCATGGATATTATTAAATGGCCTTACTTGATGTGTTTTAGATTTTTTTAGATTTGCATCATAGATTTCTAAGGCATATTTACTCCACACCTTGCCCTCCAAAAGATCATGAGTAATTTTTTTGTGTCGATCATGGAAATACGCAACAAGTTTGCTCCAAGTGAATTCAACCATTGCAGAAATGGGCAGGCCACGGGCACCTTTGAGTACTCCATTGAAGCACTCCGAGACATTGGTTGTCATAGCCCCATAGCGGTATCTACCATCATGTAGTTGGGTCCATATGTCTAGATTCTCTTTCATTAGATATGTGTATGGCATGATGGATGAGTCGAGTTCACTTGTTGTTCGGTGGCTGATTTCTTCCTAAGGGCCACGATCTTGGCTTCCTTAATAGGTTGCATGTACAACTCAAATTTAGCTTTCTGAGTAGTATACTCGGCTTTTAAGGCCAATGACTTTAAAGTGGTGTCTTGAAAATGCGTGTTGAAGTTGCTAGTAACATGTCGAAGGCAATATCTGTGAAATACTGGTACTCATCCATCATCACCTTTAGGCCAGTTTACAATTGCGTTTTGAATACCCTTATGTCGGTCAAAAATTATGCAGATGTCCTTATTTGCTATCACATCCCCCAGTGAAATCCTGAAGCAATCTAAAAACTGCCTCCAACTAGGCCCTGACTTTTTGTCCACAACAGCAAAGGCGAGAGGCATAACCTTGTTGTTGGCATTGGTGGCCATTGCAATCATCAACATCCCTCAATATTTACCATACAAATGGGTCCTATCAATACTAATCACTAGCTTACAATGTCTGAATCCTTCAATGCACGGAGCAAAAACCCAAAATACATAGCGCAATATTGTATCACCGAACTCCTCCCTCGGTTTAGTGAGATACCAGTACCGGGTGCTAGTTTCTTGATCCAAGTATGCCAACAACAACTTTTTCAACCTTTCTTAAGACTCTTCCCAATCACTGAATATCTTTGTAATAGCCTTTTGGTTCGCATCCCATATCTAATAGTAAGAAAGCTTATGTTCATAATACTTCGCTTTGATGAAATCTCTAAGGTGAGCAATTATTGCTATGTGATTTTCTTGCAACGTTGGAACAAATTCTGCTGCAAGAAAATTACAATCCATCATTCTACCATCAAGAGCCATGCCAAGAGTCATACAACTGTGAGGGCTCCCATAAGATGTGACCATCCATATTCCTGTTTAGGCTTCATGACTGCCCCAATGTACCACTTGCATGACCCATCCATGCATTTCACATATAGTCTACTTTTGGTCGACCTACTAGTCATTAAGTTTTTGTTATACTTTGCGACATCAATTGTTAATGCATGTTTCACCGCTTCTTTATTTGCAAAAATCAACCTTGTACAAAAATTCCTGTCTGCATTCAAAGAAGAAGCAAATGCTTGCTCATCAACTTCAGGATCAACCATATTTTTTCAAGTATTTGCATAAAATGATGAGGCGGGGGGTTCATAAACGGGGGTCGTATTTGTAACATGCTGAACTCTAATAGTAGCGTCCACATCATCTTCATCACATTCATCCATATCATCAACATGAGAATTGAGAGTAATTTCATGGTCATCAACATTCCTATTAAAGTCACCTCGCTCAATTCTCTCTTAGTATTTATCTCTATCGTTAAGATCTTTCCCAACACAATATTCGCCTTCATCTTCAACTACTAGAAGTGTAGAGGGTTCACCTCGACTTGTACAAAATTGATCTTCATATCTATTGCCAAGTTCGCTCTCAACTGTTGTTGGCGTCTCTTGAAAAGGGGGTGTATAGCCTCCTAATGTGGTGCATTGATCATTTAGGATTGCAAACTGTAAAGATGTAGTTGTTTGTACAATTTCCTCTATGCCGACTTCCGCACGTGGCTTCAAAGTGATGTACAACTCAAAATTTGCTACTTGTTCCCATTGACGCATCTTGTTGAACATGATCTTCACATGTTTATCTTCTGTTATCTCCATAATTAATGCATTGATTGAGGACTTCATGTGGACAACGGAAAGTAATATGTATGTCATGCAAAGCAGGGTTCAGTTGCAACTCTTGCATAATTTTTATCTTCAAATCACTCAAGGTCTTTAACTTACGGCGCATCATCATATAATAGCACTAGATACCCGGACCTTGAAATGGAAATCCGTCATAAGGGTTGGCATTGCTAAGGGGTCCACCGTAGTATATATTTATATAGATCATTGTCAACCTATAGATCATCAAGTGCAATTGTATTAGTGACAAATTTATAACTCTTAATCAACATCAATCACAAAACTTTGCGTATACTCACCTCAGGTCACAATATTAATTTTTTTTAAAAAAACTTAGCAAATAATTTAATCACAATATTTACACTAACAAAAAAAAAAAAAAAAACAATATTTCCAAATATGTTGTAATAACATTAATCACAATATTTAGTACTAAGTATTCCCAATAATCAATGATAATAATAATTTTTTAAAAATAAAAACTAACAAATAATCACAATATACTAACAAATAAACTACTCACAATATACTAACAAATAAATTAATCACCATATTTACACTAACAAACAAAAAAACAAAAATTTTCAAACTAAAAAACAAAAATTTTCAAACTAAAAAACAAAAATTTTCCTAATATGTTCTAATTGTTTCTTAAAAAAAATAACCTAGCAAATAACCACAATATTAACTAACAAAAAATATTCTCAATATTATAAAAACATTACCTGTGAGAGTTGATGAAAGTTGAGTGTGAGTGATGAGAGGCAAGTGTGAGTGTTGTGTGAGTGATGAGAGGCAAGTTGTGAGTGTTGTGTGAGTGAAGAGAGGAAAGTTGTGACTGAGTGAAGGGTGTGAGAGTAGAAGAGAGGGTGTGAGCCAGGTAAGGTGGGAAAAAGACCCCAGTTGGGGGACCCACACGACACGTGGAAGGGCTGGGGACCAGTCAACAAAATTGAGTCTAGTAGACTCGATTTCCATTCAAGAGAAATCAAGTCTAATAGACTCGAGTTGTCCAGGTGGTGACGAGTCCCAAAATCAGGTTTATTAGACTTGATTTTTTATTAAACAAGTCCGCGTGATCAGGCACGTGACAAAGCTTGAGGTGGTGGGACCAGACGGAAACTCGAGTCCGAAGGACTAGATTTTGAAAGGCGAGTCTAATGAACTCGATTTACAGGAGGACACTTTGTCCACCTCAGCTGCTGGCGCAACAGGAAAACTGAGTGCAATATACTCGATTTACAAGCCCAAAATCGAGTCCTTTAGACTCGATTTGTTCGAAACCAGATTTGTTTCAAACGTTGGCTAACTATTAATATTGTTTGGATTTTATATTTATTTTATAAAAAACGCCCGCTTTTTCTCTCAGTTCACTCAATTAACAAAACTGAGTTTTTGGAGAGATGGGTTAACAAATTCATAAACAGCCCAAGCTTGTTTTCAAGTAATGAGTTTGTTAACTCAGAGGCAAGAGTGTAATTATGGTGTACTGGTGGCCCCCAATGATAGTATATTGTCACATCTATGTTGGCTTTTTTTCCTTTCCTTTTCTTTGTTTCTTTTCTTTTTCATTGTTTCTTTTCTTTTTCATTTTCAAACCTCCTCGTCTGCTTTAGTCCTTCTTCTTCTTTTTTTCCTTTACTCTTCCATACACTTCTTTCTTCCTCCTCTCACTTCTCTTCCTCTAAAAAATTTGTTGCATCCGAAACATTTGGCTAGCCAAAGAGAGCCCATCCAGTTGAGGAAGTTGCTGACTGAAGAGAGGCTTGATCGAAGGGGGGCTTGATCTGTGGCCGGCAGGGCTCTCTCCCTCAAAACTCTGTGATTTCTTTTTCTTCTTTATTATTTCTCTTTGTTAAAAAAGGTTGAAGTTTGAAAGCTTTGGTTTTTTTGGCTTATGAGTTTAAAATGAGGTCAAGATTAGATCAAAGAAGATCTTGATGGTCAAGGATTTTTTCAAATTTTTGTATTGAGATATGCCCAAAGCTGCTAGGTTCTGCCTTTTTTTTTTCTTCTATGTTCCTCCATTTCTTCACTGTGATTGCTTGGTTAAGAACAACTAGATCAGTATAGCCACTCTTGTATTTTACTTTATATATATCAAAGTAAAGTGAGTGACATAACGGAAGACACAAGAACTTAAAGTAGCTTGAAAGAAGCACACACGGGTCCCCTGCATATTTGGTTTTGTTTTTGGAGAACTGAAGAAATAAACAGCACAAGAGAAAAAGGTGTCAATGAAAAAACAAAAAAGATAGTATTGCAAGTGTTAAAGAAAGACAATACAAGCTTAAAAAATGGAAAGAGAAAACAGATTTGGGTGGTCTTTTGGGTTTGGGGTTTGAGAGGTGAAGATAAAGGCTACTAGAAATAAATGGGAAAGCCAAAAAGAGAAATGGAAACTCAATACTGAAATAGCAACGCGGGGAGCCTTTCTATGCCCTTTGCAAGATGGATAGTAAGTGGGTCCCACAAAAGGTAAGATTTTTTTTTGTGTTTTTAAGAAGGAAAAGTTAACCTAGTTTAGTTGCCAAATAGTCATGGGTTTGTTATGGGAATTATTAAGTGATGAGTGATGAGTTACAGGCTGATGAGTGATAAGTGATGATATTTGAGTGATGAGTGATACTGCAACCAAACAAGGCCTTATCCTCCCATGTTAAGAGGTTTGTAATTTGTAGTTTAATGGTATTAAAGGTTTTTCTTTGTAAAGAGAGTTAAGTATCGATCTCGAGAAGTTGACTAAATGGTTCTTAAGAGCTCATGATATTTATGAGATCTTGAATTTGAAACATTTTGTTAACATCTTGGGGCTCTATTCACAAGATTTTTTTTTGTAATAACTTGGTGTATGAGAGATGCGGAGACTACATATACCCAAATGAATAGTCAAATATTTGAAAAAGTCTTAGATATTCATGTTTGGCCAAAACAAAGAAAGAAAGGGAATTAAGTATCAAATCTCTCTATTCTCGTTATTGTAACTATCTAATTATAAAACAAAATTACTCTCACATTTATTAAGAGAAAATTAATTCTTATTATTATGTGTTAAAAGAGATCCTATAAGTTGTAATTGTGTCTAATGGTTATTTCTATCTATGTTAAGTTGTTATACTCTCTTTACATCATGCTCAAATGGTTACCCTTTATTAAAAGTATTTGTAAATTACATAATTCACCAATGTCAAAGCAAAACTTAAATTTGTTTTTAAAAAATAATTTAATCCATTAACTTTCTAAATAATTTCAATTCACACTTTCAAGAAAAAAAAATATCATGTGAAATTTAGATAAATGGTGGTTAAAATCTATCTAAATGCAAAAAAAAAAAAAAAAAAATCATTCCATATAAAATTATAAAACTTCTAGTAAACTATATGAGATTTGTGAAATTATGTAATATATATTAGTGAAGAAATTCTTATAGTGTGAATTTCTTAGTTGAAGCAAGATTGATAACCTGAGATCAACAAAATTGAGAGAAGAGCAGTGTGTGTGTTGAGAAAGAAAAAGCGAGAAAAAGAGAGAATTTTTTGAGAGAATTTTTTTTTTTGAATCAAAGACTGAATTCTTGCTTAATCTACATCTGAGCTTTAGCTCTCTAAATATAGTGTACAAATCAAGCCTAAACCAAAATAATCAACAACCCAAATTATACGGATCTAATTTCGTGATTTCAAGAATCACAATTGGAGCATAACAGTCATTGGTGCCAAACTGCAACTACCATTTGAAAAAGGCTGTACGACAATGTATGAAGACCTTCAGCAACATTCTTACCATTAAATTAAAACAACACGTATTGGTGTAAGCATTAATGACACGGTGCGTATGGACTCTTGTTTAATACACTCAATGAAACGGTGCATATTGAGCTCATCTTAAACGCCCCTAGTGTACAAATCAAGCCTAAACCATAATAATCAACAACCTAAATTATACGGATCTGATTTTGTGATTTTAAGAATCGCAGTTGGAGCATAACAATCATTGGCCCCAAATTGCAACTACCATTTGAAAAAGGCTATACGACACCGTATGAAGACCTTTAGTAGTACTCTTACCATTAAATTCAAATTACTTGTATAGGTGTAAGCATTAATGACACGGTGCGTATGGACCCTTGTTTAATACACTCAATGAAACGGTGCATATTGTGCTCATCTTGAATGCCCTTGTTTTAGCTAGACATAAATCAACTAACTCCAAAAACACTTCTATCTTCAACATCCCCCCTTAAATGAGAGGGGGAGGAATCCACCAAGAGTTTGTGACGAAGAAGAAGAAAGTGAGGAGCAGCCAAAGGTTTGGTAAAGACATTAGCCAAATTGTCTTTGCTAGAAACAAAACCAACACATAAATCCTTACGAAGGACTTTCTCACAAATGTAATGATAATCAACCTCCAAATGCTTCGTCCTTGAGTGAAAAACATGGTTGGCAGAGAGAGTAATGACAAATGCATTGTCACACCAAATTAATGGAATATGAGAGAGGAAAATCCTGAGCTCCTTGAACAAGACACGAAGCCAAGACAGCTCTGTTGCAGTGGTAGGCAATGCACAATACTTAGCCTCTGTAAAAGACCTTGAGATAGTGTTTTGATTCTTAGTTGACCATGAAATTGGACTGGAGCCAAGGAAAACAAGCAAACCAGTGGTGGAGGTCAGTTGGGTCACTTGCCCAATCTGTATCTAAAAAAGCAGTGAGGGTCAATGGTTCTGAAGAGAAATTAATACCATGATTCAAGGTGCCCCTCACATATCTTAGAACACGCTTGGCAACTTCCGAATGAGCAGATGTAGGCTTGCTCATGAATTTGTAGAGTTGTTGAACACTGAAAGCAAGGCCAGGATGAGTGAAGGTCAAGTATTGGAGAACACCAACCATGCTCCTATACTCAGTAGGATCAGAAAGAGCAATACCAGAATGAGGCACCAATCTAGTAGAAGGATAGCAAGGGGTCTTAATGGGCTTAGAATTCTCCATATGAAATCTATGCAAAATGTCTGAAGCATACTTAGATTGAGTAAGAGTAATCCCAAACTTAGAATGAGCAATTTGAATCCCGAAGAAATAGCTTAGTGGCCTCAAATCTTTAAGCTCAAAAACTTGACTTAGAGCTATAATGAGATAAGAAATTTGGACTGCACTATTGCCAGTCACAATAATGTTGTCCACATACAATAGAAGGTAGATTATGGTTCCAACTGATTGGTAGATGAATAGAGAACTATCAACAACTGAGGCAGTTAATCCCATATGAAGTAAGTGAAAGGTGAACCTCTCAAACCAGGCACGAGGTGCCTGCCTAAGGCCATAGAGAGATTTATGTAACTTGCAAACATAGTTTGGATGAACAAAATCCACATAACCAGGTGGCTGCTGCATATAGACCTCTTCCTTAAGGAATCCATGTATGAATGCATTTGACACATCAAGTTGGCTTAATGACCATTTACAACTCATAGCTATAGCTAGAACAAGCCTCATAGTTGTAGGCTTAATAACCGGACTGAAAGTCTCATTGTAATCAACACTTGCTTGTTGATGAAAGCCCTTTGCCACCAACCTTGCCTTATACCTTAATATATTACTATCACTATTGAGCTTGAGTTTGAAGGCTCACTTACATCCAACCAGATTCACATTAGGTGGAGTAGGAACGAAGGACCAACTCTTTTGTCTTTGTAGAGCCTGAAACTTTGCATCCATTGCCTCACACCATTTGGGGTATTGAGATGCTATTTTATAGGATGGAAGTTTTGTATAGGTATAATCAATAACTGCTTTATAACAAAGTTTGGAGTTGGAGTTAGTGATTCTACTCTTGGATCTAGTTTGCATAGGATGATGGTTTGAAGTAGGATTAGAAGGAAGAGTGGTTAAGCAAGATGAGGGTTAAGTAAAAAGAAGGTCAGACAAAGTAGCAGTAGGAGGAAGGACAGATGAAGTATTTGGATTAGGTACTACAGAAGGGGGGTGACTATTAATAGTATTTTCAGTGACGAAAAAATGTATTTTTAGTGACGAAAAAATTCGTCACTAAAAGTCCAGTTTTTCGTCACTAAGAATCTTTAGTGACGAAATTAGACTTTTAGTGACGAAACTCTTTTCGTCACTGAAACCCCGTCACTAAAAGTCCTGGTGACGAAAAATTTCGTCACTAAAAGTCCGATTTGATTTTTTTTTTAAAAACTTTTAGCGACGAAAACGTTTCGTCACTAAATGTTTTCCTCGCTAAAAACACTATTTAGTGACGAAAATATTTCGTCACTAAAAACACTTTAGTTTATTAAATCATATTTAGTGACGAATAATTTCGTCACTAAAACTATGTTCGGGTACATATAGTGACGAAAAAATTCCTCACTAAAACTATTTTTAAGAAAATTCAGGCACATAGTGACGAAAATTTTCGTCACTAAAACCATTTTTTACAAAATTTTGCTACATTTAGCAACGAAATATTGTCATTAAAACAATTTTTTGTTGCTATATTTGTGACGAAAAAATTCGCCGCTAAAACTTATTTTCTGTTTTTATGTTTTTCATGGCTTTGATATTAACCTGTTACCTGTTATTACATTATTAAAACCTCACATTTGAATAACACATTTATTTCAACAACACATTTAGAAAAAAAGATATACATTTCACAAGTAAAAAATAAAACAAGAATCCAATTCAAACTCCTTCCATATAATAATTGTTTGTAATACATACAATAACTCAAGATGTTTTATAACAATACAAAAATGGTAGCATAATATAATTAGAATTAACAAAAGATGTCCTCATATGTCTTCAAGTAATGCCAAAAGTAAATCCCCTAAAAGTCACCAATAAAAAATCTGCACAAATATAAAAACAATACTACATTAAAATCGTAAAGTAAAGACATTAACTATGTTATAAGAAAATTGTTATGAACTCTACATATCATAATCCATATCAACACAACAACCCACCACAAAACCAATCACAAACACCACAAGTAATAGGGTTTTATAGGTATTTAAACAAAGTTTACTTACTATGATCAAGCTAAGTGTACAAGTCTGATTTGTTGGCTAAGCTTTGGGTTTTGATTTTCATAGATCTAAGCCTCTTTTTATTCCCCCACAGCAACCCAAACAATCACTAACCTTGTCATCACATTCAAGCAAAAACCTTGTCACCAATACTAAAAAGAAAAAGCCTTCAAATTATGTCAGTAATAGGCATTCATCAAAAGCCTTTACAAATTGTATACAAAGAAAATTCAATTCATTGGTCTCCTATTCACCAAACCCATATAGCCAACAATACTAATAATATCAACAAAGTGCACAAAGAGATAAACTCCAAAAACAATTCATTTATGTCACCATGTCCATTCCTAAAGTATTAAGCATTAATTTGACTTACAAAAGGTTCCTATCTGAAAGGCATTTCCTGTAAAATGAAAAAAAAAAAAAAAAGAATAAGAATAAGAAGAAGAAAGCAGTCAGTACAGCTCAAACATTAAAAAAATTTCAACATACATAATTGCCCAAGCAAGATGGAATCAAGAAGAAGAAAGCAGTCAGTATAGTGTCATCATTATTCTCATCAATACTAGCTTTAAATTCTAATTCCACAAAACCATTCACTTCAACTGTAATGTCATTCATATATCTCTATAGTCTATATCCTCATTCTATGCTAATCCCAAAAGATTTGAATTTAATCTTATGATAATTGATAACAAAGGACCCCACCCCAAAAAAAAAAAAAAACTTTCATCAACTTGGTTTTAGAGACAATGCCATCCTAATATTCCTTTCTCAGATTGAACACTCATTTTGTCATCAAAATGGATGATAGAAAAAACTAGCAATTAGGGAAAAAAAATTCTCATCTTTTGTCTTGCAAGAAATATGAATAGAGTAGCACAATGAATCTAAAACATAATCTAGAGAACAATCTCCCATTAAATCAAGTAAAATAACAATCAGAGGACACAATCCCATTTGGAAATTAGAGTATCATTACCTGAGCAATAAACAAAACAATACCCAAAGGAACTAGAATCATTAAACAAAAAAATTAGCATCAAGCATTTAGAATCATTAAACAAAAATACACAAAGGGACTAGAATCATTAAACAAAACTTAACAAAGAAATTAACTCAAAAGTAAAAGGAAAAAATAAAAAATACCCAGGCTTAAGGGTGGGAGGCGAAGGGTCGCCAGCTGGGTGGAAGCGTCGCTACCGGCGACCTGAAGCGTCGCCCACGGCGACGCTAGCTCGCAGATCAGCTAAAGCATCGCGGACCGCGACGCTGAAACGTCGCCATCTATCCGCGACCTTCAGCGTTGCGATCGGCGACCTAAAGCGTCGCAGATCGCGACGCTGAAGGATTGCCGATGGCGACGCTTTAGGTCGCCGATCTATGGCGACCTTCAGCGTCGCGATCGGTGACCTGAAGCGTCGCAGATCGCGACGCTGAAGGATGGCCATAGATCGGCGACCTTCAGCTTCGCGATCTGCGACCTGAAAGCGTCGCGATTTGCGACGCTTTAGGTCGCCGATCTGCGACGCTTCAGGTCACCGATCGCGACGCTTTAGGTCGCCATAGATCGGCGACCTAAAGCGTCGCCATCGGCGACCTGAAGCGTCGCCGACGAGACCTGAAGCGTCGCCGATCGCGACCTAGAGCGTCACTGATCGCGACGCTGAGGCGTTTCCAGCGATCTGCAAGCTTAATTGGCGACGGTTGAGCTTAATCGGCGACGGTGGCTTCACAGCAGTTGGTTTTTCACTGAAATGGCTCTTGGTTTTTTTTTTTTTTTTTTTTTTTTTTTTTTTTTACTGAAATGGCTCTTGGGGTATTGAAATGTGTTGTGGTTTAGCTGGGTATTGAAATTAAGCTTTTAAGTTTTTAGTGACGAATTTCAGTTTCGTCACTAAAGATCAGGCTTTGTTAAGATTTTTAGAGACGAAATTCATATTTCGTCGCTAAATCATATTTTTAGTGACGAATTATGGTTTCGTCACTAAAAACATATAAGTGCAAAATTATTATTATTTTTAGTGACGAATATTTTTCGTCACTAATTCTTCTTTATAGCGACGAAAGGATTTTCGTCACTAATTCTATCCACAGCAATACCTACAGCGACGAAATATTTTGTCACTAAAAATTTCAACTTTTAGCGGCGAAATATTTCTTCACTATAGATTAATTAAACTAGCGCCAAAATTTCCCTCCGGTGGCGCCCATTTTTTAGATCACAATAGCGACGAAATTTATTTTTCGTCACTAAATATTATAATTTTTTTCATTATTAGTGACGAAATTCATATTTCGTCACTAAAGCTGTATTTTTAGTGACGAAAAATATTTCCTCACTAATTTTCGTCACTAAAAATACATTTTGTTGTAGTATCCAAAGAAACTTGTAAGGACTAATTAGAAGAGGAAGGTATAGACCTAGGAGTAGGTGAGGATGGTGTATAAGCACCTAGTAAGGAAGGTTGATTTATAGAGTGTAGATATAGTTGATTTAAGAGCCAAAGAGGATCAGTGAGATCAGTAGAAGGAGTTGAAGTATGAACAGAAGGAGTGGGGAGTGAAAAAGGGAATTTTGACTCATTGAAAAGGACATGTCTAGAGATGTAAATATGTTTTGTTTGTAGATCAAAGCAAAGATACCCTTTATAAGCAAAAAGATATCCTAGGGAAATGCATTCTTTAGTTCTAGGTTCAAGTTTATGAGTAGTATATGGTTTGAGATAAGGGTAACAAGCATAGCCAAATACCTTTAATTACGAAAGATCAGGTGGTGAAGAGTATAGTTCGTACTAAGGAGATTGAAGACCAAGCACATGAGGTGAAAGCAAGTTGATTAAAGTAAGCGCTATTTGCACATTATATGACTAGTAGGTTAAGGGCATAGAAGCCTGAGACAGAAGGGTTAGTGTGGTTTCAATAAGGTGCCTATGCTTTCTCTCAACAAGACCATTTTGTTGAGGAGTGTAAGGGTAGAAAGTTTGATGGATAATACTATGCTGTAACATATATTGTTTAAAGGCATTTGAGATATACTCACCACCTCCATCAGACTTGAAAGTCTTGATTTTGGTTGAGAATTGATTTTCAATCATAGCATTAAAATGGACAAAATTTGTAAAAATTTTAGATTTTGATTTAAGCAAGTACAACCAAGTGAATCTAGTATAGTGATCAACAAACAAAACATAATATCTAAAATCATTTATGGAAGGAATAGGTGCAGAACCCCACACATCATAATGGACAAGCTTAAAAGGATGGAAAGCAGTAAACCGAAATTTAGGAAAGGGCAAATTATGCATTTTTCCATACAAACAGTGTGTACAAGAAGAATCAATAGAAGTACACTTATTTAGTACAAATTTGACATTAGGAATTAAAACCTTGAGAACTTGATCATAAGGATGACCAAGTCTCATGTGCCAAAGGCTTTTATTGAAACTAGCAAGCCTAGGAACATTGTTGCAGACCTTAGAAGACAAAGAAAGATGAGATGCTCTATGAGTATAGATGGGATAGACTCCCCCTTCACTCTTACCCTGGTAAAAAACTTTTCCCTTGGCCAAAGCCTGAATGGAAATGAGTTTTTCATCAAAATAACACCCACATTTGTTATCATGACAGATTTTATGCTCTAATACCATGAAGAAATTCTTATAGTGTGAATTTCTTAGTTGAAGCAAGATTGATAACTTGAGATCAACAGAATTGAGGGAAGAACAATGTGTATGTTGAGAAAGAAAGAGCGAGAAAAAGAGAGAAAATTTTGAGAGAAAATTTCTTGAATCAAAGACTGAATTATCGCTTAATTTACATCTAAGCTTTTGCTCTCTATATATAGTGTACAAATCAAGCCTAAACCAGAATAATCAGCAACCTAACTTATATGGATCTAATTCCATGATTTTAGGAATCACAGCTGGAGCATAACTGTCATTGGTGACAAACTGCAACTACCATTTGAACAAGGCTATATGACACCGTATGAAGACCTTTAGTAGCACTCTTACCATTAAATCAAAACGACACGTATTGGTGTAAGCATTAATGCAATGGTGTGTATGGACTCTTGTTTAATACACTCAATGAAACAGTGCGTATTGAGCTCATCTTGAACACCCCTGTTTCAGTTGGACATAATTCAACTAACTCCAAAACACTTCTATCTCCAATTCTATCTCCAACAATTAGAAGAGGCAAAGCCAAATGGCAATGATTCAAAACACTTCTTTTTATACTATTATAGTCACTAAGAATGCCCAGAGCAATGAGATGTATTTATTTTATGAGATTGATAAAAATTTCTCTTATAATTTCGTATAATTTCTCTTTAATCCATATAATTTCTCTTATAATTTGAGAAGGGGGGGGGGGGGATGAGAGATGGAGAAGGGATATAACTCAACGGTAGAGTGTTACCTTAGCGTGGTGGTAGAGATGAACCCACAGGGGGGCCTGAGAAAAGAGGAAAATTTTTTTGGGCCCCCCTTGCCCAAAGAAAAAAAAAGAATTTTTTTAATGATTATATATGTATGAATGTGTGTGCGTGTGCACGTGTGTGTATACACACACACACACACACACACACACACACACACATATATATATATATATATATTCTAGAGTTGTGTCTCCCTCTTCCAAAAACTTCGACTCCCTCTCTTTTAGTTAACCTAACTCAACTAGCAACTATTCAACTTGAAAACTTAACAAAAACAAAATCTTAAAATAAAAAATAAAAAATATCAGTCAACCTAGTATTAGTTATAGCATTAAGTGTTCTAAATGGTAGATATTTAGTATTTAGAACACCAAATACCAAAAACGCTACTGTATGAAACATTTCAAATGCTATATTTAAGTAGCAAAAGTAAGATTTGATTTGTGAAAATAACTTTTTTTTAGAATAGTTGATGCTTTTGAGAAACAATAATTTTGTGTATTGATCTTGGTTAATAGTTTGTTAGTAGTATATGGATACTGTGGGGACATTTTATCCCGTACAAGCTATTTGTCCGTTTTGGGGAACCAAGTCCGCACGGTTTTGTTCTCAAGCGGCATGGGAGCTACGGATTTTCACCTCCTGCGCTTGACATCGCAGTCCCACATCGACAAGAGAAGCGCCCCACACATGCCTTATAAGCCTTTGGAGCAAGGCATGGTGTACCACTTCTACACATGTGGATTGCAATTGCGTGAGGTTGCAAAATTGGCAACGGCTACGATTCAATAAGGTAAGAAGCAAAAGCTCTTGTTGGGCACAGCAGAAGAAGTATGAGTCAACTTTTATTAGAGATTTAGTTTCAAGTTAGCTTAAATAGAAAAGACTTTTGTTATCAAGTCGAAATCCTTTAAAAAGAAAAGAAGAAAAAGAAAAAAAGAAAAAGAAAGGCATGCTCCAAATATACAACCTTCAAAATAAATATAATACTTCTTGAATAACATTAATTAAACATAGAAGTAAAATATATATATATATATATATATGTATTTGTGTGTTTTTTTAAAAATAAAAGATACTTAGTATCATTGAGTTGTCTCACGTCGGTTCAAAATAAATATAATACTTCTTGAATAACATTAATTAAAAATAGAAGTAAAATATATATATATATATATATATATATATATTTGTGTGTATTTTTAAAAATAAAAGATACTCAGTATTGTTGAGTTTCTCACATATCAAAATAAATATAATACTTCTTGAATTATATTAATTAAAAATAGAAGTAATATATATATATATATATATATATTTATATATATATATATATTTGTGTGTATTTTTAAAAATAAAAAATACTCAGTATTGTTGAGTTGTCTCACATCGATAAGATATGATATTGAAAAAGAATTTATCGCTTGCTCTGATTTATAATTTACTCGGCGACACTAACAGCTATATGCAGTTTTGGTATTGGCGTGTGAGTATATTCCCTTGTCTCGTACTTTTTCTCCTATGTGTTTCTCAAAAAAAAAAAAAAAAAAAATCCCAAACGAAAGTAATATCTTCCTTTAACCGATTGTTGCTGTCGCATCTCTCCGTTCCTTTCTCGCATCTTCCGTGCGTGAGTCGGTGAGTTTTGTTTCAGCACAAATGGAAGTAAAATTTGAATATGAAACGGTGCGTTTTACCAAAAACACTATTCCTAAGTCTCTTCGCGCTTTTTAGTATATGGTTAGTTAGAAACTGAAGTTAATTGATATTTGATTTACAAAATCAACTACTTTGCGTCAATCGGGTCCTGATTTGTCTTATTCAACTTTCTAATTTCAAATTTCAGGTAATACTCATTTCAGTTCTTCTCCGATTCGAATTCTTTCTCTGTATAATTATCCCTTCTGTTTGGTTACCGAGAAAACTGAGGCAAATGAACGAAATCACCAACCATTTGAATAATGCTATACTATGCTAAATGAAAATTGTTGCTCAGTCACAGTGAGGAAAATTTAACATAGTGTAAAACGGCTTTCGTTTAGCTTTCTAAGCAAGTGAAACACTGAGGGTTTCGTGTTGTTTCTGATCTATTAATTTGCTATATGTTTATTCTATATTGAACATAGTTATAACTATCTTGGGCTTTGAGCTCAATTCACTGTGTTCCTCTTGTAATCAAAATCTAGGTCCTCGATACTACACTGTCCTCAATTTTACAGTCACGGTGATTGGCTATGGCTATGGCTGTAGACGAAGATGCAGAACAGGAAGTTGCACCACAGAACAATAAATCACCTACTGAGGATGAGAAGAGGTACATATACTCCGTTATTTTTCATTGATGTACTTTGATAAATCTATTGCTGAATTACATTATCTCGTTATACTGTCAGTGCTTGCCAAATATCAAGATGGTCAGAGATTAGTAACCTATCTCATTATAAAATGTTTAAATTTTTAAGTTTTTTAAACTCTAAAATAACTATTCACAAAACATGAGTTTTTGGAATGAATAAAAATTGCATCTGATTAACAAAAAATTTGTCATACATATTAAGGCCAACTAAATTATGTAATCCAACTGTTGGGTTTTCAAAATACTAGTCCTATAAAGAGCTATGGACTGGTGTAACATTGCAAAGAATTACACCATATAAAACTTAATCCTGTCTTCATGATAAAGAATATTTTGAGTGAAATTTTTTATTTTTAAATTTGTGATGAAAAGGAGAATAAAATTGTGCCTGGAAGTTTGATGAAAGCTCTGATAAGACTTGGTGGGAGTGATTCAAGGCCTTCAGATGGTGATCAGATATTCAGTTGTTTATTTATTCATTTTGCTCTAGTTGTGCTTGATTACTCTTTTCAATCTTAAATGTTTGTGACCGGTTTAACAGGCAGTACCAGGCAGTACCATATATGCTCAATTTGGGCATCTCTGTGGCAGCAACTGATTTAGTTTATAAATTTAGAACCTGTTTAGTGGACATTCTTGCAATTGGAATGGTGTCTTATAATACATGAGTGGCTGTATAATCATCGGGGACTTAGCCTTTTGGAGGTTATAGTTGGGAAGTGGAGTGAGCTATCTAAAGTTGGATTTTAAATTTTGCAGGTCACATATCATTGCACCATTCGAACATTGGATGGAGTTGTTGAATCTACTAGATCAGAAAATGGAGGTCAGTATGATTTTATGTGTCTAAAGAACATTCTGGCTAAACTAGAAAAACACTTTTATCTATTTTCCTGGTTATATGGCGTATTTCTTTTGAAAATTTATAGCCATTCTATCCTATATCCACTAATGCCAACATGATCAGGTAATTTTGTATCATCTCACTTAGGCTGCTCTATATTCTTGTGATCGGTGTACAAAACACATTATTAATGATGGATTTAACCCTTGCATTTGAGTTCTTTGCTCCATGCTTTAGGGTCCCCCTCCCCCTCCTCTCCAAAGGAACCTTTAACATATTTCTAGTTAACTTTATGTAATTGTGTTCGTTACTTCTCATTTAGCCTGTAATGGATGTACTGAAGTTTTCAAAGAAAGTTGTCCCTTGGCCTCCCACAATATCGAGAATTCCTACTTTACTAATTAGGCCTTTACCAAATTGATTTCAATGTTAAAATGCCTCCTGCTACAGTTATTGGCTGGAAATATGTACTTCTACATGACAGGCAGAGGTACCCCAAATAAGACATTGTTTGGGCAAAAGCAAGATGATAGTGGGATTGCTGAAAGGCATTCCAACAATGTTGAAGGGTGAAGTGGCAATGGTAATGTTTTCTTAGTTTCCTGAACTCTCTTTATATCACAAAAGAATTGGCAAAAGAGATGGCAAAGAATGGAACAAATTAGTCATTATGTTATTTACACATTGCATATTTAAAGAAAAGCATTTGGCTTTTTTTAATCCATTAAATTTTCATTTTTAGCTGGCATATGTGACAATTTTTATCTTCGTTTCCTGGAAAAGGACCTTCTACAACAGACAAGTTTAATTCAAAAAAGAAAAGAAAAATACAGAATTTGTCTGGGGATGAAAATTAAGTTTATTGATAGTTTGATTACACTGGTATATTTTACTTTATCAGAAACAAAAAATTATGCTTTGTATATTTTTACTTACTACAAGGTTGTAATGTTGTTTCAGTTCAAGATGAAACCTCAAAGTGCACTATGGTGAGGATGATTGTCCAGCTTCAGTTGTCAATGAGTTTCTGAAGGATGATGAACTTCATTTTGAGATTGAGACGATAGATTTCTTCAAAGCCAGGGCAAGAGTGTCCACTTTCAATTCTTTATCATAGGCATGATGCATGTTATTCATCTTTAAAATCATAACATTTTGAACTGTACTTCTGGCACACCACACCCGTTGATTTCATTATTACATGGGGTTATTATTTTAAATTTCAATTTTATTCATTGGAATTTATTCAAGATCACTGACCTCCAATTGGTGGGCCTTCATATCTGAAATCCATATTGGTGTATCTTGACCAACATTGTACCTAATATTGATATTTTAGATCTAAGGAGTAGTTTAGTAATGTTATCCAACTTTCATGAAGATTCCCTCTGGTGTTCCTCTCTAACAACGCGCGTGCACACACATACACTAGTGTTTCCTCACAGCTCCATTTTCTGTCTTTCTGTTGTAGTCTACCTTTAAAGAAAAAAACATTGCATCCAACTTCTCTTTAAAATTTAGATCTAATCCTGATTTTGTTAATGTGTTGATTTTCAGGCAGTAAGTGATGATTTGGGAGTTGTGAAGAAGGTATTGGCAAGTATATTATGAATTGTTGCAATACTGTAATTTTTGATAGGAACATATTCTTATTATTATTATGTTAGGTTCTGTTTGGTTGGGGGGATGGAAATGTGGGGGGATAGAAATAAGATTTTGTTTTCCCTAGTGTGTTTGGTTGGGAGGATGAAAATATGGAGAGATGGAAAACTCTTTTGCTTGGTTGAGAAGAAAAAAAATGAGAGGATAAAAAATGTAGTTTGTATAAATTTACTTTCATGCTCATATTGCATAAAAAAAAGTTCATAAGAAATAAAAAAACTTACGTGGAGGTTAAAAAAAAAGCATAGTGTGTTAAAAAAAAAACACTACTCACGTTCACGTACAATGGAGGGAAGGGAGAGGTGCCCCTTAGGCGGTTATATTGTGAATCTGATATACTTTCAAATGATGAAAGCAGTGAAAATTTCATTAAGATTAATCTCCTTCACTATGTTGTCTGTATAAGAAGGTTGTCTCCAGTCTGTTGGATGCTTCCTGCAAGCTTTTGAATTTTTTTGTGTTTCTTAACTTCCTTTATTAGTTCACTATAATGAGTACCTGTTCTGAATTGTTACTTTGCCTCATTATTTTTATATTGAATTGAAAGGAGAATCCTGAGGACATTCTTATCTGCTATATTATATTTTCTTGTTAGATCATAGATTTGAGGGAACAAAAATTCAATATGGTCAACAAGTTTTTCATTAATTATTTTAATAAATGTTTTGCACCAAATGAACATAAAAAATACATTTGAGTGGATATTCTGTATTTGCTGCTGTGTTTTTGTTAAAATGCCAATTGGAATGCCTGAAGTATCTAGCGGAGTATGATTGTTTCCAGGATTTCTGCAAAAACTGGTGATGGAAATTTGATTCTGTCACATATGGAAGGAGAACCGTTTTTCTTTACTTTTGGAAAATCAGAGGTGAGTAAGACATCTCTTGTAATTAGCTTCTTCGATTTGCCTGGTGTGCTTGGTTTTCTTAGTGAAATAACGTGCATTATTAGAATTTTCTGATGTTGTGTAATATTTTCTGAGTTTTATATTTTTGATCTCTGTTTTTTTTTTTTTTGATAGGTAATCCGGAAAAATTTTATAAAAGATAGAAAAAAGGAATACAAGAAGTTCATGATGATGAACAAAAAACAGAAAAAGGAAAAACAACACTACAAACAAAGGGAAATCAGGAAGCTTTAGAGGAAACTGCTAAAAACTGTCCACTAATTTATGGACAAAAACTATATGGTTTTCATATTGCTCGTGTATAAATTAGGTACCTAAAGGTCTTGAGATGGGAATTGGAACAATGGCATGTGGAGAGAAGGCAGTAGTATATGTCACTAGTCAGTACCTGACTCAATCCCCATTGATCCCTTTGAGAGAAAGTTTTGAAGAAGTTCACTTTGAGGTGGACCTTGTCCACTTCATTTAGGTCTGAGGTTCTTCCTGCTTGCAAATCATTGCATTCCTTAATCTATTGTATGTAAATCTTTGTTGTAACAGGAAGAGGTCTTGAACTTACAAGTCCTTAATTTGCAACCACTTAATAGTTTGGTGGCTTGGAGCGATGTCTTTTCTTTCAAAGGTGTACATGTTTTAACAGGAACGACTTTTTCCCTTTTTCTTGAATCTAATGAGTCGTTCAGAATATTTTGTCTTGTGCTTCAAGGTGAAAAATTAAATGATAAATATCCCCATTTTAGGTGAAATATTAGGCATTGTTTGGTAGCTCTTTTGGTTTTAGAAACAAAAACGCTTCTTTGCTTTAAAAAACATGTTTGGCTTAGATGTTCTTTGCAAACTAGTTTCAGAAAACAGAGTTACAACATCATGGGAAAACGGTGAACATCTTTTTGATGTTTCCGAAAAAGTTGGTCTGGGAACACCTGAAAACACTGAGAAAACTGCTCACTTGAGTGCCCGGTGCAATTTACTATGGGTCATATGAAAATGTTCCTTCCCTATCTTCTTGCCCTAATCAAAGTAATCAACAAAGGTGAAGCTGCTCCTGTCGATTTCACCCTATACTCTTTCACACTCCTAGTGATTTTCCTTTATTTATTTTTTAATATCTTCTCCTCTTTCTCCATAAGATAGCTTTAAATTGATTCCCCCCCCCCCCCCCACCCCCAACCTCCAACTTCCTTTTTCCACTTTTCTGCTCAATTTATAATTTCACTATCTTTTCGATTATCATTTTGATGGTATCCAGTTGTTCAGAACAGTTTGCCATATCCTTTAATCCCGTCCCGCGGTATTCCTTTTTTTAAATGGTTCCCGTAATTCTTGAATTGGTTTGTTACCAGAAGATTGCTAATGAAGCAAAGGTGTTACAATATGTTGAATTGGTTCAGTTAGTAGATTGATTCTCTAAATTCTAATTTAATAATTCTCCCTTTCAATTAAATTAGTTGTTGTGCAGTCCACCATTAGGAGAATTGAACATAATGATTACAATTATTCCAAACATGTTCTTTGTTTCTGGTTCACGGAACACTGTTTTCCAGATTTTATCATCCAATGGTATTTTGGCTTAAAAACATTAGAAAACTGTTCTTCGCTTTTATTCCAAAAAACAGATTTCTGAGATCAGTGTTTTTTTCTTTTTTGGAAAACATTACCAAACAAGTTCTTAGGTTCTTTCTTTCAATCTGAAGTCTTAATTTATGATGTTTTATTTATATTTTACTGTTCTATTTCTGTATCACATGTCATGTAGTTTGATCCAGTATTTTTTTAGTTCACCCCTATAGATATCAGACAAAAGCACCTAGCTGGATTTGTAATGGAAAAGGTGATTTGATTTATGCATTGACAGGTGGGGGATATGCTTGGAGACGGGTGCCTTATAAAACGCCGAATTCATGATGGGAAACGTTGGGTTCAGAATTTTTCTTTTCCCATTAGGATTGGTATTTGTTGGTAACTTTTTTTTTTTTGGGTAAGTAGCACTAAAGGGTTTATATGATTTTCTATTTTCACTTAGTTTAGGTTCCAGTTACTGCTTTCATTTGAGCTTCTTTCCCTGTTCTGTCTATGTTTCATTTTCTAATAATACTGTTCTACGATTTAATACATGGCTGTACCATTTACATTTGTTATGAATTTTATGAATGATATCATGATGCTTTTCTTAATTCTTTGAAACAATTAGGTGAGTTTCCGATGGATTGCGCTCTTCATGACAGTCTACTACATGTCCATTGCAAGGGCATGCTTCTTAGGGAAGAAAGGAGGGTCTTCTATGATACAAGAGTTGACAACAATGATCAGCCGTTGGAGTTCACTTCTGGAGAAGGGCTCATGAGTGTTTAGGGAATTCATGCTAAGTTTTAATTTTTTTCAAAGCATTGAAGATCAAATTATCATATCAATCAACCAACCACCAATGCCTCACCACACAAATTTTACAAAGTTGTTCTAAGCCCTTGCTTCTGCAATTCAATTCAATTGAATGAAAATCTAGTTTTGTATGCTAGGTACCCAAGGGATTTGAAATGTGTGTTCATTTGATGCTGCCTGGTGAGATAGCTCTTGTCACATGTCCACCTGATTATGCATATGACAAGTTCCCAAGGTTACTTTTGAAAATCTAGTTTACCTTCTACGGTTACCGTATTCCCAGAAAATGTATTTAGAGCAATGCAGATCGAAGTGTGATTATTGTTTTTATATTTGTTTTTCTCCTCAATTCATCATGTCCATCTTCTACTTCAAATTTCATGACTGAATATTTCCCCTATATGATCAGGCCAGCTAATGTTCCTGAAGATGCTCATGTTCAATGGGAAATTGAACTTCTTGGTTTTGAGATGCCAAAGGTAATCTACAAAATATCCTCTTTTTTATTCTTTCCTTTTTTTTGGGGGGGGGGGGGGGGGGGGGGGGGAAGATTTAAAAGTGAGATATCTTCCTTAAAAAAAAAATGCACTTGATTCAAAATTTGTTTGAAATGGTTGTCATTGTTGCATATATTCTGAGATGGCTGTGGAACTGTGGAAGTGCCATTGTTGATCACCAGACTAGTTTTTACTTATGGATGTGAACTTGTTGAATGGTCATTTGGATATCCAAAATATGAATCTGTCTGATTTTTTTTTTTTGTTACCACAAAAGGTTGTACAAATATGAGGAAGAACGAAAACAAAACGGGCTAGAGAACATTGCAATCAATATGGATAGTAGAGGGGAATCTATCTGATTTTAAGTTGTCTTTTTCATCATATATAGAAACTAATTCACGACAGGAAATTCCTATTAGATTTTGTCTTCAAATGTGCTTTTGCCTTTAAAATTATTTAGAAGTAGGTGCATATTGAGTGTTAATTATCAATTTTAAGTTTCTTTAAGAGAGTTAGACATATAATCTACTTGTGCTTGGTGCTATGTGTTTTGAGGTTTCCTTTCTTGATTGAACCATGAGTGCTTCAGGATCTTTATCTGGGTTAATTGATGAAGCATTTGATACCTATATTGCATAAATTTTATTGAACCATTTACATGATTTGAATCCAATTGCAGGATTGGATTGGTTTGAACTTCAAAAGTATAATGGATAATGCAGAGAAGATAAGACTCACAGTATGTTATTAACTTGTAATTTTGCTTCACCTGGCTTTCTCTTATTTGATGCTTTAACACAACTTATTTGATGTTGGAAGTGCAAAAAAATGTTGATTAAATTAAGTTTTATTTAATTTTGGATGTCAGTCGTATTTTTATTGGTCAATTGGATTTTATAGATGGTCTTAGTTAATTATGTTATTAGTACGTAATTTTCTAGTGTCAATGGTATTTTTGTAATTCAATAATTGGGATTTCCCAAGTCAACTAGAGTTAGGGTTTGGTTTTAGCAGTTTGTATAAACAGAGTATTCTACTCCTATGGAGTTAGTTTACAGTTTGCTTGATTAATGAAAAACTATATCGGAAGTTTTCCAACGGTTTAGTGTTGACTTCAGCCCACCCTAGGTGCCAACTCCTAGGTTTTTTTTTTTTATTTTTTATTTTCCGTTATTTTTTATGTTTTCAATTTTTGTGTAGCATCAAGTTTTGGTTGTCTTGTCTCTCGTGTCACAATTTGGTATTAGAGCAAAATTTTGTCCTGTTTGAAGTATCGCTGTGGGTCACAACTAGAATTGGAAAAGAAAAACTCTGTTTTAAACCCACCCTATTTGACACCATCTTCTTCATCAACCGTCCCTCCACCATCAACAAAACCAAAAAAAAATCACCACCATCTATCCGTCGCGACCCAATCATCACTAGCTTGATTATCAATCAAGACCCAGGCCAAAACCTGTTCAATCGCCAAATCCCTTACAGCGCAATCCACCCAAAAGCAAAATTGCCAATATTTGAAGACCCCAAACCAACAATCTTGAGTTTCCCTCCATCTGTGTTTGAGCTTGGTGAGAGAGTGTAATTAAAGTGTGTGTGTATTCAGCAGCTAGTTTGTTTCTCCAAAAAAAATTTCATCAATCCCATTACACTACCACGACTACTAATGCCTGTTGCAAAACCCTTTCCCCAAACATTGATTGGCCACAAAGATTTCTCAGGTCTTGGTTGTTGCCTCTGGTCCATTAATCTCCCATCAGAAATTCATTACCACCAAGTTTCCCAAGAAGCCATGTCACTTGTCATTGCCAAACCACACCACTGCAAGGACCACCACAATACTCTGTTAGTATTGTCCCGTCGCCATTACCCTTGGTCCACAAGTATTGCTTTGTTATTAAAACTTTGCCAGCTTACTTTGCACGCCACCACCATCATCCCTGTGCATCCCATTTTCTGACTTGCTATGTCCAAGAATTGTCGTCTAGGGGTGTTTCGGTTCGGTTTCGGTCGGTTTTTTTTTTAACTGGCCAACCGAAACCGAAATTTTCAGTTGCCAAAGTTGTCAACCGAAACAGGCCGAAATAGTTGAAACACCGTCGGTTTTGGTTTGTTTCGGTTTCGTCGGTTTTTCGGTCTGTGTTCGGTTTCAGATTCACAGTCACAAAAAGAAAAAAACAACTCAACATCACATGAGGTTATCGATTTTTCAATAAGAAAATAACAATCACAATCACAGATTCACAGAAAAAAAAATCACAGTATAAATGAAACAAAATAAACACAGTCTGAAGTGTAAAAAAAAATTCACCTGAAGCGGTAGTCTCGGAGCCGAGAACGACTACGACGGCATGGAGTCTTTCCATCTCTGTGAAGTCGCTCCACTTATGGTTGCAACATTGGTCTTAAGCCCACTGGAGACGAAGTAGGGTGGCAAGAACAATCCTGATACAAGATCCTCAATCTTCTCTATAAGTATCCCAGCAAAAGGGCCTGCCTTTGGTACCAAAATTCACCTGAAGTGATAGTGTACTATGAAAAGGGATGCAACAAAGAATTGTTTAGAAGATAGGCTTTCCATCTCTGTGTGTAAGCGTCAACTGAAGCGAGAAGCCGAGAACGACTGAACGAGAGAGAGGTAGAAAGAGAGAAAAAATTGAGAGATAAAGTTAGAGAAGGGGCGGTTGAAGAAAATAAAAGGGAAGAAAATAAGAGGGGTATTTTCGTCTTTACACGCTCTAGGGTTTTAAAAAATTAAATAGCTAAAAAAGACCCATGTACCGCGTGAAGGATCGAACGTTGGATCAGGTAGGCAAACCACAGGTAGCATACCACTTAGCCACTGATATGCTATGTTTTAAAATTACATAAATATATATATATATATATATATATTTCGGTCGGTTCGGTTCTGTTTCGGGGTAAAAAATCCAACATCGAGACCGAAACCGAAAATTTCGGTTTTTTAAAAATGAAACCGAAACCGAACCGCACCGAAACCAAATCGAAATTTTGGCATCGGTTCGGTCGGTTTCGGCCGGTTTTTTGCACACCCCTATTGTCGTCACTAGGTTATAAACCTTTGAAGTCACACATACCCCTGGGTTTCAAAGACTTGACCCATATGAAAACCTTGATTCCGGGCCTGATCCACTTAAACAGAACTTATAAGTAGGGGTGTTCAAGGTGCGGTTTTGATCCATTTTTATCACTGCATTGCACGGTGCAGTTTGGCCCAAACCATCATCGCATTGTACCTCAATTTTGTTGTCATATGTGCGGTGCGGTTTATCAAGGTGTGGTTGGCCGGTTTTGGGATGGGACATTTTTCAAAATTTTGGGCTGGATTGGCTTAGCCGAAAGCTGATTTTTCCTTTGTTTTGTGCCAAATTTTGAAATGTTGGGATTATCTTTCTTTTTTTTGGGCCGATTAAGAGTAGCCCAACAAGTTCTTAGGTGTGAAAGGGCCTGTCTTTATAACAATATTACTTCATTATATATATAGACTCACACGCACATATATGGGTGTGGTACGGTTTTGTGTAGTTTTCTTAACATAGAAGCACACACTGTGCGGTGCAGTATAGTTACTCCATTTTGCAGGCAGTTTTAGTCAGTTTAGGTGTGGTTTGAGTGGTTTGGTGAGCACCCCTACTCAAGGCCCTTGATCCGACTCATTTATAAGCAAGCCATGTCAAGCCTAGTCATGCTCGACTTGATAAAAAAAACTTAAAAAACCTTTGTACGATCAAAACCATTAAAAAAAAATCCTTGTACCTGACCTTGCCTAACCCAAACACACCACCAGTTGCTACTTTTGATTAATTTACCATAGTCCAAACCCTAGAGAAGCTCGTGAAAATTGTCTGGAACATATTTGCAAAGTTAGATAAGCACATTAGAAGGTATGGTCAACAGAATATCCGATTAGACATACTGATAACTTCCATCCAAGGGCTGCCTGATAATCTTGAAGGTAAAGTTTCACAAATTGAGACAATTATGTTGGGCCACCAAATGTTTTTGCTGAAATAGAAGTAAAAGTACCAGCAAATGTTGCTTTAACTTTCTTGCTAAAGCCTAAACAGTAAGGTGAAGTATTTAAACTATGTGTAGCAGACATAATGAAGCCTGTTTCTTTTCCTGCTTTTAAGTTCAGTTGGGTCCAGAGAAATTGCAATTATGCAGCCCATGTAGCTTCTAGATTTGCTTTAGGACCGTAGGCTCTTGTGAATCTTTTTGTTTCAATAAAGGTAACTTCCCACCTCATATCGAGTCTGTTTGTAGGGTGGATTACCTATCTTTTAACTCCTTAAAAGTTTAATGTTATTGAAGTTTAGCCAAAAAAGGGAAGATTTCTCGCTACTTGATGAGGAGAAAGCTCTGCAAGAGAGCAAATACTTAGAGGGTGCACTGTGCACATATGGAATATGAGTTTGATGCATTTGTTATCGATCAACCCTCTGAGGTGCATGAAGATAAAAAGCTGGATGAAGTGGAAACTTTGATACATTGTTTCTTTTTGTGGTTCAAGATAAGGCTATAACAGTTGCAATGCTTATCCACATATTGATTTTGTAATTCTAGAAGAATTTAATGATTTGGTGGAAGATAAGCCTTCTATTTTCTCAGTGCTATCAAAGGTGCTTCCAGAACTAAAGCAAGTATCTAGAGCCATAATGCTTATCAAGCAACTCTTCAACTTGAGGAAGAGTTTTCTCCAACCATGGGAGAATGGTGCGTGGAGTGAAAAGAAATATTTACTTTAATTAGTTTACTTAATTTTGGAAGTCAATTGTATTTTTATTGGTCAAGTGGATTTTGTTTTAGGTCTTGGTAGTTAATTAATTTATTAGTATATAATTTCCTAGAGTCAAGGGTATTTTTTGTAATTTAATAATTGAGACTTCCCAAGTCAATTAGAATTAGGGTTTGCTAACTAGAATTAGGTTTAGTTTAAGTAGTCTGTATAAGCATAGTATTGTACTTTTGTGGAGACAATTTACAATTTTATTGATCCATAATCCAACGGTTTGGTGTTGCGGACTCCTAGGTGATTTTTATTTTTTATTTTTTCTGTTTTTCAATTTTGGTGTTTCATCAAGTTTAGGTTTTGTCCTATGTTCAATGGTTGCACATGTGTGCCCCAGTTGTCTATCGATGGAACCCCTTGTTTTATCCCTGTTTTGTGATGACGAATCACATTAAATATTATTTGGTGAGCATTTATATGAGGACCAAAGCAAGTTAGATCTTTGATGCTATTGTTCATTGTCAGGGGAACAGGCTATGCTAAGAAGGAAAATTTGAACTTCCTCAGGCAAAGTATGAGAAGGTATTATGTTCTTCACCTTATATTGTGGGTAATTTTGTTGGGTTGACCATTTTGTTCCATGCTTTTGGTGGACATCATCTTTCAAACGGGAAACTTGCATTAGTCTCATACAACTTTTTGGGATGAAATTGCTATTTTCATGTTGAAATCTATATAATGTAATAAAGTGGAAGCTCAATAATAAAGGATTAAGATAATTCACTCTAATTTTGTGCCAAGCACCCCAAATTAAATTCAAATCGCCTTTAATTTTGTGCTAAATATCTCTCCAATTTAAAACATCTTTAACCCATTGTAAAACTACTTCCCATTTGTGACTACTTCAAGTCCATTTAAAGGTACTTCCAATCCATTTGAAACTATTTCAAGCCATTCAAAATTACTTTCAGCTGTTTGAAACTAATACAAATTCAAGATCAAAACTTATCATGAACTCAAGTATAAACTTCAGTGAAAAATTTAGCGTGTTCCATATAACTGACAATGCCTTTTCAATAGATTTTCATACTGCTGAAATTTCATTACTTATTTGAAGATGAAAACATTAGTAGAATTCGTTGTATGACAATTTAAAAAATTGCATTAAGAAACTTTCACCAAAAAAAAAAAAAATTAATGCTCCTGTGCTTATGTAGGATTATGATTTTAGTTACTGTAATTGCTGATAGCTAGCAATCCTGTTGCCCAGTTTGGCTAGTATTAATTCCGTGGTCAAAGAAACTTTTATGTGATAATTTGGTTTGTATGACCTAGAATATTTAAGTTTGTCAGGGGATCTATGCCTTTGGAAACAGTTGATTTTGCATGACTTTATCAACAAAAGTTCTTAAATAATTTTTCTTACAAACTAATAATTTTTTTAAAATTCTGTAAATATTAAAAATATTCTTCTGACTCAAGAACTAGAATTTCTGCTCTAATATATTTAAAACATATCAATTGTGCTTTCAAGTTGTGATATAATACTGTATGTTAGTTGCTCTACAGGTACTTAGGAAATTTAATCATGTCAATCCATAAGATGATGACGAAGGGAAGGAGTTTGTAAATACGCGAGTAAGGTTTTTATTTTTTATTTTTTTCATTTAGGATGTAAAGGAGCTGCAGTTGTGTGATTCTTGATATACTCATTTTCTACCACTTTAGCACTCTATATTCAAGTTGGATAGCTTTGTATCTGAGATCAATTGTCTTTTTTTTTTTTGTTTTGTTTGAAGAATCTATTACATTTGAATGTGGCTGCATGCCAACTGAAACTGGGAGAATGCAGAAAGTCCATCGAGACCTGCAATAAGGTATGTTTAATGACTTCAAAATGTGAGTAGGCATGTTTGTTTTATCAGGGAAAATTGTGATGAAATCAGAGCCTAGCATGTGCAATTGTAATAAAGGAGTCACTCCATTTATTGAAAAAATAAACTATTGCCTATAGTTTGGGGCAAGAAAGAGAGAGTCCTTCTGCCTCGCTTCATCTCCCTCTTGGGAAGACACTGTTAAGATGTGGGTGGAGCTTGATCTACTGTGTTGGTTATATTGGTCCCCCAGCCTAATGATGTCCGTTAAATTTTGGGGGGTATTTCTGGTATTTAAGATTGCATTAGAAGCCCTAGTACTTTAGTAGTTTTACTCATATATGCTCTAGTAACAGCAGATAGGGCTGTATATATACGTGTGATCACTATAACTTATTTTGGTAAGCTGGTCTTCTTGTGTGTGCTTAAATGTTTTCTTTTGGTTTTATTTTGTTGTTTACACCTCACAGATATCAAGGTAGGTTTCTTGTTCCTTAACAGACAATAATATATAAGTTGTTAACAATTAAGTGCTTGGGCTGCAAACAAGAAATACTTAGCCTGGCTTTATCACCCTCTAATGTTATACATGACAATTAACCTTAGTAGATTAAATTGATTGGTGAATGAATGGAAACAGTATCTAATGAGTTGTAATTAATTAGAAAATTCTCCCATCTGAATTTTAAAAAATACCCAACATGCTTTTAAGTGTTAAACTGTTGTTGTGTTGTATATGTTTAACTGGTTTTTGTAACTGCTCTCGCAGGCCAAGGTTAATTATCTTGAGTTTTGTTTTTGATATATCCTGATGGAGCTATGTAGATTTTAGATGCAAACCCAGTACAAGTAAAGGCTCTTTACCATCGTGGAATGGCCTACATGGCAGGTGGAGATTTTGAGGAATCAAGGGGTGATTTCAAAATGGTAATGCTTATTATTTTCCTTCGTAGTTGAGCATTAAATTCTGGACCCTATTATAATAGTTGTTTCTGGATGCCACTAGATGATGAAAGATTGAAAGTTGACAAGTCATCTGAAGGTGTGCAACAGCTGCTCTTCTTAAACTAAAGCTGAAGGAGCAGGTCTGTTGAAACACCGTCAAATTTTCTATTTAAAATTTAAGATGGAGTTTAAATGCTTTATACCATACAAGGGGTGGCAAATGGGCGGATTGGGTCATAAATGAGTTGGGTCATAAATGGGTTGGGTGTGTAATTACCCATTTATGACCGTTTATATATAAATTAATTATTCATTACCAACTCAACCCATTTAATTAATAACCCATCCATTTAACCCAATATGACCCAAATGCCTCTAAAACTGCATGAATACCCTCTTGATCTCTAAAAAACCTTTAAATACCTAAAATGATGCAAATACCCCTACACTTTCAAAATTACCAATATACCCTTGGACAACCAAAATTATTCCCAAAATAAGCAATATACCCATTAAACCTATAAAATGACCAAAATACCCCCAATATTTGTAAAATCACCAAATATGCTTAAAAACCACTAGAATAACCAAAATACCTCCAAAATCTCTAAAATAACCAAAATACCCCTGAAACCATAAAGATGACCAAAATACCTCCAAAACTCAAAAAATGACCAAAATACCACTGAAACCTAAAAATAACTAAAATACCTTTGAAATCCAAAAAATGACTAAAATACCCCTGAAATAAAAAAAAGACCAAAATAAAACTCAAAAAATTACCAAAATATCCCCGAAACTCAAAAATGACCAAAATACACCCAAAACTCAAAAAATGACTAAAGTACCCTCAAAACTCAAAAAAGACCAAAATACATCAAAAACCTAAAAAACGACCAAAATACACCCAAAATCCAAAAAATGACCAAATACCTTCGAAATCCAAAATACCCCAAAAATTCAAAAAATGACCAAAATACCCCCGAAACTCAAAAAATGACCAAAATACGCTCGAAAGCCACAAATGACCAAAATACCCTTGAAACTCAAAAAATGACCAAAATACTCCTGAAACCCATAAAATGACCAAAATATCCCAAAACCTAAAAAAATGACCAAAATACCCCTAATACCCAAAAAATGACCAAATGCCCCTCAAAACTCAAAAATGACCAAAATATCCCCGCAACCTAAAAAATGACCAAAATACCCGAAACCCAAAAATGACCAAAATACCCCCAAAACCCATAAAATGACCAAAATACCTCTAAAACCCAAAAAATGACCAAAATATCCCTGAAATTCAAAAAATGACCAAAATACCCCCAAAACCTAAAAATTACCAAAATACCCCGAAACTTAAAAAATGACCAAAAGAGAAACCCATAAAATGACCAAAATACCTCCAAAATCTAGAAAATGAGCTAAATACCCCCCTAAAAAAACCTAAAAATGACCAAAATATCCCCAAAACCCCAAAAATTACCAAAATACCTCCTAAACCTAATAAATGACTGAAATACCTATAAAACCTTAAAATTACCAAAATACCTCTGAAACCTAAAAAATACCAAAATGCCTCCAAAACTTAAAAAATGACTAAAATAACCCCAAAACCTAAAAAATGACCAAAATACCCCCCAAAGTTAAAAAAAAATGACCGAAATACCCCCAAACCCTGTAAATTACCAAAATACACCCTAAACCTAAAAATTACCAAAATACTCCCTAAACCTAAAAAATGACCGAAATACCTCCAAAACCTAAAAAAAGAACAAAATAACCCCAAAACCTAAAAAAATAACAAAATATCCCCAAAACATCTAAAATTACCGAAATAGAGGTTTAAGGTTTTTTGAATGTTTCGAGGATATTTTCAACAAATTAAAGGTTCTAAGAGTATTTCAGTCATTTTATAGGTTTCGAGGGAATTTCGGTAATTTTTTAGGTTTCGAGGTTATTTTGATCATTTTAAGGGTATTTGAAGGTTATTCTAAGGGTATTTTGGGCATCTTTTTGGTTTTAGGGTTATTTCAATAATTTTTAGATTTGTTGGTTATTTCGGTAAATTTCTAGGGTTTAGAAGCATTTTGGTCATTTTTTGAGTTTCGAGGGTCTTTTGGTCATTTTTGGGTTTCGGGGGTATTTTGGTCATTTTTTAAGTTTCAGGGGTATTTTGGTCATTTTTTTAAGTTTTGGGGGTATTTTGGTCATTTTTTTGGGTTTTGGGGGTATTTTGGTCATTTTTAGGTTTTTGGGATATTTTGGTAATTTTTTGAGTTTCGGGGGTATTTTGGTCATTTTTAGGTTTTGAGGGTATTTTAGTCATTTTGTGGGTAGAGTGGTATTTTGGTAATTTTTTAGGTTTTAAGGGTATTTTGGTAATTTTTTTTGGGTTTTGGGGGTATTTGGTCTTTTTTTTGGGTTTTAGGAGTATTTTGGTAATTTTTAGGTTCTAGGGGTATTTTGGTAATTTTATGGGTTTCATGGGTATTTTGGTAATTTTTTGAGTTTTAGGAGTATTTTGGTCATTTTTGGGTTTCGGGGGTATTTTGGTTAGTTTTTTGGGTTTTGAGGGTATTTTGGTCATTTTTTAGGTTTTGGGGGGTATTTTGGTCATTTTATGGGTTTTGGGGGTTTTTTTGATAATTTTTTGAGTTTCAGGGGTATTTTGGTCATTTTTGGGTTTCGAGGGTATTTTGGTCATTTTTGGGTTTCGGGGGTATTTTGGTCATTTTTTTTGGGTTTTGGGGGTATTTTGGTCATTTTTTAGGTTTTGGGGGTATTTTAGAAATTTTTAGGTTTCAGAGGTATTTTGGTCATTTTATGGGTTTCGGGGGTATTTTGGTAATTTTTTGAGTTTCAGGGGTATTCTGGTCATTTTTGGGTTTCAAGGGTATTCTGGTCATTTTTTAGGTTTTGGGTGTATTTTAGTAAGTTTTTAGGTTTCGGGGGTATTTTGGTCATTTTTTGGGTTTGGGGGTATTTTAGTCATTTTTTGGGTTTCGTGGGTATTTTGGTAAATTTTAGGTTTTGGCGGTATTTTGGTCATTTTTTTGGGTTTTGGAGGTATTTTGGTCATTTTGTAGGTTTTGGGGGTATTTTGGTAATTTTTAGGTTTCAGAGTTATTTTGGTCATTTTATGGGTTTCATGTGTATTTTGGTAATTTTTTGAGTTTTAGGGGTATTTTGGTCATTTTTTGGGTTTCGAGGTATTTTGGTCATTTTTTTGGGTTTCTGGGGTATTTTGGTAATTTTTTGATTTTGAGAGTATTTTGGTAATTTTTTGGGTTTTGGGAGTATTTTGGTCATTTTTTAGGTTTTAGGGGTATTTTGGTTATTTTTTAGAAATTTAGATTTTATGTTGTTCATTTAAATTTTAGATGGGTTTAGTGGGTATTAGTAGATTTATCCATTTAGACGCATCTAATTAAATAACCAAATGGGTTTTATCCATTTAACCCAAATACTTAAATGGGTTGGGTTAAGACTTTCCCCTTGGGTAATGGGGGTTCATAGATGTGGGCAGCCCGCCCCTAAGCGACTAGTCGCCTCCTTTCCTCTGCCGAAAGATGCTTATTAGCCAGAAGTGACGAAGGGGGGGGGGGGGGGGGGGGGGGGGCTGGGGAAGGCCGACGGCTACATGAGGGGGAAGCTGCCGTAGAAGCTTTGCCCCTTGCTTTACAGAGATTGTTATGAACTGACTAAATTACTAGATTCTCCCGGAACGCTGGCATACTATATGTCATCATTTGATATGCATGGAGTTGAGAAGAAGGCTAGGAAACAATTTAAAGGATTATTTGACAAGAAACCAGGGGAAATCGCTGTTGCTGGGGCTGAAGATGAAGGAGATATTGATACAGGTGAAAATCATAACAATTTTGATAAGGAGGATTAGGATGTAAATAATTCAGAGGAATTGCATGAAGCTGCAGCTGATGAACATCGAAGGGGTTGGTTTGCCCGCTTTTGGCCCCAGTAGTGGAAGACTATTTTCAGCTCTTGTGCTGCAAAGATGTTCTATATTATGATTTTGTATCAAACTAATCCTGGGGTTAGGACATCTTACTTGTAATCCATTGGCTGCAGTGGTGCTTTTAATTTGCTTGGCAGCTGGGGAAAATACAAAAAAAATCTAGTGTAGTTACCATATATAACCAAGAAATAGAAAGTGATGTTAGAATTCAGGCACATACACAGCTTCAACAATGGAGGAATCGAGGGTTGAAGCATGGAAGAGAGAGAGAGAGGGTTTGTATGTGAATGATTCTGTATATTGATATAATTAACAAACTCTGGTGCTTATATAAGAAGAAGAGAGACGTGGGAAACTCTTAACAAGTAACTAACAAAATTCTAAGCCAATAGAAAACTAACACCTGTCAACTAACACTATAACTCTACTAGATTTGTACAAACGACATGTAGCTTTATCATTTACAATACATAAAACGGCCTATAGCTTTAGACTATATACAAAATTCTTCTTCTTCTTGAACTTAATATGTTCTAACAAGTAAGAAATATAAATGATTTAACTTGTCCGTTTTTGGCACTATTTAGATTTATGTATTCGAATAAGAACTGGTAGTGGTAGATAGATTTCAGAATTGGGTGACAAATTTCTTCGTCTTTCTGCTAGATTTGGAATTCTCAAGCTTCTAATACCAGATACCTTGAAAGGGTATGTAATTTTTGTTCACCTCAGCAGTACCAATTGCAGTCAGCAAGTTACTCTGGATGTGTATCTACAATGAATCAGTCATGGCCCACGCTGGGTTTGACTACATAATACTAATAATCACAATTCGATTGGTGCGTTTTGATGTGACCTAAGGATGTAGGCATTATCAAAACGTGTAAATACCGTGTGCTAGTTAAGCCCTTGGGTTATGGTTGAGGCATTTATCAGACTTTTGAAGCATGCTTTTGGTTTCCCTTTACTGGGCACGATGATGTATAGTTTCTATTATATTGATTGACCCTACTTTTTAACCGGCAAGTGTCGGTAACAGGTGAGGTTGGAGGTGTCCCTTTATGGCAACCTAGAACTCTCCGGTATTATTTTTGACCTTTTTCTTGAAGTGCAAAACTTGGGTCTACCCGGTCTAGTACTCTAGTACATTGGATTCATTAGAATGAAACTTTTAATCACATATTGTCTTCATGGGTATAATGAACCAGAGCATTAAACCCAAGTCAAGTCATTAAGGCAAAACTTGTTTTATACTCCTACATATGGACCACAAAACTCGATGCCCACTATGTTATATAATATTTTCTTTTGTCCATTAAGCTAGCAAAAGCCTCGTCATATATTTGATCGTTTCACTTGCCTGTTGGATGTTTCATCTCTTCTTTCGTCTCATTGATCCCTTTCCTACTAGGCAACAACAATAACCAAATCAAATAATCAGTGCAAGTTGTTTAATTCAAAAATAGTTATGGTAGCAATTGATGATAACGTTAGGCATTTACCCAAAAAAAATAAAAAATAATTACATTGGACATTGGTAGAAATACTTTTGCCAAAGAGAGAGCAGAATGACTAATAGAAACCTTCTCATTACATCTCTACATTAATACACGCTAGGTAGGATACACAGAGCATACAAACAGTAAAATAAAGAGCAAGGGTACAATAAACAGACGACAGTCAAGTAAAGAGAAAGGGTACAATACACAACAGTAAAAAGATAATCAACTCATGCATCTTCCCTCACATAATATGTGATGGATAGCAGTTTAATTCTTTGATTCATATATGGTAAGAGATGTATGTGTTGATTGTCTTCCTTGAAATACGTACGTTTTTGTTTGATTATAATATGATACGCAGAAATCAAACTTTGGGAATGACGGCAGTGCTGGACGTGGTCTCAGTAGGTTTGGGCACGGCAAGAGCACGAGACTTGACGAGAAAGAAGCCGACGAAATGGCCAGCCAGGGCGGCTATGAAGATTCCAAGGTTGAAGGACATGACAGAGAGCATGACTAAGTAAGCAAAACCCATGCGAATAGTATATATGATGGTTTGAGTCAAGGCGCCCAGCATGGGTTTCGTGCTTGTAGGCTTGACGTCGGGCAAGATGGACAGCACCTCGATCGCAAAGGCTAGCAAAAACACGAAGAAAAGAGCCAACACGTACATGCCAAGTTTGTTGTCTGGCCACCCATGGAATAGGATTGTGGCATCTTTTCCCCAATAGAAGCTCATTTGCATCATCATATTCATACTTTTATCCGGCATGGGTCCAGGAGGCATCTCCATCTGATCAGAGAGAGAATAGGGACACTTTGGCTTTTGGGAATTCTAAGTTTTCTCTTGTGAATGAGTAATAAACACTGCTCTATTATATATGGAGGAGCTGAAACCAATGACTGTGGAGGTAATGACAAGGACCGTGAGATAAAAGGCATCGCTTTGGTTGCTCAAAATGTTTTATTTTTATTTTGGGCTAATAAATTCCTCAAAGGCTCAAATGTTGCCAAAACTAAATCCTCATTTTCACGTTCACATTGTTATAACTTATAATTATCAATTATTAAAAATAAAAAATTCTAATGGTTGTTATCATTATTATTTTTAGGCGAAAATCACATTTTTATCTTTATATTTTTACGCGATTCTTACTTTGGTCCATAACTTTTATTTTTACCACTTTTAGTCTCTATTTTGGAAAACGGGTCTTATTTTTGTCTCTGCCGTTAAATCAGAGACGAAAAATGCACACGTGACAAACGGAGTGCACTGTTGGCATACTAAAAGCTGACATGACCATTAAAATGATAATAAAAAATTTTATTTGGCATTAAAAAATGCCACATCAGCATCTAAAGTAAAAAATTAATTTATTAATTTTAACTAAATAAAAAAAATTAAAAATAGAATCAAAATTTCTTGGATTGCTTCATGTCTCGAGAGAGATTGGTGATCTTTTTGCAGAGATCAGGGAGGTTGGAGTCAAGCAAAGCAAGCCAATTGGCTATGGCTGAAGTGTGCTCTTGGAGAGAATCGCAGAGTGATCGGCGGCTACAGAGAGATCGGCAGCGATTCCTTTGAGTGCAGTGAGTGCGCTGGCGGGGAGAGACTCAGGCGAAGGGGACGAGCGAAGGAGCTATTGGAGAATGAACTGGAGACGGCTTACGAAGGAGCAGAAACGTCGAGGGTTGTCAAAGTAGAACCAAGGTGGTTGGTGTTCCTTGCTAGGGCAGAGCTTAGAGAGCGATTGCTGGATAGAGTCAATCGCGGCTGAAACTGACGCCGACGAGGGCGTTGGAGTTGCTGACGTCATTTTACAGTGTGAGTGGCATGGTGGTCGAAGAGTACTAAAAGTGAAAGGCACGACGAGAGTTGGTTGAACTTGATCGTTGATATAGAAGAGGATAATGTGATTTAGCATAGCGTAGGGTTTGATTTTCTCTTTCTGTTTTGTGCTTGTATTTCTTAGATCTACTTGCTTTTTTTTTTTTTTTTTTTTTTTTTTTTTTTTAAATTTCTAGGTTTGTGATCTTGTATCTGGGTTTATGTTCTTGTTGTTCTTGTTTAAGACACACTTACATCTCAATTTATGTGATTTTTGGTTTTTTAATTCTGTTTTTAATTTTTTTTATTCAGTTAAAATTAATAAATTAATTTTTTATTTATTTTAGATGCTGACGTGGCATTTTTTAACGCCAAATAAAATTTTTTATTATTATTTTAATGGCCACGTTAGCTTTTAGTGTGCCAACAGTGCACTCCGTTTGCCTAATGCGCGTTTTCCATCTCTGATATAATGATAGGGACAAAAATGAGATGCGTTTTCCAGGATAGAGACTAAAAGCGGTGGAAATAAAAGTTAGGGACCAAAGTGAGAATCGCGTGAAAATGTAGAGACGAAAATGTGGTTTTCGCCTTATTTTTATTATGTCCCCTAATGCTGCTCTAAAGAAAAAGTAAATAAAATTCTCCTAATGCTCCATATTTCATTGTTAGGATTGTTTGACTTATAATTTGAGAAATATCATTTTCATCTAATTTCATGAGTCATGTTAATGAGTTTCTTTAGGATAATTGTTAATAGATTATTTTAGAAAAGTTTAAATATCACTTTAATTGAAAGGTTGTTGATGATGCCAAAATTGTTAATTGTGTAGGTTTGTCCAAATGAAGCAAGAACCTCGTCGCTATACCTACAAGTGTGGTGATAAGCTTTCCTTAGGTGGTTACCAGTGTGGTGCCTGCTATAAAGTCTCCGATGATAAAGTCAACGTATAGAAGTTTTTTAAGAAGTAAGAAAGCTTAGAATATTAGAGTTACGTGAACTAGTATATTTGGATGTGTGTATATGTACCTTCTGTAGTTCTAATGAGCGTGTATATATATAGCTTCATAGTTTCTAGCCGTTGGGGCCTTAATTGTGGCTTTAGTGCTCTCTTTGTAACGCTTCTAGGCTTATTAATGTGAGTTTTAATGAGCTTCCAATGGTCTGACAACTAATTTGCAATTGTTCGAGGCATTGAAACTTCTTATTAATGACTTGCCTTCCTTCGCCCATGTCGTGGCTTGGTGGACAAAGATGTTTGATGAGGTCGTATGGGCAAGAGAGTTTGTTGGTCCCATTAGTTGCCCCCCCAGGTTCTGTGGTCGTCCTTGCATGTCATGACAACTACCAGAAGGTGAAAGGTTTTTTTCCCAGACATGACTCGTGGGGTTCTATTCCGCATTAAATGTGTAGTGGCAACGCTGTACGAATCGTGGCCATGTGGCGCGTTTTGACTGGTGGAGTTAATGCCCCATGAGTGTGACCCTCTAGGTTTCCCGCTGGTTTTTCAGATTTTTTTTTTTTTTTGTTTTTGCCTAGTTTTTAAACTTCCTTTCTGTTCTCTTGCTTCTTCACTTTCCCTTTCTTCCGCCATTGTTGCTTTATGCCTCTTCTTCTCCGAGCTACTCTCTCTGTAATTTTTTTTTGGTTGTGTTTTTTCCTTCCTGTTGCTGCTTTTGAGGTACGTCTTCTTCTCCCCGTCTTTACTCTTCGTAGAATAGGTAATTTGTATGGGTTTCTTATTTTTCTTTTTTGTTTTGGATTTTTAGGATTTTGTTCTTCTTTTTTTGTTTATGAGGTTCCATGGTTGGTAGCTCTGAAGTTAGGACACTTTGTCCCTCAGTTTCGTTTCTTTTTGCGCGTTTGGGGGCTTCTCTAGGAACTTCTGGTGCCTTTTGTCCTTTAGTTGAAGGTTTTGTGTTTGAGGGTAGTGGCCTAGATCTAGTTTTGGCTGATCTACTTCCTTTGCTCCGAGAGTTAGTAAACTGGTTTGAGGGAGCTGTGGGTGAGAGTGGAGCTATGTTTGAGGTAAGATCTAGCAGACTAGAGACGGGATTGCCATCTAGCGATGATCCTGTCGAGAGGGAGGAGGATAATGAAGCCTCTGGCTTGAACGAGGTTGGAGCTTTCCATGCCCTTGGGGAGGCGTGTGGTTTGGACGCTGAAAACCTTTCCAGGTTTAGGGATAGGTTTCAGTTTTCTGAGAGAGTTAGGATTCGTCTTCCTTAAAGGGAGGAACAAGTTTGTCATTTCTCGCCTGGGGAGGTGTGCTTCTACGTGGCTACTTTCCAGTGCAGGCTTAGGTTCCCCATCCACCCCTACGTTATGGAGCTTCTAAGTCACTTCAATAGCGCTCTTAGGCAACTTATGCCAAATTCATAGAGGATTGTAGTCAGTTGTATGGAGATATGATTGGCCGTCATAGAGGGAGACATGATTAGGGTGGACGAATTCATGTATTTATACCGTCTGAAGAAGTCCAAAAAGTATGAGTACTACGAGCTTGTGCCTTGGGTCAGGTAGGCTAGGATCGTCACTGATTTGCCTTCGTCTTTCAGATATTGGAAATCCAGGTTCTTTTTCATGTCTGGGGATGATTGGGAGACTCCTTCCAATGAAGTTTGGGGAGACGTCCCTAGGTTGCTCTGTCGTTGGAGAGCCTTGATTCTAGGTGTGTCGTCTTTCTAGTAGTGCCCTTTCCTTCTTTAATCTTTTCCTTTCTATTTATATTATTATTTTCTTATCATTGCTAACTTTTTTGCTTCGTGACTGCGTAGTTAAAAGGCGTCCCAAGCTCAAGAGCAGATACAAGAGCCGTGTAGAGGCAGCTATAGAGTACGTGAAGACGATCGACGACTTTGACAATCTAGTCAACCCAAGAACTTTGGCTCGTCACTGCCTGGGTCTAGAGCCTTCCTCCTACATTCTTCGTGCCATCGAGATTGAAGAGAAGAGTAAGTGCTTTCTCGGTTTGCTGCTATCTTGAATTCTTTTCATATTTCCTCTTTTTATTTTTATTTTTTTTAGTGTCTTTATTTTGCAGAGATGACGACGAAATTTAATCAGGAAATGTATGCCAAGATGAGGGCTAAGAAGAATGAGCCTCTTTACAACCTTGGGAAGAGGGTAGTGCGTGTAGTGGAGAAAAGGACTCTCGTCACTCTAGCCACCTCTGTCCTAGAAGCGACGAGGATTGCTTCCCCCACCCCTTAGGTGGAGCAGATAACCCCTCAGACGAAGAAGCTGCATTTGGCCTACAAGGGGAAAGAGAAGACTGGTTCGAGGTCATTAAGTATCTAGGACGACACTGGTCTTGCATTGACGAGGGCACAGGACGCCTTCACCACTGAAGACCTCCAAGTCCTTTTTGGCATGCCATCTAACGAGATTGTGGGTCATCATATCCACAAGCTCATTTAGGTAATAAAGTTGTATTATTTGCCTTTGCTTTTTTTTTTTTTTTTTTTTGGCATGGTTCTGAGAGGTGGATTCTCTTTTCAGGTTCTGGGAGAGACCATTTACATTACCTCAGAGTACTTGAGTCATGAGGCAAAGGCCACCTCTGTGGGGTCCAAGTTGTAGAGTTTGGAGGCGGAGAACTCAAAGTTGAAGAAGGACCTCATCTCGGCCATGGACGAGGCCAATACTGCCAAGGAGAAGGTGAGAGGTCCTGGTCGACGATTTGAGGGCCGAGAGGAAGCTGACATTGGAGAAGGACGAGCAACTCATGGCTACAAAGGAGAGAGTGAAAACCGTCGTGGCCAAGTCCGTCGAAGTCTTCCACCAGACTGATGAGTACAACACTGTGCTCTTCAGCTAGTATTACAAAGGCTTTGAGTTGTTGAGACAGTACCTCGTTAAGCACCCCATTGGAGTAGACCTGGAGAGTTTGGACTTGGAGGTGGTGGACAAGGAGATGGCTGAGGACGAGGTTGCCCAGGCTGCTGCTCCTGACTCCATAGGAAATGTTCCAAAGCCCACCGACGTTGATGGTGACGTAGCCACCGTTTGAACTTGTTTATTAGAGATATCTTTTTTTTGGGTGCCCAGTGTTTTTGGGCTTTTAATTCCAATGTTAGATCAATATTTTTCGCCCAGTGGTATTTGGGCTTTTAATTTAGACATAATGTATTCATGCTTACCATTTTATTTTTATGCCTTCGTCTGTTCGTTCTTCATTGTGCATAGTGTTTTCTTTTGTCTGTCAATGATTCCTATCCATCTAGGTGGAACTTTACCACTTTGCAAATCTTTACCACTTTGGATGAATTATACATTTATGAAGAACCTTGTCATCTAGCTGTTTAGACTTTTGTTGGCAATTTACATCCGTCTAGGCAAAATCTTATTACTTAGCCAATTTCTAGGTGACTTACACCCATTTAAGGGATTTTGCCATTTGACGTCGTCAGTAATTTACATCTGTCTAGGTGGAATCTTATTACTTAGCTAATTTCTAGGTGACTTATACCCATTTTAGGGATCTTGTCATTTGGCGTCATCAGTAATTTATATCCGTCTAAGCGGAATCTTATTACTTAGCAAATTTCTATGTGACTTACACCCATGTAAGGGATCTTGTCATTTGGTGTTGTAAGTAATTTACATCCATTTAGGAGGAATCTTATTACTTAGCCAATTTCTAGGTGACTTACACCCATTTAAGGGATTTTGTCATTTGGCATCGTCAGTAATTTACATCTGTCTAGACAGAATCTTATTACTTAACCAGTTTTTTGTTCTTAGGCTCCTAGATTTTCATGCATCACGTTGGAACATTGGCTGAATTGTTCTTTTATTGCTTTATTTCAAACATGAATACAATCGTCCATTACATTTATTGATAATACCTCTTCAAATGCTCGATATCCTATGGTCGTGGCAGTCTCCTCCCATCCAACGTTTTTAGGTGATAACTGCCTTGCTTGGAATAATAGGTGACTTTATAGGGTCCTTCCCAAGTGAGGTCAAGCTTTCCCTGGGTCAAGTCCTTAATATCAGGTGTGACTTTTCGCAGGATGAGGTCTACTATGTTAAGTCATCTGAGTTTCAGTCTCTTACTGTAGTACTCGGCTATCTTCTGCTGGTACTTTGTCATCTTATAGGATGCTCCATCTTATAGGATGCTCCGTCTCTAGATTCATCCAAGCAATCTAGGTTGACTCTTAGTTGATCGTCATTGCTGCCTTCATGGAAGACTTCTCGTCTCATGCTGGTGATTCCCACTTCGACTAGGATTACTGCCTCGGTGCTATAGGTGAGCCTGAAGGGGGTCTTTCCTATCAAGGTTTTTGCTGTAGTCTTGTAAGCCCATAGGATGTTGGCCAATTCCTTCAATCACAAGCCCTTTGCCTCATCTAACTGAGCTTTAATGATCTTAAGCAGTGTCCAGTTCATCACTTCCGTCTGATCGTTAGCTTGGGGGTGAGCTGGGGACGAGAATCGGTCCTTGATCCCTAGCCATAAGCAGAAGTCCCTAAAGCCTTGACTACCAAACTACCGCCTGTTGTCTGATATGATCGTCCGTGGTATCCTGAATCAACGAACTATATTCTTCCACACAAAATTCTAGATCTTTGACACTGTTATGGTTGATAGTGCTTATGCTTCAACCCATTTTGTGAAATAGTTAATAGCAATCAGGAAAAACTTTACCTGTTTCTTACCTTCGGGTAATGGGCTGACGATGTTAAGCCCCCACTGGGCGAATGGCCATGGGGAGGCTATCGGCGTCAGTTTCTTTTCTAGGATGCATTGGACATTCCTAAACCTTTGGCATTTGTCGCACTTCTTGACGAACTCCCTTGTATCCTTCTGCAAAGTAGGCTAGAAGTAACCCATTCTGATAATCTTGCTTTCAAGGGATTTGGGGCCTAAATGGTCTCTGCAAATTCTTTCATGGATCTCCTCTAGAATATATTTGGCTTCCTTCTCGTTGACGCACTTTAGGTGAGGCATGAAGAAGCCTTTTTTGTATAGGGTGTTGTTCAGGATCGTGAACCTGACTGCCCTTTTCCAGACCTTCCTGGCCTCCTCGGCGTCCTGTGGAAGCTGTTCATCTTGAAAGAAAGACAGGATTAGGGTCATCCAGCTACTTTAGCTCTGGATTATGAAGGTGAGGACCTTTTCGATGCTAGGACGTTTCTAGACTTCCATTTTTAAGTTTGTATTCGTTGGTTCCGCTTCTGACGATGCCTACTTTTCCAGCTCATTTGCCCCTATATTTAGGCTTCTAGGGACTTGTGTGAACTCCACCCAATCAAATTCCTGTGTTAAAAGTTTCATCAGCCTCAGGTATTTTTGCATTCTTTCCTCCTTTGCTTCATACTCGCCCTTTATTAGCCCCACAACTAGCTTTGAATTGCTCTGGAGGAGCAAGTTTTTGACTCCTAGTGCCTTCCCAACCTTTAGCCCTGTCAATACTCCTTCGTACTTGGCTTCGTTGTTGGTGGCAGGGAATGTTAGCTGAACTTCGTATTTGAGTGTCTCTCCTTCTAGGGTGGTGATAATAACCCCCATTTCGCCCCTCTTTCGGGCTGATGAACCGTCAGTCTGGATCGTCCATTTTATGCCTCGTTTGGTGCCCCCTTTTCGCCTGGGATTGTGAATTCAGTGATGAAGTTTGCCAGTGCCTGTGCCTTGATAGCTTTCTTAAGGTGGTACTCAATGTTGAATTGGATAGGTTTTATCGCCCATTGGATATTCCTTCCTGCAGCCTCAGGATTGTTCATAGACTTCTTTATTGGTTGGTCTGTCATCACCAAGATAGGGTTTGCTTGGAAGTAGGGGCACAGTTTGCATGAAACTACAATCAAGGCGAATGCAATCTTCTCGATCCGCAGGTATTTAGCTTCTGCACCTTGGAAGGCTTGATTGATGCAGTAAACTGGGAGCTGTGTTTTGTGCTTTTCCCAAATCAAGGTTGTGCTCACAACTGTAGCTGACACTACTAAGTATAAATACAGATTTTCTCCCTCCTTGGACGAGCTCAAGAGGGGAGGATTGCTTAGGTAGTGTTTGAGCTCTTGGAAAGCTTTCTCACATTCGTCCATCCAAGCGAAGGCCAGCTCCAGCATCTTGAAGAAGGGAAGGCATTTGTTCTTTGCTTTAGAGATGAACCTGTCGAGCATTGCTATCTTTCTTGTGAGTTTCTAGACTTCCTTTACGGTCTTGGGCGATGTCATCTATAGTATAGCTCGTACCTTATCTGGGTTTGCTTCTATACCTTTTTGGGACATTATGAACACTAAGAACTTCCATGATGCCACCCCAAAGGCGCACTTGCTGGGGTTCAACTTCATTTTATATTGCTTGAGAGTTATGAACATCTTTTGGAGGTCGTCCAGGTGAGCAAACTATTATTTACTCTTGACGAGCATGTCATCCACATACATTTCCATGTTCCTCCCGATCTGTTTATTGAAAATTTTGTTTACTAGCCTTTGGTAGGTTGCTCATGCATTTTTCAGCCTGGAGGGCATCACCTTGTAGTAGTAGAGCCCTTGGCTTGTGATGAAGGCAGTTTTCTCCTAGTTGTTTTTTTTTTTTTTTGTTTTTTTTTTTTTTTGTTTTTTTTTTTTTTTTCCGCTATTTTTATCTAATTGTACGCCTACAATGCATCCATGAAAGTCAGCAGCTTATGTCCTACTGTGGAATCCACCAGTTGATTAATCCTTGGCAGGGGAAGGCTGTCTTTTGGGCAGGCCTTGTTTAGGTCTGTGAAGTTCATGCATATCCTCCATTTCTCATTTGCTTTCTTTACCAGTACGACGTTGGCGAGCTAGTCTGGGTAATAGACCTCACGAATGAAGTCCGCTGCTAGCAGTTTATTCACTTCATCCATGATTGCCTAGTTTTGTTCCGGTGCAAACACTCGTCGTCTTTACTGGACGGGCTTTTTCTCGAGATTCATGTTTAGCTTGTGTTGGATGATTTTAGTGGATATGCTTGGCATCTCCTCGTGGCTTCATGCAAAGATGCCTAGGTTTTCCTTGAGGAATTGGATTAATTTCTCCTTCATTTCCGTACTCATGGTCGTCTCTACTCTTGTAGTCTTTGTTGGTTCTCCGTCTACCAACTCCATTGTTTCCAGGGGTTCCACCTTCTCTTCTTCTTTCTCCTCTATCATCCATGTATGGTTTTCCTTCATAGCTAACACTACTTGATAGCACTTCCTAGCTAGCACTTGGTCTCCTTTTACCTCTCCTGCACCATTTTCTATTGGGAACTTTACCTTCAGGCAGTAGGTGGACGTGGCTACCTTTTAGCGATTGAGCGTAGGCCTCCCAATGATCACGTTGTATGAAGAAGGACAGTCTACCATTAGGAAGTCTAGTTGACGAGTTAGTTGTCGCGGGTAAGACCCCACTGTGACTGTCAACTTTTTTATGCTTTTGGGATACACTCTGTCCCCACTGAAGCTAACGAGAGGTGGCTCAAAGGGATGCAACCTACCTCGATCCAGCTTTAACTGTTTAAAAGCAGAGAGGAAGATGATGTCCGCAGAGCTGCAATTGTCCACGAGAAATCTCTTGGTGTTGAACCCCTCTATCATAAACATTATAACCAAGGGGTCATCATGTGGCTGCTTCACTCCTTTGGCATCTTCTTCCGAGGAAAACATGTCCCTGTCTGTCCATCTCTACTTCAAGGGTGGTATCTTGTGGATACTGTTCACTTGCCTCTATTGTGATTTTTTGAGGGATCTGAACAATCTTCCTGTGGATGGCCTACCTGTGATCGTCTTTATTTCCCCAATCACACATTGTGGATGGTGGGACGTATGGTTGTCGTCCCTTGGTGAGGCTTTGTGCTTGTCTTTGTTATTATCCCTGGATCTTTTGGATTCTCATTTTTTGACATATTTCTACAACTTCCTTTTTCGTATGAGCTCCTCTATCTACACCTACAAGTCTCGGAAATATTTTGTGTAGTGGCTGTGATCCTTGTGGAAACGACAATATTTCTTCTTGTCATGCACATTGGATGATGAGTCTAATGGCCTCGGCCATTTGAGGTAATGCTCATCCTTGATCTGAGCCAAGATTTTGTCAACATGCATAACTAAAGGAGTGAATTTTACCGTTCGAGGGGTTTTATCATCTTTTCTTTTATTCCTGTCAGTATTCTGACGATCTGTCCGCTCCCTTTTTTGTTCTCTTCGATCGTCTTCCTTTCTTTCCCTTTCCTAGGACTTCTCTACATCTTCTATTGTTGCTAGGGCAGCTTCGACGTTCATGTCTTTTGCACCTTCAAGAGCATCTCTGCCATTGTCTTTGGGGGATTCTTCGCGAGTGAGACCACGAACTCCTTGGACTTCAAACAAGCTTTAAAGGTTGTCAGCTGTACCTTGTTATCAGCTTTGTCAACCTCTGACAGGCCACAAACGCGTTGACCCCTTGTGATAATTTAGATTAATTAATTAGCCTAGTTTTTAATTAATCAAATTAACATGCAATACAACGTGGCAGCACAAACAAATCACCGAAACTAAGTTATGCAGCGGAAAATAAATAACACGGTGATTTGTTCACGAATGGGGAAAACCCTAAGGCAAAAACCCCACCGGGTGATTTAAGGTCACCACTCCCGAAACTCCACTATTATTACAACAAGCAGTTACAAGTAAGGAATCTCAGTACCTCACCAACCTACAGTTGAACTCTTACCCCAATACCCAATTGGACTTGTTCTGTAGTGACAATTTCTCCTTTTCAATGCACGGCTCCCAGTACGTGACTAACCAATGTGATGCGCGGATCCCAGTACGCGGCTTACTCCTTTTGCACGAATCCAAGTACGTGACTCACTCACCAACTTGAGGAAGAAAGAATGTTGGCTGCAAAGTTCTTCAAATCATCAGAGATGAACTAGGGCACGAACTTTGTCTCACAAATCACAATTTGCATGAATAGAGAAGAAGCAACTTGTGTCTTGTGATTTCTGCTTGTTGCTATTTGTGACGGCCCTTAAAATAATCCTTTTATATGTCTAGGGTTAGGAGAAAAGAAGTCCCAAAGACACACACACGGATTGGACTTGAAACAGACTTGGAATTCTGTTTTTTTAATTCTCGACAGATAGAGGTGTCGAGAGGTGTCGAGACAGCTGTCGAGGCTCGGGCAAAACAGCTTCTTTAAATCTCGATAGATGTATCTGTCGAGGTAGGTGTCGAGATTTAAAAACCAGCACTTCCTTGCTTGTATCTTGGACAGACTTTGACGGCTTCAACACTTAATCTTGAACCACTGTTTCTTGAAGTGTTTAACCCATCCTAGTTCTACCCAATTACAAGTAAAGTGCGTTTTGTCTAAGGATAAGCCAATTACATAAAATAGCGACATATGTTCACAAGCTTGAACAACTACATATGTCCTAACAACCTCCAAAGTTTCTCAAGTGAAGCGCTTCACATACAACTTTAGGGTCTCCTTTTCTCCTTACCTGATTGTAAGTAAGTGGTCTGCTGGCCTTCTCGGGCATTGTCCCTCGGCGAAGTGGCGTAAGAAGGAATTGCCCAACTGCTCAAAGCTATCGATGGACAATGTTGGTAACTTCGTAAACCACTCCCTCATAGCTCCTTTGAGGGTGGTGGGGAAAGAATGACACAGTATTTCATTAGGAGGCTATTGAAGATCTAGAGTTGTCTTGAAAGTGTTGAGATGATCCACAGGGTCTTTTAATCTGTTGAACAGCTCGAGCTGAGGTAGGTGAAATTTTGACGAAACTGGGCATTCTAGGATCGTCTTCGTGAAGGGTGAATTCGTCGTCCTAGTCATTCTATCCAGGCTCCTGGTCCGTTTTTCCCTTAATGGCACTCCTTAGCTCGTCTATCTCCTTTCTCATTTCCCGGAGAAGGTTCGAGCTTGGTCCTTCTGGGGTGGCGGGTCCCCGATGGTCATTTCTTCTTTAACTATCTCCATCATCCTCCTGGTAGGTCTCAGATCGGTTCTCTTCTTGCTACAGTCGCAACCTCATTTCCTGGTTATGTTTGGTAAGCTCTTCCACACTAGCTGTAAGTGTCAGGGTTTGCAGAGCTAATGCAGCAGAATTTGGATTGGACTTCATTTAGACTTGTGAGTTAAATAGAACTACGCTCTCGAACTTAAGTGCAAAAATGTTGTCCCCATAGACGGCACCAAACTGATGATGCAAAAATCGTCAATTGTGTAGGTTTGTCTAGATGAAGCAAAAACCTCATCGCTGTACCTGCAAGTGGGGTGAAAAGCTTTCCTCAGGTGGTCATCAGTGTAGTGCCTGTCACAGAGTCTCCGATAATAAAGTCAGCGTATAGAAACTTTTTAGGAAGTAAGAAAATTTAGAATATTAGAGTTACGTGCACTAGTATATTTTGGATGTGTGTATATGTACCTTCTCTGGTTCTAATGAGCGTGTATATATATAGCTTCATAGTTTCTAGCCGTTGGGGCCTTAATTGTGGCTTTAGTACTCTCTTTGCAACACTTCTAGGCTTATTAATGTGGGTTTTGATGAGTTTCCAACTGTCTGACAGCTAATTGGTAACTGTCTGAGGCATTGAAATCTCTTATTAATGACTTACGTTCCTTTTTCCATATCGTGGCTTGGTGGACGAAGATGTTTGATAAGGTCATTTAGACAAGAGAGTTCGTTAGTCCCATCAGTTGTAAAAAAAGTTAATTGTTTTTCTCTTTTTTCATAAAAAATTCTAAAAATATTTTTCAAACTAATGCCCTTAGGACATCCATTAACATTTTTTTATATTGACATTATTATGGTTTCTTATTTTATAATCATAATTTGTTAGAGCATTCATAGCAGGTGTGTTAAATGTGTTAAATGTGTTAAATGCTATAATATGACACATTTGACACACCAAACACCAAAAACAGAGCTTTATCAGATGTTCCAAATCTTAAAAAATATGCCACATGGCTATAGTACTGTCTCAAATATGAGATGGTACGGATAGAAATGGTATAAATTTTAATAGTTTTTTATTCTCTCTCCTCTGTCCTTTCTCTTCACTTTTTCTTTTCTCTTCTCTCTCATCGGTTCCCTCTCTCTTACCTCTGTTCCTCTCACTGATTCTTCTTAATCTCTCTCACCCTCTGAAGCCACCACCGCCGATTTCACCCAGCCGCTGTCAATATCGTCAGCCGCCGTCAATATCGCTCAGCCACGCTCGATCTCGCCGATCTCACTCACGGTCTCACCTTCTCCAATCATGGCTAATCTCACCCCGAGGCCGTTGTTGATCTCACCCTCTTCCCTCTCCTCTCTGTCCGGCTTTCACTCTGCCTCTCTTTGGTTGTGGGTTTTTTTTTTTCCTTTTTTTTTTTGCTGCAATTTGGGTTGATCTGATATTGGTGAGTAATTGTAGTGGTTGGTTTGCAGTAGAGGTGGGTTGTAGTGGTGATGATGGTGGGTTCTGATATGATGGGTGAGTTGTGGGTGATGGTGGGCTGTGGGGGTGGTATGGGTTTTGTGTTTGTTTTTTAAATTGTAGGCGGCAAGTGGTGGTTCAGTTGATCTAGGTGGTGGTGGGTTATGGGTTATGGGCGGTGATAGTGGCAGTGGTGGTGGTGGGCTGTGGGGGTGATGGCCGGTGGTGGCTGTCAGTCTTTTTGCAGCAGTGGATATTGGTGGCGGGTGGTTGTGCCGTTGATGTTGTTGCTGTTGTTGATGATAATGAGGAGGAGATAATATATTATTTTAATGTGTAGTAAATATTATTTTAATGTATAAAATTGAAGGATAAAAGATCTGATAAATCAGATATTGTAAAATGATGTGGTAAAATAATAAAGTAGGCTTTTGGTATGTCAAAATGATATTTTTTATGAAACACCTTATGATGATGCTCTTAGGATTGTAAATTGTGCTTTAGAGTAATGTTATTTTATATGGTTGGTCAAACCCAACAACCAATGGGGGCACCTTTTCCGTCATTTTTGTGTAGTATACCCCAAATGCCTATCACAGATATTTTATCTTGCATTAATCGCAATATATTACTTCAGCAGGTATGTACTTTGATGAAAGAGTTATAAAATTTTCTTATATTATATTCGTAGTAGACTAATTGAATTTTTTAATTACTCATTGCTGATGTCGCGGAATGGCTCTTTGGCTTTTCACGGCTATACAATCACATTCGGAAAAATATATATTTGACATAGAACCAAGACTTTCATTTACAAATACGCAATAATTTCAGTCTTTCTCGTATATTTGGTGCACGGAGTTAATAAACTACATAAATAAATTTTCATTTTCCAAATGATTGACGTCATATTAGTAGTGACCTCTCTCTCTCTCTCTCTCTCTCTCTCTCTCTCTCTATATATATATATATATATATAAAACTGAAACCTTTGAAACTTTCACAATTTTTCACGTCAGCACAATATTTAAATAAAATTATAAAATTTTATAAAAAATGATTATTTTTAAAATTATTTTTTTAGAACAAACTTAATAAGGAATAAAACTCTATTTGTCTAACAAGTTTAACTTAAACTCAAATTTAAATATTGGTAATTTATCTCTAAATTTGCAAGATTTCATTTAAGAATTAATTTATTTTCTTAAAATTTACAAATTGATTTCTTTTTAAAGGAGAAAACACCTAATTGTAAACACTCAATAGTTCTCAAACTATTTGTAGCCGCGTCCTTTCTTTTTGAAACCCTATTTTATTTTGTTTTTTCTTTCAAGGAGATTGCCTCTATGTCATAATAGCACCATAGGAGCCTACAGAGAACATCTCATGAGCAGACACATTACCAAAGATGCTAAGAAGCCTTAGATGGTTACAACAGGTTTGGGTGAATGTAGTTCTCTTCACGAAAGTGATAAGCTAATATAACAAACAGGTTTGCAGCAAACTCTCCTTTTTTTTTTTTTAATTTTTTTTATTTAGACTCGTTAAAATTTAAAACTTATTGCTTCATGTGTTCATGTACTTTTTTCTTTTTCTTATATTTCTCTTTTGGATGGTCATATTTTTTTTTTAATTGTTTCAATAACTTATTTTTTAATTATATATCTTTTTTGACGTTTAGGAAGTTTTAACATCTGAAATTATGTTAATTTTTGCAGTATTTGAACATGTTTAGCAGATTTCAATAATTATACCATGCATTATTTATCTGAAGATAATCAATTTTTCTTTTATATTTCTCTATTTTGTAATCATATACATTTTGTTTTGTTTCAAAAATTTATAGAAAGTAAATCTTATGATTTTTTAATATTTTTTGGTCTTTCATAAGTTTTAACATTTGAATTATTCTTTTGATGGCAACACATCTTTTTCTTATATTTTTCTATTGTATAATCTCTCTCTCTCTCTCTCTCTCTCTCTCTCTCTCTCTCTCACACACACACACACACACACACACACACACACATATATATGTGCGGGCGTTGGCCTCGCCGGGACCACCCGTCCACGAAAGTCCCATGCTACATTGCCACGTGTCCGCAAAGCTCGGTTTGGACTCATTGGCACGCTCTGCGCAACCTTCTATACTCAATCGTATCCGGCGACCCATTAAGAAGCTCGCCATGCCAAGCAACGGACCCAAGTGAGAGGCAAGTTCCCATGCCACTATTTCCACCACCCACTCACCACCTAACGTCCACTCCGGAGCAACGGTATTGGACCTTTTTCTCCATTTCCTATGGAACACTTCAGCCTAGCAACAGACCTCACGGTGGACTTAGTTCCCAGGCCACTACCATTTCCCCGACTCACATTAAAGGCATCCACTTAAGAGACAGGACATTGGACCTTCCCCTCCACTAACCAAGAGAACTGTTATGCAGCCACGCCTGCTTGTTCTATAAATAGGCAAGAAATATACAAAGGAAAGGGGTTGGCTACTAGGAGGGGGAAGGGAGAGAGGTGATTGTAAACAGAGATTCCTTAAGGCAGAAAAATGGGAGAGGTGTTAAATGGAGAGAGGCGTTTGGGGGAGTTCGGGAATTGGGCTTGCTAAGTACAGGACTGCCTATTGTAGGAAACGCAAAGGCCCACCATACAAGTAAATTGTGAGCCCAATACACGTCAGGCCTAACCAGCGTATTTGGGCGCGCACAATTGGCGCCGTCTGTGGGGATCTCCTACCAAGCTGCGGTTCTGTTTAGGGACGTAAGGGAGAATGTTTGGAAGTAGACAGGGAAGTCATGTGGAGAGTGGTTCTGGGGGGTCCTCGCGAGGGTCCACATGGCGAGAAAGGAGGCAGAAGAGGCTGGAGGACAGAAGGAACGAGGAGGCACTAGAGTCTGGGCCCGAAAATGAATCATATCAAACTCGCCGGACAGCGCCTGATGCCTCAGGGCGTAACCGACATGACTGGAGAGACCAGGAGTTGGAGCGCCTGCGTAGGACAGTGAGGGATTTGGAGTTGCAGGCATGGGGAAGACGTAGGAGAAGAGATCAAGAGAACCGAGGAGAAAGGTCGGTCAGTGTAGGAAACCGACATGCGGTGGGATCCCATCTGTCCGGGTCTTACCGGCGCCGAGAGCATTCGGAGGAGCACGCGGACCATGGGTCGGCTACATCCGAATAGGAGCAACCACGAAACGCAGCCATGGACGCAATGGGCCGGGCATTACGCCAAGCCGCCCGGTCCCCATTCATGAGGGACATCGAGGAGGCACCAATGCCGAGCAGATACACCAGGCCTTAGTTTAACTCCTACACTGGAAAGACAGACCCAGTCGAGCATGTAAGTCATTATATTCAAATGATGTCACTGCACGCTCAGAATGACGCATTGATGTGTAAGGTTTTCCCCTCAAGTCTCGGCCCCACTGCTTTGAGGTGGTTTAACGGATTAAAGAAAGGGTCGATTTGCAGTTTCTCGGAGCTGATTCAGGAGTTCGGGGTAAGATTCATGACATGTAGCCGGGTTCTGCAGCCCGTGGACGCGTTACTATCAATGAAAATGGGGGCCGGGGAAACCCTTCGCAACTATGCCAACTGATATTGGGAATTATACAATGAGATCGGTGGAGGCAACGAAAAGATCGCAGCAAGCACATTTCGGATGGGGCTATTGGAAAAGTCCGGGCTGAGGGAATCCCTGACCCTCAGACCTCCCTAGGATATGAGGCAACTAATGAGACGCATAGAAGAATACAAGCGATTGGAAGATGATCGACTGCAGGCCAAGGGGAGGGCCCCAGTCATCAGTTATCCTCGGAGTTCTGGTTTCATCCCCAGACACAGGAGGGAGTCAAAAATTCAAGAGCTAGGTCGTGATGTCGTGGGGGTCAGCGTGGTGTTTAAAGAGCCTGTGCACAAGATTGATGACAAGATAAAGAATGAGCCGTACTTTAAGAGGCCAACCAAAATGGTGGGTGACCCATTGGGGAGGAACCAAAACTTGTATTGCACATACCACAGAGATAAAGGGCACACCACAGAGCAGTATAGAGTGTTGAAAGATCACTTGGAGCAGTTGGTGAAGGCAGTCCATCTGAAGGAATTTCTTGTGGAAAACGGGGATCAACAAACAAGACAAGCAAACCGGGTGTGCAGAGACACCCTCCCACCCCCTCTGGGAGTGATAGAAGTCATCCACACCGGACCGAGGTGCCTCACTTCGCCGAGCACGGGAGAGATACTGTCAGTAGTATCAACAGACGGTTACGTTGGCAAGCAACCCCCGAGGAAGAAATCAAGGCATACTCAATAACCCATAACATTCGACAACTGTGACTTGGAAGGAACTGCCCAGCCACACCACGACGCTTTATTGGTCACAGCCCGTATAAGGGGCTTCCAAGTAAAAAGGATTATGATAGACAACGGGAGTGGAGCGGACGTAATGTACCCGGACTTGTACAGGGGACTTGGCCTAAACAAAGGGGACTTGTCCACATACGACACGCCACTGATGGGGTTCGATGGGCACTTGGTGAGGCCGGAGGGACAAGTTTCACTCCCGGTCAGCATGGGAGATAAGGAGGTAGTCGTGGCATTCATAGTGGTCGCATCTTACTTGCCATACATAGCAATTCTCGGGAGACCGTGGATACATGACATGGGGGCCATACCGTCCACCTTGCACATTAAATTCAAATTTCAGATTGAGCACGGGGTCGCAGTGATATGTGGTGACCAGCAGATGGCCAGACAGTGTTTGGTAGCCATAGCCCACAAACAAGTTGAGCAAAAGGCTACAAACGTGGGAAGTGTATTATAGCAATCACAGCAACCTCGGTTGGAGGGGAAGGCTTCTACCGAGGGGCTGGTAAGAGTAAAGATCCTGCCGGAAAGCGATAGGAGTTTTCAAATAGGGGAAAGCCTTGATGGCCGGGAAAGGGCAGAGCTACTGCTTTTCCTCGTACAAAACTTGGATGTATTCGCTTGGAGTCTATACGAGGTGCCCGGGGTAGACCCGGAATTCATAATTCACAAGTTGAATGTGGACCCTTTATGCCCCCCAAAAAAGCAGAGGCCGAGAAGGTCTACGAAGGAACATGTGGATGCCGTCAGACAGGAGGTTGGAAAGTTGAAAGAAGCGGGGGCTATGAAGGAAGTATTCTTTCCAGAATGGCTTCCAAACACGGTGGTCGTAAAAAAGAAGAACATCAAATGGAGGGTATGCGTTGACTTCACCGACTTGAACCGGGCATGCTCGAAAGATCCATTCCCGATGCTGAAGATTGACCAGTTAGTAGACGCTACATGCGGGCACCCGAGGATGAGTTTCCTGGATGCGTTCCAAGGTTACCACCAGATCACTCTCGCCACTAAGGACCAGGAGAAGACGACATTCATAGCACTCGACGCTAACTATCACTATACAGTAATGCCATTTGGATTAAAGAACGCGGGAGCTACCTATCAACGAATGATGACGAGGATATTTAGGGATAAGATAGGGCGCACGGTTGAGGTGTACATTGACGACATGGTGGTAAAAAGTAGGCAGGAGGGGCTGCACATCGGCGACCTTAAGGAGGTGTTCGGAATACTCCGGTGATACAGGCTGTGCCTCAACGCCGACAAGTGCGCCTTCGGGGTAGCATCTGGCAAGTTCTTAGGCTACCTAATTACAAAAAGGGGAATCGAAGTCAACCCTAACCAGATCGAGGCTGTGAGAAGCCTCAGAGCGCCGAGCAACCCCAAGGAGATTTAGAAGTTAACCGGCATGCTAGTCGCTCTCAACCGATTTATTTCCAAGTTCGCTGATCGGTGTGACCGTTTTACCGGCTTTTAAAGAGGTGGAAGGGTTTTCAATGGGATGAGGAGTGTGATAGAGCCTTCCAAAACCTTAAGGAATACCTTGGGCAGGCACCGACATTGACAGCCCTGGAGATAGGGGAAGACTTGTATATGTACCTCTCAGTATCTGAATATACGGCCAGCTCCGTGCTACTCAGGGACAATGGTGTCCAGCTCCCGGTTTATTACATCAGCAAGACATTGGTCGACGCCGAGACCAGATACCTACCGTTGGAGAAGCTAGTGTTGGCACTTGTGCATTCCACCAGAAAACTGCCTCACTATTTTCAGGCCCACACCATCCACATCCTTATGGAATACCCACTTCAGTCGTTACTCAGAAGGTTAGACTTCACAGGGAGGATAGCTAAATGGGGAGCTCGGTTAGGTTCTTTCGACATCAGATACAGGCCGAGGACTTTGATCAAAGGGCAAGTGCTTGCAGACTTTATTACCGAGTTTACGCCGAAACTTATGGATATGGTTTGCCTCACGAAATCCCAGCCGTGGAAAGTATTTGTGGATGGCGCATCCAACGCAGTGGGAGCAGGGGCCGGAATTGTGATCGTCACACTAGAAGGACTAAAACTGGGGCACTCACTTAGGCTCGGCTTTAGAGCTTCCAACAACGAGGCCGAGTATGAGGCCCTGCTCGTCGGACTTCGGGTCGTCAAGGATCTGGGGGATAAAGAGGTGGAAGTCTTCTCAGATTCCCTCCTAGTAGTTAACCAGGTGCTAGGGAATTTCGAAGCCAAAGATGCTCAGATGGTTGAATATCTACGGTTGGTGAAGCAAACCCTAGATGATTTCTCAAGAGTAAAGGTCGAGCGCGTAGCTCGGGGACAGAATCGGCATGCCGATTCTTTGGTGACACTGGCATCATCGTTAACCGACATGGTACCTCGGCTGATCAGGGTGGAGTTAGTTGCCGAGCCAAGTATAGTTCCCAAGTTACCGGTTGCCCAGTCGACAATCGCCGAGAGGTGCTGGATGGACCCCATCATCAACTTCCTCGCGGAAGAACGTTTTTTGGACAACGTAGAGGAGGCAGCAAAAATACGGCGCAATGTTACCCGGTATTGGTTGTCTCCCTACCAAAAGCTATATCGGAGGTCTTTCGAAGGGACGTACCTGCAGTGCCTTCGTCCTAGGCCTGAGGGCTGAACTGCACGAGGGTGTGTGCGGAAGCCATATGGGAGGACGATCATTGGCCCACCGTGCAATGACTCAAGGGTTTTGGTGGCTGCAAATGAGGAAGGATGCAACCGAGTATTCCCGGAAGTGAAAGCAGTGTCAGATACACGCGCCAATGATTTACAAGCCTATCGGGAACCTGAACCCGGTCAACGGCCCTTGGCCTTTTACTCGCTGGGGGCTGGACATTGTTGGCCCATTTCCCCGGGCCACGGGCAACCGGAGATTTGTACTGGTAGCAGTAGACTACTTCACTAAGTGGGCAGAGGCGGAGGCACTGGTGAACATCCGAGATGTCGACATCAAGAAGTTCGTTTGGAAAAACATCGTGATGAGGTTTGGTGTTCTGGAGTATCTTGTGTTAGACAACAGCCTGCAGTTTGACAGCAAGGCCTTCCGGGAGTTCTGTCACAACCTCGAAATCCGAAACCGATACTCCACCCCAGCATACCTACAGAGCAATGGGCAAGCAGAAGCAACCAACAAGGCCATCGTGAGCAGATTGAAGAAAAGGTTGGAAGGCGCCAAAGGCAGGTGGGCTGAGGAGTTGCCAAGCGTCCTGTGGGCATACCGAACAACGCCGAGGAGATCCACGGGAGAAACACCGTTCTCTCTGACCTACGGGGTGGAGGCCATCATCCCCGCTGAAGTGAACTTGTGTAGTGCCCGGATCAATGGATTTAGGCCAGATGAGAATGAGAACCTAATGGCAAAGGAGTTGGACTTGCTGGAAGAACATCGAAGAGCAGCCACTATCCAACTAGCGGAATATCAGTAGAAACTTGCTCAAAGGTACAATAGAATGGTGAGGAAAAGGGAGTTCGTAGCCGGGGATCTGGTACTTCACAAGGTCGTGGGGAATACCCGCTACAGTAACGCTGGGAAGCTAGCTTCGTCCTGGGAAGGGCCCTACCGAGTAACGGCGATTGCTGGAGTAGGGGCGTACTACTTGGAAGATCTGGAGGAAAAGCCGCTTAAAAGGCCGTGGAACGTTTGTAATTTAAAGAAGTTTTATTGTTAACAGATTATCTTCCAAGGATGTAAGCTTGCTATAACCCTGCAATACCACACGCCCAACACGAAGGACTTTATTCTTGCGACTCCAGTAATCTCAAGTTATTTTATTATAACCATGCTCAGGTCGAAGCATTAAAACCCACCTTCCGTCGGGATAGACACCTTCCTCAGTTCGATTCCTATCATCGAGCAGGTGGAAACCTTGAATCTTAAATCTTCTAAGGACAGACACCTTCCTCGGTTCGATCCCTATCACCGAGCAGGTAGAAACCTAGAAACTAAAATCTTCTAAGGACAGACGCCTTCCTCGGTTCGATCCCTATCACCGAGCAGGTGGAAACCTAGAAACTAAAATCTTCTAAAGACAGACGCCTTCCTTGGTTCGATCGATCCCTATCACCGAGTAGGTGGAAACCTAGAAAACTAAAATCTTCTAAGGACAGACACCTTCCTCAGTTCGATCCCTATCACCGAGCAGGTAGAAACCTAGAAACTTAAATCTTACAAGGACAGACACCTTCCTCGGTTCGATTCCTATCACTAAGCAGGTGGAAACCTTGAATCTTAAACCCTTCGAAGGATAGACACCTTCCTCGGTTCGATCCCTATCACCGAGCAGGTGGAAACCTCTAGAGCTAAAAACTCTACGACAAAAACCTTAAAGTCTGAGCCTAGCTTGATCCACGGATCCCAACGACTAGATACTGGCACCCTACCACCATGGGTAAGAAAGCATCCGTAACAAGCACATAAGACTTAGATCATGCAAATAGCTAGGAGGTTCCGAGCAAACAAAAATTGTTCATGCAAAGAGCGGAACACGCACAGTTACATTTCAAAACACAAAAATTGTTCGGACACCACATCCTCGCGCCATAGGCTCCTTAGGTAAAATATAGTCACATAAAAAGAGATAAAACAAAACAAAGTTAAATAAAAATAGACTGATCACACAGCAGGGTCGGCGAGGCTTGGAGAAGAGGCGGGGCTCCTGGATGGATCCCTGGGCAACGGGATAGTCACATCCTCGGTCCGATTATCGCTCGTGACCTCCAGGTCTACCGCCTCCACGTGAACATCGATCTCCCGTACAAGGTCGATCATGCTTAGAGTTTCTTCTCCCGCGCTCTCAGCTTGTCCTTGAACGGGAGGCGAGGTGGTCGGGAAGGGGATCTGAGCTGGGCTCTATAACGGAGAATCCTCGGCCAGTCCCACGGCTTTGAGAGTTGCAAGCCATCCCTCTCTGAACCTGTGACATCACGCTTGGTAGATAATCAGCTCTGTGGAGTTCTTGGCGTTCGAGAAGCCTTGTCATACCACTCGCTCTCACAAGCTTCAAGGGACCTTTTCAGGTCACCAATTTGAGTGGCCTGGGCTAGAGTCATGCTGTCCGCCGTTGCCAATTTGAGCTCCGTTTCGCCCAGCTTCTTTTCCAGGACGACCAGCTGATCCTCAGCAGAACGGCGGGCTCTCTCGGCGTTGACCGCTTTTCTCTCAGACGCCACGGCAGCCTGCTCTTTCTCCCGGGCAGTTATTTCGGCGACGGCCTTCAGCGCCCTCTCCCGATCAGTGGCCTCGGCTGTTTCCTTCAGCCTCCCGTCCATAACACATGTCAGCTGCGCGGCCTGCAACCAATACAATGATGAGTTTGTAAACCATGGATGAAAGTCACCCGATATTGACATGCGCACTAAAGGGAACGAAGACTTACCGCGATCGTATGCCATTGAACTCGCCGAGCGAGTGTCTCATCATCGCCGCTTGAATAGTACTGTGCATCCTCGGGAAGCATTAGGCCTCGCACCAGGCTCTGGGCCACCCACCCCCCTTCACCCTTATCCCACAACCGAAGGCTGGTAGTTTCTGATAGTGGCTTGTCACCTAAGTAAAGAGTGTGCTGCCAGCCCACCTCGGGCCGAGAAGAGGACGCCACGTCCAACCTGACTTGAAGATTAGGGGAAGTGACGACCGACGCTCCCGGATCTGTATCCCGCCCTTTTGACGAGGCAGAGTCTTTGGCAGGGCATCATCGGGAATAGGAATGTTCTTTTCGATGGGCCATTTCCTTTTCTTGGTCTCAACCGTGGGAGGGGCCCGGCTCGTGAATGACCCGAGCGTCCGGCAAAAACCATTTCGAATCTGTAAACGAATAAGAGTTCATCAGTTAGACGGGGTAGGGATCACAAAAAAAAAAAAAAAAAGAGAAGGGAAAAAGGGATGACTATTCTCGGTACCGACCAACTTCACGGGGCGAAAGCGGGCAAAGCAACTCGCTGTCCAGCCAGTTGCCGCGTACCCGTACAAACTCTCCGGCCGAGTTTTTGTTGGAGTCAGGGAGACAAGAGATAAGACGGACCCTCATATCTCGAGTCTTTAGTTAATACCCACTATCAAAGTTACCGCACAACTTGTACATAAAATTTATGTCATGGTGGTTCAATTGACGGCCGAACAACTGATTTAATTGGCTGATGCAGCTAACTACTCTATAAAAGTTAGGGGGAAATTGGTCGGGGCAAAGGCCATAAAAACCTAAGGTACTTATGATAAGGGGATCTACGACGAACCTAACCCCACCCTCAAGTATAGACATTAACGAAAAAAACCCGGTACGCGAGTCGACAGCCCTCTCAAATGCGATATCGTCCACATTGCAATACGCAACGTCGACGTCGCCTGGGACACCAAAGGTCTCTCTAAAACTACCTAAAGCTGTTCTAGAGGCAAGAAGGTGAGAATACCCCATTCCTAAAGGGCGACACAGGTAAAAATTGGAAAAGGAAGGAGGCGAAGAAGACTTACTTTGGGGCTCTAGAGTGAAAGGCAGGGAGGATGCTTTGACGCAGAGGGATGCTCGGCAGAGAGAGATTTCAGAGATAGGAGGACGCAAAAAAGTAAAGCGAGACCAGATGGAAGCTATATATATATATACAAAAATCCAAGCATTAAATGAAGCAAAGGGTGAGAAGAAGCCCGCCCAACCACCTTTTCTTTTTGGAAAGCTCCCTACATGCGTGGGTGCAGTTTACGAACCGTCAAATGGTTCGCTAACCATTAGATGGTTCGCCAACCGTCAAACATATCCCCCAATAACGAAGCCTTTATGGCAGATGTGACAGCCTGGCATGGCATTAACCCTAAAGGAAACCTTGATAGTTATCCCGACCTCACGTGTACAGGGCCCGGTAATGTTCGAAAATCACCATGCACCTGAGGTCCTTGATTCATTACCGAGTTCCAAACATGAATCAAGGGGGGAAGGGGGGCTAATGTGCGGGTGTGGGCCTCGCCGGGACCACCCGTCCACGAAAGCCCCATGCTACATTGCCACGTGTTCGCAGAGCTCGGTCCAGACTCATTGGCCCACTCTGCGCAACCTTCTGTACTCAATCATATCTGGCGACCCATCAAGAAGCTCGCCATGCTGAGCAACGGACCCAAGTGCGAGGCAAGTTCCCATGCCACTATTTCTACCCACTCACCACCCAACGCCCACTTCGAAGCAACGGTATTGGACCTCTTTCTCCATTGCCTAGGGAGCACCCCCGCCGGGCAACGATATTGGACCTCCTTCTTCATTGCCTAGGAGCACCCCCGCCGAGCAACGGTATTGGACCTCTTTCTCCATTTCCTAGGGAACACTTCAGCCTAGCAACAGACCTCACGGTGGACTTAGTTCCCAGGCCATTACCATTTCCTCGACTCACATTAAAGGCATCCACTTAAGAGACAAGACATTGGACCTTCCCCTCCACTAACCAAGAGAACTGTTATGCAGCCACGCCAGCTTGTTCTATAAATAGGCAAGAAATATACAAAGGAAAGGGGTTGGCTACTGGGAGGGGGGAAGGGAGAGAGGTGATTGTAAACAGAGATTCCTTAAGGCAAAAAAATGGGAGAGGTGTTAAATGGAGAGAGGCGTTTGGGGAAGTTTGGGAATTGGGCTTGCTAAGTACAAGACTGCCCATTGTAGGAAACGCAAAGGCCCACCATACAAGTAAATTGTGATCCCAATACACGTCAGGCCCAACTAGCGTATTTGGGTGTGCACAATATATATTCTATAATTTGTAGGCTCTGAATCTTTTTATTCCTTTCAATGGTTATAGTCATGGATTATTCTTTTGAATATAACCCATTTTTCTCTTATATTGGCTTCTTTATCAAATTGTAACACTAATTGAAGTCATACAAGAACAAATCATGCAATGGTATAATTTCTTAATCAATTTAAGATTTTATTAAATTATTTTAGTCTACTTTATAAATAGGTAGATTCCTGTGCATTGCACGGATTAGCGATTAGTTTATATAAAACTCTTTACGAAAGTCTTTGTTAGTAAAGTAATTTGGTAACCTTAAAAAGGTCACCCATTAATTAGATGACAAATTATTAGGTAAGGACATTATCTTAAACTCTATGGGCGAAGACTGAAGGATTAAGGTGTAATAAAAATAATGGTTAATTATAAAAATATATATTCTAAATTATATAATATTTGTACCTACATTATGAAAATTATAATTATCACCTCAATTGTAACAAACCACATACAAATTGCACCCAATAGAATGACCGTAGTCATTTTAGTTGTGACCATCAAAAAATTGAATTCTCCTTTTTGCTTTTGTAACCGCGCGCGCGCGCGCACACACACACACACACACATATATATATATATAATTGAATATATAAATATTAGGAAAAGACATTGTATTCCTAATGTGGTGAATTTAGGTGAGTTTAAAATATATATTGTAAGGGCACAAATCGCGTTGGAATAAAGTCGTACGTTTGGCACCAACCCAATGAGCCCAAAACAATAAATTTATAGAGAGTGGGCTTCTAATCTAGGTTTATGGACAGTAAATAACACGAAAGGTAAATTAAATCACAGGATCCATGCATACATCTCGTACATGGGTGAAAACTGTATCATCTATTGATGCCAAGGACTATCTTTGGCCTTTTCCTTACAATTTCTCCCTTGTGTGTGTGCCCCCTCCCCCCCCTTTTTCTTCTTCCGTCGCCTTTTATAGACCTCCACCTTTCTCCTCCTCTCTTCCACGTGTAAACCAGAGGCTCTTTTTTAGGTACTTGTCCCATCATCCTTTCCTACCAAAGTCTTTGGCGGTAAGTGCAAGGTTGGACTCCAATGCTCATACATCACTTCTTTATTAATGCGGTCAGAGAGGTAGGTAGGGAGCCTTCAATGCGGTGGTAGCAGCTTTATTCTTGATATTTTTCTGTCACTCCACTTTATCTTCTGTTCTCGTTTTCTTAGTCTTTGTGTCCAAGGCCTTCAGTGTGGATGCCCCTGAGCTGCCAGATCACCTGTCTCGTCCTCGGCAGCATGTTGCAAGGACATGGCCATCCTCGGATATCATGTTTAGTGGTCTTCACCTCATGCATGGCACCTTTCCTTTGTAATGTTTACTTCATAGGCGGGACTTATCATGTCCTCGGACCATCCATACTATTGAGTTGGGCTTTCCACCTCGCGAGAAACTTTGAGCCGGCCTAATACCTATTTTGAGCCCGTTGGCACTACATATATATACACATAAATATTAATTAAAAAATATTTATTTGCCTTTTGATATATTTTTTTTCCTATTTAAAATAAATTTTTCTTGTCTTTTAAGATACAAAATTAGTAATAAATATTTTGTATTCAAGTTCTCTAACACTTTCCAACTGGTAATATGATTAATCCATTTAATCTTAGGATGCAGTTAACCTTAAATAAGATTATAAAATGGAGAGCAGCAACTAAAGTTGTATATAGGAAAAAATAGGGGTTGAGTTTAAAAATCAAGAGGGAGAGTTTTTTTACCTTCCATTTTTTTTTTTTTTGTTGTTTTGTTTTTTAGAAATAATCACTGCCTCTTTCTTGGAAAGGTTTAAAAAACTATTAACTTTGATATAGAGAGAAAGCAAGAGCTTGTTCACCTTTCATGCGTTTGGGAGACTGGAAAATTTACATTCTTAAATTGCTAAAAATTGAGTAAAATACAATAACATAGTGCACAACAATTGAAGAAATGTTAAGTCTTCAAAAATAATTTTTACTGATTAAACTTTAAATTTAACTTTGTTATGCATGGGAAATTTGGAGGTGACAATCTAGTTATATATTTTTATCCTGGGTGTTATGAGTTTGATCCAAAATTTTGAACTCGGTTTATTATTATTATTTTGATATGAACTCGGTTTATTTATGACCTTGAAATGAAAAGAAAACAAGTTCTCCCTCTCTGGTCTCTAGTCTTTCTCGAAAAATCCCAAACCCCTTTCAGATAATGGCAACTTCAACCATAGTGATTAATGGAACAAAAACCAACCTTAGAGCCACCACCATTGTTTTTGTGTACAAGATCGGACATGCAAAGCGACTTCTCATGAGAGCAAAGGTCAAACAAAGACGACCTTAACAACCTACAAAGATCACTTTAGAGGCAATTGGTATTCATAGACATACAAGAGGAGTGTGTGAAGGGAGAAACATAACTGAATTGAGAGTTGCTGCAAACGTACGTTGTGAGAGTTGTAGCAGATCCAATCGTCGCATTGTGCTTGAACTGAGCCCTTAAAGCTGAAGCTGAAGAGCATCTCTGGTTTTCTTCGGTAGTGCTTAGCTCCCTTCTATAACCTCTATTTCCATTTCTCACGTAATTGAAACTCGTGTGCTTCTGATGGATCTAATGTTGGTGAATTGGGCTTGATGAGAAGGTCTTATGCTCGGGCTGGCATCAACAAATGATTAGGAGGTTGTTTGGTTGCTAAGAAAGTAATGAAAGGTTTTGATTGATGAGAAAGTGATGGATTTTTGGTTGTGTATTTGGTTGAATTAAATTTGTGTACTGAGATTGATAGAAATTTGGTTGAATGCATGTATATAGTTGATTTTTTGGAAACTTTTGAGTAGAAATTTTGTTGGTAAAGTGTTTTGGTTTAATCCCGAATCTCATTTGGATTGGCTTTTTTAGTAGTATAAAATTTGTATTGATATAAATTTTGAATTTTGGTTGAATTTATGTATTTTGAATAAATTTCATTTTTTGAAGAGATTTTATTTTTTATTCATTTTATGTGAGAAAAAAAATATTTTAATTAGTTTCATTTTTTAATTTAAAAAATTCAAAAGAAAAAAAAATAATATCGTTCTTGGACACTTAACATCAATTCTCTAATAGAAGTGAACATGATGACAAAATTAAATAAAGTTAAAAGTTAAATGACTGAATTACGGAGAATTTTTTTTTTTGGTTAAATGATGGACAATTATTTGCAGAAATGTACCACATATACTATTATATTCTAATATTATCTTATTAGATATTTTGGATTATATTATTAATTTATTGGTAAAAATTAGTTTGATTTTATATGATCTATTTAACAGGTTTTATTAAAAAAAAAAAAATTGCAACAGGTGTGGGCGTGGGGTAGAATGAGTCAACAATAATCTAACCCCACTGCGTCCTGTTGCCATCCCTAGACTGAATGAGACAAAATTAAATTTATAAAATTGAATTGAATTCTAAATAAAATTAAAGAGAGAAATTTATAATTTAACCTTAATTTTTTATGGTCTCAGTGATTTAACTAGCAATCATATTATGGGTGCAATTTTAGGGTTAGTTATAATTAATTAGGATGAAAATTATTATAAGCTTTTATAATTTGGACTGTGAAGTATAAATAGCTCATAGTTTATGATGAATTTCAACCTTCAACCCTTACAATAATATAAGTATATAACCACAAGTGTTTGATGTACATTACTGGTGTAGGTAACCATATTAACCAAAAAAAAGTTTTTATTTTTTATTTTATTTTGGTATTATATTAATATGACGGAGATGTGAAACTGTCTGGTTTGGGAGCTGATGAACTGAGGGGACATTTCATCTAAGGACTTAGTCAGTAGAATTGACTTCACACTACTTATTACAAATTAAAATAAAATAAGTCGTATAACAAAAAAAAGAAAAGAAAATAAGTTGTATACCAGAGAAGTGAATAACAAATGGAGTGTGTTTATATAAATTCAACCTGGATATATGGTACATATAAAAAGCTAATTTCTCGATTTATGGTATGAGGAGAAACCAACTAATAGCTAACCTAGTTAAGATTAAAAAAACTTCTCACTCAAGGTAATAAATTGAATGATATCGTTTACTCAGAAAATAAAAAAGTTTGAATAATATCGTAACTAACTGAGGTTGAATATTTTGGTACCCTATTTGTGTTGAATGTAGGGGCCGCAACAGGGTTGGATTAAGGATATACGCCCTGTTCTTGTTCTGTCATTTTTGTGAGGAGAGAAAAACCTGCACAAGTTGGAGTTGGAGTGAGTAGGTTTTGACCGGTGGCAGCTCGAGAAATTCTTTTCAGGATGGTCATTAAAAGCAATTAGATTAACAAAATTTAATAACAATAAAACTTGAATATATTAACATCACAAAGTAAAAACATATGCAAATGCAAAAAGTTTAATTATTTCCTTTCACAAGTTTTTATATTTTGAAATTATTGTGTGATATGATTGTTTCACTATTAATGTTATCAGCTATACCTTTTTTAATATACACAACTAAGAAATTATTAAACTATTGATCTCTCATTCAATTACTAACATATTGCCTAAATAAGTACTAATAAAAACAAAATGTATTATCTTTTTGAAAAAATATATCATATAAATCCAACATAGCTATTTAAAAAGTGAGCCTTTTTTTATAATAAAAAATAGTGATTTTAAGATATGCCATTTGAAAACGCAACTTAAAAAAAATCACAATTAAACGTTTAATTTTGGCTTTTAGGCTAATTTGTTTGTTTGGACAATTTTTAAGAAGTGTTATCTTCATAACATTTTTGGAATACTTTCACAACAAAACTTAGGTGGTATGTTTTTACTGATTCTAATTTGAATTTTTTACTAAAACTATTATTATTTTTACTAGTAATAACTTGTTATTTAGGATTTGTTACAAAAATATTGTAAAAATATTATGAATATTGCATTTCTTGCAATTTTTTTTTTAAAAAAATTTAACGAACCAAAATTTTGGAGATGTTGAATTTTATTTTAATGGACTCAATTTTATTAAGGTGTTTAATTTTTTTTTTTTTTGGATGGTCAAAAGACCCATATTAATTTAAAACTCAAAATTTTTTAAGGTATATTAAAAAAAAGAAAAATTAGGGTGGTCATAGGACCACCCTCATTAGTACTTGCTGCCACCCCTGGTTTTGACATTAATGAGAGAGGGAGAGAGAGAGGGGAAAACACACACACACACACACACACACACACACACACACATATATATATATATAGAAAAGATTTGATCATAAATTCAGCATGGGACAACATAGGACATTACGAGGCAAGCAGGACGTCGAATTTTTGTCCTCCCTCTTTGCATGAAAACGCTTATTTTGCATTTGAAGCTTATTGTGCGCTTAAGCACTACATCGGGTTAGTTTGGTTAGGCATTTTGAGAGATTATAAGAGCGCTACAACTCTTCATATATATATTTTTTTACAAACACTCATTTTAAACTTAAAAACATAGTTTTTTTTAATAGTTTGTACAAATGCGCCCTTAATGTGAAGTGACTTTCTTTATTTTTTAAATTCATCTTCCCTATTGTAGATTAGGTCTAATTGCAACCTACACACATAAACCATAAATGATACAACCATCAAAAATTTTTAAAGCTACATTATTTTTGTAGCACAATTTCAAGAATTTTTTTTTTTTTAATTTTGTAAGGGGAAAAAAAAAGATAAAAGGAAGAAAAAGAGAGAGACAGATTTGGGATAACTTGGATGACAGGGTTAATGATCTATTTATTAATTCATCTGGAGAAATGAATGAAAGATTAAGGTATATAAATTTGTATGAGTTCTAGTTTGTTCAATTAGTAAAGTTTTTGATAGTTAAATAAGAGATCTAGAGTTCAATCTCTACCTACACCAAAAACCGATTGATGTCTTGGTCTAATAATAAAGAACATAATTATCAAAAGTGTACAAAATTGGTTTTAGCTTAAGGTTACAACCTTACTTATTAAAATAAACATTAATACATATTTTAAAAATCTGATCGTTGAATTGCATGTTCTTTACACTCTTAATACACATGTCAAATTTTGTATTAATAAGATATTATTTACCATATGACCTATAAATATATATTTTATGCATAATTTTAAAATACGAAAACTTAATTTAAACAATTTATTGATGACATAGTTTTTGCTTTTTAATTTTCTAGAGATTTTGCAAGCATGGATGATATAAATAGAAGATGTAATCTAATGGTAGTTTTGTCAAAATTCATTTCCAATAAAAAAAATATTGAGTAAGGTTGTAGTTTTAGGCTACAATCAATTTTGTAACTAAAATTTATCCCAAAAAAAGGTACAAAAATTCGGAGGTTATTTTGCTACTAGAATATATTCAAAGGTTCGCAGTAAAACTTCCCATGGCACCGCAACTATTGAATTTGAACCCACTTCATGCTAAACTATTTGGAGACAAATATAGTTCCCAAATTAAAGGAAAAGAAAAAGGGACAAACAAAAAGAGAGTGATTTCCAGACTCCCACAAATCATCTAGCTCGGATTGTGGGAAATATATTATGGACCTATTCATATATGGGAATGAATTCATATCGTTAAATAAATCGAGGCCAATAATAAAAATGTAAAAAATTTGGACTCTCTTATTTGTTGTTACTAGTGGGATTCATGCGTGGATCCAACATCTAAAAAACAATAAAATGTAAAATTGCTTTTAAGTTCATAAAAATATTTGTGACTTTTTTTTTTATAAGAAAAATATTTGTTACTTGATATATGATATAATATTTGTTGTTGAAAAGATGATATAAATTATTCGATTAGAGGTGCAATTACCCTCATTTCTCTAAAAAAATAAAAATTACTTCTTCACTATCTCGCTTTTATAACTTTTTAATATTATTATTAAGGATTGATATTGAAAGTTGCTTTTTTAACTCACAATCTCAATTATTGAGAGTAATTGCATTCAATCTCAATCCAAATTATTATAGTCATTGAGTTGCTTAAAACACCAGAAAGAGAATTTATGATGTGACAAGTTGCTATAAGATCACATACTCCAAATTTTTTTTCCTTGTAGGTACCTTGGAAAATTGAAAAGATACGTTTCCAACCGAGCTTGACTAGAAGGTTTAATTGCAGAAGCTTACGTTCTCAAAGAATGTATTAACAACTGGTCTTTGTATATTGATGGGACCGAAACTGTGCATAATCGAAGAGAAAGAAATGAAGATTTTGGTGAATCTAGCGAAGGATTGATAGTTTTTCAAATTGCTCGACCTACAGGTGGTAGGCGGAATGATGACAACTTATCTCATGCATTTCTTGATACTGCTCATTGGTACTTGTTGTACAATAATCCTGAGTTAGAGTCTTATTTAAAGTATGTGATTTCATATACATGTATTACTTGATCAAGTTTTGAATATTATTTGCAATGCTTAGCTGAAAATAAATCACCTTATTTTTAACAGTGAACACAAAAGCACATTACATAATCCTACTAGAGAAGCCATAACTCAAATCCAATTACAAGAGTTTCAGAAGTGGTTCAAAGAACATGCAAGACACTTGAAATTTAATCACACACTAATAAAAATTAAACATTTAAATAGTTTTGTCATTGCTTATTACTAATTAATATTACTTGTTGTGTGTCATTATAGATAAATAAATTGAAGGTTAACGAGTCACCAGAAACTACTAAACAGTTATGGTCATTAGCAAATAGTCTTAAGCCGTATATGAAAGCGTACACAATTTGTATGGTTAATGGTGTAAAGTTCCATACAATGGACCTAGACAATCATTGTGTAACCCAAAACAGTGGTGTATGTACCAAAGGGGACCATGAGGGAGAAATGCACGACTTCTATGGTCATGTGTGCAAAATTTGGGAATTAAAGTATGTGTTTTGCCATAAAGTTGTTTTGTTCAATGTAAATGGTATAATACTGGTACCAATGGTCGAAGAAGAACGATAAGAACAGATGCACACTGCACAAGCATTGATGTTACAAGTCGGTGGTATGAAAATGAGCTTTTTATACCTCTTAGTCAAGCGAGACAAGTTTTCTACGTTCAAGATACCAAATTGGATGAACCTTGAAAAATTGTGCAATTTATCCAATATAGGAAAGTGTTTGATGTCCCGGAAGTCGAGGGTGGAGAATTCAATGATAATACAGAAGATAGTGACACATTCCAACAAGAAGCGATTGTTAATGTTGTCTCTATTAATGTTGAGGACAATATTATTGAGTATTGTATGAGTGATGTTGAAAATGAGGTTGTTCTTGAAGGTGGAATTTCAAGAGATGATAATCAAAATGAAGACGATGACACACCTAATGTTGATCTTGATATGGATTATGACATGTAGAGTTCAAAATGAAGACTATGACATACTTGATATTGTCTTAAAGTTTTATGCTTGTCTAAGTAGCAATTGTTTTAAAATTTTATGCATATTTTGAACTTGATATGAATATTGATGTGGTCATTTGTTGTATTGAGTTAGTAGCAATTGTGTTCAAATTTTACACTTGTAAATTGCTTAATATAGATAATAGTGTAGACTATGATATGTAAAGTTAGTAGTAATTGTTATTGAGATTTGTATTTATCAACGAACTTGATATGAATATTGAAGTGGTCATTTGTTATGTTGAGTTAGTAGCAATTGTGTTCAAATTTTTCACTTGTGAATTGCTTGATGTGAATAATAGTGTGGACTATGATATGTAAAGTTAGTAGTAATTGTTATTGAGATATTTTTGTACTTATCCATGAACTTGATATGGATTTTGATGTGGTCATTTGTTGTGATGAGTTAGTAGCAATTGTGTTCAAATTTTGTACTTTTGAATTGCTTGATATGGATAATGGTGTGGATTATAATATATAAAGTTAGTAGTAATTGTTATTGAGATGTTTTGTACTTATCGACGAACTTGATATGGATATTAATGTGGTCATTTGTTGTGTTGAGTTAGCAGCAATTGTATTCAAATTTGGCAATTGTATTCAAATTTTGCACGTGTGAATTGCTTGATATGGATAATGGTATGGACTATGATGTTAAGTTAGTAACAATTGTACTTATCTTTCATGTCAATATATAGTTTCAAAAAATTCTAAAAAATGACAAATACATTCATAATATTCCGAGGTATTAGATGACAAGATTGGATAGAATGAGGCAAAACCAAGAGAGAATTGGTACTTTGGGATTGAAGCACATCTCAACTTCTCTAAAAGATTCTGCTCAGTTTAATTGTGCAAAAAGAAAAAGAAGTAGAGCTAGAGTTGTGATAGATGATGATTATGTACCACCTATTGGTGACGATGACAATGATGATGAGTCATTTAATTCTTTAATCCATAAGGTACAATAGATGTTCCATAGGGTACAATAGATGATAATAACTTTGTTGTTCCATTATAAGTATGTTTGTTAGTTACAGATGCACCAGGACGAATTACACACTCGCGAGGTGAGGCATCTATCCCAGTGGTCCAATCTACAGTTTAATCTATGGAAACACCTCCTGAAGCAAATCGTCCCGCCCAAAGTTCTTCTAGTGCGAAGGTGCAGGTTACGAGCGCATTAACTAACACAACTGGTAATTACATAGAACATGCTTAATTACAATTGCATCCTATCTTTATTATTGAGATTATACTTCATTTAATTTAGCTATAATGTATACGGAATGTATAATTTTTAAACATTGATAATGTCTAAATAGGATCTACTAACAAAAATACCCGTGGAATAACATATGGTATAGAAGTACGAGCACTTGTTGAAAAAAATGGTAAGCTGCCAGTATGTATAGCTGTAAAGTATGCTGCTCCTGTTGGGAAGAATGTGTGCAAGCTTGTTAATCAAATTGGCGTACAAGTGCGAAGTAATTTGTCCAGTTACAACGTGAAAATTTGGAAAAATGTTGATGCTGCTACTAGAGATGTGGTGCTTCAAAATATAGCGGTAAATTTACATTGATAATGTCTGACTCATTTTTGTTGTCACTAAGCATATTAAATTTATATAATAATATTTTTATAATACATATACATTTCATTTTACAGGATTAGTTTGAGCTAGAAGGAAATTCCAACTTAGTAACGAAAACATTAAATACAAAATGTGGAAGATTATTGAGTTGTAGCTCTAACAAGTTACATCAAGCTTATAAAAAGCTCGTACAATCTCATGATACTGACTATGCAAGAAGCCACCCACAAAAGAATGCCACAATTGAGTAGTGGACTGGACTCATTGATAGGAAATGGACCAATGAGGAATGATTGGTAAACTATTTATGCGTATATTATTATTATCCAATTTTTACTATATTATGTTGTCAAATGATTAGCTTAATACTTGGATGAAGTAAATGTATACTGTTTTATTCATGATCTAATAAACATCTTGAATGTTCTTTATTAGAAAAAAATCAAGAAAGAACTCTACGAATAAGAACAAAACTTCAGGAAAATATAGATGCGAGACAAAGACACTTGCTGTTAGGGTTGATGAGAAGGTTGTGTTTTTTCATTTTCTTAAACCTTATTATATTACATGTTATTATTAATTAACTATATCTATCTAACACTCGAATGTTAATTAATTAGACAAATAATAATAGTGGTCAAGTTCCTGAATTGGCAAAAATATTTAAAGATATTCATTTCAATCCAAATACAAATATGTGGATACATCATGAGGATGAAGTAACATATGTATATGTATCATGCCATCCTTATCATGTTTGTAAACCTATAACAGACGTAGTATTAATGTTGTGATTTTTTGTTTCTTTCTCTCTTTTAAATGATAGGAAACTATTCTTAAAGTACAAAAGGATTATTGCCAAGATCCTAATGCAATTTCCCTTATACAAGAGGAGATCTCAAACTTGGTTTTTAAGAAAAAGTCCAGTACTGTAAAATGACTTGGCATGAGACCTTCCTCTTCTCTAGTAACCACCGCCTCATTTAGTTCCTCGGTGGAATATATCCATCGGTTAGAAAGTGAGATAATTGAGCTCAAAAAGGCAAGAGCTAGGGACAAAGAGGAGTGAGCTAGGGAGCAAGAGGTGCAAGCTAAGGAAAAAGAGGTCCAAAACAATATTCTTAACTTTTTGAGGAGCAAGGGTTATAATGACGCTCTTACCTACGGGGGTGGTTCATCTTCAAGTTAAAACACTTATTGGTTAGTAGTTTCATTTAATAATTGACCCGCTTTATATGGTGTGACTACTTTTTTTGATGCATTATTTCAAACTAATTGTATTATATTACACTTGAAAATTTATATTTGCTTTCTGCAACTTATACATTAGGAGTTGTGATTTTAATTCATTGGTGTAGCTACTCTTAATGTATTGTTAGAAATGTTTCTTATAACATAGTTAATGTTTTTACTTGACAATTTTAATGTAGTATTGTTTTTATATTTATGCAAATTTCTTATTGGTGACTTTTAAGGGATTTACTTTTGGCATTACTTGAAGACATATAAAGACATCTTTCGTTGGTTCGAATTATATTATGCTACACTTTTTGTATTGTTATAAAACATCTTGAGTTATTGTATGTGTTGCAAACAATTATTGTATATGTTGCAAACAATTATTGTATGGAAGGAGTTTGAATTGGATATTTGTTTTATTTTTTACTTGTGGAATGTATGGATTGATTTTGTATACATGTGTTGTTGAAATAAATGTGTTATTCAAATGTGAGGTTTTAATAATGTAATGACAGGTTACAGGTTAATATAAAAGCTATGAAAAAAAATAAAAATAGAAAATAAGTTTTAGCGCCGAATTTTTCCGTCACAAATATTGCAACAAAAAATTGTTTTAGTAACAAAATATTTCGTCGCTAAATATAGCAGAATTTTGTAAAAAATGGTTTTAGTGATGAAAATTTTCGTCGCTATATATGCTTGGATTTTCTTAAAAAAAGTTTTAGTGATGAGTTTTTTCGTCATTATATGTACCCGAAAATAGTTTTAGTGACGAAATTGTTCGTCACTAAATATGATTTAATAAACTAAAGTGTTTTTTGTGACGAAATATTTTCTTTCCTACATAGTATTTTTAGCAAAGAAAACATTTAGCAACGAAACATTTTTGTCGCTAAAAGTTTTTATAAAAAAAACAAATCGGACTTTTAGTAATGAAATTTTTCGTTGTCAGGACTTTTAGTGATAGGGTTTCAGCGACGAAATGAGTTTCGTCACCAATTAGTAGATTTTGTCGCTAAAAGTTCTTAGTGACAAAAAACTGGACTTTTAGTGACGAATTTTTTCATTACTCAAAATACATTTTGTTGTAGTGAGATGAGAACCAATTATGCAAGAATACACATGATTTTGCTATGCTATTTTATTGCTTGGTCCTGTCTGTCTTCCAGATAGTGATCTTATTATTGTGCTGCACAAGTAAAAAATACAAAGATAAATAACTATCCAAAGGGGTATACAACTAGAACCTCAAATTTATAGATGACTTCATATACTAGTAATGGATGGTCCCTCTCTATTTCAAATTTTATTAGGTTCCGGTATTGCTTAAGTCCACATGATAGCTTTATAAAGCCTTTTGTGAAAGATCTCACATTGTCTTTCTGAGCCTTATGGCATGTTGGTTGATAATGTGTATGTTTTTTTGGTTGTAGTTTAGGTCCTATCTTTGTTGTTGCTTAGTAGAAGAAAAAAACTGTTGACAATGCCTAATAAGCCCATTCTAATTCTTGAGAACTCATGTTGGATGATTCAGGTAAAGGAACTAAGGAAACCATTTGAGAAAAATGAAGTTCCATGATTGTTCAAAGATAGTAATAGCTGATGTATAAATCCCATCGTGGTCTGCTGATTATGTTGTCTTTGATACTATTGGAGTATTGGTATGATCTACGAACATTCATTATGGTTCTGCAGAAGAGAAGTTTTAAATTTAAAATCTTGTATTAGAAAAATAGTAACTTCCTTTTATTTTTGAACATTGCAATTTAATTAACTTATAAATTATAATGATAAATCTATTCAAGCAAAGTTTCAAGGAGAGTTTATATGGTACATTCAACATCACTTTACCCACTCCTAGGAAAAAGACATCACAAGATTAATATAAAGTGTAATAAAAGTTTTTTTTTTTTTTTTTTTTTTTTTTTTTTTTTTTTTGAGAAACTAGATTGGGAAGCAAGACTGGGAATTTATTGAACAAACAATGAAAACCTTCTTTTTTTTTTTTTGTTGAGGGAAAAAAATGAAAACTTATGAAAGACCGTCAAAGTTAATTAAGTATAGTTACTTAATTGCAATGTATTAGGCTATTAGCCTATTAGGTCTCTCAATTAAATTCAAACGCATGGAAAGTTTTTAGATACTCTCGAAATATGGAAAAATGATGTTTTCCCTCTCACATTCATAGTGAACCTTACCATGAATTTAATAAGTAGACTCTATCATGAATGTAAGAGGAGGAAGTATAATTTTTTGTCTAGGAGTACCTAAAAAGTTCTTACTCCAGATATGTATGCATTGCATTTTATTTTCCTCAAAAAACATCTTTTTTTCTTTATTTTATTAAACATATAGATTTTCAATTTGATTGGGAAGCACCTATAAGGATCGGTCAAATTTTTCCCTAATGTAAATGAGGTGTTTGATAAATCAAAAAAATTGGTTCAATTTCGATAGGATTGAACAAAAAGCAAAACTGATTAAATCTGAAAATAGTTTTATTTTATATCAAATTCGTTTAGCATCGTCAAAACTATGAATTTTTTAAGGGAATATATAAGTATAACTAGTCCAATTATGAACCAGCTTTTTGAATAAAAAAATTATTAGCCCAAAAACAGATAATGCTGCTCACCAAAGGTGCACGTTGCTTTCCGACAAGTTTAGAGAAAGTTTACAAATAAACAGCTCATAATCTTTTTGGTAACTTTGATAGACTACGTGAAAGTAGCGTTAATAGCAAAAAGAAATCATCAAGTTATTAAAAAAAATAAATGTATCAATTATAACATTTTCAGTTGAACCAAACCAGCGGAGTCTAAGCTCGACATTTTCCATTCCATGATCCTAAGTCCTTTCAAACTCTGATAGATGAAGAGGGAATTTAGTCCCAAAAGCCCTATCCAAAATAATGGAGGAGAACAAAATAAAAAAGATTAGAACACAATAATCTTTCACTCTCTTTTTCTAAACCAACGATTTATTGAAACAAACTTGTTTCAGAAACTTAAAACACACACACCAAACCCAAAACCCCAGATATTTCATCAGTATTTCGTTGAGGGAAGATTGGTTTGGGCACCGGCCGGCCTGTCAGAACCCGGTCTAGAGGACCCACAGGACTTCTTAAAAGCCTGACTCCCGAAAATCACATACCCCACGGCGTGTCCAGCGACGGCGACAAGAAAAACGCCGCCGTTAAACGACATCACGGCGAGCATCACCATGTAAGCCAGCCCAGAACGCAGCGTATAGATTGCCGTTTTCATCAGCCCTGCTGCTACGTTGTTTGTCCCAGGCTTTACAAGGTTGCAATAGGAGAGCCACTCAACGAGCAAAGCTAGAACAAAGACAAAAACCAAGGCTAAAGCGTACATACCCGAGTCATTTCCGGGCCAACCCCGAAAAAGGATCTCGGTTTTGTGGCCCCAGAAGAAGGTCATCATACCTTGGTGGTGCGAGTGAGCAGCGCGAGTGGCAGCATTGTAAGGTTTGAAATCGTTATGCGACGAGGTTTCCATGGTTATCAGAAATTGTACTTACACTGAAATTGTAAGTAAAGAGAGAGTCTGTGAGTTTAAGATTTAAGGAGCACAAAAGAGGGAACAGAATTTTTCAACAATTCACGCACTTCGTACACGGACGTGTTGGTTACTTTCTGGGTTTTGTGTTTCTTGGACAACTGGACAAGACAATAAATAAGGTGGGATAGGGGAATGGGTGTGATTGTTGTGCGCGTGGGATAGGGGTTTGTGGTTCTTCACAAATGTGCTATGATTCATTTCCAAGCAATTCCTGCACCAAAGTGAACAGATTTCCTCTGCAAAATAAAACAAAAGGGGAAGAAAGAAAGTGAAGAGATTCTAAATCTTATATCAAGCAATATGGGTCTTTAATCTTTATCAGTTAAAAAAAATAAAAATAGAAGAAAAAGTATAGAAGAGATTTCATTTTCGTCATTTTAATGGAACTGGGGATTCGGTGAGCCCATGCATGTAGAGTGATTGGCACGTGGAAATTAAATGAGCACAGATGTTACAGTTTGCAAGTTGCTACAAGTACTAGGGCCATTCTTGTCGGGAACTTGGAACACCCTAAAAAGACAAAGAAAATATGGGCCGCGCGCATTAGCCTATTATACAACAGTTGTCTAACTTCAAATCCAGCCCATGTTCTGTCTTTGTTTTAGAGTGCTTTCGGGTTTCGGTCCGATTGTTTGTCCCAAAAGCAGAAAGCAGAATGCTTGGCATTTTGGCAGCCATTTTGAGTAAGAGTATTTTTAAAAACACAAATTATTTCACAATTATTTTACCATAATTTTCAGATGATAAATTGTGAGTTGTTAATTATTACTTACATATTAACTCATAAGTAAAATTAGGAGGGCTAAGGCCCCAACTTTTAAATCATAAAAAAGTTTGAACTATAAAAAAATGTAGTTATTAACCCCTATAGATTTTAAATTTAGGCCTTTAACTCCAAAATCCTTTTGAATTATTCCCAAAACTCAAGTTTTATATATTGTACAATTGTTTGGGTTTTGGACAGCTCATAAATAATTTTTTTATATTTAGGTTCGTCCATTGGAAAAAACTTCGGGTTCGCCATTGCATAGGCCTATAATTTTTTCTTTACTAATCCACTGTCACGTTACAATTCTAGTAAGCAGTTGTGAAAATTTGTATGATGCCTAGACTTTTTCTTTCAATAATCGCTTATTTGGCTTTGAGAGCAATTTCACAAAAGGATCAGGCGGTCACCGTTTTGCAATATAAAACAGGAAAGAGATTGGAAATGTCCGCGCATTGTTACTTAAGTGACTCACAAGATCAGCCGGCGCTTTAATAAACTCAACTAGAGTCTAGAGGTCAATTAAACACTCTCACAATAAGTGTATATCACTTCCGCAATCCAATGGCAATTATGCACGTGTAAATCAAGGACCAATTCCAGCTGTGATTGGTTATAACGGTAATATTGTATAACGGTTTCACACTGTGCAATGTCTAGTTTGTAGTTTGTACATGAGGAACAAAGCTTAGTTGTAATTATTCTCTTCATTTTTCTTACTCATTCAATAAGGTTACAGAGATTCTCAGAGTGAGAAAAGGATAGAAATTTAACACACCCCATATAAAAGCATTAACAATGAACGCAACGACCCCAATATATATATATATATATATATATATATATATTGTAGAGCCAATGGGCTCAAGATATGTGTTGGGCTAGCCCAAGAGTATTTGTAAGGTTGAAAACCTAACCCAACAGTATAGATAGTTCGAGGACGTGAGAAGGTTCGCCCATGAGGTAACGTAAAAGGATGAAGGAGTCATACCCGGTTAAAATATTCTGAGGCATGATGTCCGAGGATGGAAATGTCCCCGAGGACGAGAAAGGTGATCTAGCGGTTCAAGAACATCATTACTGAAGACCTTGGGCACGAAAGTAAAGGAAGTGAAAGTAAAGGATAAGGAGGGTGAACGTAAAATATCAAGGGTAAAGTTGCCACCACCGCATTGAAAGCTCCACAACTACTTCTTTGGCTGCATTAATGAGGAAACGATGTCTGAGTGTTAGAATTCAGCCTTGCAGCTACCGCCAAGAACTTGGGAAAAAGGGGTGATGGGACAAGTATCCAAATGGAGCATCTGATCCACACGTGGAAAACAGAAGATAGGGAGGAAGGCAATATAAAAGGGAGCGCTAGAGAAAGAAAGAGGAGAGAGTGGAGAGGCAAGAGAGAATTGTAAGAAATACCCAGTAATTGTCCTCAGCATTTATATACGATAAGAACTTTCAAGCTACAAAGAGGTGTCATGCATGTATTTATGATCTGGCCTTAAGTTCATGTTACTCCACGTCTACAGACCTAGATTCAAAACCCATTCTCTATAAATTCATTGTTTTTGGCCCTTTGGGCTGGTTCCCTTGGAGCAACCAAGGTCCAGTTTAATTTGTGTCCATACAATTGGCGCCTTCTATGGGGATTCTTGTGTTCTGAGATTGGTAATGTGATGGAAGGTTCAGGCCCACACCATGCAGAATCTATGGGGTCTCAACATGGAGATCATTTTCAACTTCTGGAGCAGATGGGAGATCGAGAGGGCAGTGTGCACACAGGGCGCACTACTAGGAGTCATTTGCGGGGTGGAAGCACAGTCCTCCGCGAGAATGATGCTAAGGCCATGCAGAGAGAAATTGACTATTTGAAGAGGAAGTTACGTCGTGGGAAACGGAAACGAACACCTTCTGTTTCTGACCCTTCCTCTAATGACTCCCAGAGTAGTGGTTATAGACATAGGTCAAGGACCCCTCCTAGTGAATCTTTCTCAGATATGACAGAGAATCTTCATGATAGGATGAGTAAGAAGTCCTCTTCTAGGGGCTTGGGTAGCGATGCCATGGGAAAGGCATTGCACCAGCTTTCTAAGTCGCCTTTCACGTGGAAAATTGAGAAAGGCAAGCTCTCCCGGCGTTTCACCCAACCAAATTTCACCATTTACAATGACCGGACAGACACCATAGAGCACGTGAGCTATTTTAATCAGCGAATGGCAGTGTATTCAAAGAATGAGACTTTAATGTGCAAAGTTTTCCCCTCTAGCTTAGGACCTCTCACGATGAGGTGGTTTAATGACTTGAAGGCAAACTCTATTGATTCTTGCATGGAGCTTACGATGGCATTTGGGTTTCATTTTGTTACATACAGTAAGGTACCTCGGCCACTGGACTCATTACTGTCCATGGCCATGAGAGAGGGAGAAACCTTGAAAACATACTCGAATAGGTATTGGGAGATGTTTAATGAGATTGATGGTGATTTTGACGAGTGGCAATTAATACTTTCAAGGTCGGCCTTCCAGCTAAGCACGACTTAAGGAAATCTCTGACCAAAAAACTCGTGAAGAGTGTACGTCGGCTTATGAATCGTATTGATGAATACAAACGGGTTGAAAATGATCAGCAACAAAGCAAAGGAAAGATAAAAGTGATCCCTCAAGAGAGGAGGGATTTTAGATCGGACAGGTACAATAACAAGTGGTATCGGAGGGATTTTACTGGTCAATCTGGTTCAGCTCCTCTTCGGACAGTGAATGCTGTGTTTTTAGAACCTATGCAACAGGTGTTGGAGAAGATTCATCATGAGCCATACTTCAGATGGCCTAACAAGATGGCAAGGGACCCTATGAAACGTAATCAGAATCTCTATTGCAATTATCATCAAGAGAAGGGTCACACCACAGAGAATTGTCGAACCTTGTGGAATTATTTGGATAAATTGGTTAAAGAAGGAAAATCGAAACATTTCATGAATCGGTCTAATGGGTAGGGCAGTCAAGCTAGCTCGATGAATCAGGGTAGCAATACTTTAAGGCCTCCTCTGGGCACGATGAACATTATTTTTGCTGCTCCTGGTCAGACTAGTTCTTACCCTACTAGGGTGATGTAAGTGTCGTGACTTCCTGCCGAGGACCTTAGCCTCGAGCGGAAGAGGGTCAAGGGGAACCCTCCCCCCATTTTGGGATTCTCTGAAGAGGACAAGGTTGGAACCATTCAACCACATAACAATACGATGGTTATCATGCTAACGATAGGGGGTTATAACGTAAAGAGAGTGATGGTTGATCAAGGGAATGGGGCTAATATTATGTACCCGGACTTGTTCAAGAGGCTTAATTTGAAACTCGAGGATCTTACGGCTTATGACTCGCCGTTGATAAGTTTCAAAGGGAAGGTTGTCATTCCGAAAGGGCAAATCCGATTACTCGTACAGTCAGGACCAGTGGTGGTGAATGTAGACTTTATTGTAGTGAATGCCTACTCCCCTTACACAACTATAGTGGCAAGGTCGTGGTTACATGCCCTAGGTTCCGTCTCTTCAACTCTACATGTTAAAGTGAAATTTTCATATGGGGAATCAATTGAAGAAATCGTCAGAAGCTAGTCCATGGCAAGACAATGCATAACAGCAGCAATTACCCATCAGGCCGGGTAGGAATCGTAGACCTCGGCCAGGAGAAGTTCGTAGCAATTAGCGTCTTCGGCCTAGCCAAGAATGGCCGAGGCTGAGGAGCTTGTGTGTGAAGAGTTGGAGAAGATACTTATTGCCAATGACATAGAGAAGTTCTTTCAGGTAGGAAGTCAATTACCGCTCCAAGAGAAAGAGGAATTGGTCACGTTTTTGAAGCAGAAGATTGATGTACTCGCATGGAATACTTATGAAGCTCTAGGCGTTGACCCAAATTTCATTTGCCATCGTTTGAATGCCAATCCGACAGCAGTGCCAAAAAGGCAGCTACCTCGGCGCTCGTCTAGAGAGCATGCTGACGCTATTAAGGAAGAGGTACTAAAGCTCAAGAAGGCAGATGCTATTAAGGAGGTATTTTATCCAGAGTGGTTGGCACATACGGTAGTAGTGAAGAAAAAGAATGAGAAGTGGAAAGTGTGTGTGGATTTCACAAACTTGAATAAGGCTTGTCCCAAAGACTCATTCCTAATGCCCCGCATAGATCAACTAGTGGATGCTACTGTAGGATATCCTCGGATGAGCTTTCTAGATGCTTTCCAAGGTTATCACCAGATACCCTTGGCTTTGGAGGATCAGGAGAAGACAGCTTTTGTCATGCCCACCAGAAATTATCACTACAAGATAATGCCTTTCGGCCTGAAGAATGCTGGGGCTATTTATCAGAAAATATTAACAAAGATGTTTGAACCCCAATTGGGAAATACAATTGAGGTGTACGTGGACGATATGATGGTAAAGAGTAAAACGGTTTCGGGGCATGTATCAGACTTGGATGACACTTTTCAAATGCTGAGAAAGCACAAGTTGCATCTTAATGCTTCCAAATGTTCTTTTGGAGTAGGGTCTAGTAAGTTCTTGGGCTATATGGTGACACATAGGGGGATCGAGGTCAATCCTGCTCACGTCAGGGCAATCAACAGTTTATAGCCACCTCGGAATCCCAAAGAGGTGCAAAGGTTGATCGGAATGACCATGGCCTTCAACAGATTCATTTCTCGATCTGCGGATCGGTGCAAACCTTTCTTCCAATTGTTGAATAAGTTGAAAGGATTTGAATGGACAGATGAATATGCCGTTGCCTTCCAGCAGCTTAAGGAATATCTTTCACACCCACCCATTATGTCTCGAACTGAAGTTGATGAAGTTCTATTTGCGTATATTGCAATGGCAAACCATGCTTTGAGTTTGGTGCTAATACGGGTTGATAGGAACATACAGAAACTAGTCTATTATGTAAGTAAATCTTTACATGAGACTGAGGTGCGTTATTCGCCATTAAAAAAGGCAATCTTGGTCGTGGTACATGGTACGCGTAAACTCCCCCACTACTTTCAATCTCACACCGTGGTAGTCCTGACCCAGCTACCTCTCAAAGCCATACTCCGGAGTGCAGATTACACAAGTAGAATTGCTAAATGGGGAACCATTTTGGGGGCATTTGACGTTAAGTATATGCCTCGCGCCTCGGTGAAAGGCCAAGTCTTGGCTGATTTAGTCGCAGAATTCACTGAGCCCTCAATAGAAGATAATGTTAAGAGCATGGACATGGATGAAAAATTAGTTGGTGTGGTCACGTGTAAGAAGCCTTCAGTGTGGAAAGTTTATGTTGATGGGGCTGCAAATCAAAGGGGATCTGGTGTGGGGTTGGTAATTATAACCCCAGAGGGGCTTACGCAGGAAAAGTCCCTGAGATTAGGATTTTCAGCTACTAATAATGAAGCTGAGTATGAGGCTTTGGTAAAAGGAATGGATATGGTTCAGAGAATGGGTGGAAATAGGGTACAAATGTTCTCGGACTCGCAATTAATTATAGGCCAAGTAGAAGGAAAAGTGGAAGTTAGAGATCTGAGGATGCAGGAATACCTAACCTAAGTAAGGTTTTTATAGTCCAAACTCGAATCCTTTACCTTGTTGCACATTCCTGGGAATAACAATACACATGCTGATTCTTTGGCCACTCTCGCCATGTCCTCGGCGCAAGCTCTACCTCGGGTCGTTATTGTTGAAGACCTGCGTAAGCTTACTAGAATCAATGGAAACATCATTCGAGTCTACCAAATCATAGTATGACCCAGCTGGATGGATCCTATAATAGCTTTCTTTAAGAGTGATGTCTTGCCGAAGGAAAAAGTTGAGGCGGATAAGGTGCGTAGGATCGCGCCTCGATTTTGGTTGTTCGAGGACCAAAAGCTGTACAAACAATCTTTTTCGGGGCCATATTTACTGTGTATATATCCTGAAGTAACAGAGCTACTTTTAGAAGAGTTGCATAAAGGAATTTGCAGTAGTTATACAAAAGGAAGATCCTTAGCTCACAGAGCTCTAACACAAGGATATTGGTGGCCAAATATGCAACAAGAAGCTCAAGAATATGTGAAGAAGTGCGACCGATGTCAAAGGTTTGCACCCAACATCCATTAGCCTAGAGGTATACTTAATCCTCTGACAAGTCCTTGGCCTTTTGCATAATGGGGCTTGGATGTTGTGGGACCCTCCCCAAAGGCGTCCGGGAACAGGAGGTGGTTGATTGTGGGCACAAACTATTTCACTAAGTGGGTAGAAGTTGAACTCCTATCCAATATTAGAGATGTTGGTGCGAAGAAGTTCGTTTGGAAAAATATTGTCACTCAGTTTGGAGTCCCTCATACTCTCATCTCGGACAATGGTTTGCAATTTGATAGTAAAGCTTTTAGACGATATTGTTGCGACCTCGGCATAACTAACATATATTCTACTTCAGTTTATCCACAAGGAAACGGGCAAGCCGAGGTAGTCAACAAGGTTATTGTTAATGGGCTCAAGAAAAGGTTGGATGATGCCAAAGGTAGATGGGTGGAAGAATTGTCTCACGTTTTGTGAACGTATCGAACCACACCGCGAAGATCCATTAGAGAGACACCCTTCTCAATGACCTATGGCGCCGAGACTGTGATTCCTTTAGAAATTGGATTCCCGACGATGAGGACAAGCTCCTTCACTTCTGACAATAATGACAGGTTACTAGAAAGGAGCCTAGATCTAATCGAAAAACAGAGGGAGAATGCTATGATCTAGTTGGCTTGCTATCAGCAAAAACTAAAACAGGGATACGATTCTCATGTCAGGTCAGGGCCACTTGCTCCTAAAGATTTAGTATTGAGGAAAGTTCTGGATACTGCCAAGAATTCAGCATAGGGAAAGTTGGGACCTAACTGGGAAGGGCCGTATCGCATCACTTAAGTGGCTGGCATTGGGGCTTACTATCTTGTAGATCTAGATGAAAAGGTTGTAAAACATCCCTAGAATGTAAGTAACTTGCGACGGTACTATTATTAATAAAAGGCACTTTTGCCACTTTTGTTCTATTGTTATTATGACACACCGAATGTTATGTTCAAGTATATCAACTGTTAAACAGAACCAAGGTTACGTCGGATCCTCGGATCATCTACCTTGGGGAAATTAACGTATCAATATAAGCTGTTAAACAGAACCAAGGTTACGTTGGATTCTCGGATCATCTACCTTGGAGAAATTAACGCATCAATATAAACTGTTAAATAGAACTAAGGTTACGTCAGATCTTCGGCTCATCTACCTTTGGGAAATAAACGACTCAATATAAGCTGTTAAACAGAACCAAGGTTACGTCGGATCTTCGGATCATCTACCTTGGGGAAATTAATGCATCTATATCAACTGTTAAACAAAATCAATGTTACGTCAGATCCTCGGATCATCTACCTTGGGAAAATTAACGTATCAATATAAACTGTTAAATAAAACCAAGGTTACGTCGAATCCTCGGATCATCTACCTTGGGGAAATTAATGTATCAATAAGCTGTTAAACAGAACCAAGGTTACGTTAGATCCTCGAATCATCTACCTTGGGGAAATTAATGTATCAATAAGCTGTTAAACAGAACCAAGGTTACGTTAGATCCTCGAATCATCTACCTTGTGGAAATTAACGCATTAATATCAACTGTTAAACAGAACCAAGGTTATGTCGGATCCTCGGATCATCTACCTTGGGGAAATTAATGTATCACTATAAACTGTTAAACAGAACCAAGGTTACGTCGGATCCTCGAATCATCTACCTTGGGAAAATTAATATGCCAACATCAACTGTTAAATAGAACCAAGGTTATGCCGGATCCTCGGATCATCTACCTTGGGGAAATTAACATATCAATATCAAATGTTAAACAGAACCCAGGTTATGACGGATCATCGAATCATCTACCTTGGGGAAATTGACATCCCAACACTAAGTGTAGAGCAGAAGCTGGATTATTTAGAACCCTCGGACCATACACCCTATGAAAATTAGCATTTTGCCAAGTACCCAACAGGTATTTGATCATAAGGGATTCCTCAAACTGTGGGCTTCATAGAACTTCATTTTTGTACTAGTTGTTAGGTATATCATTCGAATTGCCCTTGGTTCAAATACAAATCATTTCAAAGAACTTAGCGTTCCTCATCCTAATATCTTTTATGCGTTAGTATGATGTTGATTCTTGAATATGTTTTAACTGAGTTGGTCCTATATATGATTTACTTTTAAGGGTCTTGTTCATTGCAAGAATTGAATGCAAATCCACGAGCATCACTTAAAGCATTTGTAAGTATAGAAGTCTTACAGGTTTTATTATTTTTGCTTGTTTATTTACTTAGAACTGTCAAAAAATATAAGGGGCATGAATGACTGTTTATCATGTTGCATAAGTAACAAATGGAATGGCATGTTGTTAGAAAGCACTATACAAAACTACAATATGAATATCTGTTCCTTCTCATTAATTGAAAACATTTGCGAGTACATTCACAAGCAAATTGTGAAATTACATCAAAGGGAAATACAAAGGAAACCAAAAAAAAAAAAAAAAAATCAACAACAACAAAACAGCTAATATAAGGAAAAGAAGGGCCATCGATGCCTTGTCTTTGGTTAGTCTTTGGGGTCAGCAGGAACCACCATTGGAGCCGAGGACCCTTCAACTACCTCGTTGCCTTTTGGGCTCCCCTTTGGCATTATGGGCAAGGTCGCCAAGACGATCTCTAGAGTCTCACTGGCCTTTGGGTTGGGGGGTAACTCCTTTGGTTCAGTGAGAAGTTGTGCATCTTTAGGCTCTATCCCTTCAACTTGCGTTGGGAGTGGATGCTCAAGAGAAACAATGTCAACAGCAGCTTCTCCTGGTTGCATTCTTGCTGCGGAGGAACCAGCATCATCCTCGGCCTAGACAGAAGTGGAGACACGAATGGCCGGGGGTACGTAGGCATTTTCTACCTTCTATAGGTGAGAGGAAGCATCAACCCCAGCTTGGAATAACGCTTCCTTCCACACTTGGAGGCAATAGTCCCTACATACCTCTGGCACTTGAGCTTTAAAAATTTTGGTGGTTTCTGCCACCCCCACCTCATAGCCACTCTGTTTAGCTTTGTCAACCGCCTCCTCAGCCTCTCGCGCCTTAGTGATGGCCTCTTCCTTAGCCTTGATGGCTTCCTGCTTAACCTCCTTAGACTTTTTCAGATCTTGTTTGAGGCCTTCAGTAAGCTTTTTAGCTGCGGCAAAATTCTCATTTGCGTGCCTGAGCTGCAGCCTTTGCTCCTCGGCTTGCCTCTCAATGGTCTTCAACTGGGCCTCTCAACCAAATTGCTCACTCTCCGCTTTACGTAGACTAGCCGAGACCTCCTGCAGCTTCTTCTCCTTCAGCTCAAGGATCCTCTGGGTGTGATCAAGCCTCACTCTCCGACCCTAAGGGACTTATAGGAATTGGCTGCAATTTCCTCTGCTCTATGCGCAGATTGAACAGCCTGCATGCAAAACATAATAAGTCAGTAGCGTGCAGGCGTAATTATCATAAATATATATATATATATATATATATATATAAAGGAACATTTAATTAAAATCCTTACCATTGCAAGTTCCTTCTTCAGTGTCATGAAGACGTTCTAATCTTTCATCCTTTTCAGCTCGCCCATATCCTCGGGCAGCAGTATTGCCTGCTGTAGCGCATCTGCTATGCAGGCAGCTGTGCCCTCATCGAAATTCCTAATGGATGTGTCAGTGGTGACTGCTTAATTATCCATGGTCATTTGGGGAGCCCAGATGGGCGCATGCGCAGCGGCATGAGGTTCAGCTCGTCTATCTGACCTTATTTATGTGTGGCGAGCGTGTTTTCCTCCTCTTTCAAGCTCCGTATCTTTAACCGGAGGGTCTCTTCCTCCCTCAACTATGTCCTTCCCATTCTGCTGATCCCTTTTTCTTTTGTGGTCAGCGGGATCAACACGTTGGGATTGGGTTGAGGGAGGGAGAGAAAGTCTGAGCGGAGGGACTTTCTCGGCGCTCTTGTCTTTGGCTCTTGCTTAAGGTGCTTTAAGAGGCTCCTGGACCCCTATCTGAGCTTCCAACACATCCTTAAGGCTTTGTTTTGGTCTGCATTGAATACCTATAGTTTTGAGCTGATGGATGGTGTCTTGTGAAGTTAATGGAGGCGTGCCGAGGACAGCAGCTTGATCTTCAGGAGAAGGAAATCGGTCAAATCCTTGAACTCCCCTTCAGAATCTGAAACTTCAATAATTTCCTCTTCTTCGTTTATGAACGGCTGAAGAGAAGAACCTTTGCCCAGTGAGGGTTGTGCCGAGGAGGTAGCGACGGGAATCCCCTCTGGTATGAGTTGCATCGGCTCAGTGATGAGAGTGCCTCGTAGGATGAGAGCACCCTCGGGGAGAAGGAAGCCGTCAACAGCAACGCTGATTCGAGACAGCCGAGGATCTTTTGCCTTGATGACACACTTCAGCGCTTAAAAGGCAGTTGAGATCAGATCGTATCCGAGGATAAGATGTGCTGCTCAAAGCTGACCATCCAAATGAACGAACACCTCAGCTTTTAGAATCTTGTCCAGACGAGCGAAGTCAACAAGATGAGCGTGATGAGCAGTTGCACGGGGATCTGCACAGTTATTTAAGGAAAGGGTAAGGTAGAAGCAAAAAGAAATATAAAAAAAAAAAAGAAAGTAAAACAGAAGATGCATAGAATTAATACTGCGGAGGTATTCACCTAGTTCCCCCTCCCTCTTCGGGCAGGGAAGACCGTCATACTAGTCCACAGATATTATTAAAAAATCTTTATTTAAACCTTTGTTAAAGTGGGGGAGGCACTAGATTAGTCTAACTTCTGCGTACCTAGACTTCAGATAATACCCTTGCCCCTTCAAGTGGTGGAGGTTATAATCCCAATTTAAATCATGATGGGTGAGTCCTAACCCCATCTTCTCATTTAGGGCATCTACAACACCTAAAATCCTAAACATGTTTGGGGCACATTGTGTGGGGGATAATCTAACTGCTCTCAGATAATCCCTTGTGATGGGCCTCATTGGGATCCTCATCCCTCCCTCTATGAAAGCTATCATTGGGATGACTACCTCGCCGGTTTCCCTCTCGGAATGCCATGCTCCCTCCTTACAATATTTGATGGATGCTCCCTACGGGATTCTATACCTAGCCTTAAATTGCTCTATTTTTTCAGTACTATCCACTAGGGGTGCAAACCTACCCATTTTCTAAGAAGAGATGGTGGATATAGTGAAAGAGTTGAGAAAGGTAAATGGTCGAGGATGAAGGAACACAGAATAACAAGAAAGAAAGAGTAACTGTAATGAAAGCAAAAGGTTGAGAGAACTTAGTTTAGAGTGAAAGGGTTACCTCGGCTTAGAACTTGAAAGGTATAAAAACGCATGTAGAGCACCAAGAAGGCTGGATTCGTTGCACAAACTCTGGAGTAATCAGAGAACTTTTGAATTGGCAATATTTATATCAATGAAAATCATAAAGCGGGAAATTTCCTGCCTATGCCCCTACGCAACGCTCGTCCGTTGGATGGACATCACATGGTTGAGCCTGGGGAACAAAGAGCCACCAACATTAAATTAAAGCGTGTTCTGCATACCGAAGTGCCAGAAGCGTGTTGTTCAGGGTATGTGTGTGTCAAAATCCTCATTCCTCCCACGAAAGCAGAAATGAGGATCTCGAGGGGCTATTGTAGGGCCAATGGGCCCAAGATATGTGTTGGGCCAGCCCAAGAGTGTTTGTAAGGTTGAAAACTAAACCAATAGTATAGATGGTCCGAGGACATGAGAAGGTTCGCCCATGAGGTAACGTAAAAGGATGAAGGAGTCATACCCGGTTAAAATATTCTGAGGCATGATGTCCGAGGATGGAAATGTCCTCGGCCATCAATGGCCGAGGACGAGAAAGGTGATCTGGCGGTTCAAGGGCATCATTACTGAAGACCTTGGGCACGAAGGCAAAGGAAGTGAAGGTAAAGGATAAGGAGGGTGAACATAAAATATCTAGGGTAAAGCTGCCACCACCGCATTGAAGGCTCCACAACTACTTCTCTGACTGCATTAATGAGGAAACGATGTTTGAGTGTTAGAATTCAGCCTTGCAACTACCGCCAAGGACTTGGGAAAAAGGGGTGATGGGACAAGTATCCAAATGGAGCATCTGATCCGCACGTAGAAAATAGAAGATAGGGAGGAAGGCAATATAAAAGGGAGCACTAGAGAAAGAAAGAGGAAAGAATAGAGAGGCAAGAGAGAATTGTAAGAAATACCCAGTGATTGTCATCGGCATTTATATACGATAAGAACTTTCAAGCTACGTAGAGGTGTCATGCATGTATTTATGATCTGGCCTCAAGTTCATGTTACTCCACGTCTACAGACCTAGATTCGAAACTCATTTTCTATAAATTCATTGTTTTGGGCCTTTTAGGCTAGTTCTCTTGGAGCTATCGAGGTCTAGTTTAATTTGTGTCCATACATATATATATATATATATATATATATATCTCCAAATTTTGGTAAGAAAATTCGATTTTTATTTTATTTTATTTTATTTTTTGTGTCTCCAAGGCACTAGTTACTACCTCAATGAATTTTGCTTTGCTACAATAACATTGTTAAAGTTCTAGTGAGGAAGAAGACTTGCACAACTTGTAGCTTACAAGAGCTTATGGTTACTATGGCTTGTCGCGCTATAATGCAGGGATTGTATATTGTGGGAATTGCATATTAGTAAATTGCACGGAATATAGTCCTCTCAAAATTACATTGATGTGACACATGATTCTTTTTATTAAATGAACCTAAGATGAAAGTAATTTGTAAAATCGTATTATCAAAATGTGGGATCCGCATATTACAGGACTAACCGACTTAGTTTGTTATTATTGTTGTAATTGACATTAATAACATGAGTTTTTATTTTTATTTTTGTAAATCTAGTTGATGGCTTGAATGAAATATTTATGTTAATTATAGCAAAAAAAAACTTGATAATAAATTTTAGTTGACGCAATTTTATTTATTTATTTATTATTATGTCCAATATTTGATTTTCTTATGAGAAAGTCATTTTTCGCTCTATTTGTTTTGATGTAAAATATTTTACATGTAAAATATTTTCTTGCTCTATTTGTTTTGATGTAAAATATTTTACATGTAAAATATTTTCAAAAAAATATTTTCATTTTACCATATTTGATTGTCAACATGAAAATATAGTGAAAATCATTTTTTACAGTGAAGCATACAATTGAAAAAAGAGTGGTAGCGCTTCTTCTGATCTCCAATGGCTTCTCATCTAAGAGATGTAGATGGTGGCTAAAGAAATAGGTAAGAGATGAGTGAAGAGGGAGAGAGGGGATGGGGCAGTTGAGAAGAGAGGATGTGAGAAGGAAAAGGAAAAGGATTGAGGGAAAATGGGGACTGGGGAGGGTGGCTGAATGAGAAAGAGATGTGTAGGGTTTTTTTATTTTTTATGTTTAGTTTTAAATAGATTCAAAATGACGTACTTTTGATAATAGTAACTTGAAAATATTTTACATGTAAAATATTTTCATTTTACCATGTTTGATTGTCAACATGAAAATACAGTGAAAATCATTTTTCACAGTGAAGCATACAATTGAAAAAAGAGTGGTAGCACTTCTTCTGATCTCCAATGGCTTCTCATCTAATTAGAGATGTAGATGGTGGCTAAAGAAATAGGTAAGAGATGAGTGAAGAGGGAGAGAGGGGATGGGGCAGTTGAGAAGAGAGGATGTGAAAAGGAAAAGGAAAAGGATTGAGGGAAAATGAGGAATGGGGAGGGTGGCTGAATGAGAAAGAGATGTGTAGGGTTTTTTTTTATTTTTTTTTTATTTTTTTAATGTTTAGTTTTAAATAGATTCAAAATGACATAGTTTTGATAATAGTAACTTAAAAAATGGAAAGGAAAAAAAAAGTTCTAGAGGTTAGAACCTTGGACGGGGGAACTTGAAAAAATGCATGGCACGCTTGTTAACCACTAAGGAAACTTACATTTACAGAACATATTTTACCTATATTGATATATATATATATATATCAGTCGGTTTCAATTTGGTTCGGTATACATATCACTAAAATGGGTACAAAACCAATCAATTTCGGTTTTTATAAAATTTAAACTGAAACTGAAACTGAACTGGAAAAAAAAAACTGAAAAATTAAATTTAGTTCGGGCAGTTTTGGTCGGTTCATTCGGTTTTTCGCACACCCATAAATATGAGAAGGAAGTCCCTAAAAAAAAAAACCATTTTAATTGGTAAGTTTTGTCAAAATCAAATTTTGTAGACGTATTTTGCCATCTATATTCCCATGGCATGATGGCAAGGTAGGATTTCTTTATAAAAGACTCTTAATACCTGGGACTAATCCCACTTGACAAGGGGTTGATGATTATATCAAGAAAGAAACAAATATGGTTTGATCTGTTCCAAAAGCTGATAGGTCAGGATTAGTATACGGTCTTAGAATGAGAGATCTTAGAGGAATGATAACAATAAAGCTTCTATATATATATATATATATATATTTTTTTTTTTTTTTTTGGGTAAACAAGCTTCTATATATTTTGATCAATAGGAATAGACCCAGAAAATGAAAATACTTAGCAAAACAGAGCATATTCGATGATCAACAATATTCCAAATTTCCAACAAGCTTAGAAAAATTTAGCAGGAAACCACGTACGGTTTTCATCGGATCCATAGAAAATAAAAGTATAAAACAGGTTTGGTTAATTTTAGAATTAGTTTGAATAGAAAAAGCTCTTTTTGGGTGAGAGATACACTCTTATAATTATACCATAATACAGTTTATTTTTCCAGACAATTAATCACATACGTTGTTGTTTCGGATATAGATTCACAGGATGCAATACAATTTCAATGATTAAAATTGAGAGTAAAAAAAAAAAAACTCTTGAGTTTGATAATTAATTTTTATAGTTCTCAGCACGCAGTATCTTAATAAGAAAAATGTCTCTTATACTCAGCTACTTATTCATGTATACGCAAATTGTAATAATAAATTAGTGTGTGCGAAATAAACATCGCCATCTTAACAAAAGATAAAATTTAACTACAAAATTAGTTGTAGCTTTAGGCTATCATCTTACTCAATATCTTTTTATTAGAGGTGAATTTTGACAAATCTACTATTGGATTACATTTTCTTATTATATCCTTCATACATGCAAAATTTTTAGAAAATTAAAAATTAATAGTTATGCCATTAATAAATTGTTTGAATTGCAAGTTTTTGTAGTTTAAAATTATGTATAAAATATAATCTTATAGATTATATAATAAATTGTATCCGATTGACACAAAATTTGATGTGTATTAAGAACATAAAAAATATGTAATTTAACATTTAAAATATATAATAATATTTATTTTATTGAATAAGATTGTTGGTTGAAGTTTCAACCAGATTTGTTTTGTAATTTTACTTGTTCCTTAACAAATATCAATTATTCTGGCAACGTGCTTCTTGGTCTCCTCCTTAGGAACTGTAACAGTAAGCACTTCATTATCTAAAAATGCTGTCATCTTATTCGCCTTGGCATTTTCAGGCAGCCTGAAACGCCTAAAGAATTCGCAGCTGCTGTGCTCCTCACGGTGCCACTGGCCGGTCCTCTCCTTTTTCTCTACCTTCCTTTTGCCGTTAATGCAGAGGTCCTTACCGTGCTCCACTTCCACCTTCACTTCTTCTTTCTTCATTCCAGGAAGATCCACTTTGTACACGTATGCTTCTGGGGTCTCCTTCCAATTTACCTTAGCGCTGACGAAGGACGTTGTTTCATTGAGGAAAGGAGTATGGGGCACAGCGATACTGGAATTGAAATGAAAGTCCTCGAATGGGTCCCAAAAAAATGGATCAAATCGACCACCAAAGACGCTATTAGGAAGGATCGACATCTTTGTTATAGCTTAATGGGTAATGAGAAAAAACAAATGATATTGAACAAGGAGATTAAAACACTCAAAAATGTTACAAGGGAAAGCACTACACAAGCTAGCTAGCAATGTTGTTCGAGGAAAATGAGGATGCTGTATTTATAGAACAAAAAAGAATGGCAGGCGCATTGGGGAATAAAGAAAGAAAGAAAGAAAAATCTGTGTATCGGAGATATGCAATGGTATGTGGTGTATCAGAGACGTCAAGCGCCTGATTTAGCTGGACAGAGCTCAAGAAATAGATGCTCAAGAGATCTTCTCTCAAAAGGCCAAACAGGATCGTACTGGATTGGGGTATGAATTCTCTATCTCAGCAAATGGCGTTTCTTTTTTGGTAGAACTGTGTGCATGTCCATGTCCGTAATGTTTATAGTGAGAGACGAATCTTATCTTTAGAAATGGCATAATGAAACAAGAATGGGTGTGGAAGGAATATAATTAAATGTCACATAATATGGTGTGAGAGCTAATGTAGCTTCCATTGCTAAATTATGTGGTCCTTGATGGACAGGTCTAGATTTTGCGAATATTGAAGATTTTACTTTTTCTTAACGACTCCATTTGAGTAAAAACCTGGTACGTATGTGAAGTATTATTCAGAATAAAATGAGCTGCGTGTGCCGCATGAAGGCATAAACATATGCTCCCCTCCCTCTGCCGTGTTTACTCATGGAGAGGCCAATATTCAGTTACTGTTACTCATTGATAGTTTATTTCTGTCTCATGAGGCTACCACTATAAAAAGCCCCCTTTAAACTCTAGACAAACCAATGATACTATGGTGTAGGAAGGTACATTGAATGAGGATACTCCGTACATCGTTAAGAGTGCATATCTTATGTTTGTGAAGAATACTCAATCAAATTCTAGGTGAGGCTTCAAATCATGGCAAATTCACAGCATTATCGAAGGTAATATGGAAAGCCCATGTGTACAATTCGTAGAGTCAAATTTATTCATGGAGAGCTACGTAGTGTATGATGGACACATATACTCTACTTTCACATGCAATCAATGTGGTGAGGCCTAAGAGCAACTGCATCAATTAGTCTAAATTTTTTCTTCTATTTTAGTATATAAACTTTTTTTTTTATACAGTTATTTTTACAAAACACATGTATCAGATTATCTATTATACACATTTTTTTATTGTTTAAATAATCATTTTTATTATTATTATTATTATTATTATTATTATTATTATTATTATTATTACTTTTAGCTTTATTTGTTCTCACATTCTCTCATTTCTCTTCTCTCTTCACGTTCTCTCTCATCTCTCTTCTCTCCTAACCACCACAAAACTTTCATGGCTGGACCTCTGTTAGGTTTTAAAATTTTAGAATAATTGGCAAACCGTGAGCACAAACATGTCTAGATATAGATTCTTAAGTCTATAGGTTTGATTAGACAATGCTCAAGGTGTTATAAGTCAGAATACAAGAACATTCAAGCTGCAAAAAGGAGAATTCAATTTCTGAAGAGTTCAGCTGATAGAGAAACAGGTTCGATTGATCGAAATTCCCAAATATGAAATTTCTAGAGGATTCTATTTTAGCCCAAAATCTGCTTAAATGTTTTAGGTTTCAATTGAAACACTTCTAGTATATAAAGGAAAATCCTAACTACTTTTCCAGAGCTCTTAAAGACTTTGAAGGTGCTCTTGTGAGGTCACTACCTGAAATCATTCTTATAATTAGAATTGGTAGATTTGAAGTTGCTGCAACAAGATCAACAATAGTTGATGGTTTAAACCTTCAAGGGTGGGTGCTTATGTTGCAGTAAATCTAAGGAAAGATAGAGTCTGTGGTTCGGAGCTTGTATGTTGTTGTGTCAGTAAGTTACAACTTGAGGTAGCAATAGATTTAGTGTTAAATCTAATTGTAAAAACTTCAATTATCTTATAGTGGATTTGTGATTTCTAAATCATCATACCATGGAGTTATTTACTTTTCCGCTACTGTGCATGATATGATTTATTATTGTTTAACTTAGATTTAAATAATTAACTTAAGTAATTACTTGGCTAATATATTAGGTTAAACAATTTGGTCTAAGGGGTTTAAACAGAACAACAACCTCCAGGGTCATGGTCGAAACTCACATGACCACCGCAAAGGCGAACCTCCATGGATGGACCTACGTTTTGTTGTTGTCTTCTTCTACTCATGTAGTCACTGCTTACCTTCTTTTGCTACTAATGTAGCCAGTGCTAACCTTCATTTATGCTACTGTCTTCTTTTACTAATATAGTCACTACTTCTTCTTCTGCTATTGATTTAGCCGCTGCTTTCTTCTTTGTTGATTCACATAAATTTATATATGGGTTTGATGATACGATTTTGTATATGATGAGTTTGATGGGTTTGAGATCTAGATTTAGGAAAACCATATGAGTTTGAGGTCTAGATCTAGGATTTATTTGATGAATTTAATGATTTATTGAATGGAGGAGGTAGAGAAGGAACAGAGTCACTGGAGAAGAAAGAGAGTCAGATGGAGAAGAGAGAGAATCTGATGTGAGATTGATGTGGGAGATGATAAAAAAAATTATTAAAAAATAAAAATATAAAACTACAGTAATCGTGAAAATATACACAGTTACTGTAGCAAAAATAAAAAGTTATAGTGTTTTACATAAACTGATGTAGATTGTTTTTGAAGAAAAATATGTAAATCTGATAATTTTTTCTATTATACACCCATTGATGTGAATGTTCTGTATCCATGCGCTATGGTTAATGGCCTTGTGCATAAGAGGTGAGAAGAATTTTAGGTATGGACATTCTTGGAAAGCAACGATTTCGATTGGGGAGACTTGTATTAGGTTAGCTTTGTGTAAAGATAAGGGGGATGATTAATACAATGTGTTTTAAAAACTAAAATTTTGAGTTTAACCCATAATTTCAATTTATGAATACACCCATTAAAGTAGATTTTTCCCTAAAGATAAATGTTTTCTTTTAGTTATTTTTTATTCTCTTTGGGCTCATATGGGCTAATAGGAATGTTGCGAGAATGAATGAAACAATTTTAGGTCTTATTCATTCTACTTTACTTTCACTTGCAATCAATGGTTACACTTTTAAAATGAAGACGATGTTTTTCCTAATATGTATTTTTTGGGGATAAAAATAAAGATAAATATATAAAAAAGACGAAAAAAAAAAAAAAAAAGACCCTACCCAAGGACATTAGATGTATGTTTAAAGCTTCGAGCATCCTTCAACTTGCAGATGAATCTATCCTAGTGCCATTTAATCAACAACTAAATGCCCACCTTTAACTTTAGGAATCTATGCTAGTGCCTTTTTATCATGGAAAAAAAAAATTCATTTTTCCGGTTTCAAATCATTGGATTCCAAGTTCCAACCTTCGGCCTTCACTTCACAGCAGCCACTGTTTGCAACTATTGCACTGCACAATGATCACAAACTTCCTTGTGCGAATCAATACCAATCAACCATATATCAAATTCACAATTATTCCCAAAATTTGGGTTGGACCATGTAAATGTCGGCACTTGTGTCACAAGACACTCCACGGGCCCTGACTCAGCTTATCTACAAATTAAGTTGAAAGCAAAAGCCCAATAGCCTCTCCCCATTTTAAATTTATGTTTTCTTCATTGGGTTGTCTTACTTTAATAAACAAGGTCCAAATATTTCCGTCGAGGTATTGATGGACATTGAAATTAGTCCTCGCACTCGAAGTAATTCAAGGCAGTAAATCTTAAGCTCGACAAGACCTTGTCCTTGTGAAAAAGGCAGAGGCCCAAGGCCATACTTAAATGGAAACCCAACCCTTATACCAGATCCTTCTCTTCTTTATGTCAACAACCAACGAACAATTATAGCTTCTTTTTGTAAAGAAGCCGTTGCCACGCAAGAGTAAGAAGATAGAACTCCCTGGAAGGTTACAAATAGTGATACATCATACATGAAGCATCCAGATATATCAAGTAATCAACAAGAAATAGAAGAACCCCGAAACTTGAAGACCCCACAGCAACACCACAAATCTCTCTCTCTCTCTCTCTCTGTATATAAATATATATATATATATATATATATATCACCATCCACATTTCACTCAATTCATCAGTGAAACACTTACAAAAAGAGTCATTGTAGCATTTATTATCTTTGAGCAAAGATGTCTCTGATTCCAAGCTTGTTTGGCAACAGTCGCGTTTTAGATCCTTTCTCCACAATCTCAGACCTATGGCCACCCTTGGGGTCCAACGAGGTTTCGACATTTGCCAATGCCCAGGTTGATTGGAAGGAGACCCCAGAAGCCCATATGTTCAAGGCTGATCTTCCAGGGTTGAAGAAAGAGGAGGTAAAGGTTGAGGTTGAAGAAGAAAATGATAACTGTTTTGTTTGCTTGTTCATCGTGGCATTCTTATCCTCTACGGTGTTGGTATTCTTTCTTGTTATTCCTCATGGCATGCACCTAGTGGTCTCAACTCATCCTCCATCTTTTTGGTGATATGTCGTCTCAGCAGGATATTTCTCACAAAAGAGTTTGAGCGAGAACTTCAGAATAGGCTTTCTTCTTCATTCTACCGCTAGACCATACTCCCTCTTACCCCTAACCCATGACCTACCACTCCTGTATTGGTTGAGTATAAGTTGGTAGTGTCTGGGCTTTATGCGTGCTCTTCTTCCATGTACATCAAAAACTTGTCTGCTACTCATGCGTTTGCTATGGTTTGGAGGTTCATCTATGCATTCTACCGTCCATCCTTAACTACTTATGGCGTGAATTGTCTTCTGATTTTCCATTCTTTATGAGCTTGCACCATGTAAGGACTGAGCCTTGCTTGATTGCAGGTTCACCCTTCTTAAGCCCATTCTTTAGTCATTCGTAGTCTTGTTGTCGTTCCTGTCATACCACACTACCATTCCTGTTGTGGTGTTATCTAACCTGCATCTATTAGGCCTCTTTTGAGCCGATTGCACGTTCTTCTCCCAATTGGTTTTAATGTCTCACTATGATCATTAGATTCATACTTATGCTACTTTTGGACTTCCAGGACTCATTACATTGCTCGTGGACTCCTTTGACCCATTTCTTCATTGTTGGACATCTTTGGCTCATTTTCCCTCCTTGGACGTCCTCTGCCCATTTCCAACTCTACATTCCCATGGGTTTTTACTAACTCTTTTTGGACTTCCTTAACCCAATTACTATATCATTCATCTTTGGGGTTCATAGGCTTCTCATAAACCCCTTACTTTCTTACTTCATTACTTCGGGCTTACTGTGGTCCATTCTCACTTTTTCACATCACATAATTTCAATGAGTTTACTTCTTCTTCCTTTGGGCTCCTGTTTGGCCTATTTGATTTCTCAAGGCCTATTTGTTTACTTTAAGGGCCTAAGACTCCTCATTCCTACCATTCGGGCTTGGTGAGTTTCTTTCTCCCAATCCATTAACTCTCTTCTCGCCCATACAGTTGGGTTTCTTCCTACTGCTGGGCTTTCCCAAAATGAGCATCAACAAAAATTAAATCAAATAATTAATCTAAATCCATAAATTTTAAACATCGGATTTTGATTCCTTAAAGTAAATTGAAAAAATAAATTATTGTAAAAGTTTCAAAAATATCGCAAAATACTTGCAAAGTATACATGCCTTCAGGAGACGCCAAGATATTGATCAACAAAGTTAGAGATTTACTTCTTTTTATTTTGGAACATATACCTTAAGAAAACTTTGGTTTGATGACTATCATGTGGCATGAGAGTAACAGGAGGGGATAAAAATGGTCTATTAGTCATTTACAAAAAAATGACTAAAATTTTTATTAAAAAATATAGGTGGGTCATTAGTTCAATTTAATATACAGTAATGTTTTGTTTGTTTCAATGAAATTTTTTCTGGAAAATGATTCATTCTCTAACATGAAATAAAAGAATGGTGTTTTCTTGTGTTTGGTTGCAATATTGAATATGTGCTGAAAATTTTTCTATGTATTTCTTCCGGTAGAAATTTATTATTTTTTCTTATAGTTGTAGATAATTATATGAATATTTTTTTTATACAAGATATAATTTTTACTTTAGCCTAATCTAAGTGTATATATATGTGAAGTTCCCTCCTTTAGACTTAAACTCCCGGCCCTTCCTCCCCACACCTCACAAACACTTATACTTGTGGAGTGACCACCGCATTAAGAGTACACAGTGATATTATATGAATATTAGAAACGTTAATTCCTGGAAAAAGAAATCCCAAACTGGGAAGCATTTTCTAATTTTAGGCCATATCCTCAAATAAGAAATAGATATAAATTAAAATCTATGTGAAAAAATAAGTAAGAAACTACTAATTCAATATATATATATATGTGTGTGTGTGTGTGTGTGTGTGTGTGTATAATTTGAGAAAAAACTCAATGATTGATCATCACCTCTCAATTGTTAGTGAATGAACAATCAACTATTGCCCAATGCAAAAGGAGAAAGGTTGAATAGAGAGAAAATACCATTGGGATTTTTTTTTTTTTTTTGGTGGTGTTGACCTTTGGTGATATTTTTGAGTACGTAATATGTTAAAAAAAATTATTGGGATTGCTTTTCATTGTCTGCAGATATTATTTTTTGTTGACTTGTATTTTTCATTATATCAAACCAAAAAAAGAAAACCATTTTCAAATACAGAGACTAGGGTTAGGGGTGGCAATTTTTAACCAAACTCATTAACCCACCTATTACCCACTTAATTTGGATAAGTCTTAATTCAACCCAATTAAATATTTGGGTTAAATGGGTAAAGACCCATTGGGTAATCTAATTAAATTGGTATAAATGGATAAATCCATTGAGTAAACCCATCTTTATTCATATATTTTTGTTTTCAGCCTTTAACATTGGTGAGAAAAAAAAAATTCTAAGTTTTTAACCCTAAGTTCCTAAGAGCATTCACATCAGTCTCACTAATTTAATATTTCATAAAAAATTTATCTAAACTCAATCAAAACCAGCGTCCATTAGCCTCACTAAATTAAATAAAGTTTTAAAAGATGATAGTCTCATCTCTACATGTAGTGAACCTTGATCCTCACTAGTCACTACATTAATTTTCAATATTAATAAAGTATTGAAGCTGATATATGTGTATGAAAATAATAAATAGTTAAACTAGCAAAAGTAGAGTTTTTTAGATTAGTTTAGCTAAATATTTGAAGAGACTGATACGAATGCTCTAAACACATTAACACAGCCGCCAGACTACTCTCCTTCTTTTTCTTTATTTTCATTGGTTTTCTTTCTCATTTTCCTAGCTACCAAACATATCCTACATGGTCTAATCCCTCTCACCCCCTCTCACATCAAGGCCTCCATGGCCAAAGATTCCACTGGTTCTCTCCAACTACTTTTGTCATCTGTGCTAGCATCGGTTTCTTCGCCAAAGACGACACAAACAGATCATTTTGCAATCTTATTTTGCAATTAACAAATCGTACTCACCCTTAATGAAAGAACAAAGAGTAAAATTCATAGATCTACAACATGGCTTTTTGTATAATTTGAATTTAGGTTTGTGTGTGTTGTTTGGTTGCTAAGAAAAATTGAAGGAAAGAGAAGAAAGAGAGATAATTTTTTTTTAATGTTATTAGGGTTTTCATGTGAGAAAGCTTATATATCTTAATAGTGGTTTGAGTTTTTAGTTTTGTTTAACAAAATTTTATGATGTCAATTTTTTTTTTCTAATTCAATTTTATATAATTTAAAGGGGTGTGTATGTGTGTGTGTGTGTTTGTTTGGTTGCTGGGAAAATTAATTTGAAGGAAAATAAAGGAAAGAGAGCTAATTTTTTAGTTGGTATTGAATGTGAAATTTTGGTAAAAACTCAGTTGATTTTCTTTCATGATTATACGATTTCTTTTATTGATGAATATTGAACCAGATCGTTGCTCCTAAATTGATTTTACGTTCAACCAATTAATCAATTATCAATATGTTTGTTTGATTTGGTGAGTTGGATTTTAGTCGGCTATGATTTAATTCATGAGATTTAATTTATTGTCTGTTTAAAATTGTTTTAATTTTATCATGGGTTAATGGGTGGGTTAAGAATTAAATGGGTTTGATAGGTAATAGATATTTAATTTATACTAATATGTAACCTATGCGTAAGAATTGTAGTTGTGTTGTTAATGTTAGCTTGAGTTATTAAACATATAGGATATAGTTTGACCAGGACATTTGGAAGTAGTAAAATAGTTTTTTCTTACAATTTTCACAATATTGGTTACACTAATTTTCTCATTATATTGCTATTATGTATATGATTTTGAAAATTACTATTGGATATTACATATACAATATCAATTCATAATTATTGCCTGGGAAATTCTGCTAAATACAACACAAAATAAAACAATAAACTGGTCAAATAATATCTCCAAAATTGAAAGGGTATATGTGTATGGAATCGTTCAACATAATTACAATTTGCTACACTCAATATCTTCATATGTAAAATATCTTAATAAAAAGGTATAAAAAATATGCTCATTAGTTCAGTAAAAAAAAAAAAATAGCAAAAATCTAACCAATTTAATTTATAAGGAAAACTAACAAAAGCAAAATTTCAATTTTGATTCTAATTGAATTTTCTCTAAACTTTATATATATATATATATATATATATATATATTACATAGTCATGGTATATTACATAAATGACTTATAAATTTAAATTGTATTTAATTATATGATTAAGTTTTTTATGGTTTATTTATATTGGTGTAACACCCCATAATTTTATATAAATTTATTTCATATGCATAAATTAAAGAGGAGTCCCATAATTAAATGGATTTAATTGATTTGGGCCTAAGATATTAAAAATAAGATAAATACTATGGTATATGAAGCCCAAGTAAGGTGGCATAAGTAAATATATGGGTCTTGATAAGATTTTAAAAACCCTAGTCTTTTACCTCTTAAGTTACATGTGTATATACATAAGAAGGTTCCTTTTGTTTCAGCCGTAACACACTATTAAGGTTTTCTTTTCTTCTATACGGCTGTGCTTGGAAACTTGTAGGTATGATTTTCTCGTGGTCTAAATTTAAGAAGTTTGAATATTCAATAGCTAGCAATTGTCAAGAACCTAAACTATCATTATATTAATAGAAAAAAGGCTCCTACAATTGTCATTATATTAGATTAGAAATGATCAATATGGCTCTATGTCAGGAAAGGGTACTCCACATGTTTTGAAATTGTACCTAATAGAGTAATAGGCTTGGACCTTATCAATTCAAGTTTGTCACCATGTGAAAGGGAAAAGGTTGCTTTACGGTTGATATTTATCTTCTTATCATCCTTCTAGTGACGTGTATTCAGCTCTAAATTATTGTAGAAGGCAGCAATGCTTTTCAAGCCTAAAATATCTTGTTAGCCCCCATAACATAGGAATAAGAAATTATATATTATTTAAGTTATATTATTTAAGTTAACCAATTTGTCATCCACGCATTGCCATTTTTCAGAAAATTGACTAGCAATATCTTATGTTTTGTGGCATCAAGGGATTCATGGTGGCAGATATAGGCAGACACTATAATTAGAATAGTTGTAAAAATTTTGGAAACCTGATTGACAAGTTCATGTATCAAACGGGGCATTTCAATGCTCCCATTTATCAATTTAATAACTGCAATCCCAAGTAGTGATGGCCACGAATTCAATAGCCAAGCCCACTAACAAAGCTTCAATGTATTTCAAAGAAACTAGACTCCTCTATAAGCCTTTATGATGATAGGTTAAACTATTTAAGTATGAAAACAGATTTTAGGACCTATTTTTGGTATTGCTAGGTTCTAATTCTGCAGATTTGTTGTGATTCAAGGGAGGTTGATTTCCTTTATTTTTGCAACTAAGAGATAAGTGATGTTTACTAATTTTTGGGGTTTTCCCAAAACAATGTTTGATTATTAAATTATTCTATAGCAAATAAATATGTTGATATTCTATATATAAATTGATACTTTATAAATGCTTGATGTGCACATTGAATATTCATTTTATGAAAAACTTGTGGGACAACCTAAATTTATTTAAATTTGTATGTGTGAATATATCTTTATATTTTGAGAATTATGAATGGATTATTTTTGTGAGCATATTGAAATGTGTTTTGAAAACCTATGGCAAGTCATGATTAAAAGCTCAGTATTGTATTTAGTCCTTAATAAGGGACAATCATACTGCAACTAGTCCTTAGCAAGGGTCGGTCCTAGAAAAAAGAGACAATGCACATTTGATAGCTCCATAGCAAGGGAGTATATTTTTGAGGATCCAAAAATAAAGCTCCTTAGCAAGGGAGTGCACCTTTAGGTTCCAAATGAGCCATCCTTAAGAAAGGGGATGAAAAGGAGGTTCAAGTCCCAGAAAATGGGACACAACCCTGTCAACGAAGCGTAAATGTGGACCACGAGAAAAGTCTAGGAAATAGTGTATGTGATGGTATTGATATATATATTATGATGGCTCACAATATAAAGTTATTTTTTATATATATGAAATATTTGATGATAAAATATTGATGAGGTACACGTTATGAATTTGTTGTAAGAATTATTTTTTTTGAAAGGTTGTTCCCACGCCCCAATGTTAGTGAATTCCATTTATTGAGTTATCTCACCCCCCACTGCCCCCCTTTATTTCCTCTTACAGATACATAAGAGGGATTATTGGAGTAGAGATTCCTAGAAATCAACAGTTACGAATTATTTTGTGAGACTGAAGATTTTATTATTATTTTTATGGTATTAAATATTGTACTAGAGAATTATTTTGAGGATGTTTTAATTTTTGGTGAAATAGAGCTCTGACATTTATGATGAGATTTTTAGGTTGTTGATTACAATTATTTAATATTATTTTTATGAATTTTTCAGATTAAATAGACTTTTATTACTTATGATTTTGGGACGTTACAATTGTACTCTTTGTTTTCTACACTAAATTACTCCCTTCATCCCGGTTTGTTTGTCCTCTATTCCATTTTAGGATGTCCCAAAATATTGTCTTGTTTCTAAAAATAAAATTAATTAATTTACTAATGTTCCTATTATACCCCTATTTTATTTTCAAAACTATTTGAAAAGAAAACTAACAAATATTTAAAAATTCGATCTAACTGGGCCACTTTTTTAGTTGCCCCATTAAGAATAACTCTTTTAAAAAAAAGTTAATAAATTTATTTAAGAGTAGTTTTATAAACTTATACATTTTTATAAGGCAGACAAGATAATAAATAACGTTCCCTTAAAAAGTTTGACTTTTTAAACAGGACAAATAAATTGGGACGAAGGGAGTAATTCATTTACCACAAAAATTGAAAATTTTAGATTAAATGGGACATGTGGCACAAAATTAAACTCTAATTGAAATCCAATTTTTACTTTGAATTAACTCACTTAGCACAAAAATTTAAAATTTAGATTAGATGAGACAAGTGACTCAAAATTATACTCTAATTAAATTCCAATTTAAAATCTAATTGGATTTTTTCTCAACTTTACTTGTTACTAATGTGCAACCCCGTACATATACACTGATACATATAAAAACAATTACAATTACATGCATACAATTTAGAATCTAATTAGACTTAGACACTTCTGTTTTTGCATTCAATAATTTACTTGCCACGAAAATTAAAAAATTAGATGGAACAAATGCACAAAATTGAACTCCAATTAAAATTCAATTTAGAATCTAATTGAATTTAGACTCTTTAATTTTTGCACCTAATAATTCACTTGACACACAAATTTAAAAATTAAATGAGACACATGGTGCGAAATTAGACTATAGTTTAGAATTTAATTGGATTTTCTCTTTGTTTTGGTTATTCTATATATAATAATATATAATAATAATAATAATAATAATAGGTAAAGCTGAGAAAAAAATCCAATTAAATTTCAAATTAGAATTAAGTTAGAGTCTAGTTTTACGCCATGTGTCCTATCTAATCTAAATTTTTAAATTTTTGTATCAAGTGAGTTAATTCAATGTAAAAATTAGATTTCAATTAAAGTTTAATTTTGTATCATGTGTCCAATCTAATCTAAGTGTGTGTGTGTGTGTGTGTGTGTGTGTGTGTGTGTGTGTGTGTGTGTGTGTGTGTGTGTGTGTGTGTGTGTGAGAGAGAGAGAGAGAGAGACTTATAAACTTGAATTTTTTTAGTTATACAAAAAAAAAAAAAAAAACTCATAAATATAAAATCATTCAAAAATTATATTTTTTTATGGTTTATTTATATTGGACTCCTTGATTTTTACACTAAATTAACTCCTTTGACACAAAAATTAAAAAACTTAGATTAGATGAGCCACATGGTACAAAATTAAACTCTAATTGAAATCCAATTTTCAAATTGAATTAACTCACTTGGTACAAAATTAAAAAACTTAGATTAGATGGGACACATGGCGTAAAATTAGACTCTAATTTAATTTTAATTTGAAATCTAATTAGATTTTCTCTCAGCTTTACCTATTATTATATATATAGATTTAAACGGGTGACAAGTGGTTAAACGGAAAACTTAGTAGTCAACCCATTTATAACCCAACTTGCCCAATTGCCAACTCTAGTTAGGGCACCCTTCTTCCACCACTAGATTGTATAGATAAATACGCATTGTATTAGAAATAAATGGATTGAATTTTATCAAATGGTTAGTAATTTGAACTAGACATTAAAATAGTGAGAGTCAATTTTTTAAAAAATAATATATTATTGATGTCGTAAAAAATCTAATCCAATCGTTTTAAAATGAAGAAATATGATTTTACGAGTTTCATATGATACTAAACTTTTCTCTAAGAAAAAAATCATACCAGAGTTACTTACAATTTGTTATGTGTATGTAGTTTTTTTGTTTTTCAAAACAAAATTTTTTGAATAGAGAGTTGACTAGTTGAATGCATTTAGGGGACAGATAAAGAGATTTTGTTCTTGAAAACAGAAGAGAAATGAAAATGTTTTCAATAAATAGTTCCATGTGTATACTTCAGATCGGTGAGGGAAGGAATAATTCATGGGTGCTCTCCCATTATGGAGGGATTCAGTAATGCAAACGCAAATGAAAGGTGGTGTACTCATGAAATATACGCAACAAATATGTTACATTCCATTTTTTATTCTTCTCTTTTTTGTTTAATATTATTTTGTCTCTTTTTGGAAATCATTTTAATAGGGTGACGTGTCACTACAAGAAATTTGGTTATTTTCGACGGTTGAAATCATTAGTACTAAAAACTGTCAAAAATACTATTTTCGATGGTTAAAATGACCGTCAAAAACTATCACTGAAAACTTTGTCAAAAATATTTTTCTACAACCTATGCAACCGTTGAAAAAAATGGTACACATTTATCAACGGTTAATAAACGTCTAAGTATTATTAAAAAACCATTGATACATATATACATAAATGTAGATTAAAATATACTTATTACTTTTTTCCACGTACACTCAATCGTCGGTAAAGAGTTTGTTGAAAGAAGTTTCGATAGTTTATAAACGTTAAAATAAGTATTTTCTTTTTAAAAATAATAAATAAATTTGGATGCGTTCTTTCACAACTATCAAAATTTAATAACCTGATTCAAAATATAAACATAAACACAATCGTGCAATTCCAAATTGAATTCCAACAACCAATCAACCACTCTTATAACACAGTGAAACGAACGGTACAAATCAATACAACTTAACTACTCTGCTTAACTACTCTGCTTACTGCCCTCTGCACTCTTAAATTTGAAACAGAAATCACTACGTGTAATCGCCAAAACCAAAAAAAAATAAAACTTTTGAGTTCGACACATACACTATTATACAATGGATAGAGGTTAAACCAAAATCACATATATTACTACAGCTTTAGAGCACTCCACCTTTATCATTTTCCTTTGTTTCTTGTTCTTACAATGGACAGAGGTTAAACCAAAATCAATATAACAAAATTGAAATTTACAGGCATTGAAACTACAAACTTTAGCATAACTAAGAAAGAGATCATATGATTTGTATTCAAACCAGAGGCAAGGATGCTAAGCCGTAATTCTTGACCGGCCCTTTGCTATTCTTCGAGCAATGACTCTCCTCCCACCCTTGGTTGCCTTGCTGTTCACGTGAAAACGTGCATTAGCCAACATGCAAATTCTACATAGCTTTGTTCACAATTTTCTCAGCTAAGAAAAATTCATAAAACCACTTAACAGTTAACACATGCCATAAGGCAGACACTTGACAATAAAGTGGGAGGAAAAGTCCTACCAATCTCTGTCTTTAGTTCTTATATGTAATATAGAAACTCAATGATGTCCTAAGCAGTTCAACTATGACCAACATAATGGTACACAACCTAACAAGGAAAAAAATGAATTTTAAATTGGTCAAAACCTAAGCAAAACATATTAAAATGCCCAACAGAATTAGAAAAATCAAGTTAAAGAATTAAAAATATCTAACTAATAATAATGACCAATAAAAAAAAAAAGGAAACCAGAGAGCATCACGACTTGTATGTCACTACTCACTAAAGTTGTCCTCCTTCACAGCCTATTAGTTCCAAGTGCTCCACCTAAATATTATAACCTTAAATGAAGGCTACCTAGACAAGCAGGCCCAACTAGATGATGTAGGGCTCATTTTACCTATGGACCTTGGTCATTAGTGATGAAAATATGAAAGTCCAAATGTACATCAGGCTATCAGTGAGCATCTAGAGCCCACAGTTTATATAAATCCATAACTTGGTGACCTCTGCAATGATAGTAGATAAATATGATGGCTTGTACCATTTGGAAATTACAAAAAGCAATGTACAAATGGTGGCTAATCTCAAATACAGTTATACTCTTCACTATGCAATATTTAATGCCTTATGCATATGATTATTGCACTCAAAAGAATATGTTTCAGCTATTAGAGGTTTCCAATCATATGCCAAATCAACTAAATGTGATCTCAATTTTGATGAATGAAAAGAAGTATCACAGAATGTGACTGCAAAAATAGAAGCATTTAATAGATTCACATATTAACCCCATATGCATAAGAAACTCACCTTATTTGGATCTTGCAATTCTTTAAAAGAATTATTTAATTTAATAAATGTTTGATGAGCCTGATGATGAGGGCATTTATCCAGGTGCACAAAAAGAGACAATTTCCAGTACCCAATTCATGACCATGGCAATCATTAGATAAAAAGAAAAAATTACATAATGCACAAGCTCACAAGTTTACAACCATATAAGACAAATGAAAGTACTAACAAAGGTAATGTTAACTAGTTCTGCCTACCTTTAAAATGATAATGAATTATGAAAAATAACAAGGTGGATGATGAAGAATTCAAAGACTGAAATGCATTTCCTGACATAAATAAGGGAATGCAACCACATTTCAGCTTCAAGTCTACACAGTTGAGTGCTATAATTCCTGCTCTTAAATAATCTGAACATTGTGTGAGAATTTTTTTACTAAGCAGTGTCATGTTTGAAATACTTACAAAGGCTTTTAGATATAGTTCCTAGTCTTGATATTCTACAAATTGCTTATTGAATACACGGAATCACAAATTACAAATGTATAACATTCAAAGTCTCACTTCGGACATGCAATATTCCTATTACTTAAATTAATGCAGTCCACTTCTACCCCAGCAACAGCTAAACCACATTAATTCATAACTTCCTTATAAACCCATGTCCCCTTTTACCAATCAAAAATCCAACTTCAATAGCTCATAAATGATAACCATCATAACAAAGCCATAAAACAACAAAATACACAACCTCTTCTCTTATTTCTTATAACATGCCAAGATTAAACCTACATTCTCTCTTATTTATTGGCTAAGCACATAAAATAATTGCTCTAGCCCACGAAACATATCATATGACAAGCACTTCCAGAAAAGAAAAAAAAAAATCCCATGTTCCAAAATCAACCAAATTATTAGTTTCATGTTCCAGAATGAACCAAATTATCACAACCCTTCTCTGCAGCTACCTCTCCTTGTGTTCTTGGATGTGCTTCATCTAAGCCTTGTAGCCGCAGCCACCCTCTCCATGGTCAAGCCGGACCCCACCTCCACCTCCTCCTCCTCTTTATTTATGGGTCCCATCGTGTTCTCTTCTTTCTCCCCACACCTCCTCCTCATCATAATTAGAGAACATGGTCACAGAGTAGCTAGCTAATAAATAAGAAATACATGAAATTGTTGCTCAGAAGTGAACCTCAAAAAGTGAAACAAAAGAAGCGGCAATCATAGCAAAAGCTTCTCCGGCATGAAATGTGGGGCTTTCCCATTAAAACGGGTAAGGAATATATACCCTACATCAGCATGTGAAGACACAGTGGCATAATGTCACATAATGTAGTCAAAATTTGTTGTAAGAATGTGAAAAACATAGGCTAAGTTGTTTGTGGCCTTCCCATTGGCCTCTGTGGTTTCAAAAATTGAGGAAAATACTGTAAAAGGAACACGTTGATGGACTCTTATTTTCACAACAACCAAACAAAGCACTAATGTGAGCTTTGAAATTCCAATGCACTATCAAATACGAAAGGAAATAAACTCAAATTCCATTCTAGGAGAACTATTTACTAAAGCCATAAAATCAAACACGCAAACAATAACTTAGAATCAAATACCAAAGAAACTGAAAAAACTCACAAGTGTGAGCTTTGGTGCCCTAACTCCTATCGTCAGCTCCGATTGCAACGAATCGAGACCATCGCTTCTCGAAACCCTAAGCGGCAAGAACTTCAACAAGATACCAATCATCAATCCTTCCCTATTGAACCTCCAGCCTCGCTCGCTTCCTTGCCTTGACACCGTTGTGATCGAGCTTTGCAACACCATCAACGACATTGCGTAGAGGAACACAGCAAGAAGCACCAAGAAGTAAAATGCGGCAAAAATGGGAATTTAGGCATTAGATTCCAACTATTTAGTTAGTGAGCACGGTTTACTAACTATATAACTTAATAGCATCTGGAGTCTCAAAGGCTCAATTTTAGGCTTAGAAATCGAGCTTTTGAGTCTCGGTTTTTTGAGTTAATAATTCACGTGGCATCCACGTATAAATCGAGTCTTTAAGACTCGACTTTTAAACCAAGTATTAAAGACTTGATTTCTTATTGAGAATGCCACGTAGACGCCACGTGTGTCTCGAGTCTTAGAGACTCGGTTTCTTAAAGTAAAACCGAGTCCCAGAAACTCGATTTTTGATACGTCCACGCACCTGATCATCTCTGAGAGATTCTCACGTCCGGTCATGTCCACCTGTGAGCTTTTCCCATCTGGCCTGTTTTGTTTGGCAGGTGTCTTAACTATGAACGAAATGTGAAAGAAAAAACAGTACTTTTTTTTGTTGTTTTCACTGTCTCAAATTTCAATACTAAAAAGCACTAGATTTTGCAAGATTCAGCAGAAAAGCCTTTCCCATCTGGCTTGTTTTATCTCGCAGGTGTCTTAACAATGAACGAAATGTAAAAGCAAATGCAGTAGTTTTTTTTGTTGTTTTGACCGTCTCAAATTTCAATACTAAAAAAAAGTGATTTTGCAAGATTCAGCAGAAAAGCAAAAACCGCCTCTCAACTCTCATACACATTCAGCAACAAGCAGTGCTCCTCTCTTAATTATCATACAAGCCCAACCTTCAGTGTAGTTTTCCTCTGTCATTCTCATACAATCCCAGCAGCATATTTGCACATCCTCATGTCAAGTAATGGTCTCTTCACTCTCTAGTTGGTTGTTTAGTGTATATAAGTGCTTTAGAAAGTGTTGATCTCATTGAATTTGTCATGACATTTTCTGATTATTTGTTTGTCTGCAACCACTTTATATATAAATGTATTTATATTTATATTTATATTTATATTTACATTTACATTTATATTTACATTTATATTTATATTTACATTTATATTTATATTTATATTTACATTTATATTTATATTTATAATTTATTTATATATTTATATTTATCTTTATCTTTATATTTATATTTATAATTTATTTATATATTTATATTTATATAAATATAGATGTATATATATATATATATATATAAATATATATAATATTTTAGAAAGTGAGGAGAAAGATATATATATATATATATATATTTTTTTTTTTATTCATGATACAAGAAGTCTTTTTGGTAGCTTTTGGTGAAGTTATCTACTTCTTTTTCTCCATAATTTGTATTAAATTTGATTTTGTATATCACATCTAGTATATTTGACTGTATATTAATGCCTTGATTTTAAAATTAGATGATATTTTTAATTTTGATTGCTCATAATCATATTCACATTAGTGTTTTTTTTTTTTTTTTTTTTTTGGTTTTTTTTTTTTTTTTTTTTTTTTTTTTTTTTTTTTTTTTTTTTTTTCTAATGAACTCTGCTCTATGTTATTTCATTAATAGTAGTGTAATAGGGTATGCCATGAATTTTCTTGCATTGGAATGATGAGGTTACATAATTGCACTCATTCATTTGCACATTCTTATGACTTTTGTTGTTTGGTTTGATATTTTTATTTATATTTTTGTTAGAACTGAGTTGAAATTTTGTAATGGGAGTGAGTTTTGTGTTTAGTTTTTTTATTTGTTTGAGTATAAAATGATAATGATTGAGTATGTTTGTATGTGATGTGGGGTGAGAGTTGTAATTTTTGTACTTTGAGTAGATAGAAAAGGTTTTGTAATTGATGTTAAATGAAAGAGATAAAATATGTCACTAACATATTATACTTTACTCTCTAATAGGTTCACAGTCTCTGAAGAATATTGATATAAATGTATACTACGGTGGCCCTCTTGACAATCCTTGAGAGATTGACGGATTCCCATTTAGAGGGCCGGGTATCCAATGCTACTACATGATGATGCGTCGTAAGTTGAAGACGTTGAATGATTTGAAGAGGAAAATAATGGCTGAATTGAATTTGAACCCTGCTCGGTATGATATCAAGATTATTTATCGTTGCCCATGAGAAGTCCTTCATGAACGGATAAATTACGGGTATATGGCGATCAAAGAAGACAAACATGTAAAGATGATGTTTAATAGGATCCAAAAAATGACCCAAGTAAATGCTGCTAAGTTGTACGTAAGTTCGGAGCTGCTTGCACCAATACATGCTGAGGTGGTGCAACAAACAACTACGTCTTTACAATTTACAGCCCTAGATGATGGATGCACTACAATGGGAGGGTATACAATGGGAGGTTATACGCTCCCATCTGAAGATCATGTTGTCAATACTGGTGAAACCCTCCATCCTCAAGAGACACATGTAGAGGAGGAAGACGAAGACGAAGACGAAGATCATGCCGGGAATGATGGTGAAAATATTGATGATGTGGATGAGTATGAAGAGAGGATTGAGCGAGGCGACTTTGAGAACAATGTGGATGACCATGACCAAGTTCCCAATTTTGAAGAGGAAAATATGGAGTTAGGTGATGAAGGTAATGCAAACGATGATGCAAACGATGATATTGGCGTCCAGCATGATACAAATATGACCACTGCCTACGCACCTCCTGCCGACTCATTCTATGCAAATACTTGGGAAAACATGGTTGATCCTTCGCGTCTTTAGATACCATTTATTTCTACTTGGGAAGAGGGGATGCATTTTTGTAAGGGTTGACTTTCGCAAATAAAGCGGCGGTGAAGCGTGCATTGATAATATACGCAGCAAATGATAATAGACATCGTTTGTGGGTCCACACACTTGTATACCCTTTGGCCCGCGAAGAGACAGTAAAATGATGGATTCTAATTTTGTTGCATCAAAAATTGTGGGAAAATTGCGACAAAATCACACTGCTCGTATTGATGAGCTCTGAGAAATCATACATATTAAGTATAAACATGAGCTTTCTTACTATAAAGTATGGGACGCAAAACAAAAGGCAATTGCTAAGATATTTGGGGATTGGGAGGAGTCTTACCAAAGGTTGCGAAAGTTGTTGTTGGCATACTTGGATCAGGATTCGGGTACCCAGTACAACTATTACACCATACCTAGGCCATACGAAGATACTGCGTTACTGCGCTATGTATATTGGGCATTCGCTCCATGCATTGCTACATTCCAATATTGCAGGCCAGTGATCAGTATTGATGGAACTCATTTGTATGGTAAATACAGAGGGGTATTGATGATTGCAATGGCAACTGATGCTAACCAAAAGGTTTTACCTCTCGCCTTTGCTGTTGTGGACAAGGAGTCAGAGCCTAGTTGGGGGTGGTTTTTAGAGTGTCTCAGGATTTCGATAGAGCATGTCATACCTGACAAGGGCATTTGCATTATTTCTGACCAACATAAAGGTATCAAATGCGCCATTCGACAGTGGCCTAGAGGTCAGGACGGAAAAGAACGGGTATTTCACCGATATTACTGCTTGCTCACTCCCAAGTGCAGGAGATCGTAGCAATATAATTCTCGGAGTACCGAGGTCGAACCACAAGGTTCAGGGTAAATTCAAAGGCAATATAATTAAATGACAATTTACGTGGAGAAAAAAAATACTTTTGCTTGGTGATTGTTAACAAGAATAATAATAAAAACTGATTCAAATCAATAATGTATATACTAGAGCATCGGGGAGTTTCCCTATATCGATATGAGATTCTTTGTGATCTAAGAAAATATTTATTTCATAATTGATTGTTCTTATACAATTAAAAACTTATGATTCGGTTGAACTGAGACAATTCAAGAACGCATTATAACCTCGATTAATAATGCGGTTAGAAAAGTTTTTCAGAAAAACCCATTCACTTTAAAATCTGATTTCTATTTGAAACTATTAGAAATTCATCTAAACAATAAGAAAAACATGATTGAACTTATTGAAAGCATGGAAGAACTAATACATCAATAGAAATCTAATTGAATAATCAAATATGTCGTTGATAAAATCTTAGAAAAAATCACATTGAATATTCATACCGTATAGAAGAAACATAACCCCTAGCCCTAGCAAAAGGTTTAGGCTGCCATTAGAGAAGGAAAAATACAAGTTTTCTCTGCCCAAAATTCGTTCTCACAGCCTCGCCTCCAAAACCCTAATGTCAAAAAGTCTAAATAAAATAAAAACTCTTTCTATTTTAATTTCCGTCCAGGTTTACAGCGGTAAATTGTGAGTTAATTTCGGCCTTCAAAACTTACGAATTTGGAAAAACTCAAAACTGGAAAGTTGTAGATAATGAAATCACGGTTCCAACCCATCTGGTCTTGTATCAATTGGATTTTTGATGAGTGAGATATGCCCAAAATACTGATCAGTGCTCAAATCAGATTTTTCCTTTTCAGATTCTGCCTCTTTGATTTCTTTCCTTATTTGAAGCTTCCAATCATGGTAGATGATCCAAGCACTCCAGCTGCTCCTTAGACATTTGAGCATGGTTCTTTAGCTCCACTTTAATTATAATTTGGCCTCCATTCTCTCACAAATTCCTGTAAACTCATCTTTCTCACATAATTTCCTGAAAGTAGAAAATTACACACAATGAATAGCATCTTATTCAAGAAATTATGTAAAGCTATATAATAAGGACTAATGCAAATAATGGTTTAATTATACAAATTAAGCATAGTAATAAGGAGATAACGCCCACATAAACATATAACAAGTATACATTTTAAGGCGTTATCACACCCCCCCAACTTAAATCTTGCTAGTCCCTAGCAATCCACAAAGCACCTATGTCTACTAAAAGTGAAAAATTAAACCTAAAATACAAGCCACTTTCGTAGGCTACACGACTGCACTTCCCATGTGCAGCAAGTCTTTGAACCCCTAGGTCACCCTAGTGGACGAATTTACTCTCGTGAGGGTTTGCAGTGACTCTACCCACAAAAGTCAAAGGTTTCTTGAAAATTCCTGCAGCAAATGTTTGTCTGCTTTATCATTATATCATACAAATGAACTTTCAATTTTTGAGTTGGGATACTATTCATCATATTAAAAAGTTTTCACTAGCTTCACTTTTGGAGTGTGTGTGTGTATAGCCCATCCAATCAAACCATCTTTTCCAAACATGCATAGACCAAGAATAATCTAGATTAGAGCCTCTACTCCAAAACCTCTCTTAAGTCATCAACACTCTGAAAGAACACACATAGAAGTATTGGTTTCTCTCTTCAAATCACATGTGAATAAAAATGAAAGAAGAAATTTTAAGAATATCACATGTGTATACTAAAGCAGCCGCTAAAACAACGGAAAAAGATCTCTTGGAAAGGATGTTGAGTTCCTGGAAACATGAGGTTAATACCATTCTCATCCCTAGTTTTTATCCCAAGCACATACCAGCCATGCACCTTTAGGATCAAGTAGGGCTTTAAGCTCAGTGGTAGTATAATCTTATGAAGGTAAACTGCTCTCTTTGAAATATGAGGTATATGAATCAAACGCAGAAAATTCAAACCAAACCCAACTCACAGCTGTGGCAACCAACTTAAATCAATATAACCTTTACTCAACCATATAACCCTTCTGAAATACATGAAAGATGTGTAAGACACCAAGGATTTATTGATTGATTATGTATGTCTCCTCTTTCTTTTTCTTTTTCTCTCTGTCTCTTCTCTTTTTTTTTTTTTTTTTTTTTCTTCTTTTTTTTTTTTTTTTTTTTTTTTTTTTTTTTGAAAGAAAAGAGAGACAATGGTGGTATCTAACATATCAATTGCTCAAAACTTGAACCCCCATGAGAATACCCATAAATAAAAATGTTTTGTGGTATTGTAGAAGTATTTCCCATGGCTCAAATGATGGTGACAAAGGTTAATGTAAAGGTAGGCTGAATATTTGTTTAGCTGGTGACAAAAAAAAAAAAAAAATTTGTGGTTTTAGGCTCTCATCTCCTAAAATTTCACATAAACCAGCATGCCTAAGGACAAAAATAAATAGGATCATGGTATGTCTCCCCATAATGTTTCCAGTAGTCAACCAAAGGAATATAGAGATCTTTTACAAATATTGAAGCATATGAAAGAAATTTAAGAGTTCAAACAAAGATATACTCTCACAAAGAAAATTAAGGCTCAAGAACTCTCTATATGGGTTGAGTTTCAGCTTTTATCTAGCTTGTTCATGATCCATGCATATCCAACATCCAACCGTCCACTAACCAGGCTATTGTGCTCAAAAGTTTCCAATTGTGCTCTTCATGAAAAAGTCTTAATATTGCAAATAGTATACCCAACTCAGCATTATTCATTCCATCATATAATATGAAAATAAAGCTTATAACTCTTCTGCATTCAAATTCAAGGTTTTTTTTTTTTTTTTTTTTTTTTTTTTCAGAGAATTGAAAAGTTGCAACAAAAAAAGAAAGAAAAATAAAATCATGCAAGGTGCAACAAAATGTGTAGACCTCTCCCCCCAACTAAAATATTGCATTGTCCCCAATGTATCAAAGCCAAAATAAATTCAAGTGTAAAGGGAAGAAGTTACCTTAAGCATTTAATTTTTTTTTTTTTTTTGAAATTTCTTTCACCCCTGCAAGTGTTAGCTCAAAAAAAGAAAAATAATAACAAAATAAAAAAACAAAAAAAAGCAACAAAAACAAAAGCCAAAAAGAAAAAGGAAACAAAGAAAGAAAAAAAAAATTGAAACAAATATGGTACAATTTCATAAGGCTTTTACAGAGTTCACTTAGCATCCCAATAGGCAGGGATCTTAAGCGACATAGTCTCCTCCTCTGGTATAACTCCCCCTAAGTATGGTTTTAACCTTTCTCCATTTACTTTCAAAATTCTACCATCTCTAGGGTCCTCAACTACGACAGCTCCATGGTTAAACACTTCCTTTACTATGAAAGGTCCATCCCACCTAGTTTTTAGTTTACCTGGAAATTTATGAAGCCTCGAATCATAAAGAAGGACTTGCTGATTTTTCTCAAAATTTTTCCTCACAATGCTTTTATCATGAAATAATTTCATCCTTTCTTTATAATTGCGAGTGCTCACATAAGCCTCATTCCTAAGCTCTTCTAGCTCATTCAATTGGAATTTCCTCAATTTTTTAGCCCCTTGTAGATCAAAGTTAAAGGCTTTAATAGCCCAATAAGCTTTATGTTCCATCTCTACAGGCAAATGACAAAGTTTCCCATAAACAAGATGATAGGGAGACATTCCTAAGGGTCCTTTATAGGCTGTTCGGTAAGCCCATAATGCATCAACTAGCCTTAAAGACCAATCTTTACGGTTTGGATTGACTGTTTTCTCTAAAATTTGCTTAATCTCCCTATTTGCAAGCTCAACTTGTCCACAAGTTTGAGGGTGGTACGGGGTGGACAACCGATGCACCACTCCATACTTTTTCAGCAATGCTTGAAAATAACGGTTACAAAAATGGCTTCCATTATCACTAATTATAGCCTTTGGCATTCCAAATCGTGAGAGAATGTGTTCTCTCAAAAATTTCAAAACCGTTTTATGGTCATTAACCTTGCATGCTATGGCCTCAACCCATCTAGATACATAATCTACTGCCAAAAGAATATATAGATTACCAAAAGATTGGGGAAAAGGTCCCATGAAGTCGATTCCCCAACAATCAAAAACTTCTATCTCAAGGATAGGGGACATCGGCATCATGTTCCTACGTGTGATACGCCCTAACTTTTGGCACTCTATACACCTCTTACAGAAGTTGTAAGTGTCCTTAAACATAGTAGGCCAATAAAATCCACATTGCAAGATTTTTGCAGCGGTTTTTCTCACTGAAAAGTGGCCACCACAAGCTTCTGAATGGCAAAATTTTATAATATTATGGGTCTCATTATTAGGAATGCATCTTCTCAAGATTTGATCAGGGCAATATTTAAACAAATAAGGATCATCCCAATAAAAGTTTCTTACCTCAACAAAGAATTTTTGCCTATCTTGCGCGGTCCAGTGCTCAAGAATGGCACTCATGACTAGGTAATTCACTATATGTGCATACCATGGCAGCTCAATAACAGCATAAAGATGCTCACCTGGGAATGAGTCTTGAATAGGCATTTCTTTTAGACCCTCATCAAAAGTAAGTCGGGATAAATGATCTGCCACTACATTCTCCACTCCTTTCTTATCTTTGATCTCAATGTTGAATTCCTGCAAGAGTAAAATCCAACGTATTAATCGCGCCTTAGCATCCTTCTTAGAAAGAAGGTATTTAAGGGCGGCATGATCTGTAAAAACAACAATAGGAGCACCAATCAAATATGAGCGAAATTTATCTAGAGCAAATACTACAGCTAGTAACTCTTTTTCTGTGGTGGTGTAGTTCATTTGTGCACTATTTAAACTTCGACTAGCATAGTATATCACATAAGGCTTTTTATCTTTTCTCTGTCCAAGGACTGCCCCTATTGCATAATCACTAGCATCACACATGATTTCAAATGGTAGAGACCAATCAGGAGCTTGCATTATAGGGGCAGACGTAAGCATGTGGACTAGCTTTTTGAAGGCTACTTCACACTCTTCTGTCCACTCAAAATTGGACTCCTTAAGTAGGAGATTACAAAGAGGTCTAGATATAGAACTAAAATTCTTTATAAATCTCCTATAGAAGCCAGCATGCCCTAAAAGGGATCTAACATCTTTTACTGTCTTAGGGGTTGGTAGATTAAGAATTAAGTCTATTTTAGCTTTGTCCACCTCTATGCCTCTAGAAGACACTACATGTCCAAGAACAATTCCTGAAGTGACCATAAAATGACACTTTTCCCAATTAAGAACTAAGCCTTTTTCTTCACAACGGGCTAAAACCAACTTTAAGTTATTAAGACAGTCATCAAAAAAGTCACCAAAAACAGACAAGTCATCCATAAACACTTCCAAAAATTTCCCAACCATGTCACTAAAAATACTAACCATGCATCTTTGAAAAGTGGCTGGTGCATTACATAGCCCAAATGGCATTCTTCGAAAGGCGAAGGTACCAAAAGGGCAAGTGAAAGTGGTCTTTCCCTGATCTTCTAAGGCAATCTCTATCTGGTAATAGCCTGAATAGCCATCTAGGAAGCAATAGAACATATGGCCAGCTACCCTTTCCAATATTTGGTCAATGAAAGGTAAGGGGAAGTGGTCCTTCCTAGTTACAGCATTAAGCTTCCTATAGTCCACACACATTCTCCAACCTGTAACTAATCGGGTTGGGATCATCTCATTGTTTTCATTCTTGACCACAGTCATTCCAGACTTCTTAGGAACCACTTGCGTCGGGCTTACCCACTTACTATCAGAAATAGGGTATATGATACCTGCATCCAACAATTTAATTACCTCACTTTTAACAACATCTTTCATTGTTGGGTTAAGCCGACGTTGGGGTTCTCTAGAAGTCTTAGAATCATCCTCTAGGTAAATTTTATGTGTGCAAATCAATGGGCTAATGCCCTTGATATCAACTATGGTCCATCCTAGGGCTGATTTGTGGTCTCTTAAAACATTCAGCAACTTACCTTCCTGTTCCTCATTTAATGCAGAAGAAATAATTACAGGAAAAGTTTCACCTGAACCCAAATATGAATACTTAAGACCATTGGGCAATGGCTTAAGTTCTAGCTGTGGTGTCTCTTCATTTGAAGGCATAGGCTTTTTGTCACTTTTTGGTAGCTCCTCAAAGTAAGGTCTCCATCCTTCATTAATTGCCATCACCTGTTGTCCTTCCAAAACCTGTGAGGAATCCAACAAAGAACAAATTTCAGATAAATGAATATCACTTTTTAAATCATAAGCATCAACATAATTATTAAGAAGAGCTTCAAGAGGATCAGAAAAACAATTTTTATTAAACTCTTCTTGAACCACTGACTCAATGAGGTTCACATAGGCACAGTCATCATCTCCATGTGGTTGTTTAGCCACATGAAATATGTTTAGCTCCAAAGTCATGGAACCAAAAGTGAGTTGCATCCTTCCATTCCTGCAATTAATTAAAGCATTAGCTGTGGCAAGAAAAGGCCTACCCAAAATAATAGGGGTATGAGCACTAGGATGTAAAACAGGTTGGTAATCTAAAACAATAAAATCAACTGGATAATAAAAGTGTTCAATTTTTACCAACACATCCTCAACCATCCCCCTCGGCTCCCTTACAGAGCGGTCAGCTAACTGTAAAGTTACTGAAGTAGGTTTTAACTCACCAAGTCCAAGTTTTTTATATACACTGAATGGGATCAAATTAACACTTGCCCCAAGATCTAGCAATGCATGCTCCATGATGTAATCTCCAATAGTACAAGAGATCGTAGGACAACCTGGATCCTTATACTTTGGTGGGGTCTTATGTTGAATAACTGCACTTACCTGTTCTGTTAAGAATGCAGTCTTCTTCACATGATGCTTTCTCTTGATGGTGCATAAGTCCTTAATTACCTTGGCATATGCAGGCACTTGCTTGATAACATGCAATAATGGCAAATTTATCTTGACTTGATGCAAATGCTCTAATATCTCAAATGTGGTGTCTAATTTCCTAGGTAATTTTAAGGCTTGTGGAAATGGTGGAGGGATTGGGCATTGTTCAATGTCATCAAGCCCAAGTGACTCAGTTTCAACCTTCTCTTTTTCAACTGGGATCTCCTTAGGTTTCTTAGTTACTAAAGGAGAACTTTTATCAACCTCTTTACCACTCCTCAAAATGGTCACAGTTTTTACTTCCTCATGTTTATCTTTAGAGCCAATTTTTAGATTTTGATTGATGGGATTGGGTTGAGTTTGGGAAGGAAGTTTCCCTCTCTCTATCCCACTCAATGAATTTGTAAGCCTAGTTATATGACTCTTGGTCTCTCTTACCTCTTCATCTAGCCTAGTGAGCATGGATTCAAACTTTTGATTTTGCTCACTTTGCTTTTGAATGAAAGTACTAAGTGCATCCTCCAAGGAATTTTTAGATGATGATGATGATGATGCATGTGGTGAATTAAAATTCCTTGGAGCAGAAGGATTCAACACATTGTCACTTTTATAACTCAAATACGGATGGTTTCGCATATTTGGGTTATAATTGTTAGAATATGAAGAATTATTTGGCCAATATGAATTAAATGCATGTACTTGTTCTTCTGGCACATTTAAAAATGATGAAAGTGATGCACATTCATTTGTAGCATGGTTTATCTCATGACAGATTTTACACACCTCCATAGGGTCCTCTCTAAAGGTAGCACTAACACTCTTACTTCCTTTCATTTTGAGTGCCTCAATTTCTTTAGTTAACATGCTAATTTTTGCACTCATGTTATCATCTTCCCTCAACTTGAAAACACTTCCACTAGAAGTGGTAGTGTTAGTTCTAGTCCTATCAGTGGAGTCCATAGGGCTAGGTCCAGTCCATGTGTTAGAGTTTTCAGCTATCTCATCAAGATAATCCATTGCATCTTCAGGTTCTTTTTGTAAAAAGTCCCCTCCGCATGAGAGTTGAACAAAATGTCGATCCCTAGGTGTAAGTCCTTCATAAAAATAGCTAACCAACCTCCAATCTTCATACCCATGAGTTGGGCAGAAATTGAAAAGATCTTTGTACCTTTCCCAAGCTTGGTATAAGGTCTCATTTTCTCCTTGGACAAAACTAGCTATCCTTCTTTTTACTTGCTGGACTTTGTGGGGAGGAAAATGTTTCTTAAAAAACTCTTTGGCCATCTCCCCCCAACTACCTATAGACCTAGGTTTCAAGGTGTAAAGCCAACTTCTTGCCTTATCCTTAAGAGAAAAAGAAAAGAAACGTAACTTAGCAGTCTCAATAACATTTTGTGCATAGAAACTACTAATTACCTCTTCAAAAGCTCTAACATGGACATAAGGATTTTCATTTTCTTGCCCCCTAAATTCAGGAAGTATTGCTAATAAACCTTGTTTCAATTCTACGTGTGGTGCATTGGGTGGAAACATGATGCATGAAGGAACAGAATTTTGTGTAGGATGCAACAATTCATACATAGTTCTTCTATTCTCCTCATGATTATTACGTATTTCATCACCCATGATTGATGAAGAAGGTGAAGGTGATGGTGTGTCAAAAAGATTACCAAAGTAAGTTTCAAAAATTTCTAATCTGCCTCTCTCGTTTCTAACCCAAATGCTCATGCAACAATGAATACACAATCAAATAAAATAAAATAAAAACAAACAGAAAAATAAAAACAAAATAAGGGGAAAAAAAATGGAACGAAGTTACCAATAGAAGAATTTCCACCAGCTATGCTTTGCTCCAAAAAAAACAAATTGCCTCTGAACACGCAGCAGCTCCCCGGCAACGGCGCCAAAATTGCTTGCTCACTCCCAAGTGCAGGAGATCGTAGCAATATAATTCTCGGAGTACCGAGGTCGAACCACAAGGAGCAGGGTAAATTCAAAGACAATATAATTAAATGACAATTTACGTGGAGAAAAAAAATACTTTTGCTTGGTGATTGTTAACAAGAATAATAATAAAAACTGATTCAAATCAATAATGTATATACTAGAGCATCGGGGAGTTTCCCTATATCGATATGAGATTCTTTGTAATCTAAGAAAATATCTATTTCATAATTGATTGTTCTTATACAATTAAAAACTTATGATTCGGTTGAACTGAGACAATTCAAGAACGCATTATACCCTCGATTAATAATGCGATTAGAAAAGTTTTTCAGAAAAACCCATTCACTTTAAAATCTGATTTCTATTTGAAACTATTAGAAATTCATCTAAACAATAAGAAAAACATGATTGAACTTATTGAAAGCATGGAAGAACTAATACATCAATAGAAATCTAATTGAACAATCAAATATGTCGTTGATAAAATCTTAGAAAAAATCACATTGAATATTCATACCGTATAGAAGAAACATAACCCCTAGCCCTAGCAAAAGGTTTAGGCTGCCATTAGAGAAGGAAAAATACAAGTTTTCTCTGCCCAAAATTCGTTCTCACAGCCTCGCTTCCAAAACCCTAATGTCAAAAAGTCTAAAGAAAATAAAAACTCTTTCTATTTTAATTTCCGTCCAGGTTTACAGCGGTAAATTGTGAGTTAATTTCGGCCTTCAAAACTTGCGAATTTGGAAAAACTCAAAACTGGAAAGTTGTAGATAATGAAATCACGGTTCCAACCCATCTGGCCTTGTATCAATTGGATTTTTGATGAGTGAGATACACCCAAAATACTGATCAGTGCTCAAATCAGATTTTTCCTTTTCAGATTCTGCCTCTTTGATTTCTTTCCTTATTTGAAGCTTCCAATCATGGTAGATGATCCAAGCACTCCAGCTGCTCCTTATACATTTGAGCATGGTTCTTTAGCTCCACTTTAATTATAGTTTGGCCTCCATTCTCTCACAAATTCCTGTAAACTCATCTTTCTCACATAATTTCCTGAAAGTAGAAAATTACACACAATTAATAGCATCTTATTCAAGAAATTATGTAAAGCTATATAATAGGGACTAATGCAAATAATGGTTTAATTATACAAATTAAGCATAGTAATAAGGAGATAACGCCCACGTAAACATATAACAAGTATACATTTTAAGGCGTTATCAATTACCTTCGACATGTTGTTAGCAACTTCAACAGACGCTTTGATGACCCGACTCTAAAGGCATTTGCCTTGAAAGCTGGATATGCGACGTATGAAGCTAAATTTGAGTCCATAATGCAAATCATTAAGAAGGCTGAGATTAACTTACTGAGGGGTGTAGACCCTACTGATTGCCATGTTGCACGCTATATGCCACACACATATTTAATGAGTGAGGAGGTTGACAAATGGACCTAGTCACATGATGGTGGAAGACGTTACGGGGCAATGACAACCAATATCTCTGAGTGCTTTAATGGGGTACTGAAAGGTGCCCGCGGTTTGCCCATTGCGGCAATGGTTGAGTTCACTTGGTGCAAACTTGTTGCATATTTCTGCGATCGACATAAACAAATTACTGAAGATCTCTCTCGAGGTAAGGTGTGGAGTGATTATGCAATGAAGATCTATAACAAAAATGAGCAGAAAATTGCAAGACACACTCTGAGGAATTTTAATCATGAAGCTAGTGTATATCAAGTGCTTACCCCGTACAACGACCACAGAGGTGGAGGGGGAAACCACAGTCATGAAGTGCGCGTATTTAAAGGAACATGTGGTTGCGGAAAGTGGCAAAACTTGAAGATCCCTTGTTCACATGCAATTAAAGTTCTTCAGGGCTTGCACCTCGATGCGACTAGCTATATTGACCCATGTTACAGTTTGAACAACGCCATTCACACATATTCACATCATTTTCTAGTGCCAAAGTCAGAGTCATTGTGGAGGGATGTTCGCGGACCACGGTTGGTGCCTGACCCACAGCTGTTGCGGGCCAAAGGTCGTCTTGTGCAGTCAAGAATAAGGAATGAAATGGATGGGGTACGGCGAGAATGGGGAAGTCGGAGGGAAGATCCAGACTTGAGGGAGATTCAACCGAGGCAATGATATGAACTGTGTCATCAAGAGGGGCATAACCGCAGATGCTGTCCCAATTCCCGTGGGGCTTCGACAAGTGGTAGTGCTACAAACTAGGCAAGTGTCTTCACTATTTTTATATTATATGCTCAGAATTTCATTTGGTTTTGTTCTTTGCCTTTCGAAACTAATGCCTTTCGAAACTAACGACCGTATTTCAATGTTTGTCAGGCGAGCGGAGACTTAATTGAAGGACCACTTGATTGTACGTGGGACTTATGGTTATCTTCTGTATGGACAAGTGCAATGGCCACTATGTAGACTATGTTAATTTCACTTAGTTGTTATTTAGTTTATTGTTGAATGTTGTTGTAATTGAACTATTTGCTATCTATTGTACTCGTTATATTAGTTGCGTTGTACAACTTCTGCCTATAATGCTAGCAATGATATTACCTTCACCGCAAAATTGTTTGAAGCGATGATAGCTACTAAGATATGTTTTTGTTTGGTAAGAAGGCAACTGTTTTAATTCGGTTGTTTGCATCTAGTGTACTCTTCCTTTCACTGGTATCATATGCTTGTAGCTAGTTGTTTACAGTTGTTCATGTGATGTGTCATCTACTGCTGTAGGGGAAGGGAAAAAACTAATGGGTTTACTGCTGCAGGAGTAGTTGCACTTGTCCATAAAATATATATATATATATATATATATATATCCCAGAGGAAATTGAGTCTTTGAAACTCGATTTCCTTGAATGGCATCTTCGTAAATTGCGTGAATTGTGACAACCGTAGAAAATGAGCCTTTTTGGAAATTGAGTTTTAAAGACTCGATTCGTAAAGATATGTTTTTGTTTGGTAAGAGGGCAACTGTTTTAATCCGGTTGTTTGCATCTAGTGTACTCTTCCTTTCATTGGTATCATATGCTTGTAGCTAGTTGTTTACAGTTGTTCATGTGATGTGTCATCTACTGCTGTAGGGGAAGGGAAAAAACTAATGGGTTTACTACTGCAGGAGTAGCTACACTTGTCCATAAAAAAAAAAAAAAAATATCCCAGAGGAAATCGAGTCTTTGAAACTCGATTTCCTTGAATGCCATCTTCGTAAATTGCGTGAATTGTGACAACTGCAGAAAATGAGCCTTTTTGGAAATCGAGTTTTAAAGACTCGATTCGTAAAGAAATCGAAACTTTAAAACTTGATTTCTTTGGAAAGGCGTTACTTTAAAACTCGATTTTTATGGAAATCGAGGCTTTGAAACTCGATTTCGATGAGAATAGTACCTCCCAAATTCCTTCAGGAAAAAGAGTTTTTAAACAGTTGATTTTTCACTATGTTATATATATTTTTTGATTTGATAAATTCCAGAAAAGGAAATCAACACTTTGAAATTCGATTTCTATTGGATACCAATGGATATCTTTTTACTAATTTCAGAAAAAGAAATCGAGGCTATGACACTCGATTTCTTTAGGAAAATCCCAATTTAACAAAACGAACTGTCTCTTTGGAATGTATAAGGCTCGGAATATAAAATTTTTTTCCCCCAATTTCAGAACATGGAAAATAATATCATCAATAAAATTAATAGGGTTTATTATCATAACCAAGTTAATTTTCGTATAAATAAAGTTAGTCCCATATGTATATATATATTAGGTAATGTCCTTAGTCAAGTAATTGAGTTGGATTGAAGGTTGATGTAAGTGAAGAAGTTACAACATTAAAAATATATATCTCCAGCAATGTTTTTGATAAATCATTTCTTCGTCACACTTGTGCTTGTTCCTTTAGCCATAATTTGCCAAATGACAATTCATATCATTTTAGACTTTACAGTTGCAAATACAAAACCTATACGTTCAATGAAAAGCAAGAGCCTGTTGCACGAATACAATGGGGTTTTATTTTTTTTTTATAGGTACACCATTACATTTGATGATAGGAAAAAAAGATAAAGCATAGTTAAACATACAAGTCTGAAGACAGTTAACCACAAAATCAGCTCTATCTATTGAGAAAACTATTGGAGGGGTGCCAGCGACCATATGTCGATAAACTCACATCATAACTCACACCGCCAGATAAAATCAACCATTGGCTAGAAAAGGTATTGAAATTTGAAATATTTTGGAGGTTCATACGGCGGCAGGTTTTCAAGTTCTGCTTCAGCACCAACAAGATCCTCTTTAGCTTTAATGATTCTTTGTTAACGAATTCTTCTTGCTTCCTCAGTCTTCCATTTCTTTATATTTTTCTCTCGTACTTGCACCCCTATAGAAAATGAAATGAATGTAAACCTCATTGGACAGTATATAGCATATTTGACCATAATAATGGGAGCCATGTGTTTGAAACATTTAGAGTAGGATATGGGCCAACATCAAATTATTTCGTGCCATATGCATTATCTATATATAATTAAAATCTATGGAGTTCATTTATGCAAGTGACAGCCAAATGTAGAATCTCTCCAAGAAACACAACCTACCAAACCCATCCAATTGTACATAATTTATGATTATGAAACTGAGCAATCAAACATAAAGACATCCCTATGGAACTGACCTTCAAAAAGAGATTAGGCGCAGACATGACCTCCAGCAATGTACTCCACATTCTGCTTACAGGCCAATTCAAATGTATACCTTTAGGGGAACACAAAACCAACAACAACAACCTTAGCATAATGCAGTGTTTAATCTAGTAACAAATCCCCCAGAGAAAAAAACATCAGTCTCCAACCACTCAATTGAAAGTATAAAAGAAAATTACATAATATGCATTGAAAACAATGCAAATAAATATACTCCATGCAAAATAGAACTCCTTTGTAGGGAAAAATTAATGAAGTAAAACATTTTTACTTTGCAATTTCTACTCCCAACCTGCTGCAAACATGTAACATGGATAAAAGGGAAATGTATGACATACCGCTAACAATGTCTGCACATAATGCTCATTTGGAATATAGTTATGTTGCTTCTGAAGTTTCTACATTTAGTATTTAGGCCAAGATCAGAACAAATTATGATTTAGTTCAAGGTGTATCGAGTCTTTATTTGTCTAATACAAGATAAAGGGAGTTGTTGCAACATCTTAAACAAAAACTCTATTTATTTGTTAATTACATATAAACTCTATTGTGTAGACAGTAACCTCAAATTTATTTACTTCAACTAGAAATCTTCGAGGAATAAAGACTTGCTTTTTTTGTTTTTTTTTTTTTACGTCTTTTTGAGGTTACTCAAAATATACTATTAATTTGATTGATTGGGCAATGAAGCTTATTCTTCTTCATCGCCTAATAGCTTAACATTCTTCATCTATCAGCAAAATCTAGTGATGAAGGACCACTTACAATATTCAGCTTCCCTTTTTGGCTTCTATTCTATCCAAAATTATACTTTGTCACCTTAATTAATGTGTCTTTTTCACCAGCACATTAATCACTCTACTGTTTAGCGGTGTAGTACATGATCATCTTTTTAATTCCAGTGATTATTTATTAAATTTTTTAAAGTTGATTTAGTTTCATCTGGTAGGAAGAAAAATTATGGTCACAAGGATCAAGCTTTGGTATATAGTTGACTCTTCGCTTAAAAGTATGAAGGGTGTCATTTTCTTGTTCTGGTTTTGTTTTAACAATTAGTTTGGACTAGTTTACTGGTGATATGTCACATAACTTAGTAAGACTATTCAAGTAACTAATTTATTTCAATAAAATATTCATTCTATTGCGTTTTTTATTATTTCCTTCCCACACACTTCTTCTCTCTAGATTATATCTTCTATGCAGAGAAAGAGAGAAGAGAGAGAGCAAGAGATATGATTATGGCAAGAAGAGAGAGTAGAAAAGGAAATTAATAAATTAATTGATACAAAGCTACAATTGTGTATATTTACACTATTACCATAGCTACTATGTATATTTGCACAATTATAAACAAGATGATGTGGGTGCTTTTCATGCCATATTGTGTAAATTCTATTACTTTCTGTATTTTAGCATCACTGGTGCAACTACTCTAAGGGTATTACTATGGTCACACTTAGATAAAAAATTTACATTGGCCGCCCATTTTTATTGAATTTTTTTTCCTAACAAAAAAAAAAAAAAAAAAATCTCTAAGTACCACATTGGGGCCATTCCAAACAAATTTCTTCTTGTAACTATATGATGTCTGTAGTTTAAAAGACTACATACATAGAAGAATAATTAGGCTATCAAAGAACTCTAAAAGTGTCTTAGGTTGAAAGGGATCCAAGAAAGTGAAATTTCAAAAATGAAATTCAACCTAGCAATTTCAACATACCAATTTCAGTTAACAAACCCTAAAATCATCAATATAGCAATTTCAAATTTCCCTGATATGAACCCACGAACAGAACAAAAAGAGCAAAACAAAACCAAAAAAAATACAATCAAACCCACAAACCAATTCAATCTCAACAATAAAGCTTCCATCTTTTTAACAGTTCTATTACAAATTCAATACGGAAACCAAAATACAAAAAAACTTGGTGAAACCAAACTTTCTTTCATTTTTCCCACTGTTTCTTGGCAACCAAACACTGAACTTTGTACAAAGCGACTCACCTCTTTTTTTGGTTTTCAGAGACCGTGTAGTGCAGACCGAGAGTGGAGATGATGAGTACGAAGACGGAGATCACCTTGCTGTGGCTTTATGAAATCTTTGGCAAACGCGATCATTGTCAAATAGTGAAGACAGAGAGTGGAGACGATGACTACGAAGATGGTCAGTGAGTGAGAGTGGAGAGGATGAGTACGAAGACGGTCAGTGAGTGAGAGTGGAGAGAGTGAGGCTGAGGTTCCGTCTGAGAGGGTGGGTGAGAGGGAGAGTGAGCGTGAGTGTCTGTTGTGTTTTAGAGAGAGAGGTGAGTGAGAGTGAAGAGTGCAGAAACTGTGACAGAGGCGTTAATTTTGAAAAAAATACCCAAACTGAAATCGAGTCTCTAAGACTCGATTTTCAGTCGTATCCACCTGGACACGCCACGTCAGAGCAGATGGCCACGTCACATAAATCGAGTCTCTAAGCCTCGATTTACAGCTGGACTCCACGTGGATAAGGTGCCATATCACACCAAAAAACCAAGACTCAAAGGGTCGATTTATAACGCCAAAATCGAGCCTTTGAGACTCGAGATGCTAGTTAGTTATATAGTTACGAAACCGGGTCCACTAACTAAATAGTTGGAATCTAATGCCTAAATTCCCATTCCGGTCGTAGAATGCCAACTTCTCCTTCAGCCAAGGCAAACTCTTGCAATTGAAGCGGGTCAGGTGAGATCGACTGCGGGGAAGAACCGAACGATCCGAGTCGGACTTGAGTCAGTTCTGCTTTAGAGGGAAACGATCATGGTTTGAGCGGAAAGCATCACCGCCTTCTCCACCGCCACCATTCTCACCAGTGCCAAGCGCAGACGAGCTTCATCCCATGGAAAAATTATTTTTTTTCTTCAGAAAGTGACAAAAAATAAAATAAAATAAAAAGTTTAGTAATGGAAATTGGGAGAGAAATTTTGAGATGTGAAATCTGAGCTAAGAGAGATCATTTCAATGGGTGCGGAAATGAACGGTAGCTCCATGTAAGTTCATTTCAATGGGTGGCCCAGAGATCCTTATCAAAGCTCTTGCCGAAGCAATTCCAACCTACACTAGTGTTGTTTCCAAATCCCAAAAAGTCTTTGCGACCAGATTGAAGGTACGATGAAAAAATTCTGGTGAGGTCAAAAGGGTCAAGAATCAAAAATTGCTTGGATATATTAGAAGAAAATGTGTAAGTTAAAGCTGAATGGGAGAATGAGGGGGTGTTTGGATTTGTGTTTTCCATCCCTCATATCTCTGTTTCCATCACTCATAACTCAAAATAAGTGGGACCCACGAAAAAAATGTTTCTTTGGATTTGTTTCCTGATTTTGTTTCCATCACTCAATTCTCTGATTTTTGAGTTATGAGTTATGGAAACTGAAAACACATTTTAGGTGTTTTCAGTTTCCAAACCTCTGTTTTCAATGGCATTTTCGTAATTAAACATACATTTATGGGACCCACTGCTAGAGACAAGTCACGTCAGTGCACCTTTTCCTTCTTCTTTTTTTTTTTCTTTCTTTCTTTCTTTCTTCTTCACAGACTCACTCCAACGGCCATTTTTCTCTTTTGCTTCATTCTTTTTCTTTCTTTTCTTGTTCACAGAAACACCAAATATACTATATCAAAAAAAAAAAAAAAAACACATGGGTTTGGATTTCTCAAACCCAGAAAATGAAACCCATAAACCCATAAACACAACAACAGAAACCCACAAACACAGCAAAATCCATAGGCGTCACTGCTTCACGATTTCACCACCTCGACCTCCCTCGCTGCAGCTATTCCAAAGAAAGACGAAGGGGAAGAAAAAAAAAGAGAACAATCATTTCAATTTCACGAGGATCGGCGGCGCGCTAGGTGACGGTGGCTCGGCGGCGCGCTGGGTGATGGGGATCAGCGGCAAGGTCCTTGATTTTTTTTTTTTTTCCTTTTTGCCTTTCTCCATTTCGCTGCTATGGCTATGGTTGTGGATGTTGTTGTTGTTGTTGCTGTTATGGCTGAGAGAGAGAAGCAGAAGAAGAAGAGGCAGAGAGATTTTTTTGTTTTGGGTGGCGTTGTTTCTTGTTTATATTTTGGCTTTGTGATTGGTGGATTTAAGAAAAGTGGGTCCCACAGAAAAATGTCTGACTTCAAACTTCAGGGATGGGTCCCACAATGAGGTTGAAATATTTGAGTGATTGGAGCTGAAAACAGTGTCCAAACGGGTGGGGAGTAGGGAGTTGGGATATTTTAAGTGATGAGTGATGAGTAATGAGTGATGGGTGATGAGTGATGAAAATTGAGTGAGGAGTGATGAGTGATGGGAAAAAAAAAAAACCAAACAGCCCTTGAGATTTCGAAAAATAGAGGCTTTCAACCTTGCTATGCTAGCTAAGCAAGGTTGGAGGTTAAACTTGAATCCTAACTCTTTGATGTCCCAAATCTACGAAGCAAGATTTTATCCGCATGGTGACATTTTTAGAGCAAAACTTGGATCCAGTCCTTCCTATGCTTGGAGAAGCATCTTGAATGGGTTGGAAGTTGTGAAAAGAGGTATCCATTGGCGAGTTGGCAATGGCAATAGGATTTACATTTGGGAGGATAAGTGGCTGCCTACTCCAACAACGTACAAAATAATCTCCCCCAAAAACCCTTTGATGATTATCCTAGGGTCTCGGCGCTGATTGATAGAGATACGAAGAGGTGGAAAGATGATGTAGTAAGATCCTTGTTCTTGCCTTTCGAAGTAAGAACTATTCTAAATATTCCTCTCAGCCACAACCTTCCAGATGACCAAAACATTTGCGTGGGTAATAAAAGGGGAGAATTTACCATGAAAAGTGTCTTTTATATCGTTGTTGGGGTATTAGATACAATGGAAGAAGGTGAAAGCTCTTCAGGTTATCTAAGGAGCCCTCTATGGAAGAAGCTATGGCACTTAAACATTCCATCTATGATGTGAATCTTTGCTTGGAAAATGTGTATGAATGCTCTTCCAACACTTGTGAACTTGCAAAGAAGAGGAGTTAATTTATGGGAAATCTATCCTGCTTGTGTGAAGGAGCCAAAATCAATTTGCCATGCTCTAGTCAGGTGTGAAGTGGCTAAGAGAGTGCGGAAATGTTAGGTGGATGGCCCCGTAGACTTCCTGAATGTAAACATGAAGGTTATAGACATTGCAATGCAAATATTTGAATCTGGTACGTCACAAAACCTGGAGATTTTCTTTGGAGTTGCATGGGCAATCTGGTATAACGGGAACAAAGTCGTGCATGAGTCCTCAAGTTAGCTTCCTAATCATATTTGGAGGTTTGCTTAGAGATACATACAAGAATTCAAGGGTGCCTTACTAGCATGCTCTCAACACTTGCCGCTGTCAGAAAAGAAGTGGACAGTGCCTCCTCCGAGGGTTTTCAAGATCAATGTTGATGGTGCAACGTCTGAAAATGAAAGGAACTCTAGAGTGGGAGTGGTTATAAGAGATGCAACTGGTACAGTTACGACTGCTTGCTGCAAATATCTTCAGGGACAGTACTCGGTGGTAGAAGTTAAAGTGCTGGCTATAGAGTGTGGTTTACTTCTTGCCAAAGAACAAAAGCTGCCTCAAATCATTGTGGAACCCGATGCCTTAACAGTTGTTCAAAGCATCACAGCAGCTAAAACAAATGGTAGTCTTGGTCATGTGTATCAGGGAATCCTTAATTTGCTCTTTTCTTTTAGCAATTGGAGAATCAAGCTTGTGAAAAGAGAATACAACAGAGTAGCCCATGAACTTGCGTAGTACGCAAGGCAAAATGAGGTATCTCAAGTCTGCAAAGGGGCCTATCCGCCTATGGTGCAGCAAGTTATCCGGGTAGATTGTATTTAGGCTTGTACTGTGTTGAGCTTCTTTTCTCTTTGCTCTATTGTACTCCCTTTTCTTTTGGCAATGAAAATCCAGTTTATGTTCCCATCACCAAAAAAAAAAGTGTTACTGATCTTCAACATTTATTACGAATGTTGATAAAAGATGTAATTTATTTTCCGCGTTCATGAAAGTTATGGATAAATGTATTTATCCCTATTTTAAATATTTCTTAACACTTGTATCATCAGTAGTGCCAACCGTAGAAATAAGAATACACTTTTGTTTCTGATGATGCCGAAAATCATCAGTAAGCCATACAATCCTCGCGCGAGCAAAACAACACCTGCACAACATCAACAGAGAAGACCTCAAGAGAGTACCGGTGTGGTACCGACTAAATACCCTCCGAAGGTTAAGTGAGAAAACTATCACAATTCTAGAGTGCCAAAACTGGGGTGAATTATGCATACCTTGGTTTCTGAAAGTTTTGGGTTTTTATAGTAGTGGAGAACCTACCTTGATTTCTTGGCAAAGAGGAATATTTCCTTGTAGAGAAAATCCTCATAAATGTGCATATTTTAAGGGACCTTTTCCATATAGAGGTTCTGTTAACTAGGGTTAATCGTGGAGCACAAGTTATTTCTCTTTGAAGTTCCTTGAGGAAAAAATAAATCATGTAGGTGCCTCGTGGCTTTTGCCATCGTCCACCCTAGTACCCATCCACACCATTATCCATCCACTTTAGGTGATCCGTTTTCCTCAGGTCATCCATCCACCTATGGTACGTGTCATTGTGTCGCTTCATTTCTCCGTCTGTCAACCTAGTGTAGTTGCCTATGGTAGGTCTTGTAAAATTTGATCGTCTATCTCAATTTTATCCCCTTCAGTTTCGACAATTGTGCCAACTGTAGAAATAAGTATACACTTGTTCACATTGTGATTATCGGTTGAGTACAACTATAGAAATTTAAGGTTTTATTAACACTTTTTATTGACCATGGATAAAAATATATTGAAAAAAGTCAAGTTTGTTGTAGTGTCTGCATTTACATATTGGGGATTGATATTAAATTTAATACTCTTTAAATCTTCCACATGATTATGTATTGTGTGTATACATATTTTATGTGCATACTTTTTGGGTACACCTCTCACTTACATTATCAGTATCACATGTTGCATACTTGCATCCATTTTTATGCTTGTTTTCTTTTGACTAGGGTGTTGTGTGGGTGTACTTACTGTACGAAGACTTTTCAATTTTCCAAAATTTTTATTTCCATAATAATTTTTATAATATTTTATGGGAATACAATTTGTGTACACATCTCACGTCTAGTTATTTATTTATCATATTAATAATTTCTCCGTACCTAACTTTGTTTTCTCAAAAGCAACATGGTATTAATTAGTAAGTGCTACTTCTAAAGAAAAAAAAAAATGATACAAAAAACTCTAAAAGAGAGTAGAATTAATAAGTATTAATAAATGAAAATGTAAATTAGATAATATGTATAAAACAATACCTTAATTAATTATTTATTTTAGAAAATGTCGAATTCTTTTTTGTTAAGTAGATTGTACGTAGAGTTTTGAAACATGAGATTGTATTCAGTTTAGAGTGGGACTATATATATATATATATATATATATATATATATATGATAAAGAATGAGTTTTAGAACCTTGACGGTAATTTGGAGGTGTGAATTTGTGATAATTGATATCTATGAGACTGTGAGTTTCACGCTTCGTTTTTAATATGTATTAACATGTTTTATATATTTTTATATATATAGGGGTAAATTGTAAATTGTAAAATACACCTTTAAAATTTGGGAATATTTAAATTTTACCCACTAAAGTTTTGGAGTGTTTGGATTTTACATCCGGATGTTTCAAAATTTGGATTTCACAACCCCAAATCCAAATTCTAAAACTTCAATGTATAAAATCCAAACACCCCTAAAATTTAGTTGGTAAAATTCAAATTCTAAAATGTCATGATGTAAAATCCAAAGACCCTTAAACTTCAGGTGGTAAAATCTAAATTATGAAATTTCAGGATGTAAAATCTAAGCACTCCCGAACTATAGGGTTTAATTTACAATTTATCCTATATTTTAAAAACAAAATTTAGCTACAAAATTGGTTGTAGCCTAAGGCTACCAGTTTGCTCAATAAAATAAATATTATCACATATTTTGAAAATCTAACCATTGAATTACATGTTGTTTACACTTTTAATACACATGTCAAATTTTGTGTCAATTGGATATTATTCACTATATGAACTATAAGCTTATATTTTACATAAAATTTTAAGTGCTAAGTTTAGCTACAGAATTTGTTGTAGCCTAAAACTACAATCTTACTCAATAAAATAAACATTATTATATATTTTGAAAATTTAAATGTTGAATTGTATGTTCTTTACACTCACAATACACTAATCAAATTTTGTACCAATCAGATATTATTTACCATATGATCTACAAGCTTATATTTTATACATAATTTTAAAATACCAAAACTTGTTATTTAAACAATTTATTGACGACATAATTATTGATCTTTAATTTCCTTAAAATTTTGCAAGCATAGAAGATATAAAAATAAGATGTAATCCAATGGTAGATTTGTCAAAATTCACCTCCAATAAAAGATATTGAGTAAGATTATAGCCTTAAGCTACAACCAATTTCATAACTAAACTTTGTCCTGATTTTTATAAAGTTGTGATTTACAACTATGTTTTGTTGGCTTTAATTCCGTGTCAAATTTAGTTGTGTTTTTGTTCAATCATTTCTCTGTATGTTTGTGGAATTTAATGTAAGGGTTAAGTGCAAGAATTTGGTAAAGAATTATGAAGACAATGAAGCTCGCGATTGGCTCGGAGTGAAAGGTCACATGAGAAGCACATGTTGGAAGCTGAAAGGATTTATGCCAAGCTAGTTTTCATGAGTTACTTCGCGACTTGGTCAAGTCATGAGTGACCCGCGAAACTCTCTGCTTGGAAATTTTTAAAAGAGTGTTTTTCTCATTTCTTTACCAACACTAGATAAGCTCACATTACCCACAAAAATGTAATGAGACTTATAGAGTGAAAGCCCTAGCAAAACACTTAAGAGTTAGAGATTGTAAACTCACAATCATCTACACAATTTCTCTTATTTTTTCTCTACTCCTACCTCTCCAATTACAAATCCTTGAGAGGTTTTTAGTCCAAACACTTACCTCACCCAATCTAAGTGTTAAGAGAAGTTTTGATGCGTGTGGGAAGTATTGGAAGAAGCTATCGATTAGCGGATTCAATTTAGAGTTAATTGCGGGATTCAGATAAGTACTAAAGACATGGCTCGATGAAGTACGTTGGTAACTAGAATTTGGAGGGTTCAAGTACTTTGGGTAGATTATATTTTACATATAATTCTAAGTACAAAGTTTAGTTACAGAATTTGTTGTAGCCTAAAGTTACAACCTTACTCAATAAAATAAACATTATTATATATTTTGAAAATCTAATTGTTAAATTGCATGTTCTTTACACTCACAATACACATGTCAAATTTTGTGTCAATTGGATATTATTTACTATATGATCTACAAGCTTATATTTTATACATAATTTTAAACTACCTAAACTTGTTATTTACACAATTTATTGATGACATAATTATTTATCTTTAATTTCCTTAAAATTTTGCAAGTATAGAAGATATAAAAAAAAAAGATGCAATCCAATGATAAATTTGTCAAAATTCACCTCTAATAAAAAGATATTGAGTAAGATTGTAACCTTAAGCTACAACCAATTTCATAGCTAAACTTTATCCTAATTTTTGTAAAGTTGCAATTTACAATTATGTTTTTTTAGCTTTAATTTCATGCCAAATTTTATTGTGTTTCTATTCCACTATTTCTCTGTATGTTTGTGGAATTTAATGTAAGGGTTAAGTGCAAGAATTTGGTAAAGAATTATGAAGACAGTGAAACTCGCGATTGGCTCGCGAGTGAAAGGTCACGTGAGAAACACATGCTGGAAGTTGAAAGGATTTATGCCAAGTTAGTTTTCATGTGTCACTTCGTGACTTGGCCAAGTCATGAGTGACCCGCGAAACTCTCTACTTAGGACTTTTTAAAGTGTGTTTTTCTCATTTCTTTACCAACACTATATAAGCTTACATTACCCACAAAATTGTAATGAGACTTTTAGAGTAAAAACCCTAGCAAAATACTTAAGAGTTAGATATTGTAAACCCACAATCATCTACACAATTTCTCTTAATTTTTCTTTACTCCTACCTCTCCAATTACAAATCCTTGAAAAGTTCTTCGCCCAAGCACTTACCTCACCCAATCTAAGTGTTAAGAGAAGTTTTGGTACGTGTGGGAAGTATTGGAAGAAGCTATTGATTAGCGGATGCAATTTGGAGCTAATTGCGAGATTCGGATAACCACTAAAGACATGGCTCGGTAAAGTCCGTTGGTAACTAGAATTTGGAGGGTTCAAGTACTTTGGGTAAATTAGACTTGGAGGGTCTTTTTGATATCCTTGTATTCTAACTTTGTTCACTAGTAGATCAATTCGGCTTAGAGGGCCGGAAAGAGGTTTTTTTGCCAAGTATTTTAGTTTCCTCTTTGATATAACATGTCTCAATATTATCTTGTGTTTGCATCTCTCTTCACTTACTCTTTAAGCTTTGCTATTATTGTTTATAGTATTTGCTTATGTCTTAGAGAGTTGCTTCAATTTCATTTCATTACACTTACTCTTATTCAGCACTTAGTTAAGTAGGGTAAAAACAATCCAACTGTAAGTTTTAATTTAGGGTTCTAATCAAGCAATAGTGTTTTCACACTATTTAAGCTTTCAATTTTAAATTACAAAAACTTGCAATTCAAACAATTTATTGATAACATAGTTATTAATCTTTAATTTTTTAAAAATTTTGCAAGCATGAAAAATATAAGAAGATGTAATTTAATAGTGGATTTGTCAAAAATCACCTTCAATAAAATGATATTGAGTAAGATTGTAACCTAAGATTACAACTAATTTTGTAGCTAAATATTGTCCTCATATTAATATGCAATTTCCTATATTTATACTCTAGTAAAAATCTTGCCATATCATAATTTTTTTTTTTAAGAATATATCATAATCATATTATATCATTTACTATATAATAAAAGTTGAACTTAAAACCTATAGTTGTGCAGAGTGACTGTACCAAACTGCAAATTTATAAATAAGAACAAACAGTTTATTTGTTCTTATCGATTACTATTTTATCAGCTTTTCATTGATTAGTATTTAATTTTGGTTTTTTTTTTTGGCTTTAAAAAATGATTTCTAATATTTATTCACGTGGAATCTAAAACAAAATTAATCTTGATTCGTTTGGTCGAGACGAGGAGTACCTTATGAAGATGTGGATGTTGTTGGTTTAGACTTTAGTCAGTGGCATCAATGATTGATTTAAATATTTGGTTCAAATGATTTATATATGACTTTGGGCCAGTTTGGATGAAGAGGGAAAGAGGGAAAGTAACGAAGTGAAGTAGAGTAGAGTGACTGACAATTATAAAAAAAAAAAAATGTCACCCTATTGTCTTCTGGTTCAAATGAATGGGGCAGAAAGAAGACATCATGAGTTTGGATTGAAGCTCCTGAAATCGTGGAGCAGGAAGGCTTTCGGTGAAGATGTCTGCAAAATTATATTTGTGGCGCAACCATGAGAACTACACGGCAGCTGTGGAAGCAAGAGCTCTGTACTCAACTTCTGTAGAGAAGCAAAAAAAAGTGCTTTGTTTCTCTGAAAACCAAGAAATTAAAATGTTTAAATTGTTGCTGAGAAATACAAGGAGGCCAGTGGTGTATCATCTAGTGAAAGGATCTCCAGCCCAGCCAACTAAAGGCAAACAAAGTTAAGGGGCTTCGACTGAAGTGAATGCCACAGTAAAAAGTTCCAAGAATATATCTTAAGATACGTTTTGCAGCTTGGAGGTGTTGATATGTGGGAGTACGCATGAACTGACATACTTGTTGGACAGCATATACAGGAAAGGTCAGATGGGTAGTGAATGTCAAATATTGGAGGGCAACATGGAGATTTAATAGGTTTAGCATCATACATATGGAAGCAACGAAGAACATCAGTTGCATGTTTAGTTTGTGCAAGATGGTAGTTTGAGGCAGCAAAGGTCTTTAAGGGCTTATTTGTATTGAAGGAAAGTGGAGGAAAGTAGAGTAGAGTTGGCAAGATAGACCATAAATTCAAATATGTGGCTGAGTTGGGTAATAAAGAACTGGTTGTGAGGTTGGTTCTAGCTTTCTGTGTTCTGCATGTTTTTGCTTTGAAGTGATGGAATGGGTTGCCTTACTAGCAATCAAAATTAGTCTTGATTAGAGTGGTGGTTGAATTCTCAAAAACAAGCCCGCGCCTGGTTGACGTCATCCTGTTCTAAACCCTAAATCAAATTTTCACCTCTTCAATGGTTAATAAGTTTTTTTTTTTTTTTTAAAGTTGATTTACTTAATCTATATATATATATATATATATATATATATATAAAAGATAAAGCATAGTGTTTAATATTATTACACTCTTGTTGAGTTATATCAACGCTACATCATCAACCTATTTTCAATATTTTCTATTTCCTTTTTAATTATTTTTTTCCTTATTAATTTGTCACTTTACAATTATACATTCTATAACATTTAATTGCTTTTACCTTTCTATTTCTCCACTACTCTATAGTCTATACATCAACCATACAATTTCTCTCCATCCCTTCAACTTTCTTTTATTTTGACTCTTCTTCTCTCCAATTTTTTTACTATAAAAATTTGTTATTTTCTCTTCCATACAATCCATATTTTGCTCATACAAAAAGGTGAATGATGTGTGTGTGTGTGTATTCTTTCTTTTGGTGGACGTTTAATTCTTTAAATTGATGAATTTTTATATTTAACTCTACTTTAAGTTCATATGATTTGGTTATATTTTAATTTTATTTTCTTTGTTTGTTATGTGTTATCCTATGAAATTAAGAAAACGATTTAATATTATTCTATTACATAGCATGACTTGAATAATTTGGTATTTATAACTATACATTTTCTTTTGAATATTATTCTACTCATCTTCTTTTATATAATTTTGTTATTTGTCTCACATTCACTTCCAAAAAAGGTGATTGTTCTCTCTCTCTCTCTCTCTCTCTCTCTCTCTCTCTCTCTCTCTCTCTCTCTCTCTCATTAATTCTTTCCTTCAACTCTATTTTAGATTGATGATTTTTTTTTGTCTTTAGTTTTGGATGATACACTTTGGTGGTGTATTTTTTGACTTATTTATCACATGTACTTTTTATCCATCTTATAGTTTTAGTTTGAGTTAATTTTTAGATATTTTAGAAGTGAGATGATTATGTATTTGAATGTCTCTATAAATTATTTGAGTAATAGTACTTGTAAATTTATAATGAGGTTTGGTTATCATGATAATCTTTTTAAGAGAATTAGAAATTCAAATAGTTAATTTTGGAACTTAAAAATTTTAGTTGTAGAAAAAAAAACCCATAATACACTATACAAAAGTTTGAATAATATAGATCACTTGAAAAAAGAAAAAAGAATAGTATTTCTATCTTTTATCTCAAAAAAAATAATAGAATAATAGTTGTATATTACTACACAGCACTTGTGTCTGCAACTAGTATATTTTAATGACTCAAGCAGTGGCGGCTCTAGAAATTTTATTTAGAGGGGTCATTAAAAACTTTAATTTTTTTTATAGAGTTTCAACCTATGAGGTCCGCTCTTAGTGATAGCTCTTTATCATCAAACCAAGACATCAATCAGTTTTTGGTGTAGGCGGGGATTAAACCCTAGATCTCTTATATAATCATTAGAGACTTTATCAATTGAGTTAGCTGAAACCCACAAAAAATTTAATAAAAAGAGAACTTAAATATATTGAGTTATTGACAAAAAAAAAAAAAAAATTGAATTGTTATATGATACTTCATTATGAGTATTTATTACCATTGTAGGTAGCTATGACCATTTTATTTTGTTAAGTTTGTCTAACATTTTTATTTTTATGCAGTTGTTATTATCTATTTGTCCTTGTTTTTATAAAAATATTTTAAACTAATGAATAAACTCAACTCATTAGTTTTGTATTAATTATTGACACACACAACCACACTCATTCATATATAAACAATACAGTATGTGTCTACTTAACCAATCAATTACTTGAACAATTACTAACTTTACAATTTTTTTTTCTTGAATTTTTCTTACGCTATAACAAAAAATTATCATAACATGATAACAATACATATACATGCAACAAACCCTCTCTATTTCCTAATTACTAAATTATATAAAGTTATATTATATTTAGGGTCATGTTAACGGATACTATAAGGTCACAATTTGCACCTGAACCCAACACTGTGAAGGGAACAGGCCCAAAAAGTCCTAAAAAAAATGTATTTGTAGAGTGTGTGCTCGAAACCTAGGTTTTATGAACTTTTGAATAGCACGGAAGACAATCTAGGTCCACAATTCACATACAACAAGCACAACCACAAAGGAAAATGTTCTCAAACGTGTGCCGAGGATCATTTGAATTGCATTTTCCTCTTCTAAATAGATTACAATAGATAGTAATGCATAAAGTGCTTTGCTCGTTCTTTTCTTCTTCTTCTTCTTTTTTTCGCCCTAATGTCTTTCTCTTCCTTTTATATCATCTTTTCTCTTCCACGTATGGCTCAGATCACTCATTTAGATACTTGTCTCATCCATCACCTTCTTGAAATCTTCAAATAGTAGCTGGAAGGCTGATTTTCACTGTTCAGAGGTCTTTTATCCATTAATGCGGCCAGAGGAGTAGGTGCAGAGTCTTTAATGTGGCAGTGGCAGCTTTCTCCAAGATATTTCCATTCGTTCTCTTCCTTCGTACACTTCCTGAATATAGATGCACTCTCCAGAATCCCCCCTGAATCGTCCCAACATAACACACAATCTTCACTTCCTCCAGCCGAGGACGTGCCTCTCCTCGGACCATTCGTATGGGCCCTTACACAATGACTTGCTCGTGGGCTTCTATATGGACTATCTTTTCGAGTAACATATTCTCCTCGGACAAACTAAGTTCCCTTGGATCAAGCCCAAGGCCCAAAAACATATTCTCGGAACTTCCCCCCACAGATACCTCTAGGGAAATTGTTATATTTTCCATGAAAATAGTGTCAAAACATTTCCCTTATATTTATACTGTACATACAAACTTCCACACACATTATTATTTACACAAATAATATTATAACAAATGTAATGCACACAATCAATATTAGATACACTCACACACATATAATATAAAGAATAATGCTAGAGATACAAATTATTTTATAAAATTTTTTACAAACTACTGATGTGGTCAGTGGCGACTCTAAGGATATTTTTCAGGGTGGTCATTATTGACCAAAATTTAAGAAAAAGATAATTTCATATATTGACCAAAACACACACAAAAAATACATAAAGTCTTAAAATTTTATTCTACAAATTTTCTTATTTTGATATTTTTGCATAATAGTCTCATTATCATTGTTATAAGTTACATCTCTTTTTAGATTACAATTTTTTTGGGATTTTTATTTTTGTTTGTAATGACTTTTTTTTTTAGAAAAGTTGTTTGTAATGACTTAATATATTGTTAAGGGGGTCAAAATTTAAAGACAAAGTTTGGCTACAAACTTAGTTGTGGCCTAAGACTATAACTCACACTAAACAAATTGACATAGTTACATATTTTGAAAATCTAACTGTTGAATTGCATGTTCTTTATATTTTTAAAACACATGTCAAATTTCATGTTAATCGAATATTATTTACTATTTGATTCATAAACTTAAATTTTTATATAATTTTAGACTACAAAAACTCAAAATTTAAAGATTTGATTGATGACATAGCTATTTATTTTTTATTTTTTGAAATTTTGCAAATATGGAGGATATAAGGAGAACTTGTAATTCAATGGTGAATTTGTCATAATACATATCCAATAAAAAAATATTGAGTGGAGTTGTAGTCTTAGTCTATAATCAAGTTTGTTGCCAAATTTTTTTCAAAAATTAATTATATTGACCCGAAAAAAATTTAAGGTGGTCACAAATATTTATTAAATTTTATATATAATAATTATTTTTTTGCTAAGTCAGGTTGATCCTGTGACCACCTTGAATTCCATGTGGAGCCACCAGTGAATATGGTGAGTGATTATTGATAAATAAAAATATGATATTAATGGTATGCCTAGATGAAAACTAATAAGAGGCTGGCCACATCAACATTTTGTAAAAATATTGTAAAATAATTTATAGTTGTAGTATTACTCTAATATAAATTTATAATAAAGAGTGACACTTACAATTCACAAACTTTTATTCTTACTCTTAAAGTTAGAAATAATATTTTTAAGTCAGGACATGCAAAAATAATATTTTTAAGAATAAATTAAAGTATTAAACTAATATATATATATATATATATATATATATATTACATATAAATAATTTTAAAAAAAAAGTGTGGCGCCACCCCGGACTCAAGCTAAATTCATGCAAGAAAAAATACATTATCTTATTGTTGATGAGATAAAGGTCACATAGGAAGAGTTAGAACTTAGAAGAAGCTCTTTACTTTTTTTTTTTTCTTTTTTCTTTTTTTTGTTCTAATTATCTCAATTTTTCACTTAAAACATATATGCTCTTTCTTTCCCCTTTAACAAAGTATTGGTCTTTATTTAAGAAAAGAAGAAAAGCACCAAGATCAACCACAAAGCCTTATACTAAAGGTGGTGTGAGATGTCTAATTATCAATACGTGCAAAGACTGGGATACGACCTACCTAAAAGAAAAGCGAAAGAAAAATAATGAAAGATTCCCACAAAATAAGAGTCCAAGAATTTGCTCAGCATTGTATCAAAAAAAAAAAAAAAAAGAATTTGCTCAGCATTTATGTGGGGTTTGCGTTTTTGTTTTTTATATACCTCAAGTAGGCCAAAAGCATTTTCTCCCCCAAAAAAATAAAAAATAAAAAATAAAAAGCAACCTAAACATGCCTAGCCACCATATTTTTTACTTCTTTTTTTATTTCAGAAGCAGTCCCTGGCTATATTAGCAACCTAATTAAACATGGTTAGCCGTCGTTTTTGTTTTATTTTTCCCTATTTTGGGTTTGGACGCAGGCCATTGCTGTGATAACTAGAATACTTACGTTGGCTTCACCATTCAGCAAGGAAAATTAATTCTATATTACAAAAGGTGAGCATTGAATAAATAAAACTATATTACAAAAGGTAAGCATCAAATAATTTCTTTCTGTAGATTTAGCCATTTTTTCTTAATCTGAGGTCTTTGTTTCTCAAAAAGTTAATAATAATAAGTACAATTTTTAAATTTAAAAAAGTTATCTAACAAATTAGTGATATTTCAAAAGTGTTTTGAAAAATTAGTAAAGTTTAACTAACTACGTACTAACCAAAAGGAAGGGAGGGAAAAAATAGTTTATACTACAAATTTTTTTTTACAACCAAAAAAAAAAAAAACATGTTTAAAGAAATCATAAAATAAAATGGAAATAAACACCAAAAATTAGAATATTTATGCCATGTAGCAAAACTCCATTATATCTTCTTTTCTTTTAAATCTAAGAGTGATGCTAGAAATACAAAAAAAAAAAAAAAAAATACTATATAAATCGTTCAAACTAATATATTATCAATTACAAAAAATAATTAAAACACTCATTATCTTATTAAAGCGTCGTCAATCACATCAATTTATAAAATAAATGTGTAATGTCTTCAAAAAATTTCTTATTAACTGAGATTATAGGCCTAAACAAATTACATTTTATTGAGATAAATTATTTTATTTTTTATAACATTTCCATAAAAGTCTTACCACTACCACTACTATTATAGATTATACAACTTCTTCTAATAATTGTAATATTACTGAGGTTTGAGCTAATACTAGTCAAGTTTATAATATTTTAAAACTGACTAATTTGGTCTCTAATCATCGTGACAAAGAGCAAAAAATATAAGAATGGCAACAGAGCAGATATGGGATGGGTTTCTCATTTCCCGCCCCTACCCCACTCCCTCTTCAGGTTAGGTTTTTTTTTTTTTTTTTTTTGGCCTCATTATAATGTGTAGATATTGGGTACGCTGGAGGCTCTGAGTATTATAAAATGACGGGGCCTGCTAGAAAGTCTCCTCTCACACAACTGTGGATCCTACTAATTAAATTTATATTAGGACCCATAATTCATGTGAGAGGAAACAGTACGCATTTATGATACTCCTGGAATATATAATAATTTTTCATGCCAACGGGTACCCACGATGACATATACATTTAAGGAAATGTTATAAATTAATGTACCACAATAAATTGTAATTTGTTGGCTGATACATTATTTTATTTCTTATAACATTTCCTTAAAAATCTTACCACTACCACTACTGTTATAGATTAGACAACTTTTACTAATAATTTTAGTATAACTAAGGCTGTGTTTGTTTCGGCTGAAATTCATTTCCGGAAATCATTTTCCTGAAATTGCCGTGTTTGGTAAGTTCAGAAAATTGAGTCAACGGAAATTCATTTCCGCGTTGACCGTAAAATAACCCACTTGAGACTAAAAATATTTTCAGTTCCTATTTTACCTTCAAATCACGTTTCCGGACTGAAAAGAGAGAGAGAGAGAGAGAGAGAGAGAGAGAGGAGAGCACGAAGAGAGATCGCGCCGTCGACCTCGCACTGAGCGATCGAGGCGAGACCTCGTGCCGGGCGATCGAGGAGCAACCTCGCGCCGGGCGAGATCAAGGCGTCTAGCGAGATCGCGCTGGGCGAGATCGAGACGCGCCGGGCGACCTCTCACTTCCCACTCTCAGTTTTGACGGAATGGATTATTGCTAGTGTTGTTTTGATTTTTGTTGTTTTGATGGATTCTAATTTTTTATTATAAAATTTGTTTGGAATGTGAGAAAATGGCTGAGAAAGTGTGAGAAACCAGTGGAAAATTTACATTTTCATAATGTTACCAAACACTTGAAAATATTTTCTAAAGTGTTTTCTAAAATACTACCAAACACCTAAACATATTTTCCTTTCCCGAAAATATATTCTTGAAAATATTTTCTTTTCCCGAAAATGATTTTCGTTGAGCCAAACGCAGCCTAAGGTTTAAGTTAATACCAGTAAAGTTTAAAAAACTTCAAAACTAATTAATTTGGTCTTTAATTATCTTGACAAAGAGGAAAAATTGAGTAGGTAAGAGCATCTATATCTATGTACAAAAATTTTTCTATTTTACACATCTAAAATCTACTTTTTCTATTTTACGTATTTATTTTTACAAAACACTTACATCAGTTTGTCTATTATACATATTTATTCAAATAAAATATTTATTTCTTTAACAATTTGAATAGTGACAAGAAATGAGAAAAATAGAACGAGAGAAAAAAAAATAAAAAAATTATTTAAACAGTGAACAATAACTGTGTATATATGCACAGTTACTGTTTATTTATAAGATCATTGTGTATATTTAGATATTTTTATAAAAATTGATGTGAAAATGTTTAGATTAAAATATATAAAATTGAGCACTTTTTATATTTTAAAAGATTATCTAGAGATTAATGCGGCTGCTTTTTAGAAATATCTTAAATTTTATAGGCCTAAGCGTCAACAATGTTGGCTATATTTTATTCTTTTATAAAAAATATATATATTATTTTTTATACGTCTATAAATTTATTGAAAAAAAAAATAAAAAAGAAAAGAAAGAGAGGGAGTAAAAGTTCTTATAGTCTACAAGAAAAGACAAGAAATGAAGAATCATAGCATAGGTCCAAATAATCCAAAAGGAAAACCAAAAACAGGCGAAAGGATCCGCAAGCTAATTTACGGTCCAATAATTATCAGGCGATGCGAATCACCAACATCCACATTCCACGGCACATCCCAATCAGCTGACGTAACCTCTGTTCTTCCTTATTGGGTCCCACACATTCTTCGGGATTCACAAATACAGCAAAAGAAAGTCATCATGTGGGTCCCGCCCCAATAGCCACACACTCTAGCCCTATTATAGCTCCGCCTCGCTTTTCAACCGTCTGATTAGGAAATAAAATAAAAAAAATAAAAAGTAACGCTCGTTTTATTCACTCACTCACTCGCTCACTGAGAGAGAGAGAGAGAGAGAGAGAGCGACTCACAGTGCTCCATGATTTTTTGTGTCTGTAAAAATAAATAGCTCTGCTCTGCTGTGCTGTGCTGGGTCTTTCTTTATTTTCAGCTTTGGAGAAACAAAACTCATATACATGTCTGTGTGCGCGTATACACAAACAGAGGAAGAAAAAAAGATATGATTTTTACTATAGAAATAGCATTCATTGGATTCTGTAGCGCTTATAATTCTTTTCTTTCCTTATAGTCTACGTTGGTTTGAGATATATTCTTTTCGTTGTTGGGTTGTGTTTTTGTTTTTGTTTTCGTTTTTTGAGCGTGGTGTCGTTACGTTTCGGATCTTTATTGGGATCGACGAGTTTCGGTGTTTCCTGCATTTTGCTTCTGCATTGTTGAGGTACGTACTCCGATTTGTGAAAGAACTTTTCTTTTCTTTTTTCTTTATTTGTTTTTGGATCCGTTTGGTTACTGAGAAAGCAGATGAAAATGAGAGGAAAAAATGGAATCTTGGATTCTTGAGAAGGCCAAATTTGTTTTCGGGATTGTGGGTGTGTTTTAGTTTTAGCCTAAGGTTTGGCGTTTTGCTTGAGGTATATTTCTTTGTTTTTTTAAGAGGTTGCGGAATGTGGGACTTTGTTGATTTTGCTTTTGCTTTTGCTACTTTTTTTTTTTGTTTTCATTTATTTTCCTCAGCTTTCTCAGCTATCAAACGGAGCTAGAATTTGTTTATTTATTTATCTTATAAGTGCTTAAGTTGATATTTATATGGTATTTTGATGTGATGCTCTGTTTGGATCTGTTTCTTTCTTTCTTTGACTTGAGAGAGAAAGCGAAGCACATGCCTTTAATCAAAGATAATATTGAAATGTGTTAACTTTGTAGCATTGCTGCAACTGGAGAATTCATTTTTGCAACAAAGGAAACAATTTTATTTGTCTGATAAGAAAATAAGAAGAAAATAAAAAAATAAAATAAAATAAAATAAAAAGTAGAGAGGATTGGATAAGAATCAGAGGCTTTTGTCTTTTCCAAGATGATTTTCAATTTTTTATTTTTTTGACCAACCAAAAAGAAAAAACAAAAATTATGAGAGAAGTATTTTTTATGCTGTAAAATGGAACAAACACAGTTTAGTTTAGTCTCATTATTATCGATGCGGTCTTTGACCAAATGCTATTAGAGAGCTCAAGTAATGCTTGAAATCACTCTAGTACCACCAAGAAAAAAGACTAGGGAATTTGATAGATGCCAGTCTTTCTGATAGGTGTGTTTGTTGTTAAATTATTTTACATGTGTTAAGAAACTTACCTAAAACTAATTATATCTAATGTGGATATTGGGTCATGATGATACAAGGAAGAAAAGGAAATGTGTGAGGATAAATTCCAGACCATGTTGAAGATTAGGTTACATAGTTGGAGAGAAAAAGGAAATGTTTGTTAAACTAACTTTAAGTGTCAAGAATTTATGCATTGGTGCACCAATGGGGCCACTCAAAATGTTAACCAATAATGCTAGCAGTCACATTCAATCTTTGTCTAACTGCCCTCAAGCGTAACATCTCATTTTCCTCATGCCATAATTATTGAGTTTCTAGACGAGATTTTTTTCATTGATCCAAATATTGTTGATTTTAGTTGGTAAAGTATTGCCACATGATCACATTTCCCCCGCGTGATTTTTTAATGTGTTATCTGAAAATTTTAGCAATCATCTAAATATATTGAAGATGAGGTTCTATCTGAGTAGTAGTATTTGTTTTAATTCAGAATTCAGGCTAGAATTCAGCTCAGGTGATCCTATCCTGTACTGCTTCTGTTTTCTTCTGCGATGGCTTCTGATTCTTGAGAGTTTAATTGATTGTGATGTAGAAATGTTTTCCCCTTTAAGAAGATCAATTTTTTTTCTCCAGTATTGTGATAAGGAAAGGGTCTATACCTGCATGACTTTCATCTGTGTTGGATTTTTTGTTTTAAATGCTTAAAATGCTTTGGCATCTTGATTATACTCTCTCTCTCTCTCTCTCTCTCTCTCTCAAGTTTGGTTACAGTCATCTAATATGATTCTTATGCTCAGCATCATAGGAACACTTTCCTCTGTGAACTTTTCATAAATGTTGCAGAGTGGTGACCAATATCTTCTTCCACACACTGTGCTGGCAGCTAATATGTGCCACTGAAGCTTGACAATATTTGATATCATGACATCCTATATACATCCAACTAATGAGTTCCTAAGACCTGCTGGAGAAACAGGAGTCAGTTCAGAGCTCAAAAAGAATATAAAACAGCAGAACAAATCCAAGATTGTGAAGCAGAGGGTCCTATCACCCCAAGCAAGTCAAAATCCAAAGTATAAAGATAAGTTAAAAATGCCTGCTGGTTTACCATACAGTGATTGGCATCGTGAACAAAGACGTTATATGGATGAAAAAATCTCAGTCCAAGGAAAGTCTTCAGGGAATCATAAGAGGCAGTCTGTCAAGGCAAATACTAGTAAAGAAGATGAGCTTGTCAAACACATGTCAAATTTGCCCGGTTATCTCCAGCGTGCACAGAAAGAAGAAAACCTCCAAGAGAAAGCTTTGAATTTTGGGGTCCTAGATTGGGCACAACTAGAAAAATGGAAACATAAGCAAAAGCAAGTCCCAGACAGAAGCAGTAATAATGCATCATGCAGTAGCTGTGATATATCATCAAAAGCAACCAGAGGATCATCTACCTTCTCTAGTACGGTCCAAAGCAAGGCATTTGCTGAGCAACGCTCTCTGCCTCATTCTACTCTCAACTCAGCTCATAAGCATGGTCATCCTCAAGGTGCCAAACCGTCTGTCCGGAATGTCATACAATTCCAAGATTTTGAGACTGCTTCCAAAAGTAACAGGGATGGGCAGAAAAAGGTACCCTGGACACAGAAGTCTTCTGGTGGAAAATTTTCAGATATAATACTTGATAAGGGGAAGAGGAGAGATTCAGATCATAAGATTACTTCAAAAAAGGGAAATTTGACATTTAATTCAGGAACTAATGAGATCTCACTCAATCAGAAGCACAAAGTGAGTGCCGGGATTGATGAAGCTAAGAAGAGCAGAGAGGAGTCGCGAGAATTAAGAATCAGGAGAACAGATAGAGATCAAAAGTTAATCTCAGAAACTGGAGCTGAGCATTCAAATGGGGGGAGCTATGGGGTCTCACTTGGTTCAAAAGAGAAGCTAAGTACTGGCAATGGTGAAAGGAGGAAGAGGGTAGAGGAGTTGAAACAAACAGATATAGATCTCACCAATCGATGTTCCCCTGGTGAGCATAACAACATTGTTCTCCTTCGACCAAACAAATTACTCCAGAATGAATTTTCAGAAGTATTCCGACTTTCACAACCTGAAAAATTATCCAAGGAGAAGTCATCTGAGGCACAGGGGAGTCATTTTCCAGATAGCTTTTCTCGTGAGTTTCACCGTGCAGAACTCTGTTCTGAAATTCCACACTCATGTCCACTGCCTTCTAGAGTTGAGACTAATGGCATGTCAGACGTTATGCCACGTAGCCTGATCAATGCTCGGGGTAAGGAGCTTTCATCCGTTGCATGTCGCACATCCCAATGCTCAGATAAGACATCCACTCTGCTATCTAAAGGTGTCAATGCAGAAAAGTTTGAGTTAGATCTTCTTAAGCTTACAAATTTAGATGTTGATACTTCAAAAACATTGGATGAAGAAATCACTGAGCTGGCAGCTGGAAGAGGTAGAAATCCATCACCCTATCGCCGGTTTAGCTTCAGCTTAAGTCGTGTGGGAAGAAGTTTCAGTTTCAAGGAGGGTTCATCTGTACCGCAGTTGAGCTCCTCATATGTTAGTGTAAAGTCTGGTCCGGTGAGATCTGAAACTTCTGCTTATTTGGATACTTCAAACAGAGAGAAGTCAAATGGTCACAAAAGGGTTAAGTCCAGCCCTTTAAGAAGGTTACTAGACCCAATACTGAAATATAAGGCATCCAATTCATTCCATTCTGCTGAAACCATCCTTCCTTCAAAAGAAAGTTTGGATTCCTTTTGCTCTAGGCCAACAAGTGGCAGTGACACACTCCAGAATGAGAAGCATGAGGCATCAACTACTCAGGCCTTTTTGCAACTTACAGTCAAGAATGGGCTCCCTTTGTTTAGCTTTGCAGTCAAGAATGACAAAATGATCCTTGCAGCCACAATGAAAAATTTAACATCATCTGGGAAGGATGATTCAGGCCGGTATTATACATTTTACTTTGTTAATGAAATTAAGAAGAAAAGTGGTGGCTGGATAAGTCAAGGAAGTAAAAGGCCTAGTCATGGATGTGTCTATAATGTCGTCGGTCAGATGAAGGTTTCCAGCTCTTCCAACAACCAGTTCTTGGTGAGAGAATCTGTCTTGTCAGGTGTTGAGCTAAGACAGGCAGATCAAGAACCACTGAAACTCATTTCAAACAAGGAGCTTGCAGCTGTCGTTGTCAAGATCCCTAATGAAAACATAAGACATGATGGAATGGAGAGTGATAAAGATTTTATGGAGAAGCTCTGCATAAAATGTTTGCCAGAAGACAGGTGCTCTTGCAACTACAAAGAAAATGAAGACTCTGATAGTATTATTGTCATACTTCCAAGTGGTGCTCATGGCTCACCAAGCAAAGGAGAGCCTTCGCCATTGATGGATCGATGGAAATCTGGAGGATCATGTGACTGTGGAGGTTGGGATGTTGGCTGCAAACTGCGTGTTCTCTCCAACCAGAACCAAAGCACTAAAATTCCTAAGATCTCCAAAGATTGCCCTATCCCAGACCATATTGAACTTTTTCTCCAGGTACTACCGTTATCCTTCAGCCTCTGTTTTTGTCCCCACTTGTTTATATTGATATGCCAATTACATCTACATAACGTACTTGCATTCAGGGAGGATCTCAGCAGGCCAGTCCCTTCTTCAGCTTGACAGAATTGAAGGATGGATTATACTCAATTGAATTCAACTCATCAATCTCTCTGTTGCAATCTTTCTTCATTTGTGTCTCAGTGTTAAGCTGTAAGAGACCGTTCAATCTCTTGGACATGTCTGAAGCAAAAGTTTTCAAGGAAAGTATTTTGAATGAAAATGATGGAAGCCAAGGAAGAGCTTCTGCAAAATATGCTCCAAATCCACCCTCCTCCCCTGTTGGTAGGGTCTAGTTTCACGCATGGAAGCTGTTATTTAGCTGTCAAAAACCTTCAACTACATAGCAACTTGAGAGAGAGACTAGAAGTACTGTACTCTAAAGAAGAGGATAGAACTCTTGAAATTTGCCAAATACCGGAGATAATGCCATACTTTTTTAGGCATACTCAGTTCTGTGTAAATGCTCCTTGTTTTTTTTTTTTTGTTAATACATTGAGGTGAGAAATTGAACCCTCCAACAAATGGTCATTGTAAGGAAAATCTTTTGCCTACAATATAAAAAATGAAGATATCTGCTTTAGAATTGGGTCTAAATCAAACTGATTATGCATTTAAGCAGAATTTGATTATATATGATACTTCCTGAAGGTGGAAAGTCCCTTCTGCAGATTCTAAGTTTTGGGTTCTTTCAAGTTTCAACGAGGGGCTGTGATCCGACTTATCATTTTGGCCAACAAATAAATGGTGTGAAGCTGTGTGGTGAGGGAAGAATAAGAATTTCTTTAGTATCTTTCAGACAAACTGAATTTTGAAGAAGTCATTACATGATTAGGGCCCATTTGGACGAAGGGAGAGAGAGGGGGGGAGTAGAGCCCTCCCCCTTCATCCAAACTGACCATAAAGTGCAAGTGGCCTGGCTTTTATGCCAATAAGAGCAATCTTATCAGTTTGTGTAAAATTTTCATCTATTTTACACAAAAAAAACCTACTTTTCTATTTTACACTCTCACTTTTACAATACTCCAACATCAGTTTATCTATTTTGCACATTTAATCAATAAAATATTTATTTCTTTCACACTTTCTCTCTCTCACAGAACCACCACAAGCCGCGCAGCCACCGCCGTCAGCCACCGTCTCTCTCAAAATTGACGCCTCCGGCCTCCAATCACACCGGAATCCCAACCAAGACCAGTGAATAAAAAAAAAAGAAACAAACCCAGAAAAAAAAAAAACCAAAAAAATCCTCACAGACCCAACACAACCCGCCAGCCACCGCCGTCAGCCACCGTCTCTCTCAAGATCGACGCCTCCGGCCTCCAATCACACCGGAATCCCAAAGAAAACCAGTGAATAAAAAAAAAAGAAACAAACCCAGAAAAAAAAAAAACCAAAAAAATCCTCACAGACCCAACACAACCCGCCAGCCACCGCCGTCAGCCACCGTCTCTCTCAAGATCGACGCCTCCGGCCTCCAATCACACCGGAATCCCAAAGAAAACCAGTGAATAAAAAAAAAGAAACAAACCCAGAAAAAAAAAAAACCAAAAATCATCGGCGATCGGTGGAAGCTAGAGCGACGGACTCGACTTGTAGGCGACGGACTCATCGGCGACTCGGCGATCGGTGGTAGCTAGAGCCGGCGAGATTGATGAGAGGAGAGAAAGGGAGAGATGTGCGTCTGATGAAATGAGAAAGAGAGAGGCTGAGAGTCAGTACAGAGAGAGAGAGAAAAAAGGCTTAAAAAATTATATCCACATGCTACAGTACCCGTGTAAATTTACACGGGTACTGTAGCCAGTGTATTGCTTTTCACATTTTTGCATGTTTATACACCCACTGATGTGGGTACTTTTTTGCTTAAAATTGCTTCAAATGTGTAAAATTAATAATTTTATAACATTTTACACATTTTTACACTTTTATACCTTCACTGATGAGATTGCTCTAACGTGGACATTTTCTGGATAGAAATACACTGGACATGCCCATTACCCAAGCATTAGAGTAAATAGCTGGAATGCATAGATGCTTCTGAAGGAAACCTAGTAGTATTAGAACTTCCCATGGGCGGTCTCTTTTAGCAGGTGAATGGCATCTAAACTCAATATAATCAATGTCTTTCGTTTTCTTTTTCTAAAATATTGATATCATGTCATGGCCGTGAAAGGATTGATTTTGTGCTGTAAGGACCATTGATTATACAATCTAGCTTACAATTCATTGCGGATAAAATTAGTATGCAATTGACTGTCAAGATCAATGTCAAGTTAGAAATTTAGTGTGACACTTTAGAATCTAAAAGCTTTCAATTAAGACTAAAATAAACTACATAGAATATACATTTGGTAAAACAAGAAACAAAGATGATGGGGCTATGAGACTTGATAGTCAAGAGATACCAAATAGTGAGAGTTTTCAATAACTTGTATCAATAATTGAATCATAAAATAAGAGAAACGTGAATAAAGTGGAGAAGCACATATGCAGTACTATGTGATCATAGAATACCTATTAATTTAAAGAAAAAATTCTATAAGACCACTATAAGACCATCTATTCTCAATAATACTGAATGTTGGGCTATTACGAAACAACATATTCATAAAATGCAAGTAGTTCAAATAAGAATGTTCAGTGGAAATATACAAAGAGATAGGATTCTAAATGAGGACATTTGCTCAAAGATATGGGTGGCCTCTATTAATGAAAAGATGAGTAAGTGTTGCTTGAGATATTTTTGTCATTTTTATAAGAGAGCAAATAATGCACCATTGACAGAGATTAAGCTTTATTTTATAATTATTATTCAAGTTGAGGGAGCAAAGAAAGGCGGAAATAGATCAAAAATAACATTAATAAGAACTCTAAAAAAATAACATGTCAATGAAAGAGGTAATAGAGAATATAGCTTTGGATAAAATAGAATGGTGACAAGGAAAATATATATAGCCGACTCTACCTTGACTCTTAACTTATTTGGGACTAAAGCTTTATTGTTGTGTTGTAATTAATTGTCAAGAGTGAAGGGACCAAGCTTCTCAACCCCCAGAGAGGCAAGGTAGGAGAGCGCACAATTGGAAATACAAGCAAAACTGCAAAATGCAATGAAAGAGAATTTATTATATATCATGAGTTATATTAATTGATCTCATAAATCAATAGGTGAGGCATGGTGAATACAGATAAACCATTGACCATCAATCCTCTCAAATACATTTGTTGCAAACTGTACCCCCCATCTGCTACCTTCGGTTTTAACAAACTCCCTGCACGTAACATACCCCACATCCCCTTTAACATGAACCCTAAGATCTTTCAGCTGAATCTCTAGTGGGAAATCATAGTCCGCCCACACAAACTCCCAGCTTTCCATTACATCATCATAACCAGATATCCCACTAGCACCAGGGTGCACAATACAGACCTCATCCCCCTTAGCCCAAAGAGCTTGCATGGTAGCTAAATCCCCAGTCCTAAATGAGTCATAAAATCGAGCATTTGCTAGCAAAACTGAAGTCTTGCTATCATCATGGAGATTTCTAAGGCTATCCCTAATTTTTGCTGCTTCAACATAGTTTTCTTCTGAAATGGCAATCTGTAGGTCCCGCTCTAAGGTCTGCTCATCCATTATAATGCTTTCACTACTTAAGGGGTCCTTCGAGTCTTCACTTGTTACTTGACATGGTCTCAATGTGGGAAAAATGGAAACTTGTTGAAAGAGTTCTGCACTAATTACACAGAATTAGAGGTGCTTAAAACTTAGGCATGATTATAGAAAATTGGAATATAATTAGACAGAAAAACCACGTCCCATAGATGGTCAATGGACATAAAATTGTGATTACACCGGATGGTGTAACAATTAATTATAAGTATAAGCTGAAAGGGGCACTGAAGAAAAAAAAATAGTGGCAAAGCCTAGGACTCACTGGATCTTCCAGTTTGCAAGCTGAAGTGGCAATGATCAGGCGAAATATGGATTTTACATCCTCTTCCAAAGCGTTTAGCTGGAATAAAATCATATTGCTTCAAGGAAGGTGTTGAAAGACGGTGTAGTGGTGCAAAACTATTGACAAATGAACATGGCAAGCTACAAACTGCCCTGATATTGGAAACATTTCCCTATAAAAGTAAAGGTTAAGATAGATAAATATAACTTAAATAAATTCATAAAAGACCCATGAACAGCAGAAACTCAGAGACAGAAGCTTTGGACTCAAATTGTCTTACAAATCTTTCTTCAAATGAATAAAATGTGATTCATTTCATTAATGATTAGTTCATCATTTTTTTCCCTTGATAAATTGCAGTGGTTACAATGAGGGAGGAGGAATTTGAACCCTGCACTTCTCGATTGGAAACACCAGGAGGTGCCAATTATCTAATTCCAATATCAAATAAAGCTAAGCATTGACTTGCAGTATAATAAGTACAACGAAAAGTAAATTTATCTCAATAACCATTCAACTTTCACCACTACTATTCATCACTTTCAACCTCAACTAAGGTAGTACTTGACAAGTCATCAAAAATGACTTTGCTTTTAAAATAATTCTACTAGTTTAAGCATTTTCTACCTCGTCTCCTTTCTTTTTATTTCTTCTTCTAATTCGTCTGTCTCATATTTTCTAAATCCCAGATAACAAATTAAGATTCCCAAAAGCTACTGTAACAAATATTGAAAAATTAAAAAGTGGGTTTTTCATAGACCGAAGCTCTAAACCCAAAAATTCTAAGATATGCTATAGTTTTACCTTAAACCTAAACCTTTTTTGTATTTGGGTTTAATACCCAGATAAGCATACCTTCAGAAAGACACTAAATTTAGCTTCTTATTGTTTCTAACTTCAACAGGTGTCCTCAGATGAGCTCAACGAGAACAGAAACCTTTTTTGTATCTGGATTTAAAACCCAGATATGCATTCCTTCAGAAAACACTAAATTTAGCTTCTTATAGTTTCTAACTTCAATTTATCACTATCAGCACCTAAAAATGCACTATTCAAAGCAAAGTAAAGGATTGATGGTGGAGAAGCAGAACTCACATTGTAGCAGAAGCCAGATCCATGAAGCGTCATCGTTAATTACAATGAGGGGGCCAAGAATTAGGGCTAGGGTTTTGACCTGTCAATGACTTTGAGGCTCTCCAAACTCTAATGAAATGGAATAGGATCACATTTTCACATTATTCAGTTCAAACTTCAAAAGGGTTTTTTTTTTTTTTTCTGGTCAGAGATTGAATTTTAGAATTAAGATCAAGTAGCCAAGAAAGATATGAGAAATGGCTGGGCTCAATAGTTGAAAGAAACTAAAATGGGCTATGTTAGATTAATGGATCTAATGGGCTTGTACAACCAAACATTAGGTTGGGTATGATTCAATTATTTTGGGCTGTGAAGAAACTTTAGCCCAATTCTGTTGGAATATTTTTACAGACTAGTTAGGGTTGCCGTGGAAAAAAAGTACTATAATAATTAAAGTTAATTTTAGATTTTATTTGTATTACAAAACAAAGATATGAATCATTTGATTTTTAAAGTATATAAAAATTTACATTAATCAAAACTGACATTAATTTTAAAAATTTTGATAATTATGTTGTAAAAAATTAATCACATTCATTTAAGAATTTTGATCAACCACAAAGTTAGGATAACTATTTAACATATAAATATTTATTTAACTATAATAGTTTTTTAGTACCTACTTGCTAAAGACAATATATCTATTCTCTAAAAACTTCTAAGAATTATAACGAATATCATCATTTTCCAACAATAAACAATTGATTTTTGCTAAGAAATTTAAAATAAAAAATAAAAATAAAAAAAGATAACAAAAGGCATGTGTCATCGAATATCATTATTCTAACTTTCTATGAATTTTTATCATTTAAAACTCAAAATACAGAAAGAAAATTTTTAGAATGTTAAAATTTAGCAGGAGTAATGTAGACATTACACAATAAAATATTTTAAGAATCATAAGTTTTTATTAGAATTTAATTGAGAGAATAACAATATGACATATTTGCTCTTTTCCAAAATATGACATATTTGCTCTTTTCTAAAATTGTTTGATTTTAAAGTTTAAGGATGAATTGTAAACTACCCCAAACATAAAGGATGAAAAATGTTTTTTTTCCTAAGTTTTTGTTTTTGTTTTTGTGTGCAAAACTATGTGTTTTTACTTAAAATAGTGTGTAAAGAAAAAATATATATACAAAAAGTCAACCCAAGAAAATTGTATGTGTAATAGTGAATTTTGGCTCAACAAAGTTGATTAAATCAATAAGAAATTTCTAAAAACACAACAGAATGATGCAACATTTTCATAATACATTTATAATTTTGTTATATTTTATTTTAACTTGTAAAGAATTGACAATTCAGTAGTTTTGAAAATATTGTGACAACATCAAGATGCCTTAACATTTTTCACACAAAAAAATATTATGTCCATGACATTTTTACAACATATTATAAGTAATAGGTTATTACAAGTTGTTATTAGTGGGCAAAAAAAGTAGTTTCATTGGTAAGTTTAAATTAGAACCAATAACAATTTATCATATTTGATTTGTTATGAAAGTATTATGAAAATTATTGTGGACAAACCAAAAATAATATAGCAAATATACTACAACTTTATGCATTCACAAAAACAAAAAAAAAAAAAAAAAAAAAAAAAAAAAAAAGGCCAGCAAAACAGTGAAAGTTAAACAAACCAAAACTATTGTAGCGAAATTATTGTAACTTTTCTCATTCACTCTTTTTATATTATATATATATATATATATAGACACATAGAAATATACATTGCACTCACAACGTAAATTTATATTGAAAACACATAAAAATTGGTAGATGTTGTACACAATTGCAAAATTTGTACCATTTTTTTTTTTTTTTTGCAAATGTATATAATATTTGCTACTTTTTGTGATTACAAGTAGAAAGTAAACATATAAGGATCTTTTAAAAGAAAAAAACAAGTTCAAATCAAGTTGGTGAACTTGAAGGAAAAAAAGAGGGAAAGAGGCAAGTTACTAAACCAAAAATACTGATCATAACACTATTCATGAGTCTATTCACTCTTTTTATATGTAAAAGAAAAAGAGCACAAATCAATGACTAAAAAAATAAAAATAAAACGATGAACAATACATATTGAACAAACCAAAAGTACTGTAACTTTTACACATTTACCTAACAAGTGTCACAACATTTTCATAAAACATTTATTTTCAGTTATGGTTTGTCACAGCTTCATATTTTATTATTTTATTTTGACTTATATAAAATTGACACTTCAATAATTGTAAAAATATTGTGAAATTTGTTATGTTAGTATAACAATAAATATTGAACAAATCAAAAGTACTATAGTTTTTACACATTCACCCAACAAGTGTCACAACATTTTCACAAAACATTTATTTTCAATTATGGTTGATCACAATTTCATATTTTATTATTTTATTATTTTATTTTGACTTATAAGAAATTGACACCTCAATAATTGTAAAATTTGTTGTGTTAGTATAACAATATATATGTAGGTTCTTATAAATATTTAAAAGAAAAAAAAGTACAAATAGAAGACTGAAAAAAAAAAAAAAAAAAATGTTGTAGTTGCTATAGCTACAGTACCACTTGAACAAACCAAAGTAGCACTTTAGCAACTGTTCAAAACTTGGGCAAAAAAATGGCTCACTACACCAAAAGGGGGATTGTAGAGGCATTACCTCTTTTTATATAGTTAGCAGAAAAAAGAGCACAAATTGATGACTAAAAAAAAAAAATATTGAACAAACCAAAAGTACTGTAGTTTTTAAACATTCACTTAACAAGTGTCATAACATTTTCACAAAACATTTAGGCAAAAATGCAAAACTGGCCCTCTAGCTTTTGGTTTTTTCATTTTAGTCTTCTAACTTTTAATTTTGTCATTTCAATCCTTTAATTTTCAATTTTTGTTAATGCAAGACTTCGTTAGAACTCAATTAGGGGTTGCTGTTAATTGAGCCAAAACGACGTTATTTTGTTTTGTTTTTTTTTTTTTTTTTTTTGGAACTTAAATAAAATCTATAAAAAAAAAAAAAAGAAACCAATTCAGAACTCCATCATTGCTCCACAAACCACGCTCTCATGGCCTGAACTTGAATCTGAATCTCTCTCCACTGTCACTGAAGCCAACCCATATTCCACCTCCGCCGCCACTTTCCAACTCCACCACTTAGACTCCCTATCCTTTAACAAAACCCCAGACCAACCCTTCAACCTCAAGCTCCAACGTGACGCATTGCGAGTGACTCTCTTCTCTCCTTCGCAGCTGCCAAGTGCGGCAGAGGCGGAGGTCTGGGCCTAGGTTTCAGCAACTCAATCATCTCCGATCTAACCTCAAGCAACAGCGAGTACTTCACACACATTAGCGTTGGAGCCCCACCTAAGTACACGTACATGGTCCTGGACACTGATAGCGACATGGTTTGGAGTTCGGTGTTGGAACCCCACCTAAGTACGTGTACATGGTCCTAGACACCGACAGCGATGTGGTTTGGAGTTTGGTGATGGAGTTCTAAATCGGTTTCTTTTTTTCTTTTCTTTTTTTTTCTTTTTTTACATTTTTTCTTTAAATTCTAAAATTTATTATATAAAAAAAAGGCAAAACAACATTGTTTTGGCTCAACTAACGACAACCCTTAACTGAGTTCTAACGAAGTCCTACATTGACAAAAATTGAAAGTTAAATGATTGAAATGATAAAACTGAAAGTTAGAAGACTGAAATGAAAAAGATTGAAAGTTAGAGAGTCAATTTTGCATTTTTGCCAAATATTTATTTTCAGTTGTGGTTGGTTACAATTTCATATTTTATTATTTTATTTTGACTTATAAGAAATTGACACCTCAATAATTGTGAAAATATTGTGAAATTTCTTGTGTCAATATAACAATATATATAAAAGGAAAAAAGAAAAAGAAAAAAAAAAAAAAAAGAGGAAGACAAAGTGGCTAACTAAACTAAAATAGCACTGTAGATGCTTTGCCTCTTTTCATATAGTTAATAGAAATATTTTGAAATTTGTTATGTCAGTTGTAAGGACACAAAGTAAGTCTAAGGCCTAAGCAAGTGACCGGGCCGGCCCAAGTGGCCTACACAATAGAATTTGTAGAGAGTGGGCTTGAAGCCTAGGCTTTCTGGGGCGGAAGCGAGCAATGGCACTTGGGCCAAGTTCAGTATCGGTGTGCAACGGACCAGCGGAATGATTTTTCCTTTCCTCGAACGCGGACTGAGGGGCTTCTGTCCTTCCCTTCCGCTACCAAGAAGAGTGGAAGATCTTCTCTCTAGGAAAAATCCGGATCCCCTTCCAGTGGTTCCCTCTCCTCTATTTATACTCCCCCTCCCTGGTTACCATCCGTCCTGTCCCTGAAAACGCTCCCCAATGGCTATAAAGCTGACCACCGTCCTTTCAGAAGTCACCTCCCCATTAATGCGACCAAACGGGTAGGTGAGAGGCCTTTAATGCGGAGGCAGCAGCTTTGTGTAGAACATGTCCCACCTGTCCTCCTCCTTGGCAACCCGTTGAAGTTCCGTATGACTTATTGGGCTTCAGGAACTCCTCCATTGGCATTGTGTCGCGTCTCTCGGCCCATGCTTCCGTTGTCCGAGGCCATATTCTCCTCGGACTCTCCCAAGTGGGCAGTGGCCTAAACGGTGGGCCTCTGGGCCCTCACGTTTTGGTGATCTCCTCCCTCCACGTGGTGTCTTGGGTGAACTAGTGTCCTCGGACCGGGCCCAAGGCCCACACAGCTGTCCTGACGTTTTTGCCCCCACATCAGTATAACAATATATATAAAAGGAAAAAAAAAAAAGTACAAATGAAAGACTAAAAAAAAAAAAAAAGACAAAGTGGATAACTAAACCAAAATGGCACTGTAGAGGCATTGCCTCTTTTTATATAGTTAATAGAAATCATAATTTTGATTAAGTAATTTAAATGGTCATTCAAGTGAAATGATGAAATCGGTTTTATATATTTAAAATTCAATCAATACAATAATATCTCATTGATGGTTTAGATAAATTTCATGAGTTGGCAAATTCATGCTAATTGAATAGAAAATAATTCCATACGTTTGAGTCTTATAGAGATAAGTTGTTTCCTTATTTAACGGTTATTGCCAATACGTTTTTTTGAAGCCTTGACGTTAGTAAGGTTGCTAATCTTTTAAGCTACTTTATGTGGAGTCAGTTTTTTATTTTATTTTATTTTATTTTTTGAGAAACACGACTGAAATTCTTATTAAGAAATAGGCAAGTATTTGTCTATGCTTAATAGACAGCAAAGACGTACGATAGGACATTTTTCATCCACACAGAAAAACTAATAACATAGTGTATATATAGCTAAATTGTGAGTTATAGAATTGTCCTTTTTACCAACATGTGAAAAACTAATAAGTTGAAAATGTTCCTCATAAGTTTTAACATCCTGGATCAGAAGGACAAAAGAAACCAATGAAGGCGAATCATCCATCAAAGATTTCATAACTATCTCTAAGTCTCTCTCTAAAATAATCGAATCAAATCCCAGATTTATGGAAAATTCTAAAGCCTTAGCAGCTGCCAAAGTTTCGAGTTCCACAACTGATAATGGAAGAGGGATATTTTGGGACACTGAAGCCAAAACCAAACCTTGACAATCTCGAATAATAACACAAATCCCAGCTCTGTCATCATCTGTAAACACTGCCTCCATCAAAGTTTATTTTTTAAAACACTCTCTTTGAGGCGTTGTCCACCTTGCTCTCGGTCTAGCTGTTGGTGTCTGATTCTATGGCTGTGCTGCCCGAAACTCCACGAGGGAAGCAATTGCACGCTGCGAGACTTGATCCAGTGGAAAGCCCGGTGGAGAAAATATGACCTTGTTGGGCCAAAACCAGATGGTCCACGTGATTGTCGTAAATAATTTTGTGTTGCACTCATATTTCAAAACAAAAGACAGCAACTATGGGAAATCCGAGCAACTGTGAAGTTATTTAGTTCAATAAAAATAGGAAAAAAGTTATATTTCTAATACTAATTTCCATTACTCATGAATTTTAAGTGGGATTCTTAAGTCCATATATATATTTTATGAATAAGAAGGGGGCGGGGACGATTATATGTGGCTTACCCTTTAGGGCGTGACTTAATAAAGGCAGCCTCCGCTACAGAATGTTGGATTGAGCCATAACTACTGTAACCAGGGCGCCACATACCTCACCCTAGCACCCCAAGAAAGGTAGTGGATTGGCGCAATGCATGCAAAGAACCCACCCCCCACATGGTACCCGTCACGACTCGAACGAGAGACCTCATGCATGCACGCGGGATCCCACACCAATTGGGCCACCCCTCCTAAGGCTTTAGTCTATATATGCAGCCAACATGTCCGACCGTATGCATGAGAAAATCAATTTTCTTATGGGCACCATTTTCATGTAAAAAGAAAACCCCCTACATGTTTGCTAAGTCAAAATTCTAGTTTTAAAGAGGATAAAATTAAGATGAACAGTTGGATTTTAAAGATACAACTTTAGATGACTATACTAGGGTGACAGACGAGGAGAGTAGTTAATGAGACGACATAGTGAATGGACGAATTAACCTTGTTAGACGGACAGGAAGGTAGACGAAAACTAAGGTGGACAATGGCCAAAGCCATGTGGCACCAACATGGTTTACTTGGCCCTCAAGGAACCTTAAATGGAAATGACTTATGCTCTACAATTAACCTTAATCAATAGAATCTCTATATGAAAAGGATCCCATTAAATACGCACATTTATAAGGATTTTTTCTACAAGGAAACGTTCCCCTTTGCCAAGGAACCAAGGTCGGTTCCCCATTACTATAAAAACCCAAAATTTTCAGAAACCAAGGGACGCATAATTCACCCCAGTTCTGGCACTCTAGAGTTGTGATAATTTTCTGACTTAACCTTTGAAGGGTATTTGGCCGGTATCACATTGATACTCTCCTAAGGTCTTCTCTTTTGGTGTTATGCAGGTGTTGTTTCGACACGTGAGGACCGTGGGACTTACTGACGATTTTCAGTATCATCAATTGGTGTCTTCTGTGAGAATCAAACGAGATGCTAAGAAATCCATACTACTAGTTCTCGGACAAAAAGTTTCATGGTGCTTACTCACTATATGGCAACCACCACCAATAACCAAGGAGACGAGCCCGGTACAACGACACTTGAGAGGTAGGTTCAGACTCCCGCTCCAGTAGCTGAGCGCCTCACCAAGCAGAACCATGACTTAGAAGAGCAGTTGCGCCAAAAGGACACAGAGCCCCAGAATCAAAAAGAGGAGCAGGAGAACGACAGCCCTCCGCAGACTAGCAGTAGGCTAAATAGGAAAAGGCCAGAAGGCAGCAAAGTCATGAGTAGGCCGACAGCAACAGACATCACCCCCCCCCCCAAAATCTAGTCGTAGATATGCAGATGATGAGGTAACAAATGGACTTGATGATGAACACACTCAGGGGACGAGTATCAAGTGATCTCGACTAACTGGTACATAGAACGGATTTACCCTTCATTGCACCTGTTACTTTGTTCCCTCTCTTGCCGAAGTTCCGCATGCCGCAAGTAGAATCTTACGACGGGTCAAGGGATCCTTTGGACTATTTGGAGATGTTTAAGACCCTTATGCACCTGCAAGGCGTAGCAGTCAAGATAATGTGCAGGACTTTTCCCACCACACTGAGGGGTTCCGCAAGAGTATAGTTTAGCAAGTTAACGCCAAACTCCATCAGTACCTTCAAGGAGTTGAGCACTTAGTTTGCCTTGCACTTTATCGGGGAGCACAGGTACAAGAAGCCAACCGCGTGCCTAATGAATATCAAACAACGAGAAGATGAGACACTAAGGTCTTACATCACCTGCTTTAACAAGGAGGCCTTCTCGATTGATGAAGTGGATGACAAGATACTTGTGGCTGCATTCACGAATGGATTATGGAAAGGGAAGTTTTCATATTCCCTATACAAGAATGACCCGAAGACAATGTTTGATGTGCTTTACAGGGCTACCAAATATATAAACGCAGAGGACGTGCTGCTCATACGAGAGGAGAAGCCCAGAAAGAGGGAAATACAAGAAGAGGCAAGGCAGGAAATAAGACAGAAGGCCATGAGGACAGGAGACGGACGAGAGGACAGACGCTCCAAGCCCCCCACAGGAAAATTCGCGAATTTCACCCCATTAAACGTCCCCATCGATCAAGTACTCATACAAATCAAAGACGAAGGATCCCTGATGTTTCTAGGCAAGCTGAAAGGTGACCCCAGCAAGAGGTCTAGGAATAAGTATTGTCGCTTCCATCGAGACCAGGGCCACAACACTTCCGAATGATATGATTTGAAGCAGCAGATAGAAGCCCTAATCTTCAGGCAAAGGAAATCGCAAAGGTTCATAAGCAAAGAGAAGACAGACCAGCTGCAAGTGCAAGGCCCTACAGAAGGAAAATGAGGGCCCAAAACCACCCATTAGGGACATTAAGATGATTGTAGGGGCACGACAACTTCCTGTGCAACTAAGAAGGCACGTAAAACCTACCTCTAGATGGTTTAGAACGTTCAGTTGAGAAGTTTGGTCCATAAGATGACGCGCATTGACAACCCTATAATTGGGTTATCGGAGGAAGACACTCAACGTCTCCATCATCCACATACTCTACTACCCTGCCTTCCAACAAATGAGGATTGAGAAAGAACGGTTGACATCAACAAACGCACCACTAGTTGGGTTCGGAGGGACAAGGGTGTACTCGCTCGGTGCAGTAACCTTACCTGTCACTGTCGGCGATTACCCTTAGTAGATAACCAAGGATGTCACATTCTTGGTAGTAGACTGTTCATCTGCCTACAACACCATCTTTGGATGCCCTACACTTAATTCATGGAAGGCCGTAACCTCCACTTACCACCTAATGGTCAAGTTCCCTATCGAATATGGGGTAGGAGAGGAACAGGGAGACCAAGTAGCAGCACGTGAATGCTACATAGCCATGCTAGAAATGGACAACCATTTGCCAACGATGTGCAAAGAAGAATGTAGGGTAGGGGCAAAGCCGGTCGAGAGGTTTGAAGAAATACCCCTAGATGATTTTATGCCCGATCGAATGACAAGGATAGGCACTCTTGCGAGCCTACCAATCCGTCAGGCGTTGATATCTAAGGAAAAACCAAGACGTCTTCGCCTAGAGCCACAAAGACATGCCAAGAATCAGCCCTTCGATCATGGTCCACAAACTGAACATATCGTCCACCTTCTCTCCCATTCGTCAAAAAAAGTTGGTGTTTGCTCTAGAACGAGACAAGGCCATAGTCAAAGAAGTTCATAAGTTGAAGGAAGTAAGGTTTATACGAGAAGTATATTATCCCGATTGGCTCGCCAATGTAGTGATGGTCAAAAAGGCCAACGAGAAGTGAAGGATGTGCATAGATTTTACAGATCTGAACTGGGCATGCCCCAAAGACAGCTACCCACTCCCCCGCATAGATATCTAGGTGGACTCGATGCAAAGACATCAATTGCTGAGTTTCATGGATGCGTTTTCTAGTTACAACCAGATCAAGTTAGACGAAGCTGACCAAAAGAAGACCTTTTTCGTCACCAGCCAAGGTCTGTTCTACTATCAAGTTATGCCATTCAGACTTAAGAACACAGGTGCCACATACCAAAGGTTGATAGACAAGATGTTTGCGCATTAGATTGGGAGGAACGTCTAAGTATACGTGGACGACATTTTAATTAAAAGCGTATGGGAGGACGGGCAACTGGACGACCTCAAGGAGACTTTCGAGACCTTTCAGCACTATAACATGAAGTTAAATCTGAACAAGTATGCTTTCGGAGTGACGGCAAGAAATTTCTTGGGATTCATGGTATCCCAAATGGGTATTGAGGTCAACCCAAATAAGATACGTGCCATCATGGAATTGGCTCCGCCAAAGATCGTCAAGGAGGTATAGAGTCTGAACGGTAAGGTAGCTGCATTGAACAGGTTCGTCTCAAGGGTCAAGGATAAGTGCTTACCTTTCTTCTGCACACTAAAAAAGGCCTTTGAATGGACGACTAAGTGTCAGTGTGCATTCGAGGACCTGAAGGCTTACCTTTCTTCCCCACCATTGCTTAGTCCATCTAAGCTCGGAAAAGAGTTGTTTCTTTACCTAGCTGCCTCTTCGGGCGCTGTCAACACAGCCTTAGCTAAGGCGGAGGATGGGGTACAAAAGGTTGTATACTTCATAAGCCAAGCGCTCCGAGGCACAGATGAAAGGTACCCCTCTAAGGAGAAACTCATTTTCGATTTGATAACTACAACACGAAAGCTAAAACCATATTTCTAGGCTCACACTATTGTTGTCTTAACCGATAAACCCCTGCGGAGAGCAATGAGCAGTCTAGAGGCAGCTGGAAGGATGACGCTGTGGGCAATTGAGTTGAGTGAGTTTGACAAACAGTATTGCCTACGCATGGCCATAAAAGGGCAAGTTCTTTTGGATTTCATTGTAGAGTTCACACCTACGGACCAGCAGGGAGCAGGAGAGAATCCTCAATGAATTGTCCACATGGATGGATCGTCAAATAAGCATGCAAAAGAAGCTGGTGTAGTACTCCGTAGCCTAGAGGAAGATGAGGTCCAGTGCATGATCCAACTTGATTTCCCCACAACAAACAACGAGGCTGAATACGAAGCACTAATAGCAGGACGAGATCTCGCACAAGCAACATAAGCCATGGATGTGATTGTGCATTGCGACTCACAAGTGGTCACTAGTCAGATTAACGGCAGTTACGAATGCAAAGGAGAGCGGATGAAGGAGTACCTCGAACAAGTAAAGAATCGAATGCATGACCTCAATACCAAGTTCGTTCAAATCCCAAGGAAAGAGAACGAGCAAGCCGACCATCTTGCCAAGGCAACATCAGCCGAGCATATGTCTTTTCCCAGTTAGGTACTTTTCTTTGTTCAAGACTCACCTATGATAAACACGGTCAGTGTGCAGGAGATAGGTACTGAGAATAACTGGGCGACATCAATTGCCTCCTGCCTGAAGAATGGTGTGTTACTTGATGATAGGGAAGCTACAAGGAAGTTGAGGGTCTACGCTGCAAGATTTGTACTGATTAAATGAGTCTTATACAAAAGGGGTTTCTTCCGCCCATATCTGAGGTGCCTTATCCATGAGGAAGTGGACTATGTCATGAGAGAAGTCCACGAAGAAGTATGCGGGAACCATTCGAGGTCGCGATCCTTAGTTCACAAGTTGATTAAGGCCGGATGCTACTGGCCTACCATGCAGAAGGATGCCCAGGCGTACGTCAGAACTTTCGACAAATGTCAGAGGTTTCGCAACCTAATAAGGTAACCAACAAAGGAGCTCACCCCGATGAGGGCCCCATGGCCGTTCGCCCAATGGGGACTGGATATCATGGGATCGTTTCGTACAACAGTCTAGCAGCTAAAATTCCTACTAGTTGGTATAGACTACTTCACCAAATAGGTAGAGGCCAAAGCTCTGGCGACCATCACGAAGAAAAACGTACACAACTTCATATGGAGGAACATCACTTACAGGTACGGCATACCAAGAGTCCTAGTCTCGGATAACAGAAAACAATTCGATAACGATGCATTCAGAGACTTTTACTCACAACTTGGTATTAAGAATCACTATTCTTCGCCCGCACACTCTTAGGGCAACAGATAGGTTGAGGTCACGAACCGATTCTTACTAAAAATCGTCAAGACTCGGTACGAGGGGGTAAAGGGTATATGGCCGGAAGAGTTTTCGAGCGTACTATGGATGTGCAGGAAGACAACAAGGACACTTACAGGAGAGACACCATTTCGGCTCACGTATGGAAGTGAGATGGTCATCCCGATTGAGGTAGGACTCACAAGCTACAGAGTAGCAAACCATGACGAAAGGAAAAATGATAAGGCAATGCGCATGTAGCTTGATATGGTGGATGAGGTCTGAATGACGGCAGAATAAAGGTTAGCACAGTACCAAGACCTCATGGCTAGACATTACAACTCCTGAGTGAAACGTAGGGACTTTCAGGTAAGAGACCTTATTTTGAGGAAAGTAACAGGCGCCACTAAAGGTCCCTTTTAAGGGAAGTTAGGACCTAATTGGGTAAGACCATACAGAATCGCATCATGATATAGGAAGGGTACCTACCACCTCGAGACACTGGACTGAAAAAAGCTACACCTCCCATGCAATGTGGAGCACCTAAAGAAGTACTACCAGTAAAGAAAGATCGCCAGCAACAACGTTCCAATTTATTTTCCAGTTTATTCCTTTTTTAGTTTTTACTATTATAGTACTCTTTAAGCTTAAGGGGCAGTTCACAATAAAAGGAGTTATTCATAAATGAAGTGTGCATGTCAAGTCCATAAACTAGATAGATCATCCTAAAAGGATGAATTTTATTCTCTAAGTCCACAAAAGTTTACGAACTCATTTTTCACCAAGTCCATAAAGTAGATGGATCATCCTAAAAGGATGACTTTTATTCCCTAAGTCCACAAAAGTGGACGAACTCATTTTTCACCAAGTCCATAAAGTGAACGGATCATCCTAAAAGGATGACTTTTATTTTCTAAGTCCACAAAAGTGGATGGACTCATCCACAGGAGATGAGCTATTTCTCCCAAGTCCATAAAGTGGACAAATCATCCATTAGATCCACTACAGTGGACGAATCATCCTAAAAATGGTATACTTTATTCACTAAGTCCATGAAAAGGATGGATCCAGCCATTAAGCAAAAAGAAACGGATATGTATCAAAAATTTATATAAATACACACACACACACAAAAGCATGAATCAAAAACACCAATATATTAAAAGCCCAACAAAAGGCAAAATGTCAACATGTTGGATAAGCAACGGTAAAATAAAGGTTGTTCTACTAAGAAATTTGTACAAAGAAAATTCGAGTCTAAAATAATTTAATTTTCTATATCCTTGGTCTTTGGTCCCTATCGAGTGAATGGACGTCATCACCGACGGGGCTTTTTATGGCTGCAGGGGATGTCTTGTCTTTGCCTTAGGGATCAGCAATGGTGTCATTGTTAAATAACTCATTAGTTCTCTCGGAGTAGATGGGCTGGGCTGGGCTGGTGTCTGAGCCTGAGGATCAATATAAATATGAGAAAGGTCTAGGTCCGGATAAGATGTCTTCACCTGAAGGAAGCAATCGTCAAATCCGTTGGCAAACAAGCTACCAAGCTTTGCCAAAAGGGCGTCGGAGTCACAATTCTCTTGTATTGCATCCTCCTTAGCCTGACGGAGCTAGTCTTTGGAGTCCATGATTTCCTTCTCTTTGTCTTCCAAGCCCTTCCTCAACACCTCCGTCTGCTTCTCAAGTTCGCCCCAAAGCTGTTTAGATGTCTCAAGCTTTCTGAACTGGACTACCTTCCAGGCCTGCAACTCCTCGAGCTTTGCTATCACCTTCTTTGCCTTCACCCTGACCCGTTCCAAGGTTGTTTCATGGGAAAGGCAGTGATCCATTAAACCTTTCATCATCACCAAGCCCTGCAGAACCAGCGAATGGGTAAGAAAGGAGATAGAGGCGATTTGACAAGCAAAAAGAAACGAAAGTAAAAGAAGAAAACTTACCTGCATGGCACTGAAAAGCCCTTCCCCATCGCCTCCATCGCATGATTACTTAAATCCTCATAGTCTTCTCCGTTAATGATGGAAGACAACTGTTCAATGGTGTACTGGGAGTCTTCACGGAAGAGGACGGGTGGCTTTGGGGCGTCGAGAACCTGACCCTTCATCAAGCCCTTGCCTTTTCTCGGGCTAGGAAGCGTGGCCATCTCCTTGGATTCATCTTTCATCCTAACAGTTGTCTCTGCCACCTTAGGCTTCTTAAGGGGACGATTAGATTTCTCTAACACCCTTTTCTTAGACAGAGGAATTTGTGTGATGGGCTTGTGGGGCAAGCCACCCTCCTGCTTCTTCTTGGCTATAGCTTGCACCTTTATGTACGCCCTCCGTCTGCCGTCTTCCATTTCTACATGGACAGAAAAAACGAGTTAGGTGAATTGTAGTTTGGAAGAAGAATAAGATTAAGGGAGATGGTCTTACGCTAACGGGCTTGATCGTTGTAGCGACGGGCAATTTTGGTATGTTTGGGACTGTCACAGTACCAGTGGATTGTGTCCAAAGTGATGAGCTTGGCCCACGTCCTTTTTTTAACTTGATTGCAAAAAATTTTTCCAAAAAGCTCCACTGCTCCAAGGTCACCTATGGGCGATCTTAAGCTGCAAGAAAGGGACAGTTAGACAGCGATGGAAGGTAAAAGATGAAATTCAAAGAGGACTCATTCTTACTACACGGAGGCGTTATGCCCTAAGTTTTGTCTATGGGCATAAATTCTTGATTGCTAGGGTGACACATCCAGTTTTCACCCTGCATAAAGAAGTAACAACTTTTCCAATTCCTGTTGGAGTCTGAAGTGTCGCATACCAGCTTAAGTATAGGCTTCCTTAGCAGGAAGCTGTACATACCTTTGGACTGAATAATCTTGGACGGTTGGTGACATTGAAAGAATTCCTTCATCATAATCCTTCACGCCCCGTCACTCAGAACTCCATAAAGGACTTCAACACCTTGAAAGACCTTCTAAGCATTTGGAGAGATCTGGGTGATGGCAACTCCGAGGTATTGGAGAAGGCGATGATGTAAAGCACTTAGTGGGAATCAAAACCTAGCTTTGAACATTTGTTTGTATACACCAACGTCTCTGACCCCGTCATAGTAACACTTCTCGAACTTTTGAGGTAGATAGATGGGAATGTTGGCAGGGATCTGGTACCTATCCCTAAGGGTTTCGAACTGCCTTTCCTTGATGGATGAATTAAAGTCATTCACCGTCCACAAAAGAAGGATAATGAACTCCCTGAGGCCATCTGGGCCTATCACAGATTGGACGGGAGGATCAACGTAAATGACGTTAGAACTATTTGAGTCACCACCTGAGCCTCCCCCTAATTTGACCACGTCTACATCTTTATCCTCCTCCGTAGGAGAATTGGTAGACGGATCCCTTTCATTACAAGAAGTGCCAAGGTCGTCATGACTAGACGAGTACACTTCATCGCAACCCGCTAATTCGTGGACCCACGATTAATCACTCGACGCCTTACTAGACACTTGTCACCTACACGTGACGGGTAAACTCTAAGATTCTCTACAGATCTATAAAGACGACGGGCCCACAACATTTAATCTAAAAAACGAAATTAAAAATAAAGGGCAACAGATGCTTACCTGCTAAGGATTAGAAGGGGAGACAAACACCAAGCAGCTGACGGATGAAATTGGTTGACAGTCTCCAAGAAGCGACGGAAAAGGCTATGTTGAAATGGAAAGTGGACAGTGGTTCTCTGGCTCTAAAATTTTTTGAAAAGTAAAAATGAGAAGGATAGACCACAAATATATATAGAGGGAATGGCACGAAAGGCAAAGGGATGCATCGGTACGAGCAATTAACCAATAGCAATGTGCCACGTGCCCCTACTACATTAAATACACCAGTCTAGCCTATTTAATCAAGACACATCTCCTAAAAAGTTGTGTTGAATCGTCACTCTACGGGCCCGTCTTGGAAACATGGCGATGGACCCATAAAGTGAAGGGGCAGTTGAAGAGGATAAAATTAAGATGGATGGTAAGATTTTACAGAAACAACTTTAAACGGTTGTACCAGAGTGACGAATGAGGAGAGTAGTTAATGAGACAACATAGTGAGTGGATGAATTAACCTTGTTGGACGGATAAGAAGGTAGACAGACACTAAGGTGGACGGTGGCCAAAGCCACGTGGCACCAATATGGTTTATTTGATCTTCAAGAAACCTTAAATGGAAATTATTTGTGCTCTATGATTAACCCTAGTCAACAAAATCTCTATATAAAAAGGATCTCATCAAATACACACATTTATGAGAATCTTTTCTATAAGAAAACGTTCCCTTTCACCAAGGAACCAAGGTCGGTTCCTCCACTACTATAAAAACCCAAAACCCTTAGAATCTAAGAGACACATAATTCACCCCAGCTCTGACACTGTAGAGTTGTGATAATTTTCTAACATAACCTTCGGAGGGTATTTGGCCAGTACCGCACCAGTACTCTCCAAAGGTCTTCTCTTTTGGTGTTGTGCAGGTGTTGTTTCGGCACATGAGGATCATGGAACTTACTGATGATTTTCAGCATCATCAAGTTTCATGAAAATAATGTATTCTTGTACATACTATATTTATAGGTAAAAGAAAATTGATGTTAAGAGCTTCCAGGAGTGGCATGCACAATTTTGTTAGTCTACTAGACCAAAAATTCTATAGATGATGTATATCGTCTCAAGATAGTGACATGGTTCACACCTCAACTCAATAAACAACCACCACCATAACCAACCTAATAACATATTATATCTTTTAATAAAATATTGTTTTTTTTTTTTTAAATCTGAGCTACAGTGCACACACAAAGATAGTTGTGCATTGTGTGCACTGTAACTCAATAGCCAAAATATTTGGCTTTCCCTCCATTAATGCACGTGCATTTTGTTATATTTGGTTGGTAAATTTGGCATTTTAGCAATTTGCCTCCATCAATACTGATACTTATTGCCAAAACGTTTTTTGAAGCTTTAACGTTAGTAAAAGAGTAATAGAATTGAGAGATGTAAAAACCTCTCGGTTGCTATTTTACCATCTAAACTCTTAAAATCATACAACATCCAGTGCACACGCAAAGATAGTTGTGCATTGTGTGCTGTATAACTCAACTGCCAAAATATTTGGCTTTCCCTCCATTGATGCACGTGCATTTTGTTATATTTGGTTGGTAAATTTAGCATTTTAGCAATTTGCCTCCATCAATATTGATACTTATTGCCAAAATGTTTTTTGAAGCTTTAACGTTAGTAAAAGAGCAATAGAATTGGGAGATGTAAAAACCTCCCGGTTGCTATTTTACCATCTAAACTCTTAAAATCATGCAACATCCAGGGGTGGGTATATAAAAATTTATACCAACTTGCTATGGTAAATTGATATCAATACTAACTCACTGAAAGTAGTTGCTAAATAATAAATGATATATTTTATTTTAAAGTAGTTTTATCTCTCTCTTCATCTAATAAAGAATAACTTATGCTTTTCTTTCTCTCTCACTCTTTATATTACTGTTGTAGTTTATGATTTTAATAAGTTGTTTGTAAAAATAGAAATTGGAATGTTCAGTGAGTTATAAAATGATATGGTAAAATAGATAAAGTATCTTTTTTTAGGCATTAAATAAAGACTTTTTTGCATCTCTGGATACTTAATGCTTAGGGTTACTAATCTTTTAAGCTACTTTATCTGGATTTTTTTTTTTTTTGAGAAGAATCTAGAGTTACTTAGTTAAACAAAAATAGGAAGAAAGTAATTTCTAATATTAATTCCCATCAATCATGAATTTTAAGCAGGATTCTTTAGTCTATACACGCAGCCAACATGTCCGGCCACATGCATGAGAAAATTAATTTTCTTATCATGGGCACCATTTTCATGTAAAAAGAAAACTCCCTACATGTTAAAATTCTAGTTTCATGAAAATAATATATTCTTGTATATACTATATATTTGGGTAAAAGAAAAGTATTATTGAGAGTTTCTTATCCTACCTATGATATACGTTTGTAAAGATAATCAATAAAGGTTGCTGGGCTGTTTTATCATGGGGGCAGCACACACAATATTGTTAGTCTACTACACTAGAAATCCCATAAATAGTGTGTACCATTTCAAGATAGTAACATGATCCACACATTAACTTTACCATCCAAACACTTAGGGGTTGTTTGGATTTTCAGTTTCCATTAGCCATAATTCTGTTTCCATCCCTCATAACTCAAAATATGTGGGTCCTATAGTTGAATGGGTTGTTTGGATTTGTTTCCAAGTTCTGTTTTCATCACTCAATTCTCTGATTTTTAAGCGATGGGTTATGGAAACTGGAAACACATTTTAGGTGTTTTCAAGTTATGAAAATAGAGTTATGATGACATTTTGGTAAATAAACACACACTGTTGTGACCCACGGTCAGAGAAGTCACGTCCTTGCTTTTATTTTATTTTATTTTCCTCTCTCCTTTCTTCTTCACAAACTCTCTCAACTCAACGGCTTTTCATGTCTTCTTCTTTCTTTCTTTCTTCTTCACAGACTCGCTCCATAGGCCTTTTTTTTCCCCCTTCTTCTTCATTCTTTTTTCTTTCTTTTCTTCTTCACAGAAACACATGGGTAACTTTATAAAAAATATATATATATCATTGGTACCGATTTCTCAAACCAAGAAAAGTAAACCTATAAACACATGATACCGATCATACACACTAACAAACAAACACAAACCCACAAACATGTTCATCCACACAATAAATCTAAAAATTTCTTCTCCAAACACAAACAAAACCCAGAAGTAAGAAATGAAAGAGAGGAAAGGGGAGGAGAAGAGGGGCGGGGATCGGCGTTGTTTGGACCCAGTGAGGTGGAGATAAGCGTTGTTTGGACCCGGTGAGGTGGAGATCGGCTCTATTTGGACCCGTTGAGGTGGAGATCGGCGATGTTTGGTTTTTTAAAAGGTGGAGATCGGCGCTGCGGGAGAGAAGGGATAGGGAAGGTGGGGTCTTTTTCGTCCATGGTGAAGCTCCGCGCCTGAGCTGGAGCTTCTAAGACCGTCGCATCGACCTAGACCGACGCGGCGTCTTCCCTGGATTTATTCTTCACAGAGTAATTTCGAGCTGAGGAAAAGGAGTACTGAGAAGGAGTTGGGGTTGGTGTTGGTGAGGATTGGAGAGTCCGTGAATGGGGTTTTGAAGTCTCTGGTTTTGGGAGAGTAACAGGGTTGAGAGTAACAGGGCTGAAGGGAAAAGGAAATGAAAAGTGAGTGATAGGGGTGTTTCGGTTCGGTTTCGGTCAGTTTTCTCAGTGTTAGCCAACCGAAACTGAAATTTTCGGTGCTTAAAGTTCTCACCCGAAACTGACCGAAGTAATTGGAAATCAATCGGTTTCGGTTGGATTTCGGTTTCGGTCGATTTCGGTGGATTTTTTCGGTTTCCTTACATTTATTTTCTAAGAATGCAAACAAAGAAAAAAAATTAACAAACCAAAAAATATTAACAAACCCAGAAACCCAGAAAAAATTAACAAACCCAGAAAATCCCTTTGCTTTCCCACGTTTTCTCACCACCCAAACACCAAGCACAGTAGCAAACACAAAACCAAAAAAAAAAAAAAAAGGGGAAAGCACACTGGAGACAACAAAACCCAGAAAATATTAACAAACCCAAAAAAAATTAACAAACCCAGAAAAAATTAGCAAACCCAGAAAATCCCTTTGCTTTCCCACGTTTTCTCACTACCCAAACACCAAGCACCAAGCAAAGTAGCAAACACAAAACCCAAAAAAAAAAAAAAAAAACGCACACTGGAGACAAGCACACAAGCACATATGACCTCGTTGCCGCAAAATCGCTTTCTCTAAAGATCGGCTTCAGTCTTCGATGCTTGAAATTACTGTTTTCTCGAAAGATTGGCTTCGGTCTTCGGTGCTTGAAGTTACTGTGAAGTTGGGTTTTGCTTGATCTGAATGACAGAGAGAGAGAGGTTTTGTTCGATCTGAATGACAGTGAGAGAGAGAGGTTTTGTTCGATCTGAATGACAGAGAGAGAGATGGGGAGGAAGAGAATGACCGGAGAGGGAAAGGGGAGAAGAGCGGCTACTGTTGAAGAAAATGAGAGTCAAATCCTGAAAATAGGATTAATAGGGTTATAAAGCAAACCCCAAAACGACGTAGTTTTGGTAATAAGGAGAGGAAAAATAGGAAAAATTAAAAAGGCTATTACCAAGGGTCGAACCTAGGCTGACTGGAGAGAAACGCGCGTCCTTGCCACTAGGATACCAGGAACTTTGTTGAAATAATTTGTACAAATTATTATTTAATATATTTCGGTTCGGTTCAGTCAATTCGGTGTATTAGAATTTGCCACTGAAAACCGAACCGAAATTTTCGGTTTTTTATATAATGAAACCGAAACCGAACTGAAACCGAAATCGAACCGAAATTTTGCATCGGTTCAGTCGGTTTAAAGCGGTTTTTTCGGTTCGTCGGTTTTTTGCACACCCCTAGTGAGTGATATGAAAGGATGAAATAGTGTGAAGCGGGTAGGCTAATAAGAATGCTTGACATGGTGCTAGGTATGGGTCCCACGGCAAGTACCAAGTTTTGAATTAATAGTAGTTGGAAATAATGTGCCAAACATGCTAGTTTTTGGGAGTTGGGTATTTTAAGTGATGAGTGATAAAAAAAAAAAAACCAAACAGCCTCTTATGAATTGACAATAAATTAATTATTCTCATGTTAAGAAATTACTTTAAAATATCATCAAGATGATGTATTTATCAATTATAGTTCTTAGTAATAGCAAGTTCAGATACAGAAAAGCAAAACATATCATTTTCTGATTTTCTTCTGCAATAAGTTATACATTGGTCTCTCACCAAAAGTTCAAACAAAGACTCGGCCTTCAAAGCAACTTCGTGGACAAGTACAATCACAATTTTGCTTAATTGTATTTCCAACACGTGTTTTTTTTGGGGGGGGGGTACAAAACACTATCTGAGATTGGAAGGTACCTTTCCAACCAACGTCTCCCATTTTGCAATTTCCTTGTCACATTGCTCCGCAAATGCTCCGTCTTCTTATGCTACATAGCAAATTCCACGGCTCCACCACCATTTCCTCCTAGTAGAATATTATTCGTTTAATTTTTACTAGTACCTTTCCCTCTTGTTTTTTTTCATTTTATTTGTTTCTGTTTTCATAGAACATTCGAATAGGTACCTTTTTTTTAAAATTTTTTTTTATGAGGTAGAATAGGTACCTTTATATTATGATAGGTCTTTGGAAGTCAATTTCTTACGTGGTCAAATTTGGTGGAGTTGCTATTGCTTTCAATATTCACGCGGCTTGCTCAGGTATCCACGTTTGACGTCTCAACTCAACTCAAAGCCCTTTCGCATGAGTGTTTGGATAATAAAAAAAATTGACAACATTTTAGCCAATTAAATCTTAAATTAACTCACATTATATCATGAAAATTTGTGTAAAAATTGTTGGTAAATTTACCCTAGCATGATTTATTTTGCATTTAATTTAATTTAATTTATTATTATTATTTTTTTTTACATGTCTGAAATAAAGGAAAAAGAGTAAATGGTAGTTATTGTGTATAAAGAAAATTAAACAATTAAAAAAATAAAAAAATTTTGATTTTTTTTAACGAAATAAATAGATAATCTAGTATAAGTTGTATTGAAAAAGGATAAAAGAGTAGATTATTATATTAACATAAACAAAATTTTTTTATACGAACTAATGAGACTGCTATTATTCTAAAACTTGTTTGAAAATGAGAATTCAATCCAATAACCATTGAAATTGATCATCATGGCCCCAAATAATATTCCAAGTCAGGAGGCTGCCAATTTGACCGAGACAGAGAAAAGTTGTTAATTATTGAACTTCATAATTTGCACAATCCAATACCCTGTTTGTCATGAGAACCAATCAACAAACAATCATAGATTCATACTCTACCAACTAACGGTCTATAGTATGGACAAGAATCCAAACCATATTTGAAGTTTGAAGTTTGAAGTTTGAACTAGGCCCTCTAGAAGATGCAGATTTCAATGAAAGTCTTAGATTTGTTTGGTTGGCGGAGCACACAAGTCAACAATTTTAGATATTTTTTTCCCAACCTGTTTGAGATGTGGCATGCTCCGTACTTCCTTTCTTTGAATTTGTACAAGAAGTCAAGAATTATTTTCTAGACCTCAAATTAAACTATCAAAAATAAAAATTAAAAGCTTGGAATTGTTCAAATTTGGAAGGAAATCCCTATATATTATGAGGTACTGAATTTTCATTTCTTTTACAAGCTCCCAATAAAAACATGTCCTACTCCAATACAAAAGTGAAGGAATCGGTGATGAAACTAAAATAACGAGGGTTGTGTTATCGGGCACCGCAAAGGTGCCCATTAACCACAATTTTTTAACTTTTTTTTATAGTTTTTTGTCTTTTATATTTTTTTCAGCTTTATACTATATTTTTACAAGTTTTTGTATCTTTTTAAATGATAAGTACATGCTTAACCAGCACCACACCGGTGCTGGTTAACATTTTCCAAATAAGAGCATCCACAGTAGTGGAATTAAAATTTTAGCAATTTAGCTCCATAAAAAGTTACTTTATCTATTTTATCTACACACTTTACAAAATATGCTGCAACAGTAGATTTATTTTAACTTTCAACACAATAAAATAATATAAACATCACAATAAAATAATATATCTATTACAATAAAATAATATATCCTACCACCAAAAAAACAAAAAAACACCATGAACCGATCCACCACCACTGCCAACCAACCAAGAAGATCCACCCACAACCACCTAACAACAACTAGCAAGCCAAGAACAACCACTCACAACCACTGCCAAAAATCCAAATTAGCCAAAAACCACCACACAAATCACCACCAACACTGCCACAGAGAAACCCACGAAATCTAGCCACAACCACGCCACAAAATCCACGGCGCTCTTGAGTTGATTTGGAGGACTGGGTGAGATGAAGATGAGGATCGACGAAATCTGCCACAAAATGGAGATCGATTATGAAATTCGCCACAGCCACGCCATGAAACCCACGAAATCCGCAATGAAGATCGACAACGAAATCTGCCACAGCCACACCACGAAACCCACGAAATCCGCGATGAAGATCGACAACGAAATTCACCACAGCCATGCCACGAAACCCACGAAATCCGTGATGAAGATCGACGATGAAGATGAAGATGAAGATGAAGATAAAGATGAGGATCGACAGTGAAATGGAGGATTGGGAGAGATGGGTCGACGATAAAGATCGGCGATCCAGAACAGGTTGGCGATGAAGATCGACGATCTAGAACAGACCGGCGAAGCAGAGAGTAGATGAGGGAGAGAAAAAAAAAATGAGAAGGAAAAACGAAGAAAGAAGTGAAGCTGGAGAGAGAGAAAAAGAAAGGAAGAGAAAATATTTTTTAAATGAAAGAAGAGAGGAAATTTAATAAAATAATTTTTTTTTTTTTTACCTTTGAGCTACAGTGCACATCTATCTTTAGATGTGCACTGTAGCTGGAAGCAAAATTTTTTTTGTTATAGCTCTACTACTGGAGCATACTTTTTGGTGTTTGAAAAGTTAAAAAATACCAATATACCAATATAGCATCACTGCTGTGAGTGCTCTAATAATAATACACCCAAATTGAATTAGTCAAGGAAGCAGGGAATCTCTACAGTCTGAGCCCAGTGGGGACCTTAGTATCTCTTAATAAAACCTCAGAGCCAGTTAGATTTCCAGAGTACATACTGAGATTTAGTTTGGAATTAAATTGACAAGGCATGCATGGTGACGGTGGATTTTGCAATTACAGGCATTTCTTATGTGGTCCAAATAAGGTCACGCTGGGATAGTTTGATGCCACTGCACAAAGGAGGCTGATGCAACAAACAAATTAAACCCATTGATCAAAGTTAGGACTGGCTTGAGTTGGTAGACCCTCCAATATTTCAGGTTTAATAAACACCTTAACCACAACAACCCCTTTTAATAAATATGTGAAAATTACATTTTTGACAAATTAAGTCCTTAAATCTCAACAAAAAATAAAGCAATAAAATAAACTCCCATTCCATTAAAGTGTACTGTAAATCAGTAAATGGGTAATGTGATTTGAGTGTGGGGAGTTGAATGAAATGCACCGCTTTATAATCAATTAATCATAAACAAACAAACATACAAACTTTTGAGCAAATATATTTTGCTCAATGTATCTTAAGTCTCAATCCAAAGAGACTTTTTTTTCTCTCAATCCAAAGAGACTTACCACTGCCACTGCTATATTGTTCTTTTACAAATTTTCAGCAATATATTTGGTTTTGGAGTTTGGCCCTTTTTTTTTTTTTGAGAACAAGTTAGAATATTTTATTCAAAGAAAGAAAGAGTACAACTGTACAAGCCAACAAGATGGCAGCGGGAAAGCTTTAAGAAAAAGCATACGGATCAGGAAAACACAGCTACATAGAACAAAATGCCTAGACACAACAGATCCTCAAATATCAGCTTCCAAAGCGACCAAGAAAGTAAGAGGAGGGTCTCAAACCACACAACAGATTCAAAAATGGACTTTGACATTGAAAAGATTTAATTTACTTTAGTTATGATCTCTCATGAAAGGTCTAAAAGCAACCACGCATCCAAAAGAAGCATATGACTTACACGTGGCAAAGGAGGAGGAGAGCCTATAAAAGGCGAAGCGAGAAGAAAGAAGGGGAGAGGGAGAAAAACAATTACATACAAGAGAGAAATTGTAAGGAAAACACCAAAGATTGTTCTCGGCATCAATATATAAAAAGGTTTTCACCCATGTACGAAGAATATGCATGTGTCCTATGATTTAATGCTCCTTTCGTGTTATCTAACGTCTATGAACCTAGATTAGAAGCTCACTCTCTATAAATTCATTGTTTTTGGCCCTTTGGGTTGGCATCGAAGGTAGAATTTAGGTCCAGCACGATTTGTGCCCATACAGATATAATATTAGTAACCATAGTTGAACAAAATTGATTAATAAACATCAAGTTTTCCAGAGGTCTCTCTTCCAAGCTCATTGAAAAAAATTATAATGTAATTATCGAAACATAAAAAATGAATAACAGAAGAGAACAAACGGACTAGACTAGACTAGTTACTGCTAAGAGGGCAAAATTTGCTCAACAGCATTTTTTTAGAAAAAAATTCGGTGAATAGTGTGCGGCTAAAAGCATTTAGTAGGTTGGACTGTTTTTTGAAAATCAAGTTTGTGAAACTTGAGTTCTATCTCAAAATCGAGTTTCTCAAACACAATTTAGACTCGACGTGAATTAAAAAAAAAAAAAAAAAGGTGAAACTCGAGTTTAGTAAACTCGAGTTCGATTTTAAAAAAACAACGGAACTCATGTTTGCTTCCTTTGAGTTCCATCTAGTTTTTTTTTTTTTTTTAAAAGCATGGAACTCGAGTTTAATAAACTCGAGTTCCACTTTTTTTTTTAATTCATGTCGGGTCTAAATAGAGTTTGAGAAACTTGATTTTGAAATAAAACTTGAGTTTTATAAATTTAATTTTCAAAAATCAGCCCAACTTATTAAATACTTTCAAACGCATAGTATTCACCAAATTTTTTCTAAAGAATATACTATTTACCAAATTTTGCCCTGCTAAGAAGATTCTGGTTCTGGAGCGTGGAGTGGACAGACATGCCGAATAAGGAGAGACTGCAGATGAGTTTTAGTTTGAAGTCTTAACCCATCAATCAAATTACCTGGCTTTGCGAATGATGCCCACGTGGACATGTTCCTCCTGATGATTACGTGTGATATTCGAGGTTTCGTCCTTACGCATATGCTCATTTTTGTTCCATATATCCAATGATCCAGCTAAGCTTTCCCTCTCTTATTTTTTTACTCTCTACTCTCTCCACCTTTTTCAAAAAATGAAAAAAAAAAAGAGCTTTCAAATTTGAACGTCGGACGAGGGAGAGAGTCGGTTTTATGGGGACGGCACAGGCCACAGCAAGTCGGCCATACCTTTTACGTAAATACCTTAATGCTTCATCATCGGTTTCTTAAAAACAAAAAACAAAATAAAAGTTTCATATATTTAATAAAAAAATATATATTGCTTTCATATATTATACTTTTCCCCATAACGGGTCAAACTTTGATCTCATAAAAATCATTAAAATAAAAAGGTAAACAGTAAACACAAAGGCACAAAAGATCAAAACTCACTCACGGGTAAATTGTTTTGTTGTTTAGGAGTTAGGACTTATTGGAGACTTGGTGTTCATTGGGTAAAAATTAAAAATAGTCATAATAAAATATTCCCGTCCTCTCTAATCTCTATAATTTATCTCCCGAGTTTAAACAAACAAATACATTCAAAGAGAATATTTGCTTTTACTTCATTTTTTTTTTTTTTAATTCGGTCTTAGATTTTTTTTTTTTTAAGAGAAATGATATGTCCATAATATTTTCACAATATTTTTACAATAAATCCTAAGTGGCAATTTGTTACTGATTATAATTTTTAGGATAAAAAAGTAATCTAGATGTTAGGTTCAAATTTGAACTAATAATAATTAACTACTTATAATTTGTTATAAAAATATTGTAGATGTAGCATTTTTTTTAATTCTGACTTTATTTTTTAAAATAGTTTTAATTTATAGTGTTCCCTCTTAATAATAGCTTTTTAATAAAGTAGTATCATCAAAAATTACAAATTTGTTGTTTAATAAACAATAAGTTCTTATATGGAAAAACCACAAAATTTCATTAAAAGTTTTACAAAAAAAGAAGTGTAAAACTAGTTAAAATAAAATAAGATTACCTAAAACTCTACAAAAAAAAAATTAGGATGAAAAAAAAGGAGTGATACGTTCTCAAAATTTTTACAACAAATTATAAGTAATAAGTTATTATTAGTTTTAATTTAAATTCACAACAAATATAATCATTTCTATAATAAAAAAATGCACAATTCCATTAAAAAAACTCAAAATATTATCACAATACTTTTTTAAAAAAATTAGAATGAGTTTGGATGTAATTTTAACCTATAATAAACCGACACCTCAATTATTATGATTTCTCAAAAAAAAACCTCAGCTATTATGAAATTTTATGGTATTCATAGAACTCCTAAAAATAAAATACCGTTAAATATTGTGAGATTTTGTGGCGAATATCCACTTTCTTGTTTTATAAATGAGAAATGCTATGTTAACAACAATTTCACAATAAATTTTAAGTAGTAATTTGCTATAAGTTGTTACGAATAGAAAAAAAAAATTTTAATTATGAATTTAAATTAAAGTTAATAACAACTTACTACTTATCATTTATTGTAAAAACTTTATAAAAATAGTGTGCAGGTAACATTTTTTTTTTTTTTTTTTTGGTTATAAACAATGGGGAGTCACTTTCGTAGAAACAGAGGAGAGAGACAAGAGGGCTTTTCATTTGGTTTCCAATTCCAACTGTTGAAAAAAAAAAAAAAAAAAAACCAAAATCAAAGATAAAAAGCCCTCCTTTTCAGTTCCCTTCTCTCAACTGTCTCTCCGTGTACAACTCGCGTGCCCCAGGAGTCAGAGAGAGACCAAAGAGAAACAGGAATCAGAATCACAGAGAGAGAGAGAGAGAGGGTCTCTTTTTTTAATTTCACTGTAATATATTCAATTATCGATTATCAAAATAACGCGTTGCTCTATTAAGTCTAACCCCTCTTGCCACTAAAACTCTATCATCGTTGTTGTTGTTGTTTTTTTATTTTTTATTTTTTATTGCGTCGACTTTGTGATCTTCATCCTTTCTAAAATCAGATCTCCAATCTTTGAGGATCTGGTTCACCATACCATCCAAACGCTGCGTCTTGGCCGATTTTGATTTTTCTAAGAAGAAAAAGGGGGAGGAAAATTAAGTTAAATTATTTTTTTATTTTTGGGGTTTTCGGAGGAAGTTGTTTAAGGTTGATACTTGATATAAGCGTGATTTAACGATAGACTGTAATTGAAGAAAGTTTTTATTGTTTGATTTTGGGGTGATGAATGATGTTGACCTCATTGGTTTGGTCGTGAAGTAATATGGAAGTAGTTGTTACACACAAATACGATGACGCTTTACATTGGTCGCGAAGCTTCAAAGGTTGGTTGGTTTTCTCGTTACCCTCTTTGTTTTGTACTATGTCTTGCACAATTATGCAATCTTGTTCTTCTTCTTTTTTTTTTTTTTTAAATTAATTAATTGATTGATCTGGGTTTTGTTACTGTTATGGATGAGAAGCTGTGGAAAAGAGTTTGTGCAGAGGTAACAGCAGAGATCACCCTTCTTGCCGAGAATTGGAAATACCTCCTTGCCGGTCTTATTTTTCAGGTTCAACTATTTTGATCCTTTGCTCCATAATTTTATGAATTCAATTTCTATTTCGCTATTATTGTTTAAATTAGCTTCTTTTTTTTTTTTTTTTTTGGGTTGGGGTTGGAGGATTTAAACCTCAACTCCTTTTTCACACTTGTACGAGGAGAATAGTGACTAGTGAGCTTGTTGGTCATGTTTTGGGGTTTATTTCAGATAGGCTTGCTTGGATTTGTCTGTGGGAATGAACATTAAAGTTGCATTTGTGTTTGTTTGGATTTTAGTGTTGAGAGGATGGATCATGTCCTCCTTGTTCTCTATAAAGACAATAAAGGAAGTGAAAGAACCCGTTAAAGGTTATGGTACTTTTTTTTTTTTTCCCCTGATAATTATTAAAGATGATCTATGCTCTTTTTAGTGCAAGGCAAAGTTTCTATCTGGTAAATGGCCTTGGTGTCTTAATTAATATAAATTTTTTTCTTCATTTGGGTACGCTTAATTAGTTTGGCATTGGTTATTTGTTAGCGTGTTTGAATATGGTACTCTTTATAGCAACTATTTTTTTTTTTTAATAAACTTCTTTATAGCAACTAAGTTGAATGTATGTACGAGAAAACCCAAGTCCTTGATTTCTCCACCCTTCCTCAAAGCTTTGTTTTTGTGTAGTTCTTCTTGTTTGAATTGTTATGCTGTTTTGTTCTTTTATATATGCCTAATAAGTGACGTATACTTCTTTTCACAGTACATACATGGTCTGGCTGCTCGAGGAGTTCATTATCTACATCGGCCAGGGCCATTACTTCAGGATATTGGGTTTCTTCTTCTTCCGGTCTGTATCAATTTGTTCTCTTTTTTCTCCCAGTTTGTGTAATGTACTTCTTATTGTAGAATTCTTTTCTTATATTTAATCTTTATGTGAAAATAGGAGCTTGGGAAAGACAAAGCTTATATCAGTGAGACTTTATTCACCCTCATTTTTATATCTTTCTTCTTGGTAAGGCTTTGCTGTTGTCTTTGCTATCTTGGTTATATATCTTTGTATGGCTGCATCTGTAACCCTTCTTTACCTGTTTGAAGAACTGTATTCTAGAGTGTTGAAACTGTTTCCATTGAATTATGTTCTTTCTTTGTTGCATCTGGAATTAGGATTAATGGAAGACAACATGCTAAATTTTGTACATTTAAATTCAGTGCTTACTATTTTTTGATAAGCAACTCACGTACCTCGTGCAATATACCTTTCTCATTGCCTCCACGAGACTATTGATTTTCCTGTTGACTTCTTTGTTCTATAAAGTCAGGCAAATCGGTTTATTAGGAATGTGCACTATTTATTTGTAAATTATATATGCACCTAATAAGTTATTTGAACCCATGACCTCACCCTTCATCACATTCTTATAGTTGATGGGCATGCTATATTATTCTTAAGAACCATCTTTTGGACGTTCTTTGATTATATGTTTAATTCTATAAAGGAGGCTCTTCTGCTATATTATTCTTTTTGAGTCGATTCTGAAAGCTAGGATAAGAAGCACCTCATGTTATGATTCAGATAATATTGTTTTAGTCATGCATGTAATCTGTCATTTCTAGTGGTTCTCATTATATAGTTGTTAAATGCTTTAAATTTGCCTGGATTTTTGTCTAATTAATTCATTGTCTGGGCTGCTTATAACTTTGGTGATTGTTAAATAATGTCCTATTGTTGCTATCCATTTCTTAAATATGCCATCTTCTTTCACTAAGGTTTATTTCCCTTTCAGTTTCAATTGTACAGAATCACTTTTACTGTGTTTTCCAAAAAGCAAAGCCTAATAATGTGAATGTTCTATTGCAGTGGACTTTCCATCCGTTTATTTTGAAGAGCAAAAGGATCTATACAGTTTTAGTTTGGTGCAGGGTTCTAGCATTTTTAGTTGTAAGTGGCAGTTATATTAAGTAATCTTTTGTGTTGTCTATATCTTGATGGTAATGTAGAATCATTGATAAGATAATATTGTTATTCATAGTTGCATGAGAATTTGGAACATTACTAATTAAATTTTTCATTTGTAAATAAACTTGTTTTTAGAAGGAAATTTTTTTTTTTGAAAAAATTATCAACATTTCACTGGCTCTTGAGTTTGTCATGTTTTATTATTGAAAAAAAAATTAGTGAGTCAATCGTATGCATCATTCTATATAAGCACTTGAACCAGAATTATAGCTCAGTTCTTATGCTTGTGTAATCTCCTATGTTTGCTAGATGTTTATTCATTTTTTGGTTTACCAGCTCTATCTGTAATGTTAGGTGTAGAAAGTTGGTTCTCCTATGTATGGATTTCACCTTATTCACTAAGGAAATAGAAGTGAGGTGGTAATTGATTTTCAAAATATTCATTATCCAAATTATTAAGGAGAAAACATTTCAATATATACTAGAGACTTGTAAGTTTTAAGAGCATTCTTATCAAACATTGTAAAAAATTTAACATTTACTCTCTCAAAACCTATATTTATAACATATACAATACCACTTTCCAATCCAACTTATATCAAAACTTCTATTTTTTTTACAATTTCACTTAAATATTGTTTCTTTATTATTTTTCATTAATTTTTTTATTTTTCCTCTCTCTCCTTTGTGGGCCCCATTGAATAAAAAATAATTTAAAGTTTTACAATTGGTGAATAGTGCCATTTCAAAAATGAGATGGCACTATTCATCAATTGCAAAAATTTTGCAGTATGAAATGTTTGATGGAGGGGCTTAAACCTTTCAAATGCTAAAAAAATAAGATTTTTAGCATTTGAAAGGTTTGATAAGAATGCTCTAAGTAGGCTAATCCTTTGATAGTTTGAATTATTATGGATGACCTCCTACTGGTCAGTAATGTGGGTTGTTTGGCAAGAGAGTTTCTGGTAGGTATTTATGTGGGGTACACCATTTCATAATTGCTATTATTTTATCAGTTTGCTGATAAATGATCATTACTTATAAAAAATAATGAATATTGATTATCAATTTTAGAAGCAGACCATTTTTTTAGCCTTTTTTCTTATCAGTTGATATTTATACTTTCAGCAACATTAATTGATATCATGATGCATATTTGCATTTGAGTAATGCTAAATCCATGCTTGGTTAGCCAAATGATACGTTATATAAATTGTGAAGTGACTGTATTGAACCAATTTGTTATAATGAGCAAAGATTGCTAACTAAAGGCAAACTCCTGCTTTGATGATCTCAGACTTAATTTATTATCTGGTTTTTTTTTTTTTTTTTTTTTTTTTTTTTTGTGTGTGTGTGTGTGCATTTTTTACTTGTGGTGGTAGCAGGGGTGGGATGGTGATGGATTAGTCAATTCTTGGGTTTATTAATCCTCTTGAGAAGATATAATATATGAAAGTGATGCTCGAATGTCTTCTAATGGTTGGTTTGTGTATTTATTTGCTGCACAGGCTTCTCAAATTCTACGGATCTTCACATTCTATTCTACCCAACTTCCTGGTCCAAACTATCATTGTCGTGAGGTAGACTCTTTTTGTACCATAAGTTGCTCTGAATAGGGCTCATTTTGGAAATTGTGCAGTCATTTTTTATTTACCCCCTGCTAGTAGTAAATAACCTCTTGCTACATTATGAAGGGTTCAAAACTTGCCACACTGCCTCGTCCTGATAGTGCACTTGAAGTCCTATTGATTAATTGTGAGTGACTCTTGTACTACTGAAGTACTTTGCCTTAATGCTAGGAAATAGTGTGTATTTGTGCTCATTTTGTTTATTGAAAATGCAGTTCCTCGGGGGATAGTGTATGGTTGTGGTGATTTGATTTTTTCATCACACATGATTTTTACTCTAGTCTTTGTGCGCACATACCAGAAATATGGCACGCGAAGGTAAAGTTTGTCTTATAAATATTGATGAACCCAGTTTGACTTCTAAGCTAGCTGATAGTCTCTGACTCTCTGGGTAGAGATTGTGACTGCTGTTTTATGTTTTGTTTGACTTGTTTAAATCTAACTTCACAATGCTATCTGATCAAATGCTATCTTGGCGATATGTGGTTCCAACTGATCTTAAATTTTTATTACGCATCATTGCAGGTTTATAAAACAGTTTGCTTGGTTACTTGCTGTGATTCAGAGTTTCTTGATCATAGCATCCCGCAAACATTACACGGTTGATGTTGTTGTTGCATGGTATGGTCCTCTTTTATCTTTATAAACTTCTACTAGTTCTGAATAAAATTTACATTTTGTTCACAGTTCTCTCTATGATTTCCCTGCAGGTATACTGTTAATTTGGTTGTGTTCTTTATAGACAAAAAATTGCCAGGTTAGGAATCTGCCACTGTTATTACTAAAATTCTTGGTTGACAGTCTTTGGGCAGTTTCATTGACTTGTGTTGTTACTGCAGAAATGCCTGATCGGACAAGTGGAGCATCATTATTGTTACCCTTGGCTTCTAAAGACAAGGATAGCAGGAACAAAGAAGAGAATCACAAGCTCTTGAATGGGAACTCAGGAGACCCTACAGATCGGGTATAGTGAATCAGTTTTATTTTTTTTATATGTTATCACAATTGAAGTTGAAGCCAATTATCTCTAACCTCAAATGGCACCTCCTCTTTTCGTAAGAGTAAGGTTGAGGTTAAGGTTAAGGTTGTGGGTTCAATACCCATCGGGTGTGTAATTACTGATAAAAAAAAAGTTATCATAATTGAAACATGTTTGTGTTAAGCTGTGACTTAGATAAGCATTACATTGTTTCCAGAGGCAGAGAACTCAAGTCAACGGCAAGAATCTGGAAGATGGCAATACAGGCCATCCAGACACTGCTATGAATGGTGTATAGATAATAGAAGCTGATGCTGCTGCAACAACAGGAGCTACAACAATGATTGCTGATTAGATCTTCATGCATTTTAGAGGGTTGAGTGGATTGTATGGTGGGTTGTCGTTCCTGTTTTACCAGTAACCTAATTTGTTCCAGTTGAAATGGAATTTGGCTTATGCTTAATTAAATTGTGGTCCTGCTCCTTTAATGTCATGGTAAACATAATTTAATATCAGCATCAGCTTGTACCTTCTTTTATGTCATGGTTAAAAATTTTCTATCAGCATCAGCTTGTACCTTCGAATTTTCCATGTTTCCTATTAATATATTCAATTTTCTATCATGCAAATTTTGTTCCCTTGTCCTCTGCTGATAAATCACTCGTCTTTACTCTTACTATTTAATTCGTTTTGCAAGGCTAAGAGATCATTGTCATGAATTATTTGGTTTATACCCTTCTAAGGGTTTGGACCCTCCATCTCTGTCCAAATTAGAGTGATTTTATATAAAAAATTATTAAGTATTTTCGGAATATGATGACATTTAGGTTTATAATTTCATATTTTTGATGGATTTTACTAATTAAATTCATAGTAGAGTTTAACATAAATCTTATAAGAAAGAGGACCATATCATAGAATGGAACGGATTGAGTCCCAAAGGATCCAATTCTTGCAAATGAATGGGTGATGAGTTATTCACACGAGGGAGCACATGATGGCTTTTGTTGTTTTCTATATGACTGAGGCATCAAGCATGTGCTAGTGATGCAAGTAAATGGGTCCTGTCTTGTTGCCCCCCATGTCCCACCATATCCGCAGTTTGCTTTGTATGTGGGGCCTCACTTTTTTGAGAAGGCACAGTTTTCTCATTTAATTGGGGGAGACCACCGCAGCCTCACATGCCTCTTCTGTTTTATTACCAGATTTGACAGAGACCATACCTCCCCCATCTCTTGTACTACATTCGGTGCTCCTTCCATTATCAACTACCCCCTAAATTTTCATTAAGTAATTAACTTCGAGCAATATTTATATATATATTTTTTGGTAATCAGCAATATTTATTTTATTGGATGCGAAGACCACCTTTAATTTAAGGAAGGACAAGAAGTTTGAGTTTGACATTATATAGGACTGGACATCAAAGGAATCTTTGATTTGGTATTGGTGCAGGGCAGGCGTTCAATGAATCAGTTTCATTCTTCAAACAATTATTATACGTTGATTCTTGACTTTTACGGTTTGCTTTGTCCAACGGTTTTTAGCGTGCAGCGCCTCTCAAACTGCGTAAATTTCGAGTTTGAGAAATTGAGCATCATAATATTTTTATAATAAATTTTAAATAATAATTTATTATTTTTAATAGATAAAATTAAAATTAGTAATAATTTAAATATTTTAAATTTGTTGTGAAAATATTATGAGTGTGACATTCTCTTTTCTTCTGTTCTCCTCCACCTTTCTAAAAAGTCAATTCTTACAGTATCTAGAAAGGGCCATGAATTGATGTTTTTTTATTTATTTTTTATTGATATCTCATATCATTAAAAAAAAAGAAAAAAAGAAGAAGAGAAATAGCTCCATTTGCATTATTGGTAACTGGTAGTTAGGGGTGACAATTTTTATCCTTATTCATATCCATGAATCCATTCATTACCCACCTTATTTGGATAAGTCTTAACCTAACCCATTTGAGTTTTTGGGTTAAATGGATAAAGACCCATTTGGATATTTAATTAGATGGGTCTAAATGGATATATCCACTAATATCCATTAGATCCATCTAAAATTTAAAATTAAATAAACCAACTAAACCCTTCTAAAATCTAAAACTTAAATAAACATAATTATCTCAGTCTCACTCTCTCTCAGATTTTCTCAGTAACCAAACACTTTAACCTTTATATTTCTAAACCCAAACACCTTTCCTCAGATTTTCTCAGTATCCAAACAAAAGGAAATTCTAGAGAGAGAATAGGGATGGAATCGGAGTTCACCATTCCACTCTTTTCCTTGTCATTCGATTTCCCAAAGAAACGTTAGTGCCCTAACCCCAAACGCACTCGCGTTCAAACACAGAGAAAAGAGAACAACACTGATTAGAGCAACAATGGAGGCCATGCAAAACGACGAAAATTCCCTTTCACAACGACAACCACAAACTCTCTCAAAGAACGCTCAGAAGAAGCTGCTGAAGCAGCAGAGGTACGAAGTGAAGAAGGCAGAGAAGAAAACGCACAAAGGTAGTGTATCAACTTCGTCTCCGGCGAAGCTGGTTATGTTCTTGAGGACATTCCACACTTCATCGATTACATTCCTGACCTCCCTGTCCGTATCTCTCCCTCTAACACTTTGTTTGGTTGCTGACAAATGAAAAGGAAAAAAAATGATTTTTTTTTTTTTTTTATCACTATCAGTCTTTTGTTGCAGAGAAAATGAAAGGAAAGAGAAGGAAAAAGTGATTTTTGAAGTTGACAACTTTAACTTTTTTTGTTTCTTTCTCTGATGGTCTATTTGGTTGCCGAGTAAAACAGAGGGAATAGAAGGGAAAGTTTTATGGCTTTGGTCTTGAGAGTTGAGACTCTGTTTCGTTACCGAGAAAAAAAAAATCTTTTTTTTTTCTTTTTTCTGTGACTTTGTTTGGTTGCTGAAAAATGAATTTTGTGAAGGGAAAATAAAAGGAAAGAACAGGAAAAGTGATTTTTGAACTTTTTAATTTTTGTTTTTAAAGTTTTTAACAAGTTATTTATTTATTTGGTTCATATTGGGTTAAATGGGTGGGTTACTAATTAAATAGGTTGGACGGATAATGAATAATTAATTTATATATAAACAGGTCATAAATGAATAAATGAATAATTATACACCCAATCTATTTATGATCCAATCCGCCTATTTGTCACCTTTATTGGGCCGTAAGTAGGGGTGTCAATTCGGGTTAGCGTGTCGGGTTCGTGTCGTGTCGAGGTAGGGGTATTCTACTAAATGACTCAACCCTAACCCGACCCATTTAATAATCGTGTCAGGATCCTTCAACCCTAACCCGACCTATTAATAAGGCGGGTTGACCTAACCCAACCCATTTAATACGCTTAATAAACGAGTCGTGTTGGGTTGACACGAATGTAACACAACCCATTTCAACCTGCATAATATTAAATATAACATCCATCTAGAAATAATTTTTTTTTACATCCCATAAAGCAGTGCATACACTTCAAGTCTTCAACCCACATTCAAAATAATATAGTTCAACAAAAATATAACATTCATCTAGAAATAAGTTCTTTACACTCCAAAAGAAGTGCAACACTTCAACTCAAATTCAAAATAACATAGTTTAGCAAAAATAAAATAACATAGTTCAACAAAAATATAGTATCCTTGGAACTCGCCAAATGCTAAGTATCAATATTGAAAAAATTTGAGCAAACAATAGACTAATCTTGACTATGACCACGATTATCATCCATAAATTCTTTGTTGATGTCCAAATTCATAACATCTTCCACAAGCTCATCCAATTTCATTTGTATTTTCCACGTTATTGCTATTATTGGTTGCCTCCATCTATACCTACACAGTTTACAAAATGCAAATAAACAACACATTACAATACAAATATAAACACTATTCTTGACGTTTTATTATTATTTACCATCACAAACACTTTTTAATTCTATAATCTGCAACATATGAAACACACTTCAAAAAATAATATACGGATCCAAGGGAATTAACACATGTTTATAAGATGGCCAACAAGCATAATCTCAAGTTGTCTTATTATCATTCAAAGAAACTAAAACAAGTGGGCCATATCATGTAATCAAGAAAAACACAAGGCACATGGGTTCAAACTTCAAAGTTTATTGTACAAAAGCTGAAAAGCATTATGCAGAAAAAAATAAACACATTAGAGAGAGTGAGAGATACCCGGCTGCAAAGTTTACACTTGAGTATGAGAATTGGTGTGTGAAGAAAAGTACGGCTGAAATAAAAAGAAATTAGATATTTATAAGAAGGTTTAGAGGTTTAGAGGTTTAGGGTTTGTAGGGTTTAGAGATTTAGGGTTTATAAAGTTTTAATTTTCAATTATATTCATTGTAAATTTTTGTAATTACTCACTTTTCTTTTTAAATTTAAAATATATGTTGGATATAAAAGGAATTTGACAAATCTAAAATAAAATAAATATTTATTTGTTATATGAGTTAAATGGGTTGTGTTAAGTGGGTTATTTCGTGTTTGACCCAAATAAATTGGCGTGTTAAACGTGTCTATTGCGGGTTACACAGGTTGACCTGCTTATGACACGTTTCTTATCGTGTCGTTTTCGGGTCGACCCGTTTATGACCCAAACCCATTAAAGCCCAACCCTAACCCGAAAAAACCCGTGTCGGGTTCGTGTCGTGTTCACGGGTTGGGTCGAACATTGACACCCCTAGCCGTAAGTCCTTGTGACTAGTACCCAAAAAAAAAAAAAAACTTTTATAATATCTCAAAAATTTATTTTATTTATTTTAATATATTACTTTATAAACATCTATAATTTTGTTTTACCTCTTTGATTAAAATAATATATAAAGAACTTATTAAAATGATAAAAAATATCCGCAACAACTTTAGCAACCAGCCACAATTACCGTTGTGACAACCGTAGTTCATTGCAGAGAAAAAAAAAACCACAAAAAAAAAAAAAAAAATAAAAAATAAAACACCAAACCACCACCACAGCCACCAAACTCAAAGGCAAAATCAAACACCATCACCACCACCGCCACCACAGCCATATCAAGAGGAGAGGGAAGGGACAGAAGAGCTTGAGAGAGAGAGAGAGAGAGCCATGAGAGGGAGGGTTGAGGTGAAGAGAAATTTCAGGCTAGAGCCTTGGGTCGGTGGCAGTTGGGCGACTAGACAAAGGGAGAGGGTGTCGGTGCGGAAAGGGAGAAGATAAAAAAAAAACTGAATACGGTGAGCTACAGGGAGAAGATAATAATAATATATTTATATATATTAGCTTTTAAGTTGCAGTGAACTGCCATTTGGAGAAGATAAAAAAAAGTGAATACGGTGAGCTACAGGGAGAAGATAATAATAATAATAATATATTTATATATATTAGCTTTAAGTTGCAGTGCACTGCCATTAAATGGCAGTTCACTGTAACTCAAGCGTGTTGATAATTTTAGTATTAGCTCCACTAGTGCAGCCTCATTTTTGTTATATTAGTTGTTAAAAATAGCAATTTGACACTATTATTGTAAATGCTCTTATGCAACTATGCATCTACATAAAATATAAAAGTTCATAAGATAAGAAAGTAATTTTGTAGTTGGATCTCCTTTTTTTAGCAGCACATGGTTTGTAGCTGGTTAAATCTCTTTGGTGGTGATGTGATTAATTTTTTCTTGAATCTTAAAAATGTTTTAGTAAAAACTGTTTTATTTATTTATTATTATTATTATTTTATGTCAACTTTTTATTATTATTGTTTAGAATTCTACCGAAAGCATATTTCCACGTTTGATTCATAAAAAAAACATATATAAAATTTATTATATTAATATTGAATAGAAGATTTAATTCACTATTTAAAAATATTATTACAAAACAACTAAACTAACCTAAAAATAAACATAATCAAAATAAAATTATTGAAAATTATACTAACAAGTACAATCGAAATAAGAGTGCAAACATATATATATATATATATGTATGTATATGTATAGTTGTATACATTTGCACTCTTATTTGAGGTTCTTAAGGAATATTTTTTAGCACTTTAATGGTTTATAGAAGGATATTGATGATTTTGAAATTTCCAAGTGTATTTTGATCATTTTTAAAATTTAAGGGTGTTTTTGTGATTTTGGTCATTGACACTGCGCTTCTCTTTCTTTTCATTTTTTTTTGCTGAATTGACACTATGCTTCGTGTATTTTAGACAAATCCTCTTCCAAATCACACTTGTTGCTCCATTCCCCTATAATTAGGGAAAATAATTCCGTACTCTAAGATGATAGCTCAGAGCATCATGCTCTAGTAATAATGAATAATTAGGTGGATCCTTATGTGCTGTCTTATCTTCCTGAGGTTATAAAAATTAGAAGGGTTCTTAGTGGTTTCTATCAATTGGATGTTGGGATTATGAATTTAGAAATGGTTATGTTAGCGGGTTACTTACGATAATTGTTAATAAATAATTTTTTAAAAATTTTAATACAACGGTTATGAGAAATATAAAAAATTTGGCAAAAAATTCAATTACTTTTTTACTTTTTAGTAAAAAGTTTCTAAATCAATACTCTTATGTGGTGATTGGTTCGAGGAATTCACATTACTCTTGACATTTGGATTACTGGGAATGCGATGCCTTACAATCTAAATGCCTAAGAATGTAACTATTTATATGTTTGGTTTAATTGAGAATCTAATAAAATTCCTAAGAATATGAGATTATAATGTTTGGTTTATTATTAGAAATCTTAATTGGATTGTTTATTTTCTCCATTCTATACTTAGATTGGTAAATCCAATATAAGTCTTTTTTTTTTTTAAATCTTCCTATAAATCATGAAAAATAAAATATAAATAATAAATTATGGCAAATTCATTAAAACTATATTTTAACATTTCAAACTTTTTTTTTTCCACAAGTGAAACCTAAATAGAACTTTGTTAATGAATATATCAACAGAGTTGTTTATCTTATTTATGTTGTTTTGACAGGAAAAGATAATATTGTTTAGGCAGGAAGAGATAAAGACAAAGAAAAATATATTGAAGATTTGTTTTATATTTTATCCCAATTGCTTAAATAATAAGGAAAGAATGTTAAAATTGTTAATTTGTAAAAAAATACAATTTCCTTTAAGTTTTTGAATTTGGATACCTACTTGTTTTAAAGGGAATTTACATTCCTACTAAAAGGGGTTAATGGGGGAATTTAGATTTCCCTAGCATCTGATTTCTTAGTATGATTTGCAACTAAATATGAGAATTTTCAAATATTTTTAGAAATTTTAAACACTACCTCATACCAAATGCCATGTTATAGCGTCGGTTAACTTTTATTTTTTATAAAAAATAACTCACACACTCAAACTAAAAGATAAGAAGCCCTAACAAATACGATAAGGTTATCAATAGCATTATTGAAAATAGATTTTTTTGAGAGAGGGTATATTATCTTTATGATCTTTATTCTATCATTGATTTCTGTCAAAATTTCAAAACAATGGGCTGTATCACAACTAGATTTGTTTTGCTAATGTGGCCTCTCTCTCTCTCTCTCATGCGTGTTTATGCAGACACTCGACAGCATTGAGGTCCCATACTTGGCCATTTTATGTTGGATAAAAGTGTGGGATGCCCACCTGTGGCAATGGCCACAAAAGGCCATTGTGGCGCAAATTAAGCTGTAAAAGACTAAAAAGTTGGTCAATAAAGAGAAGAATTCAAGGAGAATAGAGGGAGGGAGGGAGGGATCATTGTTATGTCTGATAACAGAGTGATGCAGTATAATCATTTGAGCATGTCTGTTGTCTAATAACCACCACCTTTTGCCTTCACATGGTCTTTCTTTTCCCTGTAAAAGGGGTCCGCTTGAACCCTATATGGGTGGTACTAATAATAACACCACCTGTCAGACATTATAGCTTATTTTTTTTTTCTTAATTTGCTTGATATGTGATTTGGTTGAAAGGAGAGTTACCAAAAATGTATCAAGTGAAAGAGTGATTTGATTTAAGTAAAAGGAAAAAAATAGTTAGGGGAAGATTTAAATTCGTACTAATAGAAATAATAATAAATGAAATAAGTGAGTGCATGATTATTGAGTGGAATAAAACTGAAAAAAAAATACATGTAAATAATTTTTAAGTGAAAATACTATTTTGGTTTTACATTTTAGAGTCACAATCAACTTGGTCTATACATTTTGATACAGCCAATTTGATTAATATTTTTCAATTTAAAGTCAATTTCCATTAGTAAGTTGAGTATAGAGATTAAATTACTTTAAATTAAAAATATCAGGATCCAAATTATCACACCACAATAATATTTTCGCCTAACTCTTATTAGTTTATTGATTACTTCTAAAAAAAATATATTAGTTTATTGAGTCCATAACTAACTCAAAAGTTTTGAGAATAAAGTTTTGTTGGTATTGATTTATTATCTTTTGAGGGTGTCAAATCTATGCATTGCCAATGCTAGTGGTCGGATGTGGTCCCAAATTATGCAGAAACTATATATCATTTTGCTAAAACAGAAAGCATCTTATTAAGATCAAATAGAAAATTACATGAAAACAAAATAGGTTTCTATATTATGTTTGAGCCGGAATAGTATTTCATATGATCAACAAAGTTTCAAGGGCTTCTTCTTTCCTGGACTTTTTTGAAATTGAGCTCTTATTATCACCACTTCACTGCTAGCTTGTTTTACACTTTGATTTTCTTTATTTTGGGGGAATGCTAACAAATAACAACTAACAAGGTCACGCTTTTTTTTTATGCGTGCACTTGATCCTATTCTCATTCCTCCCCCTTCAGAAATTTTGCTTGGGTCCCCATTGGGCTATATATCAAATATATTATAGATGATCCTAGCTAGAGTTATATTAAATTCCTTCACTGATTGCGTTGTAAATCATACTTATAGGGAAGTAATTAAATTTTTTTGTGCCCATAATTTAGCCAAATGGGGTCTTTTAATTTGTGTAGAAGGGAAGGAAAATAAAATATATCCCCATCATGATTTTTTGCTAGGGCCACAAGATAGAAATGATTCTAGTGCCTGCTTGTTATAATTGTTATTTCTCTTTATTTTATTGAAATCATCATCATCTGATTCAGAAAAAAAGGAAAAAAAGAGTTAACGCTTTTGATTTTCTTTTTTGGTCAATTAAAAGAAAGATACCTTTTGTAAAGTAGTACTTCCTCATGCTGCGAGTTTGTGACTAATTAATGTATCTGTTTAAAAAAATACTGCAACTCAATAATTCTCTGCTTTGTCGTGCATGGTTGTGAGGTCAAATAAAATACGCCTGACTTTTTTATAACGTAGTATATATTCATGATTTCGCCAAATGAGTTTGTATGTTATTTTACTCTCTATGAATAAGTATTTATTTTTTATTTTTAAAACTCTATGAATAAGTTAATGTTATGTAAGGTTTTGTACAGCCTGGGCATTACTCTTTTTTTTTTTTTTGGAAGGGTTTTCCTCCTCAGATTAGTTTATAAAGAACGCAGCAATTATAAATTTTGATTTAAATGGCACCCCTCCTATAAGAAGGGTGTGATAAATTTCTAATTTAATAATTTGAAAAAAAAAAAAAGATGTAATAGGACTTGGACTTCTTCCTCTTAAAGGAGAACACTTAACCTTTTCTTTTCTTCTCCCAATAAAAAAATTATAAAATTATTATTATTATTATTATTATTATTATTTGGAAATATAATGTGACCACTTAGCTATAAATTTACTTTCTCAAAAAAAAAAAAAAAAAAAAAAAAACTATAACTCTAGAAGTATACACATAATGATGAATAGATAAATAATTTATCAATCCAAATTGGCCTAGCTTCTATAAGTGTTATGGCACACTCCTTTGAATAAAATTAGATATTTTCTCAATCCAATATGTTGGAGGAGTAGATCGATTTATATAAAATGGAAATAGTATTATATTAAATTTTTTTTTTTTTTTTTTAAAAGTCATCGTCAAAGATCTTAGCAAAACAAATTTAAAAAGTTATACTTTTAATGAAACCGTTTATTAATAGTATATTTTATATACTAAAAGTAGAACTATGATAAGGAGTGGGTGGTATGACATTATCAATTCTTGTCCCAATCCAAGATTACCTGAACCAATTAGAGTCCGCGTCATCTGATTTTTTCAATTTGTTTGACCCAGAGGATAAGGACTATTAGTGTTAATTGTCACTACTAGTACTAATACCAACCCACTAATCCTCCTGCCGCCACCATTGCACAGTCGCTTTCTTCTTTTTCTTTTTCAATTTTGTTTTCCCTGCATACTACTGATCAACTTCATAGTTGAAAAAAGTAAAAGAGGTAAAATTGCCATCATGGGCAGTTGACATCTCCACAGTCCGTAGTAAATAGTAATGTAAATTATAATCAAATAATATATGTCCGTTTTATTTGCACAAATTCTTAGGCGAGAGTTTGACATATATTGCCACGTTGGCATATTTTGCCCTCTTCCTCTCTCTAGATATGATTCATATGAACACGATTAAAAAAATAAATAGTATTTATTGAAAGATATCAACATTTTTAGTATGTTACCGACCAATTTTATAATCTTTTTCACAAGATCCAATTATGTGATTATGATTTTTTTTAATTATAAAATATGTCAATTAGTTGAATTATAAAACTCTTGATATATTGTGATTTTTTAGCAACAATAAATTATAATTAGTGTAATATTACATTCACAATATCAATAACTTCCGTAACTAACCAAAAAAAGCTTTACTTTTCCCATAAAAAAAAAGCTCTAATTTTTCTAGTTTAACTTTCTATTTTTTTTATACACATACATCACATTTAATACTCTATTTTTTCATTTAAATATTTATTTTATCTTTCTATCTTTTCTCCTCTCAACCTATACCAGTACACCACTGCAACCACCATCACCACAGCACCACCATTTATACACCAAAACCATGACACCATCATATACAACACCATCATAGCACCACTATCATAAACCTAACAAAACCCAAATAAAAAAACTTTATAATTATCACAAAACCCACATAAAAAATTTCTTATAAAAAATGAACAAACCCAAATCCCAACCCAACCACCACAACACCACAGGTCCACCACCATGGAACCACCATCATAAACGCAAAAAACCCAAACCCAACAAACCCACGACATAAACCCCATCACAACCACAAAACCAACATCATAAACTTAATAAGAAAACCAAACAAAACCAAAACAAACCCAAACACCACCACAATACCACCATCAGAAACCCAACAGAATCCACATAACTTGCGCCAATATTTGACAGTAGAAACCCCCACATTGTTGCTCTCCTAGACCACCATTGATAGTCATAACCCAACGGATTTGCTCCAATTCGTGGGTTGCCATGAGAGAGAGAGAGAGAGAGAGAGAGAGGGTTGAGAAAAAAGGATTAAAATACAATGTTTTTGTTTTTGTTTAAACTCTAGCGATGAATAGTACTATGCTACTTGCGGTGTGTTATTGTTTATTGTTAAGGTTTTTAGACTAGTTTGTTGAGACTAATGCGAAATTTTTGTAGGTCTTTAGTTATAAAATTTGTTGAAATGTTAAAATTGTTACATTGATGTGAATGCTCTTAAGGATATCACTTTTATCATAGATCAACCATAACTTAACACATCAACAACAACAAACAAAAAAACCATAAAATTTACTCTTCTTCTTCCTTTTCTTATTTTATTTTAGGGTGTGTTTGTTGTACACATGATCTATATATTACTAAAAACTAAAGCATAGCATTTAATATTGCTACACTCACATTGAGTCACATCAGCAGCCACGTCATCATTTTTTGTTTCCAATTTTTGTCATATATATATTTTAAACATTTTCTCATTTAAGGTGATTTAAAAACTCCATTATTTAAAGATTAAAATATCTTTTAACCATTATTTTATTATTAATTTTCCAAAACTCTCCTTCCTTTTACCTCTTTATCTTCTTACTACTTTCTACCTTAGTATCATTCTCTCTACCTTTTTGTCTTCCTTTATTTTGTCTTTTCTTATTCTCAACATCTTACTATAAATTTGACATTTTCCTTTTCATTCTATGCATAATTTTCTCATACAAAAATGTGACTTCTCTCTCTCTCTCTCTCTCAATTTTTTTCATTTTTGTTTGAATTTTATTTTCATTGCATCAATTATTCAGGTTGATGATTTTTATGTTAATTAGAATTCTACTTTGGGTTGATGCAATTTATTTTTGTGTTTTAAGTTGTTATCTTATATATTCTCTTTGATTAAATATTATCCTACTGCATGATGCATATAGTATATAAAAATATAATGTTATTATATTACATAGAATGACTTGGATAATTTGTTTATTGCTATATAGTTTATTTTTACTCTTTTTTCCTCTCATATTATTTTATTCAACATTTAAATCTAATTACATCCTCCACACTATTAAATTATGTGGCACAAATCAAGAAAATGGTTAAACACAAATTTGCCTTCCTTTACCATACGATGGGGGAATCAATATATTTGTGTGATAAAGGGTCATATAATTTATAATCTAGATAGCACCCTTTGAATGTGACTAGGCCCATAGATTGAGCAATTTGTAGACTTAAAAAAGGCTATTGAGAATGAACTTTTTGAATTAAGTTTAAAAATATATGACCTACTCTATATCATTTAGATAAAAACTTTTATCATAAATACATTAATATTTTTTTGCCTCATATTTAAATCACGTAGACTTAATAATTTTATATTATATGTTAGCATCGTCTCTACTTCTTCTTCTTTTCCTTCTCAAAAATATTATGTATCATCTTTAAAGGATGCCAACAATATTGATCTTATGGGAAAAGTTACTCAAAATATTGAGAAAAAAATGTTTTATATTACAATCTACTAAAAATATTTTACACATTCATCTACTTTAATTTAGATTTTTTTCCCAAAAAAAAATTTAATTTAGTTATTTATAAGTAAACAATGACATAATGATTCATGAATAATAAAAAAAAAAAAAATATATATATATATATATATATATATCTATACATATTTATCTTGTGCAGTTGTAACTTTACATATACTTTTGCATTTATATATTCATCTACTTTAATTTAGATGTTTATAACTTACTAGTGAAATCTATAAACAAGGTAATTAAAGCAATCATATTTCTACGATTCAAAAAGTCATAATTTCTTTTTTTGAAAAAAGGCCTTTTACATTTCCTTTGAATTATTTTTTTAAAATTTTATAAAACCTTTGACACAACACTAACCGAACCATTTTATACATTAAAAAAATTTAAAGCTCATTATTACTTCCGTTAATATATTATGGATATCTTAATTGATTGAGACCAAACTAGAGAAATGTCTTTCATATTTCCTTGAAAATTTAGAAGGAAAAAAAGAAAAAGAAAAACCCCCTTTGACATATCACTAGCGTAATTACATCTATAACTATTTAAACCATCTATGATATCTATTTCTTATTGATAACCATAAAATTTACAACTAGCAATGAAACATACAAAGTAATAAACAATAAACGAAGGAAGAAAAAAAGAAAGGAAATTAAACGTCAATTAATAACTATTATTTGGAAAATAAAAAGGTGGTAAAGAGGAGTAGAAAATAAAATAGAGATAGCTATACAGAGGATATTAAAAACTTTATAGTGCAATAAAATCAACAATTCAATATAATAATGCAAAATTTAAACTTAAAACTAATCAAATTCTAACTAGGGAAATTTTGTGTGTGTATATATATATATATATATATATATATAAAGTCATAATCTTCATATACCATGATTAAAAAAAAAAAAATTATTGAATAGTTCTACCTCTTATTTAACGTCTATTTTATACAAATCATCAACCAATAAATATATGGCAATGGTAAAAAATGTTATAGGCAAGATTATGAAAAATATGATAAAACTTAAAAAAAAAAAAAAAAAATCTCTTTATAAAGTCTAGGGACTAAAATAATATTTTATCTAAAAAATTATCACGCATAACGCGCGAGCCTACGACTAGTATTACTAAAAGATGAAGCATAGCGTTTAATGTTACTATGCTCACATTGAGTCACATCAGCATTCACGTCATTATCTTTTTTTCTTTTCAATTTTTCTATAATTTTTTTTTAACATTTACTTTTTTTTAATAATTGCACTTTCTCTAACCTTTCTCGTGCCTTTACATTTTCATCTCCCCACTACCCTCAACCTTAATATCACTTTTCAAATTTTTTTTTTGTCTCTTCGTCTTTCCCTCCCTTACCTTTTTATCGCCCCATTACCCTTAACCTTAATGTTACTATTTATCTTTCCATTCATTTTCCTTTATTTTGTCTCTTCATATTCACATCATTTTCTATAAATTTGTTATTCTCTCTTCCATTCTTTGCATAGTTTTCCATCACAGAAAGGTTGTTTCTCCCTCCCTCTCTCTCTTTCTCTCACACACAAAATAATTTTTGGAGTTTTTTTTTTTTTTTTTTTTTCTCTACATCTCTGCTTAAGTTGGTAAATTTTTGTGTTTGTTATAACTCTACATTGGGTTGGTACAATTTAGTTTTATGTTTTAAGTTTTTTTTTTGTTCTCTTTGATTGTTAAATGTTATACTATTGCATTATAAAAAAATTAAAAAAGATAATATATAAGAGTATAAATATATTATTCTATTACATAACATGATTTGGGTAATTTGGTATTTATTGTTATATATATATATTTACTTTTTTTAATCTTTTCATCTTATTTTTTGAAATATTTAAACTCAATCACATCCTCCATATAATTAAATTATTTATATTTTCTTTTTTTTAATTAAACATATAATATTTTATTTAAATTTAAATAAATTAAATTGTACTCACTTTTTTTAACATTTATACGTTCTCCAACCTTAAGCGTAGCATTTAATATTATTGTACTCACATTAAGCCACATCAGTATCTACGTTATTATCTTTTTTTTTTTCCAATTTTCCTATAATTGTTTTTTAACATTTACTTTTTTTTAATAATTGCACTTTTTCCAACCTTTCTCATGCCTTTACCTTTTCATCTTCCCACTACCCTCAGCCTTAATATTACTTTTCATATTTCTTTATTTTATCTCTTCATCTTTCCCTCCCTTACCTTTTTTATCTCCCCGCTACCCTCAACCTTAATGTCACAATTCATCTTTCCATTCATTTTCCTTTATTTTGTCTCTTCATATTCACGCCATCTTCTATAAATTTTTTATTCTCTCTTCCATTTTTTGCATAGTTTTCCATCACAAAAATTTTGTTTCTCCCTCCCTCTCTCCCTCACACACACACACACACACACACACACACACACACACACACACACCATAATTTTTGGAGTATTTTTTTTTTTAATTTTCCTGCATCTCTACTTAAGTTGATAAATTTTTGTGTTTGTTATAACTCTACGTTGGGTTGGTACGATTTAGTTTTGTGTTTTAAGTTTTTTTTTTTGTTCTCTTTGATTGTTAAATATTATACTATTGTGTTATAAAAAAATTAAAAAAAAATATAATATATATTATTCTATTACATAACATGATTTGAGTAATTTGGTGTTTATTGCTATATATATATATATTTACTTTTTTAATCTTTTCATCTTATTTTATTCAATATTTAAACTTAGTCACATCCTCCATATAATTAAATTATTTATATTTTCTTTTTTTAATTAAACATATAGTATTTTATTTAAATTTAAATAAATTAAATCGTACTCACTTTTTTTAACATTTACACTTTCTCCAAACTCTCTTTCCATTTACATTTTCATCTCCCCACTACCCCCTCTCTTAATATCACTCTTCATCTTTCCCTTTATTTTGTTTCTTCTTATTGTTATCCTTTTAGTATAAATTTGGCATTCTCTTTTCCATTAAATTTGAGAAATTTTTGTGTTTTTTAGAACTCTACTTTAAGTTGATGCGATTCAATTGTGTTTTAAGTTTTTTTTTTTTTTTTTTCCCACTTTGATTGTTAAATTTTATCATATTGCATTGTAAAGAATTATAGATAGTATATAAGAATGTAATATTATAATATTACATAATATGATTTAATGATTTGGTATTTATTTAGAGATAATTAATTTGGTGTTTATTGTTATATCTTTTATTTTTACTTTTTTTTTCTGCTCATATTATTTTATTCAACATTGTTGTTGATATATTAAATTGTATATTTTTTAAAAGTCAATATATTAACTTGAAAGAAAATGAAAAATCAATTATTAACCAACAATAACTAAAACAATAATATTATCACGCGCAACGCGTGGGTCTACGACTAGTTATATATAATAGCATAACGTATTAGTTTTGTAAAGTTGAACTTAAAGATCACTCATATCAGTTAATTTAAAAGTGTGTAGAATTACATTATTGCTACAATAATAGTATATATTTACATGCATGGGCAAAGGCACTCTTTGAGTTGGGGGGAAATGGCCCCACCCCTTTTTTTTTAAGAAAATAATTTTATCAATTTTATTTCATAAAATTACACTTTGCCTCTCCCTTAACGATATCATTTATTCTTTTGAGAATAATATTATAGTCACAAATTTTTCTAAGATATTTTTACAAATTTTTGAAATAGCAAATTTTTATTGGTTCGAATTTGGACCTAATACTTACACTACTTTTTTACTTATTGATAACCACTCTCTACATCAACCATTTGTAAAAAAGTTTTTAAATGTTTGTTTGGCTAGCTTATTTTTTGCCAACTTATTTTACTATTCAACTTATTTTTGCTACTATTTATTGGCTTCACTACATTTTTTAATACTATTCATGAATTTCACTGTACTATTTTAACTAATATTTACCTTTATTTACAGTACTTTTAGCAAAAAAATTTTGCTTTCAATAAAATAAACAGATCCCAAATTTTCCCCTTTTAAAGATCACCAAAATTTTATAGATCTAAAATCTAAAATAAAAACTACTAGCCCAAAAAACTTAGCACAAAAACAAAAATTACTAAAGCTAAAAAAAATTAAGCTCAATAAACCAAATACTCACACCAAAAAAAAAAAAAAAAGCCAAGTAAAAGTATAGCCGGAATTCAGTGCCGTCTCCTAATTCCAAGTATTGGCAATGTCTCTTTTTACACAATTATACTATTCATATGCAATTTAAAATAAAAAAATATTATTTCTTTTTTCATATAAACTAAAAAATTGATAAAAAATAGTAATATTTTAATAAACAAAATATAATCGACTGATTAGAATGGTCTATAACATCCCAAAAGGGAAACGTTAAAAAGGAGGAAATACTGAATATATACGAATTAAAGAGAGAGAGAGGAATGATGAGAACGCAGAAAGTAATGAAAAAGGTCCTTTACGGCACAGGAACGTGAGAGACTCAAACGCAGATTAGCGATAAAATTTAAAAAAACAACATTTTTAATATTTATTTATCCACATTATTAATATTACTTTAAGTCTGTTACTGCCGCTAGTAGTAGTAGTTCTAGTAGTAGTAGAGATTTATATAAGAGAGAGAGAGAGAGAGAGAGAGAGAGAGCTAAGTAGGAAGTCTCAGTGGCCAACCTCGGATCCAAAACCAAAACCAAAACATACAGAGACACACTTTAGTCCATACTCCATTGTACTGAAATGAAGGTTAAAAAGCTCTTCTGATCATTTCTTTATCGAATATAGACCTTTAGATCTCTCTTCTTCTTCGCCAATGGGAGCCCGTTGCTCCAAGTTCTCTCTCTGTTGGTTCCACTCCCACCTTAAACCCTCCGTCCTCGAATCCTCCGATCTCGGTATTTCTCAATTCCATAACCAACGTTTTTTTTTTTTTTTTTTTAATGTTTTGTTGTTGTTGTTGTTGTTGTTGTCGTGGAGGATCATAATGAATAAGAGAGTGAGAGTGAGAGTGAATGTGAGTGTGATTTTTTGGTCATTGTATATTGTTGCAGAAAATGGGAGCAAAAGTGAGAAAAAATCGTGGCCGAGTTTCACCGAGTTCAGCTACGAGCAACTGAAAGCTGCCACGTGTGGATTCTCGCCTGATAACATAGTCTCGGAGCACGGTCTCAAAGCTCCTAACGTTGTTTACAAAGGAAAGCTTGATAACGGCATTTGGATTGCCGTTAAGCGCTTCAACAAGTTGGCCTGGCCCGATCCTCGCCAATTCCTCGTCCGTTAATCCCCACTTTAACTCACTCCCTCCAGTTAAATTATTTTTGACTAATAATATTTAATAAGTTGTTGAATGTGGTTTTAATTAGGAGGAAGCGAGATCAGTGGGGAGTTTGAGAAGTGACAAACTAGCCAATCTGATTGGATGTTGTTGTGAAGCTGAGGAGAGGTTGCTCGTAGCTGAGTTTACGCCCAATGAGACTCTGGCCAAACATCTCTTTCACTGTGAGTTTTTGTTTTTACTTGTTTTTTTTTTTTTTTAATGTAGTAGGACCTAAAATGAGCCTTTGGAGTTTGGATCGCCTCTAGCTAGTACAACTTAACTTATGGGTAATTGAACCCATCTGCCCGAACCAATTACCGGGTAATTAAGGGGAATTTGCCTCAGATGGGCTAAGCAGTTTATGTTCGTGCCCATGAGCAGGAGTTAATTTTGAAGAGCTCTTTGGACTTACCTCTAGCCAGTACAACTTATCTGCCCCCCAACCAATTGCGGGAAAATTAAGGGGAATTCACCTTAAACGGGCTCAGCAGTTTATGCTCGTATCCTTTAGCATGAGTTAAATTCGAAGCTAATGTGCATGATTTGGGTTTTAACTTTTTAAGGATAAATTAATAAACAATGTCTAAACAGATTCTATAGAAACTGAAAGTGCAGTTTAGTCATGGATTTTTTCTTGGGGGGTTTGATTTGGTACAGGGGAGGCGCAGCCCATGAGATGGGCAATGAGACTGAGGGTGGCGCTGTATTTGGCAGAAGCTCTGGAGTATTGCAGCAGTAAAGGACGGGGATTGTATCATGATCTCAATGCTTACAGGGTATTATTTGATCAGGTATAGTGCTTTTCGACATGAACTTTGCTCGGTTTTTGGTAATCTATTCTTTATTTGGGTTTTGTAGTGTAATTTGAGTCTGTTTATGAACAGGATGGCAATCCCAGGCTCTCTTGCTTTGGCTTAATGAAGAATAGCAGAGATGGCAAGAGTTACAGTACCAACTTGGCTTTCACCCCTCCAGAGTACTTGAGGACTGGTATACATACTCTCTGTTTTTTTGTTGCTCAATTACTGGTTTATATACTTTGTTACAAGAGTGTTCAAATATATTATTTTTACATGAAGTTAGTGCACCGTCATACAATGGCATAAGTGGGCTTTAAAAAGGCTGGAAATGTTGTGCAGTTGTGCTACTATAACATTAGAAAATAATCTTTTGTTTCACAGTAGAAGCATCTACCTAATGAATATAAAGGAACTGGAAGCCATTTTTTAGAAGCTGCAATATGGTTGCAATGTTCCAGAGATTGGAACTTCAAGGAAGAAAAAATTATATTATAAAATGAGATTAAAGCTGTAAGCATATTATGTGATAAAAACTTATAACTTTAACATGTCCTAAAAATTTGAATCAAGAACTTTCCCGTGGTGTTAGTTTATTCCTTTCTCAAAAAGCATGAATTCTTCACTTATATTTTCAAGCAAGCACGCATGCACGCACACACACGCGCGCGCGCACACACTCACACACACACAGACATACACACACACACACACACACACACACACACACACACACACATATATATATATATATCTGTGTGTGTGTGTGTGTCTAGTTTAATAATGTTTACATTATATAGTCCGGCTCCCCTTTAAAAAATTCCTGTCCTGTCTCTGCCTTGTTTCAACTTGTATGAATATCTATAGAGGTTTCCCTTTTTTTATCTAATCTAGTAGACAACTTGCTATAGCTTTCTAACAGTTAAGGGTTAAAGCCACACTCCCCACATAGAACTGTCATACATTGAAGTTGATAATTGTTTCTTTTATCATGCAACAATGACATGAATGGACACATGTAAAAAGGTTACTAACATGCAAAAAGAAAAGCTAATCTAGGAGTTCTCATTACAATGTGTTATGGAAGTGTTAACAATCAATGTGCACATGCTTTCACTTTTTGTTATATGATTGCCATTCAATGTCAGTTTAAGCCATGACTTAGTGTATAATTATGTGCATATGTGTCTATCTTTGGCAGGTAGAGTGACTGCAGAAAGTGTAGTTTATAGCTTTGGGACCATGCTGCTAGATCTTCTGAGTGGCAAACATATTCCACCGAGTCATGTAGGTCTTCATCAAAGTCTCATATATGAATACATGAGTGTTTATTGGTTAAAACTAGAGTGCTTGTGTTCAGTGTGCAATGTCATGAATAATGTTAGAAACTGATTTGTTTTAAGGTGCAAGAATTGAATAATGGCAGTTGTGATTTAATCGATGAAGTTTCAAACTTTTAGGCTTCTGTGATATGTTTTTTTTTTATAGGCGCTCGACCTAATCCGTGGCAAGAATTTTCTAATGCTGATGGATTCTGCTTTGGAGGGTCATTTCTCTAATGATGATGGGACTGAGTTGGTGCGGTTAGCTTCCCGTTGTTTGCAGTTTGAAGCTCGTGAGAGGCCAAATGCGAAGTCCCTTGTCACTGCTCTCATGTCACTTCAGAAAGAAACAGAGGTATAGATCATTTTCAATTGTAGTTTTGCCTATAGAGAACTGACACTTGCAATGTTAATTTTTCAAGGTATAGGAATTCAATGTCTTGATGCTGATCTTAATTTTTTTTTTTTTTTTTTTTTTTTTGGAGAACTTGGTTTTTATATATGGATCTTCATTAAAAACATTGCATATTTCCTAATGAAACTGATATATTAAGCTGACTTTCTCTCTCCTATCATTAAAGTGGTCTATTATTTTCTTGATTATGGGTTGACACTTTTCACTTCTTTTTTGATATATTAAACATGTTATTTAAACGCATGAGGGTGTATAACCCAAATACACAGGACATGTACAAGAGACCCAACGGAAAAAGTTGAAGTTTGAATCTCATCATTTCTATTCACATTCCATTAAGTGATCAGCTATATTGCATGTTACAATTGTCTTAGGAAGACTAATTTCTCATTCAATAGTATTCTAGCAGGTTCCATCGTATGTTTTAATGGGTATCCCACATGAAACTGCATCCTCCACAGCATTGACACCTTTGGGTGAAGCTTGCTTGAAAATGGATCTTACTGCCATACATGAAATATTGGAGAAGAAAGGATACAAGGATGATGAGGGGATAGCTAATGAGGTTTGCTACTGCCTGTCCTGTTCTTAATTCTCTTTGCTAAATTGTAAAATATATAGATACCAACTTCTGTAATGTAAATGGTTTCAGTAGAATTTTTTCGTTAATAAAACAATCTAAAAACTAAAAGTTTCTTTTCCCCTGGATGTAAGATACTTAGTGATGCTTCACTTATAAAAAAAAAGATACTTAGTGATGCTTCCACATTAATGTATTTTCTCCTTTGAACATTTTTTTTTTTTTACAATTATTTTGGCACTGATTCTGCTTGAGTCCTTATCGACTTGCAGCTTTCTTTTCAACTGTGGACCAGTCAAATGCAGGAGACCTTGAATTGTAAGACACATGGAGATACTGCTTTTCGAGCCAAGGACTTTGCAACTGCCATTGCTCGCTATACAAAAGTGAGTCTCTTTCCTATAGAAGTCATTTTGAGCTAGCAACTTGGGTGCATATAATGTGTGTATCATGACTGAAATAATAAAATCTTATATTGCAAAGACATAAGAGCAAAGAAAATGTGTTTTATGTTGCTCAGTTTATATTGAAGCTAGACAGAGTAGTGGTTTGCCAGACTAAATTGGTCTCGTTAGTTTGCATTGAACATTTTATAATAATGTGTGTATCATGACTGTAAAACAATAAAATCTTATATTGCAAAAACATAAGAGCAAAGAAAATGTGCTTTATGTTGTTCAGATTATGTTGAAGCTAGACGGAGAGGTGGTTTGCCAGACTGAATTTGTCTCATTTGTTTGTATCGAACATGTAATAATTTTTTGCACAATAAATTTAGTGCTTTGTAAAACATGAAAAATATGCATTAGATTGAGTAGCTTTCATTGATGAGTGACAGTGACAGTAAAGTGGTAAGTAATAGGAATTTTCTATCTACTAGTATTTGAACTGAATGTCTTCATAGACATTTAGGAACTGGGTTAATTCAACTGACGACTTCTGAAAATTCTTGCTAGTTTGTGCAAAAAGCTTAATATTTTCATGGTCTTTTGTGTAGTTCTTAGATGGCGGGACCATGGAATCACCCACTGTGTATGCTAGGCGCTGTTTATCTTACTTGATGAGTGAGATGCCGCAAGAAGCTCTGGGGGATGCTATGCAAGCTCAGGTGGTGTCTCCTGAGTGGCCCACTGCTTTGTATCTTCAAGCAGCTTGCCTCTTCAAGCTTGGGATGGATAACGATGCACAAGAAACACTTAAAGATGGCACAAACTTGGAAGCCAAAAGGAACAAAAAATAAAAAAAGTGTACAGAATTTTTTTAAAGAAAAAAATATTTTAGGGGGGTGGGGGGTTCTTTTCTTTCTTTTTTCTATGTAGTTATGCTTAGCCTTTTGTATGATTGTATCTATCCTTCATTTGCTGTCTTCTGCCATTTTCAGCTTAAAGCTGCAATATAGGATTCTTGGAAAATTTACTGTTGGTTTACTTGTTGTATTTCCGCATTTTATGTTAATTTAGCAAGGGTCTATTTTAACAAATTTTATCTGCAAAGTGAATCACACCAGTTATGTACCCGCTCCTTGCCAATGATCATATCAAGAAGATCTCTATTGTTTAGTTCTGGAGATGGGTGTATTCCATTCCACCTACTTTTGTTAATTTCTAATTATATGCTATATTCTTGCCAAGAGCTTGTAGCTCATTCGGCACTTCCTAGCGTTTCTAACAGAAAGATATAAGTTTCAATTGTCATTTAATGATTCCTCAAACATCACTGTTTTCAACGATTTAATTACTCTAGCAATGTGTGACGTCACCATTTTGAGCCTTGATTTTTCCCCCCAAAGACAATGTTTGTACCAGTAGCAGTTATTTTTTGTGAAGTAGGTTTTTTTTTGTGTGAGAGATTTTCTTCTTGCACTACTCTTCTCCTATATAAGGATTTTAACTCTTCATAAAAGCCAAATAATATAAGTTTTCTTCCATGCGGCTTAAAGCGTAATTGTTTTTCTTTTTTGTTATTTTGATTTTATGTTTTACACCTTTAGTTTTTATTAGAATCCTAATTGCGTCTACCAGATTAGGATCATTAGTTGAGACAATTATTTGGGTTGATGTTGAACCAACTATTCCATCACGAAGATTAGACTGAATTCTTTCAATCGATATGACTAAGAATAATAAGATTGTTAGAAGTCCTTATATTTATGTGGAAGTAAAGTGAAAGAAGAGATAACTAATTGTACAAAGTAAATATAAGAACTAACAAAGAATAGGAACTAGTTTATGGATAGATAGAAATTAGTACATATGGGTCCCAACTTTTTCTTCCTCTTTTACTCTAGTGATAGATGTTTATTCTTTTTCGGAGTTAAAATTTTTTTCATTATTACTTTCGTCGGTTTTGACAGAGTAAAACTCATATATAATAGAAGTGAACTAAAAGAAAACAATCAAAGAAGTAACAACTAGTACTAAGTATATCAGAAGTAAAGAAAATAGGAACACCATGAGTTATTTTTTACATTTATTTTTTAGTTTAAATAAAAGACACTATATACTTTGCTTGTACTGATGAACTCTGCTCCCTTCCTCCCATACTGTCTACCGTAAATTAGAACTGATGAATATCTCCACCATTAACTTTGCTTGCATCATGGACCATTTTAAGAGGTTGTTTAGGAATGGACAGTTTTGTTGCATGCACTTCAATATTCGAATATTTCATAAAGTTCTTGGTTGTGAATAAATTCATAAAAACCTAACATAATAGGTCCCTGTTAGTTCACTTGAATCACTTGATAAATTAGTTTTTATAAACAATATCAACCAACTGACCCATCATATATAATTATTTTTTTTTTATCCTTATTTAAATTTTTTTAGTTTAATTTATTTTGATATTTTGAGACTCAATTTTGATGAATTTGAAAATATAATTTAAACGTATTATATGAATTATAATAATTCATCTATCAAATGTTTAAATCGATGATAGTCCAACTTTTTACAAGGCACGAAAGATATGAGTACAACCCAACGGCCCAATCCCAACCCCAATCCAATCTATGTTTGTTGGTTTTTACACATATGATAGGTTGGATGAGATTGAAAATTTCTCTACTCGAAATTGGGTTGAAAATCTCTCCAACTCAACCCCACTGTTGTCAGCCCACATAAAATTATACATTATTAACATCAAAATCCCAAAAGAGGAATCTTCCAAAATATAAAGAGAAATCACCACGCGAGAAAATTGAGTGGAGCAATACAAATATACAATTTCAATATCACCTTCTTCCGGTATTGTCTCAGAAAATCCAAATACATTAATTTTGAAACTTGGAAAGCAAAAGCCTGATAATAAAGCTGTTATAATATATGAGCAATGTGTAAACATTGGTAAAAACCAAACTCTAAAAATATGGAGCAGATTAATTTGTATTTTTATCTATACAAATGCTGCGAGGCTTGAAGGTTGAAACTCTCCCGCAACCATCATCATATTTAACAATTTTGGCAAGACCCTTTTACAGAACTTTTTTTTTTTTTTTTTTTTTCTAAATCTTTCCACAGTAACTCTTTTACAGAGTTCTATGATGATGGCACGTTAAAGTGAAAGAGCCAAGATAAGACAAATGCAAATACCATGCAAGCAAGCAAAAAATTCAGGAAGCGGTGGCCATGCCAGAAGCTATGCGTCTCTGTTACAGATGCAGGTGCCAAGACTGTCACTGCTGTGGTGGCATTGTTGGTTTCATTTGAATGCTGTGTTAACTCAATGTCATTTGATCCAAAGACATTACGTGCAACAGAATTACAAATCTCACAAGTCCTAAAACAAAACCAAGAAAACAGGAATAAATATCAGAGAGAAACAATGAAACTTGAAGATGAGATCATAAAAGACTTCCACAAAGTAAAGGGAACTGTTTCAGAAATGAGCTAGAAGGTATCTTGAATTGGGATTCAGAAAAATGAAATCAAAATAAGGTAAACTTGGAAGACAATGCCCTACTTTATGCATGTTTATTCTTTGCATAGTACTCGTGGCACAGTTTATATGCAATACTGCAGTCACAAGCAGGTGATTGTGATGTAGTAGCAAAAAGATTATGACGATTAACATTATTCATCGAAGTTGTCAAGTTCAATTATAGATAGCTTCTCCTATGTGAAAAAGATAGGGTGCAAAACAATACCCAGAAATTCAATAATCAAGAGCTGAAATTCAGGAAGCTAGAAAGCATAACAGTGAAAAAAGGAAAAGAAAAATTGAATAAAACTGAAAAGAATATGCTGTTTTAGGATGGCCAAAAAAACCTTATGTTTGAATACTCTATTTATCTATAACACACACACACACACACAAAACTTGGGAAGAGTTTAGGCCGAAGCAAATATTTCTGTCACATGCCAATCACACATGAACGTAAACATTATCTTCAATAACAATGTTCATTATTAATCATACTAAGCTATAATGCAAAATGGCTTCGATTCCTTTCCATTAAAAGGCAAGATAACTAGTATTTCACTAGCATCCTCTACTAATTAGAAAATATTCAGTTCCCTAAAAACCTTTAAAAAAAAATTCTAAGAACTCACGTTTCAGCTACAACTAGAATCAATTTTCTATATGCCAAGAAAGAAAGGTTCAGCTAATTCAAGTCTCTAACTCTCTATCGGGTTTTAAGATAAGGAAAGTCTGCCACAAATCCGTGCAACTAGGTTAGATTTGGATCATGGTCAAATAACTTTAAAAGTGTAATTTTGATCCCATCTGATTGAAAATAATATCCAGTCTTAAAGGGTATGCCAGTCAATTGCTCAGTTATACTCAATGGCATAACTAATTATGGCTACCAAATTCCACCATGGATTTGAGAAAGAGCATCAGCAATGGTCTTGTCAGATAGCGACACAAACATAGAGGTGTATGAAACATGACAATAGCAATCCACAAACAATTTTAAGAAATAGAATAGCTATCTTAATAATTGTACAAATAACTCACTATCCTATGTAACTCATGACTTGTGAACATGTAAAGGTCACTAAACACAATGGATGAATAGGATATTTGGAATCTGTACATAAGCTATTAAATTATATAAAGTGCCACACCAAGTAATAATTTTCCACCAAGACAAATGATACATCAATGAGGACCAAAAACCTCCACTTTCATAAATTAGAAGAATCAGAAAATATCTCCAGAGAGATTCCTAGACTTCAAAAAAGGTTGGAGCATTAGGAATCATGGGTGTAGTTAGACATAGCACCAACACTTCCAAATGCTCTACTCTTTACCTTTTTCCATTATCTTCTTTAAAAATGCTAAGCCCACATGCTCTAAGCTACTAGATCATCAATTATGCTCAACATTTAATAAATAAATTAAACTATCCAAAACCAAATTTCCCGAAAAATGATTTGTTTAATAACCATTTATTTTTCTCATATGGTGCGTAATTATACATTTCATTCCTTCAAGAAAGGGTTTCATAGTGTGCACAAATATGAAAAGTTAAAACAACAACAACAAAGCATTTTAGTCCAAAAACTATGGAGTCGGCAATGGAACCTATACAGATAGTAAAAGTCTTATACTAAATCAGATGAAAACGAAGGTAAAACACATCCTGTATATTAGCTCTAAAAACATAAATACTTCCATTAATGCTTAGAAGTTAAAAGAAGCAAATGGGTATTCACCATTCCTCCATAAATCATCACAATTCAGCACAGAATCAAGAAATTAAAGATTCAAAGACGCAGAAAAGCAAGAACATTTATTACTCACTTATTTCCCTTAATCTTGAACCAGGCCTCAGCACAGTTCTTGTGGGCTGCACCCAAATCATCCTTGCAAGAACAACCCAACTCAATAGGAATCCCAGATTCATGGCTGTTACTCTCCAAACCCAGATGACAAATCCTACAATCTCTCTCAACTTTAGCCAAATGCACCTTTATCTCAGGGACCTCACTCTCAGCCTCCAACTCCGAAGCCGAGGCTGAGCACATAGACTCTCTCCCTGAACCCGAACCCGAACCCGAACCGTTTCCAATCCCAGAACTCGGATCATACACACAAGAAAATCGGTACTCATCGTAGGACCCACCATTCGTCGAATAGAACTGTGAATAGCACGACCCTTCTTCTGCTTCCGCGTCAGAAAAGCATACACTACCGTCTGCGCTGAAGTCTCTTCGATGAACCCCTTGCTCCAAATCGATGTGGGACATTTCTAAGCTTGACAATTTTGAAGAACCCACAAAAAAAGAGCTTCAAATGCCTCAAAATTTGGAGCTTTGGGGGGTTTCAGGGACAGTTTGTTTGAGTTTGTGTCTGTGAGAGTAAAATTTGATAGATTTAAAGAAGTTGGTATTGGGATTGGTATTGGTATTGGTATTGGATTAGGTGACCCATCTTCAACTCCATTAATGTGCTTTACAAAAACAAGCAACAAAAAAAAACAGTGGCACAGAAGAGGTAGAAAATTATAATAAAAGAGTCACAGAATTTGAGACTCAAAACACAGAGAGAGCAGAGAGTGGAGGAAAAAAACAGTGTATTTAAGGAGGTAAAGAATGGTCTCTGACAGAGAGTCTCAAACACAGACTCAGACTCAGACTCAGACTCAGAATCATGCTTTTGAAGAAGTCTTAAAGACTGAGAGTCACGCAAAAGAGGGAACAGAAACGTGCTGTGGGGTGCACTGAGATGAGAACCCAGAGCGAGATTTCACTGATAAAGAAGTGTAACTGTGTAACTAAAAAACAAAACAAGAAAAAGAAAAAAAAAAGAAAGAAAGATAAAGAAAAAGAAAAGTTGCCGTAATATGTTTTGCTGTACTATTAGAATTTTTGTCCCCAACATATTCTGTACGTAGATTGCTATTGAGGTTTGGATTCATACGATTGAAGTAAGATCTTATCGGTGTAGATTGGAGGGACATGTACTTCTTTGAGACTGAAATTAATGACTTTCAATAATTTTTTAAGGTTACAAAAATTCATGTCGGATAATTCTTTTTTTTTTTTGGTGAAACATGTCGGATAATTCAATAATTTATTTTTGTTGGTTTATGTTAGTTGTTTGGTGTATCTGGTCTGTCCTCGTTAATTATTAGTACTCCTTTCAGTAAAATGATTGGCGTAGTCTATCTAATAAAGTATGCCACTGATACTTTAAGGCTATTATTCAATTCATCACCACCATACTTTTGTTTTGTCCAGAATTTTCCATGTGATCTGGACGGGTTTAAGGGTTCTAATTCTTTTTCTTCTGTTCACCCCCCCCCCCTCCCCCTCCCCCTCCCCCTCCCCCGCGGGCGCTTTTTTTTAATTGGTTTATGTTACGGGCTTTTCGACCTTATGTTACCTAACAATAAATAATACCACATATACTACTTGAGTCTTGATCATATTATTACTCGAACCACTCACCAAATTGGTGTTTAATGGGTCTAATTCTTTTTTTGATGAACTAATGGGTCTAATTCTTTTTTTGATGAACAACTAATGGGTCTAATTCAATCAGTAACATAATGTGCCAACTTATGTTACTGTTTGAAAACCAAGATTTTGCAAACTAGTGATCTGAACTGGTGGGTCCTGATTAAACAGTAACATAATGTGCCAAATTATAGATATCATGTCAGATTAAAGCCTGCGATCCATCAGGATTCTAGACCCGCGAATCACGTAAGAAATTTCTTGGTTGACTAGTGGTGGACCACTTCAAGCATAGTGATGCGCCTTATGTGTCTGCCTTTGCGTGAAGAACACAAAAGCTAATAGTGTTTTCATTTATAAAGTCACCTAAGGAAAAAGGAAAAAAAAAAAAAAAAATGAGGTCGGAAAAGAAAAAAGAGAAAATTCCAAATCCGATTGTAAAAAAAAAAAAAAAAAAAAAAAAAAAAAAAAAAAAAAAGGAAAAAAAATCCAACCCCATATGCCGACAATGGCGCAAGTATATAATGAAAAAGAAAGATACAACTAGATTTGCACGCAGTAATTGTTGAAAACATTTCCAAGTCATATTTGCAATCATCTATTAAGCATACTTTGGTCCTTAACCGCTTAACATTGAGCTTGTTTTTGTTAGAGGGAGGCGCACATCTTTCATCTTTTGGAAAGAAAAAAAATTGAGGTCGGAAAAGAAAAAGAATAAAATTTCAAAACCGATTATTACCCCCCCCCCCCTCCAAAAAAAAAAAAAACTCTCATATGCTTTCAATGGTGCAAATACACTTTAATAAAAATTGATACATCAATAATCATTGAAATCAAAGTTACATTCACTGGTCTCCTTGCATCTTAACAAGGCCCGGATTCTGATGGATAGGATGCTACTGTGGTCACACTCAGGTAGGATTACCACGTTGGTCGGCCTCTCAACTCATTTTTTATTCAGCAAAAAAAAGAAAAAAAAGAAATCAAAGTTACATTTGCAAAGCCACTAATTAGGTCATGAAACCAAGATTCTTACTCAAGAGCTTCATGGATTTTTTTCGAATAAAGTATATTTTTGGTCCTGAACATTTGAAGTTGTTTGTGCAGGGAGAAATCACATCAGTCATTTTTTTTGTTCTCCACTCACACAAAACTTCTCCCACTCACTTAATTCTTTGGGGACTTCTTTATCTCTCTAGACACACACAACGGACCAATCACTTTCTCTTAGGTTTCTCCATTTTTTTCCTACATTTCTTTCATTCTTCTCAAAGACACAATAACTCAAAAAGATTTACATCTACTCCTTTAAGGTTCAAGAGCACATTGCTACAAGATTTTTTCAATGTTACTTCGTTTTTTGAATTCTCTTCTTTTTTCGCTCAGTCGCTAACTTTACCATTAGAGTCTTCTTGATCAACCTATAAGTTGGTCAAGAAAGAACTTAGGTTGCACTTTCTTAATAGGGTGTTTGTCAAGTTTCAGGAATTTATCACTATTTGGTCATTGTCGAAGCCCTTCTTATGGTTTTGTCTCTCCTTCCTAATATATTATTCATAGTTTTTATTTTAACCCTTGACATTTTAAAGTTTTCATTTTAGCCCTTAACGTATGGTTTCACTTTCATATTGGCCACTTCTGTCAACATAAGCCATGTCACCCATATGCTTGGAACAAAAAAAAGAAAAAGGAAAAAAAAAAAGGAAGGTATGTATAAAGCTAATGTCATATCAAAAAACCCCAAACACACCCACCAAAAATTAGCCCTACAAAAGCAAAATCCACTAACCAAATATCAACCAAAACCCATTAAACACCAAAAATTTAAAGTCACTATGTGCCTCAGTCCACCATTGGACTTTTTTTTGTTCATGTTGTGGTGATTGTTGCTATTGCCATTTTTGTGGCGGAGCCAAAGGTTGTTGATGAAGATTTGCCTAGCCTCTCTCTCTCTCTCTCATAGATGACACTGTATTGTAGTTTAGTACTAGAAGACCATGACCTGTTTTGACACTATCAATGACAAGTCCACATCCAACCCATATCTCGAGCTTTCCTAAATTCCCCTCCCCCCGCCCACCCCGCACACACACACGCACTCTCTCTCTCTCTCTCTCAGTTGTTGCTTCTTCCAAAAAGAAAATAGATCTCAAATTAGGGTCAAAATGGACAATATTAATCGAAGAGTAGTCGGGTGGAAAGAGTATTTCGATCCATAATCAAAAGCCCTTACAAACGAAACTTTATATTTTTGTATTTTTTTTTTCTTAGTGCCAAAGTATGATACGCCATTGTTCCCACCCCCCCCCCCCCCCCCCCTCTCTTTTCATCTAACAGGTGACATGGGTTATACCCACTTGGCATTGTGTTGATGATGTGTTATAATGACTAAACACCTAGTTAGACTATTAACATTGATACGAAAATGGAATAAAACATTGAGAACCAAAATAAAATTTTTGAAATATTAAGAGTCAAAATTAAAACAACTTCAAACATTAGGGCCAAAAGAGTACTTTAGTCAATTTCTTCACTTGGACATTAAGGTAATCATGTATATTGTGTCTTTTTTGGATTAAAAGTTTAAGGCCTTTATTACTAATCTTATAATTCATGATATTGCCTATTTTCTTTATGAGGAGAAATAGAATTCAAATTTTTATTGTCAATGACGTAAATATCAAATTATTAAGAAGAAGAAAAAAAAACCCCATTTTCAAAGCGTTGTTCGCATGCTAATTTGTCATCACATAGTAAGGCTCAGGGTTTTGGTGAGTCGGGCATAAGAAATTTACTGTTTTTATCTTTGCTCCTCGTCTTAGTGCCCCAAATTATTTGAAAGAGCTAGGCTATATACATAAAAAGTGGTCAATGTACACGTAGAATGATAGATACTATTTTAGCAATTACATGGGAATCTTATCTAAATTCACCTTTTTTCTTCTTTCTTGTAGGTCATCAAAAAATTCCAATTTTTGCTTTCTCTAATCCCACTGACCCCAGAATATATAATTTGCATTGCAACCAACAACCCGAAATAAAATAAAAATCGCTTTCACACGTCAAAGTCGGAACCAACACACTTTCTCACCATGATTTGAAAGAGGAGTTAGTGATATAGATTCACTCTTTGGTACAAAACGTGATGTGGGTGGTGTGTGTAGTGGAAAAGCTATTTCAATTAAATCTTCCATCTGAGTTTTTCTATTACTTCCTTTCTTTTTCATGTTCCTTTCATGGAGCAGTTTGCCAACAGCCAAAAAAGGCACAAGGAGGTCCATTTTATAGGTTCAGTTCAAGCTTGGACTTCGAGTACATCACCTAGCTATAAACTATGAAGTCATCAGTCATCATGGGTCTAGTTGTGTTTGTTCACCAGACGAATATATTCGGATATGGAACTCGCCTAGTAAAATTGCATCATAGTTAAAATAAAAATGAACATGGAAACCTGCTACATTTCTTGCATCATAGTTTGGTACAGCTTATTTTCTTTGGGAAAAAAAAAAGTTAGATAAAAATATCATCCCTAAAAACTGTTAGATGTCAAAAAATAGTCTGTGACAAAACAACCAAATACGCAAGAATCATTCTTGGTCTAAATTATTCTTTGTGACTTAGTACTGATTTTTATGTCAAATTTCAATAAGTGATTTTCATGGTTCCAAGATTTTCCTCTTGCTAGAACGAAGTAGCATGCTTTTGGGTACCAAAACGAGAAATACGATGATTCTAATAAGGAAATCATTCCTCTTATATTCATTCCACTATGCCATCTCTTCTATGCATTTCGTTTAGGTGTTTTTTAGCAAACTAATCCAAATACACTACTATGCACACTTATATGCATTTATATCTATATAATATCTAAAACTTGAAGCGTGATATTTATTATTGTTATGCTTCTATTGAGCCATATTAGCCTAGCACTGCGGTCCAATTCGGTTCATTCAGTCCATTTTGGTCCAGTTCAGTCCATTCTGTTCATTACGGTCCTCTTCCGTCCATTAAGGTTCACTTCAATTCATTCAGTCCATTTTGGTCTAATTCTTTTCATTCATTCTATTCCGGTCCATTTGGTCCACTTCAATCCCTTCAGTATTATGAATGGATTTTAACCTTGTAATAATAGATCTCTTTTGTATTCATTCATAACATCTATTTTTTGGATTTCTAATCTTTTGGATGGTGGAGAAATGTTATTTAATTATCTTACATGTGTATTATCACATTAATGCAAAATTTTTATGCATCGCGCAGATTAGCGATTAGTTTCATTTTATAATATGTCATACATGTGAGTGTGAGCTCCTAGATATTTGGTTGATAAATTAGAAGCAATCATGCACGATGGATCAATCATGCAATGGAAATGCCTAATTGTTGTAGTGGCAAGAACCAAAAAAAAAAAAAAAAACTGATACACCTTATTGCAGCTCTTAAAGCTTTTGGCATATACAAGACCTTTGTAAACTGAATCCAACAATATATCAAAAAATATTAATAATAATAATAATAATAATTGATGGGGTATGAAAAAATACAACTCCAGTTTCGTCCATAGAGATCGTCCAGGACGAGCAAGGTACATGGATGAGGCGTTGCACAGTCAAGTGAGGGCCTCAGGATGAGGTAAGCTGACTGGAGGGTCTTAGGACGAGGACAGCTGACTTGAGGGCCTTAGGACGAGGACAGCTAACTTGAGAGCCTCAGGACGAGGTAAGCTGACTGGAGGTTCTCAGGACGAGGTAAGCGTGACTTGAGGGCCTTAGGACGAGTAATTCTGGACGACACAATGACATTTGGGAGAATTCATGAGTGTGTAAAACAACTCCGTATCGTACATGTAACTCCCAGTGACCGTTACGCATCAAGAGTGTAACTCCTAAACAATTGAGGAAGTTATATTCGAACACACATCTCCTCAAATTAAGGGGAGGTTATAAACCCAATAACTGTTCTTAAGACACTATATAAACGTTGATTCAGAGCAAAAAAATGTACGTTCTATGATTCCTAAAAAGTTGGAACTCAAAAATAAGAGAGAAAACTGACTTTGTCATCAGAGGGTTATTGGCCGGCAACCCCGGTCACCTTTGATTACTGTTTTTTCTTTTTCAGGCTATCAAGACAACCGGTAGTCCTCTCTAATCCGAAGCATTCGGTCTACTAATATTCTTCGCATCATCAGTTGGCGCCGTTTATGGGAATTTTGAAGAAAATAATTTTCGTTTTCTTTTCGTTCGATCGTTCGTTGTTCCCAGACAAAAGGCTGAATGGTTTGGACAAGATCAAGGGCTACCAGCCCAGGCCATCAGCCCAGGCCACCAGGGGAGTAGGGATGCTTCTAGTAATCCCTACCACGACCGTCAATTAGCGCCTGTTGCGCAACTGCCTTCTGTTCAACATATGCAGTCCATGGCTGCTGCTATGGCAGAATTGACCCACCAAAATCAGGAGTTGAATAGGGAGATCAACTTAAGAAGGGCACGGGATGGAGTGCATGCAGAAGGACGAGCCTAAAGTCAAGAGGGTAAAGGAGAAAACGTTGAGTCCGAAGGTTAGTCAAGGGTTACTACTTCAAGAAGAGTGCCACAGTTGGAGAGGGAAATGGACCAGATGAGAAAAGCTATGGATGAAATGAAGGAGAATATGAGGCGAGCGAACCCAGTGGAAGACTTGGTTCATCGAACGGACTCCCCTTTCACGGCTTCCATCAATGGTCATCCCTTACCCCTTAAGTTTAAAATGTCTTTCTTGGATTCATACGATGGAAATCGTGATCCGTGTGATTACATTGCTACTTTTAAGACAACCATGCACCTTCAGGGAGTTCTTGGCGAAATTATGTGCAGAGCGTTCCTTACCACATTAAAGGGGCCAGCGAAGGTATGGTTCAGCAAAATAGCCTCAAACTCTGTCGGATCATTCGAGGAGTTGAGTAAGATGTTTGTTAATAACTTCATTGGAGGACAACGCCACAAGCAATCTTCTTCCTGTTTGTTAACTATTGAGCAAGGGGAGAATGAGAGTTTATGGTCCTTCATTACCCGTTTCAATAAGGAGGCCTTGATGGTGGATGAAATGGACGACAAGTTGCTGTTAGCTGCTTTCCATAATGAGGTTAATTCTTGTACAAGCAGGAGCCTCAAACTATGGCTGAACTCGTCCATTCAGCCCAGAACTTCATGAACGCTGAGGACGCAATAATAGCCAAGAAGAGGAAAAGGTCAGAACGCTCGGAAGCAGGTCACCAACGACATCCAGATCAAGGTCCGCATCCCAAGAAGGGCCGGGCATATGAGAAAAGGGATAGAGATGGTAAAAAGGCAAGTTCATCATCAAGAAGTCAGCAGTACACTCTCTTGAATACTCCGCTAGAGCAAGTCCTCATGCAAATCAAGGATGATCCGTCCTTGAAGTGGCCGGAGAAAATGAAAGGAGATCCTAACAAGCGCAATAGGAACAAGTATTGCCACTTTCACAGGGACCATGGGCATGACACAGACGAGTGTTTTGATTTGAAGCAGCAGATAGAGAACCTCATCAAGCAGGGAAGTTGAAGAATTTCCTAGGACGAGAAGTTAAAGGCCAATGTAGAAGAGTCCTCACGACCCCCGCTAGGAGAAATAAGAGTTATTATAGGAGGAACCTCAGTAGCGCAGTCATCCAAATTAAGGAAGACATACCTGAAGGTGGTGTAAAACGTCCAGCTGTCAGGATGATCTCCTAGGACGAGGGAAGCTGACGAGCAAGCCATCACATTCACGGACGAGGATGCTGGAAGAATTTATCACTCCCACGATGACGCGATTGTCATTACTCTACTATTGCCGACTATACGACCCGACCAAAAGGGTATTGGTAGACAATGACAGCTCGGCGAACATTCTGTATTACCCTGATTTCTAACAAATGAGTCTAGGACGAGATCAGTTTCGTCCAGTGAATTCGCCCTTAGTAGGATTTGGAGGGATGAAAGTACAACCGGTAGGTACCATCACGCTACCAGTGGTGGTTGGAGCATACCCGCAGCAAATAACCAAAGAGGTAAACTTCCTTATAGTTGATTGTTCATCATCATATAATGTTATTATCGGAAGGCCTACTTTGAATAGCTGGAAGGCAGTAACCTCTACCTACCATTTGTCCGTTAAATTTTCAACTGAACATGGCGTGGGTCAAGTACAAAAAGATCAGTTAGCTGCTAGAGAATGCTACCTAGCTATATTAGCGATGGACGAGCATGTACAAACAATGAGCATAGACGAAGGAAGAATCACAGTGGAGCCCATTGAGGTGTTAGAAGATGTCCCCTTAGACGATAGTAGAACTGAGAAGTTCACTAGAATAGGGGTGAGCATGGAAGAAGAGGCGAAGAATGCATTGGTCCATTTTTTGAAGAAAAACCTTGATGTCTTTGCATAGAGTCATAAAGACATGCTAGGTATTGATCCGAGTGTCATTACTCATCGTTTGAATGTATGTCCCTTCTCCAAACCCGTGCGTCAGAAGAAGAGGGTATTTGCTCCTGAGCGAGACAACGCCATCAAAGAAGAAGTCCAGAAGTTGATCACTGCGGAGTTCATCAGGGAAGTTTACTATCCGGACTGGTTGGCTAATGTAGTCATGGTAAAGAAGGCCAATGGCAAGTGGCGAATGTGTGTGGACTTTACTGACTTAAACAAGGCTTGCCCAAAGGACAGTTATCCACTGCCACACATCGACCAGCTGGTGGACTCAATGGCAAGTCACAGGCTGCTGAGTTTCATGGATGCCTTCTCAGGCTACAACCAAATAAGGATGGACGAGGCAGACCAAGAGAAAACTTCATTCATCATCAGCCAAGGATTTTTTTGCTACAAGGTAATGCCTTTTGGTTTGAAGAACGCGGGGGCGACTTATCAAAGGCTGGTGAACCACATGTTCCGTCCTCAGATTGGACAAAATGTAGAGGTCTACGTCGATGATATGCTGGTAAAGAGTTTAGACGAGGGGAAGCATCTAGACGACCTGCAAGAGACCTTTGACACACTTCGACGGTACAACATGAAACTGAATCCAAGCAAGTGTGCCTTTGGAGTTTCATCAGGGAATTTTCTAGGGTTCATGGTTTCACATAGAGGAATTGAGGCAAATCTAGATAAGATCCAGGCAATACTTAACATGGAACAGCCACAGAACATCAAAGAAGTCCAGTCTCTTACAAGACGAGTTGCCTCTCTCAACAGGTTTGTTTCGAAAGCTACTGACAAGTGTTTACCGTTCTTTAAAGTCCTCAGGAAGGCGTTTGAGTGGACGGACGAGTGTCAGAGGGCCTTTCAAGATTTGAAGACCTACCTCACAAGGGCACCGTTACTAAGTCCATCTGTACCTGGGGAAGAGCTGTATTTGTATTTGGCGGTATCCCCGCACGCTGTAAGCTCGGCGCTGATCAGGGAAGAAGGACGAGTTCAGAAACCGGTATACTATATAAGCCGGGCACTTAGAGGAGCGGAGGGACGGTACCCAATGATGGAGAAGTTAGCCTTTGCCTTGGTCATGGCTTCCAGGAAGCTGAGACACTATTTTCAAGCTCATGTCATTATTGTCCTAACGGATCATCCCCTAAAGAAAGCAATGAACAAATTGGAAGCCACAGGACGGCTAGTCCAATGGGCAGTGGAGCTCAGTGAATTTGATGTCAGGTACTAACCAAGGAATGCAGTAAAGACGCAAGCACTGGCAGACTTCATTGCGGAGTTCACACCAAGCCAAGACGAGCTGGGCAAGGACGAAGGAACAAGAAGATGGGTTATTAATGTGGATGGATCATCCACGATGTACGCAGGAGGGATTGGAGTCATACAAAATTCCCCAGAGGGCGATAAGCTGGAGTACGCAGCGCGTCTACAGTACCAAACTACCAACAACGAGGTTGAATATGAAGCCCTATTAAAAGGGCTGGAATTGGCTATGTCCCTAGGACGGGAATCAGTGACAGTTAGAGGAGATTCACAGCTAATCATCAATCAAGTAATGGAATGTGCGAGGCCAAGGAAGATCGGATGAAGAGATACCTCAACAAAGTGAGGAGGCTTGTACAAAAAATTTCAGAAGTGAGTTTTGTTCAACTCCCAAGGGAGGAGAATATGGAAGCAGATGCATTGCCAAGAGCAACTTTAGCGGGAGGAGTTATGGACGAGTTTGGCAAGGTCTAATACATGTTGAGCATAGATCTCCCAGAAGTACAGCAAATTGGAGGGAAAGAAAATTGGATGAGTCCAATTGTAATTTATCTCAAGGATGGGAGGCTTCCGGAAGACAAGAACGAAGCTAGAAAACTGAGGGTCAGGACTGCAAAGTATGTCCTTATAAACAAAGTGCTATACAAGCGAGGCTTTTCTCAGCCCTACCTAAGGTGCCTAGCTCTTGACGAATCCAATTATGTTTTGAGGGAAGTCCATGAAGGAGCATGTGGGAATCACTCAGGGGCAAGATCACTCGTCCATAAGATCATTCGTGCCGGCTACTACTGGCCCACGATTCAGGCAGATGCTAAAGCTTATGTCAAGGTGTACGACCAATGTTAGCTCTACAGCAACGTCCCTAGGCAGCCGTCAGAGTACCAGACCCCAATGATGGCCCAATAGCACTTTGCATTATGGGGACTGGATATCCTAGGTTCTTTCCCCCTAGGAACCAGACAAATGAAGTTTTTGGTAGTAGTGATTGACTATTTTATAAAGTGGGTGGGGCTGAACCCCTTGCAAAAATTACACAGCAAAACGTCAAGAATTTTGTTTGAAAAAATATTCCGTGTAGGTTCAGAGTACCGAGAGTGCTAGTATCTGACAATGGATGACAGTTTGACAACGCACCATTCAGGGACTTTTATGAGCATTTTGGAATAAAAAATCACTACTCTTCACCTTCCCACCCACAGGCAAATGGACAAGCTAAGGTAGAAAACCAATCCTTGCTGAAAATCATCAAGACTCGGCTCGAGGGGGTAAAGGGGATATGGCCAGACGAGTTACCAGGCGTTCTTTGGGCCTATAGAATGACTGTAAGAACCCCGACAGGAGAAACCCCCTTCAAGTTAGCCTATGGAAGTGAAGCGGTCATACCTACAGAAGTTCATATGGCTAACCATTGAATGATGAAGTATCAGGAGAAAGAAAATGAAGAACTACTTCGTCTTGACCTCGATCTCATTGATGAGGTAAGGATGGATGCGGAGCAAAGGACAGCAAGATACAAGAATCTTATGGCCAGGCAGCATTAAGCCATGGTGAAACCCAGGCGCTTCAGCATAGGGGACCTCGTTCTCAAAAGAGTATCCTTGGCAACTAGGAACCCAGCTCATGGAAAATTAGGACCCAATTAGGAAGGACCATACAAGGTAGTCAACTGCAGGAGGCAGGGGTCGTATTACTTGGAAGCTCTGGATGGACGAAAGCTGGAGCATCCTTGGAATGTGGAGCACCTGAGAAGGTACTATCAGTAATGGGCTTGGGCGAAGTTAATCAAGGACGAGGTTACAGCTATGAATGAAGCTACTACTATGTTCTTCTCGTTTATTAATGTCTACTATTATGTGTTCTTACTACTGCTATGGTGTGTACTAAGAATAAAGATAAACTAGTTCTTAAACTCTTGCACCGTCTACGGACAAGTTTGTGAAAGACGAGGTTATGTATTTTAAGTATTTTCCTAAGTACTTTCATAAGGCATTAGCTTCTAAGTAGGTGCCATATTTGTGAATAATGCTTATATAATGATATGATTTGGATTTTTAATGTATTTTATGCATAAAATCTGACTCCCATGGTGAAACCCACAAGGAGGGCAAAAACCCTAAGACAAATAAAAAATCCCTGGACGCAGGGATGTAACGTTCATAAGCTTTCCTCAAGACGAGGATAAAGTGTAATAAGCTAAGGCACAAAAAATTATATGGTAAAACACTAGTCCATAGACGAGCATCTGACCAAAACACCCAGGTGTTCTAGGATAAGTCAAACGCTAAAAACGTCCTTGACAAAATGCAAAAACCAAGCTTAAGGACGAAGCAAATAAGCCAAGCCTATGGACGAAGGAAACGTCTGACAAGGCTATCATCACTACGTCTATAGGAAAATAAGCCTATGGACGAGGGAAACGTCTGACAAGGCTATCATCACTTCGTCTATAGAAAAACACATGGATGAACCAATAACATCGTCCATAAGAAAAGTATAAGGACGACCCTTTAATACTGAAGAAATATGCTAATTTCAATCACAACAGTGACAAAGAGGGCAAACACGTCCATACAATAACAAATAGTGAATAAAAATAAATATTCATTGAAGTTTTAAAAAAGGGTAGATAACCACCGTCCAAAAATCCTTAGAAATTAGGCCTTAAAAGGCAATGTTATTAAGCTCGTCCATAACATTCTAGATGAAATGATTGTATTCCAATACATTTTTTAAAAAAAAAAGAAAAAAGAAAAAGCAAATTACATTCAAACAGAAAGACATTCATCTTATACAGGTGGGGTGTTGGCATTGGGTTCGTCTTGAGAAGGCAAGGTGGTAGCATCGTCCTCCACGTTAATATCCTCCGAGTTGGTCTGGACGAGGGAGCTTGTAGTAGCCCCACTAAGGTTCAGCTTGATAGAACTGAAGTCCATCTCAGGGAATTTGTCTATGGCGTCCATCCTAAAATCCTCGAAGCTAACTGCGTAGTTGGCGTCCATTGAATTAGTAAATTCTTTAGACGCCTTAAACTCTACGGCGGCGTCTCCTTTAGCTTTTTCCAGAAGGGCATCTAACTCGTCGTTCCTCTTTTGAAGGAAAGCAAGACGAGTATCCTTCTCATGGACTTCAATCTCTAACTCAATGATGCGGTTTTGTAGCTTCTCCGCATCGTCCTTGGCCTTGGCTGCCACCTCCGCCCATCTCTTGGACTCGTCCTTTCCTTTTTTGGCCGTCTTCTCCAACAATATCCTCATCTTGTCTAGTTCAGTTGTCTGCCTAGACGCGATGATGAACTTAGACATTGCTTGCATAGATTAAAGTTTTATTACAATGCATGCATAAGCTAAGAGCAAGACGAGACAAACGTATAAAACCTACATACCTTAAAAAGATCATGAACACCAGAGTGCTCAAAATCCTTCAACGACATGTTATAGCATGCCGTCACGTCTTCATCTGTCACAACCCTCTCAAACTTCTCCCGAGCCAAGTCCTCATTCTCAATAAGATTGTGAGGCACCTGGTAAGAAGGTTGAGACGAGGTTAGGACTTCGACTCTAGACGGGATGTGTGGAGAACGAAGTTCTGGATCAACATCCAAGATTTGAACAGGATGGCTGGGAGGGACGAGGAAAGAGCTAGGTTGATCCTTAGCTTAAGCGTCTTGAGGCATGGACGACCTGTGCCTAGCCTTCTTATCCTTGTGCCTACTTGGGAGGTTTCCCAAGTCTACGCCTAAAGAAAGGCTCTTTCTTTTGTCGCCAAAAGATGGACGAGGATGGGATTTCACCCCTTGCCCAATTTCCTCATCCACCACGTCCTTACCCTTATTTTGTTTCATCGTCACCATCCTTGCGAGTAAAGACGTCAATATAAAAAAAAAAAAAAAAAAAAAGGGAGAAAAAGAAGGCAAAACTTACGTCTTTTGACAGTAACTTCGTGTGCAATGGCTTTGTCTGAAGGCTTAGGACCTAACCCCTAGGTGGCAAGACGCCGTAGACTAACCAAAAAATGAAAAGTCATGTCGCTGTAAAGACGAGCCTTTTGAACTCGTTCCAAATGAAACCTATCCAGGTGGGGTCGTCTAACACATTTTTCCAAAACAAAACGAAACGAAACAAAAAGTGCGTTAGACGATCATAATCAAAGACGAGTAAAAGCACATAATGGCAAACATATACCTTTAGGACGAAGGTTCCCTATCTCTCCTGTGTAGGGAGGAAATGAATCCTTGTCAACCTCACTAGGATGTCCAGTCCAGAAACCAGAGACGAAGAAAAACTCCGTCTTCCAGTTTCTGTCTGAGGTGACCAAGGACTTTATCAACCTATAATCTTTCCCTCTGGCTGTAAATTGATAGAAACCAAGGGATTGATTAATTTCGGAGGGTTTATAACAAAAGAGGAACTCGTCCACTGTAAGAGGACGATTCCCCTCAAATATCTCCCTCCACAAAACTTGCATGGCTACTATTAGCCTCCATGCGTTGGGGTTAAATTAACATATACCTAAACCTAATCTGGAAAGAAACTCCCTAGTGAAGGCATTGAGGGGCAACCTCAAACCCCCCAAGAGGTAAGCCTCGTAAATGCCAACGCCAAAACGAGGTTGACAACACCACTCATCATGAACAGGTATCCTAGGATTTAAACTATCAGGGATTTGGTACCTAGTCTTAAGAAGACCCAACTTCCTCTCGTCCATCTTAGAACCAACCCCAATGGCACAAGTTTACACTACCTCCTCCTCGTCTTGAGTAGAAGACGAGGGAGCACTAATGCCTGCCATAGAACCAGACTTAAGCCTCGTCCTATGCTGTTCTTGAAACACCTCTAAAGGAACCCCAAGGACACCAGACGTATACTCGTCTGTGGTGTTCCTATCACCACTGCTATTACTACTCCTAGAACTACTATCATTGGAACCACTAAAACTACTTGGGTCTTGGTACTCTTCTATAACTTTGAGATTACTATCACTAGATGAGGAAAGAATTACCTCAAACATTCTTGTAAGGAAAACTAAAAAACTGAGGACGAAGATTGGAGAAAATACCTAGATCTAGACGAGAGGAGACTATGGACGCCAGAAACTTCTAGACGAGGTGCTAAGACGAGAGAGGTCGAGAAAGAAAGTTTGAGAAAATGAGGAGGGTAGCGGAGGAATTCTACTATTTATTGGCATTGACCCTAGTACACGAAACGACGCGACCAGCCAAAATGTGACAAATGGCACGTCCTTTGAAAAACGAGCTAAGATGATTAGTCTCTAGTTAGATCATGACAAGTGGCACCCACAGCAACTGACATAAGGACAAGTGTCCAAATAACGACGTTAGTCGATGTGAGTCCTAGACGACCCACGAACAAGGGGGCAACTGATGGGGTATGAAAAAATACAACTCCAGTTTCGTCCATAGAGATCGTCCAAGACGAGCAAGGTACATGGATGAGGCGTTACATAGTCAAGTGAGGGCTTCAGGACAAGGTAAGCTGACTGGAGGTTCTCAGGACGAGGTAAGCATGACTTGAGGGCCTCAGGACGAGTAATTTTAGACGACACATTGACACTTAAGAGAATTCATGAGTGTGTAAAACAACTCCGTATTGTACGTGTAACTCCCAGTGACTGTTACGCATCAAGAGTGTAACTCCTAAACAGTTGAGGAAGTTATATTTGAACACACATCTCCTCAAATCAAGGGGAGATTATCAACCCAATAACTACTCTTAAGACACTATATAAACGTTGATTCAGACCAAGAAAATGTACGTTCTATGATTCCTAAAAAGTTGGAACTCAAAAATAAGAGAGAAAACTGACTTTGTCATCGGAGGGTTATTGGCCGGCAACCCCGGTCACCTTTGATTACTGTTCTTTCTTTTTCAGGCCATCAAGACAACCGTAGTCCTCTCTAATCCGAAGCATTCGGTCTACTGATATTCTTCGCATCATCAATAACAACAACAATAATAATAATAATTATAAGGATAAAATACCCAAGAGTATATATTGAGTCGTATACCTTGTCCGAGGACGCTTAGTGGTCTGATGACAGATAGACAATAGGGAAGACATAAGAATCAGAGCGGCACGAGCCAACTATGACTGTGAAGGTTTAGGAAGGTAGTCCAAGGAGGAATGCCTCCTCGACTAAGCAAAGCAGAAGTTAAAAGGATTGGTCTACCCTCGAGGGCAACACTTCAAAAGGTTTTACTGATAAGGATAAATGTTAGGGAAACATAGGACAAAGGGAAAACTAAGAAATATCTAAGGAAAAGCTACTATTACCGCATTGAATGCTTTGTAGCTAACCCTCTAGTCCCATTAATGTGGATGTGATACCTAAATAGTAGCCAGCAGCTTACAACTACTCCCAATGACTTCAGGAAGGTGCTAATGGGACAAGGATCAAAGCCAGCAACTTGACCTATACGTGGATGGTGGAGATGAAGAAGAGAGGGGTATATAATAGAGAAAGAAGCCCCTTGCAGGCGAGACCAGAGATTTGAGAGAAAAAACACTGTAGCAACAAGAACTGAACTTATAACCAAATTCAAAATATATATACATAAAAACTAGTCTCCTCGAACTATGCCAAAGACGATTTTCTTTGGGCAAAACCAGTTTATTCTTGTTTTCTTATCATTTGAGCTCGCTGTAATTACTATCTAATACATTAAAGCCTAGTTTTCTAGCTCATTCTCTACAAATTCATTGTATTAACTCTTTGGGCCTAGATCATGTTCCTTTTGGGCTTAGCCACCAAACTGCGACCTTATAATAATAATAATAATAATAATAATAATAATAATAATAATAAGGGATAATTATAGTAAACCCACCTGTGGTATGACCTGTTTTCACTTTGCCTACTCGTGGTTCAATCCGTTAGCCTTTCTTAACCCACCTCTCCGTTTGCCGTTAGAAAAACACATTTTTAGGCAAAAATAAACATAACAAGAATAAAAAAGCTAGGGTTTTTGATTGAACTTCTACATGAATAAATTGGAGGAATACAAATCAAATATAAACAAACAAATCCAATAGCTTCCAGACTTCTCCCTTTTCATCTTCTTCCGTTAGAGTTCTCCCTCTTAGAAGTCCCGTTAGAGTTCTCCCTCTTCATCTCTATCTCTCTAACTTCTCCCTCTCTTCAAACCCAACCCACTCACGACATCACCTACAAAAGACGTGGAGCGACTTCAATCCAGCCGTGGAGCGATGCTGCGATTTCAATCCAGCCGTGGAGCAACGCCACGTGGAGCGGCATGTGGTTGTCGTAGTCCCTAGCATGCACCATCGTCGAATCTTCCTCCAGCGTCGTTTTGGTGTGCGTGCCAGAGAATCGAAGAGGCCCAACTCACTCTCACTTTCTCCTTCTCCTTCTGCTTCTCATTCGACTACGTCGACACTGACACGGAGCCTCAACCTCCACCTCCATTGAAGAGCTTCGTGCTCAAAGAGAAGCACAGAGAGTGAGGGAAAGAGAGAGGGTGACTGGGAGAGAGATGGGTCAACGAGAAGGAGTAAAGATGGCTGACCGATCTGTGTTTGTGGGTGTAGTGGGTCTGTGTTTGTGTTGCTAGGTGTGGTGGGTCTGGGTTTTGAAGAGGGTTTGCTTTGGTTTTGGTTTGAGATTTGAGAGAGAAGAAGGTCGGTGGGTCAAACTCCAACTCCAAGACCCATGTTTTTGTCCACGATTTTGATAGAGAGGTTGAGAGGATTTGCAGCGATGAGTTCTTGTGCGAAGAGAATTTGGTTGAGACTGTGGATTTGTTGGTGTATTTTGTGTTGGATAGAATGATTGAGACTGTGGATTTGTTGGCACATTTTGTCTTCATCATTGCCATCATCAAATTCAGTTTCTTTATCATTAGGGGATGATGATTGAGGTGGGGTTTTGTGATTAATGGCAATATTATTACTACAACTTTTGGGGGGGGGGGGGGGCGGGTTTCTTTTTTTTTTTTTAATAGAAAGTGTAATATTTTATAGGTGTAAACTGTTTCAAGTGTTCCCAAAACAATGATGAAGGATCAAGTTCTGGGTATTTAAAAAGTTTGTTAATATTAGTGTTTTTTGTTTTTGTTGGTGAGAAACAGTGAGAAATGAACAGAATTTGAATTTTCAACAGGAACCATTTTTGACTTGGCAATTGGTAGGTGAGTGTGACCAGAAAACAAGATTTAAAGTTTGAATTAAAGAGAAGGAAATAACTGCAGTAGCAAACCTACCCCCAATTCCAACTTCAAACCCACTTTGAATCCCTCTACTCTCATTGAAGTTCATGAGCAATGAAAAACTCTAGCTTTTTTATTCTTGTTATGTTTGTTTTTGCCTAAAAATATGTTTTTCTAACGGCAAACGGAGAAGTGGGTTACAGAAGGCTAACGGATTGAAGTTTAAGTGGGCAAATTGTAAATGAATAAACCACAGGTAGGCAAAGTGAAAACAGGTCATACCACAGGTGAGTTTACTGTAATTATCCCTAATAATAATAATAATAATAATAATAATAATAATAATAATAATAATAATAATAATAATAATGCCTTAAAAAAAATACACCTTATTATTGAATGGGGCTGTTTTGATAGCTTTCACTCCTAGAGGCCTTAGGAAGAAAATCCACTCTCATTGTACTTATTCAGCTTCTATAGTGAGGTCCTTTCCTGGTTAATAAACAAGGAAATGGAAAGAGGATCAAACAAAGGTGTAAAAATTGCACAAGTAGAGCCTAAAATAACACATTTGCTGTACACTGATAATGTATGCACAAGGGTTAAATTTGCAAAAAGGTCAAAGGTTTCAGTATTTGGAAGGGCATCCTCAACACCAATCCAACCCTAGATAAGGGAGCTTGCCTTTTGGTGAGAGATGGATCTTGCATTGACATATGAGAGGATCCATGGATACCTTGGATCCCATTTTTCAAACCGACCCCTGAGGACAACAACTCCCAAGGAAGCTAATTCCTAGTGGCTCAATTGATACATATGGTTTCGAGCATTACAAGAGCTGTTTGATGACAAAACAGGCAAAGCAATCAAGAAAATTAGGAAATGTTACCTCTCAATTGAATCCTCTAATTAGTAATTTCTTCCCATTTTAAGTAGGATGCATGAGATGTGACATTTATTTGATTTTTAAATGCTACATATTTAAACAAAAATGGAAAATATAAGAGTAACAAACTATTTTACGGCCTTCTCAAAAAAATAAAAATTATGGATAATAAATGGAAAATATGAGTAACAAACTGCTAAAAAAAATGGCCACAACAAACTGGAAAAAATGCTACATAGTTGAACAAAAATGGAAAATATAAGAGTAACAAACTACTAAAAAAAAAAACTATTTTACGGCCTTCTAAAAAAAAAACTATATTATGATATTTTTTACAAGTCGTTGATGTGGTAAATAATTATTGACAAGTGAAAAATTAATATTAGTAATGAGGTGAGACTAGATAAAAACCAATAAGAATTGGTCACAACAATAATTTGTAAAATTTTTGTGAAGTAGTTTATAGTTGTAGCATCACTCAATAAAAATGAAAGGAAATTATAGAATTTAATGAAGAGGGATCTTATTCTTTCAAATTGCCTCTAAGGGTGTGTCCGTTTGGAGAGAAAATAGGGAGTATGGAAAATTAAGGGAGGAAAACAGACATTTTCCATTGTTCGTTTGGAGAGAAAACTAAGGGAGGATGGAAAACCGGGAGGAAAATTTTCCTCCTGGGCCCACAAAAACTTTTCCTCCCAATTTGGGAGGAAAAGGTAGGGGAGAAAATAAGGGGTGGGGGCATTTACTAAAATGCCCCCATCCCACTGAAGGTTTTTTTTTTTTTTTTTTTTTTTCAAACGTTACTGATTAGTAACGTTTGACTGATCAGTAATGTTTTTTTTTTTTTTTTTTCAATGTTAATGTTGAACTGTTGTTTTTTTTTTTTTTTTTCATTTCAACGTTAACGTTGAACCTTTTTATTTCAATGTTACTATTAACAAGGGTATAATAGTCAATTTATACCATTCCACTTTTCCACCCTTCCAACCGGACACACAAGAGGGAAAACTAAATATTTTCCATCCTCCCACTTTTCCATCCTCCCATAATTTTCCATCCTCCCACTTTTTCACTCCTCCAACCGAACACACCCTAAGCGTTCAACTTGACATGGACCATACAATTTGGAGGAAAATCTGGAATTTAAATTTTGCATGAACGCCTTAAAATGCACATGTGAAAGTAGTTAAAGATATTCTTCCAACCAAAAACAAGATAGCTATTATGGGCCAAAAAGTCGATGATAGTTGCTGACACTGAGATAGAAGGGAAACATCCATCCATTAATCCAAAAATAAGAAGCGGCCAAAGAATTATGGTACTAAATCTAATTTAGTTCAAAGGTTTTCCACTAGAAGATATGGAGTAGAAGTTAGAGATAGCAATGTTCTCTACCATAGTCCTAAACCTCATATGGACTAGGTTGGCTTTCAAAAGCAAGGAAATCAACACACAGCATCTAGAAATAAGGATTAACCGCAAATTTTGAAGCCACCTTCTAAGTACAAGCTCTAGGGAGAGCAAATCTGGCTTGAAAGTTGGATCCCAATGGATGTAGCCAAATCAAGGGAAATTGAAAATGATCTACAATGCAGCATTAGATCCAAGTCACTCTAAAGTCCGCTCAATAAATTTAGAGGCCTAAAATGATAGTTTCACATGGACATTTTTGTTATCACTTAAAATAATATATTTAATTAGTTTTACAACATAAATTGTTAAAAAAAAAAATTCATTATTCTTACTTTTTAATATGACTTTTTTTGTTTTTGAGAAAATGCTAAAGTATAATTTTACTACCCAAAAAAAAAAAAAAAAAAAATCAAATTTATGTAGCAGTAAATATGACCTTAAAGACTTGAATGCTATAGGTTGTGAGTGGCCCGTTCAATAAAGTGGATGCATAAGATAAATTATTGGTCCTGGACAACGCGCCAAAATGTGCATTGCAACCTCAGAACTAGTGAAATGCATTGGATTCGTGATAAACAACGTTAAGACTGAATATTTTGACATTGACGCAAAAGTATAGTACCCTTTTTGGAAGTCAAAAGTGCAGGGAATGTAATTTGCTGCAGCAGTGGAGCTAACACGTATATAGCTATTTTAGCTCCACTAAAATATAAAAAATTCTCTTACAGTAGTGGAGGTATACCTATTTATTTTTTAGCTTTCAACTACAATGCACATGTATAAATATATGTGCAATGTAGCTGAGAAAAAAAAAAAAAAAATTATTTCAACTGGAGATTAAAATAATACAATTTTTTTTTTCATTCTTTTATCACACCATGCCTCTCTCTCTCTCTCTCTCTCTCTCTCTCTCACCTCATCATCTGAAGCTCATCTTTCTCAATTTCGGTCTCTCAAACTCACTCTATTTACTGCTGTCGGACTGACTCATTGTCAACGTCGCTGCCACCAAAGCTCAACGTCACCAATCCACCAGTTGTCCCAAGCCGTCGATTAGTTCAGACTCATGCCACCATCCGCTTCAGATCCACGCCGCCGATCCATCATCCGCCTCAAACTCAAGGGTAGAGTGATGAGATCGAAGCCGAGAAAGAGATGTAGCGTAATCGAAAACCAAAGCATCGATAAGGATGTTGACAGCGTGGGCAGCATCGACGCATGGGTTTGTCTCCGATTTGTGCTAGATTTGTCTCCGGTTTGTGATTTTGTTTGGTCTGAATTGAGGAAAAAGATTGAGGATTTGGGTTTTTTTTTTTTTTTTGCTGCTTTGGACCGGTGGTGGTGGATGTTTGTGCTATGTTGGGTGTGGGTTGCTATGTTTGGCTACCAAGAAACTCTAAGAAAATATGGAAAGTTTGTGTGGATATATTATTTTATTATGTTGAAAGCTAAAATAGATCCACTAGCATGTTTTGTAAGATGAGTAGATAAAATAGATAAAATAACTTTTTATGGAACTAAAATGTTAAATTTTTAGTTCCACTGTTATGGATGCTCTAACTTGGTAGAAAATGTATTCAGCTCCTCTCTCCCAAAGTTTAGTTCAGCCAAATCCAGACGATTGATTCAACAACGTGAGTCCCAAGTATTAGATATTAGATATCTGTGAGATCATCTTTTTTTATTTTTTGGCTGAATCCATGAGGTCATCATACTTTGATCTTTTCCCAAGTATTTCTCTCCGGAGTCCCACCAATGCTCTTTGCATCAATTTTCGCGTCATGTGGCATGATCTTAATTCTTAGCCATCTTACTTGGATTGATGAGAGTTCAGGCTCTCAACACTTGGGAGCAATCAGTCAGATACAAAAATGAAGAAAACATAAAATAATAATAATAATAATAATAATAATAATAATAATAATAATAATAAAAGCTAAATAAAAAAGAAATTATTGTTCAGATGTAAAACTAACTAGGAACTTTGAAATATTAAAAACTGATGCAAAGAAAAATTACATTCCACCGGATTGGTACAGCGGACTGCAGATACATGGGACAAGTTTTTGGTCAATTGAAAATAGTTGCCACAAGTTCATTACAACTGAGCACACACTACACTACTACAGCCCACTAGTATACACTATACAGACATTGCCATGCCTTCCTATTGTAAACAACTGGCATATGAAAATTACAGGTCTCATTTATGAGTCAGACTTTCAAAATATTGCATCAATTAATGAAACCACAGAGAAATACTTACTTTGGTATTAGCTCAACTAAAAAAAAAAAATCATATTACTTTGTACTAGATGAAGTTGGTCTCTCTCCTGTAACACAGCAAGAAACTGACTGCCATCCCTGCATCAGTTATTTAGGAAAGGAATACAGGTGCCCAAGCTAATTAGATGACTACAGGCTCTAACTAATTTCTTCTCATTCTATAATCCATGACTTCCAATGTCACTAATGTCTTCCAGTGAGAAAGTTAGAATATCTAACCACACAACACAGTCACAACATATGAGTTTTTTCTAGAGTTTACAGATCTTCTAGATCCTCCTGTCTTTAACCTTGCAAATCCACTTAACATGGAGATACAATAATTGAACTCAACTACATCCCCTCAACTTCAAACTGCAGTAAGAAAATGGTGTCTAAGTTGATAACACATTGGTCTTCATGCCTGTTAACCTGCTGTTTCCCTCATCAAAACAAAAATGGCCATTCACCCTACTCTCTTCAAGATGCCTCGTTTGCACTTGAGATCCATGAGATTTTATTCTGCTAGCTGCATCATCAATTGCTCTGACACTGCTGTTCTCCAACCCACTCTTAAGCCAAGCAAGTTTACTTATATCTGTGGCTATTGCAGCCAATTCCAAACTTGGAAAGGATGGAGGCTCTGAGAATTCAACAAATTCTGGCCCCAAAAGAGAACTTCGAGGAATTCTATCATTTTGAGTCCCACAGCAACCATGGCCACAATTATGAGGCACCAACTGCTCACCACAAACCCCTTCAAACAATTTACAAACATCAACATCTGGTTTTGATGCTTGAACCAGAGGTCCTTGCATTGGAACTGGCCTTGGGAAAGATGATGCAGGCTCAAGGCCATCGAAAGGGTTGCATACACTAAAAGCACTAATACGCGCCACAGGTCGAAAAAGAGTAGATTGGTCTATAACTTCATGACTAAAATGACCCTCAATTGGCACCTTGACTTCATTCTGATCATCCATATCTTCTAGAGAGCTCATGTCTCTTCCTTCCAAGGATTTGAATGAATTGACATCCCCACATGATAGGGTTTCTTCAGATGATGCCTTGGTTTTGTCTAAGCTATCTTCAACCATATTGCAAAATTCTGACTTAATCTTGCCAACCCCCATCCGTCGACGCTTTAGGGTAGAATTCCAGTGGTTCTTAATAGCATTATCTGTTCTTCCTGGTAAAAGCCTTGCGATTGCTGCCCATTTGTTTCCATGAATTGCATGTGCTGCAACTATGATCTGATCCTCCTCATCTGAAAAAACTGTAGTTTTGTCAGCATTTGTTCTTGAAGAAGAATGATACAAACATTAATTTGACATTTATTAAACAATATGCTCAAAGGTGTTGCATGTCTACATATACATGATACAATCACACAAACAAACAACTACGTTTGCCCATTATTGTACGAAGCATATCCATCTATACAAGACAGCATGCAAAAATCTGATTGGGGTTTTATTGCCACTGAAAACCTCTGTAATGCATGTTTCCCATCTTTGTCAAAAGCATGATAATGATGATGGTTGTAAAATAGTGGAAGCTTAAAAAACCAAGATTGATTGTGAATATTTTGGGCTTGAGGAAGATCTCCAAATGAAAAATAGGAATCAATAAAATCAACCCAAAAGAAAAATCGACACAAGAACACCAAAGAATTAAGTGGTTCAGCAAATAGCCTACATCCACGGGCGACAACGACGAAATTTCACTAACTAAATTTGGGAGAATACATATTGGTGTAAAGGCACTCTCACAAACCCAAATCCCAATTACATCCAAATTAGCTTTCTCTCACAAATACAATGATAAAGTTTTGTACCTTGCAAAACACCCTCAAAGAGATTTATACCTAATTCAAAACAAAGAACCAAAGGCCAAATACAAATTGCCGCATAGCACAAACCAAAGAGAGCTATCACAAATTTGCACCAAACACAAAAACTGCAGCACTACAAATACTAATTGTTGCGACACACTGGCCTTCTATTTGCCACACATACAAGAGAGCTCTAAGGGTATGTTTGGTACATTGAATATGTATTACGACAGAGATAGTAATCTTTATTACTGAGAATAAAATATGTTATAATGGAATAATTAAACATATTCATAAATTTAGTTGTGAGTTGTAACATTAATATAAAACTTACTCATATATCTTACTCATATAATTACGTTTCCTAAAACATAGTATTTTTAAATTTTGAGAGAGAGAGTAGTCATTTTTTTTTATTATTTTCTATTTTCATAATTGTTATGTGCATATGGAATTTTTTTTTTTTTTTAGAAATATATTAATTTTAGAAATTATTACACATACTAAGAAATAACTATTACAACTCTTTTAGAAAGGAATAGTTATTTCTTATTTTAAAGAAGAGATAGCTATTCATAAGGAATGTTATTCCCTGTAATAAAAACATAAATAAACTATCAATAGCTAAACTATATGAATAATTATTACATTCAAACATACTCTAATTGTGGCACAAAATCAACTGGCTTTCCACACAAATAATTTCGACAAAAATTCTCTAATTTACTGCACTTGCAAAGTCAGCATATTGGACTCATATTCCAAGCAGAAGTAAAAACAGATTGTTGGTTGACAAAGTCCGATTGCATGTTGAATTTCAAAGCCCAGTAAAAGAGAACTAAACACACTGATATAGTGTAGTGCATGAAACGAATTCAAACTGAAACTACTTGGTTTATTGGCGTTAATTCAAGCCACATGTGAAATGTCAACAATGACAACTGTTTTTTCAGCCCACACATGCATGAAGATGAAAAACACAACCTCTCTATGCTAATTCCCATAATCACATCAGGTTATGGCAGTAAGTAGTAGCCATAAAAGCAAACTGCCACGCTGATTGCAAACTTTAGCTCCACTTTTACGGATATCATAAGGTTTATAAACAAAAGAAGGGAGACATGCCAAATATGGTATCTCAACAAATGAGGATTTCACTACAAAATGATAGACAATCATGACAGATGCAATTACATAATAGATTAAATGTACAGCATAAGAAATTGAATGAGTGCTTTGATCTAAACTTGGAGATAAGAACACATATGCAACATAGAATGCAGTATTCAATCATGTGAATTAATCAAGAAAATTGAAAGTGAAAACAGGGACTGATTCAACAGGTGGCTAAGCCTGCATCGACACCTCCAACAGTTTGTAAACATCCAACCACACAATGTCGCACTGCCTTGACATAGACCAGAATCCCCTGGAAGTACCAACAAATTATACTTTGGGTAATTGTTGTCTTGCTGATCTTTAATGTAGACTAAAGTAACCAAAATTTCTACAGTTGCAATAATGTGCATTATAACATCAAAATTCTTAGTAAGTGCTAATTAATCCAGGATGATCATATAAAATAAATAAAAATAAAATTAAAATAAAAAAAGGTCGTTCCCAACGGACAAAGCTTCTACTTCTGCGGGGTCTGGAGAGAACATACATGATGATCTTTTTAAGGAGCAAAACATTCTTATTCCCAATATATTGAATGTTAGATTTGTCGTTCCTTGTACCAGCAGACGATGCACTACTTGCCCGAATCATCTCGAATTTCAATACCCATTCCATTCGTTTTCTCCAAAAGAAACCTAATTCTTCTACTTAAATTTTCAATATTTAATGGGCGGGGCGAGAGTTAAGCACCAAATTGGTTGCAAAAAGATAGATTTCTTTTAGACTAACATGAATAAAGCAACGGTATTTGTATAACCCACAAACAGAAAGTAATTGCAAGAGAATAAAAGTAATGTCTAACCCCCAATTTTACAAACAAAAAAACAACCAAAATTCTTAATGAAGATGAAGATGAAGCAAACCAGTAAAGGGTTTGCGCTTGACTGTGGGATCGAGCTGATTACACCACCTGAGGCGGCAAGACTTGCCGGATCTGCCGGCGATTCTGCGAGCAATGAGGGTCCAATTCCTGGCGCCGAACTTGCTCACGAGTCGACTCAGTATAGCGTCCTCCTCGAGAGACCATGGGCCCTTCACTTTATCTCTGCCCTCCACCACTACTGTTATTTCCTCCTCCTCCTCCTCCTCCACTTCTCGCTCTCTCTCCATACTTCTTACTACCGACCTTACTTGAATTAACTGCAACCGGTGTTCCCACACAGATAGCTGACTAGTTCTATAGTCCAAGTGTTTCGGTTTTTCTTTTTTCTTTTTTTCCCTCTCAATCTCAAATTTCCGCGGGTTTTTTTCCCTGATGGTTGACAGATGCCACCTACTTGAACAGTTCGACCACAAGAGTATAGGACTATTGTCTGCTTTGTTCTTTTGCTGGCCCCTACCCAAAGCAATCCTGTCATGAGTGTTGTTAGTGGTTTGAATGTTTGTAAAGAAGAGATTTAATACATATTCTCAGTTTTAACTAATATTGTACGTAATACTTTTTATTTAGGGATAATTATACTTTACCCACTTATGATTTGCCTCTAATTTTATGTGCCTATTTATGGTTTAAAGTTTGACACTTTGCTCACCTGTGGTTCAATCCGTCACTGCTCCGTAACCCACCTCCTTGTCTGCCGTTACTCTAACACGTTTTCTTTCAAAATCAAAACACAAAACAGATCAAAAAGTTAAGGTTTTTGATTGCTTAAGAACTTCTACAAGAATGTATGCCCAGAAAAATCAAACTTAAGTCAATTACTATAAATGCCATATTTTCCTTTCTTATATCATAACCATTCATTTCTCAGAGACCAAAGAATATACTATATTTATAATAAAAGAGAGATAGGGAGAAAGAACGCAGCAGAGAGAGAGAGATAGGGGGAGAATGCCGGTGGAGATCAAGTGTCATCGGAAGGACAAAGCCGGCGGTGATCAGCGTTCACCAAGTAGCAGCGCCTCGTCTGCCTCCCCACTACCGCTATTCCTCCTCCCCACCGCCAAACTGGGTCAGATCAGCTTTCTCCCTCCCTCCCTCCCTCCCTCTTCTTTTCGAAGTTTAGATTTTTTTTAGTTATAGATTGTTGATGATTTTTTTTTTTTTTTTGGATTGTTGTGAAGTTTCAAGATCAGTGGGCTTTTTTTCTTGATTTGAATCTGAGGCTAATTTGTTTTATGGCTTCTCCCTCATGCCGGCGAAGCCATACCCACCTCCAACATCTCTGATCCGTCGCCGGCGAAGCCAATCTATGGGTTTGGGTTTTGATTTGTGAAGGAGAAGCATGACTTATTTGGGTTTGGGTTTTGAGGAGCGTGGTGCTGTGGGTGAACTTGGGTTCGTGGGGTCGTGGGTAGCAGCTCCCCATGGGTCTTGGGATTCATTTGTGCTTGGATTTAATTCATTTGTTTTTAGAGTTTCAAATATATGTCTAGGTTGAATTCATTTGTTCTTGAATTTATCTGTAAAAATTTGGATCTAAATCTGAATAGTTGTTTGCTTGTGGTTGAGATGATAGGTTCAAATATAAGTTGAAATTCTAAGAAAATTTGTTCTTGAATTCATACAAGTTGAATTCATTTGTAAAAATTTGTTCTTGAATTCATCCAATAGCACATTTTGATCTTGTTTTCTCTTGTATTTTTATGTTTTTTATGTTTTGGGAGGAGAGAGACATAAGAATAGTGCAAAAATACATATTTACCCTTCTTTTTAACAGAGGTGGATAACAGTAGACTAACGGTGGGAACCACAAGTGGGCAAAGTGTTAAACTTTAAACCACGGGTAGGCACATAGCATTAGAGGCAAACCACAGGTGGGTAAAGTATAATTATCCATTTTATTTATATATATTTTCAAGAACAACGTTACTATAACAACATTATCGAACGGGTAGAAGTTTCTTTAAAAAAAAAAAAAACACAAACAATAATTTTCCTTTTAAGGTGTGTGTTGATACCCAAAAAAATTAGAAGGGGAAGTCTACTTCAAGGAATCCAGATCATGGGCCTTGCGTGGATATAAAGGACACATAATTCTATAGCAACTGTCTTGTAGAAAAGGTAAAAGAACTTCGTAGAATGGGGCAAAATGCCCAACAGGGACAGAAGAAGGAAAAATGCCTTCAATAAGGTGCAAACAACCCAATAAAATGGTGTAAGGAAAGAGATCCTCGAATGAAACCAGCCCAGCAAAAAAGGGAGCCCAAAAAGGGTCCACCAAGGAAATAGTCACAAAATATTGAGTTCCCTTTGAAGTATATTGCTAAGATTATATAGCGACATGAGGTGTAAGAAGATTATGGGACAAGAGGAACAAATAATCTCATTAAACTTTGGAACTTGAAGGTGAAAACCAACCAGTCCATGAGGGAGACGCTCGAGGAACTTTGGCCAAAAAGAAACAATGGAAAGAGAATGATACCTAACAAGCTTTAGGAGTTCACCCACACTAAAGAAGGATTTATACCACTTTTATAAAAGAGGCTCAATGCGTAAAGTTCCTATCAGAATGAGGAAACCTTTGAAATGTCCCTCTCCTAGCCTTGAGAAGAGACCCATCCTCATTGACCTCAACTAATACTTGAATTGCCCAGGAAAAAAGTATCTCCTACGAAAGGAAAACAACCAGGAGTTCTTTCAAGGATGAGTTCCCAAGAAAGAGAAACAAGAACAAGAGGGGAAAAGAAATATATAGAGATTTAACACAAGGGTGAATGGCAAGACCAAGGCAAAGGGAGAAGATGGTAATTTTGAGACCCTTCAGACTAGTAAAAAAGGGGGAGAAATCAGTCATTTAATCAACTAGGAGGAACAGGAGAAAAGCAAATGAGAATTATAGGGAAAATTGACAATCATAGTATAAGCATAGAACTTAGGTTGAGTTCCCAAAAAATAGTGTTTAAGGGAGTCTTTATTTGTAGTATTACTTGGGGACTTCGCATTGATTTAGGAATCCAAGCTTTGCAAATCTTGTAAGACCTCAAGGTCTACTTAAATTTGTGAGTTTGGGGCTTATGGGTTTTGCATTATTTCTGCAAACGATCTATTATTGGGTTCCTTGACCAATTAATAAAAATTCACTAAACATATTCATGCTTGTTAATATTATATTGTTTCTCTAGTTCTTGCAACACGTATATATGTATTATTGTATTTTGGATTTGTTTGTACACAGATTAGTCTTGAAAAAACAATCAAGCTTAGTCACAGTGGGACAGAGCCTAGTTCTCGAATTCAACACTCGTATTCCTCATGACCTTTCCAACAAACCTATTGCTTTATCTTGGGATTGGGCTAGAGGATTCATTCAAAAATAGAGTCCCACAATGTGCCAGGATGAGCTATAAATCCAATTTTTACAAATGTCACTAATTTGAACTCTAGTGGATGATTTATTCAAACTTAAGGATTGATGCCCGAGTTTGTGCAAGATGCCTCAATCATCTAATGTTTATTTGATAGAGATAAATTATAAAGGTCTTGACTTTTAGAAGTTCCAAGTTATTAAAAAAGCAAAAGTTTTAATAAAAATAGTATTATAATTCAATCAGTACTTTCTGGTTTTCTGAAAAGAGACCTCTTAAGATTCTCATTCCCATCTATTTAATTATTTAATAAAAAGAAGAAATCCCCATGGGGGAATTTTGAGTTCGCCCAATACATACGAATACGATACTTGAGCGGGTAATTTAAAACCGTTTTGGTGCTTTAAAATAATAAAGTGATGGGTCTCACAACGTCACTGTTTAGAGGTGGCAGGGGCCTCTTGGTCCTAAGATGCTAAGCTTAGCCCTTGCTTCATACTTCGGCCTAGCTTTATATTTTGATTACAGTTAAGTTTGGCCCATATAGCACCTAAAAAAAAAGTAGTCCATATATATATAAATAGAAATGAGCCCATTGATTACGGCCCAACCTGAACTTGAGTAAATCTTTTGTTTTACATGAACATACAGTCTGGCTCATACAAAATCAGCCCAGGCCCATATAAACCTGTGGACTTGTTCAGTTGTTGTCCAAATATCAGGACCAGGAGCCTAGGATGGTTCAATTGGCAGCGACGCACTTAAATCATCATCATCATTGTCAATTTTAAGAGTAAATTACACTTTACCACCCTAAACTATACACTAGATTATACTTTACACCCTAAATTATTTGAATGCACACTTTGCACCCTAAACTATCACATTTATCACACTTTGCACCCCAACATTACTTTTACAGGTAAATTAGAGTGATAATTTATGTCTAACTTAATGGTAAAAGTAACATTGGGGTGTAAAGTGTGATAAGAGTGATAGTTTAGGGTGCAAAGTGTGCATTTGAATAGTTTAGGGTGCAAAGTGTAATCTGGTGTATAGTTTAGGGTGGTAAAGTGTAATTTTCCCCAGTTTTAATCGCCTTACAGTTTCTTACTTCGATGATTACTATTCAAATAATGGTTTAGAAATTTTCTCCAGATAATAAATATTTTATATATATTTTTCTTTGATTTTGTTTGAACTTTAAAAGACCAAAAAGTTATGGGCAGCTGTAGCCATGTTCCGGGGGGCTCAAATGAACCCCCTGAATTGGCAAGAAAAAATATATGAAATATAAAATATTTATTTTGTTTTGACCCTCTAAATTAAAAATTGGAACATTTTGACCCTAATTTTTTTTAAATCACAACTAAAATAACTTTAAATATAATCCTCCTACTAATATTTTGGCATTAAAAAAAAAAAGAAGAGTCAAACAACAGGCTAATTTAATCTAAAACCTTGAAAATAAAAATTAGTTACTGAATCTGAAGTGATTTTAATTTATTATTTGTTGAGTAAGGATTAGGGGCGTGGGATATGCCAAGAGTGATTGAATAAAGACAAAAGCAAATGTTAACACAACAAAAATTTTCTTAGCATCTATTTGGGAATAATTTATCTAACTTTTTGCTTAAAATATAAAATAAGTAGGAAATCATATGAGACTAAAAAAAGATGAAATAATAAGTTAGCTTATAATCAAGACTCAAACAAAGTTAATACAGTTACAAAGAATAATAGTTGTCAAAGTTGAGTTAAATTGTTAAATACAAGAATTGTAAAGAGTATAAACAAATTAATAGATAGAAGTATTCTGAGCAATGACAATTAAAGTTCACTTAGCAATAATAATTAATAATTTTATTGTATTTGAAAACTATGGATGATTTTCAAGATTTCATCTTAGCAATAATAATTACTATGTTCATTGTATTATGAAACTATATGCCAAATGAACTAATAGTTTATATCTTATTTTCTTGCTAGTACTATGAACAAATTTGAACTTCCTAGACCACAAAATTCATTTTCTATCTAAGATTTCTCTTCTTATTGACCCCCCTAGAAAAAAAATCATAGAGCCGTTACTACTAAAAACCGATTGGTGTCTTGTTTTGATAATAAAGAACTATCATCAGTAGTTGATGCTATAGGTTGAAACTCTCTAAAAAAAAGATAAAACAAATGTAATGGCCTAAATCCTAAATTGCTATATATTAGAGTTTTCATATCAACTCGTGCAAAAATATTTGTCTATTTTAACATAAGAATTGATTTTTTTTTTTAATTTTATTTTACATATTCATCTCTCAAAAAAAAAAAATCCACGTTAAATTATCTATTTTATATCACATTATATTAAAATATCAAATTTTCTTAAATTTTTTTTATTATTTCTCTTTTTTCACACACAATAACCATCATTTACTTTTTCCCTTCAACCTTGGAATACATAAAAAAAATAATAAATAAAAATCTATATGCAAAGTGAATAATGTCAATGCAAATATATATATATATATATATATATATATATATATTGTAGGGATGATGGGCCCAAGATTATATATTGCGTTGTGGGCTTTGTCTGAAAATGCCTAGTGATCCGAGGATAGATAGACGATAGAGAAAACGTAAGAGTTAGAACGCCACAAGCAAATAATGGCTACAAAGGTTGTGGATAATAGTCTGAGGATTCCTCCTCGGCTAAGAAAAATAGAGGTAAGAAGGATTGGTCTGCCCTCGAGGGCAACACTTCAAAAGATTTTATTGATAAAGATAAATATTAGAGAAGCATAGAACAAAGGGAAGCTAAGAAATATCTAAGAGAAAGCTACTACCACCACATTGAATGCTCTGCAGTTAACTCTTTGGCCACATTAATGTGGAGGCGATACCTGGACAATGGCCAGCAGTCTTATAGTTGCTCCTAAAGATTTCAAGAAGGTGCTAATGGGACAAGGATCAAGGCTAGTAGCATAACTTACACGTGGATGGTGGAGATGAAGGGAAGAGGGGTATACAATAGAGAAAGAAGCCCATTGTAAGGAGGATTGGAGATTTCAGAGAAAACACTGTAGCAATAAGAACTGGACTTATAATCAAATTCCAAAGATATATATATATATATATATATATATATATATATATAAGAACTAGTCTCCTCGGATTGTGCCGATGACAATTTTATTTGAGTAAAACTAGTTTATTCTTATTTTTTAATCATCTGGGGTCACTGAAATTGCCATCTAATTCATTAAATTCTAGTTTTCTAGCTCACTCTTTAGAAATTCATTATACAGGGCTTTCTAGGCCAAGATCCTTTTCATTTTAGGCTTGGGAACCAAACTGCGTCCTTATACACACACACACACACACACACACATATATAAAATCGAAACTTTTGAAACTCCCACAATTTTTCATGTTAGCACAATATTTAAATAAAATTATTATTTTTAGTTTAAATTTAACTAGGAGTGAAATTCTATCTCTCTAATAAGTTTAACTTAAATTTAAACTTATTATTATTTTGTTTAAAATAAAATTATTTTTGTTTAATCAAAACTTAACAAATAGTGAAACTCTATCTTTTTAACAAGTCCAACTTAAACTCAAACTCAAACGTTGATAATTTATATAAAAACAAAAATTATGATAGGACTAAAAAAAAAAAAAAAAAAGAGAGTAATGTTGAAAAAAAGGGACTCACGTTGATAATCGTGGGTTTGGTTTTTAGGTTAAAATTTCTACTAATTATTTTTTTATATTGTTCATGGCAGATAAAACATCTCTATTTTTTTGAAAAAAAAAAATCAAAGATGTAATCTATGTCTTCCAACTTAGGGAACGTTAAATTTTTATTTGGTGTGTTATATAAAACTTGTTGAATTTTGTTTGGTTCTGAAGTAGAATTTGGAGATTCTATAAATTTTGAAATTTTAAATCTTGGGGTTTTTGGAATTTGTGTATAAGTAGATTGATCTTAATTTATCATCTTAAATGTTTTTTATTTAGGTTCATGTGATTTTTCGTTTTCTTATTAAAAGTTATATTTTTAGTTGATTAATTATTTATTTAGATTAATTTTAATTATTATTTTTTTTCATAATGTCTATTTACTCATTATTGGATTTTTTTTTTCCAAAATTAATAGTTTTTTCATACATTGCACATGTTAGTGACTAGTTTACATAATCACTATAGCAATTTTAAAAATTTACATATTTTTATGTTGATTGATGCGGATGATTTTGGAAGGTTAAATGTGTAAAATTGACACATTTTTCTATTTTTCATTGATTGATGCAAATGCACTGACGTGACGTACAATCCATCTTTCCTTTATAGAACATCCAGCTCAAGCAGAATACTGCTTCATCATGAATGTTTGAATTGATAATCATTGTAGTTGTATATGATTCATTGAGTTTGACTCACCTTTCTTGTTTACAATAGTTACCACATTTGACAACCTACAAAGTTCATTGAAATATGATGCATCCTAATCTACAATAGTTGGCACCTTTGACAACCTAAAAAGTTCATCCAAATATGATTCATCCTAATCAGGATAAACGTTTGTCTATACTCTATATTAGTTTTTTCTCTTTTTTTGAGAAACCGTCTATAATTGTTATATATACAGAGGAATATCGTTCTTTTCATTTTATCTGTTGAGGCCATTCAAATTAGTCACATTCATTTCCTAAAAAAAGAAAAAATTAGTCACATTCAAAGGTTTTTCTCTTATAATAATACATAGTCAGTCGTAACCATACAATATAACCTGTACAATGTACATAAAAATTTAACAAAATATAATTTTACTTCTCTCGTGTTTTTTTTTTTTTTTTTTGTGTCCAATTATGAAATTCAGTAATTATGATAGTTTTTAGTAGATATTTTTATTATGATCATTTTTGTATATATAACTATATAATCTCGCATTAGTATTATGATTGAAGGATTTATATTTGGTAGTTGCTACTTAATTTCTAATTTCAAGGGAAAAACCTCAAATAATTATATTAATAAAAAAAAAGTACATACAATTAAAATGGAACTTACAACACTTTGAGTCTTAAGTATTTATAAATAGAAATTACAGGACTTTTGACCTATTCATAATCTAATAAATATGAATTACAGAAAATTTTCATTAAAAATTATAATGATAAAGAACTTACTTTACATTCTTGAGTTAATTTTGAAGACTAAGTATGGGATGTGAAGTTGTTAGTAACTTAGACAACACTCCACCATATTTTAGAATCTGCCCCCTAAGATACAAAGATGAATACAAATAAATTCACCCATGTTACATCTTAAATTACCTATATAATGCATAAAACAAAAATAATAAAGGATAATAAAAGGCATCGCATTAATAAACGTTTAATTTAAATAGAAGCACTATATATTGAAAAATGAAAATGCACTTTACAATGCATGAACCTAATATCATGTGAATTATTTAAAATTTTCTACTAAAATATAAAAATTACACTCTGGAAATTTTGATTTTAATAGTCTTTGATGTTTAAAAATTTGATTGTAGTTCATAACATTTGGAATCAAAATGTTAACCTACATGCTAATACTACATGATACATGAGGACTTTTACCACAATTAACTGGTTTGAATCAGTGATTCATTATGAAAACATTTTTCTTTTTATTCCATTTGAGCTTTTATGGGAATTGCGCTTTCTCTCCTTAAGTATGGGGCAATTGCAATATCTATTTTTAACTTTTTGTAAGGAGAGCTTTACTCCTTCATTAGTATTTACTGTTAATATTTTCTGTCAAATTAACAAAAAATTCAAAATTTTTGTTTTGTTTTTTTTTCTAAATGAGTGTAGACCCACATTTTTTTAATTAAAAAAATTAATTTATTATAATTCTATAATTACATCAATGGAAGATAAGAGATTTGAGTCTTGATTCTCTTTATAAAGTAAATCAGGTAATGTCACTAATTCATCAAAAAAAGAAAAAGAAGTAATGTCACTAATTAAGTTACAAGACTCTTAATTTAAACCTACACATTAAAGACCATAATACTTTCTAATAACAAGTACATCATATGTACAATGAGACCTTACTACTGTTTAATAAAAAATATATCACATGCACAACAATGACACTTCATATTATGCATATGATGTCTCTGTTCAAGCGATTATATGTTAAGTTTTTGACCCCTTAACATAATATGTTTAACCTAATATTAAGCCAAGTTTATTACAAGTTTGTTATTCAAGTCTAGGTTAAACAATTGTAGGAAAAACAAATATAATGCAGAAAGTAAAGAACACAAAGATATGATAACTCGGGAAAACCAAACTGGTAAAAAACTTGGGGAGGATTTGACCTAACTATCCTCAAGGTAAAAAACAGATCCACTATGAAATAACTGAAGTTTTACACAAAGACATAGACCACTAACATCCTAATGTTATCTCATGTTGAAAACTTACTACCACGACCACATGACAGCTTTGAGTGCACGGACTACTTCTTTCCTTGAATTTGCACCAAACACAAGTTCTCCTACTTGTGATTTTGAGATTCCATTCAAAGGTTTTGTACTTTAAAGGATCTTTGTGCAGCAACTGAATCAACACCAAATCTTGATTGTAAATCTTGATATTGGTAGAGCTTTTCTTGTGTTTTAAGGTAAAAACCTCTCAAATCTCACACTAGAGAAAACACAAAGCTATTCAAAGACTTCTAAAATGTGGATAGAGTTTTTCCTTTTATACTTGAAGTAAAACACTTAACCCTACACATCATATAGGCTTAGGCTACGTTTGAACATTCTGCAGAATTGGCTGATCCACGATTCTCGATCGATTGAGCCTTGCAGATTTATACATAAAATTCTTGCAAAACACTCGATTCAAACTTACACTTAAACACGCTTTGAGCAAGCCTAAATCTAAACTCAATGTTTTGACCATGATTTGCCAATACATACAAAATGAAGTTCTAATACATTTAGTTCCTAAAGTCTTACACCTAACATTATATATAAAATGTTATCTCATTAACCTGCAAAAAAGGTAAAAATTGAAGAAGTTCACGCAATATTATCTCATTAACCAACAAAATTTTTTATAACATTAAGAGAAAAGAAAAGAAATACAAAGATGTATAAAATCTCATATATAATGGTACAATTTGGAATAACCTGCACAGACTTGTATAAATTGAAATTTGACAGAGAAAAAAATTTCTCGTTAGTAATTACATGTATCTTACTATACGCATACGTATGTAAACATTCAAAAAAGTTTTTAAATGTACGTATTTATACGTGTTACTTTAGGCTAAAAAGTATGTACACATTAAGTTTGAAAACGTAAAATAGTGGTTCGTTAAATACGGACATGCATAAAAGATAAAATTTTCTAACGTATCTGTTGGTTGTTGAGTTGTTGCATATAAAAGATTGGGAAAAGTGCCTAAATACCCTCCTAAACTTTAAGCTAGTGGCCATTACACCTCTTGAACTTTTATTTTGGCTAATTTACTCTTTAAACTTTACACATTTGCCAATTCACTACATCTGTTAGTTTGTTGTTAAAAATAATAATAAAATATGCACTTAAAACTCACGTGATGTTAAAATTCTAAAACCAAAAGTCTGAACCCCAATGGAAGTAGAGAGAGAAACGTTTTGAGTGTAAGAGAGAAAAACGGTAAGAACTATCGCATCATCCCTCTCTAGTGCCAGAAATTTTTGGCCTGTTGTTTGAGTTTTTGTTTCACCTTTCAACATCATCTATGGATCCACACCTTACACACCAAAAAAGAAAGGTCTCAAATCTCTAAAACCAATTGGCTTCAATTTTAAGAAGGCTATAATGGATCTGGACATAAAGGATTGCACTCCCCAGACTTTGATCTCCAAACCCAAACAAACTAAAGTACCTTTTTTTTTCTTGTTATTGATTGAAGGAATTTTTATTTAATTGTTTCATTTTTTTACCCCAAAAAAAAAAACTGGGTTTTGATGAATTTTGTTGTTTGTGTAGTTGAGATTTGGAATTGATTGGTGGGTTTTGGTTAGTTTTCTTTGTTAGGTTGGTAAAGATTGTTAATTTAGATGGGGACTTGTTGGATTTTGATCTGTTTGTTAAATACAACTCACAATTCAAGGTTTAGGTGGTTGGTTAGTCAGACTAGAAAAAAAAGAACTGAATTGAAGTCACACAATGTTTAAAGGGTAAAACACCAATGAACTTCAACATTCCAGCCTTGTAAATTAAGCCCATTATAAAAAATAGAGTTCCAAAGTTGAGGCATCTTGGGAACTCTTTGGAATGCAAATATCATTGTCATGGTGACTTTCAAACAATGATCCATATATGTTGTTGAAAGGCATGGTAGGACCACAGAAGGCAAGAAAAAATTTTCTAGCACTGGAGAGGGATGATGCATTGGTTCTTACTGTATCTCTCTCTTACACTCAAAACATGTCTCTCTTCTTCCATTGGCGGTTAGACTATTGGTTTGGATTTTTTTTTTTTTCTAAATAACCAAATCCCTTAAACAATTTCATTAGTTAGCAAGGTTTCGAAATTATTTAGCAATCTAACAAATCAAGCCTTTTGGACTCGATTTTGCTCTTTGAAATCGAGGGAGCAGGAGTCGAGTTTTAGTTGAAAATCGAGTGTTTTACACTCAAGTTTCATACTTGAGAGTCTAACACTCGAGTTCCAAAGGCAGAAACCCAGATCCCACATAAACCCAAAGCAAGGCACAAATCTCCCTACAGTAGCAAACCTACATATATCTCCCTTGAGATCAAGTTTTTCTTCATTTGGGTCATAAGGAAGATCAAAAGGATGTCTTGGCACCAATCTTGATGGTGTAGAGCCAGGTGGGGTATAGGAATCATAAGGGAGATCAAAAGGATTGCTTCTTATTGTCAAAATATGTGGAACATTAAAGGGAAAATAAGCACATCTAAGTCTATCAAATTCTTCTTAGCTACCAATCTCATATTTTTCCGTGCTCTCCTCCTTGAAATGAGATTCTCCAAGCGTTGGTTCCTCTTGAGCTCTGAAGTCCCCAGATCCATGAGATTCTTTTCATCATCCTTTGTCCACTTGATTGCCAATTTACTCTAATCCTCTTTGCCTCCCTGTGCTTCTTCTTCCTCCTCATCTTCGTTTTCGTCAACACCATCTTCTACTAGAGTGGGATTTGGGTTCGTGTAGGAAGTTTGTGCCTTGCTCTGGGATCGTATGGAATCTGGGTTCTACCTCTGGAACTCGAGTGTTTCACTCTCGAGTGTTAAACACTCGATTTCCAACTAAGCAAAATAGAGTCTTAAGGACTCGATTTGTTAGATTGCTAAATAGTTTCAAAACTTTGCTAACTAATGAAATTGTTTGAGGGATTTGGTTATTTAGAAAAAAAAAATCTCTATTGGTTTTGGTATTTTAGTATCACGTGCATTTCAGGTGTATATTTTGTTAGTATTTTGACAGCAAACTAACAAATGCAGTGAATTGGCAAATATGTGAAGTTTAAAAAGCAAATTGGCCAAGGTAAAAGTTTAGTGGGTGTAATAGTCATTAGCTTAAAGTTTAGGGGCTGTGTGGGTATTTTCCCTAAAATATTAAAAAAATATCTAAATGGAGCGTGTTGCCCTCAAACACAAAGAATCAATGAAACGTGTTGCCCTCAAACACAAAGAATCAAGTTTAATTTTCTTTCTAAAAAAAAAAAACAAGTTTACTATATTTTATTTGAAATAGTAATACACTCACAATATTATTATAAAAATTTTACAACAAACCTTAGTGATAAATTGTTACATATTTTTATTTGAATCCACCATTGATATCACTTTTTTTTATCCACTATTAATAATAAAACACTTGTACTCCTCCAAAAAAAAAAAAAAAAAAATCCAACACTTAGGTTTTATTGTGAAGTTATTGTGAAAATGTTTTGTCCTAACTTTATACTTTATTTTATTAAATTTTGAAACCCACAAGAAGTTAAACACAAAGGCTGCAACAACCTAAGAGCACTACCATCAATTGTGATTAAAAAAAAAATTAACGAACTAAAAAGTTACTTTATTTATTTTTTCATAGTATTTACAATATACCATAAATCACGTCCCTTACTTTAGCACACCACTCATTAAAATAACTTAAAAATACTCTCACATTTTAATTAAAAATACCTATATAAAAAAAAGCCCACAGGCGACAGCCAGCCACCTACAAATGTTAAAATTTTTTAGCATTTGAGACATCTATTGTAGCTTGTATTTGGATTTTTGGTCTCAATTACAATAATACAAAGATTATTGTATTTATCAAAGATATATGGAAAATGTTTCCATATTTTTTATACAAAATTTTAAAATATATAGTAAATGTTTTATACCCGTACTATATATATACACATATCATCATTTTTCCGTTTCCGTATTTTTGAAACATACTTTTATTAATTAAAAGAATCCGAATTTTACCGTTTCGTAAATTTACTGTATTTTATGCATACTGTAATTTACTAACTATTTCATAAAATAATTGAATAATTTTTTTTTATTATTATAAGGATAGCATAATGGTTCTATTGGGTTATGCACAATGCAAATAAAAAAGTCTAGTGCATGTTTGTTATACTGATTGTAGATTATGGTAGGAATAATAATCTATATTACTAAAAATAAAAAGATGTAATAACTTTACAATTTCTGTTCATATGTTTGGTTTGTTAACATTTGAAAAGTTAGTAAAAAAAATTATATGAAAAGTTTTTACTTCTGTAAAATATGTTAATTTGAAAAGTTGTTACATCTACTATCAAGAATAGCTATTACTCCTCAAGAAATAATAACTATTTTTTTTTTTTGACAAACAAGAATATTAAAACATTTTCGAGTATTTAACTATTCCCTCGAGTATATTCTATCTCCTTATCTCACACAAACTAGGTTATTATATAAAGAAATTTCATAAAAGTAGTTGAAGATGCTAGCAAGAGATTTGATTATTCTCCTTATAACTTTTTCGAAATGATTGTTATTTTAAAGAAAACCATTTTGCTTTATACAAACTTAAGTTATTGAGATATAATACATTTAATCATTTAACCACGTACTTATAACATTCAAATAATCATTTCATTACGCGTATCAAACATGCCCCTACTCATTTTAACTACTACAGATTTCTAGGCTTTGATCAAGAGGCAATCCCAATTTCTTTGTCTTTTACTTTTTCCAACTTTTTAATCTTCGTTTTTCTTTTTTATTTATCAAAGTGTGGTAGAAACTGTAGAATACTCCGATTGAGTCAACGACTGTCATTCAAAAAAACAGGATCACACGCAAAACCTCCTTATTTTAAGCTACCACAGACGGTCACTGTTTCACACAAACCAGCCCTTTTGATAGTGACCAATACCTTGATGACTTAGATGAGGTCAAACTTTCTCGTGAGGAATTGATCACTTTAGAATAAGACTAGTTCCTCATCCACCACACGGTAAAGACTGTTGCGTGCGTGGGTTTTCAAAGATCGAACTTCATTATCTTATACTTGATTACTGATAGTACTTCATTATCTTATACGTATAGTAATTAATTATGTGATCATTTTCCAATTTAATCGGCAAGCCACCAAACTATCACCACACAAAGTTAATTACATAAATTAGAAAGTGACAAAGAATAGGCCAATTATTTTTGAACAATAAATATTCTATCATTATCGGCTGCCTTAGTTTATTTCAACGACATTGCAAAGAAGACCACGAAACACCCATCTCTTCTTCAGCTAATAATAATTTTATTTTTCTCCATCTTTATCTCAAAGTCTGTGTGCTAATATTTCAAAGACTAAAAAATTTATTTTCACTTAATTAAAAGCTAGCTAGCCCATCTACATCAAATTCGATAAAATGTTCATATCAGTAAATCTAACAGGAAGTAAATTGGTTTACCAATTCATTTACCAAAAAAAAAAAATTGGTTTACCAATTCTCGGCTAATTTTCTAATACCTCGTGTGTACGTACATTTTTACATTTAAAGGTAATATATTCATATATACTTTTAGTATTAAGGCTATGACTCACTTTTAAATTTTTTATTAACTTGATTTGTATTCATGAATGTAAGAATTAACTAGAGAAGATGTGTTTCCAACTTCTAAAGCCTCTTTTTTCTCCCGAAACAGCGTGGAAGCATTTGCATGAAAGCTGTAATTAATTACTATGACTTTTCTACCAGGAAACTAAGAGGGAAAAAGAACAAGTAAAAGAAGAAGCTGTTGAACTAATTTCTCTCCCTCTTTCTAGATAATTATTCATTTTAATTTTTTTTTTTAAGAGAAAAAGAGAGGAGTATCCGAGTATGTCAACATTCTTCCTCTACCTCCACATTTTTCTCAAATTTATATAATATCAGGATCGACTATATTTCATATTGTATGCATTCTAGAATCTAGTTCAACTATTTATAATTTGTACCCCTTTTTTCAATCAAATAGTACAGATATAATAAAAGAAAATAAAAAACATTTGTGGATCAAACAAAGATTAATCAATTTAGGTTGAATTATTTCAACTATTTGATTTGAAGCAGATTTAAAATCATATTTGGTTCAATTATTTCAACTATTTGATTTGACGCAGATTTGTCAAGCAATAATGCTTAGAAAGAAAAAAAAAAAAAAAGGATAAATGAAAAGATTATATAAAGTATTCTTTGTGCCCATGATCAAGTTGGATTTCTTAAATCCTCCTCTATGTTAAAGCTAATTAATATAGTTTCTTTTAAGGGTTGAGATTTAATATTTTAAGAATTTAAAAGTGTACATAATGTCATATCATTTAATGTCGGTTAATAATATTATTCCAATATATATATATATATATATTTATAAATGTCTTGAAAATGACCTAAGAGTTGCGGGAAAATTTTTCAACTTACAGCTAATGGGGCACGTAAGGAACTAAATAAAAAGTTTTTTTTTTTTTTTTTTTTTTTTTTTTTTCCGAATGAGGAATAGTATTTAAAACTTAAAAGTCTAATTTTTTTTTTCTTTTCTTTTAATCAAGTTAAAAAATGAATGAAGAAATAACTTAGATTTCCTTTCACCAATAATAATACAGGAAAAATATGACATACGAAAGAATGAGGTAAATTCTCTAGAACAAGTGAACAACACGGTTCTGTCTCATTTGCTGATTTGCATTATCAACATTTTGCATGTCATTATTGCCGATGCTGCAAGGCAAGCGACCAGCTCTCATCTACAGTCTAGAAATAGACACAAAAAGAGATGCAAAAAAGATTTTAGTCAATGGCTACCTAACACGTAACGACCACGCCAATTCCAAAACGTTTCTTCTTAACCAGAAAAAAAGAAAAAAATACCGTAGAAATTAACAACGGATTTACTAAACCATTTGAAGAAATTTCTAATGGGTAATCAAAAAAGTGATTAACTTTTTAATAGTTTTTTTTTTTTTTATAAGATGTTTCTTAAAATTGATAATTAATGTATGCTTTAAGAACATACATTAATTAAATCCTAAAAACAAATACATATATATATTTTTTAAATACTAAGTATTTTTAACATATACACAAAAAAGAGGAGAAATTTTTTTAAAGAAACTTACAGTGATGTATATAAAAAAAGGCCTATAAATACATATTTATATATATATATATATAAGAATAAAATTAAGAAAAGCAAGGACAACCAATTAAAGATAATGATTTTTTTTCCTATTTTCTTTTTCGATGATAACTAACTTGAAGAGGACATGGCGGCATCCTTTGAAATGGAGAAAACAACTTTAAGATTTTTTTTATATAATTAATAAATAAACCCCCACTACATACACCTATAGAAGCTTTTGCCTCGTTCTAACAGACTTTTTTTTTTATTTTTTCATTATTAATTGGTCAAAGCCAGAATTCATCTTATGATTGGTGAGTTTTAGAAGCAAAATCTTCAAATTGTTTTTTATTGTTAAGTTTTTCAAGCAAAATATTGGGTGGTTGTGACCAGATCTTGCCAGCTCCAAGTACTTGTTTGGAAAGATTACAGATACAAGAATGAATAACTAATGCGAATTTTAAAAGATAAGTGTGTATTTGCATGGTACATATCCTCCTCTTCATTTTCTGATGGGATTTTAAAGTTCATTTCTTTTTGTAGTAGGAGGACAAACATTTTCTACTTCAACCATCTTCCAACACCCTATAATTAGAAAAGGAAATAAATGCATAGTTAAGAAATTGGGAGGTGATCTTCATTAAATTAAAAAAAAAAAAAAAAGAAAGAAATTTGGGAAGCCATATTTGATATTAGTAATTTAGTATTGATCTTTCTTTCTGTTGTTATTTAAAATAACAGTAAAATGGAATGTTCAAACATTCTAGATCAACCGACAATAACAGTTCCAATTGAGGTTCTCCATTGACAATTTGATACCCGGCCACGCAAGGCAGAAACACAGACCCAATTATTAATATTTAAAAGAGATTTGTATTTTCTAAACAAAACATTGAGCACACATGGAAGTTCAATAAATAACTCTATATTAAAGTGGAATCTTAATTTAGAATAAAATTAAATTGTAATTACATTCTAACTTTACATCAAGTATCCTTTTAATTACACTTTAATTAGCTACCAAATGTTTTTAGATTTTAAATGCATTTAAGCATTTTAATTTTGAGTCGTCTTTATCATCTCTGTGGTTTCACATAGCACTCCAATATACTTAATAGGTGATCTTAGTGTTTGGGTGGAAATCCTCTTAAAGGTAATTAAATTGAGAGTTTGGAAGATAAAGAATACTATATATTAATGGGGTTTTTTTTTTTTTAGTAGTCGTCTTCCTTTTTAAGAAATTAGAGTTGATATAGTGTTTATTTTTTATTTTATTTTTTATTTATATAAGTACGGTTTGAACAAGAGGTTGTGTGTTGTTACACAACCAACTCTTGAAGCAAATCTTGGAATTTCCGTAATAGGGTGATAAGAACCTTCAGGTTCTAAGTGCCTATATCAAGGTTCAAGGGTTCTTTGAGGGAACCAACATTCTAATGAAAGAGAGGGAATTAAGAGCAAACCTGAGAGAGAAAGTCAACAATTATATCCATAGATACTGATACAAGAGTTAGAGCTAGCCTTTTTAAACTTGGCTGCTCGATTTCAATGCATAACAATGGATAAAATCAATTCCAACCACTTAGGGGGCGTTTGAGAGAGGAGTTTAAGTTATGTTGTTTGAGTATTTTTGATATACGTGCGGATAAAAAAATGTGTAAAAATGTGTGAAATATTGTTTAAAATATGTAGAAATGTGTTTAAACAAGTTTGCCAAACACCCCCTTAATAACTAACTAACTACGAACATCTTGCACCCTACTAACTGTCAGTAACAGTAACGAACTACTGACTAGTAGTAACTAAGTAATGACTTGCTGATTGCCTGATTCCATTCACTAATTAATAATCAGTCTTATCCAGACAAAAGCTTAATAGATAGATAAGAAAATTAATGTCGTAGCTAAAACAAATTTGTGGTTTGTGGAAGACACAAAATTCTCAAAATATTACATAAATCATCCGTTCAAAATATGTCACTGAAAAATGTTCAAGCTCGATTAGAATTGATACATAAAGGTAATAAAAACCCTAAATAAATTTTGCAAAGATAAATCAGAACTTATAAAAAGTTTGTTTAAGGTGATCATGTGACAATATACAGAAAAATGAGCACATCTAAGTTCTTACTATGTCAGGGGCGGCACAAGGCCCTTAAATGGAAGAAGCACCCCTAAAATATAATGTATTATGTTTATTTTGTCATAGTATTGCACAAAAATAATAATGTAATAAAAAATAAGGCTCTCACTTAGAATAAAAAAGGGAAAATTTTCAATTAAGGCCTAAATTTAATAAATAAAAGTCATTTTTAAAATATACTCTTTTTGAATATTCAACATTTTATTAATAATTTTTACTATATTTGTGGTAGTTTAAGAGTGTAAACATTTTCAACTCCCAAAAATTTACTTTTAATTTCTTTCTCTCTCTATCAAAATTTAAATTAGAATTAATAGCTTTAGAGCTGAATTTATTACTAAAATTCACTATTAATTGAAAACGAACATTTTCAAGAGAAACAGTAACCATGTAAATTATGATATTTATTCTTTCTCAAATTGATTTTTTCGATATTTTAAAATCAAAAGTTTTTTTTGACACATTTATAAATATATGAAATAGTCCAATTAATTTATTAAATTATATGAAAAGGTTGATTTTTTTAATCATGTATTACTTATAAAACACTAAGGAATAATATATTTTAAATTTGTGTTTGACTCCAAAATGTATTGAGTCGGCCATAGACTAGGCCCTATTTTTTCTGACTATGTATTAGGTTTTAATTGCCCTATGATTTTGTATTAAGTGTATGTCATTCTAGTTAGACATTAGATACTCTAATTTATCCAAGTGTCCCTTCATTTTAAAACTACTTCTAGCACATTTAAAATTACTGTAAGTCCATCTAAGCTTACTTTTAGCTCATTCTATTTAAATCTATTTTAAAACTAGTTCCAATTAATTTGAAACTAAGTCAAATTTTCTTGCCCAAACTTATTATTAATTTAAGTATAAATTTTGATAATTTTTTTTACCATATTCTAAAAACGTTTGTTTTCATAATTACTCTATCCTCATAACTTATTTGAAAAATATAAACATTGAATAAATCATTGAATCACAATCACAAATTATATTATAAAATAACAAAACTACAATTTTGTTTTTCTAAATTGAGTAACCAAGAATAAATAATTTGCATACTCTTACCAATTTTTTTTTAAATAATTGATAGTTACAATAGGGAAAAAGGATTCAAGCCTAAGATATTTTTGTTAGAAATTTCAAAAAGTATCAGTTGAACTACAATAATATATTTTAGCTTTTTATTTTATTTATTTAAAAAAAATTAAGACTTGAAAGTACTTATAGCTCATTGTATTCTGAATTTAAGTTGATAAATGACATTTATAGTTAATTCTTTATTAAATTTAGGACTTCGTTTTGAATTGAGATCAATCCCTATGTGCCACATACAATGTGTATGGTTACCGCCGCCGGGGGGGTGTGGTGGGGAGAACTCAAGACTATATCCTCCTCCAATTGATAGCATTATATCTGAGTATCAATGCTATGCAGTTGATCTTTAAAAAAAAAAGAAATTAATTGAGGTAAGCCTGTTTAAACATATTCTTAGTCTCATAAAATAAGAATACAAATTATATGTACTACTTTATATGTTTCACTTTATATTTTACCAATCATAATTTGTTGGGTATTCTTTTTACTTATAAAATAACCAAAGATTAAAATGAAAAAATATCAATTATAAGGACAATAATTTCACAAAGGATTTGTATTCCCCTAAACAATATAACTTATAATTTCTTTTTTGATGAAAACGATATATTATTTTCGGTGTTTGATAGAAAAACAATATCACTTATAAGAAACAACTTTCTATTATAAAACCAATTAAGCTAGTTACTTACGAAATAAATATATACCCTGTGGTCATCAATTTAAATATAAAGAGACCATAATAACACAATTTCTTGCATTTGCTTACCAAATTTAAAGTAAACCCCAACCGTACTAATGTTTACTATATAATTATTTCCTCACAACAACGAATAGTAATTACCAAAAACCCAGTTGAATTAGTCAAATTTAGATTAGGCGAGAAAAATTCAGTCCAATGCAAAGCTGAGCTTGTCTTCTTGTTCATTTTACTTGTTCTAAAATTTCTAAAATGAGCTCAAGGAAATTTACCTACTGTTGAAATGGTAAAAATTCGACGTATGTATACCTAACCCTTTCAAATTCAAGAGCTATAAAGAAATATTTAATTGGACTAAAAGGGCTTTCGAGCTATGGTCAAATATTCCCTTTCAAAGAGATTGCTTGAAAAACCAAGATTCTGACTTTTACATGCTTTCTTTCATGGTGGTTCGGATGGCCAACTTAGGCAGTTAGATAACGAAGCTTCAGCTATCTACCGCAAGGGGATGCCAATTCAAAAGCCTTATTAAAACCAATAGGACCTGTAAGCTATTTTGTCACGCAATCGTTGTAAATCCTAAGGCTTTGTCTATCTATCTCTATATATATAGTACTCGACTTCTCTCTCTTAGATATCACAGCACACATACACAAGTTTATTAAAAAGTTATATGCACACGTTCATAGAACAACAACAAGAAGTTCATCTGATATAAATAGAAACTTCAAAGTCTTCTCTTTGTCTATTTTATCTCTTAGGAGCTGCATTCTCTCTTTAACATGGCACGCTTTGTGGCTCTGCTAGCATGCGCTTTTGCTCTTTTAGCATCATCAATGGCTTCTGCTGCTATTGTTGAACATTCATTCCATGTAATTAACCTACGTTACCTGTTTTATTCATTTATTTATTTATTTTTCCTTGTCTTTATGAGAAATTTGGGTTCAGTTGATAGTGCAATGAGGAATTGATGTGCCTTAAGTTTCCAACATGCATGGCTCAATTTTTGTAGTTCCATGCATCAACTAAAAGCAATTGCACTCTTGCATTCAAAAACTCTCAAAGGGCATGCATGAGTAATGCTAGCGACACAATATTTTTCATAGCAGTTAACATTACATGTAATACTTAGATTAACATAATCTTTATATGAACCAATCATTGACACCATTTTTATTTTATACAAAATATTTCATAATTATGGATAATTTTATATTGAGTAACATCATTTCGATACTATTTTTATTTTAAACCAATTACTACATTATGTGATGGCCTGCAATTGGAATATATGTAAGATTTAGAGCGGTACTCACTCTTGCCCAAAGTTTACATGTCATAGTCTCAGTTTCGTGCTTCTAGAATTAAAGAGTAGGTGGTTAATTACTTTAACTTCTTCAGCCCTCACCTCTATGGGAATATAAACATTAATGTTTTTGCATCGTTTTATCATTATTGAACTAATTTGACACATAAACCTTATTATAACATTTCTTCTTTCCTTCGTTTCAGGTGCAAAACCTCACTGTCCGTCGTCTATGCAATGAGCAAGTGATAACTGCAGTTAATGGAAGCCTCCCTGGCCCAACCATACGTGTTCGAGAGGGTGACATCCTTGTCGTCCACGTATACAATAAGTCACCCTATAACATCACAATTCATTGGTAAATCATTTGCAAGTTGTACAATTGAAAATAATTGGTCTTCCATAATTGGTCTGACTTTGAGAGTAAATAAGATAACATTTTCTTAAGAAATCCCAAAATTTCCCCTCTCTGAAAATGACCTCAGTGTAGTCAATTGCTTAATAGGTTTTTCACTTTTTTAATTCATTCAAACTCTTAATTTCTTTTCACAGCAACAAAAATCAAAAGATTTGTATTTGTGTACAAATCTATCTTCTGCATTAAGAAATCTAGTTATAAAGACTTTGTTTAAACTTCAAGCAATATTAATATCAATGTCTGTTTGAAATTATTTGTTTGTTTTAAAATTTTAACTTATTTGTTCACATACCAAATTTTTTAAGACCTCACATTTTTCATGATATAACTATAAATTAATCAACTTTCAACAAAAAATTTATATCCAAATGTATGTTTGGCAAGTATAAAAAGGTTATTTATTTATTTTTTTTGGTGGGGGACAGTTTGAGCTTATTTTGACCGGTCTCATATAAAAATTTTTCTTACTTTTTTTTTTTTTTAGTACTTCCAACAATAAAACACATCTGAACGCAATATAATTTATTTATATTGCAAGATTTATTCTTATCATCACAATCCTTGAGTCAACCTATTTTTCTAAAAATTTAAAATTTAGTTCTTATTATCATTCTGATATGCTTATATTGATGGTGAATGTTATACTTTTAGGCATGGCATCTTTCAAAAATTGAGCGGGTGGGCTGACGGGCCTGAATATGTAACTCAATGCCCTATACTTCCTGGAAATAGCTATACCTATAAATTCAAAATTACTGGACAGGAAGGAACGCTTTGGTGGCATGCTCACGTATCTTGGCTCCGTGCAACAGTTCATGGTGCACTCATCATTCACCCCAAATCCGGTCACTCATATCCATTCCCTAAGCCCGACAAGGAAGTTCCCATCTTACTTGGTATTCCATCCCCACATAATTCTTTGTCCTATATTGATTTAAATAATAGCATGGCTAAAAAAATGAACAAGAACTTGCTTGGATTTGTTAGTTGCATAATGGTGTTAGGTCACTTAAAAATAAAAATGAAATTATATGGTTGCAGGAGAGTGGTGGAATGCTAATGTCGTTGACGTTGAGAACCAAGGACTTGCTACCGGTGGAGCTCCCAACAATTCCGATGCTTTCACGATAAATGGAAAGCCTGGCGATTTTTATCCATGCTCTCAACATCGTGAGTTGATAATAGTTAGGAGAATAAAGATTTGAATTCTGAATATCTCATTTGAAAACATCATAATATAGATTTTAATATCACTTGCATAAATAATAATTTATTATTATTTCATTAAAAAAACAATTTTAATCATCATCGATCAAAGCATTATCTAATTAGACACTGATGCAACATGTTTTACCATATTTTAATCAGAAACGTACAAGCTTAAGGTGGTTGAAGGAAAGACATACATGCTACGCATAATCAACGCTGCACTCAATAACCAGCTGTTCTTCAAGATAGCCAATCACAAGCTGACAGTTGTCGCAATAGACGCCTCGTACACGGAACAATATGTGACCGACGTAGTTGTGGTCGCACCTGGCCAGACCACTGACGTTCTTCTCACTGCTGATCAACCCGTGGGTTCTTATTACATGGCCGCGACTCCATACGCTAGTGCTGCGAACGTGTCGTTTGATAACACTACCACAAGGGGCATCATCGTCTATGAAGGCTCCACGTCAGCAAATCCTCTCATGCCGCTCCTACCAGCTAACAATGACACGTTGACAGCCCACAAGTTTTACAGTAACCTCACAGGCCTAGCTGGTGCACCACACTGGGTCCCAGTGCCCCGTCAAGTGGATGAGCACATGTTTATAACTTTTGGGATCAATCTGACACCTTGTGGGTCCAACGTGACTGGGAGTACCACGTGTCAAGGCCCACTTAATCAGAGCCTCTCTGCGAGCATGAACAACGTTTCGTTTGTGCTCCCTAGCAAGCTGTCTATGTTGCAAGCTTTTTTCTATGACGTGGGTGGGGTCTACACCACAGATTTTCCTAACAAGCCTCCGGTGAAGTTTGACTATACCAACCCCAGCATCAGTTTAGATCAATCACTGATTTATGCACCCAAAGCAACCAAAGTCAAGACATTGAAGTACAATTCAACGTTGGAGATTGTGTTGCAAAACACAGCATTTGTAGGCATTGAAAATCACCCAATTCACATTCATGGTTTCAATTTCCATGTTTTGGCTCAAGGGTTTGGAAATTATGACTCTGTTAATGATCAGGGAAAGTTCAACCTCGTTAACCCTCAGACACGCAACACCATTGCTGTCCCAGTTGGAGGATGGGCTGTCATTAGATTCCAAGCAAATAATCCAGGTTTGTCTTCTTTAAGACCTTAACTCCTTAATAATAACATTCTCAAAAAATTCAATAGATTGACATTTCCAAATACGGGTTAGGTCTAGTACATGTACATTAACGTACTAGACTTAATACGTGTTTAGTTTTAAACTCATGTTTAAATCGTGTAGATTTAGTATACAAATGGACTAATGCACTTGACCTAAATTTAATCCTTTCTTCTATTACCACAACACGTTGAAGCCAAAATTATTGTTTTATTTTAATATGTCCTATCACATTGGCTTGTTCAAGAATGGAGCATTAGATAATATTAATTAAAGTGATAGTCCAATATAGGGTTTTGGAAATTTTAAAATTGTTCTTGTTTCTTACAACTTAAACTTACAGGAATATGGCTGGTACATTGCCATCTGGACGTGCATTTGCCATGGGGACTTGCCATGGCTTTTGAGGTTGAGAATGGACCAACTATATCATCTATACTGCCTCCTCCACCAGCTGATCTCCCTCAATGCTAGAAGCTTTACAAGGATATGGCTTTCAAGCAGTGAAGCCATTGTTTATTTTCAAGCATTTTATTATTCATTGTTTGCAGTTTGGCTTTAGATTTCATTTATTAAAAAAAAAAAAAAACTAATAAAGGTAGTTATCAATCGATTCTTTTCAACATTAATTATTGTATCAATTATTTACATTATTTGAGTGAAATAATATTGTTCTTTATCAGTATTTATTTTTGAAATTGTAAGATCTCTCTCTCTCTCTCTCTCAAACACAGAAGAAAAATAAAAGTAAACATCGTTTGGACGCTGTGAAGTGTGCTGAAATGGGTCATATATTGCGGTTTAGCAAAAATGTGATTGAGGAGCTACTCATTTTTAGCTTCAGAATAATGAGAAAGAAAATGCATTCCCCTGCCAAACAATAAAAAGAAAATTTTCAAATAAGAACACACAAAAAAATAAATAAATAAATTCTCACGCCTAAAAAACCAAATGTGTTCTCTTTTTTGGGGTAGAAAAACAGTAAAATTACCAAATATAACAAAAACCAAAGAAAGAAAAGAAAAGAAAAAGAAAAGCAGATTTGGGGCAAACAGGGCTTGTCAATTACATACCCAAATAAAAAAAGCTCGCTAAGTCGTATTCCCTATTATCACCAAAAAAACTTGTTATATTTGAGAGAGGTGGAATTCAAATGATCTCCTAGCACTTTTTTTTCTTCAATAGATGGAGAGAGAATTCACCAGAATCCTGATCAAGCAATTGTATGATACTTCATTATATTTACATGTAAACAATTTTAAAATGAAACTCAGCTTCAATGTGGCCAATCACATCAAAATGTCAACGATGCAACTAACTTGGGAAAATTCGAAGAAACTGCCATCAATGCAATTAGCATCTAGTGATTTTTCCTAAAATAAAAGGCATTGCTTTTTTTATTTATATATTTTTAATAGAGTTTTAATTCAATTATCAAAAATTATACGGGTTGAATTAACTAAAACCCATAATAAAATGTATTACTTGAGTAAAATATATTTATCAGGAAGCACGGAAATTTTTATTCTTATTTTTATTTTTTGAGGGAGGACCGGAGGAAGCTCGGACAATTTAGCTAGGGGCGTCCAGGTCCAATATTCCAATAACCCGAAAAATCCATTCCAATTTCCAACCAACTAACTTGGTCCGATCCGAAGGGTCATATATCAAATGAATAACTGGGTTGGAATAGTGTGCATGGCTTGAAAAAAAAAATCTATTATTATTTATTTTTTTGAGAAACAAATAGTCTATTATTTAGGTGGGCACATTCGCACGTACAGGGATGGACCCAAGGTGGCCTGGGCCCCGTCGTCCCAAGGTGCTTATTTATTAAATTTTTTATTGTTTAGTTGGCCCCCTCTTCCAAAACTTTAGACCTTTCTCTTCTCCCATTAGGCTAGCCGGCCTAGCCCACAACTAGCAACGATCTAATCCAAAAAACTTAATAATAAAAACATTTATAATGGTGATAATTTTTAATAAAAAAAATATTTTATTATCAAAAATTATATGTTAGTGGAGAAGCTAAAGCTAAATTTTTTTGCAGCTACAATAAGCTTGTATAAATACTAGTTGATTGTAATAAGCTGTTAAAAATAAAATACAGTATTTTATTAAAATTATCTCTAATCCTTTAATTAAAAAACTCAAATTTTCTTTCTTCCTTTATTATTTTAATGAGTTATTTATATTATTTATATGAAGAAGTAAAAATATAGAACTTTTGATGTTGAGTGTAATGTAAAGTGAGGTAGTAAACTAGATAAAGTAGTTTTTTGATGTGCTAAAAGCTAAATTTTTTAGCATTGCTATTGGAAATGCTTTAACGTCAAAACAATTAGTATTAAAAAACAATATTATTTTGTTTTTTGTTTTTTTTTTTTGGTTTTTGTCTTTGTTGGTGAATTATTGCATCTTAATGTATTAAGAAATAATAATTTGGTGTATTTATAATTTGTTAAAACTATATGGATGCCTATTTAGAGTCTTTTTTTTTTCTTTATACTTTGGTCTTCTTTAATTTAAAATCCTAGATCTGTCCTTGCATACATAAGACGGATGAGTGGCCTTATAATAAGGGTGCGTTTGGAAACCGTTTATTTTACTAAAACTGGAAACTGAAAAATAGAAACACTGTAGCAAAATTATTTTTAAACGTGTGAATAGTACTGTGAGACTCATTTTTAATTAAAGTTTTGGTGAAAAAATATGTTTATGGGTCCCGTGAACAATGCACAGGACCCACAAACAATGCCATTCTAGTGAAATGTGTGGATGTTCAAAGTGGTAGTGGGTCCCGTACACAGTGCATGGGTCCCGTACACAGTGCACGGGACCCACTGATAGACATGATGGAGGGCTTCTTAGTAAAAAACATAAAAATAAAAGAAAGAAGCTAAAAAGACAAACACCAAAACTAAAACGTGTCCAAACGTTGCTTAAGGTTGATTCTAAGAGCAAGGTTTAGTAGTTATTCATGTGCTAGTCATATTACAAAACATGTATACGAAACAAGACTAGATTAAATAATAATGGGTTCCTGTGAGAGCTTGTGCATGCGTGATAAGGGATGAAGCCAAGACTTTAAGTGAGGAGGATCGAGATACTCTCCAATCCCAATACTTAAAAAAAATTATTGCGTAAATACACTCTTGGTCCTTACATTTTGGGTCTATTTCTGTTTTGATCTTTATTTTTCTATTTGACCACTTTTAGTCCCTAAAATGAAAAAAATGTTTCATTTTGGTCCTCACTATTATCTCATTAACGGAAATTGCTTATGTGGAAAACGAAGTGCATTATTGGCACACTAAAAATTGATGTGACCATTTGTTGGAGACGTTTTGCAACAAAGGCCAAAAATGCAAGAATGACTCAAATCTCCCCTTACTTTTTTAAAAAGTGATTATTTGTGGAGAGTATCAAGTCCAAAATTCCAATATTTAGTAGATAAAGGCTAGCTTGCTTAAACAAGAGAGAAATCAAGATGCAAATAACAAAAATGCTGCACCCCTTATGAATGGACGGTAAATCAAAATTTTACACATTTGCATGTGTTTGGCTATAGCTGAAAATTTGGTCAAACTGAAAATCAATTCCATTGACCGAAAAATAACCCCTTCCCAGATTGAAAATCACTTCCGTTTGTATTTTACCTTCAAATAGAATTTTCCAGTTGGAAAATAGAAAAGGAGAGAGAGAGAGAGAGAGAGCTAGAGGGAGATCATTTGTACGCGAGCCTTATGACTTAGGCCCCTGTCGAGGCCCAATTATACGTCGAACTCTAAGGCCGAATCGACCAGCGATCTGAGCCGGGCTATCAAATATTAAATTGACGCGAGGCGTACTAAAATCGCGCCGGGCGAAATATAACCCTTTGAATGACGCCGACGCGAAAAATCGTATTATGGAAATACCCAATTCGTGCGAGATCGAAAGATGGCCCTTGGCTCAGATTGCAATTTTCTATTGTAAACTTTGTTTGGAATGTGAGAAAATAACTGAGAAAATTTGAGAAATCAATAGAAAATTTACATTTTCAGAATGTTACCAAACACCTGAAAATATTTTCCAAAGTATTTTATAAAATGCCACCAAACACCTAAAAATATTTCCTTTCCCGAAAATATTTTCACCTGAAATTATTTTATACCCGGAAAATATTTTACACCCAACCAAACGCAGCCTTAGGCTCCCGTTCCCCAATTATGCTCGAACTCTAAGGCCTAAGGCCAGTTTAAAGCCCAATCAAATATTAAATTGACTTGAGGAATACTAAAATGGAAAATATAACCCTTTGAATGAGCAAAAATCTATTATGGAAATAAATTGGCCAAAGTGGCCCTTGGCCTGCGTACATGGGTTACGGCATGCATACATGAACCAATGCATATGTACGCAGGTACATTCTTGCGCACACAGCTAGGGTTTCTGAAGCATAAGAAAGACAAGTTTTTAAAATAATGGCTAAGGTTTAAAATGAATCCCACATCATTCGGGAGCCGTTTGAAACCTCATTTTTTCAACTATAAAAAGCCTTACATGGTACATTTTCAAAATATATAGAAATCCCACGAGAAAAACCTAATATTCACTAGAATATAGTTAATCAAAATGGAGTTTTTCACAAAACAACCTCAGGTCTCTTTTTATTTGATTGGGACCTTTTCTAGCCCTAATCCTCTGATTTTAAGATTACTAATCACCGTTTTATTAAATTGTGATAGATTTGACTGAGGGGAATGGTCGAAAATCAAGCCTAGGAGCTTTTGCTTTAAGGTATGCTTTAAAACCTTTCTTTTTCTTTTCTACCCTAATCTTTTTTTTTTTTTTTTAATCTGCTTCTTTTGTTTCATTTACATTTTTATATGATTGTTTAGTTTAGTTTAGTTTAGGTTTCCTTTATGTCTTTATGGATGCTAGATTTTACGTTTTAGTTTCTGCTCTGTTTTTGTGTTGATTAGGGTTTCTAGGTAAGGATTTACGTACACATGATCTAGCCTATGCATGCAGGTTGAACTCATGCATACTGTTCTAGCGTGCGTGATGCCATTACCCAGAAAACCCTAATTTTTGTTTGTTTTGTTCTTGCCTCCACATCTTTTTGCATAGCCTCTTTTTCACATGTTGCAAGCCCCATGATTGTCTGTTTATCTTCTAATATGTTTGTTGTTATCACATGTCTAGATTAGGGTTTCATGCTTGTGTCTTGCTTCAATGCCATGAACAAGCATTCACATGCCCATTCATGATGTCATAGGTGATGAGGTATTGCGAAGTAAGTAGGGTAAGTCATGCATTATTGGTGTTCATGTATTTGTGTTAAGGTTCTTAGATGTATGATTAGGGTTTCTAGTATTTTAACCTTTTTATTTTTGATGTGTTTTTTTGATGATATGCTTTGCTGCCATGTTCAAATTACGACTTTCTTTTAGATGTATGATAGGATTTTAACATGTTATGGATGGATAGGTATGTTTGTTTAGGGTTAAAGATGCCATGTTGTTTGTGAGATGCATGCTAGTGTGTGTGTGTGTCTAGAATACAAGTATTTAGATGGTTTTTAATAGGGTTAAGATAAGGGATACAATGATGGAAGGCCAACCTTAGGGTTGAGCAATCTTGTGTGCCTAACACCTTCCCAAGAGTGTACCTAAACTCTGAACCCAAACTCTAGTAGTAAGATTAAATTTTCTTCCTCGAAAGGACACTATATTCATGGTTCCTAAACCATATAACTAGGTGGTGACTCCATTCATATGCAACAACCCTCCCTTGCACTCCCACATAAAAACACAACAAGTCTGAAACTTCGACCACGGTAAGCGAGAAGAAAAAACTAAGAGAGATCGTGAGGAAGAGAGGAAAGGGTTTCTTGTACCCATATTTCCATCTCCTAACTTCAGAATTGTGAGAATGTTAGCTAGCTGAATGAGCTTTTGCTCTTAAGTTTTAGCTATGTGGGTAAAACATGGTTGGCTTTGTTTTAAGCTGAAGAGAGAGTTTTATAGCAGCCCCTAATTGTCCTTAATGACTGGTTTTTAGGCTAAAGATAAGGCTATGGACCTCCCAAGTGTTGAATTTATGTTTGGTTCAGATTTGCTTTAGTTAAGTAAAAGAGTTAGCTTGCTTTATGCATAATTGGGAAAGATTGGATTAAGTACTTATTGGCTCCTCATTTTTAGTTGTTTCAGACTCTTGGGAGGCTCATGTATGTGAGGGCTAGTAGTTGGAGTTAGAGCAAAAACTTTGAGCTACAGTCAGCCAGAGTATAAAAACTCTTTTGGGGTGGAAATTTTGGGTAGAAGGCCTCCTCTATAAGTTTAAGGTACTACCAATGTCCCTTGCCCACTTGGTAGCATACATGGGCTGAGTTCATGCAAAAGATTTGAAAGAGATGACCCATACTCTCCGAACTACACTGCTTCATTTTTCCCAATATGTCGCATGGGCTTGGGCCATGCTAAAACAAGAATCAAATATAATATAATATATGAATTAGACCCACAAGGAGGTTAGGTTTGGTTAAGTTGAGCTTGTAGAAATTGTGTCATGAAAATGGGTATCAACACCATTAAAATAATATTAATTTTTTTTTTAGTATTTTAAAAATGCCATGTCAGGATTTTAATTTAAAAAAATGCCACACCAGATAAAACAATAGAAAAATTCTAAACTATTTTTTAAAAAATAAAATTAATTAAAATTGTTTCTTTTTTTTTTTTTTTTCATTTTGTTATCTTGTTGGAAGAACATGAAGACGTGTTCTTCCTCAAATAACATGTTTGGCTGTCCAAAAAATTAAATAAATTAATATTTTTGTGTCTTTTCTTGTATTTTCTTAGCAACCAAACACCAAAACCCATTAAGATCAAAACCTAGCCATCACCAAAACGCTGAAACATCTCAAATCCAAAACACCAAAACCTACTGAAACCAAAACTAGGGGTGACAATTCATGTTCGTGTGTCGGGTTCGTGTCGTGTCGACTTATGAGTATTCGACTATATAGGTCAACTCTAACCCGACATATTCATTAAACAGGTCAAGATTTCTTAACCATAACACAGCCTGTTTATTAAACGGGTCATTTGTGTTAACCTGTTTATTAGATTTTATCAAAATGAAAAGGAAAAAAAAAAACTAATTTTAGCATTAACCAAATTTATATGAATTATGAAAAACCTAAAAAATAAATATTTTTAATATGAAATTCAAAACCAACGAGTAACTGCCTCACAAATAATTATTCAAAACTAAAATATATCTTAATATCACAAATAATCAATCATAATATGTCAAAGAAAATAAACCACCACAACAACTAATAAGTTTATATACATAGGTTTTGAAGGGTATATTGGTAAAATGTCATTTAATTAAATAGGTCAGACAAATCAAATGGGTTCCATGTGATGGACACTAACACAACCCGTTAATTAAACAAGTCAGCCGTGTCAAGCCGAATATAACATGAACACATTAAGCCCTAACTCATAATTTACTAATTTTGTGTTATGTCGTGTTGAGTTCGCTGGTCCTGTCCAATATTACCACCCCTAACCAAAACCCAACAATCAACAAGCCCACCCCATGACCCACCACCGGACCCAACCAACCACCATTTCACAACCACCAACCACCACCACCATGGAAGGGCAAGGCAGAGAGAGAGAGAGAGAGAGAGAGAGACATCGATTCAAGCGAAAAGAGAGAGTGAAGCACCGATTTGTGAAAGAAAGACATTGATCTAGAGAGAGAGAGACAGAGCGATTTGAGAGAGAAACTAGTCTGAAAGAAGAGAAGCTTGAGACATTTAGGTTTGGTTTTGAGCGAAATCGAGAGATGGAGAGGGTGGATTGGTCAAAAAAGAAAAAAAACACCATCGCCAATTGTGGTGGTAGCGATGGTGATGAGCGAAAGTGGTGGTAGTGGCTATGGCGATGAGCGAAGGAGGCAAAGCTTAATCATGGAGTTAAAGAGGGATCTTAGAATTTTGGGAGAGAGAGAGAGATGGTTGAAAATGTCTTAGAAGAGTTAGAGAACCGGTTTGAGAAGAAAGTGTTAGGGTCAAGGCTCTTCTTTTGAGCTCATCATTGTGTGAGAAAATGCTTGATAAAATATTTTTTTAATTGTTATTGATCTAAGAATATGAGTCATATTATGGGAAAAAACACAAAGAACATATACGGGTTCTTCCAAAAAAAAAAAAAAAGAAAGGAATAATTTTTTTTAATTATCTTATTTTATTTTTAAAAAAGTTATAAATTTAATTTTTTATTTATGTGATTTTTTATTTATTTAAATGTTGACATGGCATTCTTAAAATGCTAAATAATTTTTTAATATTATTTTAATAGTCACAAGATCAGCATTTAGTGTGCTAACCGTGCACTCTGTCTGGCACGTAAGTAATTTTTGTTAGTGAGATGATAGTAAGGACAAAATGAAACGTATTTTTCATTTTAGGGATTAAAAATGGTAAAATAGAAAAGTATGGACCAAAATGGGAATGAGCACGATATGTAAGGACCAAAAATACATTCATGCTAAAACTCATTATAGTTTGAACCCTTATATTGTAGTTTTAGATTAACCCATAAACAACCATATTTTCTATCCAAGCTACATATAGAAGAAAAATATATGTCATGGTGCCGAAATTCACCAGTGAGCTACACGGTCCTCACGAGAGCGAAATAAAAACCTGCACAATAAGAAGAAATGACCTAGCAGAGAGCACCGGTGTAGTGCCGGCCAAAAACCCTCCGAAGATCAAGTTAGAAACCTTATTTTCAATACTAGAGTGCTAGAGTTGAGTTAATTATGCGTACCTTGGTTTGTGAGAGTTTTGGAGTACTTATAGTCGCGTAGATCTAATGCCTATGCCTTCGTAAAGAAGTCCTTTCCTTCTAGGGGAGTGACTCCTTTTCCTTGTAGAAGTATTCTTTCTTTGGGCCTAAGCGTGTAGATCAAGCAAAAGCCACAATGGCCCAAATGGACCTCAACCATGCTTGTAGGAAAGGCCTTAGAGCCCAACACACACCATGGGTTACACATATCCGTCCACTACAAGTCCGTCACGTATTTTCCCTCTCCAATATGTGTTCTTATTTAAGCTTCTTTAGGGAACTTCATCAAACACTCAAGCTGCAATTATTCTATGCTAATGCTTTGAGATAAATTAAAATTTTAACTCATTTAGAATCCAAATAGAAATTCACAAAAAGAATCGAATTTTAATGAAATTTTTAATAAAGAAAGTGTACTTTTCCTGAAAGCATGGAAGCATTGAACAAAAATGGATGTATGGGTGTGAGTGATAGAACCATCAAAACCCCAAATTTGCAAAGAAAGAGATGAGGAAGGAAGACCAAATACATTGTAGTAGTACATACCAAGAGGATCTATATTTGTAATTTCCTCAACCATTGGACTCTATGGTTTGTTGTTGTTGTTGTTACCACCAAAGCAACAATGGCACTCTATCTCTCTTCAACTTAGATATAAAAGATATATTTTTTTTGTTTAATTTTCAATGATTTCAATTGATTCTATGTTGTTATTTAAGGTATTTTTTGGTTTTAAGTTAGTCAAGATCATTTTGGGGGGGGGGGGGGGAAGGGGGGAAAGGGTGACGAAGTTTAAATTTTTTAGGACCAAAATTCAAAACCAAGCTTAATAAACATTATGTTTTTCTTTTTCCCATTTCCCCCCTAACCCAAACATAGGTCCATCTCTATGCATGATTAAGGTTGCATACAAGAACCTCTTGAAGTATATAAGCAAGTTTAATGGCCACCTTGTTGGTGCAAGCACTCGTGACAAGTTTTGGTTCTTCTCGTGGGAAGTACGCCTAGGCTTAGGATGGGTCAGACGGAGGGTGTAAATGGAGTTACCACCTAGATTAGGTCTAGGAACCATATATAGTGCCCTTATGTGAATAAATGATCTTACTAAAGCACATGTTCGGAGTTTAGGTATGGGAATGGGAGAGTGTTAGGCACCTAACCCCAACCGACCCGTAGGTCGGTCTTCACTCATTGTGTTCCAAATCCTAATCTCATCAAAGAGTCTTTAAATAGGCTACCTTAGACTCACACCCACACACACACACACACACACACACTAACATGCATCTAACATACAACATGACTTATTGTCCCAAATCCTAGCATACATCTCTCATGGCATCCATTCACATACATTTAAGAGGTAGAGAGTACATCACAAAGCAACAACATTAATGAGGCATCGATATCAAGATAACCTAAACATCCCATCATAGCATTATGACATCAACCAATCATACTAATCATGTCCAACAAATAAAACAAGGTAATTAACCAAATGCATGGCCATGTCATATGCATGACTTACCTCACTTACCTTGTTGCACCATAACACTTATGCAGCAATGCATGTTCATATCCATATTCTTGTTTATGGTGTACATTCAATCAAAGAACCCTAATCATGCATTCTAAACAAAAAACATTTAAAACTTGTTATGCTACAAACCTCAGACCTAAAACATGTGATAAAGAACTAAACATAACCTAAAAGCATGCATTTAACAGATAAATAAATAAACAAAATTTGAGTTTTTGGGCTCTAACCTATGTACGCATGTAGATGCCTGCATACACAAGAACCCAAGGTTGTGTACACAGGCACGAGCCTGCATGCATAATACTGCCTAGAAACTCAGCAAGCAAACATCAAACAAACCTAGTTTAAACAATCTAACATGCTTTCCAAACAAAGAAACAAAGATCTTAAACTACACAAAATGGAAATAAAGCAATAAAATAGAGAAAAAAAAATCAAGAAATAAAGAGATAAAAGCAAGAACAAGTATCTAACATAAAAAGCTTTTAGAGCTTGATTTTTACCATTCTCCTTGGTCAATCTACAAAACAAAATACTCAAAGGGTTAGTAAGTTTAACTAGAAGGTTTTTGGAGTGAATTCTCTGTCTTCTTAGGAAAAGAGTTGTGGGGACTTCTTATAGCGTTCAAAGAGAAAAGATGGAGGCGATTCCAAGTGAAGTGGGATTGCCTTTACCGAGATTTTGTAATATATTTGTCTTACATAGAATCTAGAAACCCTAATTGTGCATACAGGCTTATGGTTGCGTACGCAGGGGTTAAGGATGCGTACTTAGGCTTAAGGCCGCACATGCACCCTCAGAGTTTTGTAAGGATTTTTCTCCTTTCAAAAAACATCTTTCAACTAAACATCTTTATAGCTAGGCCCTAGATTAGCCATAAACCTCCTAGTGTTATTGTCATTAGGGAACGAGAGCTTGAGTTATAAGGAGTACAAAATAAGGTGTTTACATACCCCCTTTTGCCAGAAGTCATCTTCCTAAAATTTTAATTAACACATTGTTAATACTAAGAGCTTACCGACTACACCAAGAACTATGGCTAATGATAAGGGTGCAACTCTATTCCTTTAAAGGGTGACAGCTCAGCCTCAACAAGTTCACTAAAACTTAGCCCAACTTGGCCTCTACCTCTAGTAGGATGCTAGACTTAGCTTACTAGGCCTCTGCAAAACAACCCCCCACCCCCCACAAGCACCTGCCTATGCAAAATAGGGAAGTCAACTCTGTGACCTTACTCTAATACTAATTGTTAAGACCAAGTCCTTACCCACTACACTAAAAGCTATAACTAATGGTAAGGGCACAACTTTATTCTCATAAAGGGTGATAGCCCAGTGCCAACAAGCTAACTAAAACTTGACCCAACTTGGTCCATCCTCTGGTAGGATGCTAGACTCAGCCAACTAGGCCTCCAACCAACATAGCTAATGTTGGGTTGACCATAGATAACTTAAAGAACACAATCAAGTGACACAAATCACCCTAGAGAAGGGCACCTATGGTGTTTTTTTTTAACAAAGAAACATAACCTTTCTAAGGGAAAATTTAAGGGGTGACTAGTAGGATTAGACGTGGTTAGGATATTCATCAAGGAGTACAACATAGAACAAGATATACCCACCAAAAAACATGTCAGGTGTGCATCTAAGGGAGAGTAGGTAAAAACAAAGGGTGAGGAAATGAGTTCAACTTCTAAAACAAAACACAAAACCTCACTTTTAGGGGTGTGCAGCGAACCCGTCAAAACTGACCTGATCCAACCCAACTCACTGGATTAGATCGGTTTTTAAGGGTTGGTGGGTTGGGTTAGTTAGTGAGATTTTTTTTTTTTTTAATAGTGGGTCGGGTTGAGTTCAGGTCATAATATTCACAAATCCGTCTAACCTAACCCAACCCACGTATATGTAATATATATTTAAATTTAAATAAAATATTAAACAATTTTATTATTTACTTTTTTGCCCATCTTCCTAAATAAAACCCAAATGCTAAGTTCTTGTATAGATTGTGTTGTTTTGGTGTTGTGCTTAAGATTATTTGGTTATAAATTTGCTCCTAGTTATGGTAGGGTTGTTCTAATGCTCAATTTAATAATAACAGTAATTAAAAAAAAATTGTCTAACCCATGGATCCATCCCGATTTACGTGGGTTGGGTTGGACCCCTGTGATAGGTTGGGTTAGGTTAGATTTTTTTAACTCACCATGGTGGGTTAAGTTGGAAAAACCCTTCAACTTGACCCATGCACACCCCTATTCACTTCAATATTGTGAAGCATGTGTTGTGTACCTCACGGAACAAGTAATTGATACGTAGTTGAAAAGCTGACAAATTGTTGCTTCGTAATAAATGTGATATTTATGAAACTAAAGTAATGTGATGTTACCAAAATACCTATACCGACCACAATTCAAAATAAGGGTGTTGTGAAAATATTTTGAGATTTTGATGTGCTCAATTTTATTAAGAAATTTTAGGGGGACAATAAAATTCACCACATTTTTTTAACACCTTTATTTTGAGATACGTTGAGTGCTAATATAATTTTTTTTCTTACATTTTATTTTAACTTATGGTGGGCTGGCAACCCAACTTATCATAAAAATATTATGAGTTTTATTATCAAGTAATTTTAAGACTACAAATTATTTCATAACTTTTTACCATTAACATGACAGACTCTAAGTGATTGTCTATCACTTATACATAGATTCACTATTTTTTCTTTAACACTCTCACTGCCACATCACAATTATGACAAAAAAGTATAAAACTTTGTTTTACAATTTTTTTTTTTTCATTTTACCTCCGCAGAAGAATTTAAAAAAAATTCTAAGAAAGAAAATCAATTCTTATAAAAAGAGAAAGAAAGAAAATCATAAAATCAAGTCAAACGCGAGGCCAAGTTGCCCAACTAGGAATTAAAAGAATATCAATAAAAGAATATATTCTTTTGGATACGTTGACTTTTCATTTGCCTCTTTGATTTCTGCCATGCACTACTTTCATGGTATTTACCTTTTGGCGGAGTATTAACATATTATTATACATAACTACGTATTTTTAGTGTAATGGTCACTTTTATATAAATATAAGTATTTGTATAGTGTGAGAAGTAAATGTTAAAATTTAAGTTTTATGAGTAAATTTTAAACACATATATATATATAAATTTAAGATAGAGTAAAATTTCTTTCTTGTATGAGAAAAAAAAAACACATTTAAATTGGGACAAATTAAATACCCAAGTACTCACTTTCATTTGAGTCATTTTGTTCATTTCATATTTATAAAATAAAAAATGATTTGAATTTTTTTTGTTTGGAATAATTAAAATGACAATATTGTAAAGCTAACAGTATTTCCATTTTAAAAAAAAATGTCAGTTTAAATTTAATGGATTAAATTGACAATTTACTAAACTTTTAGGATATAACATGTATTTCTGTCAAAAAAATATTTTGGAATCTTCCAGCCCTCTATGACAGCAATTCTTTTATTAATTAACTTATCATAACACTTTTTATTTTTAATTAGTACCAGGTCGTAAAAGAATGCTTGCTCAAAAAAAAAAAAAAAAAAAGGTAGTAAAAGCATGATCACAAATATATTTTAGGGCAACCTTGGCAATCATCAAATGATTGAGATTGATTCTAAAATAAATCTCCAATGACTTCCAATTTTCTTGCTTCCAGTTGGCAACAACTTCACTATCGATAAAGAAAGAAATTTATGTCTCGTATCTTGTAAATTACAGATTTACAACATTTAATATTTTTTTCGAAAATTAATGCATATTTAGACGTATATATGACGACTTGCATTACGCTACTAGCTATCCAACGATCCATTATTTCCTTTTCTTTTCTTTTTTATTATAAAAGAGAGGTGTTTTCCCGACTTAATGGATAAAATAATTCATCAATCTCTATTTGCAATAAAAATCAGATTTAAGAAGCTAAATGCATATCATGGCTCAAAACTAATTTATATTCTGTAAGCACTGAAATTAACTATAGTTCATTGCTTAAGAAAATATGTTGTATATACTATATATAGTATATAACTTGTTTCATCATCATTCTTTAAAAGTTATCTTCTTCTATTTGTGTGTAGTTTAGTTTTTTTGTTAAACTATATATATAAATGAATTACATATTTTTAATAAGTCCTCCTCTCTCCTCTGGCGACTAAAAGTTATGAGAACCTTTAGTCTTTATGCCAGGGGAGAGAGGAGGGCTTATTAAAACTATGTAATGCGCACTTTTAAAAAAATTAAAAAAAAAAAAAAAAAAAAAAGACTCACAGGAACCTTTTAGATGGAGGAGGAGAGGAAGGCTTATTAACAATATGTAATGCATTTATATAGTTTAACAAATAAATATACACATATGTTAGATGATAACTTTTAAGGAATGATAATAAAACAATTTATATTATACACAACGTACTTTCTAAAATAAGTGTAACTTTGTATTAGAAAACATTTTTTCCCTCTATTGTACATGTATTTGTTTGTTTTTGGAAAAAAAAATGTAGGACAATTATCATTTTTTTTACATGTATTTGTTTGTTTGTTTGTAACTTTGTATTAGAAAACAATGTAGGACAATTATCATTTTTTTTTTCAGAAACAAACAAATACATGTACATGATAGAGGGAAAAAAATGTTTTCTAATACAAAGTTACACTACAAACTCTACTCTAAAACTATGGTAACTCTTAAAGAAAGTAGGACAAGCTATATATATATAGAGCTTGGGTCTGATTTTTTTTTTTTTTTTTTTGGGTGGCTCCGCCAGTATTCATGAAATGCTAAATATTTAACGGCGCTTATCTATCTGAAGTATAACGTGACATTAGTTACTCATAACTATCTCAATGAAAAGGACAGTTTTCTTAACAAAAAAGATTTTATGTGCTTTCTTTAAAGTATGTTCTAAATGGCTAGATAAAGCTGCTAGCTAGATAACTTAAGTTTCTGCAAACACAACACATTGCCAACTCGATTGGGGAAGTCCATTGGATGATCAGTTGTTGAAATGGTCGTGTGTATTTTAATAATAGACATACAGAAAGCATGGAGATTTCTTACAATTGTGCACGTTCCAAGAAATCCATGTTGTCTAATATAAATAGGAGCTTCCTATTCTTTCCCTCTTCATCTCTCTGCTGTCTTTTCTCTAATGATGATGGATCGCTTTCAATTTTTGCTAGCATGCGCTTTAGCTCTTCTAGCTTCTTCAATAACTTCTGCAGAAACAGTGGAACATTTTTTCCATGTAACTAGCTTATCCATTTGAATGTTTTTCCATTTCTTGCTTTATTTTTGCTTGTAGTAAATGAGTGCAATTGGGTGAGGGGGAAAAATGGTCTTTAGCACACTAGCATTACAATAAATTTAGGAACAAATTATTTTATACAACTATTGATATGAATTGTCGTAATTGCTGCATGTTTAAAATGATGTCAGTATTGTATTCAAGTTGAAATGATGTTGCTATAATCACAGCAAATATTTTAGCAGATGTAAAAAAATGTTCTCTCTAGCATTACTTTTTGGTCTGTTGACTTATAAATAGTTAGCTTGGAATAGTCGTTAGTGTAAGCCTAGCCCTTAGAAATGCTATTCCTCTTGCTCTTCCTTCCTCACCAATCAACCTAGTTTTGTGAGGAGTTGACTATTATCTCATGTACCTATCTATATTTGAGATGTAATTAACACTTGACAGTACCGAATTTGAAGTACATCAAAATTTTGTTATTATAACAATTTTTAATTATTATTATTGTTACAGGTGCAAAACCTGACAGTTCAACGGTTGTGCCATGAGCAAGTGATAACTACAGTAAATGGAACCCTGCCTGGTCCTGTAATAAGCGTTCGAGAAGGTGATGATCTTGTGATCCACGTAGTCAATCAGTCTCCCTATAACATTACTATCCACTGGTAAATCTTTATTATGCTATACAACTAAAAGTCTGCTTAGCCATTGTCATTCTTATATATATATATATATATATATATATATATGGTATTTAATTATAAGGTAAACAGAGGCTTCCATGCTTTCATTGGGAAAATAAAAAAAAATTTAAAGTTATTTATGCATGTGTACAACTTGTTAATTAAAAAGAATGAAATTAATCCGTTGAGAATGCCCCAAAATTTAAGGCTAAGGCATGTAGTTGTTGTTGATGCGTGTATTCTACTTCTTATAAGAAAGAACCAACCGTTGACATATGAGTATATAATTAAATAAAGGGTTATTTCGGAAAGAGCATATGTTTATGAATGCATGAAGATATATTTTGCGAAACAATATAGGTAAATTATTCTTGTGTCGCCATGGAAATTTTGATGCAGGCACGGAGTGTTTCAACTATTGAGTGCATGGGCAGACGGACCTTCATATGTAACTCAATGTCCCATACGTCCTAGCCAAACTTATACTTACAGATTTAAAATCACTGGACAAGAGGGGACTCTTTGGTGGCATGCTCATGTCTCGTGGCTCCGTGCAACTGTCTATGGAGCACTTATTATCAAACCAAGATTAGGAAACTTTTATCCATTTCCATTTCCTTTCGAAGAATTTCCGATCTTATTGGGTATCAACTCCTAACACTCTTAGTTGTATATGAATAATGGAAGAACAGAAATTTCTAACAAAGTAACAATGAAGTTTATCACCAAGACTATGCTGTTGTTGAGTCAATGCATAGAAACACATACAACACAGGCCTAATTCCTAATGTAAATAAACAGCTAATGGTCCTTTAAATGTGATTGCAGGGGAGTATTGGGATGCTAATGTTGTTGATGTCGAGAACCAAGGTCTCGCAACAGGTGCCGCACCTAACATTTCCGACGCTTTTACAATTAACGGACAACCTGGTGATCTCTACCCATGTTCCCAAACTGGTATGTGATAATTAGTCACTGTGAATCTCTCTCTTATGAATCTCTTTTCTCTGTCTAACTATTGGTATCTCTGACTTTAAATTAAGTAGTGAGTATTTGTTAGTTAAGTGTATCTCTTTTTACTATATATTTATATATTATTTGTTTGAGTGTGTGTTTGATACAGATTGTGTGTGTTATTAGTTAATTTATTTTTGTTATAATGCCATTTGACTGAAAGTATCCGTATATAGTAATTTAATAATTCAGAAATATAGAAGATTTGTTACATGTATGTATATTGCTATCATGTTATAATAACAATTTTTTTTTTTAAGTTAGTGATTATAAAAATATTGACTTTAGTGATTTTTCAAACATTTGATTGGTTAAGTAGACATATAGTATATTATTTATATATATATATATATATATATATATAAATATATGGATGGGTCATGGGTGTGACTCTTTGGGTCAATGACTAATACAATGCAAGTGGGTTGAGTTTTGTCATCTAGTTTAAAATATTTAAAAAATAATAATGACAAAATAGATAATGACAATTGCATAAAAATATAAAATGTTATACAACTTTACAAAATAAAATGATTACACTTGCCCACATTAACAATAGATAATAAAACTTATAATAATCTCAAAATATGAAAGCTTTTATAAGGGAATAGTAAAATATCATATATTGGTGTGTTTTTTTTTTTTTTGGTCGATAACTCGATATATGTAAATTATTTTTTTAATAATTTTTTTTTTAAATTTAGGTTTCTTAATGACATCCTGAAAAGAAATCATGAGGTCGCCACTACTCACACACATTAAAGTTTGGCAAAAAAAAAAAAAATCAATCACTCACAAATCCTCTCAATTTTAGTGTTATCTTTCCCTCATGACTTGTTGACTAAATTTTTTTTTAAGAAAAAGCAGCTATACTTTTTGTCACAACCTGTCAAAGCAGTCAAGTATATAAGAGTAGTGAATGAGAAAAATCACTTTCACATAAACTTATAAAAAATTTTCCTCCTTTCAATGTCAACCACTTTCGTATTAATAAAAGTTATGGAATAAAAATTGTGCTCACTTTCTCTTATTATTAAGATGGTTCTTTACAATTTTTTCAGGCACATATAAGCTTGAGGTGATCCAAGGAAAGACCTATATGTTACGCATCATTAACGCTGCACTCAATAACCAACTTTTCTTCAAAATTGCCAATCATAAAATGAAAGTTGTAGCAATTGATGCTGCTTACACCGCACCTTATGTCACTGATGTTGTTGTCCTTTCTCCCGGCCAAACCACTGATGTTCTTTTCACCGCTGATCAACCTTTGGGTTCTTACTACATGGCCGCAAGACCCTACATTACTGCCCAAGGCATACCGTTCGATAACACAACCACGAGTGGCATCATTGTCTATCAGGGTGCCAAGTCATCAGCAACTCCCATAATGCCAGCCCTACCAGCTTTCAATGACACACCCACAGCTTACAAGTTTTACTCCATTCTCACTGGCTCTCCACTTGGGCCCCATTGGGTCCCGGTGCCACGTCACGTGGACGAGCACATGTTTATCGCATTTGGGATAAATCTTGCACCGTGTGGAGAAGGGAGTGCCACTTGTGCCGGTCCATTTGGGCAGCGATTGTCTGCGAGCATGAACAATGAATCATTTCAGCTCCCTAGTAAATTGTCAATGTTACAAGCATTCTTTTACAATAATAAGAATGGGGTTTATACAACTGATTTTCCTGATAACCCTCCATCGGTGTTTGATTATACCAACTCGAGCAACGCTTTCAATCAGTCCATGTTATTTGCACCAAAGAGTACAAAAGTAAGGACACTGAAGTACGGTTCAACAGTGGAGATTGTTCTTCAGAACACAGCCTTAATAGCGACAGAGTCTCATCCTATCCACTTTCATGGTTTCAACTTCCATGTGTTAGCACAGGGTTTTGGAAATTATGACTCCGAAAATGATCCCCGAAAGTTCAATTTGGTCAATCCACAAATACGTAATACTATAGCCGTGCCAACTGGGGGTTGGGCTGTTATCAGATTCACAGCAAATAATCCAGGTTATATTTCTTTTTATTATTATTATTATTATTATTATTATTATTATTATTATTATTATTATTATTATTATTATTATGTTACACAAATTCAATGAATCTTAAATCTATAAATTTCATCTCTAATAATATTATTAGATACGGAGAAGAAACTGTTATTCAAATTAAAAGTACGTGATATTTTTTTGTTAACACTTCTTGTAGTGTTAAGTTTGCAACTATCTAACTTTTCTATCTAGTACACAAGTTCACATGAACTTAAGGTACATAAAGAATCTTAGATGAGAAGGAGTTTCATGATGCATATAAATATAGTATGCAATCTAAACTCATTAATTTGGTTTTTAATCACAAATTTCAAAACTTTTTAAAACTGATTAATTTGGTTTTTAATCACTAAGAGAGAGAGAGAAAGAGAGAGAGAGAGAATAGGTAATAATGTAGAGTTCAAATTGAGTTTATTGGTTAGCGACCAAATTAGTCAGTTTTCAAAAGTCTTAAACTTTTTTTTTTTTTTTAAATACTAAGTATTTTTAACACACACATATGGAGAGAGAAGAGAAGGTTTTTTTAAAGAAACTTACATTAGCTCAAACCTCAATTTAGCTATATTTTACCCTATTGTTAACCAGAAAAAATAATTCATTGTAAAAATAACATACACTTGGATTTAAAAAATCAATTCTTTGAAAAAGGAAAAAAAAGAAAAAAAAGAAGAAGAAGTTATTATATCTTTTTTTTTTCAAGCTTGGCAATGTAATATCTTGTCGTTTTGGTTAACAGTTTTGGTTTCATTTTTTCACACGTTAATGATCGAGTTCTATAAGCGATTTTTTCAAATAAATACTCAAGAAAGTTGCAAATCTCATTTTCTAATAATAGATCTTTTATACAGTTTAGTATTATTACAATGTCATTTACTTATGATAATTTAGACTGGTGGATTATATTATCTAAATTGGTATGTCACTCATATTATTAAAAAAATCCAAGTTTAAGATTGAAGAAACATGTGGATCAAACTTAAAAAATTAGCTGCAAAAAGAAAACCTTAAATTTATAAAACTAAGATTTTTTTTTTGGTAATTGCATAATTAATTTAAAACTTTTGATGTATCCGTAAGTTTGTTTTCTTTGACCGAGATTTAAACCAATCTTCTTAATTAGTTTGTCACTTATGTTTGATGAAAAAAATGAACCAGGTATTTGGATGGTACATTGCCATCTGGACGTGCACTTGCCATGGGGTTTGGGCATGGCTTTTGAAGTTGAGAATGGACCTGCACCCTATACGCTGCCTCCACCGCCAATTGATCTACCCAAATGTTAATATTTCTTTCATATTTCTTTCACAGTGTCACCGTTGTTAATGTTTTCTTACATTGTTTCATTCTTTATTTGTAATTTGATTTTTTTCAAATTTCACATGATTTGTTTGCAACAAATTTGTCACAAATTTTCTTTTTGGTTGATTCCTTAAAAATTAGGGGAAGGGGATCGAACCCGACCTCGCCGTTAAGGAGAATAAAAGATGCCAACTATGTCATTGGCATTTGTGATGAAGTTAATCATTAATTATTTCTTGTTCTATCCAATTTTTTTTATTTTTTTTATTGTTTTAAATAATTATAACCCTTTTCAATTTCCTTGTCTTAAATTTTTTTTTTTAAAGTCGTCTTTTTATTTGTATCCTCTCATTCAAATCTTGTGCTATAAAAGTCAAAGATAAAAATTCTCTTAAATCATATATATGGTAGTGCTTTCTCTCAAAAAATATATACACGGTAGTGATATGTGCACTACAATTTCATAAGAAAATTTAGATGATAAATTGCTATTGATTCTCATCTAGACATTATTTTTTTACTTATCATTAATAACTTATCACCTAGGCTTTGTTGTAAAAATATTATTCTCATAGTTTTATTCAATATATATTATATTAGAGTAGAAGCCCAAGCAGAATTCAAATTGGATTCAAATTAGTTCTTAATCGTTCTCTAATTTTGCGCCATGTATTTTATTTAATTTTCTTAATTTTGATGCCAAGTAACACCATAATACACAATGAAAAAGCCGAAATGAACACCTCACCCACCTTGGTAAAATCAACTTATCATTACTAATGTTGAATGTTTTCATGCTTAAACACAGGTTTCAACCTAGTTTTACATTTAATTTTGATCTTAATTGGGGTGGACCATGCAATTGTTACTTTATGGGGTGAGACTAGTTGTTAGTATTTTATAAATTGGCCACTAAATAACATGGTATATTTGTTATGGGATCAATTCTAAATCTGTTGGAATTTGTTTCAATTCTTTTTAAACTATTGGTTGGTATAGCTTCGTTTTTGCTAAAAAAAAAAAAGATTAAGAAAAAAAAGAAGAAGAAGAAAGCTGCCTACTTCAAATTCTTGAGGATCATATTGTGAATGGGTAATATTGAGCAAATGTTTCATAAATTTGATGTCTATAGTTTTGGTTTTGTTATTGCAGAACTATTGAATAATAAAATGGAGTTTTATTTGGGATGTGGCATTTCAGATGGTGTTTTTGCTTGTATGTTTTAAAAGTAGTTTTTTTGTCCTATAGGGCAAAACAATTTTCTCCCAACGTATGATTATATATAGTATTAGATTAGATTAGTTTTTTCTCTCATACCTTATTTGTAATTTGATTTTCAAACTTTAACATCATTGGTTTGCAACACATATGTGACAAGTTTTTTTTATTTTTTGGTTGCTACATTTAAATTTGGGGGGAGGGGGGGGGTGAAATCAATATAAACTGACCTCCTCTTTTGAGATTAGAAGTTACCAAACAAGTCATTGTCAATTGGTGAATTCTGGTTAGTTCAACTGGTAAAATCTTTAATAGTTAAATAAAAAATTTGAGGTTCAATCTCCACCTATACCAAAAACTGATTAGTATCTTGATTTGATGATAATGAGCACAATCTTCATAATTAGATTCCATAGGTTGAAACTCTAAAATAATAATTAAAACATTAGTGGCATTTGTGATGAAGTTGATCATTAATCAACTCTTGCTTTGTCCATTTCATTAATTGCATTCTTTGGATAAAATAACAAACAAAAATTAAAATTTTCTTGTCTTCAAAAAATATTTTTTCTTTAATTCACCTTATGTTTTTTCCTCCTTTATTTCAAAAATATGTGCTATATTTAATCTTACTAAATTAAGTCCAAGATTAAAATTCTCTAGAATCATATAATATTATATTAAAGCAGTTAAGTCCAATCATATTGAATTCAAATTAGCTCTTTATTAATGTCTAATTTTGTGCCACGTGACTAATTCAATTTGATTAAATTTGGTATCAAGTGACCTATTTATAGTATTTGATACAAAAGCCAAAATAGAAACCCTACTCACTTTGGTAATACCACATTGTTGAATGAGTTCCAAACTAGTATTACACTTAATTTTCAATCTAGGGGTGGATCATGCAATTGTTAATTTGTGGGGGGTGAGACTAGTTGTGATTATTTTTCTAGTTGAGATGCCACTAAATAAAAAAGGCGTTTTGATTATTGGATCAAATCTTAATCCTTTGAGATTTGTTTCATTCTTCTTGAGCTATTGGCAGGTTTCTTTATTTCCGATATATATAAAAGATGATTGCCCTACTTCAAATTATTTAGATCACATTGTCAATGAGGATAATATTGAGCAACCATGGTTCTAGCCCCCATGTCTATCTTGACCTTATTGGCTAAGATCAATTTCCAAATCCCAACACTTAATGACATTACCCAAAAAATATAAAATACCCAAAAGCAAACCACACCATTTTTTACCAAATCCTAGATTGGATACTCTGAATTTCAGCTCCAGCTGACATTACTTAAAAGAGACAAACACTCAAAAAGGAGCTCATACTATTTTCAACCAAATCTTATGATGGATACTTTAAAAATTCTCTTGCTAATCAGACTCAATGTTTTTCATCCTTTGCTAATTGCTCCCTAAGCTACACTATAAAAGGAAAACATCATCTACTCATCAAAGGGAGACAAATTCTTCTAAAAATCTTCATCAATTATTTTCAGACCTTAAACAGGGACGGAGCTATTCTTGAACTAGGGGGACTCCCCCCCCCCCCCCCCCCCAAGATTTTCGGAAAATGTAAAAATTATATGTATTTACATAAGATTTCAGTGTTTGAGTCTAAGAAAATTATTCTCCCCCCCCCCCCCCCCCTCCCCCCCAAAAACATAATCCCTGGCCCCTAACATGGTCCAAACAACAACAACAAAATTTCGTCCAAATATATAAAAAAAAAAAATTAAAATTAACCACTGGTACAATTTCTATCCCTTTAAAATCTTGAAGGAAAAAAAAAAAAAAAACCATATTTTCAGATCATACTAATTTCAAAAACTAAACCTCTAAATTAATGCTTATCACAAATATTGAATCATTACACCCATACCTTCACTTCATGCAGAAAGGCCCATAGAAGACTTGTTACTCCTCATCACTCTTGTTAGACCGATCTACCATTGTGGAGGCCAACACTCTGCGAGGAAACCTGGGCCTTAGGAGATTTAGGCCCCAAATCTATTTATATTTATCGGTTGAACACAAACCTACAATTGGAGATCCCTGGAGTGGTTCTTGGATCCATAGATTACAAACCCACTCTGTTACCCACCATAATGCTTTTAAAACAGCTTGCCATGAATACTCTCCATTCTAACGAGCTCTACTCTTGTGATCCGAGCATACCACTCTCCATTCTCTCATGTTTCTCTCCCTTTCTTTAGTTTCTCTCCCTATTTATACCATTCTTTGAGTGGGCTCATAATGAGGGAATCTTCTGCATGTCAGTGGGTACCTGCACTTATGAGATGCGAGTGGCTCATTCAATTTGGGCCACTGTACCCTGTAGTAACTTATGAGATGCGACCTTTTAGTAACTTGCATCTAATGTCAGATCTTGTGCTCGGCTAGTGGATTCTCCCAATGCACTATCTCGATTCCTCGATGTATATGTACCTATGGATACATAAGCCAAGGTGTTCTTTTCCTTAGCTCCCCCTTAATTCTAGGCTAACATGGGCCGTTATTGGGTGGCGATCATCATTGGTAGGGGCCTATATTACTAAGTAAATAGGCCCACAATTCTCGACCCCTACAACCACCTAGAATTTGTTTCAATGTTTTAGTTCGCTTTTCTTTATAAGAAGTAAAGTTCAATAGTTGAATTGGTAATGGGACATGTGGTCAGCAATGTTAGTGGGATATTAGAAAAAAAAAATGAATGAATTTTATATATTCAAGCCTCAAAACCACTCACATCAATCAAATTAAAAATTTGAAAATTTGTAAAGTTGCTACAATAATTGTGTAAATCTACACTAATACCATTCACTTTGCATATAGTTTTTATTTTTTCTTTACATATTCCAATGATGAAGGGAGAGACAAGCCAAAATTGTGTAAATTTGCAAAATTACTACAATAACTGTGTAAATTTGCACTAATACTATTTACTTTGCATTGCAATATATTAAGAAACAACTGTTTTATGTATTTTCATTCGTTGAAATTTTGTTAATACCAAATAAATGGTAGTTTGGAATTTCATTATAAACAAAAAATTTGGTTCATACTTTCGCCCCCCTCAATGAAATCCCTAGCTTCGTCCTTGTCCATAAATAGTTTCTTTTAGTCCATAAATGACCATATATACCTACCAACAAGCATTCCTTCTATTTTCTAACAAATCCCAGCACCATAAATGTTTCCTAATTAGATATAAGCAACCTCTCTTCACCATGACCAAAAAATAGTTAAGTTTCCTTCCACATATTTCTCTTGTGTACTTGTCATATATTATGGGTATAAGAACCTTGGTTAAATATTTACTGCATTAAGTTGGTCTCTTTCTCTCTCTTCATTTCATCCTTAAATTTTCCTTTTTTACTTGAAATTATGGAGATTTTAATTCTTGCTTATTGCCATTAGAATGAAGACCATAATATCTTAGTTACTATGGAAGTTTTCCCTCATGTTGGCTTACTCATAATGGAGAAATAATATGATTTTTATTATGTAAACGCACTTATTAATTTGCCAGACGTCTACCGCTGGAAATTTATCATATTCATTGCTAGACCATTTTCCTCTTGTGTACTTAATGAGCTCACTTTTATATTAATAAGATATTGTGGAAATGCATTTTGAGTTTTATTGTTGTTCTTGCTAAGATGCAAGTTATGTCTCGAGCTAAGGATGAACCCATGCTGTCACATGATACCGAAAGCTTTTGGACCATATCTTTAAGCCCAACATTAAGTCTCAGTTTTGGCCTCCCTAAGTATTTTATTAAGGGAAAATCATAATAATAATAATAATAATAATAATAATAATAATAATAATAATAGAAGAAATACATGATTTTTACTATGCAAATATATTTATTAATTTTTCCAAACATCTACCGTTGGATGATTCACTTGTGTACTACTAGACTATTTTTTAAGCACTTATTGTGGTGGACCTTCCTTTGTACTACCTTATCTTTGCAAGAGGTATTCTTGGGGCCTTATTATAATCTTTGTTGGGTGCATTCTGGACCTTGAGCAAAAATGGATCTTTCTCACTACACTAATGGCCTTCGGGCTGTATTTTAAGCCCAAAGTGGAGTCTCAATCTTGGCTTCCTAAAAATCATATTAGCAACAAAAAAGCCCCCCAATAGTACTAATTATATAATATATATATATATATATATATATATATATAAATTAGTTTTTAATATCGTATGATACACAATATGTATCATGTACAAAAATTTTCATATCATAAGGGCATATCATAAGTGCTCATGAATTGTCTGATACATAAGTACGTATCATATGAATCGTATCGTATCAGTGAATCATATGATACATACGATACATAGACATGGAGGTTTAAAATGGGGGGTTTTTTGTTAAAATTTGTGGTTTTATTTTTTTTTTTTTAAAACAAGTTGTTAGACTTTTTTAACAAAAAATTATTGGGAAACTTAATTGAGTCTAATAAAATAGCAAGTCCTTGAGTTTTTTTTCCTCCATTCCCTTTCTCCTACAAAAAATTAGACTATACTCATAACACTCACTTTCATATGTGCAAATGTATTTTCTATGCTATTAATGATGTATTATATGAAAATATAATTATTTTTTATTTTGTCATTATTATTATGAGTCTAAAAAGCTAGAATGCCAAGAAAAAATATAAAGAAAAAACTTATTAAAATAAAAAATAAAAAATAGTAAATGTTGATAATAATGAAGAAAATGTCTATGAAAAACTAATTTTGCAAGATGTTGAACATGATGATAAGATTTTCCTAGATGGAGTAATTTTTTATCCAAGATGATGAAAAAAAAAATATTATTTTTGTTCATATATCATGTATTATCACTTCTGAGTTTAATAAATTTGAGTGTGCATGTTATAAACATTAGTTAATTTGATTTATTTAATTAGCTTTGTTAAATTTTATTATATAATTAAGTAATGATTAAATTGGTCATTAGTTGAATATATTTTAAATTTATAATGAATATATCTTTTATATATATAATTATTTTATAATTTTATTAGGTGTTTGTGTATCACACGATACATAAAAATAAAAAATTTATTCATGATACGATTCACGATTTGACAACTATGTGTGTACACACACACACACACACACACACACACACACACACACACACACACACACACACACACACACACACCAGAATATTTCGTTCTAGTAGTCAATTGGGAATGAAATTCAAAATTAGTGTCAGGTCATCATAAGTCAAAATGAAATATTCTAAGATTATGCCTAGACTAACCACAATTCAAAATAAGGGTGTTGTGAAAATTTTTTAAGATTTTGATGTGCTTAATTTTATTAAGAAATTTTAGAGGCACAACCAAATTCACAGCATTTTCACAACACCCTTATTTTGGGATATGTTGAGTGTTAATATGATTTTTTTTATTAAATTTTATTTTGACTTATGGCAGTTGACAACCCAAATTATTATAAAAATGTTGTGAGATTCTATTATTGAGTGATTTTAGAACTACAAACTATTTTATAACTTTTTGTCACAATTCTAATGTGACAGACTGTCTATCATGTATATATGGATCCACTATTTTTTTCTTCATAACTCACACTCTGTCACATCACAATTATGACAAAGAAGTCTACTAGATTTTTTTTTTTCTTTTTCCCTGCAGAAGAATTCAAATGGGAGGCTAGGAATTATAATAAAATAATATCAATAAAAGAATCTACTCTTTTTAGATACGCTGACTTTTCATTTTCGTCATTGATTGCTGCCATCATGGTTTTCAGACCCGGACCGTTCAAAGAACCAGAAAAGGGAGAGGTTCAAAGTTTTTAAGGTCGAACTGAGGTTCAACCGAGGTCGAACCATGATGATATTATAATTAATTAAATAATTAATAAAAATAAAAATAAAGTTATTTTAAATATAAAAATAATAGCAAAATTGAAAAAAAAATATCTAAAAATAATTGAAACAGAATTTAAAATAAAATTTATAGATATTATAAAGTTAATATAAAATAGTACAACATAAATAAGCATTAAAAAAAAATTTCATGATAATCCTACAAGTCTAAATTATTTTGATTAAATAAAAAAAAATTACTTTTGATTATTTTAGTAAATTCACATGCAAATGCATTATTCTTTAATCAAAATTGAAATTATCAAAGGAAATAAATTTAGTAATATTTAATAAATTGAGAGAAATTTAATAGAATAAGTTGAAAAATTAAAATTGACATAAATCTATAATAACTATAATACACTTCATAGTTGTTCATAAGCAACATGTTTGGTGCGTTGGTCATGATGAACCGGCCCACATATCAACTGGTTTTCCCAGTTGAACCTGGTTCAAGAGGTTCACTCAAAATATTTAAATGCCTGGTTTTCACATATAGAAAATCGAATTTGTGATCGGTTCATAGGTAACCCGGTCCAACCTGCTGATTCAGTCTGGTTCTGATAACCTTGGTTGCCATACGCTACTATCACGGTATTTAACTATAATTACACTTATTATTGTTCAATGCATGGCTGTCATGGTCGTGATGTTCCAATTCCTATTTTGCATTATCCCAAAATACAAGAACAACGAATATTGGGGAAGGTACAATTAAAACCCATCAATTTTTTTGAGATGAAATAAATTTAATTTTTTATTGTAAAAATACAATCTATATCAGAGAGAATAATCAGGTACCTAAAGAGGTATGGATATTTAGATTTAAATACTATTAAGAAAAGATTTTGGTAAAAATGAAACTTTCATTATAAATTTGATGAATTGTCATTTTAGTTTGCCAAGAAGTATGAATTTTGTAAGTGCTTTCATTTTAGTCATTTCATATATTACCATTTGAAAATTGATGTTAATTATCTTAAAGCAACTTCATTTTGACATTTATAGAATTAAAAATGAATTGAATTGAATTTTTTAAGTTAATAGTGTTTTTCAAATTGCAATAGAATTAAAAAAGAATTTAATTGAATTGTTATTTTAGTTTGCCAAGTTTGAATTTTTTAAGTGCTTTCATTTGAGTCCTTTCGTATATTACCATTTGAAAATTGACGTAAATTCTCTTAAAGCAACTTCATTTTAACATTTATAGAATTAAAAATGAATTGAATTGAATTTTTTTAAGTTCATAGTGTTATTCAAATTGCAATAGAATTAAAAATGAATTGAATTGAATTTTTTTAAGTTCATAGTGTTTTTCAAATTGCAATAGAATTAAATTGTCATTTTAGTTTGCCAAGTTTGAAATTTGTAATTGCTTTCAATTGAGTCCTTTCGTATATTACCATTTGAAAATTGACGTTTGTAGACATTCGATTTTGCATCCATGATTTAATCAAAGAAGATAACTAGAATGACCATCCATGTGGCCCAAAAATCATGATTACATTATATGCATTAATTCATTCATTGCATATCATAAAAATAATCTTGAGATTCTAATGGTCGCAACAGTATGTCCAGTTTCCAAATCGGATCATCGGATCAAAAAATATCACATGATCAAGTTTGCACGGTTAGTATGCATTGTGTCTAGCTAGAGTCGACCACACATGATTAATTTAAATTAATTCTTGTCTTTTTTTATAAATTTAAATTAATTCTGATTGGTTAAAAAAGTAAAATTAATTAAATAATTTTGTGATTGGTTGTTAGATAGTGTCAAAAATAGGATTGCTTGCATGGGAATAAAGGGATAATTGAATAATGATAAAATTGTGGATAATTTGAAGTTTATCAAGATTTATTTTAGGGTATTTACCTACAAGATAATTGTTGCTAAACAGACCTGAATTATCTAGAAAATAATTCAAAAATTAGAATACGGATTGAGAACGCGTCTAAGTGCATGTCCCGATGCACAAAAAAAAAAAAAAAAAAAAAAAAAAAAAAAAAAAAAAAAAAAAAAAAAAAAAAAAAAAAAAGGAGTCCAAAAGGCACCCGATCTCGAAAGCATGATTGGCATTCAAGAGTGCCATTTGGCACTTTTGGAATGTTGATCGGCACTTTCAAAGTGCTGAATGGCACACTGTAGGTTTTTGGTTCAATAGAGCTCAAGTGACGATAAAACACATTATTTTCAACTTTTCGTAAAAGGACGCGTCCCGATTCACATTCTAAGCATCGTTGCTTATTTTTAAAGCATTTAAGCCCCTATAAATAAGGACTAGATCTCAAAATTCAACACACTCTTTTACGCTCTCAAGAGACGCTTTCTCACACTCGCAAATTTCTGACTCCCCTTTTATGATATTCTCTCTTAAACTAGGGTTTTTGGGTTTCAAAGATAATTGCATAAATTTCTTTGAATCCTAAAATATTCTATTGAGAAAAAGAGTACGTCCATGCAAGAGGTAGTCTTTTCTTTACTTTTTCTTCTTCTCTCTTTTTAGGTTTGTGATGCATGAATGAATATTTGCGTTAGTATTGATTTTGTTAGAAAAATTTAGACCCTTTAAAACAATCAGTTTAACCTAGTTATTTAGTCAAGTTATTAACTTAGATAAATTATGCAAGTCTAGGTTAACACAAAACAATCATATCATGCAAAGCAGCAGAAATATAAAGAACATAATGATATGATGAGGTAGGAAAACCAAACATATAAAAAACCTAGGGAGGATTTAACCTAGCTATCCTCAAGGTAAACCTGAATTCACTATGAAAGAATCGAAATTTGTACAATAGCTGCTTAGACCACTAACATCCTATTGCTACCCATCAGTAAAAACTTTACTGACACAACCACGTGCAAGCTCCAAGACCACGAACTCCTTCCTTCTTGGAATCTCCAGCAAGTACAAGCACTCCTGGTTGTGTATCTTTAAGCTCTTATGGCAGCAACTGAATGATCATCAAGTTCTTGAAGAAATCTCCTTCTTGATAATCATAAGTTTGTGTGAAGGTAAGCACCTCTCAGATCTCACAGGAGATTCACACAAACAGCAATATGAGCCACCTCAAAAACCTGGTTAGGGTTTGCCTTTTATACCTAGGGCAAAACATAAAACCCTACACGTTATATGGGCTTAGGGTTGAGTTGGAAATTCTGTAGAAAAAAACAATCTGCACGACTTTCAATCAGTCGAGTCTAATTCTCGATTGATCGAGTCAGGCAGAAATGCACAGTAACTTCTGCAGTTAACTCGATTCCAACTTTACATTAAAGACACATACTTTGAGCAGTCTAAACACGACTTAAACGTTTTGATCATGGTTTGCCAACATTACACATTAGAGTTCTAATACATTAGTTCCTAAGTACTTAGAACCTAACAAACTCCCCCTTTGGCAATCCGTGACAAAACACAACTAAATGCTCAAAGTTTAAAAAGAAAAGCCCTTTAAAAAAATAAATGCCCATTATAACAAATCCAATCCTAACTACTATCCATCAGTTGCAAGCGTAGACAGCAGCTCAATTGAATCAACTTGTATATTTCCTGAAACACTGAACAAAACGCATAAACGTATGTGTGGAAAATACAAGTAAACAAAATAAACATCTTGATTTCACAAAACATAAAATATAAACATATATCAATGAATAACTCATAGACATAGGTCAATAAGCAGAGAAACAAGAGTCATATATAAAAATGAATGTAACTCCCCCTAACAAGAATACATCAAGAGCCAAAAAAATGTAAATACAAAGTGAAGCACCTAGATACAGTCTAAACTCCACAGGCTCAAAAAAAAAAAAAAAAAAATCTCCCCCTAGATACAAAAGTACTCCCATTTTTTGTGACGGAATGCCAAAGGGCAATCAGAACCCATCATCAAAAGGAGGTGGCAGGCGAACGTCCAAGACACGCCAAATCTACTCGCAAAGCATGGATCTTATCAAGAATGTCTACCAAAATCTGACCATGAGCCGCCTGAACAATCACAACAGTCTCCAAAGTACGATGAATGTCAAAGTCATCCGAAGTTGATGGTAGAGGAACAGTAGAAGCAACATCTACAGGATCAGCAAACTCCTTACCAGAAGGACAACCTGTAGAAGAAGAGGGGGGTGCAGTACCAGAAAACTCAACTCTAGGACATTTAGAGTGCTCTCTCATTTGAGCAACCCTCTGCCTAAGAAAAGTGGCACCTATGGGAGCAATAATGTATACCGGCTCAGAAGCAGGGAAGTCATCTAAATCTAAAAACAACAAAATCCTATGCATGAAAACAAGATGAAAAAGAGCATGAACAATAGATGAACTCCTATAGACTTCGTTCAAAGAACGAAGAAACAAATGAGGAAAACTAATAGGAGCATCTGTAACTAGAGCATACAAAAATGCACATCGCTCCAAAGGAATGGTGTACAAATGAGAAATAGGCCACAATGAATGACACGCTATCCGAAAGAGAAGATAGGTAGACTCAGTAAGCTCAACGAAATTGATCTGAGGATCAGAACCCCATCGAATAGAAGTACCAGTGATGTATGACATGATGTCGTCTAGGGGAAGAGACACATCATACGGGTAAACAAGATGCTGAACAATAGGCACCCCAAGAGCATAAGCCACTACCGAAGGTGTAATGGTGTACTCATCACCACGAATCCAACTCCTCACAAGAGTGCTAGAATCATAGGAGTGAATAGAGAGATTCGAATAGAACTCTCTAATCAACATGGCTGGAAGGGGGGAATCAAAATCCAGAAGAGGCAACCAGCCCCAATGCTCAAAGTTTGCCCTAATGGTAGGATCAAGCTCATCTAACAGAACCCTACACTCAGCCCAAATCTTTCTCTTAAGGTTAAGGGTCCCAAAGGTCTCTTGGTGCTTCGCACTCAAGAATATGTCACTCTCAAAGGAAGGGGTAGAAGAAGAGGAGGATGACCTATTAGCTCTAGTCTTTCTAGGCATGGTGCTAGGATAGGGACAGAGACAGGAGAGAAAGAACATAACAAAACACAAGAGCAGACTGCAAGTTAGCACAAAAATATTAAAAAAAAAAAAAAAACTATATGATGCATGAACAGATAAATGTCATGATGCATGCTCTAATGCAAAGTTAACATGTTCAAGTTTAAGTTTAGAATCATAAAATTGACTTGAGTAAAGAGTTTATAACAAAAACTCCAAAATTTTGAAAAACCACTTGTAAAGTTTTTACTAAATTTGCCAATTGATAATCACACAAGTTAAATAACAGTTTATAATGATCAAATGCATTAAACCAACAAGTCAATTTCATCAATCAAACTCAATTTGAACAAAATCCCCAATTCGGACAAAATACAAGCCCTAGAATTTTCAATTCCTCACAAAACACCAAATTGATCAAATCAAACTCAAAAGATCATGATTTTAACATTGTAGGACAAAAACCTATTGATCAATTTCAGAAAATATGGCTTGAATCATCAAAAAAACCCCAAAATATGTTTAGGTCTGAAAATCTCCCTTAAATCCATGAATTTATGCATGAAACATGAAATAAAATGCAAAAGAAAGGGTATATAGGTCTTATCAGCCTTGGGAGCGGAAAACCTTGCAAAAAGAACGGAGGAAAACAACAAAAAATTGGATTGGAGCCTTGACCAGATCATACAGAGAAAGAAAAGTTGAAAAACTTTGTGAAAAGTAGATGAACATGTGAAAAGAAATCCTTTTTCAAAAAATTCTCTACACGATTTTCGATCGATCGAAAACATATTCAATCGGTCGAAAATGCTTCGATTGATCGAACACTAATTGAGGACCGATTGAAACAGACAGAGGCTGACCAAAATTTGAATCGCAATTTCTATCGATCGAAAAACATGTTCGACAGGTCCAAATTCTGGAAAAATCAGTTTTTGAAAAAATTGAGCAATTTGATACATAAACTCCTCAAAGTATTGAATTTTATGAATAAAATGCATGAGTATGAGATGAAATACTTTTCAAAAACACATGTTTTGAACCCAATTTTCCCAAAATTTAGATTTTCAAACATTTTCCTTAAATTCTTCAAACATCAACTTTATTTTGCATAAAACTCAAGGTATTTTCAAACTTGGTTGGTCAGACCAAAAACACACACAATAACATGTACAAAGTTTTGCAAAGAGTAACTTGTGTAGTATGTGCAACTAACAAAAACTTGAGATACATGTGAGGTGATATGTAAGAAAAAGTCAACCACAAGGTCTTCAAAATTCATCACAAATGATAGGCCACAAATGTGTTGACCCCTAGTGATGAATTAAGTTGATTAATTAGCCAAGTTATTAATTAATCAAGTTAACATGCAAATGGCGTGGTAGCACAAACAAATCACCAATAAACTAGCATATGCAGCGGAAAATAAATTGACACAGTAATTTGTTTACGAATGGGGAAAACTTACACGGCAAAAACCCCACCGGGTGATTTAAGGTCACCACTCCCGAAACTCCACTATTATCATAACAAGCGATTACAAGTAAAGGAATCCCAGTACCTTACCAACCTATAGTTAAACCCTTACTCCAATACCCAATTGGACTTGTTCTGTAGTGACAGTTTCTCCTTTTGATGCACGGCTCCCAGTACGTGACTAACCAATTGCACGGATCCCAGTACGCGACTTCAATTCACCAACTAGAGAGAGAGTTGTTGGCTGCAAAGTTCTTCAATTCATCCACACGATGAAGATCAAAAAGATGTTTTGTTACAAAACCTTACAATGCACATTACATAGCAACTTCGTCACAAGAAAGATGAACTAGGGCATGAACTTTGTCTCGAATCACAAATTGCTTGAACAAGGATTTCTCAATGCTTGTGCAACTTGTGTACACTTTGACGGCCCTTAAAATAATCCTTTTATATGTCTAGGATTAAAAGAAAAGAAGTCCCAAAGACATATTCACGGCAACTAGAGGTGTCGAGGTGCTATCGAGAAGCTGTCCAGCCTCGAAACTGAAACAGTTTCTTAAAACTCGATAGATGCATGTGTCGAGACAAGTGTTGAGCTTTAATGAACTTGCACTTTTCAGCTTAATTCTTGGACAGACTTGATGACTTCAATACTTGATCTTGAAACACAATTTCTTGAAGCATTAAACACATCCTAAATCTACCTAAATATAAGTAAAGTGTGTTTTGTCAAAGGATAAGCCAATTACATAAAATAATGACATATGTTCAAAACACTTTAAGCTACATATGTCCTAACAACAAAGAATTTGAAAAAGACTATCACCTAAAGAGTTACATCATTTAACTCCCACATCTCCTAGATCATAAGCTTGCAATCATGTAAATTTCTTGATTTTGCCTCATATTGTACACACAAATTTTAATTTGTTTGATTTAGCATTAAGTCCAATAATGTACACACCAATTTTAAGCAATTTAAACCGAGGCTAGACCTTATGTTCTTTTTGTGCATGTGCTACACTTTCTCGAGCACAAAATCTTACAATATGCACTAAGGTGTTCATGATTGGCTAGTGAATAGTGGTGAGATGGTTATTTATGCATTTCTCAAAAGGTTCAAGTTGGACAATCAAAGACATGTGACTTCAAGATCACGACAAAGTAATCAAAAACTACAAACATCTTTCCACACAACATGCACTACAAAACTTTAACTAGTAAAGTCCATGAAATAAGCTCATCCAAGCTAAACAAGGTACATAAACATGTTATGTGAAAATAAATTAACCAACCTTATTTTCAAAACCAAGAAAATAAATGCAAAACACATTTTGCTTCCCTTTTCTTTTCCTTTTTTTTTTTTATGAAATTAACAAAAACATCCTAAAATGAAATGCATGAATGTTATGCAATGCAAATCCTAGAAAAATAAAGATAACAAAAAACAAGAAATACCAAAAAAATGGTCACAAGCAATAAAGCAATGAAGCACAAGGACCAAGAAAGCCAAGGATGACCAGAGACACAGAATCACACCAATTACTTGACGAAGTGCTTCAAACTTGCTTCCATCAAGTGGTTTGGTGAAGATGTCAGCATTCTGACGTTCAGTAGGAATATATTCAAGAGCAACAATCTTCCTTTCAACCAAATTCCTAATAAAGTGATACCTAATCTCTATGTGCTTAGTCTTAGAATGTTGAATAGGATTCTTAGAGATATCAATAGCACTAGAATTATAACAATAAACAACCATGGTGTCTTATGATATTCCATAATCATTTAAGAGATTTTTCATCCAAAGAAGCTGTGAACAACAACTTCCAGCAACAATATATTCTACCTCTGCAGCAGACAAAGATATAGAATTTTGCTTCTTGCTCATCCAAGCAACAAGATTAGCTCCTACATAAAAACACCCTCCAGTGGTGCTTTTTCTGTCATCAACATTGCCAGTCCAATCAGAATTAGAAAATCCGGCAAGAGATAGATTGGACTCTTTGCTATAAAACAATCCATAATCACAAGTTCCACCAACATATTTAATGATTCGTTTAACAGCATTTAAATGTAAAACCTTAGGATTAGATTGAAATCTAGAACAAACACCAACACTAAAGGCAATATCAGGCCGACTAGCAGTTGTTGATACGCATTTTCGCGACACATATCTACAAGCCCGATTCAACCAAGCACGACTTCCTTGTAGACTCAATTTATGTATTATATTATATTTTATTCTTTTAAGCATGGCCCAAGCCCATGCGACTTATTGGAGGGTATAGGTCGGTTTCTTTCGGACCTTTTGCATGAGCCCAACCTCAGGCTCATGGAGAAGGTCTGGTATCCAAAATTTTCACCCCAAAACAGCTTTTTTACTCTGGGTGACTGTGACCCAAAGTTTCTACCCAAACCTTTTTTTTTCCTTTAAACATAGTTGGCTCTCATTGGCCAACTCCATCTGCTAGCCCTCACTTAGGTGAGCCTCCCAATGGTTTGAAATTTTTAACCAAAGGAAACCAATTAAAGAAAACCCACTTTCTTTCCAAAATCATGCTAAAAGCATATTAAACTTTTCCCTAAACAAAAGAAACCCAAGCCAAGACACCAAAATAGTATCATAAGGGATAAAAGCCTCTTCCACTACTTAAAGTCAAGAGCAACACCCCAAAATCTATATGAAACTCTCTCTTCAGCTCATAAAAAGACCAACAACGTTCTACCTAAAGACCTAAAACTTCAAAGCCAAAACCCATTCAGCCAGTCAACATTCTCACAATTCTGAACCTTAGGGGTGGAAATATGGGTACAGGGGAATCTTCCCTCTCTTCCTCACAACTTCTCTCAATTTCCTCTTCTCGGTGACTATGGGTCGAGGTTTCAGACTTGTTGAACCACGTTTTTCCCATTGAGCTAAAACTTGAGAGCAAAAACCCACTGAGCTAGGAAACATTCTCACAAATCTGAACCTTGGGGATGGAAATATAAGAATAGGGGAACCTTCCCTCTCTTCCTCACAACCTTTCTCATTTTCCTCTTCTCGGTGATTGTGGGTCAAAGTTTCAGACCTTTTATATTTTTATACTTTTTCTACACTTTTGTTAGTAGCATTTTGATTTTCTCTTGTAAAAGCATCATTAGCCTTTTGTTCATTATACATTTGGAATTTTGGGCTTGATTCTCCACAATAAACACTTCTAAAGAACCTAAGGGGAGATTTGGGCCGTTTTCGTATTTTTTGGCCCTTGTCGTAAAAACATCCCCGACATTTTAGCGACTCCACTGGGGAGTCAAGCAGCTGAAACAAGAGAAATCATGTATCCAAAGATGTGAAACCAGCAAAAAGATGGTGTTTCTCACACCAACATGTCATTCCAAGAGAAACCACAAGATGCGTTGCCGCGCAAGAGGAGCATTGTGAAGTTGAGCTAAAAAAAGTTCTATCCTTAGCTCATTAAGCTACTGGAGATGATCCAAATCGTGTGACGAAATCGCTGCAACCTCTAGAAGCCATCCAAGAAGTGAAGGATGGAGGGAGAATCAACTTTCTTATCCAAGGAAAAATTTTCTTCCACTCATCTATATTTTTTTTTTAGCTATCATTCTTATGGATGAATCATCCCATATCTCTTGCTTTACATGATATTTGTGAAAAAAATTTGTTGTAGCTTGAAAATGCAAAAATGGTGAGCCACAAGTCCAATCGTGAAAGGAATGACGACTCCAACCAATAATCAACCATTCAAAGCTGAATATTTTTTGCATCATTGCTAAATAAAGTCTTCATCAAATTTCTAAAGGTCATAACTAAATAGCCCACCGCAAGGCGCTAGATTTTCCATACACCATGCCTTAAGGTAGCGACATACCATACATCAAGGTGTATTGTTGCTGAGTCAGCACTGAGCATATGGGGGTTGCCACAACTAAAGGCTAGAGCTAAATGGACCACCGCAAGGCGCTAGACGTTCCATGCACCAAGCCTTAAGCTAAATTTTTTTGGCATTATTGCTAAATGAAGTCTTCACCAAATAGCTAAAGGCCATAGCCAAATGGCCCACCGCAAGGCGCTAAACGTTCCATGCACCAAGCCTTGAGGTTACGACATACCATACATCAAGTCTTTAAGAAGCGACATTTCATAAACCAAGTTTTGAAGTCATACAAGCGATATACTATCGTTAAAGCATGCTTAAGCTAAGACTCTCAAGCACTCTCTTCACTAATTCATTTTTTGTATACATATCGTTTAAACCATTTTAATCTTTCAAATTTTTAATCAAAATATTTTCTATAAGCCGTTTATGCTACCTCGCTTGGCCCTGACTATCATTTACTAATATATATTACATTTGCACTTAGGGTGAAATGGAAACCTTCTCGGAGCACCCAACGACAAAGGAAATCCGAACTCAATTCCCTCTCACCAAACCCACGACACGCTCATGCACACTATGCTATGACGATCTCACGCATCCAAAATCATGGTCAATCCACACACGCCAAGCCATGGCATATTCATATATCTCAAGTCATAACAAGCGCATGCATTCCAAGCCATGCCAACGCTTTAATCATTCTTAAATTCAAGATTATGCTTGAAGAGGGAAGCGCCAATATTGCCATCCTCAAGAAAAATTTTCTTATCACTCAACTCTTGCAAGGAGAATTCCTAAGTAAGCCTAATGGTAGGAGGCTCGGCACACACCTTTGAAGAATGTTTTTCTAGACCTCGCTTTAGATATTGATGTCAAAAAGCTCAAAAGATTGAAAATGGAAAAATGGTGAGCCATAAGTTTGACTACGAAGGGAAGGAAGGCTCCGTCCAATAATCAACAAAATGAAGTTCTAAACTTTCATTTCAACCCAAGAACCCCACACGCGCTGAGCATATGGGAGTCGTCATTGGTGATTGACTCATTTTGGGGACAATAAAAATGCTGCTATGTGCATCCCTCACAGCTGAATATTTTTTGGCGTCACCACAAAATGAAGTCTTCACCAAATAGCTAAAGGCTATAGCTAAATGGCCCACCACAAGTCACAAGATATTTCATATACCAAGCCATGAGGTAGCGACATTTCAATCGTCAAGTCTTGAAGTCATACGAGCTATAAACAACTGTCAAAGCACGCTTAAGCTAAGACTCTTAAGCATTATCTTTGCTAATTAATTATTTTATATATAGTTTAAACCATTTCAATACTCTAGACTTATTGCCAAAAGATTTTCTACAAGTCATTTGTATTAATGTTTAGCCATGACCATCATTTACTAATATGAATGATAATTACACTAGGGGACGTAATGAAAACCTTCTCGGAGCATCCGACAAAGAAGGAAAGTCGGACTTGATTCCCTTTCACCAAAGCCGTGACAGGCTCATGAATTCTAAGCCATGAAAAAGCTCACACATCCGAAATCATGGTCGATCCACACACGCCTAGCCAAAGCATGTTCATATATCCCAAGTAGTGACAAGTGCATGCATTCTAAGCCATGAAAAGCTCACACATCCAAAATCATGGTCGATCCGCACACACCTAGCCATAGCCTTTTATACAGGGGGGTTTGATCTCATTGGACCTATCCATGCACCCTTAAATGAGTACATTCGGGTCTTTGACTCAAGAAAAGCGATGGGAATGGTTGTAGCCAAACTCATCAAGAAGCATATCATTTGTCGCTTTGATGTCTCATTCATAAGCGACAACAATATATCTCGCTTATACCAATTTTCAAAGGCAAGCCCTATGAAATACTAGGAAGCCGACGAACTATCATGTTGAGATCCCTACATGCGAAGGTACAATGCCTTCAAATAAGGTAGGGAAAGCCAACGCTTTCTTCTAATGAGAAACCTTGCGAAGTGGCAAGAAAACCAAAAAATTACTTTTACGACAAAGCTTCTACATGAGAGGGTAAAAAATACACTCCATAAGGTAGGAAAAGCCAAAGCTTTCTCCTAATGCAAAACCTTGCGAAGCGGCAAGAAAGCCAACAAATTACTCTTACGACAAAACCTCTGCATGCGAGGGTGAAAAAAAATACCCTCAATAGGGTAGGGAAAGACAAAACCAACGAGATGTTTCATTGAGGGAAGACCCCTACTTGCAATGATGCAACACTCTCAACAAGGTAGGGAAAACCACCATTATCTAAGCCTTACAAAATAGTAAGGAAGCCAACATAATATCTTATACTTCAAGTGCGATGATCCATTACATGGTGGACATAATCATCCCTAAAACATTATGGGAAAATCGATGCATAATCATTATCTCATTGCCACATGGTAATTTGCTATACGAGAGGATAAAATACTTCCTCAAGAAATTAGCAAGCCTATGCATTGTATGGGAGAACACGATCGCCCCATGAAACAGTGACGAGCAAATGCACCATAAGCCACAATGCGCGAAAATGCAGCCCATATGTGGGGGCTTCTTGAAACTAACGGAATAGCAACCTAAAACATGTCAAGAATAAGTCGACTACCAAGCGGCGAGCCAAGCTTTAATATATATTATCTGCTGTATGTGAAATCAAATCTGCCCGTCAATAAAGCGCTGAAAAATGGTGCACAAACAACGAGGCGTGCACTTAGCCAAAATTTGTTCTCAAAGCCATGACAACCAAGAAACATGTCTACTAACTTGTCCTTACAAAGGCAAAGCCATATTCACAAGCTATCCAATCAAGCACGATTAATCTTCAAGAGACTAAGTACGCATAATTTATCAAAATTTTGCTATTCAATCACGAGGTGCACATGACCTTTCCAAGCAAGATTTCCGCAGCATACTCAAATGCTCATTGTCATACAAGGGCTGTTTTCGCAGCAAAACATGCTCATAACCAATCGAAGATAGGTACAAGCTCATTGCCAATGTACAAAATACAAACTATTCACATCCTTGAGGTACAAATCATTCTTTTCATTCCAATATTCAAAATTACATGTTGAAACATCATAGATGTGTTTTTTTTGTACAAAACATAAATTGTATCTACTAACCATGACAGCATAAGTTCAAAGTTTCCATAAATACAAGTAAAAGGAAGCTGCTCTATACATAAATGGGTTGTCCATAAAGGTGAATACAAGAGAATGTGTTTCGAAAATAACAACCCCTATTATACATTACAACCAACTCGAGTTCTCAAGGTTTTAGCAAATTCAAGAAATAAAATAAATGAAAAGAAAGGGGGACTCGAAGAAGATCAAGACTAGCAACAGCATCTGAAGCCATCATGGTCGGAACACTCACTTGCAATTGATCTCTCTGTGAAATTTCCACCTTTTCACAAAATCCAATTAAGATGCAAGTTGAACTTCCAACCCTTTTATAGTCGCCAACAACCTTGTCTTCTACGTCACATAATCAATAACACCTTCAATGTCTTAACGTTAACGCCCATCCCAATGGTGTCTCAACCAACATTTCCTCATCATTATAACAAGCATGAAGCGCCAACAACTTGTGACTCTGCATTATTATTCACATTCGCCGTAAGGACACAATACTGGGGGCTGGCAGCACATATATCAGTTATGTCACACCCCTATACTACATCGCCAAGTGATTCTTCACTTCATTCCATCCAAAGTAAGCTATCCTAAGGCAGCCAACAGTATCGCTCATCACTCTACTTCATTAGAACTACTCTTGGCAAACACAATCTCACCAAACTATCTAACAAGCAAGAAGCAAGCAACTTTAAAAAATTGAAGCATCCCTAATTTGACCCAATTATTCAAGATGGGCTCTCATTAAATTGTCATCGTCTCATATGGAACCAAGTCGAGCATTGGCTTCGCTCCTTTGAATTTACAGCCAAGAATGTAACTTATACTACTTTCAACACAATAGCCAAATCAAGTTTGAGCACAACCACACCACCTTCATGTTTTGCGACTGTCAGAATCAATGGAGAGTCGACTTCGATATGAAATTCGACTTCAACTACCACAAGAGCTCAGCCTCATAGGTCTTTATCTCGTGGTGGGAATATAATTTCTGAAAGAAGATCCATCCTACACAAGCAACAACACAATTTATTCAAATGTCACCAAATACATCTAAGAGCTAGCGATAAAGAACCCAAAAAAAAAAAAAAAAACCCTCACCAAGTTGGGTGTCATATCCAATATCAGGCTTGTGCAAAGAATGGTTTCAACACCTCATCGCTGCACTCGATGCCATTTTCCTACAACAAAACCTTGATCTTTATTGAGAAAAGTTCTTTTCTCTTTGCCGTTGGCACCGCTTCACCGACATCAGTACCAGCAAGTCCCATGGCCATGGGTGATGATCTGTCGCAAACCTCCATTGACATCATCCACGATCTCCTCCTTCACACTACCCTCATTCGGTGATAGCGGTGGAGGATTAAAAGTGGGTGTTGCAAGAATTGATGAAGCTTGAAGGGTTCAAAAAAAAAAAGAAAAAAAAAAGAGCCTTGGTGGATCTAATTGCTTATTGACGCAAGAAACAAAAATGGCATGGGAATTAAATCAAGTACTGGAAGTTGAAGAGGCATGATAAAGAATGCTCCAAAGTATGTGGCGTGAAATAGAAAAGAAAACATGGAGTCATTTGGAGCAAACCAAGGAAATGAAAAGTGAGATTTTTAAAGACAAGCCAAAAACCAAGGTTTATATGGCAAAGCTTAAGTGACGTGATGGGCTTAAAGCCACACACCATCCAATTGAAGAAATGCTAAAGTTACTTGGTGGTGCATACGAAAACTATAGAAACAATAAGAAGATGCTATGGAGGCGTCTAACTAATTTGGATGGTTATGTTGGCATTTGGTGACTTAATGGAGCAAGTTAAATGACCTGGGCCCACCGTGTTGAATTAAGGGAAGGCTTTATATTTTTAGTAGCCAATTTTTCTCCCTTTGAAAAGTATTAACGGGCTCGATACACATATCAGGCTGAGTACTCAGCTCTGTTTTATAATTAGCCAACTGGCACTCTACACCAAATTTCTCACTACTAGGTACGAGCTCAAGTAAGCAAGCGGTACAATAATGTTGGTACAATAATGTTCATACACAATGAAATTTATATACATGTGGGGCATGGAAGGCAATGACCATTTCGTGTTGGACCTACCAATTGGTTACAACTTGGCTTTCTTGGACTCATGGGCGCCATAACGCACGTCATTTCTACAAATGAGCTTCATCAATCTATACATTCTCAACAAAAAATGAAGCGTTGGATGGACTAATTCCCAAACTCGCAAAATTTTCAAGTAATGGGAAACATCAACTACTCACACGTATGCCACAAGCACCACACGTGCTCGGGAGGCTAATGTTGATACGCATTTTCACGACACATTTTCTACAAGCCCGACTCAACTAAGCCCGACTTCCTTGTAGGCTCAATTTATGTATTATATTTTATTTTATTCTTTTAAGCATGGCCCAAGCCCATGTGACTTATTGGGAGAAATTGAGGAAGTGTGGTTTGGAGGGCATGGGTCGGTTCCTTTCAAATCTTTTGCATGAGCCCAACCCATGCATGCTACCAAGTGGGCAAGGGACACTGGTAGTATCTTAGGCTCATGGAGAAGGTCTTATATCTAAAATTTCCAGCCCAAAATAGCTTTTATGCTCTAGGTGACTGTGACCCAAAGTTTCTACTCAAACCTTTTTTTTCCCTTTAAACATAGTTGGCTCCCATTGGCCAACTCCATCTGCTAGCCCTCACTTAGGTGAGCCTCCCAATGGTTTGAAATTTCTGACCAAAGGCAACCAATTGAAGCAAACCCACTTTATTTCCAAAATCATGCTAAAAGCATACTAAACTTTTCCCTAAACAAAAGAAACCCAAGCCAAAACACCAAAATAGTATCATAGGGGATAAAAGCCTCTTCCACTACTCAAAAACTAGTCAAAAGCAACACCCCAAACTTTATATAAAACTCTCTCTTCAGCTCATAAAAAGACCAACAACGTGCTACCTAGAGACCTAAAACTTCAAAGCCAAAACCCATTCAGCCAATCAACATTCTCACAATTCTGAACTTTAGGGGTGGAAATATGAGTACAGGGGAACTTTCTCTTTCTTCCTCACAACCTCTCTTAATTTCCTCTTCTCGGTGACTGTGAATTGAAGTTTCAGACCTGTTGAACCATGTTTTCTCTATTGAGCTGAAACTTAAGAGTAAAAACTCACTGAGTTAGGAAACATTCTCACAAATCTAAACCTTAGGGATGGAAATATGGATATAGAGGAACCTTCTCTCTCTTCCTCATAACCTCTCTCATTTTCCTCTTCTCGGTGACTGTAGGTCAAAGTTTCAGACCTTTCATATTTTTATACTTTTTCTACACTTTTATTAGTAGCATTTTGATTTTCTCTTGTAAAAGCACCATTAGCCTTTTGTTCATTATACATTTATAATTTTGGGCTTGATTCTCCACAATAAACACTTCTAAAGAACCCAAGGGGAGATTTAGGCCATTTTCATATTTTTTGGCCCTTATCGCAAAAACGTCCCCGACAGCAGTTAAATACAAAAAACAACCAATCATGCTTCTGTATAATGTAACATCAATAGACTCACCTGACGGATCATTGGTTAGTTTTGCATTTGCAGCCATTGGTGTTCTAGCATGTGCAACCTTGTCAAGTCCAAATCTCTTGACTAGATTTCTTGCATACTTTGCTTGGTTGATATAAATTCCAGACTCCGTTTGCTTTACCTGTAATCCCAAAAAATAAGTCAGTTCCCCAACCATACTCATCTCAAACATCGCCTTCATTTCATCTGCAAAAGATTTAGCAAGAGAATCATTACTAGCACTAAAAACAATATCATCAACATAAATTTGAGCTACAACAAAATAATTCTTATCCTTTCGAATGAAGAGAGCAATATCTGCAAATCCTCTTTTGAATCCATGCTCAGTGAGATATGTAGTTAACCTATCATACTAAGCCCTTGGAGCTTGTTTCAACCCATAGAGAGCTCTCTACAACTTGTAGACATCATCCGCTCTGTGAGGATCAACAAAACCATTTGGTTGTTCAACATATACCTTTTCTTGCAACATACCATTCAAGAAAGCACTTTTAATATTCATTTGATATAGCTTGAAGTTCAGATGACTTGCTATGACCAAAAGTATCCGAATGGATTCCAGTCTTGCTACTGGAGCAAAAGTCTCATCAAAATCAACCCCTTCCACTTGTGTGTACCCTTGAGCAACAAATCTTGATTTATTTCTGATAACGGTTCCATGTTCATCTGATTTGTTCTTAAATATCCACTTAGTTCTAATCACATTGACTCCCTTTGGTCTAGGAACTAATTCCCACACATCATTCCGAACAAATTGATGAAGTTCTTCATGCATAATTTATCTAAGTTAATAACTTGGCTAAATAACTAGGTTAAGCTGATTGTTTTAAGGGGTCTAAATTTTTCTAACAGATTTTACAATTCTCATCTCATATGTTGTCAATATATTTTTCTTAGAAAGTGTTCATGATGTTGTTATTGTTGACATCTACTTCTTTATTTCAAAAATCTGCTTGTTCTCATTTTTTTTTCTTTAATCAAAAACTGATCTACATCTTCATTAGATGTAGATCTAAATTCTATCAAAACTAATCTATATTTTCTTTGAATGTAGATTTTTTTTTTTTTTAACATAGCAGATTTTGAAATAAAAAAGAGTCATGACTAGTCTTGTTTGTTTGATGCATGTTGCATAGGTTGATGTTGTAAATATAATCCTCTTCTAAAAATATTCTTTTATTTCACATAAAAAACAGATTTGATTTTTTTAATCATCTACAAATCTAATTTTTCTCATTACACAAAAACCGATCTGGTTTTTTTACCAAAGCCAAAAACCAATTTTTTCGTTCCCAAAAACAGATATGGTATTTTTTTAACCAAGAGATTAATTTTTTTTGTCCAAAAAATAGATCTGATTTTTCTTTCACCAAAAATTAATTTTTTTTATACAAGCACAAACATATCTGATTTTTTTTCTAAACCAAATCAATTTTTACCATAACACAGATTTGAATTTTTCTCAAAAGATGAGAATATTCATAAATAGACTTGTGTAATATATTTTTTCATGTAAATTTAATATATCATTCATATCATGCATTAAGGGTACATTGGTCACAAGTGTATAGAAGATCGGACTCTATCTAGGCAGAATGGGTGTCTAACACCTTTTCATTCCGTAACTTAACCTCTGAATCTAGTTCTTTTGGATAGGTTGATCTATGCTTTGTCTTTTGTTTTTTATTTGGATAGACTGTAATTAGGACAAATAGCCATGTAATTAATTGGTAGTTTGTAACTAGGACCCAAAGCCATGTAATTTTCAATTTATCAAACATGTATTCTTTTTTTATTCAATCAATGGGAATGAAACAATTTAGTTATGTATTTTGTATTTAGTTTTTCTCCCTTTTTTTGTATAAAAAAATAAGTGGTGACTCCACACCACTTACCCAAAAAGAGAGGTGCCCCAAAAAACACCCCAAAAATCTCTCTTTTTTGAGAGGCACTTTCAAGGTCTCTCACAACGTTAATTCTCTTAAAGTAACTTCATTTTAACATTTATAGAATTAAAAATGAATTGAATTGAATTTTTTAAGTTAATAGTGTTTTTCAAATTGCAATGGAATTAAAAAAGGATTGAATTGAATTGTCATTTTAGTTTACCAAGTTTGAATTTTGTAAGTGCTTTCATTTGAGTCCCTTCGTATATTACCATTTGAAAATTGACGTTAATTCTCTTAAAGCAACTTCATTTTAACATTTATAAAATTAAAAATGAATTGAATTGAATTTTTTAAGTTAATAGTGTTTTTCAAATTCCAATAGAATTAAAAATGAATTGAATTGAATTGTCATTTTCTTTTGCCAAGTTTGAATTTTGTAAGTGCTTTCATTTGAGTCCTTTCGTATATTACCATTTGAAAATTGACGTTAATTCTCTTAAAGCAACTTCATTTTAACATTTATAGAATTAAAAATGAATTGAATTGAATTTTTTAAGGTAATAGTGTTTTTCAAATTGCAATAGAATTAAAAATGAATTGAATTGAAGTGTCATTTCAATTTTCCAAGTTTGAATTTTGTAAGTGCTTTCATTTGAGTCCTTTCATATATTACCAGTTGAAAATTGTCGTTAATTCTCTAAAAGCAACTTCATTTTAAAATTTATAGAATTAGAAATGAATTGAATTGAATATTTTAAGTTAATAGTGTTTTTCAAATTGCAATAGAATTAAAAATGAATTGAATTGAATTGTCATTTTAGTTTGCCAGGTTTGAATTTTGTAAGTGATTTATGAATCCTTTCATATTTTACCATTTGAAAATTGACGTTAATTCTCTTAATGCAACTTCATTTTAACTTTTTAGAATTTGCCAATGTGTTACAGCAATCCCTACCTACACTATGGGCATTTTTAAGATTCCTAATTCCTTGTGCAATGACACCAATGCCTCTCTAGCAAAATAATTTTGGGGGCAAGCAAAAGATGAGAAAAAAATCCATTGGATTAATTGGAAGAAACTATGTAGTCCAAAAACCAAAGGAGGGATGGGTTTTTGTGACTTCCATGCGTTCAATTTAGCCATGCTAGCTAAACAAGCATGGAGATTGGCACACCACACTCAATCGCTCTTTTACAAAGTCTACAAAGCAAGATACTTCCCAATTGTTCTTTCCTAGAACCTGATTTTGGAAGTAATCCCTCATATGTGTGATGAAGTTTACTCATGGCTAGAGAAATCCTAGTGAAGGGGACGAAGTGGCTTGTTGGTGATGGGAGACAAATTGAGGTGGCTTCTCACAAATGGCTACCCCATGCACCTGTTTTTATAAGCCCTCCACCATCTGCTCTATATGTGAGAGACCTTATTGATGAAGATACAAGACGATGGGATCGTGGGACATTACAGACACTGTTTGCTCCATCAAGCCAGCAAGAAATCCTAGCTATACCATTGGACAATTTGACCTCCAAGGACGAGCTATTATGGAAGGGAAATGCCTCTCAGAAGTTTACTGTCAAGTCAGCCTACGGGGTAGCACTTAGGCTTCTAAACAAATCTCCAGCTGAGCACTCACAGGCCCATAGAGATGGGAGTTTGTGGAAGAAGATATGGAAATTAAACATTCCTCCAAAAGTACGAACTCCAATGTGGAGGGCCTGTTCAAACATACTACCCACAAGAGATAATCTGCAGTGACGCAAGGTAAAAATTGACCCAAGGTGTGAAATATGCCTCCAAAAACCCAAGACTACATGCCATGTATTATGGCAATGCCCCTTTGCAAGAGATGTCTAGTCAAGGGCAGGTAGGAGGACTCAGAAAAGCCCAACGAATGCGTCCGACTTCTTCAACTTGTTTCGGAGTATGGCAAACAGGTTGAACAAGCATGAATTAAAAAGATAGGCTATGGTGGTGTGGGCAATATGGGGAGCACGAAATAAGTTTTATTTCGAAAAAGGTCAGCTACAACTTGAGGGCATCGTTTGAGGGAGCTACCAGCATGTTGACAAAGTTTCAGAGCCTCATAGCTACATAGACAACGCCCTAAAAGAGGTCCAACGTCTGCAGTTTTTGGCTTATACAAGTCTGCATAATTAGGGTGTTGCACTTGGCCCACAATGTAACTCGGTCAGGTGTAATCTTTATGTGTAACCTGTTTGTACTCTTCATGTAACACTTTTTCAATCAATAATATATATGCTATCTTTAGTCTCAAAAACTTCATTTTAACATTTATAGAATTAAAGATGAATTGAATATAATTTTTTAAGTTAATAGTGTTTTTCAAATTGCAACGAGTGGAATAATTAAAATGACTATATTTTCAAAGCTAACAATATTTCTATAAAAAAAAAAATGCCAATTTAAATTGAGGGGATTAAATCATGGGCGGTGCCTATTCTTATCATGCCTACTTTATTGTTACTACACTCCCATTAAGCCACCTCATTATCTACATCATTGCTACATCATTATTTTTTTCATATTTATTTTTTACCTTTAATTTTTTTTAACAATAATAAATATATAAATGCATTGGCTTTATAAATTCATCATAGGAGGTTTTAACTTTACATACTTATTTACTTCAATTTTAATTTATAACTAAGTATTATCTACACATATTCCTTTTAAACAGTTCTAATTTTTCATTTAATTTTGCCCATTTATCTTCCTTCATTTAGGCTATTCTTATTCTCATTCTATTACTATAAATTTGTCACTCTCTCCCATTTTATGCATATTTTTTCCCCACACAGAAAGGTTATCTCTCTCTCTCTCTCTCTCTCTCTCTCTCTCTCTCTCTCTCTCTCTCTCTCTCTCTCTCTCTCTCTCTCTCTCTCTCAATTTTTTTTTTCATTTTGTTTGATTTTTTTTATGAGGTTTGTACTCCCATTGTCTTATAATTGACTACTTCAAATGTTTTCCTTGATGCAAGTATTTTTTATCATTTTATTTAGAAAACTAAATACTTTTAATGTTGTTGTCCATATTTGGGGGAAAATCATATTGTAATATGTTCATAATTTGTGTTGTAGTCAAGTTTTAGTTTATTTGGAAAACAGCGAGATAGTTTGGATAATATGATGAAGAACAATTAGTGCAATTGAAGAAGATGGTCATTGTGCAATTTCATTTCATTGTTTGCAAATATTTTGTTTAACAAATTAGCACCAAATTTATGTCTTTATCAGATGATGTTTTTAGATGCTTGAGTAATCTTTTTACGCATTTAAGAATATTTTGTATTGCTCACCTTTCTTATCTCATTAGTGTATTCTTTAAGATTTTTAAGTTATTTATTTATCTATTTATTTTTCACATGTTGGGTTAGATGTTAGATTAGATTATGACAGTATTAACACAATACTTTTTTTTTTTCAAAAAATTCTCTACTTGCTTTCCCTTTGTACACTTAGATTTTTTTTTTTTTTTTATTATTAAGAAAAAAGAGTCGCAATCATTATGTATAAAGCTTTAACCAACACTTTTTCTTGGGAATAGTGACATATTTATATTGCGTTACTTCAAAACCTTATTAAAAATTTTGAGTCTGATTATAAATTGGATATTTGGCTTGATCACATCACGTTTAAAATGTTTTGGAGAATATTTCGAGCAATGTTGTATGCTCATTTTGTGATTGTGTAGAGAGTCGTTGTATGATATTTTTGGTTTGTAATTTTGAAGGTGGTTACGAATGTAATTTATAGTGTTTTGTTTGTTTTATGGATTAGTGATTGTCTAAGTTATTAGCAATTATTTTTCATTGTTTATTTATTGAATAGAAGCCTTTCATATACCCTCTACTACAAAACCGAAATCTTATAGTATTGAATATATATTTCAATTGTAACTGATGTTTAATAAGATGCCCAAAGCCCCAAATTGTTACAGATAAGACAAATATATAAGTGCAAAAATATATCTTCATGTTTGTGAGTTTGAATGGATGTTTTTATCCTTTAGGCTTCGTTTGGGAGTTCATAAGGGAATGAAATGGAATGGAATGGAATAGAATAGAATGATCATAAAGGAATGGAATGAAATGGAATATATTTAAGTAAGGGAAATGAATGAAAAAGAATGGAATGGAATGGAATTAAGTAACCTTGATTGGATGTTTTAAAATAAAGGAATGGAAAGAAATAAAAATGAATCGAATGTAAGTACTCTTGTTTGGGAGCAACATGGAGGAAATTGAATGGAATCATTTTATGATAATATTACTATTAGGTCCCTATTTTAAAATAAAGGGTTGAGTATATAGGGGTATTTTGGGAGTTTTAGTAAAAAAAATCATTAAATCTAATTTCATTCCCTGTCATTCCTCTCAATTTCGGGGGAAATGAAAATTTGAGGTTTTAAGGGAAGAGAGAGGAATGAATGTTCCCTCCCACCCGTTTCATTCCCTCCTACTTAAACTCCCAAACAAGGGAATGAGCTTTCCATTCTCTCCATTAAAACTCCCAAACAAGGAAAGGGAAAAATATTCTAAAATTATTCTTTTCATTCCTTTCAATTCCATTCCATTCCATTCCATTCCCTCCTCCCAAACAAGGCCTTAGTCTTAAGTGATTATCAATTTTATTTTTGTTGTTTTTTTAGTGAATAAAAGCCTATCATATAACCTTCACTATAAAGGCCAAATTTTATAGAATTGAATATATATTATAATTGTAACTTATGTTTAATGTTCTACCCCATAAAGTGTATTATTATTGAGATGTCTTGATTTTTTTTTTTTTTTTTTTTTTTGAGAATCGAGATGTCTTGATTTGAATTGATTTGTGCTGCATAATTCTTATTTACCAAGCTAGCCATGCCTTAATCAATATTATAGTGTTTTCATTAGCCTCCACGCATTCCATGTATCTAAATGTTCAACCAATGATGAGGGCACCAAATAAATTAATATGGACATTTGGAAAAGTTTGTTTCAAACAAAAATAATAATAATAATAATTTCCAACTTTTATACACTTTTTAATGATACACAAAATTTTATAATTAATTTTTATTTAAAATTAGTATTTTTCTACTTTTTAAATTCTAGAGAAAAATTGTATTGTTTTCATTTTGGTATGACAAAAATTATATATATGACATTTGTGCTTGTCTCTATAATAACTGAAAATATGATTAAGAAATACATTTTTTATTAAATTATTCCAAATTACAAAAAATAAATTTAATGAAATCAACTAAAAATATTATCACGCACAACGCACGGTGTCCGCGACTAGCATTTTTATAAAAACAATGACATATATATATATATATATATATATATGTATGTATATATTATTTCTTTTTTCGAGAAGAAGCTATAATCTTTTTTAACCAACAGCAGCCAAATAGGCATGGATTACACCAAAAAGGTGTGGTGGGACATCTTCCATCCACAATAGAGAACTTGGGACATGAATAGAATGTCTAGTAAGGTCATGAGCTACAGAGTTTCTCTCATGACAAACATGAGAAAATCTAATACAGTGGAAAGAGTTTATAAAATTTTTAGCATCCTCTATCAAGACTCAAGAGACCAAAAGAGGCAAAAGAGGGAGAATCATCTACTATAAAACCGAAATCTTATAGTATTGAATATATATTTCAATTGTAACTGATGTTTAATAAGATGTCCAAAGCCCCAAATTGTTATAGATAAGACAAATATATAAGTACAGAAATATATCATCATGTTTGTGAGTTTGAATGGATGTTTTTATCCTTTAGTCTTAAGTGATTAGCAATTTTATTTTTGTTGTTTTTTTAGTGAATAGAAGCCTATCATATACCCTTCACTATAAAGGCCAAATTTTATAGTATTGAATATCTATTATCATTGTAACTTACGTTTAATGTTCTACCCCATAAAGTGTATTATTATTAAGATGTGTTGATTTGAATTGATTTGTGCAGCATAATTCTTCTTTACCAACCTAGCCATGCCTTAATCAATATTATCGTGTTTTCATCAGCCACCGCACATTCCATGTATCTAAATGGTCAACCAATGATGAGGGCACAAAATAAATTAATATGGATATTTGAAAAAGTTTGTATCAAACAAAAATAATAATAATAATAATAATTTCCACCTTTTATACACTTTTTAATGATACACAAAATTTTATAATTAATTTTTATTAAAAATCAGTATTTTGTTCTACTTTTTTAAATTCTAGAGAAAAATTGTATTGTTTTCATTTTGGTATGATAAAAATTATATATATTACATTTGTGCTTGTCTCTATAATAACTGAAAATATGATTATGAAATACATTATTATTTATTAAATTAGTCCAAACTACAAAAAATAAATTTAATGAAATCACCTAAAAATATTATCATGCGCAACGCACAAGGTCTGCGACTAGCATTTTTATAGAAACAATGACATATATATATATATATATATATATATATATATTATTTCTTTTTTTTAAGAAGAAGCTATAATCTTTATTAACCAACAGCAACCAAATAGGCATGGATTACACCAAAAAGGAGTGGTGGGACATCTTCCATCCACAATAGAGAACTTGGGACATGAATAGAATGTCTAGTATGGTCATGAGTTACAGATTTTCTCTCATGACAAACATGATAAAATCTAATACAGTGGAAAGACTCTGTAAAAATTTTAGCATCTTGTAGCAAGAGACCAAAAGAGGCAAGAGGGAGAATTCTCTTTCAAAGAGTTAATGACCAACTCGGAATCCCCTTTAAGAACAGCTGAATCTATGCCCAGTTCACGAGCAAAATCCAAAGCTCTCACAACTGCCATGACTTTGACTTCAGCAACAGAGTGAGGAAGAGCAGTATTTTGAGAGGGCAAAGCAATAACCAAACCCCAATGGCCTCTAAGACCAAACCCCACGACAATGAGTGTGTTTGGTTCAGTGGGGCTGTCTAATACTCATCTAAGGAGCAAAGACAAATAGATAATGGCAATGGCATAAAAATAAAAATGCTATAAAATTTTAAAAAAAAAAAAGAAATTGGTCACATCTACTTACATTGTCAATAAATAATTATAACTGAACTATCATGTAACAATTTCAAATTTTAAAAACTTGTAAAAAAAAATGTAAATTTTCATGTATTTGAGAGGTTTTTATTTTGTCAATAACTTGAAATATTCAATTTCTCATTTTATTAATTTTTTTTAATTTAAGTTTTTTAATTACCCCTAAAAAGAAATTCCTAAAGCCGCCGCTGGATTAAATTGACAATTTACAAAATTTTGAGGATGTAAATTGTATTTCTATCAAAAAAGATTTTGGAATCTTCCAACCCTCTATGACAACAACTCTTTTATTAATTAACATATTATAATTTTTTTTTTATATTTTTAATTTGTACCAGAGAGCAAGGTTGTCAAACTTAGGATCCTATGTAGGATCGTGGGGGAGGGAGTAAGTGGGATTATGGATCGTAAGTTCCTAAATTATTTGAGGAAAAAAAAAACACATTGGATGTTAAATAATCCCATAAATTATACATTCATTCATAAATTTTGATTCATTTGATATAATTACTATGCATCACTACATCCATTTGTAAGCATAATTTAATGAGACCAAAAACCTAAAAACATGACACTCTATTGGGATGTTATTTTTCATTTTGGTCTAATTAACACTCTATTTCTGTACATTAGCATAGCAAAACTTGGTCTATTGGGGTTTTTTTTTTTTTTTTTCATTTTGGCCCAACTAAGCCTTCTGTCAAGTTAAAAAAATATTACAAAAAGTTAGGATCGTTTGGGATCATCATAATTGTATGATCTTACCGATCCTAAATGATCGCAAAAATACTTGAAAGATTTAGATTGTTTTGGGCAAGTGAGATCGTAAAATTGTCGGATTGTAGGATTCAGATCGAGATTTTGACAACCCTACCAAGGAGCAAACAAATGATCACGAATATATTTTAGGGCAACCTTGGCAACCATCAAAATATTAAGATTGATTCTAAAATAAATCTCCAATGACTTCCAATTTTCTTGCTTCCAGTTGGCAACAACTTTGACAATTGATAAAGAAAGAAATTTATGTCTCCATATCTTGTAAATTACAGGTTCACAACGATTAATATTTTCTCGAATGGCAAAACTTAGGTACAATACTTAAGTACTATCCCTTAGGTTCTCTTCTTAAAATTCGACCATGTAACTTTTCCTCATAAGATGAAAGTATATTTTTAGTTAAATAAAACTACATGGTTGAATTTTTAAAGGGAAACCTAAAAAATGGCACCTAAGTTTTGTCATTTCTCGAAAATGCATGTTTAGAAGTATATATGACGACTTACATAACGCTATTAGCTATCCAAGGATGCATTATTTCTTTGCTAGTGTATAACTCGTGTATATGCATGGCATAATTAAAAATAATCACAATTACACACACACACACACACACACACACACACACACACACACACACACACACACACACATATATATATATGAATTCAAATTATACCTGGTGTATGAAATGGCGGCTACAGGATTGTTTTTTTAGGGGTCAATAAAAAGATATACCTTGGGTAAGAAATGAATCTTACGATCTATATGGTTTCATGGTTTCCTTCGTACAATGTAAACTACGAATTTTTAATTAGTCTATTTCAAATTTGTTAAGATCTGAATGACCTTTTTTTTAGATTTAAGATGAAAATATTTTACTTTTGTTGTTGAACTTACCATTTCCCTAGATTGTTTTATAAAATTGGCTTGTTGTTGGGATTTTTTTTTGTTGTGTGTGTGTGCTTAAAAAGACCAAAATATTGTTAAGAAAATCATATTTAAACTTATTTCAAGTGGATTAAAAAAAATTTAGGGTCAAGGTGTTCAAATTTTATTTTAGGAGAGTCAAATAAAAAAAATAGATATATATATATATAAAGAAAATTGCCAGCTCAGGGGGTTGAGTTTTACTCTCTCTCTCTCTCTCTCTCTCTCTCTCTCTCTCTCTCTCTCTCTCTCTCTCTCTCTCTCTCTTTATTTTAGTTTTTTTTTTTTTTTTTGATATACACAAGTTTACTTTCTCTTCTTTTTTTTTTTTTTTTTTTTGTTTATTGGGTTCTTTTATAGTTTATTTATATTAAACTTCTTCTTTTTTGCACAGTATTAACTTACCTACATCAAAAAAATTTTTAAAAAAAAAAAAACTAAAATAGGACATATGGCTCAAAATAAGATAACAATTTGAATCCAATTTAAAATTTAATTGGATTTTTTTTCAGTTTTGACTTTAATTATATATATAAATTTTTATTTTTTAAAAGAGTGGCATTTTCCAGACCTAATAATTCGTCAATCTCTATTTGTGAAAAAGTCAAATTTAAAAAGCCAAATGCATATCATGGCTCGAAACTAATTTGTATTCTATAAACACTAAAATCAACTATTAGTTATTCACTTACAGGAATCTTTTACTCTCTGGGAGAGGGGGGAGAGCTTATTAAAAATATGTAATGCATTTATATAGTTTAACAAACAAACATACACAGAGGGAAGAAAATAACTTTTAAGAAAAAAAGAAACAAGTTATACTACACACAATCCATTATTTTAAGCAATGTAAGACGATTACCATTTTTTTATGTTGAGAAACATATAAACACGGATAGAGGAAAAATGGTCTTTTAACACAAATACACATCACAAACTCTACTCAAAAACTATGATAACTTTTAAGGAAAATTGGGCAAATTATTTTTTGGATTTAAATTTTTTATGTATACATTTAGCCTGGCCCGAAACTTTTTTTCCTTTTGTGGCTCTGCCTATATTCACGAAATGCTAAATATTTAATTGCACTTATCTATATGAAGTATAACGAGACATTAGTTACTAATAACTATCCCAATGAAAAGGACAGTTTGCTTAACAACAAAGATTTTTATGTGCTGTCTTTAAATTACGTTCTAATGGCTAGATAACTGTACTAGCTAGATAATTCAAGTTTCTGCAAACACAACACATTGCCTATTCAAATGCCTAGGAAAAAATCCATTGGATGATTGTGTATTTTAATAATAGACACACAGAACGCATGGAGATTGCTCACGCTCAAGAAATCCATGTTGTCTTAATATAAATAGGACCTTCATATTCTTTCCCTCTTCATCCCTCTGTAGTCTTTTCTCTAATGATGATGGGTCGCTTTCAATTTTTGCTAGCATGCGCTTTAGCTCTTCTAGCTTCTTCAATAACCTCAGCAGAAACAGTGGAACATTTTTTCCTTGTAACTAGCTTATCCATTTGAATGTTTTTCCATTTCTTGCTGCATTTTTCCTAGTAGTAAATGAGTGCAATGGGGTGGGGGAAAAATGGTCTTTAGCTCCATTAGCATTACAATAAATTTAGGAACATATTATTTTCCACAACTATTGATATGAATTGTAGCAATTACTGCATGCTTAAAATGATATTAGTATTATATTCAAGTTGAAGAGATGTTGCTGTAATTACAACAAATATTTCAGCAGTTGTGAAAAAAAGGTTCTCTCTAGCATTACTTTTTGGTATGTTGACTTAATAGCTGCCCAGTTAACTTGGAATAGTCGTTAGTGTAAGCCCTGCCCTTAGAAATGCTGTTCCTTTTTCTCTTTCTTCCTCACCAATCAACCCTAGTTACGGGGGGAGTTGACTATTATCTCACGTGCCTATATTTGAGATGTAATTAACAGTACATCAAATTTTTGTTATTATAACAATTCTTAATTATTATTGTTGTTGCAGGTGCAAAACCTAACTGTCCAACGGCTGTGCCATGAGCAAGTGATAACTACAGTCAATGGAACCCTACCTGGTCCTGTAATAAGCGTTCGAGAGGGTGATAACCTTGTGATCCACGTAGTTAATCAGTCTTCCTATAACATTACTATCCACTGGTAAATCCTTATTATGCTATACAACTAAAAGTCTGCTTAGCCATTTCTTTTTCTTTTTTTCCGTATTTAATTATAAGGTAAAAAGAGGCTTCAATGCTTTCATTGGAAAACAATAAGAAGTTAAATTTATATATGCATGTATAGTGTATACACAAATTTTTAATAAAAAGAATGAAATTAATCTGTTGAAAATGCCCCAAAATTTAAGGCTAAGACAAGTTGTTGTTGTTGATGCGTTGACATATGAGTATATAATTAAATAAAGGGTTACTTCCGAAAGAGCATAAGTTTATGAATGCATGTAGATATATTTTTTGAAAAAATGTAGGTAAATTATTATTGTGTCGCCATGGAAATTTTGATGCAGGCACGGAGTGTTTCAACTATTGAGTGCATGGGCAGAAGGACCTTCATATGTAACTCAATGTCCCATACGTCCTGGCCAAACTAATGCTTACAGATTCAACATCACTGCAGAAGAGGAGACTCTTTTTTGGCATGCTCATGTCTCGTGGCTCCGTGCAACTGTGTATGGAGCACTTATTATCAAACCAGGATTTGGAAACTCTTATCCATTTCCATCTCCTTACGAAGAATTTCCGATCTTATTGGGTATCAACTCCTAACATTCTTAAATGTTTGATCATATGAATATTGATAGAATAGAAATTTCTAACAAAGTAACAATGAAGTTTATCTCCAAGACTATGCTGTTGTTTGGGCAATGCATAAAACACATACAACACAGGCCTAATTCCTAACGTAAATAAATAGCTAATGGTCCTTTAAATGTGATTGCAGGGGAGCATTGGGATGCTAATGTCGTTGATGTCGAGAACCAGGGTCTAGCAACAGGTGCCCCACCTAAAATTTCCGACGCTTTCACAATCAACGGACAGCCCGGTGATCTGTACCCATGTTCTCAAACTGGTATGTAAAAATCAGTCACACACAAATCCCCTTAAGTTTTATATCTCTCCTATGACTTGTTGACTAAATTTTCCTTAAGAAAAAGCAGCTGCACTTTTTGTCACAATCTGTTAAGGCGGTCGAGTTTATATGAGTGGTGAATTTGAGCAATCATTTTCACATAAACTTATCAATTTTTCTCGTCCATTTAGTTAACCACTTCATTGCTGATAATAGTGATGGAACAAAAATTGTGTACTCACTTTCTCTTATTAAAAAGTTAGTTCTTTTACAATTTTTTCAGACACATATAAGCTTGAGGTGATCCAAGGAAAGACCTATATGTTACGCATCATTAACGCTGCACTCAATAACCAACTTTTCTTCGAAATTGCCAATCATAAAATGAAAGTTGTAGCAATTGATGCTGCTTACACCGAAACATATGCCACTGATGTTATTATCCTTTCTCCCGGCCAAACCACTGATGTTCTTTTCACTGCTGATCAACCTTTGGGTTCTTAGTACATGGCCGCAAGACCCTACATTAGTGCCCAAGGCTTACGGTTCGATAACACAACCACAAGTGGCATCATTGTCTATCAGGGTGTCAAATCAGCAACTCCCCTAATGCCATCCCTACCTGCTTTCAATGACACACCCACACCTTACAAGTTCTACACCAATCTCACTGGGTTTCTAGGTGGGCCCCATTGGGTCCTAGTGCCACTTCAGGTGGACGAGCACATGTTCATCACATTTGGGGGTAGCCTCGCACCATGTGGAGGAGGAAGTGCCAAGTGAGGAGGTGAACTTGGGCAGCGATTTTCTGCGAGCATGAACAATGAATCATTTCAGCTCCCTAGTAAATTGTCAATGTTACAAGTATTCTATCTCAATAATACGAATGGGGTTTATACCACTGATTTTCCTGATAATCCTCCACTGGTGTTTGATTACACCAACCCGAGCAACGCTCTCAATCAGTCCTTGACAGGCCACAAACGCGTTGACCCATTGTGATAAATTAGATTGATTAATTAGCCCAGTTATTAATTAATCAAATTAACATGCAATATCACGTGGTAGCACAAACAACTCACCAAACTAAGTAATGCAGCGGAAATTAAATGACACGGTGATTTGTTTACGAATGGGGAAAACCTTACGGCAAAAACCCCACCAGGTGATTTAAGGTCACCACTCCCGAAATTCCACTATTATCACAACAAGCAGTTACCCCAAAATCAATTTACCTTACCAACCTACAGTTGAACTCTTACCCCAATACCCAATTGGACTTGTTCTGTAGTAACAGTTTCTCCTTTCAATACACGGCTCCCAAGTACGTGACTAACCAGATGCGCGGATCCCAGTACGCGACTTCAAACACCAACTAGAGAGAGAGAGAGAGTTGTTGGCTGCAAAGTTCTTCAAATCATCAGAGATGAACTAGGGCATGAACTTTGTCTTTCAAATCACAAATTGCATGAACAGGGAGTTCTTAATGAATGTGCAACTTGCGTCATATTGACGGCCCTTAAAATAATCCTTTTATATGTTTAGGGTTAGGAGAAAAGAAGTCTCAAAGACACATTCACGGATTGGACTTGAAACAGAACTGAAAATCTGTTTTCTTTAATTCTCGACAGATAGAGGTGTCGAGGATCTGTCGAAAAGCTGTCGAGGCTCGAGGCAAAACAGCTTCTTAAAGCTCGATAGATGCATGTGTCGAGGTAGGTGTCGAGCTTTAGTAACTTACACTTCCTTGCTTGTTTCTTGAACAGACTTTGATGGTTTCAACACTGGATCTTGAAACACTGTTTCTTGAAATGTTAAACACATCCTAGATCTACCCAATTACAAGTAAAGTGCGTTTTGTCTAAGGATAAGCCAATTACATAAAATAACGACATATGATAACAACCACTTGAACTACATATGTCCTAACAGTCCTTAATATTTGCACCAAAGTCTACCAAAGTAAGGACGCTGAAGTACGGTTCAACAGTGGAGATTGTTCTTCAGGACACAGCCTTCATAGCAGCAGAGTCTCATCCTATGCACTTTCATGGTTTCAACTGCCATGTGTTAGCAGAAGGTTTTGGAAATTATGACACCGAAAATGATCCCCGAAAGTTCAATTTGGTCAATCCACAAATACATAATACTATAGCCGTGCCAACTGGGGGTTGGGCTGTTATCAGATTCACAGCAAATAATCCAGGTTATATTTCTACCTTGCCTCTTATTTATTTTTTTTCTCTTATATTATTTTGTAATATTAATAGAGTTGAGTTTAAATTACCCTTGACAAATAACTTTTAACCTATGTTACATCAATAAATATTTTTTTTATTTGATTTAAATTTTGAAAACTCCACCATTAGAGTGGATTTTCTTATTGTAATTTACATGTTTACAAAATTTCAAGATGATCTGAAATTAATAAATATGTCATCAATGAAATAGTTTTATTTCAAGCTATTTATTTAAAATTGGGCATAAAAGATGGGTTTCTAGCTCAAATATAAATAGCACCTGAATAACATGAAACTTGGTATGCGTATTAAGAATATAGAAAAAATATAATCCAATGTGAAAATTTTGAAACATTAATATAAGAAATATTATTAGATGGTGTAATATAGTTTAGAGTCATACATATCAATTAAAGAACCCTCATTTCCTCCACAACGGAGAAAAAAAATCAAAGAACCTTGAATATTCACAAAACTCCATACAGCTATTTTTTAACCAAGAAAAATAATTTACAGTAAAAACAAGATACACTTGGATTAGAATAATCTGTGGTCCAAAAAAAGGATTGGTTATTTAATTTTATAGTAATTGCATAATTAATTTAAAACTTTTGGTGTATCAGAAAGTTTGATTCCTTGACAGTGATTTAAACCAATTTTTGTTAGTTTGTCTTCATTAAATCTTACTTATGCTCATCACCGTACTCCCTTGATCCGATGGTCACTTTATAAGTATAACTGTTTATGGAGTGTAGGGGGAAAGAGCCAGGGTACAAGTTTCCAGGAAGGAGATTTCACACACATATACACTTAGATTAAGCTAGAATAGAATTTCGATCTTGTATAAAAAAAAAATTTACTTTTGCTCAATGAAAACATGAACCTTATAATACAGGCATCTGGTTTGTACATTGCCATTTAGAATTGTACTTGTCATGGGGTTTGGCCATGGCATTCGAAGTTGAGAATGGACGTACACCCTCTTCTACACTGCCTCCACCGCCAATTGATCTACCCAAATGTTAAATATTTGTTCCACGCTGTTTTCTGATATTCTTTCATTATTTATATTTGTAATTTGATTTTCAAATTTCACATTACTGGTTTGCAAGGTGCCAACTGTGTCATTGACATTTTTAATGAATTTTTTTTTTTTTTACAAAATAAAATTTCTATTTTAGTCTATTGTAAGTATATATATGTGTGAAACTTCCTCCTGAAAACTTGAATTCCGATCCTTACCCCCCACACCTCATAAACACTTATTTTTATGAAGTGACTATCGCATCAAAAGTATGCAATAGTAGCATTTGTAATGAAGTTAATCTTAATCAGTTCTCATTCTATTCATTTTAGTATTTGCATTCTTTGAATGAAATAATTATATTCCTTATCAATCTTGTCCGAAAAAAATATATTTTCCTTAATTCACCTTTTTTCATATCTCCTTTCATTCGAAATCATGTGCTACATTTTGTAGTGATCAAACGCCTTACATAATAAGGGTTTGGAAGTCCAAAGCTTTAGGAACTATAAACTTGTGCTTACAAGATTAGTTTGTCAATCAACCGCTCACACTTTTTGACTTACTTAACTTACTTCACTTTAACTAACTCTTTTAGGGAAGAAGTGCTTTTAGTTCCTAATTGTTGTTTTAATTTTGTACTATGTGTCTAATTTAATTTTCATAATTTTGATGTCAATATCCATTCATAATACTCAATGCTAAAATTGAAATGATCACCTCACTCAACTTGATAAGCAGGAACGGAGCTAAAGTGGTGTGAGGGGTGGAGGAATTGCTCCCCTTATTCCTCCTAGAAAGTCTTAAGTAACTCAAGACCTTTTATATAAAAATAAAAAAATAATAAATAAATAAATAAATAAAAGAAAATAAGAGGCATATCCCACTTTAAAGCAACTAACCTAACAACGAATATTGAGGAAAAAAATACTACTTTAAAACAATAAACATTCCAAAAGTTTAAAGATATACACTCTTGCACACACTTTGCTTCACTACACATATCAAGTGATGATTGAACTAATTTTAACAAGTACCACTAGCAATCCTCATGTTTAAGTGATGTAATATAATCACACAGTAATAAATGTGTAAATTGTCTCAAAATGTGTCTATAGAAGAACTCAAAAATATCTTCCACTTCCAAATTGAATGAACAACTACTAGACTGACCACGGAAAAAAGCACCAAACTTTTTTTTATAGCTAAATCAGTAATTTCACCTTTATTCATAACACTTTTTTCCCTTATCCCAATGTTTTCACTTTCTCATGGCAACTCACTGGATCCAATGTTTTATACACAAAAAGGCAAAAACATAAATTATATAATTTGTTATTTGTATTTTTATCTTTCCATTTCTCGTAATTTGTGACATCAAATTTTAATCATCTTTTATTACCTGTATTAGTATATAAGAGTATCCACAATAGTGAAGTTAAAAATTTAACTTTTTAGCTCCATAAAAAAGTTACTTTATCTATTTTACCTATTCATTTTACTAAATATGGTGTAGCAGTAGATCTATTTTAGCTTTAAACACAATAAAATAATATAAACATTACAATAAAATAATACATCTACTACAATAAAATAATATATCAAACTTAATAAAAATTAATTTCTCTATGACCCACAGCACAACCATAATCATCCACAACCGAGAACCACCAGAACCACCATGATTACCCACCAGTTCACATCACCCATAGCACCATCACAACCGAGAACCACCATGATCCACCACGACAACCAATCAAAAACTAAAAAAAAAAAAAACCCACTATAATCTACCCAACCAAAAGCCCACTACAAAAGCCACAGTGATCAACCCAGCCAAAAACCCAAATCAAACTCAGACGGATCGGCGGTGTGGGTCTGAGGCGGATGGCGGCGTCAAAACCCAGAACCACCATGCTCGAAAGCTTGGAGATCCCGGTCTTGAATCTCCTACTGATCTACGGGAAATCGTTGCGGATTCCGGAGATCACATCTTCCTCTTCCTCTTCGAGCGCTTTGTGATCTGAAAGTTAAGAGGGGTTTGAGTCAGCGATCTGGCGCAGTGGAGCAGAGGAGTAAATTTGCTCTGAAGGAGGAGGGGCAAGGAAGGAGAAGGAGATGGCGATTCGGTTTGGTCACCGCGATGGTGTTGATCAAGTTTGAGCGGTGAATTTGGATCTGTGGAATCGGTGAAGTGAGGAACATCCTCAAGAACATAACCAGCTTCGCCGAAGACGAAGCTGATACAATACCTCTGGTGAGAGTCACTGAGAGAGAGGGAGAGGCGTGAATAAAAGAAAGAAAAGAAGTGTTCAGCTTAAATTATTTTAATCCGGAGCTGATTAAAAAAATTTTTTTTTTTTTTTTAGCTTTGAGCTACAGTGCTGATGTATCTATACATGAGCACTGTAGCAATTAAGCTAAAATTTTTAGCTATGCCTTCACTGCTGCAAGGGTATTTTTTGTGTTTTTGTGGAGCTAAAATAGCTATATAACTATTTAGCTCCACTACTGCAAGTGCTCTAACCTCTACATATGCAAAGGTGCAAAATGTGTATATATATATATATATATATATATATAACATTTCTACCAAATAAGTAATAATTGACACACATTAATATTATAAGTTAGAAATTACCCAAGTACAATTTTCTGAAATCACAGCATGTATGACGATTTTGTGAAGAAATCATATACCTCTATGGTTTCATGATGAGCCCTCCATGGAAATCTTGAAAAAATAACCCTTGATTTGTCAAGTGGTCGTGGCTGCAAGTCGAGAAGGGCATGCGTGTGTCTAGGAGGAGAAAGAAGCTACCCTCTACCTTAGAACAACCAATGAAGACAAAGAAAGCATAACGATCAAATAAGCCAATTGATATTTATTAAGGATGAGGCCCATGAGGGTACCCTTGCGTTCAAAATATTGGTTCATAAATGTATGGGCCCAAAAATAGAAGATACATAATAAAGACTTACATTCACATATGTAATGATTATGTAGGTCCACGTAAAAATAAAGGGTTTTTTTTAGGCAGTTTTAACCTATGACGTCAGCTCCTGATGATAGTTGTTTATTATCAAACCAAGATACCAATTGGTTTTTTGTGTAGGCGGGGATTGAATCCTTGATTTGTCAAGTGGCCGTGGCTGCAAGTCGAGAAGGGCATGTGTGTGTCTAGGAGGAGAAAGAAACTACCCTCTACCTTAGAACAACCAATGAAGACAAAAAAGAGCATAACAAAAAAATAAGCTAATTGATATTTATTAAGGGTGAGGGTAGGAGCTTCCCTTTGCATTCAAAATATTGGTTCATAAATGTATGGGCCCAAAAATAGAAGATACATAATAAAGACTTACATTCACATATGTAATGATTATATAGGTCCACATAAAATTAAAGAGTTTTTTTTTTTTTTTATCCTTTCTGAGATAATTTCAACCTATAGCGTCCGCTCTTGATGATAGTTATTTATTATCAAACCAAGACACCAATCAGTTTTTTAGTGTAGGCGGAAATTAAATTTCAAATCTCTTATTCAACCATCAACGAATCACACATAAAATAAAGAGTAAATATATAAAAGCATAATAAATTTGAATTGAGTTTTTTTATTATATATATATATATATATATATATATATACAGTTTATTTAGATACATGAATTTAGGCCTTTTTGAGCGTGTACCATATTATGTGTCTTTCAAAAATCCCCTTCCCTTTACCCTTATGTGTGTGAGTTTATATATCAAAATATACATGAATTTGCATGTATACATAATTGACACATAATTAAAACATAGCTGGAAGAGCACTTGGCGTGAAATTGGAATGTATTTATAATATAGAGACATTTGGCATCATAATAGCACCATTAGAGCCTCCACATCAAAAAATTTAAAATTTTTAGCATTTAACAATTCTAAACACTACTTTATTTATTTTAACAATTTGCTCTACAATTCATCCAGCATCAAATGTTCTAATTTTTTTAATACTTCATTTTTTTTTTTCATAAGTAAAATATTATTGAACAGGAAGCCCAAAAGAGAGCAAAGACAACAAAGGGGGAACTTGCCCATCAGAATCCTCACAAAGAACCCAAGAAGGGATGGAAGAGATGGGTTGGGGTCCCCAAGTTGAACCAAAAGATGCCCAAGAAGCAATAGAATGGGCTAGGCCATTAGAGGCTCTATGACAAAAGTTACAGACAACTTGAGCAAAGGCAGGAAGGAGGAGCTGAATATCAGATATGATTGATCTAAGGTCCCAAAAGGAGTGGAACAAGGAGCTTTAATTGAGTCAATTAAAATCTTTTCATCGCCTTCAAAAATGACAGATGGGAACTGGATGTTAGCTGCTGAAGAAACAGCAAGAAGGGCAGCTTCAACTACGGCCCAGGCAAGGGAGGAGAGGGATTCTTTGGCTGTGAAGATTGAGATAATATGCCCATTAGAGTCACGACAAACTACAGAGGGAAAGGAAGCACTCGGGGTGATGGCAACGTCGAAATTGAATTTAACCCAACCAGGAAGAGGGGGTTCCCAATCGAATATGGTGAGCTGCATCTTCAATTTCCAAGCATTAGAATGGGCGAAGAAACTTCGGTTAATATCAGCAGCAATGTCAATAGGGGAGGCTGGTGGTGAACTATCAAAAACCAATTTGTTGTGACTCCACCAAATTCGGTCACATGTTATAGCAGCCAAGAGAGTAAAGGTGTAAGCTTCCTGGGGGTTTAGACCAAGCTGTGTTGATGGGTTAAGGACCAAATCAATCCATTCAGGAGCTGATCTTGGAGGGATGTTGCTGATGTTGAGGGGATGGGATAGGTGTCTCCATATGATGTTGGCAAAGGGACATTCAAAAAATACGTGGAAAATGGATTCTTAGGAACCATGGCAGCGAGGGCATACTGAGTCAATATCATGGATTCTACGACAAAGGAATTCTCTTGTGGGCAAGGCATCTCAGGCAAGTTTCCATAAAAAGAGCTTGAGTCGCTTATTAATCTTCAAAGCCCACAACTTGGACCATGCTTTTTTTGAAAGAGGACCAAATGGAGTGAATCTTACCTCTTGGTCAGCTAAGTAAGCCGATTTAATCGAGAATTTACCGCTTGGACTCTTTGCCCAAATTGCAGTATCTTCAGTGGGGGAGACTGAGAGATGGATTTGTTGGATGAAGGAGGCAGTTTGGTGGTCAAAAAGAGCATGGAGTAAGTGACGGTTCCAAAGCCTAGTACCTGGGATGATAAGCTCGGCAACCAACTAGATGTATTGGAGGATGCGGGGGGATGAAACCTTGGAGAGAAGGTATCCATGGATCGTTCCAAATGCTGATAGAATTCCCTGAGATAATAAGGTGACAGTGACCCAATTTAAGAGGGGGACCGACTTGATAATACCATGCCAAAGAAGGGATGAATTAGTTTTGGCATAGGCTTAAAGTAAGTTGCGACCTCTTAAATATTTAGACCGAAGAAGGTTTGCCCAAGGTTTATCAGCATTTGAAGCAATTAACCAACCTAACTTGGAAACAAGAGCCTTGTTGAGATCATGGGCTCTTTTGAAACCGAGGCCACCAGAAGATTTAGGCTTACAAATGGAGTCTCAAGCCTTTGGATATAAGTGGCAGTTGGAATCAGAGAACCCCCAGAAGAAATCATGAAGCCTTGCATCAATTTGGGCACAAGTGCTCTTAGGCAGTTGGAAAGAAGACATCCAATAGGTTGGAATTGATGTGAGGACTGATCTGATGAGGGTGGAGCAGGCAGCCTGAGATAGAACTTTTGCCTTCCAACCAGTGATCCGACTATTAATTTTATTAATGATGCTGTTGAAAGGAGACTAGTTCCCACACTTGATGTGGAGGGGCAAGCCAAGATACTTGGAATTAAATATTATTTTTGTAATTCTCTCTATGTTTTTTTTTTCTCTCTCTTCCTATTTGTGTCTCTCTCCTCTGAAGCAGTCCAAACTCCAAACAATTCACATTCTTCTCAACCCTCAACCAAGCAAACCCACAGCCACGGCCACACCCACCACTAGCCACCAGCACCTAAAAAAAAAAAAAAACCAACCACCAAATTGAAGCAAACCCACACCAAAAAAAAAAAAAAAAAAAAAAAAATCCCATAAACCGAACAAACCCACTCCGATCAGAGCGCAACAAACCCACACTGGAAAAAAAAAATCTCCCACAAATGCAACAAATCCATACCAATCAGAACAAAACAAACCCACACACACACAAAACAAAAAAAAAAAAAAAAAACAAAAAAAACCAAACAAACAAACAAACAAAACCCATAAACTGGAATCACCGAGACCCACGGCCGAAACCACTAAGACCCAGAAACCGGAACCACCATAACCCATAACACAACTGAGAGAATGAAAGAAGAGTGAAAATCTAAGAGTGAAAGAATAGAGAAAATATGAGAGTGAGAGAAGAGAGAATCTGAGTGAGAGATGGATTAGGTGCTTCACAGAGGCTTGGTTCGATGGTTTAAGGCCCAAGATGGCTGGGGTGAGAGGTCTAGTGGCATGGGTGGTAGCAGAGGATAAGAAACAGTAGAGAAACAGAGGATACAAGTGTGAAAAAAAAAAAAAAAAAAAAAATGGGAGAGGAACGTACGTGAGACGGATTAAAAAATAATATTTTGCTACAGTAAGCTACTGTCTCTAGCAACTCAGTGTAGCTGAGGGTCAAAGTCTTTGGCATTCAAGAGCTTTGATGTAGAGGGTTATTTTGGAGTATTGGTGCTAAAATAACAATATAGCACTTTTCACATTTTTTGTGTGAATGCTCTTAGAATGTAAAATGAAATTAAAATTAAATTTTGATTCTTGTTTGAACTTTCTCTCAACTTATACTTTAATATGTTTCTCCCAAACAAAAAAAAATCTTGTACTTTAAAATAATATGTATGATATGATTAGAGAATGTCTTTCTCTTATTATTTTGCTTTTCTAATTTTTTTTTTTCCCTTTCTTTTACTTTTTTTCTATTTTTAAGGCTACATTTATCTCAGTGTAATAATTTTCATTTTGAAAATACTTTTAACTAAAATATATTTTTTAGGAAACTAAATTATTTTTCATGTTTGGTTGTATTCTTGAAAATAATTCTTTTTTTTTTCCCCCTTTGTCAAGAGTTTAGCCCACAAACCGTTTGTAATATATAAGACGAACAAGAAATAGTTTTTGCAATTAGTTCCTTTGGGTCCAAGCCCACCTAATAAATTTCTTTCCATATGATGTCGGGCTTACATCCGAGATGGGTAACTCATATGAGCCTGGTTGCAGGCTCATATTTGGGACAATACTTTGTGGAAGTTTGACTTCTTCTCATGCGATTTCGTGATGCATTTGAGTCAGATGTTTAGATTAATTTTCCTAGATTATTCATTTTGTAAATTCCTAATCTCTCTCTCTGTTCTGAAGTAAGGTACAAGAGGAAGAGAGGTAATCTTGGATATAATATCTTTGTTGTATAATTGTATCTTGGATATAATATCTTTAATTACGAGACATTCATCCACTTATAATGAAGAAAGTGAAAATATCAATTTTGGGGAGGCTAACTTCCTTCTATGAAAATTAACCATCGTGACTGCAGAATACGAAAATCAACACATATTTTGCCTTGTTGAAGGGTTTCTTTTTATTTTCAGCACTTTTCCAATGCTTGAGCAAATTGTTGTAAATCGAATTTTCCTTACAATTTATGAAGATTTTTTGTATTCATTGCTTTCTTGATCTTCTATCCAATTTTTTTGATGTTTTGGCACACTTAATTAGAGCTATTTGTTTACCCTATTTGCAATAACATACCATTGGGTTGCATGCCATTAAGTCTCATAACCTGCATATTGACAATTTTTCCAACTCTCTAAAAAAGAAAAAAAAAATAACCCAATAATTTGTGACAGTGATAGAATTGCATGAAATTTGGTGACATGAAGGGAAATGACATTGGGAGTAGAACTTGTGACTTTGGCCACAATTGAAGCTGCTTTTTGGGTGAATTCCCTCATTTAGCCCCTAAAATCTATGGGTTTTTTTTTTTCATTTTTTATTATTATTTGTTTCCTTGATAACTTTTAGTTTAAAAATCAGAATAAGGTTTCATCTGTTTTGAAACGTTGAGACAATAGTTTTAATTTCCGCAATTATCTCAATTTTGCCAGTTTTGGTTAAAGTTACCGTTTTGCCTCCTAATTTCGTGATTAGTGCAAATTAGGGTTTTCTAGATGTTTTCATAGCCATACTAGGTATTCGTTTACTAAATAAATGCATTATAACATTCTAGCAATTCAATTCTCACATTAATAAAAATTCAGACTTTTGTCTATTGTTTTTCTTTGATGAATTTAAAGAACCTATCACCCTGTAGAATTAAAAAAAATCCTCATGGATTTATGGTTTTTATTCAAAAAATAAAGGGTTTAGTTTATTTTTATTCAGAAAGCAACGTATTTGTTTTCTTGTAACTTCAGTGACATCAAAAAAATTTCCTCTATCTAAATCTCCTTACCCTTATCATATGTTTTGGATTAAAGACAACAAATGCACATTCTAAATGCAATTTACATATGGATTGAGACAGTCTCATGGGTTCAATCTGAGTAACAAAATATTGTGGAGCAAATAGACGTTAAAGATCCATGTTAGATTTAAGATGCTACTTTGCAAAGTAGAGATAGAAATTTCTTTCCAACAATGTCTAGGATAATGGAATTTTGGGAGCTTGAAGAAACGATTCTTCATCTCTTCAAAGACCATATATTAGCAAAAGTTGCCTGGTTTGAATGCCACGTATATTCGTGGCATTTAATGCTAATAACATTTTTGAGCTCACTGAATTTGCAGTGGATCCACCATCGAAACTTGATGAATTTTGGTGTGCTTAAAAGGAGCACTTGATAGCTATGCAATGAGATGCCATGGTAGTTAAAAGGGTAGGAAATCTCCAATCATTTATACTTTCTAGAGTGGGAAGAGAAATATTGATAAAATCCATGGTTCAAGCTATTTTAACTCAAACGATGTCATGCTCAACCGCAAAGACATGTTGTGATGAACTCAATTTGATGATGGCCAAATATATTGAGGGAGGAGGACTGAGGAGAGGAAAATTCATTGGAAAAGTCGGCACAAATTTTGTACCGCAAAGGATAATGGCAGGTTAGGATTTAGAGAATGAAGGCCTTTGCAGCAGCCACTTTCTCCATTTTTGGGGGGTTTTTAAGGCTAGGTATTTCCCCAATAACTTATTTCTTCAAGCAAAGTTACTCAACAATCATTCTTATGTGTGATAAAGTATAATTTCGGCACAACAATTGTTGCAACAAGGAATCATCAAGATAAAAATTTGGTAGGATATGTGGCCTAAATAGAGCTGGAATGGGGTGAGGAGGCACAACTAGTTCATTATGTAACTGATCTGATCATGATGTGCATTTGTGCAGTGAATTTGTTTGTAAAAGCTTAGTTACACAGCTACACTTAAATAAAAATTTTATCTTATTAGCAAAAGATAAGATTTTTTACCTTTTGTTTGTGAGGAAAAAAAAAGTATCAACACAACAAGCCCAGTCAAACCAAACCCAACAACCCGCCCTTTATGATAACTCAAGCCTAGTGAATTGAATGAGTCCAAAAGATCCAACCCATTAGCAATTAAATATAGACCTTTTGAAAGAATCATTTGGTCCTCTCCCCTTTTTTTTATTTTTACTTTTTCTGTATCAAGAATTAAAGCCTCACCAACGATGACTCTGTTGTAATGTTTCCACTGCGGCACTGCCGTATATTTTGCCTCTAAGTTTAACGAAATTTAACATTAGAAGATCAATTAGATTCAAAAAAAAATTAAAAGATCAATTTATTCCCCTTCAAAATAGATAAGTAGGAGATAAATTGGTCTTTCAATAATAAATTCCATTAGAATTAATAACAAAATAGACAGTAAGGGGTTAAGGGCTATGTATTTTTAAAATTGGAGGGTTAATTGTTTATTTCAATAGTTTTGGAAGTTGTATGAAATTGGAATAATAGTTTAGATTCGAAAAATGTAATTAGGCCAATATTTTGAGAGTAATGACTCTCTTTCACCTAGGTAGGTAGCTTTCTGTAAATTTTGGTTAAAATTAATCCTAAAAAATGTATTTAATTGTTTTCTTGTAGCTTTGGCGACATCAAAAAAATTTCCTCTATCTGAACCTCCTTACCCTGATCATATGGTTTGGATTAAAGACAACAAATGCACATTCTCAATGCAATCTACATATGGATTGAGACAGTCTCATGGGTTAAATCTGAGTTACAAAATATTGTGGAGCAAATAGACGTTAAAGATCCATGACAGATTTAAGATGCTACTTTGCAAAGTAGAGAGAAATTTTTTCCAACAATGTCTAGGATAATGGAATTTTGGGAGCTTGAAGAAACGATTCTTCATCTCTTCAAAGACCGAATATTAGCAAGGGTTGCCTGGTTTGAATGCCACGAATAGAGGTAGTTAATGCTAATAACATTTTTGAGCTCATTGAATTTGTTGTGGATCCGCCATCGAAACTTGATGAATTTTGGTGTACTTCAAAGGAGCGCTTGATAGCTATGCAATGAGATGCCAAGGTAGTTAAAAGGGCAGGATATATAGGCCACCAGTTTTTGTGTTTTCAAGTTGACTTGTGACGCTGCTTTAAGGACCAAGGGCATGTACTGTAATGATTCTTTGTGACTGGGATTGGAATTTGATGAAAGGTTCAACAAAGAAAATCATATTGTTACTGATGATGCAGAAAATCGTCAGTGAGTCACACGGTCTTTACGTACTCTCGATGAAGAACCTGCACAACACAAAAGCTAAAGTCTTTAAGAGGAGAACCGGTGTGGTACCGGCCAAATACCCTCCAACGGTCAAGTTAAAGAAATATTTTGTTCACAACTCTAGAGTGCTAGAGCTGGGATGAATTATGCATACCATGATTTATGAGGGTTTTGGGGTATATATAGACTTATAGTAGTATGGGGTTGACATTCGTGCCTTGGCCAAGAAGTTTTTTCCTTCTATGAGAGAACCTCTTGTATTTTGTATATCTCCTGGAATTCTTTTCCTTATAGGAGTCTTCTTAGTTAAGGTTAAGCATGCGGCGCAAGAAGTCTTCTTATACATGTATGCGTGGAAATCAAGTAAGGCTATATCAACCAAATGGAGATTCGCTTACCCTCTTCAGCTTGTTCTCGTCAGCTTATAGCTTCGTCCCTTTATTAGGGTCATCAGCTTATGGCGTAGTCCCTTTGTTAGGGTCTTCAGCTTCGTTATGAAGCTATAGACTTCATGATGCAATTGTTTGTGGCAAGCGATGCCGATGAGATCATTAGGGTCGTCACCCCTCTTTTTCTCGTTATGGTTTAATTACAAAATTATCCATATTAGTTGCTCCCTACTCCATAGCCTCGTTAGTTTTAGCTGACGGGTTATGGAGTACACATCGCCAGAAAGATCATTTATGTGTGATGCTTTGAGCCGCCTTCATTAAATGCTTGAACACGTGGCATGAACTGATTGGCTCTATTTTTGGACGAGCGCGTCGCTTTGTCTTCCGTGCCCTCTTTGCCTATATATATTTACCTCCTCTCTCATTTCCAACTTTTCATCCTTTGCTGATCTTGAGAGAGAGAGGTCATCGCTTTTTGAACTCCTTTCGTCTGTCAGCCTCCTGACCTTGTCATCTTTGTTGCCGTCATCTTCCTAGGATCATCCCTTTTTCTAAAGAATCGCCCATCTGTAAGTTCTCTTTCCTTTTATCCTACCTTTAATTTTTATTTTTCTAACTAGTAAACTCTATAGTGAGGTCATTGACTTAGGCTCTTAGAATAAATTTGTCGCTTATAGGTAGTCAAATGTCTAGAGAAGCGACGAGTGAAAAATCGTCAGTCCGCAAGGGAGCGAGCTACGATGAGGTTTTCTAGTTAGGTCAAAAGCCTGAAGAGGGTTTCTCCTCGTCGTTAGAGAGGGAAACGCCAGCCCATTCTTCTGACGAGGAAGTGGAAAGCTATAGAGAAAATGAGGAGGTGGTGAGTGAGGCCAAAGACGAGGATGATGAAAGGGAGAAAGAAAGAGTAAGTGGCGAAGATGAAAAAACTGGTGAAGAGGAAGGGGAAAGAACAAGTGACAGGGATGAAAACGACGATGGTGAGGAGGTCTTAAAGAGCACCTCAAGAGGCCCTGGGGATGACTGTTCTTTCATTCTACCCAAGAAATGAACCGTCAATGAATTCTTGCCTACGATGTCAGTCAATGTCTTCAATATTCTACGTGTCTGTTACCAAATTCCAGACGACATCCCAATCCGTCTTCTCCCTAGGGAGGGCGGGAAATGTTATTCAAGGCAAACCGTGGGTGTTGGCATGTACGATGCCATGTTTGCAGCAAGATTAAGGCTACCTCTAACGGCACTTCATCATCAACTGGCTAATTTTTTGGGTTTATACGTCAGCCAAATTGCCCCCAATACTTAGTGGATATTCATTAGGGCTGAGATCTTGTGAGGTCGTTTGAGTGGTGGGAACCTTCAGTTAACCCTTGACGAGTTCTTTTGGTGCCACTAACCCCAATATATCTCCTCGTCCCAAAGGATATACCATTTTGCAATAAGGAAAAAAGAGCTAAAGTTGGTGTCGGATATGCCCAATTCAAATAGGAATTGGAAGGGCAAGTACTTTTTTATGGAGGGGACGAACTGGGTGTGCCGCCAAGAGGAGTGGAAGTTGATGCCCCACGGTTTTGAAAACACTTGGGCTTATGTTAGGGATTCAAGTTGATCTCGTCTGCTTCTTAATTTAGTCCATTTATTTCAAACTTCTAACCCCATCTACTTTTCTTTTCAACTAACGTTCGTCCACATATCATAACGGAACAAGAGGACTTTATCCGTCAGGTAACACCCATCTCGTTGGACAAGCGAAAGTGCCGAGACCTGATTACACCCATCTCGTAGGTTAAATGCCCACTTCCGTCAACATACGCGTCCTTTAATTTTTCCCGTCGCTTTTGTTTTTGTTGTTTTCTCCTGTTCTAATTCTCGTTTCTTGTCTTTTTCAAAAATGGAGGCAGCTAGGCAAAGGGTGCGAGCAGCTGCTGCCAAAAGAAAGGAAAAGGAGAAGAAAGCAAAGAGGGAGGGGACATCTTCGTCAGCCCCTAAGGCCGTCGGAAAGACGGCTAATAAAAGAAAAGTTGACGAGAAAGACAAGCGTCCCTCCAAGAAAGCCACTGCCATCCCTGAGGGCAAGCACACCAAGAAGACATCGCCCTTGAACCCGAGCCATGGAGTAGGCAAAAGGTTAATGATGTCGCCTGGCCTCGTCACTCAGGAACCTGTTTGTCGCCTTCTTACCCATAAGGGCTGTGCTATTGAGGTGATGGAGTCTATCCTCAAGAGTGAGGAAATAGATCCTTATGCCAAGCAAGCAACGGAAGAGTTGGGGGTGTTAGGCCTCTTTAACCTTGCCCAAGTATGTCTTTTTATTCTTTTTTAGCATTTTTTTTTTCTTCTTTTTTGCATAATTGATGGCGTTTTCATTGCATAGGCACTGGTTCGCATGAAGGCCTTGCAGGATAGAGGTGTCACTAAGGAAGGAGTGATCACCCGTCTGCATCAACGCATCAAGATCCTGACTAACGGGGTAAGAGCAATACAAGGAGGCTTCTCGTACCCTCAATAAGGAGTTGAAGGCGTTAAAGGAACAACTGACAGAGGAGGGTCGTTAGAGGAAGCAGGAACAAGAGGCCAGAATGATGGCGGAGAAGGAGTTGAAAAATCTTTCAAGTCAGATGGAAACAGCCAGGAGTGATGTTGTGGTAAAGTTCAAGGCTTCACAATCTTTTATAGATGCGTGCGCCGTCTACTACGGTGATGGGTTTGACGACTGTTTAAGGCAGGTCAAGTTCACCTACCCTAACTTGGATTTATCCAAGGTTACCCTGGATGAGCTTTTACCGTCAACCCCAGTGGGGAATACTATCTTTGTGGAAAGTGACGATGCTACTAAGCTCGAAGTGGACCCAAAAGATGATAGCATCGTCCTTGCCCAGCCTGCCATGGACAAGCCCATCACCTTGACTCCGTCAGCCAATCCTCATGCTAAAAACCTTAATGCTGAAGATCCTTCCACTCCAGGCGTCCAGGCCCTTATTCCAAAGGGTGATGAAAAGTCTCAAGACCCCCCAATTTCAAGAACTTAAGCTTTTTCTTTCTTTATTATAAAATGTAAGCTAATTTCAGTGTTTGATGCCCATTGGCTTTTTTGGGCTTTTGCAAAAACATCACTTTATTTGTAATATTTTACGCAAGTCACTTTTAGTATATATATGTTGCTTTTTACTTGGTATGTATGTCTATCTTTTGCATTTGTGTGTATGTTAGGATATTTTTAAGTCGGATCCATCCACTTGAGTTTTTTTAGACACGGTTTTTAAAAATTTGTTTATGAATCCGTATATTTGTGGATTATAGCTTCAGCTTCCTTTTTACTTGATGGACTCGTCCACTTGTGGGCTAAGCCATACATTCGACCACTTTGTGGAATTTGTAATAAACTCATTCATTTCGTGGGTTTTGTAATGAACTTGTCCACTGACTGGACTTTATATTGAACCCGTCCACTTTGAGGACAATAAACTCATCCACTTTGTGGACTTAACAAACTCATCCACTTTGAACAAGCTTGTCTACTTCGTAGACTTGATAATATGCCCATCCACCTTGTGGGGTCGTCCACTTTGTGGACTTAAGCTTGTCTACTTCGTAGACTTGGTGATATGCTCAGTCCACTTTGTAGACTTAGGCTCATCCACTTTGTAGACTTGGTAATAAATTCGTCCATTTTGTAAACTTAGTAGTAGATTCACCCATTTTGTGGACTTGATAATATGCCATCCACTTTGTGGACTTAAGCTTGTCTACTTCATAGATTTGGTGATATGCCCGTCCATTTTATGGACTTAGGCTCGTCTACTTTGTAGACTTGGTAATACATTCGTCCACTTTGTGGACTTAATAGTAGATTCACCCATTTTGTGGACTTGATAATATGCCCGTCCACTTTATAGGGTCGTCCACTTTGTGGACTTCATAATAAGGTCATCCATCTCTGGACGCAGTCATGTATCCGTCCACTTAAAGGCTAAATAATTCCGTCCACACAACAAATACACAGTCATCTCTGAATAAACTCATCTTATTATGATGAATGCATATATAAGTAGAAAATTGTTCCAAAAAGAATAAATTTCAGCCCTTTGGGCTTAAAAGTACTGTAGACAAGAGTAAACTAAGATAAATTATTAAAAGAAATAAACTGAAATGAGGAGTAGCGCTCTTCATGCTGGCTTTTAGTGGTACTACTTCCTGAGATGCTCGGCGTTCCACGGATAATGTAGCTTCTGCCCATCAAGTGTCTCCAGGCGGTAAGTGTCTTTCCTTAGCCATGATGTGATTTTATTGGGTCCTTCCCAGTTTAGGCCGAGCTTTCCTTGTGTGGGATCTCTAGCGGCGCCCATCACTTTCCTCAAGACGAGGTCTCTAACTTTGAAGTCTCAGTACTTGACCTGGGAGTTGTAGTGTTTGGCCATGAGGTCCTGGTATCACACAAGTCTTTATTCAGTCGCCGCCCTGATCTCGTCAACTAGATCAAGCTGTAGACATATGGCTTCGTCGTTCCTCTCCTCGTCGTAATTGTACACTCTGCAGCTCGTGAGTCCGACCTCGGCTGGGATGACCGCTTCACTTCTGTAAGCTAGGCGAAATGGGGTTTCTCCCGTGGGGATTCTGGCCGTTGTCCTGTACGCCCATAATACGCTGGGCAGCTCTTCTGGCCATATGCCGTTTACCCCCTTGAGCCGAGTCTTGATGATTCGGAGTAAGGATCGATTCGTGACTTCAACTTGTTTGTTGGCTTGAGGATGAACAGAGGAGGAATAGTGATTCTTGATTCCTAATTGTGAGCAAAAGTCTCTGAAGAAGTCATTGTTAAATTGTTTTCCGTTGTCTAAGACCAAGACCCTCAAGATTCCGTACCTGTAAATGATGCTTTTCCAAACAAAGCTTCATACATTCTTCTCAGTGATGGCGGCTAGGGCTTCAGCTTCCACTCATTTGGTGAAGCAGTCTATGTCGACTATTAGGAACTTCAGCTGTCTCACTGCTATCTTGAATAGACTCATGATGTCCAATCCCCATTGGGTGAACGGCCACGGAACAGTTATAGGGGTCAACTCTTCTGTCGATTTTCTAATGATATTGCCGAACCTTTGACAGTTGTCATAGGCTTTGACATAAATTTGGGCGTCCTTCTGCATAATCGACTAGTAATATCCAGCCCAGATCAATTTATGCACCAGTGCCCGAGACCGTAAATGGTTGCCGCAGATCCCCTCGTGTACCTCTCTGATGACATAATCTACTTTTTCGGGGCCTAAGTGTCTTAGGTATGGTCGATAGAAGCCCCTTTTATACAGGACGTCCTTTATCAAGACGAATCGTGTCGCTTGAACCTTTAGTTTTCTTGCGGCTTCCTTCCCGTCAGGCAGCGTGCCGTCTTTTAAGTATGAAATTAAGGGGGTGGTCCAATTGTTTTTGGAAACTATCTCCTGCACATCAACGACATCTATTAGGGGTGAGAGTTGAATAAAGGAGAGTACATTTTCGGGGTAATCATGTATTCTGCCGATGCGGCCTTGGCAAGACGGTCGGCTTGCTAATTCTCTCCTCTTGGAATTTGAACAATCTTGGCTTGTAACTTGTTTACCCTTCTTTTTACTTGCTCTAAGTACTTCTTCATCTTTTCGCCCTTACATTCATAATCACCATTCACTTGGTTTGTGACGACTTGGGAGTCGCAATGGATAACCATATTTGAGCCCCTATTGCTTTAGTGAGATCTAGCCCCACTTTTAGGGCTTCATATTGTACTTTGTTGTTAGTTGTAGGGAAATCAAAACAGACCATGCATTCGATCTCGTCACCTTCTAGAGATTGAAGTACGAACCCTGCTCCACCAGCTTGTCTATTGGACAATCCGTCCGTGTATACATTCATTGGGGATCTTCTGCCCTTTGGCCTTCCGCGTTAATGAACTCCGCAATGAAGTCGGCAACCACCTGTCCCTTGATGGCAATACGTGGGTGATATTGTATGTCAAATTCATTGAACTCTATTGCCCATAGTGTCATACGTCCGGCAACTTTGGGACTACTTATCACTCGCCGTAAGGGTTTGTCAATTAGGACAATCACTGTATGGGCTTAGAAGTATGGCTTGAGCTTACGGGCGGCTATGACTAAAGCAAAGGCGGGTTTCTCCATTGGAGGGTACCTTTCTTCTACACCATGAAGCACTCGACTGGCGTAATATACAGGCCTTTGTACCTTATCGTCTTCTCTAACTAAGGCTACATTGATGGCAGCTGGGGAGATAGCCAAGTAAAGGAATAATTCTTCTCCTAGCTCTGGATACAAATATATTAAGCGTGGCAATCTTATCGTTAAGGCTTTGTACTTCTTTTATGTTTTTAGGAGGTGGGACTTAGCATGTATCGTAAGTGGTGAAGGCACACTTGCCTAGATTTAGCTTCATGTTGTGAGGGACTTAGCAGCGGTGGTGAAGACAGGTAGGCCTTCAGGTCCTTGTATGCCTGCTGACATTCGGTCGTCCACTCGAAAGACTTCTTCAGCTTACGAAAGAATGGTAGACATTTATCCGTCGCTCTGGATACAAATATATTAAGCGTGGCAATCTTATCGTTAAGGCTTTGTACTTCTTTTATGTTTTTAGGAGGTGTCATTTCTATTATAGCACGGATCTTGTCCAGGTTAGCCTCAATACCTCTCTGGGACACCATGTATCCTAAGAATTTTTCCGCCGTTACTCTGAAGGCACACTTGCCTAGATTTAGCTTCATGTTGTAGGAACGAAGAGTGTCAAAGGTTTACTTGAGATCCTTCAAGTAATCGTCTTCCCTTCAGCTTTTCACTAGCATGTCGTCAACATAAATCTAGACATTTCTCCCAATCTGCCTTGCGAACATCTTGTTCATGAGCTTCTAATATGTTGCGCTTGTGTTCTTTAAACCGAATGGCATGAACTTGTAACAAAAAAGGCCTTGGCTAGTTATGAACGAAGTCTTCTCCTGATTAACTTCGTCCATTTGGATTTGGTTGTATCCTGAAAATGCGTCCATGAAGCTCAGCAACTGGTGTTGAGCCATAGAGTCCACCAGGAGTTTGACCCGTAGGAGGAGGTAGCTATCTTTAAGGCACGCTTTGTTCAGGTTCGTGAAGTCTACGCACATCCTTCATTTTTCATTGCTATTCTTGACCATCACGACATTCGCCAACCAATCAGGGTAGTAAACTTCCCTAATGAACCCTACCTCTTGTAGCTTACGGACTTCTTCCACCACATCTCGGTCTCTCTCTTGGGAGAACACCCATTTCTTTTGACAGATGGATGGAAAGGAAGGTGACACATTCAACCTGTGCACCATGACTGACGGGTCGATTCTTAGCATATCTTTATGGCTCCAAGCGAACACGTCCCAATTTTCTTTAAGGAAAGTTGCAAGCGCTTAGCAAACCGTTGGGTCTGCAAGGGTGCCGATCTTGGTTGTTCGTTCTAGTCAAGAATCGTCGAGAAGTATATCTTCAAGTCTTTCAACGGACTCCGTCATTGTTCGATGTTCTTCTATGCTCATAGCTTGAAGATGGTCATCCATTTCCATCATAGCTACGTAACACTCACATGCAACCACTTGATCTTCTCACAATTCCCCTACTCTATAGTCAATAAGGAATTTAATCATCAAATGTTAAGTTGAGGTTATAACCTTCCACAAATTGAGGGTAGGCCGTCCTATAATGGCGTTTTAAGCCGAGGAGTAATCGCCCACGAGGAATTTTACATTCTTAGTGATCTACTAGGGATAGTCACCTACAGTTACAGGCAAAGTGACGACATCAAGGGGGAATACCCTCGTCCCTCTAAAACTAACGATCAGAGTGTTAGTTGAAACTAGTCGTTCCTTACCAATCCCCATCTGCTGGAATGCAGGATAGTAGAGGATGCCAACCGAGCTGCCGTTGTCGACCAGAACCCGGTGCATGTTATAGTCTCGTGCTTGTATGCTAACGACGAGTGCATCGTCGTATGGGTGGTGAAGACGTCACACATCTTCTTCCGAGAATCCAATGAGGGGATTGTCGATCTGCGCTATCTTGGGTATGGAACCCGTCAGCTGGATGTTCTAAACCATCCTGAGGTAAGTCTTACAGGCATTTTTTTATGATCCAGCAGTCGATGTGCCTCCTACGATCATTCTTATATCTTCTATAGGTGGTCTAGGGCGCTCGTTCTCCTGTAGGGGAGCCTGTTCCTGTGGTGGGTCCATCTCTCCTTACTAACGAACCTCAGTAACCTTCCTTGGCTAATAAGAGCTTCTATTTGTCGCTTCAAGTTGTAGCAGTCAGCTGTGTCGTGACCGTGATCGCAATGAAAGTGGCAATATTTGTCCCTTGACCTCTTGTTAAGATCTCCCTTCAGCTTGCTGGGAAAAGCCAGGGCTCCTTCATCCTTAATTTGCATCAGCACTTGGTGGATCGAGGCAATCAGCGGGGTGAAGCTTATGAACTTTCCCACGGGTGGTTTAGAGCATCGGTCCTCTCGTCGTTCTCTAGTTCTAGCCATCTTCCGCCCCCTGTTCGATTGTACATCTTCTTGTCTTTCTCTTTTCTTGGGCTTCTCTTCTTGGGCCAGTAAGGCATCTTCTGCGTTCATGTACTTAGTCGCTTGTAAAACATATCTGGCATAGTCTTCGAGTCGTTCTTATATAGAGAAAATAAGAACTTACCCTTCTGCAACCCATTGGTGAACGCCGCTACGAGTATCTTGTCATCTACTTCGTCGATCGAGAGGGCCTCCTTGTTAAAACGAGTTATGTAAGACCTCAGCGTCTCGTCTTCTCGCTCCTTAATGTTCATCAGGCATGCGGTGGATTTCTTATACTTGTGCCCCCCGATGAAGTGAGAGGCAAATTGGGCACTTAACTCCTTGAAAGTACAATGGAGTTAGGCGTTAGCCTACTGAACCAGATCCTTACGAGTCCTTTCAACATGGTGGGAAAGGCTCTGCACATGATAGCGTCTGGCACCCCTTGAAGGTGCATTAAGGTTTTGAAAGACTTCAAGTGATCTAAGGGACCCTTGGACTCGTCGTAGCTTTCCACCTGCGGCATACAAAACTTTCGTGGAAGGGGGAATGAACTAACGAATGCTGTGACGGCGAGCCAGTTCGCAGGACCAGGTCATCAAGATCTCTAGACACCCATCCTCTGAGGGCATTCATCATGCAGTCCATTCGCTCCTTCATCATTTGCATCTCAGCGACTATATGAGGTGGGAGGTGACAGATGGCTGGCTAGTATCCTATCATTCTGGCTTGCTTAGGTCGTTGCTACCTTTTAGCCCCCCTTGGTTCCTTCTCTCCACACTAGTTCCTTCTTGATCTTCCTCCTTGGTGTTAGTGCCCACGTTTCTTTGGCGCAATTGTTCTTCCAAATCTTGGTTTTGTTTGGTGAAGCACTCCACAGCGATGGCCAGAGTTTGGACTTGTCTCTCAAGCATCGTCGTGCGTGGTTCGTCTCCTTGAACGTTGTTAGTGGTCGTCATTGAACGAGTGAGTACAATGCAACTCTTTGTCCGAGAAGCGATAGCATGGCTTTATAAGTCGCTAAAGTTTTCCACAGACAGTGCATATTGATGATGCCAAAAATCATCAGTAAGTCACACGGTCCTTACGTACTCTTGATGAAGAACCTACACAACACCAAAGCTAAAAACCTTAAGAGGAGTACCAGTGTAGTACCAGCCAAATACCCTCCGACAACCAAATTAGAAAAATCTCTTGTTCACAACTCTAGAGTGCCAGAGCTGGGATGAATAATGAGTACCTTGATTTATGAGGGTTTTGGGGTATTTATAGACTTATAGTAGTGTGGCGTTGACATCCGTGCCTTGGCTAAGAAGTTCTTTCCTTCTAAGAGAGAACCTCTTGGATTTTGTACATCTCCTGAAGTTCTTTTCCTTGTAGGAGTCTTCTTAGTTAGGGTTAAGCGTGCGGTATAAGAAGTCTTCTTATACATGTATGTGTAGAGATCAAGTAAGGCTATATCAAACTAGACGGAGATTTGCTTACCCTCTTCTGCTTGTTCTCGTCAGCTTATGGCGTCGTCCCTTTGTTAGGGTCGTCAGCTTCGTTATGAAGCTGTAGACTTCATGATGCAGTTATTTGTGGCAAGCAATGCCAACGAGATTATTGGGTTCGTCACTCTTCTTTTTCTCGTCATGGTTTAACTATAAAATTATCCTTATCAGTTACCAAATGGCTACTAAAACTAAGCCATTCTATGGGTTGTCCAATTGGCAAAAGGTGTTGAACCTGTTGGGAAATTGCTTCAAATTCCAATTATGACTTGAAAAGTCAATTAGTTTTCCTAGTTGAAGAAGGAAAAATTAATTTGGATTTCCATGTTAAAGAGGTAATGTATTCCTAGTCTAAGAGGAAATAGACTCCTTGTTAAAGATGTAATGTATTCCTAATCCAAGAGGGAATAGCAAAAGAGATTTATAAATAGACACTGCTACAAAGAATTTGATAGCTTTGGGCCAAGGGTCCTCTCTATAGGGAGAAGGAAAATAGAGCGTGAAACTAAAAGAGAGAAAATGGATTTTCGCTTGGGAGGAACGTAAGAGAAAGGAGAGAGTAAGTTATTGCCACCTTCAAGAAGATAGCCAAGGAGGAGAGAGTAAAGGGTTGCCACCTTCGAAAAGATAGCCAAAGAGAAGAGAGAAAAGTGTTGCTACCTTTGAAAAAGATAACTAGTTTGTGTGTGAGAGTAAAGAAAAATAAGAGAGATTTTTTTTTAGCCGTGAGACATACACAAGAATTATTATAATTAATCTGATAATAGTGAAATTATTCAGAGTTTGTTATGTGGTTTTTTCCCTTTAAGAGAAAGGGTTTTCCACATAAATTTTGTATTCTTATGTGTAATTATTATTTTAGATTGCTAATATTATTAATAATATTAAATAGGACCCAATAGAACCTATTGAAGTTAGTCATTATGAATGACTTAAAGAGAATGTCGTGGGAGATTCCAGTTTGTTGAATGAATCAAAGTCTATTTCGATATCTCTTTCATTTCCCTTTCTTTCTCTTCCCTTCTACTTTTCCTTGCTAAGCCCTCCCCCAGCTACAACCAGACATAATGTTTGTTTTAATTTTGGAAAAAAAATTATCTTTTTTCATTTTTTTTAAATCTTACCCATTTAATACATTTAGTTGCAAATTAAGAAAGACAAACTGAGAAGGAAGCTATGATTTCTTGCAACAAGGTAACCTCGAGCCTCAAAAATTAAAATCCATAACGCTGAAAGCTTTTGCCTTAATGGGTACACTTAGATTTCAGATCTCCAATCAACATACTTTCTAGAGTTGGAAGAGAAATATAGATAAAATCCATGGTTCAAGCTATTTTAACTCAAACTATGTCATTCTCAACCTACCAAAGACATGGTGTAATGAACTCAATTTGATGATGGCCAAATATTGAGGGGGGAGGAGAGAAAAATTCATTGGAAAAGTCGGCACAAATTGTGTACCGCAAAGCATAATGGCTGGTTAGGATTTAGAGAATGAAGGCTTTTGCAGCAGCCACTCTCTCTATTTTTGGGGGCGTTTTTTAAGGCTAAGTATTTCCCCAATGACTTATTTCTTCAAGCAAAGTTAGGCAACAATCCTTCTTATGTGTGATAAAGTATAATTTCAGCACAACAATTGTTGCAACAAGGAATCATCAAGATAAAAATTTGGTAGGATATGTGTCCTAAATAGGAGCTGGAATGGGGTGAGGAGGCACAACGAGTTCATTATGTGAGGGATTTTGATTGATGAAGAGCGATGGTGATGGATTGAAGGGTTAGTGGACATAGCTGCTTATTTGATAGTTGATAGTTGATAACCGAGTAGGTTCAGTAATAAAGTCCCAAAACTATTATGCCTGTACTGTTGGTCATGACTATTCAGCTAAGTTTATGTAACTGATCTGATCATGATGTGCATTTGCGCAGTGAGATTGTTTGTAAAAGCATACACGTTACACTAAAATAAAAATTTTATCTTATTAGCAAAAGATAAAAAATTTTACCTTTTTTTTTACAGGAAAAGTAAAGTATCAATACAACAAGCCCAGTCAAACCAAGCCCAACAACCCACCCTTTATGATAACTCAAGCCTAGTGTATTGAATGAGTCCAAAAGATCCAACCCATTAACAATAAAATATAGACCTTTTGAAAGAATCATTCGGTCCTCTCCCCTTTTTTTATTTTTATTTTTATTTTTATTTTTATTTTCTATGTATCAAGAATTAAAGCCTCATCAACAACAACTAGGGCGGTAAACGAGCCAAGTTTTATCGAATAGTGTGTATTTGAACTTAGCTTATCAATAAAAATCAAATGCTCATGCTTGACTTGAGTTTAAATTTAAGCTTAAGCTTAAGCTTAAACTTGAGCTTGAGCTTGAATTTGAGACAAGTCTAAAAATAATATTTGAATTTGAGCTTGAGACCAGCTTAAAAATAATGTTTAAACTTGAACTTATGAGAATGCCAAAAAGTTTGAGTTTGGCTTGACTTGGCTTGGCTTCGCTTGGCTTGATTACTTAGTCAAGTCAAGCTCGAGCTTAATATCAAGCTCAAACTTGAACTCCAGTCAAGTTTTTTAGCTTGGGATCCAAAAAAATTGCATCATCAAATGTTTATATCACCAAAAATCACGTAAACAAATATACATACATATATATATATATATAATATACTCATTTTATCATGCTTCTAACATCCGTGACTAGAATTTGCTCTACAACTTTACATAATTAAATTCATCTATCATTATTTATTGTCTATAGCTTGAGTAACTGATCAAAATACAATTTTTACATCCACATTTGTCATTCATACAACTATAATCTTCACAAATCTAAATAAATTAACATTCTAAAACATATATAATTAAACAAGCTATAAATTAACATTCCAAAACATATATGTAATGTCATAATAATAAGTTTATTTAGTAAACATAGATCAAGCTATAAACAAGGTTACGCTCGGCATGTTTTGTATTGAGTCCTATTGTTCACGAGCTTGTTCACGAACAATTTTTTTTTTTGCTTGAGCTCGGCTTGTTTATCAAACAAACTTAAAATTAAGGCTCAAGCTTGGCTTATTTGTAAACAAACAAACATGAACGAGCTTTTTATTGAGCGGAGCCCGAGTTGTTCATGAATAGCTTAGTTCGTTTACAGCCCTAAAAATGACTATGTTGCAATGTTTCTATTGCCGTTAAGTTTAACGAAATTTAACATTAAAAGACCAATTTATTCCTCTCCAAAATAGATAATTAGGAGATAAATTGGTCTTTTTAATAACAAAATAAACGGTAAGGGGTTAAGTGTTATTTATTTTTAAAATTGAAGGGTCAATCATTTGTTTTAATAGTTTTGTAAGTTTTATGACATTGGAATAATAATAGTTTAAAGTGGGAAAATGGAATTAGCCCAATATTTTGAGAGAAATGAACCTCTTTCAGCTAGGTAGGTAGCTTTCTGTAAATTTTGGTGAAAATTAATCCTAAAAAATGTAAAAATGAAATAAGTATAAGGATATGATATTTATTGATCTCAGACTATAAAAATCAAGCAATTCATACTCTTTCATATATGTATAAGAATAATAATTCTCACTGAACTCATCCCAAAAGAATGAACCCTCATTCCCTCATAGTATCTCTAATTTGTTAATTATTCTTGATTCTATTACACTAATTTCAAAGGCAAGTGATCTCAATAAATATGAGCTGATTACAGGGGAGCTGGAGCAGAGGCGGTGCTGTGGATTGAAGCCACTGATGGATTGCCAGAGGTTGGACCAGGGGCAACACCGGAGCTCAAAAGCTCGCTCATGATGCGGTGAGGGCTGCTGCGCTGTCTCTCACACAGATCCGGCAAAAATACTCCTGTGTGTGACAAAACAAATGATAAAAAAATACATTAATGGCATGTTTACAATTTACAATTTACAATATAAGTTGAGTGTATGAAAGAAGACCTTTAAAAAATATATATGATAATAGACCAACTGCTTTAAAAAATAAAATAAATAAATAAAAAATGGAAGGGACCATTCTTTGATTCAAGGAGAAGTAAGATACAACCAAAAACAAATACAAAACAAAAGCTAAAGTGAGGTATCGCAAAACTTTCATAAGTAAAAGTAGAAAGCGAAAGAATATATGATACAAGAAAGCTAGGGACATTCATGATTCATCACATTGCAAGACTACTTTATGGTCATCTTGACTAATGTTAGAAGTAAGAATCTGTTATGGTGGCAATCTAGCAAACATCAAACCATTGAGCACTCACTTCCTATTCCTGAGTTTTATACCGGGCATCTTGGTCGAAGTGATACCTCTTCAAATACAAAGTGTTTGGGGTTGTAACTTGTAACCATTCTCTAAAATAAAATTTTTTAAAAAATAAAAAACAAAAGGTCCCAAATTTTGTAAATTCCTACAATTATTTACCAGAAATATATTTTCTTGGTAGGTCTAAAATTTTATATTGTTTCTCCCTGAGAGATGTTCAGTTTCACCAAACAAAGTTTAACACTTAGATTTCTTTTCTTGCCAAAAAAAAGGTCTAAATAGGTTAAAAGTCATGATCTTGCACGTTTTTAAAGGAGTCCAATAAATGGGGCTTAAAAGACAACAATAAACATCCTATATTTGGGGTAAAAAATGCCCTGTACGTTGTTATATTGATGGCTATGTTATTACCAGTAGGAACGCGATCCATGAGGAATTACAAGACTTTTCAGTGGACCATGTTGATTAGTTAGAGACTTAATAACCGGTTGAAAATCATTCCACAGCCAATCTTATTATTTGCACTTTCTTTTTCTTTTCTTTTCTTTTTTCTTTGTTCTTTCTTCATTTCAAAGCTTGTCAATTTAAACAGACAAATGCAAATGGGTGTGGAATTCTTACCTTCACCGGCAGCCAAATTGAAATAAAGATCAACAATGTTGGGGCACTTCTGGTAACAAGCTGGGGAGCAAAGCTTGGCAGTGAATTGTGGCTCAAGAAGGGCATCTGATGAAATCCCAACCGAGTTCCTATCAACCCCACATGCTTGAACACATTGATCAGTCTCTATGTATTCAGCCATTCTCTCAACCACAACTTCTGATGTCCTACACTGATACTCAACACTTCCATCACCCGCCACCACTGACGTCTCGAGCAAACACCTTTTCCCGGAAGATGCTATTGAAAATGCACAAACATTCTTTGGCAAATCCTCACATACAAGCTCAGCTACACACAAACACACAAGTACACACAAAAATTATATCAACAACATAACATTAAATTATGTTTACAAATAACATTTATAATGTATCTTGATGACTAGGGAAACATGATATAGGAAATGGTACCTAATGCTGCATGGAGGAAGAGAGAAGAGAGGAAGAGAACCAAAGACAATTTGGAGGAGAGAGCCATTTTTGAGATTACTTAGCTTGTGGATGAAACAAAATTGAAAAGAATAAGGAGAATTTGTTTTGTGCTTTGTGTTTTGTGAGAGAGAGTGAATGGTGCAGGTTATATGCGTGTGTGTGAATATATATAGGGAAGAGATGTGAGCTAAGACTCTAAAAATGGTACATATGGTCTATATATAGGAAGTGAGCCTCCATTGGAGGCTCAATTGCCTGTGTATTCTGTGAATAGCTAGCTCCGTCGAAATCAACGCGTCTCTAAAATTCTAAACTTAGAGACGCGTTTGGTAGGAATGTGTCTTAAAAATTAAATATGTCTTAAAAAAACTTAAAATTCTCTATTTGATTTCACTTTCTTTTAATTTTTCTTTGCCGTAAAAAAATCTCTCTTAAATTTCGCTTTCCTTTTCTTGCACCGCTTGTAATTTATGATTCTTGATTTTGATTTGTAGCCATTTTTTATTTTATTTCGTAAAACAGTTGAACCTTCCTATTCAATTTTGGCTTTTACTAGAAGCGTAGAAAGAACTAGTAGTCTAGAAGTAAAAGGAAAAGGCATCTCTTGTTACTTGATACGTGATTTATTGGTAAAGACGTGTTTGGGCTTAAATCATTGGAATTGGATGCCATCATGTTGAATTTTCCACCCTCCAAGAATAAGTTTAGTCCCTTTGTTACTCAGCCAAAAAAAAAAAGTTTAGTCCCTTTGTTTTTGTCCATTTCTATGTTTTGTCCATTCCGGTCGGCTTCAAATGCCCCGAGCATTATTGAAACACATAAATTTCAAACACTGAATAATATTGGCCCCATAAAAATCTGTTCTAAATCCTCATTTTAAAAAAAAAATTGGAATAAAAAAAACTAAACACAAATGAGCTTTCTAAGCTTAAAATTTATTCAATTCAGGCATTGTGTTCAATTTGGTTGAAAATTTGTCATTAAAAAATATCTTTCTCACGCAAAAAAAAAAAAAAAAATCTATAAAATTAATAAAAATATTTTATTGATTTTGTATGTGAGAATTTTTTTTCAATTTTTTATGAGTTAATTACATATTTAACGGAAATTTTTTTAAACAAAATTGGATGAAATGCCTAAATTGAATAAATTTGAAACTTAGAAAACTCAATTAGACGAAAAAAAAGTTAGAGGATTAAAATAAATTTCAGTCAAACTTAAAGGATGCAATTTGCATTTTAACTAAATATAAATATCTATTAAAATTGACCATAATTATATATTTAATAGTTTCCTTTAAAAATATAATCATAATAAATTCCAATTAGTAACTACCATATTAATCAAACTCATATTTAACATTTTCCTTTAAAAAAACAATAATAATAAATTTATATTAATAACTACCATAATAATGAAATTCATTTTTAATAGTTTCCTTTAAAAACACAATCAAAATAAATGTGTATTAATTAATAACTATCAAAATTTCTAAATTTCATATTTATATACAAAATAAAAAAAGAAAATAGCAGTTATAGTCTAATAAAGAATACTAAACTTAATATGCTTTTTTTTTTTTTTGGTAAATTACACAAAACTTACTTAGGGTTTGTAGTAATAACACTCTACCCCAAACATAACACTTTGGGAGAAGGGAGATGAATTGAATGAAATGAATTATTTTGAAATATTCTTTAGATTCTTTTGTTTAGGAGTTTTAATGGAGAGAAAGGTTTTTGTTTTGAAGTTTAAATAGAAGAGAATGAAATAGATACAGGAGGGAAACTTATTCCTCTCTATTCTCTCAAAACCTTAAATTTTCATTTCCCTCAAAATCGGGAGAAATCTAAGGGAATTAAATTTGATTTAATAAAATTTTCACTAAAATTATTAAAATGCTCTTATACATTCAACTCTTAATTTTAAAATAAGGTTTAATAGTAATGTTGTCCTAAAATATTTTCATTCATTTCCCTCTATGTTACTCCCAAATAATGTCATTTACCTTCCATTCATTTATCTTAAAATATCCCAACAAGATTACTTAATTCAATTTCGTTCCTTTATGATTTATTCATTTTATTCCTTTATAAACTCTTAAACAAAGTGCAAGAAAAATGTTAAATAATACTCTCTTCCCTAAGACTTGAGAAAATCAATATATTAATTATTCCACTAATAACAATAACAAAATATTCTATATTTGAAGAACCAAATACTAACCACGATTTGGTGACAACAAACAATATTTAACTAAAAAAATTCCACTAACCATGGTTAGGGTTTGATTAAGAGAATCTTTTCAAAATTTTGAATATTCTATTTTTGTTAGTAACATAATGATTAATGTGTTGATTTCCTTAAATTTCAAAGGAGGGAAGTATCATTTCTCTTTTTAATTTGAGGCGAAGTGTCATTCCCTCCAAATTTCAAGAGATGCGGGTATAATTTATCAATTAAAAAAAAAAAATTGGATAGAGATCCTAATCATTTCAAAACCATAATTTAAGTACATCTCGTATCTAGAAATTAGAACCAAGCTCTTCAAAGAACAAAACTTAACACCTTTATTTTAGAAATAACAAAGCCTCGAAATTACATCACATGATTTTTGTGCCTTAATTGGTACAGAATTATCCTTCCAAACTAAATTATTGAGTTGAATTTGATTTTTCTTTTTCTTAGGGTCGAAAAACGTTTTATGTTCAAATTAAATAGTTGGATATCTAAAACTTACCAAAGAAATTAATTAATTTAATATTTGGTTTTAGAATATTATTTTGTTACAAAGTCTCTATCACAACTTATTTAATTATGTAACCTCTTTTTGAAACTTGATTTTGCCAAAAGTTCTATGCAATTTAGTAAATGTAAAACAAATTTTCTCAAACTTGAGTTTCACATCCATTGAATTGCATAGAACTCAACTTTGCCAAAATTAAGTTCTACATTATGAACTCAATTTTGAGAAAATCAATTTCCAAAAAATGCTATATAACTAAATAAGTTGCAATAAAGGTTTTTTTAACAAAATAATTTTAAGAAACCGAATATTCAGCCAAAAAAAGCACCTTGAAATATTGATTTTCTTACAAATAAAATATATATAACATCTATCAAAAAATAATAATTAATAGGTTTCAGTTCACTCGATTAGTAAAATCTCTTATTATCGAATAAAAGATCTAGAATTCAAATTCTGTTTATGCCAAAAACTAATTGGTACTTTATTATCAAATAAGAGATCTAGAAACAAATATTATGAAGTCAAATTTCTATCACGTCTATCTATCAACCAAAAAAAAAAAGGTGCTACATGCTTATGTCCATTATACTTTTACAACAAATTTTAGAATGTAAGTTATTGTTGGTTCTAATTTGAATCCATCGCTAGAATTACTTTCTACTTATCAATAACAATCAATAACAATCTATCACATAGAATTTGTTATAAATATGTCATTTACATGGTATTTCTAAATATTTTATATATATATATATATATATATATTACAAAACAGTGCATTTAGAACTGTTTCTAAAATGTTGGCTTTCAAACTAACAAATTTAATGTACAACTTTGAACTAGACAACCGTTTTTTCGGTGATCAAATTAACCCTTGTATATTTGGTACAAGGCCAGATAGACACCCGTTTTTTCGGTGACCAAATTAACCCTTGTATATTTGGTACAAGGTCAGATACCGTGTGACTATACATGCAGCACACCTTGAAGGAAGGAAATAGGTAAGAAGCCAAACAAGAGACTTTGACACGTTGATGAGTTCAACGTGCTAATTATATGACTTTTTTTTATTTTTAGTTCCAGTCAAGAAAGTTATTTTAAATTGTTAATGTTAGATACTCGTTCACATCGGAGAACAGCTCAAAGAGCCACGTGTCACCTCAAGATTGTGAGATATAGTCTGATATATAAAAGTCAAGGTCACATTAGAGGTGGAGAGCGACTGAGACGGCAAGGTCTATCATGCCATGGAAAGCAAAGAAACTTCCAAACAATTCTTCTAACAAAGACCAAATACCAATCGCGATTTAAACCCCTCGTTTTATAACTAGTCAGCCAAATAATTGGTATTGATTAAATCAAATGTGGCCATCGTGTTGGGGGTGAGATTATTGACTCATGATCCATTGGTTGGCATAATAAAAAGCATAATTTCGCAATTTGTTATTAAAAATTGAACCAATTTGTTTTTGCCCTTACACTCGTTATATATGCGTTAATAATTTCACTTTGGGTCAACGGGAAAAAATATATATAACATCTATCAAAAAAAAAAATTAAAAAATGGGTTCCATTTCTCCTTGATAACTTAAACTATGCTTAATGTTGCTTCTCCTTGGTCTGAATCAAGCACTACTCGAAAAGCCAATAAATGTGCAGATGTAAGATGGGAGCTAATTAAGCTAACGACTTCTTTTTGTTTAATTGTCCACCTGTGGACATTTTAGAAACTCTAAGCTCTGATGGTAATGGCTTGTATTTAACCAGGTTTTGTTCTAAGGTTGTTTTGGCATTTTAGCCTTTTTTTTTTTTTAATATATATTCCGCTGATTACCCACCAAAAAAAAATGATAATTTAGTATAAGCAAAAAAATTATTAATTTTTTTTATAACAATTAAGTTAGCAAGTTTTTACTAATTCTCTTCGAAGCCCATTACTAACATTACATTTTTACTTACCATTAACAATTTGTCATATTAGCACCCAGCAGGTGCGAAATTTTTGTCAAATTTTTTGTTCATAGATTATTTCATAATTTAGTGGAAATAACATCTTTTGTGGTGTCTTTTTTTTTTTGGAAAAAATCTTTTGTGGTGTCACATGTATATGGTTCACTGGATTGAATCTCACTGCTCCATCCCACTGAATCTACCTATCTCACCAAAAAAAATTATATGTTAATCATGCAAAATATCCCTTGTTTATGATGTCAAATATTCCAAATGGAAGGTACAATGTTTAAGCACTTTAAAGGGTGACACAATTGTAGTTATTAAAATATACTAGTGTATAGCCCCGTGTATATGCATGGGTAAAATTAAAAACAATCACAATTATATAGTTCAAACTATACATTTTTTTGAGAAGATGTTCAAATTATACATAGTATTAACTTATACTTTTTTAAACCATACATTTCTAAAATATGTAATGGTTTCTCATTTATATATATGTGTGTGTGTGTGTGTGTGATTTAGAATTTAATTAGTTTTAAATTCTTCTATTTTTGCACCTAATAATTCACTTGTCACAAAAATTAAAAACTTAGATAGATACATGTCAGAAAATTGGACTCCAATTAAAATCCAATTTAGAATCTAATTAGATTCGGACTCTTTGATTTCTACACTCGGTAATTCACTTGACACAAAATTAAAAATTATATGGAATACGTGGCACAAAACAGAGAATCCAATTAAAATATAATTGAATTTTTTAGCTATTAATATATAATAGTATATTACCCTGGTCAATTGTAATGATGCTATTGATCTTAAGCTTAGGTTATTAAACAATTTTCATGATATTGTTTTTTTAGACTACAATTTATTTTATTGGGCTACAATTAAAAACTAATTTGGGTTTGATTTGAATTCTAATTGTACTTCCACATAATATATATATATATATATATATGATTATATTTTTGTTCACTTTTAACAAAATAACAAAATGCTAAATTGAACACACTAAAAACTATTGAAAATGAGATTTAAAGAAATCTTAGGTTTATTTATCTTCTTTTTTTGAATATTTAAAAGGGAGGCTTCGCATCAAATTAAGCCACCATTCAAACTACAAAAATAGCTAGAGATGACAACAAATCTAGATGCCAAGGAGAAAATAAAAGAAAATTGTACAATAGACAGATAGAAACACAACTTGATGGTCTTGTGTAGTGCGCTGTTATACCTTTTGTTGATCCAAAAGAGGAAAACAAAAAGAACATGTGTAAGAAACAGAAAAATTAAAGAGCCATTATGGCACAGCAAAATAAAATTTACTGGGTTTAACATCTCTACCTTTAAGAAACAGAAAAATTGAAGAGCCATAAGTGACATAAAAGAATACATTATTTTCCAATATGGTCTCTATACCTTGTTGCTTATACTTGAATATCCCAATTCAACACAGTTAACACCAAATAAAAAAGTGCAATGATACAAACAATAACAGAGCGCAATGATACAAAAAATAATAATTCTTCTCACAAAATTGGGATACCTGCCCAAATATAAGATCAATCCACTCATTTAAATATGAATTCCAAGAGATTTCAATAAAGCAAAAACTATACCTTGTTTTACTCCTTCTCAGACCTGGACTGCTCCAAAGGATTTGTCTTTCTACCTACAAACCTAGAAAATAAAAATTATAAGTTGTGCTTAAATTTGATGTATTTCCTTAAGTTCCATGATTTATGAACTATTAAATAGTGAAAATAATTTTGAAGCAACTTCTTGAATTCCATGATTTCTTAATTGTTAAATAGTGAAATGATGTTTTGAACATGATTTCTTCATTGGACTCTTAGGTTTTCACAACGTTGTTAAATGTTTGCAACAAAATTAAGAAATTTCGTAGGATGCATGGCACAAAATTAGGCCTCCAAGTTTGAATTTACTTGCTAGAAGCATCAAATATTGAATGACTAATATAAATTGCAAACAACAATGTCTAAGCTGAATTTCAAACATTTTTTAAATGACTAAGAAAATGAAACTTACATCTAGAATGGACATTAAAAGTAGAAACTTCAATTTATGTAGTTGGTTCAACAAATAAGACTATTAATCATTGGACAATTTAAATAGATGTTGATTTTAGATATTAATAAAACACATACAAACAAAACAAAACCCTATTGCAAGAAATAAAACATCATATTTTTGAAGTGTATATGAGCATCAAATTAATTCTTCCTTCAAAAAGACGTTGAAAACTGTATGATTATATACAAAGCTCGAATAAAATGCCAAATTTTAATTGCCAAGATCGAGTTCCCCAATTGTGTGACAATTCTTTAGTTGCCCTCCGTAGTCGTTAGTCCTTATCCCTTACTTCCTTTCTAACAATTGAATCAAAATGGAAGCCAACAAAAGTCATGTTATAAGAGTAAAATCATGTTGCAAAGGTACATGCACAAAATCTTAAAAATATATTTCACTTTAACAAAAACTAAAACAAATCTCAAATTTATCAATCAATCTCACAAATCCCAATTATCTATTTTTAATTACAATTTCTTTTAATTACTATCAATTGCATGGAAATAGCATGTCAAAGTAACCACAATCTCGCAATACATTTCTTTTATATTTTATCTAGAAAATCTCCAATAGCTCTTAGCAAGAAATGCACTCCCAAAGGATTACACAAACATCTGAAACATGCAAATAGTCATGACAGACTAATAAATAAATAAATATAAAATGCAAAGTTCTTATGTTATATGCAAGCTTCTCTTTTTTGAGAAGATTATGTTATACGCAAGCTGATATAGAAGTTTCACTTATCAAGTCTTACTAAAATTGGCCAAGACCAATAAAGTTTAGCTAAATAAACAGGTTATATTAGTCAATTAAAGTACTGCTGGTAGAATGCATTATAGAGACTTTAATCTGCTCCCTAAACTGTACCTATTTTCTAAAGTTTAAGTTCTATAGCTTACTTATTTGCTTGCCTTTGAGCATTCCTCTTTTCCAACTCTGCTAGCTCTCTACCAATTTACAAAATAGTATGCAGGTGAGCCATGAATTACAAAAACTGATAATGTGGAGTAAATATATGGAAATTGATGACTCATGCGCGCAACAAAAACCAACATTTATATGTGTCTATTTTTGATGTATTATGCAACTGATGCAATTTATGATATTAGAGTTTTACTAGAAGTAAAATTGATGATGTTCACTACACATGCGTGTAAATAACTGATTTGAAAAAGCAAATAGATGGACTTTGAATTAGGGTCTGCTTGTAGTATTTAGTGCTCTATCTCACTCAATCTTGCCAACAAAACTATTGGGTTGAATGTTGTAAGAATTGCAGCAATACTTTCAATCATGTGGTAAACAAACAGGGTGACTAACCTGACATAAATATGGCCAGCCAAAGTGTTTTTGCTTTTGTGGAACAGATTACCACTTAAATTAGATGGTCATCATATTTTTTTAAAATTATAAAACACATGGTAGTCAATGGAAGGAAACTTTTGTTGTTGTTTAACAAAAAAACTAAAACAGACAAGCAAATGGCGAAAACTAAAACAGAACATATTAAATCAGCATTAAGAACTCATTCAAATCACTCAAAAACAAAATCTCAGGCACAAATCAAAATTGAAAGAAAATCTTAAATTTTTTAGGGGAGAAAAAAAACCTGGAAAACACACCTTATGAATTTTGTAAGTCTTCTTCCATTATAATTGGACTGCTTGTTCCCAATCCCCAATCAAGGATTGCAGACTATCAAGTTCCTCTGAATGGAGCCTTTTTTAGTAGAACCTAAACTCAAAACCTTTTCCCTTCCAATTGAGAGAAAGAATAGACCTCCGATCATCTGATGGGCTCTTTGGTGTTTTAGGAGTAGAGGCAACTGAACGAGAATGAAGAATTAGAAATATGAAGAGTCATTCAGTTCAGAGGGGGAAGAGCCTAGAGAAAGAGTGTGCGAGTGTTATGTTAAATTGTAAACTTCAAAATCTGGCAAGCAAATCTGTTATATACGCTCTTCCAAGACAATTAATTTTGTACATGATTTGAATATGATATTTATGGTGTGGTTCTCACATAAATTTAGGTACATGGATTAAAATTGGACTATAATTTCAGATTTTAATTGAACACCTGGAAAGATAATTATGTTGTGGTCCCCATATAAATCTAGACACATGGCACAAACTTTGAATTCTAATTTAGAATTCTAACGTGAGTTTCTCTCAGCTTCACATATTATATATATATATATATATATATATATATATAGATTAACTACAAGCCCCCATTGTAATACCCCACATACTTTTTCTTTTTCTTTTTTGAGGTTATTATTAAATTTTTTTAAAAAGATAATTGATAAGTCATAGGTATTCTTTTTATTAGTAACTGCAACCCGCTACCCCGCTAAGTCCACATCTCTAATACAAACTACAAGGTAGAGGAAGAGATAATCAAGGTTTTCATAGGAAGGCTTTTATCAAAGAGGCTAAGAAGTGTTTTTCCTTGGAGTTTAGAACACATACAATTGAAGAAGCAACTAAATTGTTCCACGTATGATTTCTCATCTGTTAGAAACAAAGAATTAAAAAGTTATAATTTTATCATGGAATCTATTTGTGATGTTAGATTGTTCCAAAGGTTAGTTTCGGTCCTAAAATTTTATTTATACATTTTTTGATTAGATTTGCCCACCGTGTGTATTCATGAACAAAGTCATGGATCAAAATATTATTCATGAATACGGCTTTCACGTTTTCGTTGGAGTTATATAATTAAATCCTAGGTTGCCCACTGTGTGTCTCTAGAACAAGCCATGGATTACAAATCTCTATTCAGGTATATAGGCGCTTACATTTTCATTGGGGTTTTATATTAAATCCTAGGTCAATGATATTTTGGCTACTGCCTTCCTCATGGCAATATGAGTTTCGACTAATGCAAGGGAATATTATTGGTTAGAACCTCATTGGTAAGAGAAACTTTAATTTAGTGTTAAAATTGTTATTAGTTTAGCAAAGTCTAATACTAGTGAGTCAGTTTGTATAATTCAATAAGATTTATATTTTGTAGACGATATTAAGTAATTTCCATGGTTGCTTATAGGTCCTATTTAAGAATGTTTTGTGACTATTTGGAGGGCGTTTTGGCTAGACTTTCAGAGTGATTCAAGTGCGGTAAGTAATTATACATAATATGCACAAGTTTTGTCCATTAGGTTCTTAGAAGTTAAAATTTTTCAAAAGTTTTGTATTTCAAACTTATATTTTCTAAAGTTTGTCAAAAGTAATTTTGCATCATTGAAAGAGAAATTTCAACTATTAAATAATGTTTTAAAGAGAAACTTTGAATTCTAAATAATGTTTTGAACGCCGTTAGAAGATGAGTTCTAAACTAAATTATTTTCATAAAATAATTGAGTTTCAAAGTAAGTTTTCTAAAAGGTTTTTGTTCTTTAAATTTGTTAAAACCAAGTGATTTTAAAGTTATATTTCTATTCTCCAAATGCTATTTAAAATGTTTCTTTTAGCAAATTGAATTTTCAGATTTACTCAAGAATTGTAAAATATTTGTATAAACTCCTCAATTCCTATTTGTTTCCTAAGGGAGTCAAGCATCCTTTGATTCTATTTCAATTCAATATTGTGATATTCGATATGTCTCTATATCTGGAATAATTGTTAATATTAAAAAAATTATTCTATTTGTATATGTTCTGTTTTGTGATATGTGACTCAAAATGAGTGTTTTTAGAGTTGATCAAATATATGTGTAAATCCGTCATAAGATTGTATGTGAGAATATGTGTTGATCCCTCACTAGCAGGGGTTAGATGTTGGTATCCTCTCACAGGATTGTATGTGAGAATATGTGATGTGTATATGTGACACTATACTCTACTTAATTATGTGATGTGTATTTATGGCACTATGCTCTAATCAATTATCTGTATGTGTTTTCGAACGACTTTAAGATTTGATTATATATGTATTAAGTAGTTCTTTATATGTCTAGAAAACTATATTTGATATCTTGAGTGAAATCGTGAAATCAAACTCGTGCTTTGCTTGACTCCATTCCGTTGTGTATTCTGTATAATTACTTACTAGATGTGTGGCTCACCCCATCAATTACTATTTTTCAGATTAAAGTGTAGTTGGGAATATAGAACCTTTGGATCACTTTGTAAGGTGCAAGGTAGAGCGTGGAAGTTGAAGGCGACTTCCGTATTACTTGAAGACATATAGAATTTAGTTACCTTTATTTTGTAATTCATGTTTTATATAGTGAAGATTATTTTCAATTTGTGGAGTTTATATTTTTGTAAGAGGTTTTTAAGAGTACTTGTTTCTTTGGAGTTTTAATTTATTTTGGATTAATTATGTTTAATGAGTTATATAAGTTCAGCAAGTTAGTCATGTATCTAAATTCATGTTCCATGGATTTGGGTCGTGACACCCATAATAATGAAAATTTACCATCTATAGGTCCAAAGTTATGTTAATAATTACGGTCCACTAATGAAGTTAAGGGGAGTACATGCATTAACATTAACATCATTAAAAAAAATTAAAAGGAACTGTCTTTAATAAGAAGGTAAAATGTGTAATGAAAACTAGCTACTTAACATATATAGAATTGAAAAGAGATTCAGAAATTTAAAATCAAAGAGCTTAAATGAAACATTTAGGGATTGAGATTGATTCTCTATATCTTACTTTTTGTGATCTAACTTTGCTTGCTTTTTTGTTTTTTTGATAATTTCTAACTTTGCTTACTTTTTTTTTTTGGTGAGAAGAAACTTTGCTTACTTGATTGGTCTAGGGCTGTCCAGTGGGTAAAAGACCGGACCAAACCGACCGGATCCGGCCGACCCAAGGCCTAGCGGGTGGACCCAAAGTCCATGGTTGGTCGGATTCAGGTCTGCCTCTCACAAAAACCGAATTTTCGGTTCGGGCCTGCGGGTTCAAGTATAATAAACCCGTATTACCCGACCTGACCGATAGTTTAAGATTTTCAAAAAAAAATTCAGTTGTTTTTATGCCAACACGTGAAGACTAACCTGATAAGTGATAAGACTGAACATTGAGTTGCTAAGATTACACGCACAAGCAAAGCCTCAGTCCACACGCAAGTCTATTCCATAGTTCTACTCTCAAAAGCCTCTCTCAGTAGCCAGTCCTCAATCTCATCTCACCATCTCACTCTCTCAAAAGCAGAATCTCACTCTCTCAAAAATCAATCTCCGTTCTCTCTACTCTAAAATCTCAATCTCAAGTCTCTCTAGTCTCAACTCTTCACTCCACACCCTCTGGCCTCCATAGTCTACACTCCTCTCCAAACCCCAGCCGCTGCCACCTCATCACCACACCTGACACCATTTCGCCTCACTTTCCACCATGGGTTAAGTTTTCTCAGCCTCTCGTTCTCAGCTTCTTAGTATATTTTTATCTTGAATGTGGATCGATGGGTGTGGGTATGTGGGGATGTGGATCCGTGGGTGTGGGTGTGGGTGTGGGTATGTGGGATGTGGGTATGGGTATGGTGTGGGTATGTGGGATGTGGGTGTGGGTGTGGGTGTGGGTGTAGGTGTGGGTATGTGGGTGTGGGTATGGTGGGTGTGGATCGGCCAAGATGGGTGTGGGTTTACCGAAATGGGGATTGGGTTATGTGCGTAGATGGGTAGCTTGGATGTGGATCAAAGCTCATGGAGGAGGGTAGCTTGGATGCTGGCAAGGGTGGATGATGACGGTGGTAAATCAGAGACATGCAGCGGTGGAGCATGACGATGAGGTTGAGTGGGAAGAAAAGATGGAGAAAACTCACCATTGAGTGGAGGAAACGGACGGCTTGGGTGGTCGAAGCAGAGCTTCGTCGCGTCGATGCGTGAGGTGGTGCCGGAGCAGTGCTATTGCCGAGATGGATGAGTGGTCACAGCTGAGCTTTGGAGAGAGTGTGTTAAGAGTGAGGCATGTAAGGAATGACCCAATTCGACCAAACCAACGAATCCGACCTATTCAACCGATGACCCAAACCGCCGTGTCTGACCCATATATTGGGTCGGTTGTGGGTCACATTTTTAAGGAACCCAACTTAGTAGAGTTGAGTCCGAGTCAGGCCCAAACCCGAGCCAACCCGACCCATGGATAGCCCTAGATTGATCAATGAATGGCCAATTTATACACAGGTTTCAAATAAAGTCAAAAATCTTACAACCAATTAATGTGACATGTCTTTCTCAAAAAAACAATAATAATGTGACATCTGACATGTAGTCACAACGTCTAAAAGGCATATATGTTACATGATCAAACATTAGTGAACATCTTACACACAAGGACGTACTTAAGGCATAAATCAAGGCGCCAGTTCATTGATAGTTGCCCTAGCAATGTGACCTTCACCTTAATCTCTCCGATACAAAGCCCTCATGAACATTCCCCAAGTTACAACTTACAAGTATATGAATCTATGTCTTCTATCATTTTTGTTCGTGTTCAAGATTATATTGACATGCTAAATCATGTCAAGGAAGAATTTATGAGTGTGGACACTAAAAGAGATAGTTGCCACCTAATTTTTGTAATAGTCTAAAAACCATACATATAGCGTCCCTTTGAGGAAAAATATTTTGATCTTACTACCAAAGTATGGGTTCGAAATTTAGGTACGCTCTTGAGAAGTTGTTAGATATCCAAGATCGCTTAACCCTAAGGTTGGCCTCCCATCATTGTGTCTTATACCTTAACCTTATTAAAAACAATCTCAACACTAGTATCCTAAACTCACACACACACACACACACACTAGCATGCATCTAACATAGAATCATGGCATATTTATCCCTAAACAACCATACTTATCTATCCACAAAGCAAAAGAAATCCAAATGCACAAAAGAAACCCTAGCATTCAACTAGCATGTGAAAACCCTATCATACATCTAAAACAAGGCAGCAACTTGATCATGGCTGCAAGGTATAAACATATTACAAATCTTAATCATACATCTAAGCATGTTCCATCATATCATCAAAATAAAATCACAACACAAATGCATGGGCATTTTTAAATTATGGACATTTTTAAAGCATGACTTACCTTTACTTACCTTGCAGCAACATAGCACCTATTGCATTGATGCATGGATATATGAATGAATGGCATGGTATGAAGATTACGAAACAAGGAGACCAACCCTAATCTAGCATACAATAGCAAACAAGCATATGAACAAAGAAAAAGCAAATCTAAAGCATATAAAAAGATTAAAATAGATGCATATTAGGTAAAAACAAACAAAGGAAAGGACATAAAAAAATCAAATTTAGGGGTTCTGGACACAAGTATGAGTGGGCATATATAGGCCTGCATACGCAGGCCAGTTGTATGTGTATGCAAACTTTGAACCCACGCAGACACGCCTAAATCCTAACCCAGAAACAGATAAACAAAAAAACAGAGCAAAAATGAAATCCCTAATTCTAACAGCCAAACATGCTCACGATATACAAGAAAACATAAACCTACTCTAATCAAACAGGTTATAACACAAACAAAGCAAGAAAAAATACTAAACAGCAAAAAAAGACTAAAACGAGAAGAGAAAGGTTGAAGTTTAATACCTCAAAAATGAGTTCCCACGCTTTGATTTTGATTGTTCCCCTCAATTAAAAAAATCTATCACAATTCAATAAAATAGTGATTAGCAGCGTTAAATTAAAAGGATTGGGGCCAAAAAAATGTTTCAATCAAATAAAAATGACTTGAGGGTGTTTTGTGAAGAACTTCCTTTTGATTCACTATTTTCTATTAAATCTTAGGTTTTTCCCATAGGATTTCTGTGTGTTTTAAAAATGTACCATGTAAGGTTTTATATAGTGGAAAAAATGGGGTTTGGAGTGGCTTCTAGACGACGTGGGATTTGTTCCAAACCTCAATCATTGTTGCTAAAAACTTGCCTCTCTTATGCTTCTAAAACCCTAGTTGTGCCTGGATACTCATATTTTGGCCCACGTACGCGGGCCGAGGGCCTCTAAAGTTTCCATTTTCTCCCACCTCTCCATCTACACATCCTTGAGAGGTTCTAAACTCAAACACTTACCTCACCCATTCCAAGTGTTGAGAGAAGTTTTGATGCCTTTGAGAAGCATTGGAAGAAGTCATTGAGTGGCGGATACAATCGAGCGGTATTACGGAATCCGGATAACTAAGGAAGACAAGACTCTAAAAAGTCTGTTGGTAGCTGGAGCTTGGAGGGCTCAAGTACATTGGGTAGATTAGGATTGGAGTGTCTTTTTGATGTTCATGTACTCCAACTTATTCACTAGCAGATCGATTTCGATTTGGAGGGTCGCAGAGAGATTATTCGTCGAGTTCTTCGGTTTCCTCTTCGATAATATGTTTCGGTGTTATCTTTGTGCTTACATCTCTCTTCCCTACTCTTTAAGTTTTACATTCATTACTTATTGTACTTGCTTATAGCTTAGAGTAGTATTCCGGTTTATTGCGCTTGTTTTACTCATGTTTCACATTTAGATAAGTTAGCGTGAAAGTCATAATTTAAAATTGAGGGTCTAAACAAGCATTAGTGTTTTCACACTAATTAAGCTTTCAACAAGCTCTTTATTATCATTAGACACCAATCAGTTTTTTTCATACCTTCTAGTTAAGCTGAAACAAAGCTTTCAACAAATTTTAAACTTAGTTAATTAAAAGTACAGTTAATCAAAGTTGTAAGAGGTAAAGTCTATATATACCTTTTTCTGGTAGTTGGATGTATGGTAATGTTACACTTTAGATTTTGGATTGTCCATAAACTATTTAGATCAAATCATTAACTTGGCCCATCAATTTGATCCTCCAACTATTGGGCTTGAATTGGACACTGAGCCCAAACACCATCCCCAACTTGCAGCTCCTGCTCCACTTGTTATTTGTTAGTCCCTCGTCCTATTGGGAGTCCTAAGGTAACCATGGTCACAAAACAATGAAATGCTGAAGCAAACGAAGATAAGTGGGACCCGACTTAATAGTAATCGTTACCAACCTCACAATCCCCCCTCATTGTACAACACAATCCCAGCACTCCCGGCTAATAGGAGCAAAAGTAGAAGAAGAAGAAGAAGAAGAAGAAGAAAAAAATACAGAAAATCTAGAAAGCAAAAAGAGCCATGGTTTCTGTAGCAGCAACAACAGCACAATCTAATCTCCTATTCTCAAGTTCTTGTTCCATCTCTCGTCTATCTCCTTTCCAACTATGCGTCTTTGACTCCAACACACTTCTTTCATGCCCCAACAACAGTAATAGTAGTAAGAAGAAACATGTTGGTGCTGGGGTTCGATGCATGGCTGTGGGCACAGCAGAGGCGGCGACAAAGAAGGGTGCGTTTGAGATGCAGACACTGACGGGCTGGTTGTTGAAGCAGGAACAGGCAGGTGTGATTGATGCAGAGCTCACTATTGTGCTGTCGAGCATTTCAATGGCGTGCAAGCAGATTGCTTCGCTGGTGCAGAGAGCTAGCGTTTCCAACTTGACGGGAGTACAGGGTGCTGTTAACATTCAAGGGGAGGACCAGAAAAAACTGGACGTTGTCTCAAATGAGGTTTGTGCTTTGTGCACCCTGTTCTTTTAATGCAACTATGTATGGTAGAGAAAATTGCATTTCAGTTTCAAATAAACAATATGTTTTGCAAACCAGCACAATTGAATATTAACAAATAACAATCATTAAAAAAAAAAAATTGGTAAACTGGACAATCATAAAAATTTAATGTCATCGTGTTGGTAGTTTTGCTAAACCAATTGTGGGTAAACTAGTCAGGTATCTTATAGTTCAATTGACACAATTATGTTAACGAAAATGTTTAAGGTTTAAATTATCTCTCCAACCGAAGTATGAAAATTATAATAAATAATAAATAATAAATAAATAAAAGACATTAATAAACTAATAAACATACCAGATAATTTGGTTTTGTAGTTCATTAAATCATTGAAGAAATCAAACGGCTTTGGTTTGGTAACAGCCTATGAGATAATAGGATAAACAAAACCAAAAATAATAATAATTATTCCCGTTGCTGGGAAACTCGGGTGAGAGCCGAGCATCCTAACCAACTAGACTACAACGGATCGATGCTGTGATGGCTTATTTGTTGCTTTTTAACCGTTAAAATACCTTTAATAATTCTACAGAAAAAAAAAATACCTTAAATTATTTTGCCTTGACAGGTTTTCTCCAATTGCTTGAGATCAAGTGGACGAACAGGGATCATAGCATCAGAGGAAGAGGATGTGCCCGTAGCAGTAGAAGAGAGTTACTCTGGCAACTACATTGTTGTATTTGACCCTCTTGATGGGTCATCAAACATTGATGCAGCTGTGTCCACTGGCTCTATCTTTGGTATATACAGCCCAAATGATGAGTGTCTCGCGGATGTTGGTTACGACGACTCCACTGTATGTCCACCTCTCTCCCTCATTCATTCCAAGACACTTTTTTTATTTTTTCTTTTTTGGCATGTTTCATTGAAGGAAATTGTTCTTGCACTTTTGTTGATGTACACTCCGTACATTAATTCATTGATACAACATCCATAATTTCACATGTGATGTTCACGATTAAAACGTGAAAGGTGTTATCTATAATTAAATAAAATCTTAGTTGTTTGTACATGGCAATTTGGCAGCTTGGCAAAGTGGAACAGAGGTGTGTTGTGAGCGTGTGCCAACCAGGAAGCAACCTTCTTGCTTCTGGTTATTGCATGTACTCAAGCTCTGTGATCTTTGTTCTCACAATTGGAAATGGTGTATTTGCATTCTCCTTGGACCCTATGTATGGGGAATTCTTGTTGACTCAAGAAAAGATCCAGATACCGAAAGCGGGAAATATATACTCATTCAATGAAGGGAACTATCAGCTTTGGGATGACAAGTTGAAGAAGTACATTGATGATCTCAAGGACCCAGGTCCCAGCGGCAAGCCCTATTCTTCTCGGTATATTGGTAGTTTGGTTGGTGATTTCCATCGGACACTGCTCTATGGTGGCATTTATGGGTACCCTAGAGACAAGAAGAGCAAGAATGGGAAGCTGAGGCTTTTGTATGAGTGTGCTCCAATGAGCTTTATAGTGGAACAAGCTGGTGGGAAAGGATCAGATGGCCAGAAAAGAATACTGGACATTACACCAGTTGAGGTGAGTAAATTTTTATAAAATTATAGTCTGCTTAGCTTTTTGTTGATAATAATAATAACTAGGATTTTGCTTTTGATCCCATTTCTTGGACAGATCCATCAACGTGTTCCACTTTACATTGGAAGCCAGGAGGAAGTCGAGAAATTGGAGAAGTATTTAGCTTGATGAACATGTTATAGCCAAGAAAGTAATTTTGTTAGCAAATACAATAGTTTCTTCATGCAAGAAATACCTAAATTGGAATTAAGAAAGAAAAAAGTTGTTTGGGTTATATACTTTGTGTAAAAATCTTTTGTTACTGGACAGAAACATACTGAGGTCCTTCGGGGATTTTAACACAAGGCCGCTGTGCAAGGTCAAATTAAGAGACTTTCAAAGCAGAGCTTGCACCTAGCTTGTTAAGGAAGTGACAGTGACATAAGTACTGCATATATCTCTAATTTGGGCACACAGAATTTTTGGAACAACATAAATTTTCCACTAATATACTGTAAAAAGATCATTTTTATTTTTAATAAATTCATTACATGCATGGTTGAAACTAAACATTACAAATTTAAAGGTGTACAACTACAAACTCTCACATTATTTGCTAACGTGATTCAAATAAAAAATACAAACAATAAGTATTGGTTGCAATGAATGCTAGTGCATTTGATAGATGCAAGTTTTTTGTTGTACAATACTCCAAAAAAATTATTAGGTACTCTCAAAATATAGTTACAAAGATTAAATTGAGTCAGGAGATAGCTTAAAAGGTGTGTTTTACGCCCGTCAATCCTGACCTAACACGTCAGCAAAATAATATAAAAAAAAAACCATATTCTCTCTTCCTCTCTCCTCTTCCCATCTCCCTCACTTTTGCAGAAACATTGAAGGCTTGAAGCAACGTTGAAGGAGCCACAATCTTTTTTTTTTTCATATCTTTCTCTCTTTTGCAAAATCCTCTGAAAGAACTGCAAACTTTACAAAGAAATCCCAACAAAGGGGCTATTCACACACCCAAACCAACCATCAATGGAACTCACAAAAAAATACAGCGAGAAACCCATGTCACAAACTCAAATCCACAAAAAAAAAAAAAAAAAAAAAAAAAGAGAATCAACCCAGCAGTTTCAACTAGCAATTTTACTTCAATCTTGCAATTAGGGTTGTCCAACCCACCCAACCACACGCCCAAGCCCAACCCGCTGCCGCCCAAGCCTGATCCGACATCTCCAACGGTCGGACGCGGGTCTGAACTCTCTAACCCAACCCCAGGTCGGTTGTCGGTTTTACTTTTCAAAACCCATGACACCCAACCCGAACCAAAACAATCATCCTCTCTGGAAAATATTACGAATTTTAGACCAAATCTAGCGAGATCCGGTGACGTTCTGGTGTTCCTTAGCTCCGATCCGACCATCCTTGGTCTTCTTTCGCTGAGATCTTGTGTTGCTCAGCTCCGATCCGGCCATTCTTGGTCTTCCTTCACTCAGATCCAATGTTCCTCAACTCCAATCCGGCCACCCTTGGTCTTCCTTCGCTCAGATTTGCTCAAATCTGGCAATATTGGGTTAGATCTAACTTAGATCTACACAAATCCGACTATTCTTGATTAGATTGGGCTCCGATCTACTCAAATCTGGCGATAATCCGTTAGATCCGATGGCCTTCAATTTAGATCGATGAAGATATATCTTCTCCTCCACTCGGCGTCACTCATCATCGGACTCGACCAACCCGACCGTTCGCTCCCCTAAGCCCGGCCGACTCGACCCGTGGTGGTCAGTGGTCAGTTGCGGGTCTGTATTTGTTCCACCCGATGTAAGCAGGTTGAGTTAGGGTTGAGGCCAAAACCGACTCGAACCGACTCGTAGATAGCCCTACTTTCAATACCTAAGCCACAAAGAACAACATAGACAACAATGTTACTAAAAAAAACTCAAAACCACAATATAAAGCAATTTCACTTCACAAGCCTTGCAACAGAAAACTTTCAAATGCATATTTGAATAAAGATAAAAAAAAAATTAATTAAAAAAAAAAGATAGAAGAAAAAAGTGACCTGTGAATCTTGAACTAAAAAAGAAAAAAAAGGGACCTAAGAAAAAAGATGAAGAAGAACTAAGCGCTGTGATGATAGGCGTGAGAAATAATTTAATAATTTAAATTTTTGGGACAATCAGTAATTTAATATAGTATCAGAGCAGGAAATCTTAAGTTCGATTCCTAACTTTACTCTATCTCCCATTTAAAATGAAAAATTCTCACTTGTTGAGCCTCCACTTATTAAGGGGAAATTTAGGCCCATAAGTAAGGAAAAGTGTTAAAATTATAGTTAAGTGATTAAATTCATAATTTCTTAATAACTTTAAGTTTTTGGGAAGAGAGAAATGAGCTCATCACGAGAGAGAGAAAAAAAAATTTTAATCAGTAATTTAACATAAACTAAGAAGGTAAAGAGGGAAAGAGGAAGAGAGAGATGAGCTAGTCATGAAAGGGAGGAAAAAAATCCTCAATTAGTCAATGTGTCAAGTCAGGATTTGAGGGAGTAAAACACACCTTTGAAAACTGAAAATACTGTAACAAAATAACCCTTTAATCTCTTTAATAAACTTTTTGCCTTCAGTCACGTAGACTCCAAAACGTGGTCAGTCACCCCCCCTTGCCGTCAGTCATCTCAGTCACGTCAGTCACATCCAATTTTCATCCTATGGAATCACAATCACACAATTGTCGAAGGAAGCAAGATAAGCAGGCACTGTAGTAGCAAACTGAGAGACAGAGAGAGAGAGAATGGTTGTAGCAACTGCAACTTCGTCTTACCAAAACCACACCTTCTTCTCCCACTTTCTTTCTTCTTCTCCTAATTCAAACCTCTTTCCTCTCCATCTTCGCTGCCTCAAGAGACAGCCAGTCAGAAGCAATGTCACTGCGGCCAGGATCCGATGCAAAGCAGCTGTGGGATCCACAGAGACCAAACTACAAAAGAAGAGCCAGTATGAGATTGAGAACCTAACAATATGGCTGCTGAGGCAAGAACAAGCAGGTAACATTGACGCAGAGCTCACGATTGTCCTCTCAAGCATCTCATTGGCCTGCAAGCAAATCGGTTCGCTGCTTCAGAGGTCAAGCATTTTTAAGCTTACTGGGGCTCATGGAACTATCAATATCCAAGGTGAAGATCAGAAGAAACTTGACGTTATCTCCAATGAGGTTGGTTTCGCGTTGAACTTTTTATTAAACCATACAAAATTACGAATCACGTTTTCACCCGTTATATAAATAGATCAATGGCACCAATCAATTTATAAGCTTTTTTTGGTTTCTATATTATATTGGTAGAGAGTGACATCCTCTTAACTTTGATCAATCAATTTAGTTCTTTAAATTTTTTTTTTTTTATTTAATTCTTTCACTTCAATCTGTTTTAAATTTAGTCCTTACTTCTAGTTTAGTCCATTTTTAATGTTGATTTTAATCATTTTCACTTTCCAAAATGGTGGTATACTGGTGGACTTGGAAATTAGAATTGAAATGAAAAATAAAACATAAAAGTTCTGAATAAAAAAACATGTCGAAGTTTGAGAATGCAATTTCTAATTTGTAATTTAACCTCCTTAATAATAATAATAATAACAATAATAATAATAATATCTACTAAGTTATAAACATGTTAGATCACAGTGAAGCACATATAGATATTCCATATTGCAATTTATGATTTAAGATTTCAAATAATCCAAATGCAATTTTAGCACAGTGGCCAATGAGATCTAATTACACTAACATCTTCTCCCATTATAAGGTTTAGGTGAAGGGTGAGATTTTAGATTCAAGATCCATCGGATTCGTGTGTAATTTTCTCCCAAAAATAATAATAAAAGATATGCATTATCTACTCAACATCAAGGGTTAACGATGGGTTCTTGGTTTGCAGTTGTTCTGCAACTGCCTAAGGACTTGCGGCCGCACGGGGATAATAGCATCAGAGGAAGAAGATGTTCCCGTTGCGGTGGAGGAAACTTACTCGGGAAACTACATTGTAGTGTTTGACCCTATTGACGGATCTGCCAATATTGACACCTCCTTGACTACTGGCTCCATCTTTGGAATATATGGCCCTGATGAGCAAGTTCTTGTTGACATTGACGATGACTCCACGGCCACGGTAATCCTCTCATTTTGCATTTTTTGTAAGCAAATGCATGAAAAGTGAATACAGACAACTCTATTTTGTTTTGTCCCCATTGTTAATCTCACTTTCCTCGGTTTCCCGGCCTATTTGGATGCGGAAGAGCCCCTCATACTTGTCTCGAAAGTCCAAAATAATCACATGCCTAATGGTGATGTGTCCCAAATACATGTTTTAAAATAAAATGACATTTAATCCATGCCATCCTAACATTTTGCAACATGGGTAAAGAATTTGATCCAAGACATGCTTAATGGGGCACAAACTGATTTCATGTTAAAAACCTCAGCTCAATGGACAGGCATACAGTTCTCTTAGCAAACTTGTTGATTGCCTTGGTACCCTATAAGAGAAAGAGATAGGGTACTACAGTACTATTATTATTGCAATGCTTCCATTCCTGTTAATTGGTATAATTGTTAAACTTTGCAACACAGCTCGATCAGGAAAAACAGAAATGCATCACCAGTGTTTGCCAGCCAGGAAGCAACCTACTGGCCGCTGGCTATTGCCTATATTCAAGCTCAGTTGTGTTTACACTCACAATAGGGAAAGGGGTGTTTGCATTCGCCTTGGACCCCTCACATGGGGAATTTGTTTTAACACATGAAAATATAGAGATACCAAAATCGGGAAAAATCTATTCATTCAATGAAGGTAATTATGACCTGTGGGATGAAAAACTGAAGAAATACCTCAGCCACCTTAGGCTGCCAGGTTCTAATGGCAAGCCCTATTCTGGTCGTTACATGGGATGCCTTGTCGGGGAAATCCATAGAATGTTGCTATATGGTGGCATCTATGGTAATCCCAAGAACAAGAACAGCAAAAAGGGGAACTTGAGGCTCTTGTATGAGTGTGCACCAATGAGCTATCTAATAGAACAAGCTGGAGGGAAAGCAACAGATGGTCACCAGAGAATACTTGACATCAAACCAGAGGAGGTAATAGAAGCTTCTCATTATCAATAATTTTTTTGCAAAATCAAACATAGCACTTCTACAATTGATTTATGTAACAAATGTAAACAGGACATTGGAAATTTGTGCTACAATAGGGACTAAACCCACAAATTCAAAGAGCCTCTTTGAAAAAAAGTGTCTTGCTATAAGTTGTAAAATTCACTAGGAAAGAGTACTTCATTAGGGATTTAATTCCAACCACAGCTGACATTTACTTTCTTCTTCGTCAGGTTCACCAGCGTACACCAATTTTCATTGGAAGCCCTGATGAAGTAGAGAAACTGCTGACATTCTTGGCTTGATACAAAATGTCCTTAATTTGTCCTCTATGTCCTTAATTTGTCCTCTATATTCCTATGAATATGTTTAAGCATTCGATTCACATTTGAACAGAAAAGGGGAAAAATAAGTACATTTGATCAAGAATTTTCAAGGAATTCAATTCTTCAATGTTCATTTGTTAACAGCAACCTCCACAAAAATGTACAAAACCCCTATGTCAGCATAAGAGTCATTCCTTCAACCAGTCAGTTTCTTGCAAAGCAATTATCCCGATCCAAATTACTCCTACAAATTTTTGCTGCAATTTCAAATACCAAAAATTAATAATTGTAGGCCTTCAAACAAAAATGAGAGGAAACATGGGAAAAGGATAATCAAACAATGAACTTACCAGGGCTTAAAATCCGTATGCATTTTGTTATGGACTTCACTGCAGTCAGAGAATCCGAGCCTGCAGCAATGAATTACTTTTATTAATTTTACAGTGCATGGATTATATTAGCATTGTAGTGATGTAAAGGATCAATTTTATCACCATTCATATTCATGCCTTTCTCTGATAGTACTTCAGTCACAGTTGATGTATATTCTGACATAACTTGATTAGGCCCCACATTACCATCCACTGATTCATGAGATGATGATCTGCATAATGTAGAAAACAATGTCAGATAAAAGAATTGGAGCAACACTGGTGAATAATCAAGGGAAGAAAAGTAAATAGGAAATACAGTTGGCTCAAATAAAAACAATACCCTGAAACAGTGTCAATCGAAGAACCCAGGGATGGATTGCAAGTATAATCAATTCCTTCACAGTCAAGATCAAGATCATCTAACATTTCAGTAAAGGAGAAATCTCCAAATGCATCTAAATTAGACAGATCAATATCAAAAATGTCCACTTCCTTTCCGGACTCTGGTGTAGAAATTTCATCAGCAATAGGTTTGTCTGAATTTGCTGCCACATCAGATCCATCAAAATCTAGCCTTCCTTTAACATGATCCCTCTTACTCTGTCTCTTCAAATTTGTCTTAATTGGTGAGGAAGAGGAAATGCAATGACTCCTCTCCATAGCATACATTATTTGTTTGTTTGGACTAACAGTAACTCTCTTCGATGAGATTACAGTGCAATGAGTTGGTGTAACCTCTTGAGGAGTATTGCTGTTACTACAATTGACATTGGAAGAAATCTCCAGAGGAGATGTGGATTTATCACTTTGACTGGAGTTTGCTCTTGCAGGTGTCTTAGGACCAGATGAATTGCTTGGAATGGAGAGAGAAGGCTGGTTGAACAAACATTTGGCAACACTGGATCCTTGAACCAATGGCCCTACAGGATGAGAGTTATCAGGCGATGGTTGCATTGCACTAGATGGCTGAGCAATTTCCTGACAATCGACTGTATTAACTGATTGTGAAAGTTTATTTGCACCTGCAACAAGAACAGATCTCAAATAAGTTCTGGGGACCAGAAATAAGAATGATTAGAGACAGCATAAAAGCATAAGTCTGAATAAAATTTACCTCTGTTTGGAAGCTTTCTGGTGGGTAACTCACAGCGAGATCTCTTTGCAGCTGGAGGCGCATCTGTTGCAGCCCTAACATCCTTTCTTTTTTGCGCAGATGGATCTGTGATTGGTGTGTATAAAGTCCCAGGATTCATAATAGCGTTGGAAGGAGTGGACACTGGTTTAATAGTCGGTGTATTTTGCACTGGCCAACCTAATTGGTGCACACCAAGACAAACAAAATTACTAAACAATAGCCAATCTATAAAACATACTCTTAGATTGTCTTCTCAGTTCATATCATGACATTAAATACAAAGGTCATACAAAGTAAAGTGCTTGATATAAACTAACCTAATCATTTATAGATCAAACTCTCAATGGTCCAATACATTGGAATTGTAAACAAACTAATGTGCTTAGTACCACAAGCAAACCACAAATCCCAATTGTACAACCTTAGACTACAATCTACCAAGCACAATTCATGAACCAACAATAGATAGGTCTCAGTTGTTGCAAGTGGTTCCTAATTCTTACGTCTCCCAAAAGTTTAGGAGAAAAATAAAAAATAAAACCCAATCATTTTGCATTTGCTCTTCCTACTTTACATTGAATCTAGTATAATGGGAATAAGCTAGTACAAGCCCTAATCATTTCCCAGAAACACTTGCTATGAATCTATACAAAAACTACCCCAATTCAAAATAGATCTACCCAATTCAAAGAAAATCCCCAAACCCTTAGAGTTAGCATATAACATTCACAAAGCGCTTCAATAATATTATCAAACATAAAGTCTACAACACACAGAATTAACCACTTGGATCAAGATTGCACCTGAAGTACTAGCTTGGGCTGGTTGTGGAACCACCACAACAGCAGATCTCGTGGTGTCAGCGGCCATATTCGGTGGCAGCGATGGGAGGCTTCCGCTTGCATTGTAAGTGTTCATGGCAGATTGCATACCGTGCAAGAGCGTTTGAACCCGAGATTTCTCTTGATCCAATCGAGCCCTTTCTTGCTCCAATATCACCTTCTGCTCCTTCAAACTAATGTACTCATTCAACATCGCCCCCAAAGTCAGCAAGCTCTTCGGTGCCTATAACCAAAAAAAAACCATTATAGATTATTAAAAACCAAAACCCAATTCGTAGAATTTTAGAAAAAAAAAAAACAAAAAACAAAAACCCATTATAGATTGAGTATCAAATATCAAAACCCAATTCGCAGATTTTTAGAAAAATAACGAAAACCCATTATAGATTGAGCAGCAAAAATCAAAACCCAAATCGTAGAATTTTAGAAAAAAAAAAATGTAAAAGGGTACCTCTTGAACTGGGGATGTGGAGATGAGAGAAGAAGCTTCGGTTCTGAAACTGGAGCGAGTTTGGGAGTAGTTGTTGTCGCAGAGATAGCGATCCACGATGAATGCGACTTGGAGAGGGGTCACTTTTCCCTTTCCGAAACTCTCAGCTTTTTTAGCTCTCGATCTATTTCCCATTTCTTCAAAAAAAAACAAAAAACAAGTGAGTTTTTTTGGGTCTAGAGAGCTGAGAGCAGTTGAAGTTTTCAGGTCGGAGTGAGTGAGAGAAAAATGTGGAGGTTTATGGGAAGAGGGGAAGAAAGAAAAAGGAGGGGATGAGGGAAAGAAAGACGCGGGAGTTATTTGAAACTTTTGGAGGAAAATAAAATGCGTGAGAGTTGAGTCATGACTCTGACTCATGAGGAAATTTTAGCGGTAATTTGGAACACTTTGGGGTTGGGTTTTCCCTCCCTTTAGGGGTTGGGTTTTCCCTCCCTTTAGGAAATTTTATTACGTGTTGTTTTCAGTTTCAATTTTCAGTTCAGCAAAAATAAGCTCTATCCAAACGGACCTTATGTGTGAGAATCTCATGACTCGAGGAAGTTTTATAATTAAATTACACTTTTATTTATGGCAAGTGTATGAAAGTATAAATGTGGACTAAAGGGGTGAACATTGAACCCGACATATAATGCTGCGTCAGCTACTAATTTTGTTCTTTTGTATTCATTAATATTTTACTTCTTTTTTTTTTTAAGATTCTATTGATCTATTACTTCTTCTTTTCTCTAAATAATAATAATAATAATAATTGATTGCCTTAATTAAATATCAAATAGCAACTATACTTTTAGACCGTCTATATCTATATCTATATATATATATATATATATATATATTAGCTTAAAGAAAATCCAGTTAAATTTTCATTGAATTCTCAATTTTGCATCACGTGTCATATTTAATTTTTAATTTTATACCAAGTGAATTATTAAGTATAAAAATTAAATAGTACAAATCCAATTAAATTCTAAATTAGATTTCAATTGGACTTCAATTTTCTGTCATGTGTTCATCTAAGTTTCTAATTTTTGTGACAAATGAATTATTGGATGCAAAAACTAAAAAGTCAAAAACCAATTAAATTTTAAATTTTATTATATATATAATGTGAAACCATTATATATTTTTTAAATATATGGTTTAAAAAAAGTGCAAGCTAATACCATATAAAATTTTAACCGTATAATTGTAATCTGTATTCTATATATATTATTATATAATAATAGGTGAAGCTGAGAGAAACTCAAATTAGAGTTCCAAATTAGAGTTTCAAATTTGCGTCATATGTCTTAAATTATTTATTCTTAAAGAGTTTGATTTCTTAATCTTAGAATTAAATATGGGACCACATCATAAATATTCATCTAAGTGAGTTATTAAGTACAAAAACTAAAGAGTCTAAAATAAATCAATCATTAAAAAAAAAAAAGTGCATCACAATAATTGAAAAAAAAATGAAAATTTACATTTTATACCTAATAATATCTTTACAAATTTTTTTAAAGAGTTAACAAAATATAAAAATGACTATCAATAGTATTTAAATTATATACATAGGAATTAGGGGTGGCAATTCGTGCTCGCATGTCGGGTTTGTGTCGTGTTGACTCATAAATATTCGACTATATGGGTCAACCCTAACCCGACATGTTTATTAAACGGGACAGAATTCCTTAACCTTAACATAACCCATTTATTAAATAGGTTAGTCATGTAGACTTGTTTACCAAATTTAATCAAAATGACAAAAAAAAAACTAATTTTAGTATTAACCAAATTGATATGTGTTAAGGACATATTTTACGTAATTGGCTAATTCTTTGACAAAATACACTTTATTTGTAATTGGATAGATGTAGGATAGGTTTAGTACTTCATGAAACAAGAGTTCAAGTCACGTATTAAAGTTATGAAGATTGGACCAAAAAATAAGTGAATAACAAATACCTCAACAGAAACAATATCAATTGAGATTTAAGAATGAAGCTCGACAAAAACTGAATCTGTCGAGATCTACGAAATCAGAATTTTCAGATCTAATTTTTGGCCCTAACTAACATGTATGTATAAGATTTCTTTTCTCATAACCATAAACATATATAAAACTTATTTTAAAGGCTGTTATACATGGAGAACACATGCAGAAAATGATCTAGTGTCTTATTCTCTCTAAAAGAAACTATTGCATTTTTACACCAAAGGGTTTTGTAACCAAGGAACTTCCTAATCTTCATTGTGCATGAAGTGAAGAACTTTGCAGTCAACAACGTTCTTCAAGTTGCTGGAGTTAGTCATGTACTAGGATCCATGCAAAAGAGTGACACTTATATATTAAAAAGTTCAGAGGTTTTGAAACGATAGAACATTTATGCTATAAGTTCATCTACAGGGATTGTAGAGTCTAGAGACAAATGTTTTATACTAGATCTGAAATTTCTCATTACTATAGTGAATTACTTTTTTTATGAAGGTTTCCCCGCAGGTTTTTTATTGAAAACTAGTTTGTTTCATTAATTTTCTTATGTCATTATATCTTGCTTATTTACTATTCTGCTGTGTATGATATTAACATGATATTGATATTTGTTTTTTTTTTTTAACATAGTTTATTCATAATAAATCTAATTAACAACTTGTATTTAAAACTTGTTAATTCTATCAACTAGGGTTAAATTTTTCAACAATATAAATTATGAAAAACCAAACAAATAAATATTTTTAATATAAAATTCAAAACTAACGAGTAACTGCATCATTCAAAACTAAAGCATATCTCAATATCACAAATAATCAATCATAATATGTCAAAGAAAATAAACCGCAACAACTAATAAGTTTATCTACCTAGGCTTTGAAGGGTATATTAGTAAAATGTTATTTAATTAAACGGGTCAAATGGGTTTCATATGATGGACACTAACAACTCATTTATTATACAGGTTAGTCATGTCAATCCGAATATGACCCGAACCTATTAAGTCTCAACCCATGACCTACTAATTTCGTGTCATATCATGTCAGGTTCACGGGTCATGTCCAATTTTGCCACTCCTGACAGGCCACAAATGCATTGACCCCTTGTGATTAATTAAGTTGATTAATTAGCCAAGTTATTAATTAATCAAGTTAACATGCAAATTCACGTGGCAGCACAAACAAATCACCAAAATTAAAGTATGCAGCGAAAAATAAAAAGACACGGTGATTTGTTTACGAATGGGGAAAACATGACGGCAAAAACCCCACCAGATGATTTAAGGTCACCACTCCCGAAACTCCACTATTATCACAACAAGCGGGTACAAGCAAGGAATCCGAATACCTTACCAACCTACAGTTGAACCCTTACCCCAATATCCAATTGGACTTATTCTGTAGTGACAGTTTCTCCTTTTAATGCACGGCTCTGAGTACGTGACTAACCAACTGCGCGGATCCTAGTACGCGACTTCAATTCACCAACTAGAAAGAGTTGTTGGCTGCAAAGTTCTTCAAATCATCCACACGATGAAGATCAAGAAGATACTTGGTTACAAAACCCTACGATGCACAATACACAGCAACTTCTTCACAAAAGATGAATTAGAGTATGAATTTTGTCTTTGATCATAAATTGCATGAACAAGAATTACTCAATGCTTGTGTAACTTGCATCACTTTGACGGCCCTTAAAACAATCATTTTATATGTCTAGGGTTAGGAGAAAAGAAGTCCTAAAGACATATTCACGGATTGGACTTATTCTGTAGTGACAGTTTCTCCTTTTAATGCACGGCTCTGAGTACGTGACTAACCAATTGCGCGGATCCTAATACGCGACTAACCAATTGCGCGGATCCTAATACGCGACTTCAATTCACCAACTAGAGAGAGTTGTTGGCTGCAAAGTTCTTCAAATCATCCACATGATGAAGATCAAGAAGATGCTTGGTTACAAAACCCTACCGTGCACAATACACAGCAACTTCTTCACAAAAGATGAACTAAGGCATGAACTTTGTCTTTGATCACAAATTGCATGAACAAGAATTACTCAATGCTTGTGCAACTTGCATCACTTTGACGGCCCTTAAAACAATCCTTTTATATGTCTAGGATAGGAGAAAAGAAGTCCCAAAGACACATTCACGGATTGGAATTAAAACAGAACTGAAAATCTGTTTTCTTTAAATCTCGATAGATAGAGGTGTTGAGGATTTGTCGAGAAGCTGTCGAGCCTCAGGGCTGAAATAGCTTCTAAAGCTCGATAGATGCATGTGTCGAGACCAGGTATCAAGTTTTAGTAACTTGCACTTTCCAGCTTGTTTTTTGGACAAACTTGATGACTTCAATACTTGATCTTGAAACACTATTTCTTGAAACGTTAAAACACATCCTAAATCTACCCAATTACAAATAAAATGCGTTTTGTCAAAGGATAAGCCAATTACATAAAATAGTAATATATGTCAACAACTTAACTACATATGTCCTAACAATCTCCCCCTTTAGCAATCCGTGACAAAACCACAACAAACAAATGAACATATGAGAGAAGTTATAAATCACTCAACTCATATTCACTTGTTAAATACAATAAAATCTATCCTAACACAAACTCTTGAAAAACTTTGTAAGAAGAGAGTTTATGTCAAGTAGACTTTGACAACCAGTATTTCTGAAACACTTTTAAACGAAACACATCAAGGCATCTTTGTGTGAAGCAGAAATAATAAATTGCATACAAATAAGAGAAACATGTGTATAAAGACAGAAAAGAAGCAACACATGAAGAGATAGCTGAAAGAAACATACATTAACATATATATCAAGAAATAAACACAATGTATATCAAGAAATGGTCACAAGACTGGGGTACATGATCAATGTATCTCTAAAAAGATAGAAAAGAAAAGAAATACATGTAATCCTTACTTCATCCCTCATATCAACACTCCCTCTATCAAAAATGTCCTATACTAGCTCTCCCCCTAAGAATGACTACTCTCATAGACCAAAACTACTCTCCCTTTTTGTCACGAGTGACAAAGGGTAGAGTGTCAAATAGACATCTTATCAGAAGAGCTCGCATCTCCATCATCCTTAGTCTCAGAAGCAACATGAGGTGGCGGAGGAGAAGCCTCAGAAGCAAAGCCGCCCAAGGTCGCCTGTCGCCTGGCAATGCGACCAACATGAACGTTCACCTGATACAACTCCGTAGAGAGTGTATCGAGGCAAGCATCCATGGGCTGAAGCTACGCCATGATGTCTCCAAGAGTGACGTCGCTCAAAGAAGAAAAAGAAGCAGATGTCGCTCGAGCAGATCTGGATGTAGTCAGACGGGAGGAAGGAGCAACAGTATCCGACTGTCGCGATTTGAACTGTGCCTCACTACGTTTTACTGTAGCAGCATCTATGGCAGACATGACATGAAACGGATCGGACGATGGAAAGGGGATGGAAAAACGGCGAAAAATCCTCATGATAGCAGAAGGGAAAATGAGCTTATCACGGGTAGCCGTATCTCTATGGACATCTATGATAGAGAAGATAAAGTGTGAAGGGAAGTCTATAGTGAAATGCCGTAGAAGAGACAACAAAAATCGAGCACGAGGCTCTATGATAGAGTTGTAGTGAGAGAGTAGGTGCAAAACAAAAGTCATCACCATGTTAAGAAAACGAGGACCTTTAGCAAAAGGCCTACATGGTGTATACTGATGATCTCCTCATGCAAAAGGGCACTCACAGAACGTAGAGATCATCTCGTCTTTGAACATAGTCCATAAAAGCTCACATCCGGGGTAATCAGGATGATCCACCCTCGGAACATAAAGAACCTCGGAGACCAGCTCCGAAGTAACAACAAAGCGCGTACCTCAAACGTGAGAATAGAAGAGAGGTACTGAAGAATCAATCCCGTGAATGTTGGAGTAAAACTCCTGTATCAACACGAGAGGACAAGTGACTGGGACGTCACACAGTGACTCCCAAGCCCGACTGTGAATGACATCGGGTAGATCAGTGTTGACAAAGTCTGTCAGGATAACTTGGCGTTTCGAATGAACAACTCGTTTAGAAAAGTTCTCCGAGAAGTCCTTTTGGGCTTTCTCATCACGGAACCAGACAGACATGGGAGTAGAATCAAAAGAAGAAGAAGAAGAAGATCCCTTAGAACGCAAAGGGTTCTGGGATGGAATGGATTTGCGCTTAGGTGTCATAGACGCTACTAATGCAAACATAGAGAGAGGGAGAAACACACAGAAAAGTCCCAAGCAGTTCAATATAGGAAGAGAATATTGAAAAGAAAGAACGTATGCATGGGAAATGCATGAATATGTGACATGCAATATAAAAACATCATGGGCTCAGCTCAATCCAATCCTACCAGCACACAACAAGTTTGCACACATCTAAATGTATGAAAATATTGTTAGAATGCTAATGTGATGCAATGCATGTAATTTTAAAGATCAAATCTATAAAACCAACCCAAAAATTTCATTAAACTCTCAACAATTTTGAAAAACCCCAAAAATTTTCAAAAACCTCAAAACCTAGGTTTTTAAAACATAAAATGCATGAAATGAGAGAAAAAAATCGCAATAGACACATATATAGTCCTTCAGTAATTCTCGACAGATACGGGTATCGAAAGGTGTCGAGACAGCTATCAAGGTAGGTATTGAGAAAATGAACGTCGACAGATACAGCTATCGAGAACATGTGTCGAGAAAGAAGGATCAACCACTTAAGAATCTCGATCGATCCAGAAGCTGTCAATAATCTATCGAGCAGACAAAAAGTTTCTCGATCGATCCACCAGGTGTTAAGAATGTGTCGAGACTGCGATTAGAAAAAGGCTAAGAAGCTCGACAGACAGCTAGGTGTCGAGGAGGTGTCGAGATTGCCTTAAAAACAGTTTTTCAATAGAGGAAAACACAAACATGAATGCAATCACACATGCAACTCAACCAATGATCCAAGCAACACATTAAGCTCTCAAAATCATCTCTCAACAATAATTTAAAGCACATGTATCCCAAAACACTCACACACACACTAAACAAGTCTAACCAATTTTATATTTCAAAAACGAGTTAAGATAGTTTAGTGATTATACATTAACACATGTAAACCTTGTGATGGCCAAATCACATTGTACCTGCACATGTATCAAGAATAGCAAAGAATATTGCGTCTTGTGTGTGAAAACATTGCAAGATTGCATAAGTATCTCAAAGTTATGACGATTTGAGATATGAGATAATCACTTTAACTCACACACAATCATAAGTGTTTGATGGGGACTATTACCTTCAAGGTATATTTTATAACTCCCACATCTCCTAGAAAACACGCTTGCAACCATATTTTGAAACATTTTTAATCTTTTTGCTTTTGTTTCTTTACATATTTTCTTTTATTAAGCAAATTATGCATAAGCATACAAGAGAAAGAAAAGAAATACCCAATTATGTTAAGCTTTTGACATTGCACTTTTGCTATACCGAAGCATGCGAATGTCATTGACATTGCACTTTTGCTATGCCGAAGCATACGGATGTCATATCATGATTGGCGAGTAACAGTGATGAGATGGTTATTTATGCATTTCTCTTAAGATTTTTTAGTTCTACTCGTCAAACAGAGTGATACGAGTGTTAAGTATAAGAGATTACTTAACCTTACTCATCACAAACAAAGAGCTACAAAGCTCACTTGTTTAGTTGTGCATAAAAATGCTCATTTAAGGTACAAGAGATACAAAGTTTAGAGAACTCTGTTTCAATGGTCATTTTAAGGTTTACAAGAACCAATGTACACAAACACACAATATTTTTGTATTTTTCAATTTTTCAATTTTTTTTTATTTTTATTAGAAAAGCAAAAAATAAAACACAAAACTGAAAATACACAAACAAAAACATGTTAAAGAAAGCAAAACAATGCATAAAACTAAACTGACTCAAAACAGTAAAGTAACACACAAGTAATGCAAAACAGTAAAACGGGGAGAGAGAAGAAGAAGTGAACAGAATCACTTAGAACCTTTTTCCTTCCACACCTTAGAAGAACCTTTCATTTTTTTCAACCCTTGAACCGGTGATGAGGGGGAAGAGTTTAAACCGTTCAAGTTCGAAAGGAACATGAGGGCTTTGAGAATGTCTCCAAGAGGAGCAAGAGAGGTCTGAAGCTGATTCTGGTTCTCAGATGCTATTATGCCATTACTTTGTTGAGTGGCTAGCCACTTATAGCAATTTGGTCGAGTATGACCGCAACACCACAATGATAACAGAGATGCTGCTTCTTCTGTTTGGGCTTTTGAGAGATAGTCTTCTTAGTCCTAGGGTTTCTAGTTTCCCTTTTCTCAAACTTAGGGGGTGCTCCTAGGATAGACTTGCCTTTGTCTACGTTCTCACTTGCTAATTCAGTTTTAACATTTTTATCCTCAATTTTAATGTTATTAGCAGGAGGAACAAAAACAGTTTCTCATACTTCTCAGAAAGCTTGTATAGTTTCTCATAGGCGGTATGGATATCATCTTGATCATCCATAGTTTCAAACTCGGCATCCACTAATTCCTTTTCTTCATCTACTTCTTCAGTAATCCCATTAGAAGGATTAATAGTGGCAATGAAGGCATTTAAGATTCCGTCATCTTCATTTTCGGGATCATCCTCGGGCTCCGTGTTGCTTAAGGTAGCAGCAAGTGCCTTGCTCTTCCCAATGCTCCTAAGGCACGTTGGACACTCTTGTTTCATGTGTCCAAAACCTTGACACCCAAAGCATTTTGGTCTAGCGGGAACAGTGTACTGACCGCCATCCTTCTTCCCTTTATTAGTGTTCTTGAATTGAGAAGAACTGGATTGCCTACGGCCCTTATTGAAGCCTTTACTATTGGCATTTTTCATGAATTTCTTAAATTGCCTAGTAATGTAGGACTTCTTTTTAAAATATTCATCGTCTGAAGAATCATCTGTATCACTGCTCTTGGCCTTTAGTGCCACGCTCTTTCCCTTACTTGATTTGCCCATCCTAATCAGCCCTAGCTCGTAGGTTTGCAGATTTCCAACCAGCTCAGTCAGAGGAATCCTGTCAATATCTTTCGATTCCTCTATCGCCGTGATCTTAGCATGGAATCTCTCGGGCAAAGATCTGAACACTTTCCTTACTATCTTGGGTTCAAGAATGGTTTCCCCAAGATTGAAAGCTGAGTTCACTATATCTTTGAGTTTTACATAGAACTCATTAAATGACTCATCCTCCTCCATCTTAATTTCTTCAAAGCTTGTAGTGAGCCTCTGTAGTTTTGAATTCTTGACAGCCTTGGTTCCCTCATAGGTTATCTGGAGAATGGTCCATGCTTCCTTAGCAGTTTCTGTGGAGGAAATTTTCTTGAACTCCTTATTGGTGACCGCACTGAATAGGGCATTCAATGCTCTGCTGTTGAAATTTGCCGCCTTGATCTTGGCATCATCCCAATCGGCCGGCGCTTCTGTAGGCTTGGTCCAGCCTATCTCTACAGCTTGTCACACCTACTCATCTAATGACTGCAAGAAAGCTCTCATGCGTACTTTCCAATATGCATAGTTAGTGTCATCAAACAATGAAGGTATAATAAGAGATTGACCTCTATCCATGACAACAGGAGTTAATGGATCACACAACAATAATTAAACCCTAATCAGAGTATGCCCGCTCTGATACCACTTGACAAGCCACAAACGCGTTGACCCTTGTAATTAATTAAGTTGATTAATTAGCCAAATTATTAATTACTCAAGTTAACATGCAAATTCACGTGGCAGCACAAACAAATCACCAAAACTAAAGTATGCAACGGAAAATAAAAGACACGGTGATTTGTTTACGAATAGGGAAAACCTGACGGCAAAAACTCCACTAGGTGATTTAAGGTCACCACTCCCAAAACTCCACTATTATCACAACAAACGGTTATAAGCAAGGAATCCGAGTACCTTACCAACCTACAGTTGAACCCTTACCCCAATATCCAATTGGACTTATTCTGTAGTGACAGTTTCTCTTTTTGATGCACGGCTCCGAGTACGTGACTTAGAGGTGTGCATGGGTTGGGTTAAGGGAATTTTTTGACCCAACCCGCCATGGTGGGTCAAAAAAAATTCGACCCAACCCAACCCAACCCATCACATATACCCAACCCAACCCAACCCACATGGGTCGAGTTGAACCCAAGGGTTGTACTTTTTTTATTTTTTATTTTATTAAATTGAACCTATACTTTTTTTATTAATTATATAATATATTTAAATATATATTAAAGAAAGAAATAGGATTTTATATTATATATGTTTGTAGGATTTTATTTTATATTATATAATATATTTTATATTATATATTACTAGGTTTTAACTTAAAAAAATATTTATTAAATATATAATATATATTAAATTATGGGTGGGTCGGGTTGGGTTTGGTGGGTTTGTAATTTTATGACCCAAACCCAACCCGACCCGCTACAAAAAAAAAAAAAAAAAACCCAACCCAACCCAACCCACCAAGCCCTAAAAACCGACCCAACATGGAGGGTTGGGTCGGGTCGAGTCGGGTTTGGCGGGTCGGTGGGTTTTCTGCACACCCCTAACGTGACTAACCAATTGCGCTGATCCTAGTACGTGACTTCAATTCACCAACTAGAGAGAGAGTTGTTGGCTACAAAGTTCTTCAAATCATCCACATGATGAAGATCAAGAAGATGCTTGGTTACAAAACCCTACCGTGCACAATACACAGCAACTTCTTCACAAAAGATGAACTAAGGCATGAACTTTGTCTTTGATCACAAATTGCATGAACAAGAATTACTCAATGCTTGTGCAACTTGCATCACTTTGACGGCCCTTAAAACAATCCTTTTATATGTCTAGGATTAGGAGAAAAGAAGTCCCAAAGACACATTCACGGATTGGAATTAAAACAGAACTGAAAATTTGTTTTCTTTAAATCTCGATAGATAGAGATGTCGAGGATCTGTCGAGAAGCTGTCGAGCCTCGGGGCTGAAACAGCTTCTAAAACTCGATAGATGCATGTGTCGAGACCAGGTGTCGAGCTTTAGTAACTTGCACTTTCCAACTTGTTTTTTGGATAGACTTGATGACTTCAACACTTAATCTTGAAACACTGTTTCTTGAAGCGTTAAAACACATCCTAAATCTACCAAATTACAAGTAAAATGCGTTTTGTTAAAGGATAAGCCAATTATATAAAGTAGTGACATAAGTCAACAACTTGACTACATATGTCCTAACAACCCCTAATGAGAATTATACAATGCATCTTATTATATATCTTTAAGTGTTACCATGTATATGCATGAGGTTACAAGCTAGCGTTTTTAATTTTATCTGTGCATATGCACCGGACTACACACTAGTTAACAATAAAGAAGTGGTATGTCCACAATATTTTCACAACAAATTATAGATGTTAAGTTGTTTTTTATTATAATTTGAACTTAACATTGAAATTATTTTTTACCCATCAATAATAGTTAATAACAACCTATCACAACATATTTAATATGAAAATATTGTAAATATAACATTTCTCTTAGTAATTGCGAGAAGAAGGAGAAGTTTTCCCATTTGAATGACGTGTTAATGAATTAGTTAATAATTATTTGATTTGCAATATAAGTGCGGAATAATTCATGTGCATCCATCCATACAAGATACCATCTAAATTTGTAGAATTATTTGTAATAAAAATATAAAATCAACAACACCTTGAATAGTTCCTAAGGAATAAAATCATGTTGTTAGATTTAGAACCTGAGCTCAAGTGGGTCGGTTTTCAAGTAAACTTTCATTACTAGGGTGCGGTTGCATGAAGATGCTTTTAGTGGGGAGGGGGGGGGGGAATTATTTGAAGTAAACTTAATAGAATCCCATACTACTAAATTAAATAAATTTTCATTGCTATTTTTTATTTTATATTATAACTAATATTCATAATATCTTGTGTGTGGGTGTGTTTTACTTGATTATTGAAATAATTATGATATCATTGTGATTTGACCTTAAGAATTTTGAATCGATACCTTTTTTCGGTTCTTTAAACATTCTAGGTCTGAAAATCATGGTTACACTTGCCTTGTGATGTGCAACAAAACATTGTAAACATTCACTTTGGTACATCATAAAGCTTAGTCCAATTTGATCGGGACTAAGAAAAAAACTAATACTATCATGATAGGTGGGCTTTGAAACCATTCGATGAGGATGTAAAAGTTATGAGATCCAAAGTGGAATCTTCAAATTATAAGCAAGATAACTAAATATCTAAAGAACCAATCCCAGCTAATGAGTTTCTTAATGGTTTGTTTGGATGACATGGATTTGGATTTGAATTTGAATTTGAGGGGGCCCAAATCCAAATCCAAATCCTTTGTTTGGATAAGTCAAAGGAATTGGATTTGGATTTAGGCCCCCTCAAATTCAAATTCAAATTCAAATCCATGTCATCCAAACAGACGAATTTGGATTTGGCCCAAATCCCACTTGGATTTCAAGGGTTCAAATCCACGGATTTGACATCCCCTCTCAAACCCAAAAATTTAGAAATCCTTTGTCCTCATGCCCGCGCTCTGTTCTTAGTTCTTTATCGCTTTAGAAATTCTATCATGTTCACTCTTCCTCACCCAAACTTTTCTTCTTTCTCACAGCAAGGTTTTTCTCTCTCAACTCTTTTCTTCCTCTTTGTCCTTTCTATCTCTCTTTCTACTAAATATAAATCATAAAGACTAGGGTTTTTTGTGGGTTTCTTTTTCTTTATTTTGTGGGTTTGTTTGGGTTTCCTTTGATTTGTGTGTGGGTTTTGTTTGATTTGTTTGTGCATTTTGTTTCATAGTATTTTCAATAATTTTTTTGGGGTTTGTCTTTATATTCAATTCCTACTTTCATCTGTGGGTTTGCAATGCAAATTACGTGTTTGATGAAATGCTTCTATGTGTTTGATGAAATACTTCTATGAAAATTCATGTGAAATTGCTTCTACTTAAATATCTCATTTATGCATTGTTATGAATTTTTTTAGTATTGTCTACAATTTGTTCGTTGAAATGCCTCTGTAACTTTATGACCATAGTTCTCAAACCTATATACAACTTGTCTCGTCTGTTGAGCATAACACTAGTCTTTGAAGTTACTTTTCTGATTAGTTGAACTTCAAGTTTTGAATTTCTAGATTGAATTGAGTAGTGTTATTATTTTTTGGGTGGTTGACTGAGGGTAAGAAATTAATTTGACAATAGTGAATCTCTGGAGGTTTAATAAGTTTATCTGCTAGATGCTTATGCTTTCAAAAAATTCATGAAACAAAAGCTTAGAATGTTTAGAAATTACAACCCATTCTTACAACAACACCAGTTGCTCTTATCTCCTGAAAGAAGTGTTGGAGCTTAAATTCCTAAAAATTTGGAGAATGTACCTAAATTTTGTCACAATAGGTTTGGTTTAGTCTATTAAATGCAAAACTATTTGTTACAAGAGTATGTACATTATTGACTTATGCACAGTCAATCTAGAGACTAGAAATGGGAATACTGTGTTTTTTTCCCTTCTTGTTCCTAATCTAACATTTTTTAGGATTTTGACAAATTTGATACCAAGGTCCAAATACCAAATTTGAAAACATAATAGAAATGGGAAGAAAAGAAAAGCAACCGCAATCCTTATCCGGATCATAATTTCAATCTCATCACAATCACATTCAAGACAATATATTCAATGGAATATGGAAATTGACAAAGCATTAGCAAGTATTTTATATGATCAATTAGCTTAAGGAAATAAAGAGGAGGATGGACATTGGAAAGAGGTTGCATACCAAGTTGTTGTGGAGTACATAAATGATCAATTGATTCTCAAGTTGACAAAGGACAATGTTAGGAATAGACTAAAGGCATGGAAGCTGCATTTTGCTATAATTACTAATATAAAAATTAAAGTAGGCTTGTTTGGGATGAAGCAAAGAAAAAGTTTGTTGTCACAATAGATAGTCACCATGCATGGGATGCTTACTGTAAGGTATGATCCCTTATGACTTTTTTCTCTTAGATATGTTCACCACACATTTTAACAAAGATTCAGTTTGTTCTCTTTTACATTCTAAAAAATTAAAAATAATAAAAGTTGTTTATGGAATATTACATTATATGGTTGATAAATTAGACAATTAGCATATCCTTTTGTAGTGGACAGTAAATGTATTGGCGGAATTTAATTACTATATATTTACTTATTAATAGTGGGATACTACAATCAGAGCTTCAAATGATGATTTGGATTTGGCTTTGTTTTTGGGGTTTCTCTAAAGACTCTGCTTTCATGGCATCATGGGATACACGTGACAAAGAGGAAGGCACGAAACAATTGAAGAAAGCTGAGAAAAAAGCCATTGTAGTTTGACTTATAAGAAGTTTTTGATGTAGTAAAGAAGCTAGAGAGCTTGTGGTGTCTTTAGCAAAAGAAAGCAGAAATGGATGAGTAATGTGTGATGGATGAGAATTGAGGAAAGATGGTCTATTTTATAGTAGTTGAAGGTGCTGCGTGCGAGAGAGATATATGGGAGAAGGGGGAGTGTATCCAAATTTCTTTGCTTATTTCCAAGTGAGAGAGATATGTGAGAGATATATGGACACTGTTTATTTGGTTTTGTAAAGGTGGATTTTATTGCTTGTTTTAATTGAGGTAGTTGGAATATTATGCAGAAACAGTTTCCATTGGCAAGGCATGCCAGTTAGAAGTACAGTGAGTAGGAGCAACTTCTTTTCTAGTTTTCCATCCATTTTCTGCTCCCCTTCATCCATAAAAATAAAGAACAAAAAAATTAAATTATAAATAGTTCGTGGTAGTGCTTTGCCCCTTCAGTTCAATTATCTCTATTAATTTTCTTTTTTCTTTTTTTCTTAGAGAGGAAGTTTTCTTTATGGATTTGTTGTTGGTTGCGGAAGTGATTTTATGTTTGTGATTGAAAGGGATTTTGGATGTCAAGATTAACTAAATGATTATGGAGTACTAATTACACTAGTGCAATTAATGGCGTATCCTTTCTCTCTCTCTCTCTCTCTCTCTCTCTCTCTCTCTCTCTCTTTCTCTCTCTCACACACACCCACACACCCACACCCACACACACATTGCATTCACTATCACAGCCATATGAGAATACTTTGTAAGTTGCTTTGATTTTTCCTGTTTGTATGACAAACTTTGAAAACTGAATAAGACTTGGGAATTATAATCAAACATTACGAGATTATTTGCTTAGACTGCTTCATTTTATACTGCTCCTTCACTACATTGATTTGCTTAGACAATGCAAAATAATCTACTAATCTCTTCTTCTTCTTTTTACTTCTTTAGAAAAATTTAAAAGCAGGTCTTTTTTTGTTTTTAAGCTCATTCCTCTTGAATCATAACTCTAGACTTTCATCTTGTAAAATCCTTTTATTTTTAAATTACATCTTCAGATATTCAATTTGCTGGGGTTTTACCCTTTTTTTCTTTTTCTTTCTTTGGCCCTAACTTTTGCCTAAGTCGCCCTTTTAGGTTTTCAGTCTAGTGGGCTTTCTTTCTTTTCTTTCCTTTTTGGATCTAGCTTTTGTCTAGACTGCCCTTTTGGGTTTTCGGCCTAGCAGGCGTTTTTTTTTTTTCTCTCTCTCTGTCTTTCATCTCTTGATTGAATGAACTTTTTTCAGGATCTTTTTCCTTCCTTGTTTTTCTCGGCTTAAGTCATTTTGATGCACTCTTTATATTTCTTTCTTGCCTCGATGCACATTTATATGCTCGATGACTCTTTTCCTTTTTTTATGAACTCCCTTTAGATGAATCTTGTATTCCTCTTGGCACGATGAATTTTAGGCTCTTCAAATTTTTCGGACACTTTTTTTTTCCTGACATTGATCGAATTTCATTTCTCTTTCCTTAATTATGTGAAACCTCATTTTTCTTTGATGATCTCTTGTCTTTAGCTTAATGAATTCTTCACTTGTCTTTCATGTCTTCTAGGTGAGATTTATTAATTAGCTCCAAAGCTACAAGGTTGACTTTTCCTTAACATGGTATTAAAGCATGCATACTTTGTTTTCCCCACCCTAGGTTTAGATTTTAGTGGGTTCATACGAAAAAGAGGCTAAATGTTTAAAGGCTCAAATAGGCTAGCAATAGATGTTGATCGTTCTAGGTATTAGGGAATAATCTTGTTTAACCAAAGACGGCCTCATATCCCTAGTAATGCTTGATTGTAGGCACAATGACTTAAGCTCTTTTAATAAATTTATTTTAAAAGAAAAAGTATGAATGCTCTAATGATGACACAAGTTTTTAGATATTTGGATTGGATGCATGAGCTTCTTGAATTTTTTGATGGACAAAATTTCTTTGATTGCCTTTTTAGACCATTTTATCTTTTATTCAAAATAATTTAGCAAAAGTGTTTACATCAATTAAATGAAATTAATCCTTTCTCAATACAAGTTGATTGTTCAAGTCTTTAAACATCACAATTTAGAAAAAGTTTTGTCCAAAGGATTTTCATGTACTATTTTGAAAAGAATACTTTAAAGAGTCTCGAAATCTTTGACAGAAAAAAATTGGACTTTTTGAAAAAGTCACTAGGAAGTCTAATGACATTTTTTAAATGACTCAAGGGCCCAATGCCCCTAGTCCAAAAACTTTTTTCATTTGAAATTTTTTCTCTTTTTTTGGGAAATATTTGAAAATCTTGAATTTTTTTTTTGAATTTTTGGTTTTTTTTAATATATATACGCGAACAAAGCACATTAAATGCTACATGAAAATTTTGAATTCAAAGAAATATCAAAACATGGAATAAACAAATAAACAAACAAACAAATTTTAAGCTTAACCATAATATTGCAAAACTAATGTGAAGTAAGGCTTGCGTTTGCACTTGGAAGGCTTAAACCTTGGTTATGATATTTTGGTAGTTGCTTAAAATGGCTTAACCTTACACTTGGAGGGCATGCATCTGGTGAGCTTTTGGCCTTTGATGTTGATCATGCATATACACCTTCGATGGACTCAAGTGTTGGGCTTTGACTCGTTCAAGAAACAAATTTGGGCTTCAATGCCAAGTAGATTTTAATCATAGGCTTTTAGGCTTGAGTTCATTAAAAGCATACAAGGTTCAAACAATTATGATGGGCTCAAGCGTTGGAATTGGGCTCATCATGGTTCAAATAACAGCAAAACACATGCAAATGCAATACAATTTACATGGATTGACCTAAAGGTAGGTTCTATGGGTTATTACAACATGGGTAGAAGGTAAGTTAAAGGTCCCCACAAGTTAGGATATCGTACCTCCCAACTTATGACACTAGGAGCACCGTGTTGGTTTGAACGGTATAGTTGGTCTCTATGAACCACCATAGTATAACCATGATGATCCTTGTCACGGTGGATGGTAGGTTCACCGCTGGGTATGTGAGTCTTAAGAAGACCACAATTCACAGTTAATACTACCGAGCTTCCGGGCTAGCCCACAAATAAATTAAATTTTATTCTAGCAAATGATGTATGACGTGCAATGTAATGACACATTAGACATATTATATACAAAAAGCAATAAACAAACAATGACATGGTTGGCCACTATAACATAATTGAAGCTTAGCCCTCAATATCCCCAGTAGAGTCGCCACTGTAAGAAACCATGCCCTCAGTTCCTTTTTTGGTGGTGTTATGTCAAACCCACGTGAATGGATGGAGTCGTGTTATTGCCTCTCAAAATTAATGTTCAATTGATTATATTTTTCCCCTTTAAATTAAGAGTTTTACAATGGAGTTGCCACTTATTTAATTGTTGGAATAAATAAGAAAATCATAATTGAAAAATTCCTCATTTTTTTAATTTCCAAATGAATGTACATTAATTATAGGACATTACATGGCTTTGGTCCTAGATACAATTTAAGATAAAGTACACGACTTTGTTTCCTAGTTACAATCTAGAGATTGAAAATTACATGGGTAAGTACTTGATTTACTAACCCTTGATCTAAGTTCGGAGGCTATGTTACAAGGTGGGAAGGTGTTAGGCACCCACCTTGCCCGATGAAACCAGTCTTCTAGACTATGGTAACCAACATTCATATCATATCATCTAATATGTCAATCAATTAGCATGTTGAATTTAATGTGTGTGCATGTGATAAACCCTAATTCAATTTATTAAGCATTGTATTTGAATTGAAAAATAAATTATAGTGAATGTGTGTGGATGGTGATATTTTAGATTCAAGGATTTGAAAGAATTATGAAATAAACATCTTTTTCATGTTTTTTATGTGGGTTTAAGATCAAAACTAGTGTTATGCATGAACATGTGATGAACAACTAAAAATATGTGAAGAACACATAAGAACATTTAAGAACATTCAAACATATTTAAAGGAATTTAAATAATTACTATCATACTTTAATCTTAAATTCTCATCATGGCAACACAAAAAATAAGTTAGGGAAAGAGATTATACATTCATGGAAGATCCATACAGTAGAGGAGGAGACTCTTGGTGGAGGTCCAGAAGGTAAAGGAAAAGAAGAGTTAGGAGAGAGAGAGTGAGTCTCACTCAATACCTTGAGTCACAGAAAGACCAATATATGACAAGACTACTCTACTTCACTAGAACTTAAGAGAGGATAAGAGAAAGGGTTTTTGTCTTTGAATGGAGGAAAGGGAAGTTTATATAGTAGTGGTGGAGAAAATATGAATGAAATGTCATTTAATGAGGGTTGACAAAGAATCATAAACCTAGACTTTATTTTAGCCTTTGGGGAAATATGGTGCATTAAATGTAAAGATTAGTGGGAACAAGAAGCAAGCAAAATTTGGTTTTCTTGTAGCTAGTGTAACAGCATGTAGAGCCAATTTCAAAAAAGTATATCTCACTCGATTATGATCAAAATTGTCTCGTTCTTGTGCTCAAATTGAAGCCCCAGATGTCTAGTTTTTTATAAAATTAAACTTATATACATATTCAAAATAGTTTGAGAGATATTAACGAAATGATGAGAAGAGGTTATTTGTTAGAAAATAATTTCAGCATAATTAACATTAATAGGTCTCAAATTAGTTTCCAATTAACATTAATAGACTCCAATCACTCCAATTTCAGACTAATTAGTTCCAAATTTACCCTAATTAAAAGATAATTACACAAATTACTCATTGAATAATTAATGTTTGACTATCTAATTAATTAAGTGTGTGCAACCTTACCATAAAATATTGTCCTAACTAATCAAATTATAACACATAATTAATCTCAAATTGATTATAATTATAACCAATTGGAATCAATTGTTCATAATCATAAATAGTCAGACTACATTTATGATAGTGCATCTCGGCTATTAAAACTTGATTTGATGATAACCTTCACTCTGATGGTCTAATTAGGGCTTATGAACAGTCGATTTAATCGTTACAACATCAAGATCATTTTGATGAAATAAGATTAAGGATCTAATAATCAGAATCAATATGCATATTTCTAAGGTGAAATTACCTTTTTACCCTCCATGTGAGGTTAAATGAGGGTTGAAAAATGGGGTGTCAACAACCGAACAGTAATATGTGTTATAAAACAAAATTTGAACTCTAAATGTAAATTTGTAACTATTAAAAAAATGGACATTTTTGTAATTATATTAGGATGGGAGATAGAGATTTCTCTTCATCACTATATCATTTCTATTCAAATAGAGAAAACCCATATATCATTTCAAATAGAGAAAATCCATAAAAATTTGGGTGGAGCAAAACAAAATGACTTTATCATCATGAATTGTTTGTACTATATCTGTATAACATTTATTTTTGAATGTCGTCCTTGCATGCTAAAAATATTTGTCGAATGATCCTAATTGAAAGTAATTCATAATAGAGCTCGATTAATATGTATTATTAGGATATACATTAATAAATTATTTATAAAACTTTTCATGAGAAATTAAAAAAACTATAAAAAATGTTGATTACTTTTTCACTTTTTCATAAAACCCTTCATAATATATGTCAAATCTAAACCCAATACAAAGTAACAATGGGAAAAAAAAATATTTATATCTTTTATTATTATACTTTTAGGGTTCTTAAAAAAATAGTGAAAAATATATATATATATATATATTAAAAGAAAAAAGTGAATAAAATAGTTGAGGGATCAAGCAAATAGGCCCAACGTTAACAAGGAGTCCATCATTAACAAAGGCCCATTGGTAATCTTTAATCTGGTCCATTTCCCAATATCTCAACCAAAACTTCGAAAACTGTGTCGGAATCAGAACAGAACTGTCCACCACGACCGTAGTGTGTAGAAGATGAATCCAGGACTTCTACAATGGCGGAGTCATTGCCTACTCTCCTCCTCCATTCCCCTGTCTTCTATCCCCAGAACCAGACTCACAATCTCCGCCAACAACACCCAGCAGCAGCAGCAGCAGGAACAGGAACTCAGCGCCAGGAAAAAAAGGCAGCTTAGGAACGAGAGAAGAGCGAGCAACAGCACCCACTGGAGAGAACAAGTGGAGGAGAGACTCATCAAGAAGCCCAAGAAGAGGTTCGCCACTTGGACTGAGGAGCTCAATCTCGATACTCTTGCCAAGTTGGGTCCCCAATGGTGGGTCGTTCGTGTAGGCCGTATCAGAACCGTGGACACCGCCGAACTCCTCGCTCGCTTACTCGCTAGAAACTTCCCTGAAATTGACTTTCAGGTGTGTTTAACGTTCTACTTCTCTTTGAAATTGAATTCCCACTTTCAGTTTACTGGGTTCCTGGAAATGCATTTGAAACCAGCTGGATGGGTTTGTTTGCATTGGAATGAAACTAATTTTTTTTCTTTCATGCTTTTATCTATGAACTAATTACTAACTCGACTGTATAGGAGCATTTGAATTATTCAATGGCCTAATCTGGCAATAGATAATGCGGTGTTCTGTTTGTTAGATTAAATGGTTAAATTTACTATTTTATAATAACTTAAGCTTTTGGAAAATTGGTAATTTATCACTGTTCACATAAAAAGTGAACCGGAATTTGAACGATAATTCAGTATAGTGTATAGTGATCCGTGTTATGATGCTATATTGCTGTGTATGCTGCTCAATTAATGTGCTTCCTGGGAAGGCTTGTTTTGTAAACTTGTAAATATAGCGGGAAAGGAAATCAAGAAATATTCTGATAAGAACTTACTGTGGCGATATTATTAATGGTTTGCAGTGGCACTAGCACATAACAGTGCCTTAAGGGGTTGTGTACACACCTAGATAGGATGAAACTTCAGCGGGGATTACATAATTAAGATGCATGTAGTATTTAACAGTGATTTATGGGCATATCTGTAAAACCATAATAAATTGAAATATGAAGCCTAAGTTCAAATATAATAACCATAGAAGATCAATGAAATTTTGACTACTTAATTTCTTCACTAACATTGGGACAGTGTGTGTGTGTGTGTGTGTGTATATATATATATTTCAAGTTTGGCTGTTTGCACTGTTTCTTGCCAAAATTATGCACACTCTATTTGTTTTAAATTAGTCTTTGAAACCTGAGAGTTTAAGATAGTAAACAATGGGTGGATGAGAAATAAAAAAATACATAGATTTGCAACCCTGTAGTGTTTGCTTTCAGGTCTATACTGCAGCTGTCAATGTGAAGAGGAAGTTGAAGAATGGTACTTGCTCGATTAAACCAAAGCCCCTATTTCCTGGGTGTGTATTTTTAAGATGTGTATTGAATAGAGAGATACATGACTTCATAAGAGAATGTGAAGGAGTTGGAGGCTTTGTTGGTTCCAAGGTCGGAAATACGTGAGTATTTGTTCTTTTTGTACTTGAATGCTTAGTCCAAACCAGTTGTTTGCAATTTGAATCAAAAATATAATGTAATCTGAAATCATGCTGCACACTGTAAAAAATGAAATGAATGGGAAGTACTCATTTGAAAGAAAATGTAACAAAGGAGTTGGAGGCTTTGTTGGTTCCAAGGTCGGATATACATGAGTATTTGTTCTTTTTGTACTTGAATGCTTAGTTCAGACCAGTTGTTTGCAATTTGAAGCAAAAATATAATGTAATCTGAAATCATGCTGCACACTGTAAAAAATGTAATGAATGGAAAGCACTCATTTGAAAGAAAATGTAAACATCATGGTGAAAAACACACCATATTGAGCTTTAATGCAAAGATGGAACTTTGAAAAGACTAAGAAAGATTTGTCAACTACTCGTAATTATCTGAATTAAACCCTATATAGGTCACTAGATCTCACTTGGATTGCAGGTTTCATGGCATGGTGGACTTGTACGTAATATTGGAAGATTTATATCCATATTGTGAATGCTGACTTTACTTAAATTTGAAAAAGAAATAATCTGAGGGGACTTGGGGTACCTTTCTGAAGGAGTTCCTTGTCAATATGTGAACTGGGATATATAGGCTTATGTTCTAGTGAAAGGGGATGACATGTAAATGTTTGGTCAAGTTTCTGGTTTATTGGTCTTTGTGAGTCCCCAGATAGATATGAGAACTACAACACTTTGTCTGTTGATTTTTGCTGGAGTTACTTCTTGTTATATGGAGTATATGTGTGTGTGTGTGTTATTTTACATTAAGAAACAGGTATTCTAGTAATCATGTCATAAATCCTAATATAAATATTTGCTAAGGTGAGAGACGGATTGATGCAATTCTAGGACTTTTTTCTAATCTCTCTCTCTCTCAATTCTTCTTTCCTCCTTTTCTCTTTTTCAACGCTAACATCTCAACTCAACTTGGTATTAGAGGGTACCAATCCAACCCTAAAATCCATTAGGACAATCTAGAGGTCATCTACATAGGATTGGGGTGTGCTAATGTCAGCATTCCTATGCTAATATCAATACCGACATGGTTACCAGATTATAGCAGCCACATGATCTAAGTTACCAGCCTTTGTTGGTAATTATGATTTATTTTTCCAAAATTTTTTGAAATCATCTTATGTGAGTTTTTTATTATCCTTTTTCTTTATCTGCAGCACTATTTTTGTTAATACATGGTTTTGGAGCTTGCTTGCTGGTTTTGTTGCTTGTGTTTACCATTGGGGCCGAATAAGACTTAAGAAGAATTGAGTGATGGTTGTTTGCTGATTTGTGGAGTTTGGTGGATAATTTTGTGGAATTTGGGAGTTTCGGCACTTCACTTATTCTTATTCTAGAGGGTTTTTTTTTCTTTGTTGGCATGTTGTATGTCTTTAGGAAGTTTGGCCAGCCTTGAAGACCGTAATTTCTGAAGGTTTGTTGCAATTTTACTCTATGGGGATGTTAGTTAATTTGTGAAGCTTTTTCTTTTTCCTTTTTTTCCCCCTGAATTAGGATAATGCGTGTGCTGGAATTTGGTAGTTTTCCTCTTTTATTTGGGGTTGATCTAGTTTAGTTGATTGACCATTAGCTTGCGGAATTTCGTTAATGTTCTACCTCAAATTAGTTGTGTTTAACACAATTGAAGAAAAATTTGTTGTCATGGCATAGGGAAAAACATCACAAGTCAAGGATGATAATATTGGTTAATGAAATTATTTGGCTTGGATACATGCTATGAAAACCTTTGTGTGGGGGAAACAAATATTGAAATATTTGATTAGTAACCTGCCTAACTAGAAAATTTAGCTTGTAGGTACTAGATGAGTGAGGATTCAGTTATTTCGGGATGATTGTGGTATAGCATAGAACCTCATATTTCTGCTACAGTAAATTTGTGACTCTTTTAAGAAGATTTGAGTCTATTGTAGATTTTTCTTTTCATTTTTGCATCATAGTAATGTTTCTTGAGCTTATGAGACATGACAAAAAATTTACCACTAAGCAATCTGATAAACTATTGTCTAGGTATCATAGTAATCTTAAGAATGTTTTGATCTTTTACTACTGATTTGGGGCAATAAATGAGACCTTGGGAGGAATTTATGATTGCTTTCTTGTTATTTGGTTTAGACTCTGATCTACGTGAGTTCATATTAGCTAATAAATGTTTTTGTCCAAGAGGCTTGTAACTCATCTGGCACCTTCTGGTATTTCTAATGGAGACATCTAAAGTCAAATCCCCTCTCCCCCAACTATCAAATTATCCACCAAAAAAAAAAAAAAAACTTCTTGGCATAACCTTTAGGAAGGTGTTTTTCATCCTACTAACTCGTTATCTTTAACATCTTGTCTTTATGGTCCTGATTATCCTTTTAATATACTTTCTATAGTCAATTGATAAAAGCCTTACAATTTTCTATAATGTTTTTTCCCATTTCTTATGTCTACTAAGACTTTAAGATGAAGAAGATGATTGGTTTAGGGCATGAGGATGAACTCTACTATCTAGATCCCAATGGCTCTTTCTCATTCACCCTCTCCACTAAATTCTACTGTGTCTTTACTTTAGTGATATTTTGATGCGGAAGATTCAAGAAAATTATTATTTAATATTATTTATGTTTGCAAGTCAATTGTATTTTTATATTTTAGGTTTTAGTAGTTTATTAGGCTATTAGTATTTTAATTCGGAGTAAGGTTATTTTTGTAATAAGGCAATTAGGGTTTCCTAGCCAATTAGAACTAGGGTTTAGTAATTTTTTATAAGAAACTTATTGTACTCCTTGCGGAGTTAGTTGATATTTTGATGAATGAAAAAAGGCCGTTTGGTCTTTCTTTGGTCTGGTGTTGACTCCAGGTTTACCTTAGGTGCTAACTCCTTGTGGTTTCCCCACTTGGTACTGACTCCAAGCCAGGCCTAGGTGCTGATTCCTAGGTCATATCCGTTTATTTTTTGTTGTTTCAGTTTTGTTCTAGTTGTCCTACGTTAATTTTGGTATCAGAGCAAACATCGATCTATTTGAAGCATCACCGCAGTCACGAACCAAAAAAGTACTTAATAAAATAAAAAATAAAAAATCATTTGTTGTCATTATTTTCCACCCAACAGAACACCACCACACCACACTACAGTAACCCAGATTTCAAACCACACACAGAATGTACCAAATTCCCAGACCCACCGTGAATCACCAATCCCTCCTTCCTCAAGCTATATCGCCACCATTAACATAAACAACCCAGCCACTCCAAGACCCAAACCCCACTGCCAGATCCTAATTCCACACTCAAATCACCAACCCTTTGCAACCATGAAGACAAAGAAGAAGTCCTGTTGCCGCCAACCCGGATCGTCAAATTTTGCCCTTCCTCGCGACGGCGATCCACCTCCATCAGTTCCTACTTGCCACCATGACTACCACTATACACACTCGCAAGCCCCAGTTGCAGTGGCCCACCATGAGCACCTTCCATTCTTGCCTTGCGCCACCATGACCTTCACTTGCTCACTGTCGTTCCGCCGCAAGTACCCCATCAACCCGATCTCAAAGGTAACCCAATACAACCCCCTTTGCGTTATCCACTTTCTTTAGCCAAAAAAACATTCTAACCAACCCATTTTAGAAACAAACCCTTGCCCGACCCATTTGTTAACAAGCCCAAAACCCACATTTTACAACGCCAGTTTTCTTTAAAAAAGAAAAGAGAGAAAGAAAGACCCAGCCCAAGAAATCCAAACCTGTCAACCAACCCAATCCCAACACCTATTTGAGAGAATAGTCTTAGAAGCCTATTCCAATGATTTGTCCAAAGAACATCACAGCAACCCAGATTCTTGTTCCAACTTCCAACTATTTGTTGAATCACTATTTTCGAGATTTATGGTAATATCCGAAGCACCTGATTTTGATGGTTGTCAAACTAATCCACGGGAAAAGCTTGAATATTTCCGCTATCTAAACTATGAACCTGCCATTAGTGTGCGGGAAGATATGAAAGAAATCTTTGTGATGAGTATTTGTCACCATACTTTCGAGCTAAGTATCTACCCCAATCTCAGTGTGGTACTTTTCAAGTTGAAGCAAATACGATGAATTTTCTTTCCATTTCATGTCCTTAGCGCACTTTTGAACAATCTATCAAGGAATTATCTACTAAGGAATTAAAGGAATTATCTGTAAAGCTCATGAAAGATGTTCAAGACAAGATTGCTCAGATGAAGCAAATGAAGACTCAAATCGATTCAATTGGGAAATCAAGGATAATTGATCACAATGAACTTATTGTTGCCCCCATAGAAGACAACATTGAAGATGATATCTTGGTCATGGAGAATCCTCTAGCAACAGCAAAGCCTAATGTTGACATAGACGTACATGCCTCGATAAGTGTTGCTTTAACATGCGTGCAAGGAAATGAATCTATTGAAGAGTAGCAGGGTGAAGGGATCATTTCTAAAGAGAGTATTATGTTAGAGGGTGCACATGATGTGATATTGGAAGCTAATGAATCTGCTTTTGATCAGCCTTCCATGGTGCATGAAGACAGACAATTTTGCTAAAGTGGAGAAAGTGGATAACATAGTGCTTCCAATGGTTCAAGATAAGATTATGTTGATTCCACACTTTGATTTTGTTATTCTAAAAGAATTTGACACAGTAGAATTCAAGGTTTTTCTTTTCTCTATTCTCCCTAAGGTGATTCCAGACTGGAAGCAAGTGTTATTTGTTAGCATCCTAATTCTTCAATGCTTTAGAACTCGAGGTTGAGTTTTCTCCAACCAGAGGAGAATGATGCGGGAGATGCAAGAAAATTATTATTTAATATTATTTATATTTGCAAGTCCATTATATTTTTATGTTTTAGGTCCTAATAGTTTATTAGGCTATTAGTATTTTAATTTGAAAGCAAGGTTATTTTTGTAATAAGGCAATTAGGGTTTTCTAGCTAATTAGAACTAGGGTTTAGTAATCCTTTATAAGCAACCTATTGTACTCCTTGAGGAGTTAGTTGATATTTTGATGAATGAAAAAAATAGCCGTTTGGTTTGGTGCTGATTTCAGGTTTACCCTAGGTGCTGACTCCTAGTGGTTTCCCCACTTGGTGCTGACTCCAAGCCAGGCCTAGATGCTGATTTCTAGGTCATATCCATTTATTTTTTGTTGTTTTAGTTTTGTTCTGGTTGTCCTACGTCATATTTTTGTTTAAGACACCCTTTCTTGACCAAAGTCAAGCTTGCCATTCCTACATTGAGTCATGTGTCTAGTCTAGAATGAGAAGCATGTCAGAAAGGAAAGTATTACTGTAGTACCGAATTTGAGTAATAGTCATAGTCACTAATCTGAGTCCTTTGATGTAATTCATGCAGTTATATGGGACCTTCTCATACTTGTTCTTTGAATGAATTTTTTACTTTAATATATTTGTTGACATGATTGCTTTTTATGAAAGGAATGTTTGAGTTATATCATATTGTTTCTAAATTCATAATGAAATCTTTGTTCCATTTAGTAAGCTCATTAAGATTCTACACTCTGATAATGCAATAGAATATATTTAGTTTATAATGAATTCCTTTTGTGCTAATCACGGTGTTATTCATTAAACTAGTTGTGATTACACCTCTTAGCAAAATAGTGTTGAATAAAAGCGTCGTCATTTGTTGGATGTTGCATGCATCTTGTTTTTCAATATGCATATATTGAAACACTTTTGGGCTAATGTTCTTACCACATGCCATCTTTTTAATTGCATGCCTTCCATTGTCCTAAGTCATAAGTCTCCATACTTTTTATATTCTAATTGTCCTCCTTTTCTGCTTACTCTTTGTATGTTTAGGTATTGCCTTTGTTCATGTCCTTGATTTTGCCAAGATAAAGTATGTACTCTGGCTCATAAGTGTGTTTTGGGTACTCTCATACTCAGAAGGGTATAATTGTTATACTCCTTGGTCCCGCATATACTTTGTGAGTGTTGATCTAACCTTTTCTGAGTAAATGTCCTTATTTTCTTCACCTAGTCAGACTTTTTCTTTTGATCTAATAATTAGTCAGATTTTATCAGCAATCTTGAGATAGACCAATTTCTTATAAGGGCCACTACATCTTCTTCTGAGGTTCCTACTCTATCCTCTCTTTCAGAAACTGATGATTTATTTATGACGAGATAAATGTTCTTGTACTCAACACCCTATTGCTTAATTTCTGTCCTATAATTGCGCTTTCACCTTGTCTGCATTCATTTGCTTGTACCATACCCTCTATCTCTGTTCCCTCATCTTATAAGCAGACTTTGTCTTCGACTGAATGGAAACAGTATGGATGAGGAAATGGGTGACCTTAAGTCTTCACAAGAATTTGACATAGGAGTTCACTGCTCTTCCCCTTACGAAATAAATGGTATTTTGTTGTTGGGTCTGCACTGTTAAGTGCCTCCCAAATGGTTCTGTTAAGCATTTTAAGGCACACTTGGTAGCCAAGGGGTATACACACATATATACATATATACATATTTGGGGTTGATTATCTAGAGACCTTTCCTGTGGCACGTCTCAATTCTCTTCAAATCCTGCTTTAAGATTCAGTTAGTCATTTTTGGCCTTTATATCAACTTGATATTAGTGTATATGGATTAGTCCTCTGGATATGTTGTTGCCAATGGTGAACACCTTGTCTGTCAATAGCAAAAGGCCTTGTATGGTCTGAAGCAATATCATTGTGTATGGTTGGATCAATTCAGTGCTATTGTACTTGGGTATGGATTCCAGTGTTATACTTCTATTCAATCTGTCTTTGTTTGTCACCCCACCATTGGTATTATTGTCATGATTGTTTATGTGAATGATATTATCTTTGGAAGTGACTCCACAAGTATTGTTGATTTGAAAAGCTATTTGGCTAAGCAATTCCATACAAAAGACCTAGGTGTTCTTCATTATTTACTCAAGATTGGAGTTGCTTGTTTTTCTCAGGGCATATTTTTGTCTTAGCGGGAATATGTTCTTGATCTGTTATGAGAGACTAGTCCCTTAGGTGCTCAACCTGTTGATACTCCTGTGGATGGTGAGCAAGATGATCTGTTTCATGGCATTAGTCAGTACCGACAAATAGTTGCGAAGTCAAGTTAACTTGCTGTTATTTGTCCTAACATATTTCATTGGTGTTGGTTAGTCAGTATATGCATGCTGCCCATCAACCTAACTTTGAAACTATTTGCTGTATTTTGTGTTATCTGAAGGTTGCTCCTGATCATGGGGAGTGTAATTATACAAGCCCTTTACTTCTTTGTCTGTGACAAGTTTTATTGATGTTGACAGGACTAGTTGTCATTCTTTGTTTGAGACAGGTTTTAGATGATATTGTCATACTGTAGATAACTCATGCCTCCTTTCAAAGATTGTCTTTCAAGCTGGGCATGTTTGATCAATATGCTCCAGTTTGAGGGGGAGTGTTATTTTTTACATTAGCATAACAAATGCTTGTAATCATGCCATAAACCCTAAAGTAAGGTGAAGGACTGGTTAATGCAGCCCTAGACCTTTTGTCAAATCTCTCTCTCTCTCTATTGGGGGGCAGTAACGGGGTGGGGTTGGATCATTGGTGCCCCCTCCGCTCTTCAAGGTGGGGAAAACCTGCATGGGGCAGGACAGGTCAGGGCATGGCATGGAAGTAGTTTACCATTCCTAGATATGAGAGAGGAGAGGAGGGGCAATGATGAGGGTGCTAAGAAAGGAATAGACAAGTGTGCCTAGGAAATGGTAGCAGAATATTTATCGTAAAGTAAATTATAAATTGAACATGTATAAAAAATATTAGTTATATTTATAAATAAAAATATACACACTTGGGGTGAGACAGGACAGGGAATTTTCGCCATTCCCCTCTCAATTCTTCTTTTCCCGTTATCTCTCTTTTAACCCTAATACCTCAAATTTTAAAACTGAACTATTTCAAAGCTTAAAACCATGTTATAGATTTTCTGCTCTCATACTATCTTTTATTGTTTAATTTCCAGTCTTTCTAATTTGAAGCTGTTCTTTTCACATTCGCAGAAAAAAACAGATCAACAAACCTAGGCCAGTGTCTGATGTTGACATGGAAGCGATCTTTAAACAGGCAAAAGAGGAACAAGAAAAAACTGACCGAGCTTTCGAGGAAGAACAGAAAGGAGAAAACCTCAACTCTAGGATGCTCAGTGTTGATACTCATTTAGATCCCAATGATGATACACAATCAGTTACAGAGTCCAAGTCAAGAAGGATATCTAAGAAAGCTTCTGATTCTGTCAGAAATGGTTCATCTACAGCAAAGAAATATAAGCTCCTTGTCCCAGGTTCAACCGTTCGAGTTGTATCTGGCACTTTTACAGAATTTGTAGGCAGCCTTAAGAAGGTGAATCGCAAAACTGGAAAGGTACGTCATTTTTTCCCACAAATCATTTGACTTAAAGTGTTCAACATCAGAAAATTTGTCTGCGTGCCATTTAAAGAATCTTCAAGGGCCAACTGATGCTTTACATGGAACATAATGTCTTTGAGAGAACATTGATGTCTCATTTTCTACTAATCTTCTTCAGAATCCAGAAATACATCCTTTCTTGAAAATTTGTCTTCTTGCAGGCAACTGTGGGATTCACACTATTTGGGAAGGAAAGCTTTGTAGATTTAGATGTCAATGATGTTGTTGTAGAGACTAACTGATGTAAATATTGTCTCTCCACATGACGATCATTCAAAGGTAAGTTTATGAATCCTGTTGATATAATTCTCATTTACTAATGTTTCTTTCTTTTTTCTATACAGAGAATGTGGTGTCCTGCCATTAGGCTAAAAGTAACATATTAGGCAGTGCATATGAGCTGAGTTGTTGATTAAATATTGAGGTTTTTTATGTCAACATCTTTGAGTTGCTTAAATCTTATACTTTTCAAGTTGCTACAATAACGTGCTTCATTATGTCAAGATATATATACATATATATATATATATATATATTAAAAAGAAGAAATTACAAAAGATGCTAAATGATTGTGAGGATTAATCACCAGTCAAATCAGAATCATCTTTAAAGTTTCACATGCTTAAATTTCAAGTAATTTTTCCTGAAAACAGTTTCACACTTCTTGGCCTTTTGGGGCATTGCCTCCACTATGGGGGTTGAGCTTGACTTCCCCTAGAGAAAATAAAGTCCAAAAAGAGATTATATATCAGATTTTCAGCTTTTTACTAGGTTTCAGTGTTTCACAGCACACTGCTTGAGGTATACATTTTCTTGCAGAGCATTGTCTTTATTCATTTTCCTGGATTAATATACAAAAATGTTATATTTGATCCCGTGCATAAAATTCATGTGTCATATACTTGTCTAAGCACACGGTGTAGTGACCCAAAAAGGGGGACTTGCATGCCATGGAATCCCACATTGTCTAGGGAAGCACGTGGGGATGTGCTTATAAGAAATGCCCTCCCTTGTTGTGTATGAGGCCTTTTCCCTAGCACAACCTGGGGAAGAACAAAACCTTGAGGGACTAAGAGAGCCTTTGAGCTGCCCAAAGAGGACAATATCATGCACACGGGAGTGGGGCGTGACAAATGGTATCAGAGTCATGCCCTAGCCAAAAGTGTGGGCCCCACACGCGAGGATGCATGAACTCATAAGGGGGGTGGATTGTAGTGACCCAAAAAGGGGGTCTTGCATTTCATGGAATCCCACATTGCCTAGGGAAGTAATGGGGATGTGCTTATAAGGAATGCCCTCCCTTGTTGTGTATGAGGCCTTTTCTCCAGCACAACCTAGGGAAGAACAAAACCTTGAGGGACTAAGAGAGCCTTCGAGCTGCCCAAAGAGGACAATATCATGCACACGGGGGTTTGGTGTGACACACGGCACATGTGCTTTTGGGTCATCTACAATGCTTAAAGAGTCTGCCTTATAATGCTGGAATCAAATGTTACAATTTCTTTTTTGCTATTCCTGGAAAGGAAAAATCTTACACAGATTATTAAAGCAGGTAAATTCTGGTTGAATTCATTTTCGAAGGCATAGTTTAGGAAAAACTTACAATTTTCGTAAAAAAGAGTTGCAAGCTGTTGAAAAAAACTTGACACGGTACTAAATAGATAGTATACTGAAATCTCATGCGAAAAGCTACCAAGGCAGGCTGAGGCAAAGTCCATTGCATCATTGCTTTGGCTTTCTTTGCTCTAGCTAGACATTGAGCATGGCCTACTAACACCAAATCCTTGATTGGATGCTGGATTTTGTGATGTTGATGAAGTTTCTGATGAGTTAATTATCGATAATTGTTTAGGCAAGGCAGTTGAATGTTTTATTATTCTATTTTAGAATCAAGAAAGATCCCAATATTAAGCAGTGAATGCTAGTTAATATGTGGTATGCTAGCATTGGGTGCATCTCAAGTAACTGTGGAATATAAGACTCCATTTATCTTTTCTCACTTGCCAATTGTTGACATTTGCCATTTGGTTTGGCCTCTCTCTTCCAATGGACATTGATGGAATCCAGCCTGATAAAGGTTGGACCTTTTGTTCTAGTTTTGTTTTCTGAGCTTCTAAGAAGTTTTTACTGCATGCTTTTCTCCCAACTCTAGACGACAGTTGATCTCTCGTATGCATATTTGTGCATTATTTGTTTAGTGCCGGGAGAATCTTTGTTGCCTTCTTAAGCCGAGCAACTGAAGTGTTAGAAACATGGATTGCCATCAATTTTGTTTTTAGGCCTTACCATCATGCTCTTACTTTAGACTCAGGGAAAATGTTAAAGATACTACATAGAGTGATGCTTGTGAATAGTGATATTTCAAATACATCAAAAGGATTCCTAAACTTACCTTTGAATAATCATCCTGAGGAGAGACAATATTTACATCATTTTGTAAAGGTCATGCAGTAAAATTTATATTATCAGCAACATTGCTGTAAATACAATTCATTGTTTTTTTTAGTTGTGTCAATGTTTATAATGGGCTGAACAGCATGCTTTTGAAGTGGTCCTAACATGCTTCTTTTTGTGAAAATCTTTAGGGCACCAAGCAGTAAATATGGCATCAGCATTTGTTTAATAGTTGTGTTTGAACTAGACAGCGAAATCTGTTGTCTTTTGCAGTAAGGCTGCCACGCCAATGACAACTCTCTCTCACGAAAAGCCAACGGAGGCCAATTCGGAAGAAAAATTCTGCCGACTGCCGGATATTACTTATCTTTTGTTGTTTTGTAAAGACTCGTTTGGTAAGAGATTTTTGATAACGGTGTGGGTGCTTCTCTTTTGCTACATCTCTTTCATGCATTAAATGCCTAACTTTTTTTTTTTTTTTTTTTTGAGAATCTAATGCCTAACTTTAATATCAACCAGAGCATCAGATTTGATGGGCCACCAAGTTAAAACAGTCTTATTTCTATTATTATTATTTTTTCCAATCTCCAAGGGATGTGCCCTGCATGACGGCTCGCTCTGATTGGAAGACACATATTTTGGATAAGGTGCCTTGCTGATAATGCCACATTATGTGGTTCAGACTACTTTGTTAATTATGTACCCCAATTGAAGTATATAAAGGATGGTGAGAATTGTAGTTGGGATAATTACACGTTACCCATATTATTTGGATTTAGCTGCATTTTACTCACTCATGAATTGAAAAGCATTCTTTTGCCCACACAGATTAAAAATCATTTTTCCTACTTAAAACTAGCTATGTTATGCAATCAGTTCATAGCTCACCAAGGCTCATCATTTAAAATACAATAAAATATATGAATTCTAGCTAATTTAATTGGTATTTTTTCTTTTTTAAGGTAAAATCTCTTCTTGTTGAATAAAAAATCTTCTGAGGCTTGAATGTTGCTTATATCAAAAATTAATTAGTGTATTTTCTTAATAATAAAAAGCAATTATCAAGCAATATAGGTATTTGAAGAGCACAAATATTGAGAAATCATGTTTCTTAATTATTTTTGGATTTTTTTATTGATACAGGATTTTAATGATGTCTTCGTTGTAATATGCGAATTTGTTTTCCAAGAAAACTGGCTATGGTAAGAAAATCAAAATACAATTCCATATTTTCTATAAATTAAAATATCCATGAACACAAATAGGCATTTCATTTAGGAAAACACGTAATCGACAATATAAATTTTATAAAAACAAAACCAACTTCTTAATTTTACTTTCAAATTTCCTCATTGTTCAGAAAGTTAAACCTCCAAAATTGTCTTCTACTTCTTTTCCTTTGACCCAAATCACCATAAGCACAAACCAAGACATTCAAATCCTTCTCAACCAAACTACCTCAAAACCATTAGCAAGTGGCAACCATCAATCAACCCTACAAAATACAAATCCAATACCAAAATTGTCAAGAGCCAGCAATTTATCTCCTAGCCATTTATAACCGCAGCCCCATAACACTAAAGATAAAACCCAGGAAGACCTATTCAAAACTCACCAAAGTTGCCACGATCGCCCTTTGGTCATGACCTATCCATCAATTCCTTCATTAGAATTTGGGGAGTGAGGTTTGAATGCAAATATGTGGTGCCACCAAAAAAATAAATGTCATTATCATTGGGTTTTAATTTGAATCCTGAGAAGTGGAGATAATTTTTTTTTTTTTTAAATGGACATAAAGTGGTGATACGACTGCATAATAATCTTAAGCGATGTAGATAAAAACTTAAGTGATAAAAAGAATGGGTAGGATAAAATGCAACCAATTCAAACCATAAATGGATGGTGTGTAATTATTTCATTATGGTTAGAAATTTTAAAATAAAAATTAGAAAAATGAGTTATTAGTTTTTAAACTCAAGATAAAGAGGGAAGAGTATCTCATTTAAAAGTAAAAACATTATTAATAGGAAAATATTTTAGGAGTTTTGCATTATTATAAATAAATAAAACCTTCATAAATGCTCCACACTATCCTAGGGTTGTCCACTTGGACCCGCAAACCAACTCACTCAACACAATCGACCAGACCTAAGTGGACTACTGGCCAATATGACACCTTAGGCAATAAGCGAATGCCTACTCCAAAGCCTATAGGATTTCAATCAAGTGATAACCTGCCCCTTTAAAACTTGATTTTAACCAATCTAACCTATTTGTTGTCCAAAATCAAATCTCTATCCATCACCTTCTAAGATTTGGCTAAGATCTCATGATCTTCAAGGAGATTTGGTGGAGATCTCGTGATCTTCATCAGATTTTTCAATTACTGCTGCTTCTCTCGGTATTGACTGGAACCAACTCTACTCATGAAATATCCGACTTGATTCAATCTAATGATGCTCTTGGTCAATGACAAGTCCTTCGTTCTGCCACTTTACAGGATTAGGTCAAGCTTGGATTGAACCTGAACTCGACTCGAATCAACCCGCGAATAACCATAACTCGACTCAAATCAACCCGTGAATAGCCATTTGTGACCATCTATAAATAATTTTAAGCGTATATTGTAATATATGGGTTACTTTTGTACAAGCAATGTTGGCCTTGTTGTGAAGTCCATTTAACTTTAATAAAAAAAGTAAAGTAATGCACGCAATCTCACGAGCACTTTGTTCGGTAAAAAATAAAAAGAGTGACAAAGTTTGTTTTGATTTTTGATTTGGTGGTGGAATGGTCAGGTCATTAATTATGAATTCTCTCTCTCTCTCTCTCTCTCTCTGTCTCTCTCTCTCTCTCTCGGCATCTGATTATGAGATATTAATCAAATTAAATTTTTAAAAAGTTTTTATATCACTGTAAAAAGTTGTTCCAAAAAAATTGAAAAAGTGCTATATTTATAATATTTTTATAATATTTTCACAATAAATTATAGTCGGTTAGTTGTTATGGATTCAAATTTAAACTTACCACTAAGGTTACTTTTTTACTCTAACAATAATAATCAATAATAACTTGCCATTTAAAATTTGTTGTGAAAATATTATATATGTAGCATTTCTCAAAAAAATGTTGTTTTTCCTTTTTCATAAAAAAATTCTAAAAATAACTTTAGGACATCATTTAATTTTTCTGTAATCGAATATAATGCATCTCTTATTTTGGTAATAAACTTTTTTTTAAAGAGTTTCAACTTTCAACCTATACCATCTGCTCATAATAATAATTATTTATCATCAACCTAAAATATCAATCAATTTTTGATGTTCACGGCATAAATTGTTGTCTTGTTGTGATGTTAGAGTTAGTGTGCTACTGACGGTGACATTAGGCGGTGGCAGTTGTTATGGTGTGACCATAAAGTTGACGGATATGAAAGTTTCAGCGGTGGTTGTGTTGACAACACAAAGGGAATGAAGGAGTGGGGGCATAAAGGGATAAGAAAGGAAGGGTTTTTTTTTTTTTTGTTCCCTCTCTTTTTGGCTTGTTTTTCATTGATCGATCATAAGATACGTTTTTCATTGGCTTTTGTCTTCCAGCATACCAAATATTAGAAAGAAAAAGAAGACCATTCGCTAGAACAAACAAAACATAATAATATGGTATAAATCTGATTCATGTAATAATACTAATACCATAAAGAAAAAAGAAAAAAAATTGTCCCACAAAATTGGCCATGAGAACTCCCATATATTGTGCATTATTGTTATCGTGTAATCTGAGTGGGACTTTGCATCAGAGAATTTATGAATGCATACAATTAGTTTCTTTGGATGAACTTTGTTAGGTTCTAAAAACTTATGAACTAATGTATTTGAACTTCAATACGTGATATGTTGACAAACCATGATCAAAATATGAAGTCTAAGTTTAGACTTGCTCAAAGTATGTTTAATTATAAAATTGGAATCAAGTGATTGCAGAAATTATTGGACAAAATCTGCAAGGCTCGATCGATCAAAACTTATGCAGATTTAATTTTCTGCAAAATTTCTAATTCAGTCCAAGCCCATTTGAAGTGTAGGGTTTTATGTTTTACTTCACATATAAATAAAAAAACTCTAGCTACGTTTTAGAGGCTTTTTGAGTGTTGTGTGGTGAATCTTTTGTAAATTTTGAGGTATTTACTTTCATACACACACATAGGGTTATCAAGATCAAGATTCATATTAAGAACTTGATGATTGTTTCAGCTGCTGCTTAAAGAACTTAAAGAAGATCTTAAACCTTTGAGTGGAGTCTCAAAGTCACAAGTAGGGGAACTTGTGGTTGTAGCAGATCAAAGAAAGAAGTAGTCCATGGACTCGAAGCTGTCACGTGGTCGTGGTAGTAAATTTTCTACAATAAGTAGTAATAGGATGTTAGTGGTCTAAGTCTTATTGTACAAACTTTAATTCTTTCTTAGTGGATCTGTTTGTTACCTTTAGAATAGTTAGGTTAAATCCTCCCCATGTTTTTTACCGGTTAGGTTTTCCTAAGTCATCAGATCTTTGTATTCTTTACTTTCGGCATTATATTTTTATTTTACACATATTTGTTTAACCTAGTTTTAATTAACAAACTTGTTAATCAACTTGGCTTAATATTAAGTTAAACATATTGTGTTAAGGAGTCTAAAACTTAACAAACTTATTGATTTATTTTGTTCAAAAGTACAATTATAATTAAAAATAGTTGAACTTTAAAAGTTGTGCATAATGTGATATAAGCTGGGATCTTAATTCTTAAGCTAAAACAAATAAATTCAATAACACCCTAATTATGATTACTTGCTTAAAGCTAAATTCCTTAGTGTAATGCTTACTACAAACAACATTTACACATGCTTCCTCCATTTTTCTGATGAAGGGGGAAAAAAAAAGAAGATAAATCATCTTTACTTTTAAAAAATAATTTTATCCTTTTGGTGTCATGATGCCATATTTTAAATGACCATAACAACTTTACAAATATATATATATATATATATATATATTTATATATATATGTGTATATATTGTACAAAAGAGATTTATAATTATGGCTAAAATAGTTTAAAAGAGAAAATTTTGAAAACCCTAAAATTTTCACATGATGTCAAATAGAATTCCAACTTATCCAAACTTTTGTCACTTTCATAAGTTAAGTTTGCAAGTTTTGCACACATTTGATTTGAAATCAAATGTTATAATGTTTTATCATTCTTGAAAATTTTAAAAGATTACTGCATACCAAACCAAACGCACACTAAAAAATTTTCTTACACCACTTGTTGTATATGACAGATTCAATAATGCATGATTTCAAAACTTTAAATTTTCTAAATAGGAAAACGTTAACAAGCATCCTCCAGTACTTGTCAAGGTTGGATTAATGTGAGTTCTATTTAATACAAAAATAGGATAAATGGAAGAAAAAGACATAAAACTGACCCAATAACTTATTTTAATTTTTTTCTTTATGAAGCTGCAAAAAAAAAAAAAAAAAAAAAGAGGACATAAAGCTGCAAAAAAAGACATAAACATGTTGTTAATGAACGCCTTAATATTTATTAAAAAAAAAAAAGCCAGTTTTCTGTAGAGGAAAAAGGTAACAGTTTTAGAAAAAATCATTTTAGAAAAAATTTTACGGTAAAAGAAAAAAAAATTAATATTTTAACTATTTTTTTAATTTTTTATAAAAGTGCTATAAAAATAAACTTTCTTAAAAAACTTTTTTAATAATTGCCTAATCGCCAATTACTAATATGACTCTTCTAAAATAGATTCAATCTATTTAATAATTTAACATTTCCAAGCTCAGGGTTTTAGGCTTGCCACTTCAGCTCCCATGTGCTGAACTGCGCTGGTGGAGGTTGAAAAAGTTTTAGTCCCAGAGTTCTTTGAAAAACCATGGTCCATGTCTATGACAGCTCAAAAGGTTAGTGGTCCTATCCTATCTTTTTTTTTTTTTTGATGGGAGGTCCTATCCTATCTTAATTTTAATGTTCAAACAAGTGCAACTGCGCAACTTCTTGTGGTTCTAACTTTTGTCAGATTTTAAGATAAATGCCTTGCATGTTCTAAGGTTCCAACTTTATTTCATTTCAAACAGCAACTTCCTTTGTGCAATTTTAGCCAGCTCTTTGCATTCTCACTCTTTTGCCATGGGTCAGACATGTTGTCAACAAATTATTTGTGAACAGATTTTTATTTTTTATTTTTTATTTTTTATAGGCTCAGATAAATGATCATTTATCAACAATCAGTTACTGAAGATGAAAAATAAGTGATGGGCTCGTGATGAACGATATGTGTAGTACATGACGTGCGCTGGGCCCCCAAGGCCTTTTACAGGAGCATGGTTGTAGACCATTTGTGGCCCATTTGCGGCCCATTTGGACTACTTTGGCTTTTTGCTTGATCTACACGCTTAGGCCCAAAAGAAGAATACTATACACGACTATAAATACTCTAAAAGCCTCACAAACCAAGGTATGCATAATGAATTCCACTCTAGTACTCTAGTTTTGGAAAGAAAGTTCTCTGACTTGACCTTCGGAGGGTTTTTGACCGGCACCACACCGGTGCTCTCTGGACGAGGTCTTTTCTTGTTGTTTGTAGGTTCTTGTCCCGCTCTCGTGAGGACCGTGTAGCTCACTGGTGAACTTCGGCATCATCAGTTACCATCCTTTTGCATTATAAACAGGAAAGAATAAAAATGTCATCATAGGTGATAGGACACAAGTTAAGCAGTAATGTTAGGAACAATAATTTTCACAATCGTTTTTTACTAACATCATTATTACTATAATAAACAAATTATTAGCCATGTCAATTGTTGTAAAAAAAATTACTACGTTAAAAATGTTGTGTTTTAAACTTAAGATATAATTAGCAACGACCCTTAAGTCAGTTATTAATAAATCATTTTAGAAATATTTTAACACTATTTTTATGTGAAATACATAAAAGTGTCAAAAAATTATTATTATTTTTTCCCATATAAAGTTTTTAAAAATATTTCATAAACTAATGTTCGTATCTGTAAATTTTTCTCTTAACTTTAAAGAGCTGACTAAATAATTCTTAAAATCTCATAATATTCATTCATGAGATCTTGAATTTGAAGTTTTTTATCAATATTTTAAGGTTAGGACCTAGTATGTGTGGGATAGTATACACTCAAATAAATAATCAAATACTCGAAAGGTATCTAAATATTGTAAAAAAAAAAAAAAAAAAACATTTCCTCTAAACTTATCACAAATTTAAAGCTAAAGTAGGATTAGCAGGGACCACATCGAAGTCACGAAATCAAACCACATCAGAGTAATTGTTGAACAGTATAAGCAGTACACCCTGGTTGATGAATGATCATTCATGTAAACACTGCCCCAACATAATTGATCCCAAAAATTAAAAAAAAACAAACAAACATGGGCCCCACTTCTTCAAAACAAAATGCTGATTCCATTAAACTCAGTTCTCAGTAGCATTTATGAACCTCATGTTTCAGATGTACCTAGTTCAATACCAACACATGGCACAAAATTTATTATTGTCCATGTCCAAACAAAGGCTATATACAATTATACAACACCAAAAATAATTTACTAGTAGTAATTTTTTTTTTATATATATTTAAAAAGACAATGAGTAGCCAAATTGAAGAAGGTTCGTTAGAGGGACCGTTTGTTTTTGTATGTTACTGACAGTAGCTTTAGTTCTCTCTCTTTATTTGTTTCATTTTTTTTATATGTATTCATTAAATGAGACCAATCCAGTTGTATATACCAAGAAGACAAAAGCACGCGCACATTAGTTTTTGACTGAAAAGAGTTTGCTAAAGAAGGCACAATGTACAATACAGTCGGTTGGTTCATGCGTGTGTCAACGCTTGCTGCCCAACTTTGACAACTATGGTCCCCCTAGGGAAAGGGATTCCCCATCTCCTTCACACAGATTTTTATTAGTAAAACTGAAAATGGCTGTCTTTCCAAAAAAAAAATAAAGACTGAAAATGGCTAGTGGGTGAGAATGAAAAAAATGTAATACACTTGTTCGAAATATTTTAATGGTTGAATAAAAAAATTAGAAATCAAATCTCATATATTATTAAAATTGATTAATATTTTAGTTTGATAATAAAAGACATAATTATAAGAAGTGAATGTTATACGTTAAAATTCTATAAAAAAGAAATTAGAACCACTTATTTTGTGCTACCATTCGAATGCTATACTTTAAATGATAGGAAAAAAATTATGAGTTTATGTGAAAGTGATATACAGTTAATTATAGTTTGTCATTTTGCATTAACTCGTGTAAAAATTTATATCTATTTTAACATAAGAACTTTTTTTTTTTTCTATGTTACATATTTTTCAACACATTAAATATCATATTATTTATTTTACACTATATTTCGCTAAAATGTTAATTTTTCTTAATTTTTAACACACAACAATCATCCTCTACTTTATTCCTTTACCCTCATGATACACAAAAAAAGACTAAAAAACCAAAATTAATAGTATTAATATAAATTTACACGTAGTGATTAAGTATTTTTACATTATTTTACGTAGTTTGATGTAGGTAAAATTTGAGTTTGATTGGGTAATTTTTTTTTTTTTTCTTATTATAATATAGTGCTCTTAGATAGTTAGTGGGAGTCTCCTAGAAAAGAAGATATATGTATATAACTGCAGAGTTCGCGGACTATATGTTTTACAGCTGTCCTGTTTTGCAAAGTCTCTCTCAAGGAGGACAAAAGAGGTTGTCTATATACATGAGGGTGCATTAATTTATGTTCTCATAGGACTTTGTATAATTGTTGCACTTCCATCTAGCTTTATTAAATTTGTAACTACCCACTGTTTCTTCTTTTATTTGCATTTATACCGATTCTATTTTCTCTCTCACTCAGTTTACATCTTGTATTTATGGACATGATAATACTTCTTTTTTTTAACCCTTTTTCTTTTTGCTCTATATTTATGACATTTGATATACTGCTAAAGTCATGGATCATAACTTTAATGATTTTTACGAGGTTGATGAAAAGCCCTGCCACACCCTGGCTACTTTAAATTATAAATCCTATTAATAATAGGATAATGAGATGGACAAATTAATATAAAGTAAAACATAAATTTTATCGCTAAAATCGAACAACAACAAAATTGGACTCAAAATATGATGGGAAAATTCCTATCGAAAACAAAAAAGGAAAAAATTCAGCTTAACTCTCATAATATGTGCAATTTGCAAATCATCTAAGACTTTTGAGTATTTATCAAAATAATAAAAACAATTTAAATGAGCAGTTGTACACACTAGAGAATGCTAAGTGGATACTGATGATATGCTGAAATCGTCAGTGAGTTGTAGGTTCTAAATCACTCCAATGGGTACCTGTGGAATAAAAACAGATGGACCAAACAAAAGGCACCAGTGTGGTACTGATAAGGACCTTCCGAAAGTCATGTTAGCGAATGAGAAATCCCTAAGAACTCTATAGTGAGAGAGTTAGGGATTTTTTGCGTACCTCAGAAAAGTGGAGCTTTGGTCCTTATATAGTGGCAAGTGGTGAATCGAAATCCCTCCAGAATAGGGATCTTTCCTTGGAGGGAGAATATGGCACTCAGGGTTTCCAAGATTTTAAGGTATCTTTCCATATGAGAGAAATATGGGTGAGTAATGGGTTTTATTTGGAGTATCACACAAAATGTTTCCATTTATGGGGAACAAGCCAAGCCACACTGGATACGTTGGCTTCTTCACCCCGTCCAAGGGTTCTCTGTCGGTTTATAGAAGTGCCCTTTGGGTCGTCATTTCAGGGTCGTCGCTTTGGGTCTTCCGTTTGCTTCTATAGGGCTGATGGGCCCATAATAACCGTCAACTTCCTTGCGTGATGGGTATTAAAAATTTTTGTCGAAAATACCCCTATTAGATACATTCTTTTTTTTCTCATTTTCATACTGCACACTATAAATATATTAAAATTATTAATATCGATGATGTTTGGTATTTTAGTGGATCACCTGGCCTGCACAAATGCAAAGAAACAAAACACTCTCAGTTAGAGGGATATTCCTAATGACTTTATCTATGTGCTATAAATCATTCCTTTTGCTTTTGAGATGTGGTTTTCTATTAGATGATTCTCGTTGGTCCAATAAAATGTTTAGCTAAGTCAGAGATAAAAGCCCAATTTTTCTATTTCAGCCACACTTTTTACATTGATCTCCATCAGCCTCTATCATTCTTCATTTCCATTTAAATATTCTTTTTATTCTATGCAACAATTTAAAACTTCTACTTCATTGTACATTTCCACCTAACCATGAACATGCAAACAACACTAAAGTAGTCTTCGGGCTATATTGTAATATGGAGTCAAATGCATTAAGGTTAAATTGCATATTCGGTCATAAACCTTTGATTTTTGCTTCAAATCATCATTATACTTTAAAATGTTTTCTCTTTAAACCTAAAACTTTTGAATTATTATTTTAATATAGGTATAATACGAAAGGAAGAGATGTGATGAGCCACAAACATGGATACCACAAAGAATATTATTATCATTGGGCTATAGCTTGAACTCCAACGTTTTTGGGTGGATGAAAAATGCTGACATGATAAACAAAATTCATGCCATATCAAAGAATCAATGTCATCAAAGTAGGACTATAAATAAATTTAGCTCAGTCGAGTATTAAAAGTTTAAACTTGTTCATTTAATTTCTTTTTACAAACACGAGTTGAGCTTGAGCTCATCACCAAACAAAATTTTATATTCAAGCTTGGCTTATTTTCTTGTCGAGCAAACTCAAGCTTGTTTATGAACTATGTGATTAACTTATTCTTTTTCTATATATTATGAAACTATGACCAAAATTTTTTACTTATTCACAATTCCAATCTTTTTACTATTAATAGATTATTTATATCATCAATAAGCTATGAATCATAATTTGATATCATATATATATCTTTTGACAACTTTATATAATCTAATTTTAAATCTATATAAATATATTTTTAAACATGTATACATATATAAATATAATATTATATATAACTAAATCGAGTTCTCATGTTCGCGAGTTTGTTCATGAGCACATTATTATGCTTGAGCTTGACTCGTTTAATAAATGAGCCTAAACTTAAAACTTGAACTAGACTTGTTTTCTAAATAAACGAATATAAACAAGTTTTTTCTTAAGTCAAGTTCAAAATGTTGATAAACAGTTTAATTCATTTATAGCCCCTGCATCAAAGCCACCTCAATTTCATGAATATTCCATTTACCGTGGCAATATTTTCCATACTAAATAATGGTCAAGAGATTTTTAAAATATTTTAAAGTTAAGGATGATTATTAAATAAAAATTAAGTTGACGATCTAATATTTAGTTTAACTTAAAATTATAATTTAGATTAAAGTTAAACTATATTTAAAAAAGTTTAAAATCCTATTCGGATTAAACATATTACTAAATATTTTTAAAAATAAAAAGTTAAAAGGAAGATTTTTTTTTTCATATACTCCATTATATCTGTATTTTTTTATTTTATTTTATGAACATTATATCTGCATTGAATGTGTATACAAAATGTTAATAACACTGTCTTTCTGTCATTGAAAGCATTGATCATCCCATAAAAAAAAATTAAAATCGTGTTGAAAAAGGACCTTTCTTGTAAAGCTCTGGACCTCTGGTGGTCATAATCATTAAGATCCATCGGCAAAAAGTTCAAAATCTCAAAACATCATTAATGGTACACCGATCACCAATAGTCTATGTCACTGCCTACAAAAATGCAGGAAGAAAAAATGTGAATACACAAAGTTCAGGGACTACAATTACAAATTTTACAAAGCATGAGTGCACCATTGAAAAAATCACTTTATTATATTCCCTCAGTCAGCAACCACTCAGAGAAAGTGAGTCAGAGAGTTGCAGAAACGAGTAAACGTATTTAATTTTCACACCCTCCAACCCAACCTCCCCTATATTCTTTACTTTCTTCCTCTGCCTTCCACACTCACTCCAACCCTAGAAAAATTCAACTTTAGATGCAAGATGGGTTCACCCCACAAGCCCTATTAACCCTCAAACTCTTCTCAAAACCAAGATTCATCAAAAACCCACTTCACACATGGCCGCTCCTTCCATTTCCAGCCACTTTATCACCTTGACCTTCTTCATTTTCTTCTTCAAGTCATTAGCTGCAGACCCAAATCCTTCTTTTTCATTCACACAATTTGAGAAAGATTCAAAATTTGAGTCCAATATCGCTCTTTATGGGGATGCAAAGGTTGTTGATGGTGGGGATGCGGTTCAACTAGTAAGTTCAAGTGCTGGCCAAGTCATGTACAAGAAACCCATTAAGCTTGAAGAAGGTAACTCTAGAAATATGGTTTCCTTTTCGACTTACTTCTCGTTCTCTATGTCTGCGGGCAATGGCGATGGTTTAGATTTCTTTATGGTTCCAAGTGGTTTTATTGTTAGTGAGTTTAATGATAGTTCATATGGAAGCTTTTTAGGATCTGGAAAGAGTAAATTTAAGGTTGTTGCAGTCAAATTTAATACATTTAGTGATGGTAATAATGGTTTGGTTAAGACTCATGTAGGAATTGGTATGAGTGGCGTTGTATCAGCAAAATTGAGTAATGTGTCAGCTTATAATTTGTCTCGTATTAGTGAAAAAATCCATGCTTGGATAGATTATGAAGCGGGTTCAAGGAGATTAGAGATTAGGTTGAGTCAAAATGGTAGTTTGAGGCCCTCTAGTCCCTTGCTCTCCTACCTAATTGATTTGTCCAAAGTGTTGGAGTATAAGGAAGTGTTTGTGGGCTTTAGCTCGTCAACTGGGAATTCTACTAAGACATGTTTTGTGTACTCATGGAGTTTTACATTTAGAAATGTTCCAAATTGGATGCATTCGGAGCCAATGGATCCGAAGGCCATTGCTAAGAACACCAAAACTTCAATTGTTGAAAAGAAGAGTGATTGTCTGTCGAAAGTGTTGGCTGCAATGATTTTTGGTGCTAGCTGTGGGGCATTGACGGCGTTTACGGTGTTGTATTTGTGGACAATCTTTGGTAGTAAGCGTCCGGTAGTGCCAGAGGAGTTTGCCAAGCAGCCCATGGATTATGAGTACAAGAAAGTCCAAGTAGTTGTAGATAAAGCAGCCATCAAAGATGGTAAGAAGTAGGTGTTCGAGGTTTTCTGTTGGATTCTGTGTTGTAAATCAGTGTCTTTTGTACTTGTACTATCACGTTTTGTTGTATTGTTCTATTTTGGTAATCAAAATTGTCAAAATGTAGTTTTTGTTACATTACATATTGTCCAATCTGGGGAGCACTGAGTTTAACTCTGAAGTCTGAACTGATAAAATGAAATATTGTAGGTTTTTTACCCTTTACTTCTGTCAACATAGCTCATGTAATGCTGTTTAGTTTTGACTGTTGAAGGAGGAGGAGAAAGAAGCGAACTTTGCTTTGTTCTCAAGTGTCCAAAGGAATATTTTAGAGAAACATTTTTGGAAGTACATTTTTGAGTCACAAAAATTGTTTTTGAGATGGCTTGGTTTTAATTTAGACAATAAAAATATCTTTGGTTTATGTAATGCTGTTTAGTTTTACAGCATTCCAATGGGTGAGTGATCTTGGTTTTTCTCAACATTTGGGACATGCTTCTGAAGCTTATAGTTCTTCAAGAACAGGGTTAAAATTTGCATGCCTCTGAAACTTTTGAAAATACGATTTTGAGATTTCCATCATCTGAACCGATGGGACTAGATTTAGCCTGGTTTTGTTGATGGTTTCTGCTTGACAGATGGTATAACGGGCAATGTGAGTTATCTTCTCAACATTGTCAATTTACTGTGACTAGTAAACAGAACCCAGAACTAATGGTGAGATTGCAATCAACCTGCTGTCTCAATTAAGTTATGTTCAAAAGTTCATATAGGAATTGGAAATTAAAATGAATGGATTGGAAAGGCAAAAGGATTGTCCTATGCTTACAAGAAATGAATTGTGGGTAACATTTAAAGTTTTACGATAGGAATATAAATGTATATTATTAGGTAAACAAAATAAATTATCACTTGCCAAACAAAATTGTTCTTATGTTTTCATAAATATTTTTACTGTTAGAATTGAGAATTAATTCTGTATATTGATGTGTATAACTATACAAGTGACCGCCTTTATATAGGTAAGTATAGCAGTGTTGTACAAACATTATGTATGGAAGTGCAATACAAGTAATATATGCACGATATAATGGCCCCTAAAAACTATTTGGCTTGTCCTTCAAACTCAAAATGGAGGATGAGAGACCAATTTTACTTTGGAAACTAGATCACACAAGCGTGTTGTAGGATGTGACGATATAAAAATGTATGTTACCTAGATAATCTTGAGAAGAAATGGAGATCAGCAAGAGAGAACCCGGAAAGAGGTTTCCCAATCCTAAGATACGTTACCATTGGTGTTTTCCGTGACCGGGAAAACCCCAAATCCGGTCAAGATCAGAGAATGAAAGAATCGAATTTGCTAAGCTAGCTTAAAAATGAAATCAGGAAATCTCTCTAGGGCATCTAGTTTATTCATTGTTAGCCCAATAAAGAGATTTTGATGGATCCAAGCTTAGCCTATAATGAATAGGATATTCAGGCCCATTTAATTGGCAAAGTACACTAGATCCACATGCATGTCAATTGTCAATCAATCCAAAAGCAGTGGTATTGGAATTTGGAAGCCTGCATATCCATCCATGGAGAAATTAAAATGAATAAACAGTTTATAGTCAGATATAAATATATGCCCAAAAAATACATGTATGAATACAAAAACGCACATCCCAAAAGTACCAGAATGAATAACTGCTTCTTCTTTTGGGTATAAAAAAATTGTATATCTAAAGAATTCGGGGGTCAAGGACAAGGATGAGGTATCTGTGAAGATTCAAGATAACCAAGAGCAAGGGACCGTGTCGAAACAAAAGAAAAGTGAAGTCAGAAAAGAAGAAGACCAACGACAGCGTGTTTTTTTAAATGACATGAAGAAGAAATTATTAAAGGAAACGGTGTCATTCCATTTAAATCAAGAAGATACAAGACACCGACACCGACACCAACACCAACACCGACACGGGTGGGAGAGTTTAAGCACGTGATTAGTTTGTTTCTGTTTGTACAGATGTCAGTCACTTGGAGTAATGTCTTTTGGCTCCAACCTCCTTAATTAATGCTCTGGTAATTGTGTACTGCATATATATGTATATATATATATATATATATATATATATAAGAAATGCTAACGAATGCACTTAGGGTATTAGTTTGTTAAAACTTTCCTTAAATAGATTGTTAACCAATGCCCTAAGCGCATTCGTTAGCATGACCCTATATATATATACATATAGTCTAAATCTTTTGTCTCACTTTTCTTACTCCACTCTATACTCAACTAATAAAACCTTACCACGTGTTCACTTAATTTATTAAATACTACTATTAATTAATAACGGTAGCATTAATAAGTCAATTAATGATAGTATTTAATTAATTAGGTGAATATGTGACAAGTTTTTATTGGTGGAGTATAGAGTGGAGAAGAAAAATTGGGACAGAAGATTTAGATTCATATATATATATATATAGCAGAGCTTAGTGTAACTATTTGTGAGGCTTTCTATTTGTAATCCATTTTCTCGGCAATAAAAGAAAGCTCTCTCAGCTCAAGTTTACAGTATCTTAGAGCTCGGGGAAGGGTTGATAGTGCAAGTAGAGCCTGAGTGTGTGGAGGCTGGTGCTGATAATATACAAGTGATCATGTAGGCATCTAAAGAAGAAGGTTGATCCGGAAGTTTAATCGGGATGGCAAGATGAACACCATGAACTCCGAGTGTCTAAATATGAGCCTAGGCCTGATCTCTCTCATGACGCTCTAATTCAAACTCAACTCAAAGACGAGCTATCCTAGACTACTTAAGCTCAGTCTGCCAATAAGCATCCCTCTCCAATAATTGACCCAACTCGATCGGCTTGAGTATACCTCAAATTAATTTGCCTGGACTAAAGCTAACTCTTCAGTCACAAGCCTCGACCAAACTGAAAATGATCCAAGGTAATACCACCAAGCACTCTCCCGCCTGTAACCGGGTTCTCACCAACTGAAGGACCCACTGAGGTTTGACAAAACCACTCACTGATCAGGATGAATAAATCGAGTAGCATCCACTCCCTTTTCTCTACATATGGAGAAAGTATATCATATATGCTTCAATATTACCAACTCAACATCCATTTTGGTGTTTCCTACCCAAAAAAAACCACATCAGATTACTCCTTTAATCCAAACAAAATAACCATCTTGATTTTGAAATTTTTTCAAAAGCCCGCCCACTGACTCTCTCTCTCTCTCCTTGTTCCGCTTTTTGAAATCTATTTCCCAAATCAACTTACTTTTCTCTAGTTCTTCTCTCCCTCTATCAACTCTCTCTCTCTCTCTCTCTCTCTCACACCCACACTCCATTCCACCTGCAACTACAAGATTCCATTTCCTCACCGCACTGCTCTCCTTAACATCCAGTTCCGACCACCACAATCCCCGACAACTACTGCCCAGTGTCTCCGCCGACACAACACTGCTGAACATCGTCAATTTTGACAAGATCGGCCTTTGTCTCGTCAGTAAACCCCCAAACTCTTCTCTTTCTAGCATCACCACCCAACACCAGAAGCTTTTTTGCTGCTTTCAACACCCCATGTCACAATAAGTTTTTTTTTTTTTCCTCCTCTTTTTCTGTTTCTTTTTTGTATTTTTCACATCTTTCTGTATGCTTTTTTCTTCTCAAAATTATACATGTTTAAACAAACAAAAGAAACTCCAGATGATCGTTTGAGTGTTGAAAGGAAACTTGTACCTGTTTGATAAAATGTCTCAATGAACATGGATGCACTCCTTTGTTCTTAAGCTACTGTTATACAATATATAGTTAAGGGTTTTTTTTTTTTTTTTAAATGTTCTTTTGGATCCTAGATTAAAGCTAGGTTTTTTGTTATAGTTTCATACGTAGAGACAGAAAGCTCCTGTCTTCGTGTGACAAATAGTTTACTGCCTTCATTTTGCGGATAAATGCTTTGCAAATACATTGGCTAAAATCTTGGTCTTGAACAACTTCATTTTGTGTGTGAAGGTTGTTGAGTGCAGTATATGTGGTTTCCCTAATCTTGTACTTCATGATCAAGTGCTATGTTAGTTATGCAAATGTGCAAAGGCTACTTTTAGTTTAGGGGAAGATGCTTGGCTCTAACTTGTGAAGGTTCTGCCTTCTAAAATGGTTAGATTTACATGATGATATAAATTTTACGGATACAATGGTTGAAATTTTGGTCTTGAACAAGTTCATTTGAAGTGTATAAATTCATTAATATTTGGATTATAGTATTCGGAGAAAAGCTCTTGAAGTGGCCTCTAGCGTTTTTCTTAACATCACTGTTGGATTTTCATGATGATATGAGTTTGTGACTGAAATCATTTAGGAATAGCTATGGCCATCCTTACAATTTGTTTTCACATAAAAAGCCAGGCACCTTTCATGTTAGAGGGAAAAAATGGTCCCTTACAATGTTAAGTTGTTAAACGTTTGTTGTGCTGTCAAATGTGTCATCTTAAACTGCATTACAGGAGGAGAACAAGAGAGGTAAACTGGAGTGGAAGCCAAACGACGGGGCCGAAAATCTGTGATCGATCCGAAGAACCACTGCCAGATACGATTCTGCTTCCCCTTCGTACTACCAAAAAATGAGATTCTTGCCCGGCTTTCTTTCAGCTTAAGAAGGCTGCGGTGAGAATGAGGATCACTTCGGAACTCTAGGAGAATGGGCGTTTTAGGGCGGGATCTAAAAGCTCTCCAACGTGTTTCGGAGCCTTCGGCCGTGAGAGGAGAGGGTCTTTTGGCTTCCTCAGGGCCGTGTGAAGCTTAGCTTGCTTTAGCAGCCACGTGATGATTCAAGTTCGTGGTAGGCGTAGAAGCTGGGCCAAGCGGTAGCGAAGCTCAGGTGGTGATGCAAGTGCGCGGTGAGCGTAGTAGCCCCCTCTCGGGCATGCTCCTTGTACAACCAAGCGAAGAGCTAGTGAGGGCCGGAATGGAATATCATATGTAGTGTAGAAGCGGGTTTCGTCTCATTTTCCGGAAAGCCAGTCATACTATTCCACTTTAGCTAAGCTAATGATGAAACAGGATCTGGATTTGTCTGCAGATGATGATGATGTCCACTCCTGGCTCGATGCGCTTAACGAAAGGGAACTTTCTAGATGAAGAAAGAATTTCCTTCGTAATTAAGAAGCATCCTTTAAGTGAGTAGGGGTGCGCCGGACCGCCGACGAATAATAGGTACCCCCACCCCAGGCAGAGTTAGTGAGCCGTGTAATAGGCGACCATTTCGCGCGGTTCGGGGGGCACTTGAGTCAGCCGCCGGCGCCCGACTGCGTCTTGACCCCTATCCCATTTTTGGGCCAATTCCCCCTTTGTACTACCAAAAAATGAGATTCTTGCCGAATCCGAGTTTGCTGCTCCAACCATTACCAAACTAATACCTATTCTGTTTAGTACTTCAGGGGCTTCTGTTGCGTATAATGTAAATCCCGTAGCGGATCAATTCCAACGAGCCTTTCAAACTAGTACTTTTTGTAATCGACTCTATAGCTTCTTCAATAAACGCTGGTTCTTCGATCAAGTTTTGAATGACTTTCTAGTCAGATCGTTCCTGCGTTTCGGATATGAAGTCTCATTCGAAGCTTTAGACAAAGGTGCTATTGAGATATTGGGCCCTTATGGTATCTCGTACACATTCCGACGATTGGCCGAGCGAATAAGTAAACTTCAAAGTGGATTTGTTGTGCGAAGAGTGCGTTATGACCCGTGGCCGCCTGCCTGGTGGGGGCGGGTCCTCCGTTGTGGGTAAACGGGAAACCCGACTCTACGAACCCGAGGAAAGGCTGCACAGCAGTAGTCGGGGCGTTAAGACCGGAGCTTTTTGTAGTGCTAGCAGGAATGCAAGTGAATGAATCCCATCCCCTAGCGAGTGAAGTGCTTACGCCCCTTTAGAGATAGGGGCGAGCAAAAGAGCTCGTTCTTTCATTTTGAGATCTTTAGATTCGTAAGATCATGATAGAGTCCCCTTTACTTGATATTATATTAGTAAAACGCTAGCCGCCCTACAACTAGTATAGTATAGTATAGCAGAGCAGCCAGCTTCAAAGCTTACCTTATTATTAGAGAAAGGGGCGCGCTAGCGCTTTAATAATTAATAATATAATAGAAAGGTTAGGGGGCTTAGAAGCTATTGCTTGCTGTCTACTTCGCGAGCCTTCACTGCCCCGTTCTGTAACTTCCCTTCTTTCGTCCGTCCACGAGGCTGTAAAAAGAGAGAAAGGGGCGGCTATCTAGCGGGAGTCGTTTCGGTTGTATGCCACGAGGTCCCTATGGACAAGGGGACAAGTGAATCATCGCTTTTGGGCGCAGGCAGCCCTCTACCATCCATCCCATTGCATTCCATCGTCTCGTATTGTACTGTACCGTATCAGACCAGATACATCTATTGAGTGAGAGAAAGGGAGAAAACTCTAATTATATATTCTTCATTTTTATATTGATAGGGATCCCCATTCATTCCTAGATTCCCGTCACTACGGATTGATTGTCCCTACCTAACTACATGGTAGTGGTCTAGGGAGCGAAATTGCTAGAGCACGGGAGAATGAAGAGTAATGATTTCAGCAAGAGCAGCCGGACGGACTACTATAGTGAGTCTAGTGACTACTAGAGTAGAGTTAAGTTAAAAGGTATGGTATAGCGGCCTTTCCGAGCGAGCCTCTGGGATCTCCTGTAAACCCCCATGATGTGGTAAAGGGAGGATATTAGGGGAAGCAGTGAGTGGAGATTCCCCTGCAGAGAGCCGGATGAGGGGAGACCTTCACGTCCGGTTCGGAGGGCGGGGATATCCCGACCCTACTATCATTATGCCTTTGCAATGTTACTTGGTTCAACTCTATTTGTGACCTTTTCTCGTATGTGGGACTCTCTATCTTCTTGGGTAGATAATCGATCGTCTTTCATTTTGATAGTGAGTCGTTTTTATAATAATAAGTAAAATCAAGAAGAATAATCAAACTGGGGGAGCTTAGCTTGCCAGGATGGCTTGGTAAGCAAGCAACCAGTTATGTAGGCGCCAATTCCCAGTTCTTTCTCTTCTTTCTTTTTTAGTTTAGTGACAGTTCATCAAAACAATTGTCCAAGATTGCTAGATCGAGCACGCGACGCGCATAGTCTTAAGTTCAAGAGCGGGTTGTCTCCTCTTCCAAATTTCTACTACTTCCTTGCCTTCCCTTTTCAGGGATCTCCTTGTTCTCTTCCCAGATTTTCCTCCATACCTTCGCCGCCTTGCCTTCTTCATTATGTTGTTCCATCCTTCAGGGATGTTCGGTAGGTGTCCGGGCCTCCTACAAAATCCTTCCGACAAGAATGCTGCTTGAACATTGTAAGACATTGAACCGTCTCGCTCTTGTAAACACTGATCATAAGTGGCAAAAGCCACCGGAATGCTCATTTTTTGTCCATAAGCTCTCCTCGCCGTAATTCTCTCTGGAAGTAGCCCCTACAACCCCTTGACTCCTGCGGGCTACGTTCGAACTAAACGAGAGTAAGGCTTTCTTCTCCCCGAGGGAACGGACTGACTACTAGGAGGGGGAAGGACCCTCGCCTAGCTAACGGAGTTCACGAGGAACCGACTTCAGTTAGTGAAGCGAGGCCTCAAACATCAAACCATATCTTACTGAATAATCTGACTGAACCGAGTGAGGTATAGACAGATTATATCACAGCTTGTGTTGTGGCGAGACGAAAGGACGGAAGGAGCCGGTTCCCTTGCTTGCTTACCGGACAAGAAGGATTTCACTTTAGACCACTAATGGACTATAGCGAACAGAGAGAAACAAACCTAAGTCACTATTTGCGAACCATAAGGAACACTAGCACTACCAGTGACTGGTTAAAAAACAGATAGAACACTCTTTCCTACTCCAGGCAAGTAGTACAGTACGGATACGGACTATAACTCCAGCCTACTGCTCCGTACAGAGTAAGGATTCATGGATTTCAAACACTCTAATGGACTATAACGAGCTGAGTAGTGTAGTACTAAAGCCCCGAGTGACTCTTGGCTGCCTTCAGTGGTAGACGCAATTACTTTGACTACTCTATTCCTACAAAACGAGCCAATAAAGAGTGGGGGAAGGGAATGGATTATGTGTATTAGTAGCTAAGTTTCTAGTTAAATACTACTTATTTACGCAAATGATGAATGTTTTTAATGCAAAGGTAGAAGATACAAATATAAGCCTTCATCAAAGGTGAATGTTAGTTATGAATGGTGTGGCCAACTTGTTCAACAACTTTCATTTCCATTTTATCAATGTTATAAGATTGAACTCATGTTAATAAACTTGTTCAACAACTTCCATTCCATTATACCAATATTAAAAGATTGGGCTCATATCAATAAGTAAAGAAAAATTTGCATACATTTGAGATCATTGTAAATTTCAATGGTTATTATCCATCTAAGAATATTATACATAAAAATGGGAGTTTGAACATGACGTTTCAAGCAAATAGCATGACTACATATTTAGAAGTATGCCTTTCACAATAGTTGCAATTCATTTCCACTTTCTAAAAATGTTCAATTCTTCTGCAATGTATAAGTATTCACTTCTACACAAAGTCACAAAAGACATTGGACAATTAACCAAGTCAGGTATTGGAAACTAGCAGTCTTTGACAATAATGCTCTCTAGTTGCAAAAGCCACCAGCTATTTGCAAATGCCCTTTGTAAGGTTAATTTAAACAAAAGAAAATGAAAACTCTAAATCCATCTCCACAGCTATTTGCAAATTGTCCAAATGGAAGGACATGTAAAAATATTCATCCACAATTGTCTATTCAAAGATAAACTTATAGAAATGAACTTTTCCATCACATTTAAAAATATTCATCATTTTCATATATAATTTGTGTTAAACTAGAAGCTAATCAAAATGCAAATATAGAATCTAACATGTTTTTGTAGCTTCATTAATTACAAAAGGTATTCAAAAGAGTTGTTACAAAGGATATCAACTATCCAAATTGTTAGATATTTCATCTAAAAAGCAGCTGCCTAAGTCAAATATGTTGCCAAAAAATACTGTCCACGCATATGACTGTGCAGTTTCAATAGAATAGAAGCATCACATCCCTGCATCAATGCCAAATTGAAAGAGATACAAATCAATTTCAATACCATGTTTCTTCAACTCTTTGTTTCACAAAAGCTGGGATTTAAAAAAATGAAAAAAATCCATTTAGGCTATCACATATATAGCATGTTTCAGGTTCGTATTCCCATTTATCTCATTTTCACACTCAAATGTGTCTTTTCTTTTATTTTTCTTTTTTAAAATTTTATTTTGGTGATAAGTAAAAAAAAAACCATATGTATTTGCAAATAAATTAATAAAAAGAAACAAAAAATATCTCATTTCCACACTCAAATGTGCCTCTGCATTTCTTTTGGCTGATAACTGATAAGTGAAAAAAACCATTCTGTACTAGCAAACAAATAAACTAAAATGAAAAAGAAGATGTGAATAGGTATGAAAGGAAGCAGATGAAAAAAAATATTACCCCTTTACGTTGTTAGGTGTCAAATCGTTGAGTGAGAAAGCGGCGGATTCTAAAAATTGACAGTGGACTTGCAATGCTCGGCAGTGGCTATGTTTGGCAGCAAAATCCTGGTGAAAGAAAGAATTTCCAATCTCGTTGGATGCTCGGTAGTGGTTATGTTTGGCAGCAAAATTCGGGGTTGAGAGAAAGAAAGGAGAAGGAGCACTTGAGAAAGAGAAAAAGGAGAGGGAGAGGGAGCACCTCAGAGACTGAGAGAGAAACAAATGGGTTTTGGAATTTCAATTTAGTTATATGTGAGGGGGAAAATGGCACGATTTGAAATTTTTTAGGGATAAAATTGTGATTTAATTCACTGCAACAGGCTGATGTGGGTTTTTTGAGACAAGTGTTGATCATTTATTGGTTAGGAAACACCAAAATAGATGTTGAGTAAGTAATATTGAAACATGTTATACTTTCTCCTACATATGGGCCACTAGGCTCGATTGACTCGAAAGACAATTCAATCAGAGGGAGGGTTGTGAGGAACTACTACTCTTTCACCAAGCTATCAAATAGTCCTCTCTCCTAAAAAAAAGCTCCCATGAGTCAGAAATGCAAAGCCAAACCCATAACCATGTTAGAGAAACAGCCCCCTCCACGATACTCATACCCATCAACTCATCATCATATGGTAGAAACTCAATATGTTCATCTCGAAGGCAATCAATTTATGTGCATTACTTTGATGAAGTGCATATCATGACCTTTTCAATATGTTCAATGTCCCAACACCAAGATCGGGTGAATATTTGGCTGTCGTTCTCCTCTATAACCCACCTATTTGGCCTTAGAGTGGAAAAATGCTCAAACACCAAATAGACTATAAACTACCAAAAGCTTATAAAGTTACTTGTACTTTAGCTAGCATATTGACGGATGTAGTTGGAAAAAGTCAAACTCCCCTAATCAATGCCCTTAAGAATAGACATATCCCTGACCAATGAGATCAAATGTAAAGGGATGAAAGTATTATTATTTCCAAGGAAACAAGCCCCAAGAAAGTACAACAAAAATTGTCGATGAATAGCCTCCCTTGACGGCTTAGCCAAATTTAAACTCCCTTTCAATTGTCTTAATATGATCTCTTTGAGATACCTAAGAGAATCATGGCCTCTTCTACAGTATTAGGGTCAGTAGGAATTGGATGACCCCCAACAGGATGCCAAGGATAACACTCCAATCAGGAGACATAGGGGCCACCTTACAAGTGCATAGATGGAATGCGACTGTTTCTAAAAAGAACCCTTTGTACCAAGGCCCAACCAGGCTATGTCTAAGAGCAATAAAAGGGATACTCAAGAAAGGACCAAAACCAAGGTTGACCAAGAAAGCATGATACTCGGGCAATGCACCACTCATCTTACGGTAAAATTTGATCCACCCACCCTACCCAAAAGTGGTTCTTGGTTGATCCTACATAATGAAAGACCATTATTATCCAAGGCATGAGAATATATCACAAAATACGACCATAACAAAAGCTAGTGAATGTAAGAAATGATGTAACATGAATGGAAATACTAATAACTCACTACGGCGAATATGAATCAACTAATGTGTAGCCAAGTTCCTCAAAAGAAGAGTGTCAAGAACTTAAAGTCCGCTTGGTAACCTTAAATTTGTGGGACCAATTAACAAATAATAGTACACTAATTTTGCTGCCCTCACTAGATGTACTGGAAGAAGATCCTCTTTGAGAAACTCTCCTCCCTCTTAAGGTTCTAGTAGCTTTGGCATCGATACGAAGACAGGTGCGCCACTCAAGAACAACACCACCTCCAGACTCAACACCAATCACTTCACCAACCTGATGAGTGTACCCCTCAAAACTTATAACCTCATCATCCTCATAAATAGGAGGAATAACCTCAATATAGGGTGCCTTGCCCAACTCCTCTAGAGTTGGACGACGCCAACCCTTGCAACCACCTCCACCTCTGTGAGTAGACATCCTACAAAATACCAAGTATAGAATACCAACAATTAGTAAGCATGTATGCTTATGAAATAAAAATCTAACATAAAAGTATCATTCAAGATAACAAATCAAATTGTTCAAAATACAAGGACAAAGCTCTCCTAGTGCAAAAACTTATTTATAGAATTAAGCTAGAAACTTTAAGATTTGTTAAATCAAAATCAAGACACCAAAATTGTTGTAGCTCAACTAACTAGCATCTCATAGTGTGTCTACAACATTCAAAATTCATATCCACTTGTTTTATTTCAATAAATAAATAAATAAAAACACGACCTACTAGATTTTACTAAAAATAGGACCAAGGCTCCTTAGGTGCATATAACTATTTCTAGGATTAATCTAAAAATTTAACATTAGTTAAAATTGGGACTATGATGACCTACATTTTTCCACCCCAAAAGTCCACTCAGATTTTTCTAAAATAAGATTAAGACTTCTTAGGTGTAGAGACTCATTTCTAGGATTAATATTAACAGTTTTTTAAAATTGAGACCCCAGCTTCTTGTTATAATCAAGAGTAAGGTTTTCCAGGCGTGAAAACCTACATTTTTTTTAAAAAAATCTCTACGCTTTTTCTAAATTAATATTTAGCTGGTATGAAGGCCCATATTTAAAAATCATTTAAAAAAAAAAATCAAACATTTTTTAATTAAAAAAAGGCTGAGATTAAATCTTAAAATCAATCTCCAATTCACATAGAAATCCCTAATAATTTTTGTTGATGCCCATTTTTTTGTAAGAGAAGCCCAATGACAGAAAAAGCCCAATAACAAGCAAAAAGGAAAAACAGAAAAGATTAGAAAGCAATGACAGGAACAATGGGCTATAAAAGCCCAAAGAGAAGGGATAGCCTAGAAGAATGGGGAGTGGAACACGTTGGCCCATAGGCCGAATGAAAGGGCTTGCTATAGAAGGATGGTTCCTTTCAGGAGGGAATGGGCTCAAAGAAGGAAAAGGAAAGAAAGAAAGAAAGATAGCCCAATAGGCCAGTTTGTTAAAAATCAGTAGCAGCAAAACCCACTAGCCCAAGAAGAGGCAAAATGGGGCAAGCCTAATAAGTCCATACCGTTCTTAATAGAGGAGCAGAACAAGACAAAGCTAAGTAGTAGCAGTAGAAATAGCATGGGAGAGGAAGAAAACAAAAGCATGAAGTAATAAGACAACCACGCCATGGTCATAGCGCTATCAACTTGTACTCAATCAAGGCAAGGGAGGTCGGCTCACTTTCAAGAGACTTACAGAGGGTGTGGTTTGGTGAAGGGGGGAAAATGCCTATTTTCGATATCCAGTCAAGGCTTCTTTTGGGAGGTGCACAACTGTGAAGGCATTTTTACCCAAAATAGATAGTAAATGGCTGGGACCACTTGATGCATGCCAGAAAATAAGTAGAGAGAGACCTCAAGCTTTACCCGTCAAAAAGAGAGAAAGATTCAAGGTAGAATCAAACGGATAAGAATTTGTCGTGGGATGGAATGTGGAAGAAAACACTAGGCATGCCAAGGTGTGGTAGAGGCCAAACAGCCAGCAAGGTAGTGGGCAGCTCTAAGGAGATGGTCACAGCAGACAAATGGTTGGTGAACAACAAGGGGTAAAAGAGAGAATGGAATTAAAAAATGTAAGGACCAAATATGGTAAAATTAAATAGTAAGAACTAAATTAAGAATAAGGTCAAAATGTAAAAACCAAAAAAGTAATTCTGCTAAAAAGTATTTGTATCTCTCTTCTCTGTATTTGCTCTCTCTTTTTCTCAACTTAAACTCTCCAAAAAAAAAAAAAAAAAAAAAGTTGAGAGATCAGCAACGCCGTGGAGCATTGGTGTTTTGGGTTTGCTAAGTTTTGTGGGTTTGTGAGTTCCCCGTTGGTGTTTTTTTGGTTTTTGTTGGCAATGTTTGGTGAAATTTAGGTGTTCTGATCTGGGTTTATGTTCATATAGGTTTATGTTTGATATAGATGTTGGCCAAGGCTGTGGTGGAGGTGATTGATTTTGAGTCATGGGTTTGGTGGCTGTGGTGGTGGTGGTGATTGTTTTGGGTTGTGGGTTTGGTGGCTATGGTGGTGGTGGTGATTGTTTTGGGTTGTGGGTTTGGTGGCTATGGTGGTGGTGCTGTGGCAGTGGTGGTTGATTTTGGGTAGTGGACTTGGTGGTTGTGGGTTGAAGAGCCAGGAGGCACTTTCTTCCTTATTTTCCCTCAACATCTATAATTTTTAGGCATTAGCAATGATTAACTCGACTTGGTTATCAAAAACTTGACGTTTTTTCCCTATATATCACTACCAAGTGACCTAGTATGAAAAAACATATGCAGCAATGATTAAAGCAATATGCCATGTATCATGATAGAAATCAGCGGGGAACAAAAAAGCAGATTAAACATTGGCATAAGAAAATAAGCCCTCAACTTAAAATCTCATATAAACATATATAATGGGTCCTTGTTCCCTTTACCCCATTCCCTACTCCCCAAGTACATAACAAACCAGAAACAAACTTGAGCTTGAGTAATGCTAAAAAGATTAACCTACAGCTACTGGAACAGGAACAATCCACACTACTTTTTGCAAGAGACAGGCAAACAGGAGTGCAGGCATTTATGCATTCATTCAATACTCTCCCACAATGAAAAACTCCATACATCAATTCAAAACTAAGTACACCAACATCACATTACATGCCATCAACTTCCTCCTCTTCCTCCTCCTCGTACTCATCCTCATCAGCAGTGGCATCCTGGTATTGCTGATACTCAGAAACCAGATCGTTCATGTTACTCTCAGCCTCGGTGAATTCCATCTCATCCATACCTTCCCCTGTATACCAATGCAAGAAAGCCTTTCTCCTGAACATAGCAGTGAATTGCTCGCTCACACGACGGAACATTTCCTGGATAGAGGTTGAGTTACCAATAAAAGTAGAGGCCATTTTCAAGCCCGTTGGTGGGATATCACAGACAGTGGACTTAACATTGTTGGGAATCCACTCCACAAAGTAAGAAGAGTTCTTGTTCTGCACATTGATCATTTGCTCATCCACCTCCTTGGTGCTCATTTTGCCACGGAACATAGCTGAGGCAGTGAGATAGCGGCCATGGCGTGGGTCAGCAGCGCACATCATGTTCTTTGCATCCCACATTTGCTGGGTGAGCTCTGGGACAGTAAGTGCTCTGTACTGCTGGGAACCTCTGGAGGTTAAAGGAGCAAAACCCACCATAAAAAAGTGGAGCCTGGGGAAGGGGATTAAATTCACAGCAAGCTTTCTAAGGTCTGAGTTAAGCTGCCCAGGGAATCTCAAACAGCATGTCACTCCAGACATTGTTGCGGATATCAAATGGTTCAGATCTCCAACTGCACCAACCCAAACAAATCACACTCAGTAACCTAATTCATAATAAATTACTAACCATCCCAGAAGCTTAAATCAACCAGTGAAATCTTAAACTTTCTAAAGTGGGATATTCCCTAATTAGTAGGACCTAGTAGAGTAGAAACATGATTCAAACTCAGAACCACCTATTCAAGTAACATGTTGAAGTACAGATTGATCCCAAAATCTTACACTGATAAAAATTAGTGAAATGTAAAGAGTCCATTCCACCATTAATATTTTATTTCTTAGATTTGACAGTGTACAAAGTGCTATGTTATTCAACATTTTAAACGAAGCGACGCTAGATCTACCATTAGATTTGTAATATTCAATCTAAACTGTCAAATTGATCCATTTCAAATGTAGACGTCATAATACCAGTTTCACACACAAACACAAAACCTACATAAAGGAAAAGAGATCTTTGATTAGCAAATGGTAATTAGCAATTGGGGGGGTATCAGATCTTACAGCTTGGGGTAGTGAGCTTGAGTGTGCGGAAGCAAATGTCGTAGAGAGCTTCGTTATCAAGAACCATACACTCATCAGCGTTCTCAACGAGTTGGTGAACAGACAAGGTTGCATTGTAAGGCTCAACAACAGTGTCTGACACTTTTGGAGATGGAAAAACCGAGAAAGTAAGCATCATCCGATCTGGGTATTCCTCTCTGATCTTTGAGATCAAAAGGGTACCCATTCCAGACCCAGTTCCTCCTCCTAGTGAGTGACACACTTGAAACCCTGCAAAACCCAGAACCCAAAATCACAAACCAAACACAAAACAAAACTGTATATTCTTAAAAACACAGAGGAGCAAAAACCAGACCTTGCAAGCAATCACAGTTCTCAGCCTCTTTACGAACCACATCGAGAACCGAATCGATGAGTTCAGCTCCTTCAGTGTAATGGCCTTTGGCCCAGTTGTTACCAGCGCCAGATTGGCCGAAAACGAAGTTGTCGGGCCTGAAGATCTGGCCGTAGGTACCAGATCTGATGCTGTCCATGGTACCAGGCTCCAGATCCATGAGAACAGCACGAGGAACATAGCGACCGCAGCTTGCTTCATTGTAGTAAACGTTGATTCTCTCGAGCTGTAGATCTGAGTCTCCCTGGTACTTCCCAGTTGGATCTATGCCGTGTTCGGCACACACCACTTCCCAGAACTTCGCTCCGATCTGGTTCCCACATTGCCCACCTTGGATGTGAAGAATCTCACGCATTTTCTGTTTTTTCTTTGGAATTCAAGTTCCTGGTAAAAGGTTTTCCTCAAATAAGAGAAAAAAAATTAAAGCAGAGTGTGAGAGAGAGAGTGTGTGTTTTTTGTGAGAAATGGATGGAAGTGTGGGGACGGAGAAGAAGGGTCTTTATAGAAAGTGTAGTCTACGTTTCTACCGGCTCAATTATTTTCTTTCTTTTTTTATTTATTATTTATTTTTTAAAATTTTGGGTTTGAATGAGAAGCGGGAGTGTGAGAAAAGAAAATGATTTGCGTGGAATCTTAAACGGAGTTGAAAGTAACGGTCGGATTGAGCTGGATGGTTTTTTTTTTTTTTACGTTTCAGTTTTACTAACAATTTTTGAAATTTGAATTTTGTGAGAGACAGCTGGATGGAGATGGGACGTAGGGTTTCATTAATATGGTTGTTGTGTTGGGGAAAAGGACAGAGGGAGCCTCGTAATACAGAGCTGGCGTCTTTTTCTTTTCTTTCAATTGAAAATTTGAAATTAAAAAAAAAAAAAAAAAAAAGTCATTAGTCAAAATGAAAATTAGTACTGTTATTGAAATTAAAAAAGATGTGGGGCCAACTCATAATAATTTACCATTTAAAACAAAATTTATAACAATTTCCTAATATTTTATTTAAATTACTGTTCATAACTTTTTTGCAGCATTATTCATAAACCAGTTGACTATGAAAAATCATGTAACAGGTTTGCTAAAAAGGAGTTTCGAGAGGTCATTTGCATTTGCATTATATTTGGTTATGGTGAAAAGTAAGAGGATGGAAGATAGGTAAAGTGAGAGAAAATTGCGATTTGTCATTATTTGGTTAGAATAAAAAGAGGAAGAAAGGAAAATGAGTTGGGTATAATTTTCACCAGTATTAACCATTTTTTTCTCTCTCTGAAATAAGGGGAAAAGATAAAATAAAATGGCTTTGCAAAGAAAAATGCAAAAAAACCCCCACTCCACTTTTTCATTTTTATATAATGTTTTGCTTGATTGGGAGTGGAAAAATAGGAGGAAGGAAAAATTGTGAGATGATTGAAAAGTAGTGAAATTAAAAAATTTTAGTTTTCCCTCATGTATTTGAATTGAATTGAATTAAATTAAACAACTTTGATTGAATGTTTTAAAATAAAATGATAGAATAAAATGAAAATGAATAGTGTAAGTAACCAAGGTAAAAGAATGGAATGGAATGAATTAATTAAGATGTTTTAAAATAAAAGGATAGAATAAAATGAAAATGAATGGTGTAAGTAATATAATTTAGGAGTAACATAGATGAAATGAAATGTAATCATTTTATGATAATACTACTATTAGACCCGTATTTTAAAATAAAATGTTTGAATATATAGAGGTATTTTGAGAGTTTTATTAAAAAATTCAATAAATTTAATTTCATTCTCTCATTTCTTCTAATTTCGAGAGGAATAAAAATTTAAGATTTTAGAAGAATAAAGAGGAATGAGGGTCTTTCCTACCCATTCTCTCTCACTTAAACTCCCAAATAAGAGAAGAGATGAATATTCTAAAATTATTCTTTTTATTAATTTTCATTCCCTCCTCCCAAACAAGGGTTTAGGCCTCACCAAAATCTCATCCTCTTTTCCCCTTAACCAAACAACCGTCCTACCTAAAATCTCTATATTTTCTCCTTCCATTTTCTATTCCCCCCTCAAATCACCCTAACCAAAGCAGAGGCTTAATAATTAGAGCATTCACATCAGTGAATGCATAAATGTGTATAAATGTGTAAAATGATAAAAAATTATTAATTTTACACATTTTGAGCAAAAAAGTACCCACATCAGTGGGTGTAAAATCATCTAAACTCCTCTATAATATTCACGTTGCTATAGTACCCGTGTAAATTTACACGGGCACTGTAGCATGTATATTGATTATAGGCGAAAACCCCCTTTTAGTCCCTACATTTTCACGCGATTTTCACTTTGGTCCCTAACTTTTTTTTTCACCGCTTTTAGTCCCTATCCTGAAAAACGCCTCTCGTTTTAGTCCTGACGTTACATCAGAGACGGAACTTGCTGAGCTGGCAAACGGAAAAAATAAAAAATATTAAAATAATACTTCCACGTCAGCTCTAAATTAAAAAATTTTAATTTATTAATTTTAACTTAATAAAAAATTAAAAACAAAAGTAAAAATTAGAAAATTAAATTCAAGAACAGCAATAGGAACAACAAGAACGCCAACAACAACAAGAACAAGAAAAACACTAAGAATAATAAACCCAAAAATTTGAATCTAAAACAACTACAACCACACTCAAAAATTTAAATTCTAAGAAAAACCTTAAATCTAATTAATTTAAAATTTTCTTTTCTAAATATACATGTTCTTTCAACTTGCTCTTCGGGTTCTTCACAGACCAAACTCAAACCCATATTAGAAAATACAACACATCCAATCCAAACAAAAAAATCTCAAACTCAGAAAAAACTCATCTCAAGCCCAGCAAACCCATCTCAAGCAAGAAGAAGATAATAGATTTATAGATTTGAAACCCTATGGCGAGATCATAGTAGAATCGGCGAGATCAACTATGGCGGAGGTGTCGGAAGATGAAGGAGCGATTTCTCCAGGAGGCCAACAATGGCGATGTAGTCGGCGCTGTTCCAGACTGGACTCCGACGGCAATGCAGTCGGCGCCGTTGACAGTGGCGGGATCGTTCAAGGAAGGGAAGAGCTCGTCGAGGAAGAGGACGTCGGTGAGGCTGAGTCTGGACGCTGGCAAGTTCATAAACCTGCTTCACGGCTCGGATCTGGTCATGGTGGAGCTTAATCGGCTCGAGAACGAAGTCCGACGTGTGAAATGCGGCTTGATCCGCTGTGTTTCGAGTCTGATTTTGCTTGCTCTTATCTCGGTTTGAATATTGATTCCTTTCTCCTTTCCATTGGTGGTGGGTTTGCTGGGTTCAACTTGAGATTTTTTTGTTTGCTTGAGATGGGTTTTCTAGGCTTGAGATGAGTTTTTCCAGAGTTTTGAGATGTTTTGGTTTGGTTTGGATGTATTGTATTTTTGGATTAATTTGGTATTTTGTAACTTTAGGATTTGATGATTTTGTTGGGTTTGGAAAAATGGTGATTTTGAGATTTTTAATTTTTAGATTTTAATTTTTAAGTTTGTGTTCTTGGATCTTGGATCTTGGTTTGTGTTCTTGTTCAAGACAATTAGATCTCAATTCACAATATTTTTAGTTTTTCTTTCTGTTTTTAATTTTTTTATTTAGTTTGAATTTAATTTTCTAATTTTTACTTTTGTATTTAATTTTTTATTAAGTTAAAATTAATAAATTAAATTTTTTTAATCCAGAGCTGACGTGGAAGTATTATTTTAATATTTTTTATTTTTTCCGTTTGCCAGCTCAGCAAAATTCGTCTCTGATGTAACGTTAGGGACTAAAACGAGAGGCGTTTTCCAGGATAGGGACTAAAAGCGGTGAAAAAAAAAGTTAGGGACCAAAGTGGAAATCGCGTGAAAATGTAAGGACTAAAAGGGGGTTTTCGCCTTGATTATATTATTAGTTTTTTCTCTCTCCTCCCTGACTCTCACCTCCCTCTCTCTCAGGCGCACAGTCAGTCTTTCTCTCATCTCTTTCATTTTTTCTTCTTCCTCTAGCTTCCGCTGATCTTCCTCTAGCTTCTGCCGATCGCCATCGTCGTCAATGAGAACAAGGTCGAGCAAGCAGTGGGTTTTGATCGCCATCGCCGATGAGAACAAGATCACCATCGCTGATCTTTCTCTAGCTTCCGTTGATCGCCATCGCTGATGAGAACAAGATCGCCATCACTGATTTTTGGTTGAGCTTGAGGTCGGCGGCCATTGCTAGGAGGTGGCGGTGCTGCGAGGCGTCGATCTTGCTCAGGCCAGAGGCCTCGATCTCACTCCGATCCATTGGTTTAGAGGAATCATCTTGTACTGGTGAAGGACGCGGAGGATCGGATGGATGATGTGGCGGGAGATGAGAACCATGGCGATCAACGGCGGGCTGAATTGGACGGGCAATCTGGACGGTGGTTTTTTTTTTCCTGGTTTTTTGTGGGTGTGGGTCAGTGATGATCTTGCCGCTGATTGGGTGGGTGATGATCTTGGTTGGGTGATGATGATGGTGGCTAGGTGGTGATGGTGGCTGGGTGGTGATAATGGTGGCTGGAGTGATCGTTGATTGTGACAGAGGAATGATAAAAAATTATAAAAAAATAAATATTTTATTGAGTAAATGTATAAAATAGATAAACTGATGTGGGTGTATTGTAAAAATGAGTGTGTAAAATAGAAAAAGTAGATTTTTTCGTGTAAAATAGATGAAAATTTTGAACAAGCTGATATGAATGCTCATAGGGTATAATAGAAATTTATTATATATCCTTCTATTTCTCCAACCGCTATCAAACTCACATGGTGGAAAATGCACATAGTTTTTTTCCCCCCATTTTCTATCTTTTCAAGTTTCAACATATTTTATCATCCCACACTTCCATAACCAATCATAACCCTAGTAATAAAATATGTAATTCAAAGATCTTGGATTGGACACTTTATATACTAGAATCTGATTAAACATCATCCAATTCAATCACTATTTTGGTCCACAACAGATGTGTCATACGCAAACTCAATAATCTCAGTTAAAGTGATGGGTTTCCCCATTTGAAAGTATTGCTATTTTCCTCCTATCCCCTTCACGTTGAGCAACTGTTATTTGCTGTGTGTTGCTGTTTTTCATAGATCTAGCAAGTTGTCCACCAAATTTGGCAAAATCTAGACTAGAGCTAGCGAGTCTCCATCAGACATTTCAACCCTACCATACCATAATGCAATGACTCCACCTATTTTGAGGCAATTTTGATCAATCCAATTGTTGGAACTTCCACATCGTGGTGGTTGTGATCCGTGTACCCACCATTGGCAACAAGTTGGGGTAATTTTAGACCGGGCAACCCATAGACAACCTAATCTACACCAAAAAAAAGCTCATTGTATATTAAAAAAGTGGTAAATAGTAGTAATAATTATGAAATGAGGCATCATTCATAAGTTTTAAATCATTTTAAATTTTTTTAAAAAGTAAAAATAAAAACTCTATTTAAAATGCATTTCACAATTTTCATACAAATCCATACCAGTTCTCTGACTTGGCCAATCATTCCACATCCATTATGCCTCCCCTCCCCTCCCCTCCCCCCCACACCCCACTTTTTTTTTTGGGATGAAACCATCATCCCTCTTAAATTATAAACGAGTAATGTTAGGTCGAACTGCTAGTTCTTGTATGAGAACTCTTTATGGACCTTTTGACTGGCTCTGACAAGCCAAGTTCATTGGGGAATTTGTATCAATTTTTGACTACATCTGTTCAGTTTGTAGTTATAGATTCATGTTACTGTATTGATTCATTTTGAACAACCATTACACAATTTATCATCCATCTAACCACCAAGATTTAGATTTTTCAGGATTCTCCTAAATTAAATAAAGGTTCATATTAAGGACAAAAAAGACCCTACCATGTAAAAATAGAACACACGCCCCACTTAACTTATATTTTTTGGTAAATAACTTATATATATATATATATATATATATATTACTAGTATTATACATTAATTACAAGAAGCTAGCATGTGCAGAATCTGCAGGTGCACATACCAAATTGATAACGATGCTGCAGCATGTGAAGAAGCACATGTGGCGTAAAACTCAAGATACAAAAGCTCAGATGAAAAATACAGGCGGAAAATCCAGGGCAGTTTGGTATCTCATCCCAAACTCAAATTTTAAACAACATTACACACATTTTTACACACTTATTTACCCACACATATATCAAAAAATTATAAAAATCTTATCTCAAACTACTCTATCAAACACCATTTTTTTAGAACCAGCACATGGTGCTTCAAAAACATGACGCTATGCCCATACACAATGAAAGATGAGCTTTATACGTATCTTAATTGTAAAGTTCACGTGACACCAATGGCTTTAGTTACACTCTGACATTGTTCCAGAGTCCAAGTCTTTTTTAAAATGGCACATGTAAAGCTCAGGTACGGAATGCCGTGGCCCATGTGCAGGATACGAATAAGAAATATAGTTAACAAAAACCAATCTTCTTTCCTGGTGGTCCAAAAATAACACGGTGTTCCAAGCACAAGTAGTTGGTGTAGAGAAATGAATCAGAATAAGATAATGTACTTAATAAACTCTAGTCAAGAAACTTGAACGGCGCAATTTCCATTCATATCTTATAGAGGTTTGCACTACTAAAAAAATGAACACTTTACGGGTTAACACTTAACAGTGCAGTCAACCCCATATTTATACCAGAATACATTGGCAGCACCATATTTACACCAGAAAAATAAGTGAAGCTTTACCAACAAAATTGTTTGGAAAACCTAATAAGTACACCAGGTAACCATATCTGTAAATGTGATAAAAGTAATATTGATTCTAACACAAACTGCTCCAACTGATATGGTTCTAGATTATGATATACTGACATTTGCAAAATACAAGTATATAACAGGGACCTGTTTAAAAACAAATCAAACGGGGGAAAAAGAATTTGTAAAAGAAAATAGCAATGACAATAATATTATTTTAAAATCACTGGATCTCAGAATGTTATTATTATCTTCAATTCCATTTAGGAAATTACAGATAGATAACGCAGTTTCTAAACATCATTGATCCAATGATGGTACATTTGTGCCAATAGATGAGCTTGAAAAAACATCAATTTAACCAATGCCTTACGAAAGCTTATAAATGAGAAAAATATACATAATACAAAGGTAAGTCTCTGGTATGGATCAATCCTCACCCTCTCTTTTTTTGGGGGTGGGGGGAGGTAAGTGGAGAGGCTTCTTTCCAAAAGCCAAACCATCAATTGAATCTGCCGACAATGATTCTTCAGCTGATTATGTATTTATGTATCACGCAATCCTCCTTAAGTACTAACATTAGTTACAACCAATTAAGGGTTAGAGAAAGTGCAAGATATCAGGCCAATATATGATGGGCTTCATCCCTTTTCACATATTTGAGGGATATAGATCCAACCCAATTAAGTCAGTCTAGAAAGTACAACACTGGACATTTCCCCAATAAGTCTTTCATTTTATATGGAAGAAATTATTCAAATATTTCTTTTTACATTTTTATCACAAATCTTGGAGATCCATCTCCAGGTCTTCCTCTCATCTTCTAAGGAGAAGATTGGTGATAAAAACGACTTAACAATCAAGTTCGTGATGGACTTCATTAAAATCTAACTTCAACTCGTTTCATATAAAATGTAGAGATATAATGCAGAGTGCATACACAGAAATTCAGTCTCGCAACCACCACAATAAGGTTGAGATAGAAACTTAATTTGTGACTTTATATATAAAAAATTAGACATTTTTGCTGCAGCCTAGTAGTAACCAGTAACTACTAGTACTTGAGCTGAAGACAGATATATGTTAATATGTCATGTATGTCTTGTGATGTGGTGGGGTCAATAAAGAGAAACAACTCTTCAAGATGACTAATGGAAACTCAGTGTAAAACTGAGAAGTTTAGAAAAAAAACAATCAAAAGACCCCTTCACAAATGCATAGGAGCTGATATTTATGATAGCAGGCTCAGGTACCACTTTAGACTTTACAGTGTGTTCTAACTACTTTCTAATTAATCAGCCAAGATGCTTTCTTGCTTGTGCTGCAAGTAAAAGTACGACCATAAAGTGATAATTACAAAGGCTAACTGTTTGAACAATAATGCACCGCATGAAATTTTGAGAGAAGAAGAGAGATGGATGAAACTTAAATCAATAGAGATTTGACATTCGCTAAATGTATTATTAAACAATGCATCAATTAAACAGAGATGGGCTTATTTAACAAGTTTTAAACACACCCTAGAAAAACACTCAGATGCTTCGGCAGAATTGATTAAACTTACAACAACTACAATGCCAAGGATCAGAAATTGCCCACTCCCTAACTTGCAACTCAATAGAAAATACTATCACAAACAAACATATGCGCGACAAAATTAAAGGCAAGTATGATACAAATTTCAACAATAGCAAGTCTATAGCCACAATGAATGCATTAAAATGTGAAAAAAGTTAATACGATTAAGAAATGCACAGAGGATCTCAGGTAAATTATAATTATCTTCAATCCCTTTACGGAAATTGCAGAAAGAAAACGCAGTTTTTTACTAACATCAGTGATCCATTCAGGTTAAGCAAAATATGCAAAACCCATAAAAACAGAATATATAAGTATAAAACCAAAAACAAATAAAAAATCCTTTTATTTTTTTCTGTTATGCATCTCAGATAGAAATTTCCCCATAATTTTCTTCACAAGCAATCAAAGTGCAAGGATAACAATGGAATCTACTCATCACTGATGCCCAAATCTGGGAAATAAAGTTCAAATAAAATAAAAACAAAAACAAAAAATAAATCTACAAGTCGTATAAACAATTATTCATAGGCGAAAGCATTAACCTTAAAAAGAAAGGCAGAGATGGCATAATATATATACCTCAATTTTTATTGTTCAACCTAGCTAGGACAGATACATATAGTGATAAACTGATGTGAAAAAGCGGTTTAGACAAAGCACATAGAGCGAGCGTTTTAGCTTCAGAAGTGGCATTTTCTGAGGTTACGGAGAAAAGGGGTTAGAGTTTGTTTATGAGACCAGAAGGAGGAGCAAGAGAATGGAAAACGAGAGAGAACGCTAAAGAGAAACGTGGCGGTGGGGGCTTTTAAAAACTGGATTTTCTGCTTGGTTGAGGAAACCCTAGGGCGTGTTTGGTCTTTTTATTTATTTTTTTTAAAAGGATAATTACAGCCGTTTAATATTATTTTTTTAAATACTACGGGCCTGTTTGGTACAGAAATTTGAGTAATGTTATTCAAAATAATGTGGATAATGTGGTTTAAAAAATGTTGTGAAATATACGTATTTATAGTATTTATAAAGGGAAAAATGTGTTTGATACTGTGTTTCAAATAACATATTTTGATGTTTGAAATATGGGTCCGTTTGGATAAAGCTTATTGCTAAAAACTGAAAACGTAAAACACTGTAGCAAAATAATTTTTAAATGTGTGAATAGTATTGCGGGACCCATTTTTAATAAAAAATTGATAAAAAAGTACGTAAACAATGCGCGCACAATACGCTCATTGCACCTCTTGTCCCCCGCAGCAGAACGAGGAAAAAAAAAAAAGAAGAAAAAAAAAAAAGAGGAAGAGAACGTGAAAACATAGACGCAACAAATTTTAATCCGTATCCAAACAAATACATAAGTTGTGTGTTTAGTATGTGTGTGTTTTTTTAAAAAAAAAAAACTGACAACGGTACAGTTTTAAATTTATTACACATCAGAAGAGAAGACAATTTTCTGAAGCGTTTGACCACTTCTTTTTCCCTGTGTCCCACTAAAACTTCTCTTTCCTAAATTCAGTAGGAACTGAGGCACCAATACCAGCAACAATGTTTTCCTTTGCTTTTCTTTCCTCACCTTTATCGACGCAGATTACGATTGAAGGCTGGGCTTTAGTATCCGTTGGATCTTGTACATTCTTGTCAGTAATCCTCTTTACCCCAGCAACAGCCAGGGCTTTCGCCGCCGCTGAAGCCAAGGGAAGAAGGGTTCCACTTCACCATTGAAACCCACGGGCTTGCTGCAAATCTAGGTTTGAAATGCACTTTCACCTTTGGTTCTTAATGGGTATTTGTAACAAGATTGTTGTTTTCCTTCTCTATAATTTTAATTAAAAAATTCTGTCAAGTTATATATATAAGGCCTTGTAGATTACTTAGGTATACAACCAAGTATGTGGTAATTTCAAATATAAGGAAAACAATAATAGTATCTGATTTAATTGACAAATCTTTGAGTTTTGGCCTTTGAAAGTAGTTCATTACTATCTGCAATAGCCATCATGGAAAGTAAGAACAGATTCTGTTTAGAGTTTGTTATAGTATAACAATATCCAATGCTTGATCCACTTTCAAGCTTTTTCAAAATCTCGAACTTTATGTTTTTTTTAGATCCAGATGACAATTTATTACTCATTACATTGCTTAATGTCAATATTAAATTCACTTATTTAAACACCCAAAAAAAAAAAATCAACTTTTTCTTTTCAGTTGGACAGGATATCCTAGCACTTGGCACAGAAATACATGATCATTTGAATGTACATTCTATTCTTTAGAGGTCAAGACCGATGTGTGATCTTAGAACTGGTCAACTATTTCAATTTGAAAATTGCATTAGTATTACTAGCTAGTTTACTAAAAAAAAAAAAAAATTGTTTAAAAGAGAAATAACAACTGTGCATGTTTTCGGATTAACACCTAATCCAATATTACTCCCACAAGGCTTTAGAGTAAATAGGTTCTACAGGAGTTACTCCACAATCCTTAGGATTTTCTTTTCGGGTGGAGACTTACCCTGAGCAACATTACTAAACAAGTTGGTTTCGTGAAAATTCAAAATAAGAGAAGTAACAAGAGTAAAATTTTTTATTTCTACATCAGCAACTATAAAAGCTCTTGGTGACATAAATGATCTTTTTGTACATATAGTGATGGATTCGAAAATGATCTTTTCACATTGGACATGTGTATTAAATCGTTGCTTGTTTTGGAAAAACACTTTTATATAATACATATTCCAATTCTTTGATGTTAAACTTGATATTGAACTCGTAGCTATGTGCAATCCTTTATACTTTGATAACACAGTGAATTCAATGCCTTTTGGTCTCTTTTGTAGATGTCGGAAGCAATGCGTAATAATATTGATGACAGGCTTAGGTTTCAAAATGCGAACTGTTTGTGCGGCTTCAAATTTCAGATAAGTGAAATGAGAATCGATATAGGCTTTACTAATGTTGCCCAAGGGATCAATGTGGATTTTTTTTAATGGTGTATTCCATTGAATATGTCATTGTCATATGCAGAGGATTTCCAGCAATTACAAAGAGAGCTGTGTGTATTGTGAGAGGAATTGAAGGCCGTTCATGAGACGGTCCAACCCATTGTTGAGACTAAAATAATTGTTAAGATTATGTGCGTTGGATGGTGCCTGCTATGCACAGCTGTTGACCTATTGCCTACTATGTCAACGGTGTAAAAGAAAGTGGTATGCTACCCATGAATGTTTCCTTGCTACACATATTTCTGTAGAGTTTTTTGACATAGTAGACTCTTGTATTTTACTACTGCTACCCATATGTATGTTTTAAAACTATTCATATAAACATGTTTGGAAACTTTTCCTGTATATAATAAACATATTAGCATCTTACTAATTTCACATATCATTTTGTGGAATTAGCACCATCGATACAACATTTGTTATTTGTCTTGCTAAAACTAGCTTTTCGCATTTTCATTTGTGAATGCTCTAAATGGCTCATATTGATTCGAATGTGATTAAAGTGAAAGATTGTTGTCAATATTGTTATGAAATTAAATTTATGTGTGTATGAAAAACTTTCTTTTAGGGAAGGACTCAAAAAGGGAAAAATACAAAGTTATCAATGAGATTGATTGAGACTTTTGATTAATAACAAATTATAGTTAATGCAAACTTAATAGAAATTAAAAAAAAAAACAACCTGACGATTACAAAAAATATACACACCATATATTTATAGGACTCAAAATTGGCGTTGAGAACCCACCAAGTCATATTGTCACAACCCAAACCTATACTTCAGAATTTAGAGCATGACCGGCATGTTAATATCAAGTTTACCTCAATACTAACATGAACCAACCTAAACTGAAGGTGTCTTTCAAGAATTATTTCCTGTATACCTGCTTATTTTCTTGCATAAAAGCCATAATATACAAAAATGATGAAAACCTTGAAAATTCATTTCATTTGAACTTTGCAAGATTACCACTTGCCTAAAACTTAAGGTATTCATGTAAATATTACATAGCTAAACGTTTAGCAAAACTCTTATTTACAAACCTAACCCCAAAGACATACAACTGGGGTTCAAAACAAATTAAGGTTCCAAATTACATCTGTGCTTAAAGGATCAAGTACATCTTGTTCCTCCTATACAACAAAAGAGTTAAACTACTATATAACCAAAAAAAAAAAAAAAAAAAAACTATACAATCTAACAAACGAGAATCACAAAATCCTTGCCACCTCTAATACTCTTGCTGCTTCCAGGAAGAATCTGTGCACTGAAATATAATAGGGTGAGCTGTGAAGCCCAGTAAGGTTTTAAGCTCCGTGGACCCTTGATAAGAATGCATGTAAATCAAATATTTTATGGATATGCCAACTTTGATAAAATAGCCTTCATACTGTTCATATTGCTCTTCAAATAACTTATGAGTTTTTAAATGAAATACTTCACTTTCCTTTAATATAATAATAAAATGACATAGTAAGGAACTTAAACATAATTCAACATACTTTTCTTATCATCATACTTTTCTTATCATCATACTTTTCTTATAACTTCTAAATGTTAGGATGTGTGCCCTTAAATCCTATTGTATGATGCTATGTATAACATAATGTATGACTTAATGTTGTGTTTAATAAAATTGTTTTATTTTTATCTAAAATAATGGTAACATGAATATTTGGACATTATCATATAGTCCATGAGATGCATAGTATGTGATTTATGTGATTTAGTCACAGAAGATATAAATCACAAGTTCTTTGTAAACTTAAAATTTATAGTTCGTCGTCGGTGATGAAATTGGACATTTCATCTGCGAAGACTATAACGTATCAACTAAGATGATTTGTCTTGATCATGGAAGTGGTGACTTCTAGTTGATATGTTGATATGTTTTAAGAGTTAAGACATATTAAACTGGACCGCTGTGAGATTTATTATTCTTCTAACGACTGTCAAATGAATAATAAATCTCACGATTTCTATTTGCATGAACTCTTAATCCTGAAAGAATAATGGACCTGATCATGAGGTGTAGGTTACTTTGATATATCAGGAGTGAGATCTAAAGTAACGGTCAAAACCTCAATATGTTGGGCAACCACATTTTGTGTTGATGGAACATATATTCTCAAGATGGAATACATAGTCTCTTAACGGAGATATAAAATATTCCTTTGAGATAAATTTAATGGGTTTGGTTATTCAGAGAGTTAGACCTAACCACTTTGGTAAGAAATTACCAAAGTATATATTTATGAAATTGGATTTCATAAATATATGATGAATAACTTTAAAGGATTAAACTGAGTACTCAAGGATAAGATGTAGTAATTTTTAAAATGGCAGTCTATATTTATAACTTTGTATTACTACGAATATTTTATGAAGGAGTTACGTGCATAATAAAGTCTTGGGATATAATTTATTAATAAGACATAGAGTGCAATTATATTTATATAGTGGTATTAAATATAATTAATCGTAACTTTGGACTTGTCAAGAGTTGAGGGAAAAACCCAAGGCCCATTAGAGCTAGTGTCTTATTGGTCCATTTTGGTTTCACTCCAAGCCACACACTAAAACCCAATTGGAAAGGCCCAATAGGCTGGTCCAATTAGATAATCAGTTAGTTATAAAGGGAGAAACATACAGATTTTTTTTTTAAGAGATAGAAAATAAAGAATCGTAGAGAAAAAGAGAGAGTGTGAGACACACTTTCATTCTCCCTTTGAAAACTGATTGAGAGACCACACATCTTGAGCGTAAAGTAGAATTGGAGTGAAGATTAAAAGTGTTCCTAAGTGCTTCTAATCTTTGTTTTGAATTTCTCCACACCAAGGTACACTATCTTGTTCTTAAATTCTGAAATTTACATAGTGCATGTTATCAATCATGAATGAAATAGATCCTTGTTTGTTGCTTCCGCTGTGTGTTTTGTATGAGATACAAAACCAGATTTTACCAACACTAAATAGCTTAATAGATCATTTATAATACATATTAGTTAGTCCAATTATAAGTTTGTCACAACTTTGGGAGGCTTCCACCACTTTAGTGCTAGGAATCCAGCATTCCTCACAATGCTAGGTAATTCCGAAATCATATCATAATACATACTTTCAACCATGGGGGTAGGTTGACATCCTCCATAGTCCATAAGTTGGTGGTTACCAATAAGAGTGGATACAGCAGAGCCAGTCCCACTTTTAATGGCTAATCAGAATCTCCATAGAAATACTAATACTATAACCACTACTGGCTGAGTTCAGATCATAACAATGGAATAACTGAAAATTATATTTTTCAGCTACTATACTTTTACGTAAATATTTCATAACAATAACATATCCATTTCATTTTTTAAACATTACCTTCGTGATTTGAGTAATAGCATCAATATGCTAAAATTATCATATATAGGATTCAATAAGTCACAAACATAAATATTTACTTAAATCATGCTTATATGTAATATCTCTAATTAAAAGGTTTTGATGTATAATAATTTTCTAAATACTCCTTATACTTATCAAATGTACATGTCACATTTCCCTTATCTGAAAACAGAAGACGCGAGAGATTTGTACAAGAGGAGCTTAAGTGTCCATGTTCTTGTTCTCATCACCTAAATGAAAGACCAAAACTTATTACTGACGAACTCTTTCTAAATATATAAACTTATACTTCAATCATAACCTAACTCTCAAACAAAAGAAAATCTTAATTCCCATCACATAAAGTTTCCCCAAAAACAAAGTACATTTATCAAACACATTACATACCAAAACATAGAGAAAACAAGGCATAAAAATTCATCCATGATCTAGACATACCAAAAGATAAGCACATTTAATTATAGCTCAAAACACTCACCCTAACTTTAAATTTAAATCCACAAAATCAGAGTTATCCTTCACTATTTACTGCTCATTTCAACAGCAAATGCCTCAATTGTAAAATATAAATGGGCTATCTACACACATCCAAATGTCATGTAATTTTATAGAGCTACTCCCATGGATGTCTAGTATATACCGTATAAATTTCATAATCAAAGTATAAAACCATGATTTATTAAAAATCATACAAGGCAATGTGCTCAAATCTATCATGACAAAAAATTATGCAACTTAAAAATTAAACCATTATTTTTGTATTAATCCAAATGCAGTGATACCACTTCCATAACAACCATATGTGTCTTAGGATTCATAAAAACTACTACTAGCATTCTAATTCATAGCAAATGATTTAATACAGATTTTTCTTGTGGTGAACATCAAATCTGTCACAGTGACAGCTTCAGTGCATGTTCTTACAAAATCATCAACTTATAGCAATTGACCTTCATTTCATTTGGGTAATTTTATACCAATACTATAAATATTAAAATACATTATTAAGCATCCAATAGACCATAACACTATCAATCTTTCAACTTACTAAAACAGAAACACAATTTCAACTTCTAAAATCGGATTAGAGAATAAAGAAGGAGAAATAAACAAAACAATCATACTATCAAAATACTCTAAAATCAAATAAGTTTTTAATTACTTACCCACAACTTTGATGCTGAAACTTTAGTGTTAGGCTCTTAATTCCTTCTTAGAGAGAGGTATATGTTGTTTTGGTGAGAGAGGGAGAGAGATGTGTAGCCATGTAAGAGCAAAGAGAGAAAGAAAACAAAGTGAAAGGAATAGAAAAAGAAGACAAGGGGTTGGACTTTCTGATGCAGCCAAGAAGATAAGATAAGGGAAGTGGACTTTTGGGGTGGGGAGGTAATGCTAAGGAGAAAAACATCAAGACCCACCTTTCCAACTTATGGCATTTATACTTTTCACCGCCTTATAAGCTTATATTTCAAGAAAGGCCCAATGACAATATAACTTTGCATATATATATATATATATATATATATCCTTATCTTTATAAAATTTCTTTCTACAACATTAAAATAGTATATATGTTTTATAATATCACAATATCAAAGCTTTATGTACTTAAATTAATTAAGATAATAACAAACATATAAACTCATAAATTTAATTATGCAATTAGGTTGGGGTGTTACAACTAATGCCTAGTATTTATTACAGGAATCGCTCATGTCAGCAACCTGTGTGAGAAATATACAAGGCACAAAGATTTGTTAGTGGAGTTTTTGGAGATATCTAGAGAAGGGATTTGGAAGAACAATGAGATATCCTCGTATTGACATAACCATAAATTGTTTTGATACATTATCCTTTTTTGCTAGTGGATGACAAGTTAGAGAGACTATGAGAGCTTTGTGGGAATTACAACTTTTTTATTTGTTGGTTTTCATTGTAAAATTGTTGTTGGCTAGTCTGTAATACACAGTAATCTGGGTAAAGTTTCCTACCTTCCTCTTCACTTTTCTACTAAGTATGTGATTGACAATAAAACTTGTTTTACTTCCAAATAAAAAATTGTACTAAAAAGCATAAAGATTGCAAAGGAAAAACAAAAATTGTCAGATTATCATATAAAAATGATTTTTATGGATAAAAACACAATCGGCGCTAGACTCATCTCCTACAATACTTCATTTGCATTTTCAGTTCAACATTATCACTTGAATTAGATACCATTTTGCTTTCAATCCATATGCAAGTTTTTCAATTGTTTATCTACTTTTTCCCCAAAGAAAAGTTGTGAACCAAAGTCATGTGACTAGTGAAAGACAAAATTCACATGATTTGCCAAAAAAAATTTATGAACTCAATTGGAAGGCAAGTGACAAAGAAAGCAATAATTTCCTCAATAACATAATCCAATTACAAATAGGGTGAGTTCATTATGTAAGCTTAGAGAGACCTATAACAATATCACTTAACAAACATGGAATTGAATCAGAAATGTTATTCCATAGTAGCACAGCAGCACCTGACGCACACAACAGTAGCACCTGATGCACTCAGCAGTAGTACAACATCACCTGATGCAAACAGCAGCAATATAGCATACCCCAACAACACCTGATGCTAGCACAAAATAGACAATTACATAAAAGCTAGCACAAAATAGACAATTACACAAAAGCCAGCACAAATACACCAACATCATATTCAAATATTGCTTAATATTTCTAAACATTAATCTACAAATGGAATCCAATAGAGCAATGTGATACAAGAGCAACTGATAAACTATAGAGCATCATGTTATTTTTTTCACCCCCCCCCCCACACACACACTCACTAGTATTGCTATAAATATTGGACTTACAAGTCACAACCAAAGGAATGGAAAGTCCACCTTAAACTCTAAAACAAAGTATGCAAACTAAACATGATGACCTTGTTGTTCAGCTTAGTTCAACTTTTCTACAGTCTTAGGTGTATGGTATGATGGGAATTCATTTTGCATTGCACTTATGTTAAACCATTCCAGTGCATTGCACTTATGTTAAACTATTCCCAGTGTGTGTTTGAGTTTGACTAAGATCGAAAGAAAAGTTTTAAAATGTCCTTATATTCTTTTCTCTCTTATTGAAGATGTTTAACTTGAGGTTCTTGTACATGAATCATTCTAGGAGGATGAATAACATCAAAAAATTTCCTTTTCCAAAAATTAATGGCTAGCATATGTTCATTTTGTTCCCCAATTGCGAATGTTGGCAATTGCTTCATTCACCATCTTAACGAGGTTTACTTGATGAATGATTCATGGCAAAGAGCATTTAAATATGGAAGTTGTAATTACTGTAGTATATGCATAAAGCAAACTGATAGATATTGGGCAAAAATTTATAGAAGAAGACCAAAACAGGAGACGAATTGACAGGGTAATGGAATATGGAATAGACTTGTTTACTATATTATGTCATTAAGCGTAAGCATCCAAACTTCAAGATGTTGCTAACACATGAAATTGGAAATAATTATTGGAAATTCACAATGATTTGCCATTTCCTAATCCCTAGGACGAAATATATATTAGCTGGGTAACTGAATTCATATGCCAATCATAGTTGTCAAAACGCAAACCATATAATGCATGTACTCTTTTTCTCCCCCTCTATGGTAAGGTGAGAGCCAAACGTGCCATTGAGCCAAAAGGCTATTGGTTGAATCATATTATGCATGAATTTATCATTTTTATGCATATGTATCATACAATATTAGAACACAATAAACTTTATAGAAAAATTATAAGAGCACCAATTTAAAGGCATATATAATTCATTATTTATGTTTTATACAATTTAACACATGATTTACTATAATTTGGCAAACACCTCAAATGTTGAAGAGCTTTTTAGTAAAAACTGTCTTTCACAAGGATATTAATGCAACAAGTTTCAAAATTTTGTTCTTTCACTAGCACATTAGGGAAGATGGTTTCAAATGAAGTTATGTCAGACTGCTAGGGCTGCTACAATCCACCATATATATCTACAAACTTTCCCATGTATTCATAGTTGTAATGTCAAAATAGAAGGCATTTTTGAGCCATGAACATGTTATGCTAACTCAGTTTTAGATTCTGTGCATCAAATGTAGAACATATTAATTATAAAAATCATTTGAAATGCAAAACAAGAAAAGGAAGAAAAACAGAAATAAAATGAAATGCAAGAGAGAAAAAGAAACAAGCTTGTTTTAATCGAACTCAAGAACGGTTGCTTGTGTACTCTGCCCACATAGCTGCTATGATGTCATCTCAAAACTAGGACATGGCTCATTGTGCCTGAGGACTAAAAGCTTCCTCATTCCCTCCACCTCCAACTCTTGCACCACCTAAGGTACTTGAATCGCCATGTTTCACATCATGTCCTTCACATGCATGAAACATTTCATCGGAATGACTATACATGTGGATGAAGTTGTGCAACACACAGCACGCGGTGATGTTCAGTCATTGTCTAGACTGTGAATAGGAGTGCAAGTCATTGAGAATTGAGAACCTCCCTTCAGCACTCTAAAACACCGCTCAATGACCATGCAGAGCGAGGAATGCCTATAGTTAAACAGCTCTTGTGGAGTTCTAGCTTACTTGCCAAAACCTTTGTAGTCTTGTGCATGATATCTGACGGACTTGTGTAGTGGGAGACATGCAGATCCAATGGCATACCTTGAATCGATAAGATAGTATAAGCTTGCAACAACACAGAAAAAAGGCTTAACATGAATAGAGTAACTAAAACTATAACAACATTAATAAGTGCATTAAATAGGGTATATTTAGTGTTCACCTCTAGGTGGCCAAGGGAATTGAAATCTTGGATCGCCAAGGGCCTCTTACATCACCCACGAATCATGTGCACTACCCTCTCAGCTAGCATGTGCATATGTGAACCTTATATCAAAATTGCATGCACACATAATAGTCTAGGAAATGACACTAGATCTACCCTGGTAGGCGGTACATTTGTAGGCCGATGCAGAAGCACTGATGTGTGTACCATCAATAGCTCCTATACATTTCTGTTGACAGAACATACATATCAACTGACTAGTCATAAGGTAATAAGAGTATAAATTAAGAATTGAAATTAACAATTTCCATTGACTGTCGCACTATTAAATGAATCCCCTACTAATAGTATCATCCTATGTACGTATTTGTCTCAATTTATAACTTTCGTCATATCATCAAAGATATATATTTATACCTCAAACCATGGGTAATACTTCGTATTTCCACGAAGATGATGTGGGAGCTCATCTACACCTTGATCAGGCCTTATTATAAGGCACCCCAACGAGTAAATCGCTCGTAACGCTCGACAAAATCTTCGTTGAATTGTTTCTAATGAACGCTGGAATCGGTTTCCAATCACCCTCATGTTCTCATTATGGCCAAGAATATATAAAAGTGTGCCAATGGACTTCTCAACAGAGACAACTTCGGTGTCCTCTTCTAATAAGTGCAACTTTTTCAACTCTTGCACAAATGCAGGAAATTGTGCTTGTCCATTTAAAATGTATTATACCATGTCTGTGGATGTCTTTCAAGTGTCTCCTACACATACAACTTCCCTGACAGAATACTAGTGCACATCGGAGTCTTCAAATAGTGTTTTTGGATGTAATCAATACAGATGGTGACATAAGCTGACATTATTTCATGTTCTATGTTGCGGTCGGCCATAGTGGAATCACAATTGTATGGTGATAGACGTTGTCAACAATAGAAAATACCCAATTATGATAATGTAAATGAAAATATAAGCTTACAAATGAATTATAACATATTGCTCTTCAACAATTCAGAATAGCAGTAGCCCTAACTGCTTGAATGGATTCTAGAATGTCTTAAACATATTGTGATTATGTCATAACCTATTTAATATTATTAAGTAAAATACAAATAAATATAATACTTGTGTCAAAGCAAGAGTTAACAATGTTAAATCATATATTACTAGGGTTTTACTAATGTTGCCAATGAATGAGAATTTACAATAACATTAGTTATACAATAGACCAAAGTGTATTGAATTCAGAAATGAATACTTAAAGGCATGTTCCAATTTATTATGCACTTCTTGTACTATATGGGAAATTGAAATTAATGAACAACAAAAGAAACATCTTACTTCAAATAATGTTTGAGTACATTTTACTTGCATAGGTATTCAAGTATCCTACAAACAACTTGCATCCAAATTCTGTTGAAGGTTCTTAATTGTATAACACTTAACAGTTAATGTCCCATTTGGACTTCTATAGACTCTTACCCATCTCTCAAGGGATGTTGCTTTTCAGTGCAAAGATAAGAAGAATATAGCTCATTTCTTGACAGTGTTGCACACATATGTAGAGAGATAAATTACAATGGGACAACACTTCATCAAAGTTGAGAAGGTCATTTCTTGTGTATATATCGTAGGTAACAGAATGTTGTATTTTAGACCATATATATATATATGTGCGTGTATGCTTAGATAAGTAGGAGTAGCTAAGAAGAAGAAGGAAGTTGTTGTAGGACACTTTCCTTATAAGCAAGAAATGTGATCACATGATCATCTGTATAGAAACCCCAATTGAATCTTAAACTTTAAATATTAACCACAAGGGGAGATGCTTGATTGAAGGGAACAATATAAGAAATGTGTCCTAGACTTTCTGTTTGAACTTGCCTTTTGCAATCCTAGATGTTGGGAAATTTAGACCCCGGTTGAGAGAATTAACAAGTTTTAAATCCAAGTTTTTAATTAGATTTATTATAAATAAAACTTGTTAAAACAAACAAACATCAATATCATGTCAAAATCATATGCAGTAGAAAAGTAAATAAGACAAGATATGATGACACAAGAAAACCAATGAAACTAACCAGTTTTACAGTAAAAAATCTAGGGGGAAACCTTCTCGAAAAGAAATCTACTATACTAAAGAGAAGTTTCAGATCTAGTACAAAACTTTTGTCCCTAGACTTTACAATCCTCGCAGATAAACTCACAGCAGAAACCTTCTGCCGCTTCAGAACCTCTAAACTCTTATATATGAATGCCACCCCTTTGATGCACGGATCCCAGTACGTGACTAACTCATTTGCATAAATCCTAGTACATGACTCACTAACTAACTTGAGGAAGAAGAATGTCGGCTGCAAAGTTTTTCAATTCATCAACAATGAAGATCAAGAAGCACTTGGTTACAAAACCCTAAGGCGCAAAGATGCAGTAGCTTCTTTCGGAGAGAATAAGGCTTCGGTTATCTTTTGCATATGTTCTCCTTGTATTCTCTTATGTGACGGCCTTCAAAATAAGCCTTATATATGTCTAGGGTTATGAGAAAAGAAACCCTAAACAAATACATAAGCATGAGCCAAAAATCAGATACGAAAAACTGAATTTCATACCAGTTGCGAGCTATCGAGAGGTGTCGAGAGCTATCGAGATTTAATGAATCTCAACACTTCTTCACTTGCGAGCTATTGAGAGCTATCGAGAAGCTATCGAGCATTCAGAAAATTTATCGATCGATTGAGAGATGTCAAGCAGCTGTCGAGCTATTTGTCTGCAGGTGTTGAGCAATCTGTCTAGCTTTAGTGAACACCTTTTCTTCACTTATTTCTTGGTCCAATTTTCATGGCTTTAATACTAGACTTGAACAACATGTTCTTTGAAGTATAAAACGCATCCTAGATCTATCCAATTATAAGTAAATTGCGCTTTGTCAAATGATTAGCCAATTTCATAAAATATTTCCTTAACACTAGATAAGTGCTGTTGTAAACTATTTTGGTCCAATCCTTTATAGCAATTGAGGAATGAGGACCATCCACTCTTCTACCATCCTTCAGGACTTAGGGTGCTCATCTTTTAATTGATTGATATCCCCACTTGTGGATTTTGTTGGACTTTTTCATTGTGCCCTTGAACAGAATTAGTCCTCTGGTTGAATACCCCAAAGTCTTTTGGATATTCTTATAAGTAGTAGCCAACACTTCCACCCTTTATTGGCATTTTTTTCTTTTTTCTTTTTAATTGAATGAGAGAGATTTTTTAAACCACAAGAAAGCACTGTACAGTTACAGTTTCAACTAATAAATAAACTCATAAAAAACAACACTTATTAAAAAATAAAACCATAAGCTGAGAACAATTCATCTAATTCACAACACTGATATAAACAACCACACCCACAACCACCTTTACTCCCAAGACAAAATAACACCATCACCCTACTACTAGCCAACTACTACAGCCACTACATCACCATTGCCACCACTCTAACACTCAAGGACACTATCAACTTCATTATTATAATTGCACTGCCACCCATACCACCAGATCAGACCATAACTGCTACCCTAACATCTTAATTATTGTCATACTTTTAACCTGTTTTCACCATTGATGCTGCTGCAACATCATCCCACTTTAACCTCTCTCCACCTCCCTTTTTTTTATGTAATACTGGAAAATTTTGCAAATTAAGGTAGACCATCAATGATTTCTCATCCATCAATAGGTTATGTTTTGTTTCTTATATATATGTAGTACTCCATTACCGGCTTATATTATTAGAACTTTGCAACAAAGATAGTAAACAGCAAAGAAAACATGCCTTTGCAGCAAAGAAAACAAAGACAAATGAATGGTGCAACAAAGACAGTTGGAATAATCAGCACTTGTTTCAATAGTTATTAAAAACATTAGCACCACAACTAGTTGTTAACAATAAAATCAGCACTGAAGCTAGTTTTTATACAACAAAGTCAACACATAAGTTAGTTTTTAACAATAAACTCAGCACTGAAGCTAGTTTTTATACAACAAAGTCAACACCAAAGCTAGTTTTTAACAATAAACTCAGCACTGAAACTAGGTTTGAACAATAAACTCAGCAGCAAAGCTAGCTTTTAACAATAAACTTAGCATCAAAGGTATTAACAACATTAGCAGCAAAACTAGTTTTTATAGAATAAACTCTAGCCCAAGGCTAGTTTTTAACAATAAACTTAGCAGCAAAGTTATTAACAACATAAGCACCAAAGCTAGTTTTTAACAATAAATTCAACACCAAAGCTAGTTTTTAACAAATTTAGCAAAATAGTTATTAATAACATGAGTACCAAAGCTAGTTTTTATACAATAAAGTCAACAACAAATCTAGTTCTGAACAAGAAAAAGTAATAAACATAACAAACCAACAAACAGTACCATCATACATATTTAAATATAGTAAGATCATTGTTCCTTAGCACTGTACAATGTGCCCCCACTAAACCATACAACCAATGCAACAAAAAATGGTTCTAGTGGTAATTAATGTAATAAACATAGCAACATTGCACAGTAGCTGCAACCCTACAAAAATCAGCTATTCACTTTCCCCTTTCCCCTACATTAAACTACTCACTAAATCCATCTAGCCCCTTCTTCTATCCGGCCTTAGCATGATGAAAGTAGCCCTACAATCAGGCTTCTGAAGTTCGTTAAGGACCTTAAACATGGTGTAATCAGCAACATTCTCAATACTGTTCAGAATTGTAACAACCTTGTCCATTGGGAACCAATCACCCACTGACGCAGATTCAACAGTTTCTTATCGACTTTCGCTTTCGTCATCACTACGCCTTTTTCTTGACATGTCCTTAAACTCTATGATAGCATCAGTGATCTTGTCAATGGACCCTCCTTTCCTCTTCTTCCCTGCTGAGGTCTCAGAGTGAGCTTGCTACTTTCAACATGCTTGCTACATTGCCATGCAATTGGGGTGGGTAGCTCCTCCACATCATCTGGACTATCAGGTTCAACACTGATGTGTACTCTATGCATTAGGTAAACAGCATCCAATTCTCACTCTTCATTGCTGTTAGGGTCTGGTTGGGTGGAGGAAATTTGTAGAAATCCAGTTGTAGTGCCCGTGTTGAAGAACTGTCCTAGCATGTCATAGTGGTCTAGCCCCTTTTTACGAACTCTTTGCACCTAGGGTTGGCCTATCAAGATATGGTATATATGGGATTATTCACATGTGGTATATATGGGATTGTTTATATGAAAAATTTAGAGAATCAATGACATGTAAATTATAAATTAAACCTATAACACTTACTACCACTGCCTGTGCCCAAGTCGCATCACTATCTGTGATGGTATTGGTAAAAGAAACCCATCCCATTCCGGTTCGACCGATTAGCTGGGCAAACATATGATGTCTTTGTTTTAACCTTTGATATTTCTGGCGTAATTGGTTTTTGCCATAGGCTTTTCCAGCTCGTTGGTTGAATGTATCTTGGACAACTGTCCAAAGCCCTTTTTTGAATTTCCCAAAAGGCATGTTCCCTTTGGCATCTTCTTCAACCAAAACATCAATGAAGTACTTCTCAATAGGTGGAGGCCATAACTTCCAATTCTCAACTTTGGATGATGGAACCATCTAATAAGAGATACATGCTTAAGCCAAAAATATCCACTAACATGGATAGTAGGCAAGACAGAGTGTACATGGTTGCCTAGTAAATTCAAAGTTTCTATTTTCCTAATTAGTTTTATGATTTCTCAGACTTGAACCTAATCCATGATACAGCTAGAGCAACATATATTCAAAATTAACTCAAACCAGTTATTAAAGGTATATATAAAAGAGATTCTTTTGCAGACAAGTTACATACAGCATGGGGAAACAAAACAAAATTATCATCACACTTATAAATGACTGATATGGAATCAAATATACAGTTTAGACCTTTATTATTGATTTCTGAGATAAAGCTCATTTTCCTAAACTCAATCTTTTAGCTTCAAAAAGCCCATTTAACAAATTATACTTAGTTTCAGTTAGATGGGCAAGGAGGAAAATTGTGTCCAAAATCAAGAGCAACTATCGAAAATCAACAGCAATTAAGAACAAATGCAGACAAGTTACATACAGCATGGGGAAACAAAACAAAATTATCATCACACTTATAAATGACTGATATGGAATCAAATATACAGTTTAGGCCTTTATTATTGATTTCTGAGATAAAGCTCATTTTCCTAAACTCAATCTTTTAGCTTTAGAAAGCCCATTTAACAAATTATACTTAGCTTCAGTTAGATGGGCAAGGAGGAAAATTGTGTCCAAAATCAAGAGCAACTATCGAAAATCAACAGCAATTAAGAACAAATGCAATGGCAAACTTCAACATTGAATTCAACAGCAACATTAAACACTTACCTCAGGTGAAGGAATTGCGTTAGAGGAGGATGAATATGGCGGAATGACTAAGGAGGAAGACACTGTGTTTGAAAGCTCCATAATATACTAGGCAATGGTAGATGAGCTGTGAAGGGCACTTAAATTGATTTGGGATAAAGTTTGATAGTGGTTTGAAAAAATCTTGCCCAAAACAGTTCTCAAAGGTGTGGTTGGGCTGTTCGAGTAAATATGGTGGTTGAGGAGGTGATCAGGCTGTACAATTTGGGGATAAATTTTAGTGAATTTAGGGCTTCGTAATTGCGGGTTCTCTACGTGTTTATGAATGAGATCAGAAGGCCGTTGGGACAAGTAATAAGGGATTCGAGTGGGTGTGTGGGATTAATGAAGGGTTAATGCTACAAGCATATGTACCAAGTGATGGGACTAACGCTGTGCAAGGGGGAGAGGAGAAGAGCTTTGGGAAGGATGAGAGGGAAGAGACTCTGCATGGAAGCGTGGGAGAGAGAAGAGAGTTGAAATGTCACTTCAGGTGGGCCTAGTGTGTTTCAACCAAACGGTAATATGTCAAACACCATTTGAACAACATGAACTCGAACAACATTTGAACAACACCCCTTATCAAACACATAACTTAGCTTGGGGCCCACCTGTTTAGGTGTTTAAACAACAAACAACGTTGTTGAAACTCCCATACCAAACAGCCCCTACATTTTTGTTTTTTGTTTTGTTTTTGTGTGCTCGCATGGGTAGAGAAAGACCAACAAGGCTGTGATTTGAAATCTATACTAGTGCACACCCTTAATGTAACAATTACTTTATAAGTATAAGTGTTTGTGGGATGTGGAGAGTAAAGGTCGGGGTTCAAATCTCTAGGAGGATACTTCACACTTTTATACACTTAGATTAAATTAGAGTAGAGTAGAATTTTTATCTTGTATAAAAAAAAAAAAAACCATTTGAAATCTATAAATTCATTTTATGATGATTATTTTTTAAAACATAAGGTTAATATATTTTGAACCCAAAACACTTACTTCACAAAAAAAAAAAAAAAAAACTACATATTGAGTGGTTGTTTCAAATTTCTTATTTTTTGTAACTTAATTGTATAATGTAATAAAAAAAACATTTGAAATTTATAAATTCATTTTATGATGATTACTCTTTAAAACATAAGGTTAATATAATTTGAATCTAAAACACTTACTTGACAATAAAAAGCAACATATTGAATGTCTGTTTCAGAATTTCTTATTTTTTGTAACTTATTTGTATAATGTAATACAAAAAGTAAAAGCTAGCTTATTTCTAAAAAGATGAAACTGATGGTGCATTTGGATGACATGATTTAGGTATTTGGATTTGGATTTGGGTAATTAAAATCCAAATATCTTGTTTGGACAATTTAAAAAAGTCAAGGATTTGGATTTGACAAATCTCCTAAGGATTTTAAATCTTTAAAATACTTGAATTTAAAACATCTCGTTTAAAATTATGACATTTCAAATATATTAATTTAAAATCCAAATCCAAATTCAAATCTAAGTATCCAAAAGCAATCTTAAATGATTTGAAATAAAGCTAAAACAAAAAATAGTGTAAGACCCACAGATAATACATAAAATAAGCAAAAAAAAAATAGTTTATAATCAAATGCCAAACCCACGTTGAATAAGCTAGTAGCCTAGTACAACAACATCCATACAAGTGTAGAACCTAATGAGGTATTTGTTCGATTTACGAATTTCATTTAAACTAGTTGGTCACATAATGTTTAACGATGTTAACAAAAAAAAACATGATAGAAGGTTTACATGTTTTCATTTAATTTTTTGGGAAAATTACACTTTACCATCCTAAACTATACACTAGCTTACACTTTGCACTCTAAATTATTTGCATGTACACTTGACACCCTAAACTATCATATTTATCACACTTTGCACCTCACCATTTAGTTAACCATTAATTTAAACAGAATTTAGACTCATGTGCAAGTCATGTGACAGCTACAATAAGCAAAAGACCAAATTGCCTCTTTAACTATCTTAAAAACTGATATGGTCCCTTACTGTTACGCATCTTCTTCCCCACAGTCTCTTTGTCTCTCACTTCGCCCCCCTTGTCCAAGACTCTTGCTTTCATCAACTATAGAGATGAACTTCTCATCAACCAAAAAAGGTAAGAATATTTACAACTAAAAAAACAAATGAACATCGCAAGGGTAAAGTCATTTAATACTACTTTTTCTGTACAATAACCATAGCTCCTTCCAAGTTCCAACAACTCCAAATGCAGTGTTTATTAACAAACAAAAAGCGTAACTTCCATTTAGTTTGTTGCAAACATCCACTTTTTCTAAATTTTATCTCTCCTTTTTGAATTTTTTTTGTTTTCTGTGTCAAAAAAAAAAAAAAAACAAAAAACAAAAAACCTAATTAATTTCCTAGAGAACAGGAAAATACCAAAGAATTCAAGAGTGGTTTTCTTGAGCATATTCTAAAAGCACTTTCTTTTCCTTTCCATGAATTACTATTTTCTTCCTTAAACAGTCTTATTAAACCCAAATTTTCATTGAAAACTTTTCTGGGGATTTCCCCATAGAGGCGAATAGAGTTTTTAACAAGCAAAGGGTGTTTTGGTCTCTATACAATGTGTCACCTAAGCAAAAATCATGTGCAAGTCATGTGCTATTAATTTATGTCTAACTTAACCTTAAAAGTAATGCCGGGTGCAAAGTATGATAAGTGTGATAGTTTAGAGTGCAAAGTGTGCATTCAAATAGTTTAGGGTGTAAAGTGTAATATAATATATAGTTTAGGATGATAAAGTGTAATTTTTCCTAATTTTTATTATTGTTTAATTTTTCTAATATTTGGCTTGTATATGATTAAGTAGGTAAAGTGATTTTTATTATTTGAATTATGTAGAATTTAAGTAAATTTGTAAATGTTTCATAAATTTTAAAACTGTTACTATACTCCAACTTGGTAATTTTTAACTCATTTGACAAATTAAAAAAAAAAAATGTTTGAAGAATATTAAAAGGATGAATATAACTTAAAAACATAAACACTTAGAGCTATCCATGAGTTGGGCTGGGTCAAGTTTGTGCCCAATCCAGACTTGACCCGATCACTTTGGATCCCAAGAATGGTATCTGCTTAACTAAGAAGTAGAGTCAGTTTGGGTGATTCGGGTCCCTTTGGGTATCAGTAGGAGTTTGTGAATAGCATATATGGCTGAAATGAGCTTTCTTTCAACTTAAGAAGATTGCAGTGAGAATGAGGATCAGTTCGGAACTCTAGGAGAATGGGCATTTTAGGGCGAGATCTAAAAGCTCTCCAACGGGTTTTGGAGCCTTCGGCCATGTTTGTGAGATCACATCAAATTTGTTTAGATATATACAAGATTTTTTTTGGATCACATCATATATGGACTAAATCTGATTGGAGAAAGCCTCATACAGTTGGAGAATGACGACTTATGATGGTGGAGATCAGTTAGAATAAGATTTTCATCTAATGACCTGCCAATTGACATGCTAGAATAAGTTTTTAAGAGCAATCTTATCAGCTTGTGTAAAAATTTTGTCTATTTTACACAAAAAATCTACTTTTTCTATTTTACACATTCATTTTTACACAACCCTCACATCAGTTTGTCTATTATACACATCTTTCAATTAAATAATAAATTTCCTCACATTTTTTTATTATTTCCCTAACTGCCTCTATATATTACGCGCGTCTCTCTCTCTACCATTTCTGTCCGTTGCTCTCTCTCTCTCTATACCCATCTCTCCCCTGAAAAACTCTCCCCCTCCCCTGAAAAAAACTCTCCCGCTCCGATCAAGTCTTCCTCCGCTTCGATCAAGTCTCCCTCCACTCCGATCAAGTCTCCCTCCGCTCCGATTCGCTCCGATCTCCTCTCGATCAAGTCTCCCTCTGCTCCGATCCGCTCCGATTCGCTCCGATCTCCTCTCGATCAAGTCTCCCTCTGCTCCGATCCGCTCCGATCCGCTCCGATCTCCTCTCGATCAACTCTCCCTCTGCTCCGATCCGCTCCGATCAAGTCTTCCTCTGCTCCGATCCATTCCGATCAAGTCTCCTTCCGCTCCGATCCGCTCCGATCAAGTCTCCCTCCGCTCCAATCCGCTCCGAGCTTCGAGCTCCGATCCGCTCCGAGCTTCGAGCTCCGATCCGCTCCGAGCTCCGATCCACGCATTTCAAGCTCCGATCCACGCATTTCAAGCTCCGATCCGCTCCAATCACAAGCTCCGATCCGCTCCGATCCACGCATTTCAAGCTCCGATCCGCTCCAATCACAAGCTCCGATCCACGATCCACGAACCACGATCTCTGATCCGAGCTCCGATCCACTATCCACGAGCCACGACTTCCGATCCGAGCTCCGATCCACGACCTCCGATCTCCGTTTGTGTATCTCTGTTTGTTGAGCACAGAGATGAGAGAGAAAAAAACGAGCGAACTGAAAAATGATAAAATAATTTATGAACAAGCTACAGTACCTGTGTATATTTACACGGGTACTGTAGCTTGTGTATTGGTTTTCACATGTTTGCATATTTATACACCCACTGATGTGGGTGTTTTTTGACATAAAATGTGTAAAATTAATAATTTTTTATCATTTTACACATGTATACACTTTTATACCTTCACTGATGGGAATGCTCTAAGGGTGTAGACCCATTATTGACCATCGCAGGCATCGGGTTAGATTTGGTCAATTGGATGGGTGGGTCGGTTCCATGGGTTGCATGGACATTCCTTATATGCACGGATTTTATTTTATTTTATTTTTGGTTATTATTTCAAATCTTTTGTTCTATATTAAATAAATAACAGAGTAATTAATATATAAATATATTTTATGTATAAATAAGTCGGTTGCATGGATTTGATATTTTTTTGGTTATTATTTCAAATCTTTTGTTCTATATTAAAAAAATAACATAGAGTAATTAAAATATAAATATATTTTATGTATAAATAAGAGATTTTTATCTCACTAAAAAAAAAAGAGATATTTTATCTCACTAAAAAAAAGAGATATTTTATCAATAATTAATATAATAGGCTATTATTTGAACTAAAAAAAATAAAAATTACTGGGTAATTAATTACTGGGTTTTTTTTTTTTTTAATGGGTCGTTGTTAATCTGCTGAAATGGGAGAAAACGTCTTTCGTCTGCCCGAACCCGAAGTGGTTAATCTTCCAACTCTTTTTGTGCTCAGCAATGGCGAAAGTGCGAATGATAGGCAAGTAACTCTTCAACTCCCCCTCCCACTTTTTGTAATGCAATACGATAATCAACCATTCTCTCTCTCTCTCTCTCCCTCTCTCTCTCATTAAGCTCCAACTAATCATTTCTCATCATCTCTGCGTTCTCCGACTCGCTCTAATTGAAAACAGATATTGCTGTTAACTTCACAGGTCAGTCAGGCATTTCGTCAAACACGTTTCAAACTTTAATTTTCTTTAGAATATTCCTTAAATCAAATATGAATTTCGAGTTTCAAACAACAGATGGCATGTTCAAAGGGATCTACAATGGCAAGCAATGCCACGTATCGGATATAGCCGCGGTTTTGAGCAGGGCTTGGAGTGCCGGCGTCGAACGAATCATCGTAAGTCTTATAAGACACTGCCTTTTGCATTGTTTGGCGCACAACTTGTTTTAACTTTGCCAATAATTTGGTTCCTAAGTATTTGCAAGGACCAAAGCGACTGAATTTTGACGACTTAGATTATTATAGTACTTTTGATGGGCTTAGTGAAGTTGGAAAACCATTGGAATTTGGACCATAAAACATGGGGTTCAAAGATTTCAATTGTTATTGTTTATGTTTCTTTTCTTTGCCTGCTAGTTTTCTTTAGTTACTGAAATTGGGGAAATTTAGGGGGTGTTTGGCACAATAGTTTTAACACATTTCTACACATTTTATACAGCTTTACAAACATTTTCACACAATTTTTCATTCACGTATATAAAAAATACTCAAACAACAAAACTTAAACTACTCTCCCAAACAACCCCTTAGATTGCCAATTAGCAAATTCAGAAAGACTAGTTATGAATTCAATTGGGTTTATTGTAGTGTTCAATATGGTTTGTTTGTGGTGTAGGTGACTGGTGGGTCACTTGAAGAATCAAAGGAAGCTCTTGCAATTGCAGAAACGGATGGTTTGTTAACAATATTTACTTCACTTTTTCTTGTTTAAGGGCTATGAACACTTTATATATGTTTCTCAAAATGGGGTTTTCACCAATTTGATGGTTCATTGTTTGTCACAGGGAGGCTCTTTTGTACGGTTGGTGTGCACCCAACAAGATGCAAGGTTGATCATTGTTCCTTGAACTTGTCTCTTAATTTTTTTTTTCACCATGCATACTAATTATGAATTAGTTTGGTAATTAATGTTTGTCATTGTGGGATATTGTGTTTTGTTTAGGAGTTTGAAGAAAACGGTGATCCAGAAAAACATTTTCAGGCTCTTTTGTCATTGGCCAAAGAGGGGATTGAGAAGGGGAAGGTATGTCTTATTGTCTTGATTAGAAACTTGAAGTATAGATGATATGCAATTTTTTTTTTTAATAATTTGATAGTTTCAACAAGGAGAGGGGATTTGAACCCTGGCTCCCCTCCTAAATAGAGTAGACCAATGCCACCGAGCTGCAAGGCTTGTGACAGATCATATTCAATATATACTTGAAGTTCCTAATCATCTGTAAAGTTTTAAATGATTTATGTTATGAATTGTTTGTGTATCTTCTTTACAAAACACTTTGTTGGACATGTTTTTGTTGAGATATGGATATTAATGGCACAAATTGTACTTCAATTGCATCTTATGTAGATACGAACAACAACAACAACCAAGTCTTAGTCTCAATTGTTTATAAAAAAAAATCTCAGTCTCAATTTTTTGGGGTTTGCTATGGATCCTCAATAGATTAGTCAGGGTTGGCCATGTGTATTCTTTTCCACCATTTTATTTTATCTGAAGTCATACTCTCTACTTATGTTATTTTTGGTATTCCTTCACCTTATTTTGTTCTTTTAACTTGAATCAACTCACTCTTTCCCAATGGTGCATTAATCACTCTCCTTTGAATATGACCAAACCATTTCATGGGTTATTGGAGAAGTTGAAATGATGTAGGAAGTAATATGAAAAAAATTTCATGGGTTTTTGGAGCAGTTTGGTTCTTCATGAGTACTATTCATGTGGTACTGTAGTAACCTGGTTTTATTTTAGGTTATTTAAGAGTATTTTAGTATTTTGTTATATTTTTATTATGTATGGCTAGGATTAGTTTGAATAAGGTTTGTGATAGATTGTTTCGATGATTTTCAGGGCTCTGTCTTCATATAAATAGAAGATTATGAGATTATTGTAACGATTTGACTTTTGTCATCAATAAAAATATAGCCTTTGGCTTACCTATCAAAAAAAAAAAAAAAAAAAAAAAAAACTAAAAATCTAGCCTTTGGCTTAAAAGCTCCCTTAAGAACTTTGGTTTGCTTGAATAATCACTCAAGAAGAGGATTTCCTTCTTTTTCCTCCAAGAAACTTAGGCTTTGGTGGACAATTGAAGTTAATCCTAGTCTCATTGCACTCTTGACTACATCAGTTGATATCAGAGCTAAAGACAATCCATTACTTTGTAATAAAGAAGATTGCAAAAGTTGAAAAAGATTGAACTGGTTACCTAAGTGGCTTGATGAATTGGAAGCTTTTCTATAGAGATTTTGAAATAAGTTTGAAATATACTAGAAGATGGTCTCAAGGATTAAGATTATGAACTAAGAGAAAGTAGACTCCCATCAGGATGTTGTACTATTATAACATGCAGCACCAGGCAGAATGGAAGATAATTATAAATTGGAGGAGTTTGTTCTATATTTTAAGGTTCTCCACCGATCTATGATGTCTACTTTAACAATGACGATTTGGTGAAGGTGCATACTTTATTCCATGTTAAAGAAACCATTCAAGAGAGTGATGTAAACCAAGTGTTCGATGCAAGTCTTAAAAATGTTCTATAGGACATGGAAGGTTTCATGCACATGTTTATGTTTGATGAAAGTCCACATGATAAAAAATTGGGACAATTTGATGGTTTGTCATCTCGCTATGATGGTATTGTATGATGTGCCTTATTTGCATTATAGGGAAAATGTTATATATGATCAAAATTGGGAAGATTTTATTACTAGGGAGTTAATTTAAAAAAATTGTAAAGAAGCAGAGATGGTAGTGATCCATATTTTGGAAGAGAGCTGTGTGGAATTCAATGATGGTTATGCTTATTTTTCTTTTATCACAAATTGCCCACAAAATAAAATAAAGAGAAACAAGTTGCGCAACATGATGGTGTAAATTATTATGGTGGGATATCATATAGAAAGAATGGATGGAAGAATTTGTTTGGGGTTACAATAAATTGTGGAAGATTGAAGCCAAACTGGAGGATGGGTTTTGTCCAACTTGGGGAGAAATGACACTAGACAAAGATGGAAAAAAAAGTCCATGTGTTATTGTAGTGGCACCATTCACGGATGCTATTCATGTGGCACTGTAGCAACCTAGTTTATTTTAGGTTATCTAAGGTTTGAGTTATATTTGCTTTATTTTTATTATGCATGTTTTGGATTAGTCTAAATTAGTGGTCATGATTAATTGTTTCTAGGATTTTTGGGTTTTTAATTTTTTTTTAATTCTTTTAAATAGATGGATGGATTGACCATGAAAAGAACATGTATTACTATAAAAGAGACCGTATGCGACATCCAGCATCCTTAAATCTGGCACATGTTAGATGATACTCCAGCATTAATATGGAACATGTTGGATGATACTAAGCTAGTAGATTAGGAATTTTATTTTATTATGTTTTTGGGTATTAAATAGTTATGGTCAAATTTCTAACACTTTCATTTAATATAAAGTGTCCCCAGTAGCGGAAATTTTGTATTTTTTGATCTGTGGGGAATGGGCTATTCTAGTAGTCCATTGGGTTGTATTTAGGTATTATTTGAGTTTAGCTGTTTAGTTTGGCCTCACTAGTAAAAGGTCAAGGAATCCAACCCTATTTATTGGTCAAGAAATCCAAGTTCCACTAGGTATTGGAAATGCGTTTTCCAAATTTTTAGAAGCTATGAAGCTGTATTTGAGGTTTGTGTGATATAGCCTTCTCCGAGGAGTGATGCCAAGGAAATATCTCTGGTGTGAAGCCTAGAATTTGTTCCTTTCTTTTTTGCCATTGAATTTCCAACAACTTGAAACCTAGCAAGCACACAATGATATGTAACCTTTTAGACCATAAAATCCAAAGCTTAATTCAGCCATCCATCAAATAGCCCCAAATATCCCATAAAGGGCTAAAACACTATCACAGCCCCGGAACGGAAACCCAAACCTTGGTTTTTCCTCTTTGTTTCATCCCCAAATTCTACAGTATTCACTATTAGAATCCCTATATTCTTTACCATCTTTCAGTATTCTTCCCACCAAACCCTAGCCCTAATTCCTCAAAATCAAGCTATCCAGGAACTGCCAGACCTGACCCAGAAATTCCAAATCTAATATGTTTTATTCCCTTTGTCCTGCATCAAGATTCAATGGAAAATTTTTGTGGGGTGGGGGAAATAGAGAACTTAAATTTCACACCTTAGATTGAAATACTGTGTGCCACCTAGTATCTACCTATCTCAAACATACCCATAAAAAAACAAGTGGATGTCGGAAGTTATCCAAAAGCCTCACGAGTGTAGCCTATGGAAAGGAATCAAAGCTGGTTGGAAGAAATTGTCTACTTTGTTTTCTTTGAAGGTAAGGTATGGTAAGGGCATTAAATTATGACATAATGTGTGGTGATTGGGCTATCAAGGAGATGTATCCGGATCTTTATATGATTGCTGAGAAAGAATAAGGATGCTTCTATGTCTTGTATGGTGCGTGTTAGAGGTGAGCTTGAGCTTCGCTATCGGAATATGAGATCTATTCATAGTTGTCATGACTAGGAGATGGAAAGGGTGGATATACTAATGGATTTGTTATTACTTTAAACTGACTTTTGCACTTTTTAGGGGCACTAACTATATGGGATGACTTCCAAATAGCAATTGTGGATTTAGCGTATGTTCTTATTATGAACGTTTGATAGATGCTAGCATAAAGCTTTTTCTATTGAAAGGCACTTGGATTTATAATGCACTTAAGAAAGTGGCCTTTGTTGTGTGGGCAGTAACATTGTTATTAAAAGGAATATATCACTGGTCAGTTGGTGTTATATGTGCAAGGCCAGTTGCCAGTGTATTATCCTTTGCTTCATTGTTTTGTTGCTCATGATTTTTGGTCCTCTATTTCTTGGCCTTTGGGGTGCATAGGTGATGCCGCAGAAGGTGATTGATGTCTATTGTTGCTGGAAAGGGTTGTATGGAAGGCGTAACAATAGGCATCACGTTGAATGTGACTCCTCTTTTGTCCTAGGTGTTTTGAGGGTGTGGAGAGATTTTAAGAGTGTGTTTGATAGGGTGGAAAAGTGAGAGGATAAATAAGGGGAAGAGAAAAATGTACTCCCTCCATCCCAATTTGTTTGTTCTCTATTCCATTTTAGGATTTTCCAAAATATTGTTTTGTTTCTAAAAATAAAAGTCATAAATTTAATAATATTCCTATTATACCCCTACTATATTTTCAAAACTATTTGAAAAGAAAACTAACAAATTTTTTAAAAAATCAATCTAATTGGGGCACCTTTTTAGTTGCCTCATTAAGAATAATTTTTTTTTTTTTTTTTTTTTAAAAATTTTAAAAAAGCTAATAAATTTATTTAAGAGTAGTTTTGTAAATTTATACATTTTTATAAGGGAAACAAGACAATAAATGATGTTCTCTTAAAAAGTTTGACTTTTCAAATAGGACAAACAAATTGTGATGGAGGGAGTAATATGAATTGATAGTCTCTCTTGTTTGGTAAGTACAAAAGTGGAAGGAAAGAAAAGAAAAGTGAGATGATTATTTATGTATTTTTTATTTAGGCCCACAATTTTAAACTTCTGGAAATGTAAGGAAAATAGGAAAGAAAGTATCTTACAGGTTTGATGATATTATCCTTCAACTCTTAAAAACAATTCAATACAAGGATAAAATAGGAATTTAATACAAAATGTTTGGTTTTCTCTCCACTTTTCTATCCATCTTGTGAAACACTGAAACAAGACTGGAAAATATTAATCTCTTCACTGAATTTTTTTTCCTAATAATAATTATTTATTTATTTATTCATCCTCCTACATTTTCTTTTTCTCTCAGTTTCTATCCTCCCTGCTAAACAAAAGCATAAGTGTGGTATTTTGTGTGTCTTATTTGAATGGTATACCATGCTTGGGGGATATCTTGTAATACTTTTGTTGAGTTTGCAGATCACTTAAGCTTACCATTGTAATTTTTTGGGTAGCCTTATCATTTACATCTCTCCATATTAATAAAAGTTTCTTTATGACTCATATAATAAAGGGCTCTGAGGTAACTGCTTGACTTTTATTTCCAATAAGAAAAAAAAAAAAAAAAAAATTTAGCCTTTGGCTCAAAAGTTCATAAAAACTTAGGGTTTGCTTAAGCACCTAGGTCCAGGAAGAGGTTTTTCCTTTGTTTCCCTCTAAGAAACTTGGGCTTTGATGGACAATCAAAGTAAATCCTTCTCTTGTGCTCCTGGTTGCATTATGGGAGTTGAGGTATTACTTGTTCTTGCGGCATGGCTACTTGGTAAGATAATTGCATGCAAAAGGATGACCTTCTACTGTCTTCTTCTTCTTCTTCTTTTATTTATTTTTAAAAATAAGTATGACCTCTGTCATACATTCAATTGTCAATTCATATGCAACTTATGTAGGTGCAGAAGTTTGCAATATGATGTGTGGATGATCTTCTATTAGATGATAGTTGTTTTATGTTCTTGTAACTTATATATTATTTTTAATGTTGAATTAGGTGGTCGCAATTGGTGAATGTGGATTGGACTATGACAGGCTTCACTTCTGCCCGGCAGAGATTCAAAAGAAGTAAGCGGCTGCAAGTATAGTTATTTTTCTCCCTTTTATTCCTTTTTATTTTGGGGATTAAAATTTTTCAATGCTCCTATGTTTATTTCAATCAAATAATTATTTGAAAGCTAGGTATTTTGAGAAGCAGTTCGAAATGGCATGTACGACAAAGCTGCCCATGTTTCTTCATATGCGTGCAGCTGCCGAAGATTTCTGTGAAATTCTAGAGAAAAATAAGTCCAGGTGCAATTTCTGAACCACATAAATCAAAATGTGCTGGTTTAAGGTTGTTTCTAGTTTTAGCTTGTTATAAAATTCTATTTGCACTATTAAGGTACATGAGCTTTGAAGGGTTTTGATGCAGCACAACTAGAACAATTAAACAGTAAAATTGAAACACAAGAAAATAAATGGGTATGACCTAGAAGTCAGCACCTAGGCCTAGTTTAGAGTCAGCACCAAGCAAGGAAAATCACTAGGAGTCAGCACCAAGGGTGGGACTAGAGTCAACACCAGTCCAAGTAAAAACCAAAAGGCCATTGTTTTTCATGCATCAGAATATTAATCATCTCCAAAAGGAGTACAATAGTTTGCTTATATAGGGAAAACTGAGCCTTAGTTCCAATTGACATAGGAAACCTTAATGTCCTTATTGCAAAAATAACCTTACTTCCAAATATTAAAATACTAAGAGCCTAATAAACTACCAAGACCTAAAACAAAAAAATACAACTGTCTTACAAAAATAAATAATATTAAATTAAAACAAAAATCTCCTTGTGTATCCCGCATCAGGTTTTGGTTGCATTTTTCTGATGGTGTTTTGTTATGCTGATGTGCGTAGACTTGATTGCATTTCTTCTGCTTGTTTCACAGGTTCAGTGCTGGAGTCACCCACTCATTTTCCGGTAGTGCAGAAGATCGTGATAAGCTTCTTTCATTCAGTGATATGTATATAGGTGAAAGTGTATCTGTGACGGTTTACCAGCTTTTCAATATCTGTGTAGTGAACACAATTACATAATATCTGTTATAATATGTGGTCATGTAAGGTACTGTATGAGTCTCATCATGGGTTTTGTCTTCTCTAGAAACCACACTAAGTGGTTGATTTTATTCTGCTAATTGCAAATTTCATTAGGTGAGCTGTCATGCATAAATCTTTATAGAGAAATTCATTAATGTTGTTCTGGTTTTTATTTATTTTTTATAATCAGTCTTCAGATGTAAGAGCCCAGTTTGAAAGTTCTCTGTTCATTTTTTTTTTTTTTTTTAAAGATAAGATGCTAGACAAATGTGTGGGGTGTTTTGAGAATGAGATAAACTAATTCATCATGTCAGGGCAATTATTGTCTAGGGGCTTCACACCTCTCAATGACTCTCAATGAACATTTTTGTGAAGGAGAAAATTAGGGTTGAGGAGAACTGTGAATTGGAAAACTGTAAGGTTGTTGACCAAAAAAAAAAAAAAAAACCTTAAATAGATATGTTTACAGAGGATTGCCCAGGGGGAGTGGGGCAGGGGGGGTGTGTGTGAGTTTGGCATCTGAAATGCTGACCAGGCTTGACCAAATCAACATCCATCTACTAGTTGTTAGTTAGGCATTGAATCTAAGTTAGCGTTTTGCTGAGTTAAAGAAAGAGTATAATTTTTCCAACATATTTTTTGTATATTGCTTACAGAACAGTTTACAGAGATAAAATCTGCTTCTTCCATCTACTCGTTGTTAGTTAGGCATTAAATCTAAGTTAGTGTTTTGCTGAGTTAAAGAAAGGATATCATTTTTTCAACATATATTTGTATGTTGCTTACAGAACAGTTTATGGAGATAAAATCTGCTTCTTCCTTGTGTCTGAAATAACACTCCAAGCACCCCCACCCCCTGCGCACGTGCAGGGATCCCCCATAGTTTCACATGTTGGATTTTGTCTTGAATCTATCGCTGGTTATATGTCCTGGTCAATGTCATAACTATTTCTCAGTTTTTGGTACTAAACAGGAGTAAATGGTTGCTCTCTGAAGACGATTGATAATCTTGAGGTTGTGAGGGGCATTCCTATGGAGAGAATGATGATTGAGACAGATTCTCCATATTGTGAAATAAAGAATACTCATGCTGGGATTAATTTTGTAAAATCTCTCTGGCCCTCTAAGAAAAAAGAGAAGTATGATCAGGAGTGCATTGTGAAAGGCCGCAATGAACCCTGTTTAGTTCGGTTAGTGATGTTTTTTTTCCCTAGTGCTTTGTCATAATCTGTTAAATGTCATTTCTTTTCAGATGAATTATATTACTTATTGAAAATTTTTATGGATAGATGTCATATAGAGTTAATAAATGACATTTTTCAAGGGTAAAAAAAGTAAAATGATCAATAAAGCTTTGTTCCTATATAAAAAGAAAAGTAATTAATTTTTTAATTATCAAAAAAAGAAAAAGAAAAGTAATTTTTTTAATTGTTTACTTGTTTCTTGAGGCAACATGTTTCATTGCATTTTAGGCAAGTTCTGGAGGTGGTGGCTGGTTGTAAAGGTGTCCTGGATTTAGATCAGTTCAGCAGGACGTTGTACCACAACACATGCAGGTAATTCTGTTAATCTAGATCTTGTACTCTAGCAGAATGATAGAACTGCTTATTGCTTAGATGTGGATATTTTACCAATTTTACTATTATGGCTGATCAAAGATTCTCTTTTTAAGGAATATCAGATTGTACTGTTAATTAATCAATAATTCTCTGTGCTTGGAAGTCCCTTTCTTATTATTTATTTTAACATATTATATATGTGTGTGTTCGTGCGTATAATTTAATAAATATTAATCTCAACTAAATAATTCACGTTAGAGTAACCTGAGAGTGATATTTTCTGTTTGCCACCAGAATTGCTCTATTGACATGGTTTATTTTGTTTGCCAGCACAGACGTTCATTGTTTCACTTTATAAGACTGTATTGTTGTGCAGGGTTTTCTTTCCTCATGACTTGGATTCTGCGGCAGATGCTATCCTTGCTGGTGGTGACGATTCTAACAAGTGAAGCAACTTCTCAGGGTATTAAGAGACTATGCTAAGATCGTATTTCTTCATGACAAAGATTGGTCAGTTCCTCTAGTCCTCCACTCTACTGAGAAAGCAAGAAGTCTCAGACTCTCTGGTATATTCTGAATATTGAAAAGGAATTTTTTGGATGGGATCTGTCATGAGAGTTGCACCTAAATTTGTATACTATTTGCTAACTACCTTGAGTTTTGGAAATCAGAATACCGAAGCTTTCAATCCTTTCATTGTCTACCAAACTGTTCAAAAGGTTAGATATATTCTTAAATTGTAATGGGCAGTGCAAAGTGCTCATGATCATTGTTCTTGCGAACAAGATATCTGTGCTTGCCCCAGGTTGTCATATTATTATCTCCACCTGTGAATGAGTTTTGTGATTTTCTGATGTCTACTGTTATGATCTATAAAATAGAAGAGCTGCAATATACAGAAGGGAGATAAAAGTTGCTTCAAAGTGGAGATTTGGCCATATCGTAATTGTAGTCTATGAATAAAAATAAATTCTAAAGAGTGGGAATGTCTTTGATTCGTTAAGGATGATTATAAAGTAGATGGGAATCTCTAGGTTATATAATGGAAAAGATCTCTTTGAAACTTTCCGACATTGACCACTTAGCCTGGTACACTCAAGAATATATTTGTAGAAAGACTATTTACTTAGGAGGATGGGTATTTACTCACTGAAAAATTTGGTGCTTCTAGTTATAGTGATATGCACCTGTTGAATCAAGGATTTGTAGTTTGGAAAGTTTGCAACATACATGAACTGCATCATCAATCCAGGTTCTAGAATGGCAACAAATTAGGGGGTGTTTTATCAGGTAAGCAACGAGGGCTTGTCGTAAACTATTTTACAATTATATTCATCAATGGATTATTCAATAATTCCACTTTTGAGGACAGTTAAGGCAGTTCACCTTTGGTACATTGCGAATAACTCAGCCATAGTTACAATTTGGAGCCTAATGGACTAGGGAAGAATGACTTTTTGCTGAGGAAGTTTACTCAAGTGTTTAAATTCTCATACAACACTGTACAGCCTGGAATTATAATCTCACCACAAAGGACTGCTACTACAAGCTTTTCCTTCTACCCTCTTTATTTCAATACTGAAATTTGTTCACGGAGGAAGACTTGGAGACTACGAAGAGTAAGGTTCTGGAAGCAGAAGGTGTGCACTCTTTGCAGTCCTTATCCAAAAGCATATCCAAGCACCCAGTCTTTAACATATTTTCCTCAGCTGTTGATGCTAGAAAGCAAGTCGCTGCTGTCAAGATTGTTCTCCACATGTCTTTCCACCCAGGGGGGAGAAGCAGACTGAGCCCTTTGTGCAGCCATATTTAATCGTAATGGTCGTCCTTCAACCTCCTAATTCCACAATTACATAAAAACAGGTTATTATTGTTTAATCATTAGAACGATTCACTTTTGTAAATTCAGTAGCCAAGATTATCTTACCACTCCGTTCATGGAACCCAATGCAGATTCAGCATCCTCTGCAGTTTCAAAAGAGACAAACCCAAAACCACGAGATCTTCCTGTGTCTCTCTGATAAATGACTTTGGCGCTCAATAGACCTCGCTGATCTGCAAAAGCATCTCTCAGACCCTGGGAAGTGAGGCCCCAACCAAGGTTTCCAGCATAGATCTTGTGAGGGCTGTCTATATAGCTCCTGTTGCTGCCCCACACCTTTGGCCCCATTACTTCCCTTTCACCTCCCTTTGGCACTTCTGGGAAGTTCACCTTAACAATTCGGCCTCCAACTTGCTGTCAAACCATCAGAATCATTACGAACAACATTAACTTTCTCCACTCTTCATGTGTTCTTAGCTTTTGTAAGCTTCTGTGAATTATTTTGACAGTTTCTACCCTAAAGTTCTTGTTGAAATTAGAAACCTATCACACTGCCATCCACACATTCACGTACACATACAATTTTAAGTTGAGATTAAATTCTATAAGGACGTAGTGCAAAACCCATGTTTTACCCCTTTCAATCCCAACATGCTATATCATCTTATCACACATTTACGAATAAACACAATCATACTCAATAAATTCTAATACCCATATATAAATCCAACCAAATTGGAAATTTATTGAGATGTTATTAGGTGTGGTAAGATATATTGAATTTTAAGTAAAATGTTGATACGACAATCACTTATTGAATGGTGTAAAACATGGGTTCTACGCCCCATGGTTATAGAATTTAATCTCTTTTAAGTTAATCCTTTTTTTTTTTTTCCATATGCAAAAATTTGCCAACTTTTACATATTGGTATACATTTTTTCATCTGCAAACTCCACACATGCAAACACAAAAACAACTTTATTGAGAAAAGAACGATATCGCTACAGTTGATTGAGGCTCTATTGAGTTTACGTGTATGTTTGGATTGCATTGAAAAGTGATTTTGCTTTGCGTTTGGCGTATTTTTGTGGGTCCTATGCACTGTTCATGGGATTCACAAATATGAATTTCAGCAAAAACAACTTTAAACTGGGTCTCATGGTACTATTTACACATTTAAAAATTATTTTGCTACAATTTTTTCAATTTTCAGTAATAAGCGGTATTCAAACAGACCTTATATGTGCTGAGGTTGCCACTTTAGGGTAAGGCTTCCATGAGTTATTTTCAATTAAACATAATTTTTTTTTTTCAAAAAAACCATCCAATTTGGACTGCTTTCACTGAGAGCAACATGACTTATTCTACAGCCTGTAGGTGTGTCACAAGCATGGTTGGACAGGAAATAAATTTGAGAAAGAACCACTGGGTGTTGAAGCCATTTAATGACAAAGGTAGAATTCTATAGACCATCCATGATTCTATTAGCTACAACTAACGGCAATACAGAAAGCCTCTATCCTGGTATGGTAACCACATTACTATAAATCCAAGTAATTCTACTATTCTGGTAAGTAGTTCAGACAAATTGAGCATTCCTAGCTTCAACATGGTGCCGCTGCAATCAATGTTATAGTTACACTACAAACAAATGCAAAAAACTCTATTAATCTACTAACTATAGGAGTAGGTGACAAAAAAGAGTAATGCTAAATGTGGGCTAGTTTCCAATAATAAATTTGTAACCCAACGGAATTAAAACTAAGATAATCTTTATAAATGTTACTACTTACAGAACCATCAAACATGCGAATTGCTTCTTTAGCTTCTTCAACACTTCCCATTGAAACAAAGGCGAACCCTCTACTCCTGTCTGTAACTCGATCATATACAACCTAAATGAAACCCAACACAACCAACAAACATCCTAAGATCACATTGGAGAAAATAATGGCTGAAAGTGAAACAAGAAGATTGAGAGAATCACAAACCTCGACAGAAACCAAATGTCCAGCCTGTTCAAAAATCTCAGCCAATTGGGCAGAAGTCATAGAATATGGCAAATTCCCCACATACAACCTCCTTTCTTCATTAGACCCAAATACCTTTTGCTCTCCTTCTTCTTCTTCTTCTTGATTTTCACTGAATTCTGCTTCTGGGTCTTGTTGTTCTGTGCTTTGGCTCTCCTTTTCGGTTTCTAAGTCGTCGAATGAAGCCACAGCACGGTGAAAGTGTGGCAGAGAGATGAGAGGTAAAGGAGGGAAATTGTAGAGGTGGGTTTTGAGCTTAAGGGGTTTGGGTTTTGATGGGAAGTGAGTGTGAGTGTGAGTGGGGATGGGAGAGTGAGGGAGAGAGAGGTTGTTGCAGAGTGAGGAGGAAGAAGCTGTGGTTGTAGCAGCAGCCATGGAGAAGAGGGATGAGGCTGACATTATTTTCAAAGGTACTTTTACTTTTTCATATGTATGGGAACGAAGCTAAGCTATTTCAATGTCGAAAGGCACTCAGGAAAAGAAAGAAATAAGGGCTTGGTATTTGACACACAGGAAAACCAGATGGAATGAAATCACGGATAAGGTTGGTTTGGTCTTGGAAATTTGTGCGTGTTTTGGTGGGTGGTGTTGAATAGTTGAAGCTGCTGGGCTGGGCTGGGAAAATTGGAATGAAGTGTCTCCAGAGTTTTTCTAGTGCAGTCCAGTAAGTAATAACAACTTGTTTGCTGTGATCCATATTGTTTGCTGCTTGGTGCTTACCAATATATCCTTGTTCTTTATTTTACTTTTAATTATCTTTTTTGATGAACATTACTTTTAATTATCTTGAGAGTTAAAACATTGAGAAAAATATAAAAACGTCACATAAAGGTATTGAGTATAATACTTTACTCTTTTGTGGTATGTTTTATGTGTAAACTGTTAATTGCGTAACACATAATTTTTTGAGTGTTTTTTTTTTAATATAAAAATTTTAATAAGAAAATTATGAACTTTTTTCAGATGGAAAAACAAAGGTTACATCTTATTAGAAAAGAGCTTGCTCTAAGAAGCAAGGACTCTCTTCAATCTAGGTTAATAAATTAACAATTAAAAGCATGTTTTGCTAACAAATGTGCTGGTTTATTCCCTTGTCTACATACATGAAAAAACTCAGCTCTTTGAAAATCATAGAGAGATAAGACAAACCTTCCAATTAGAATAACTCAACACAGAATAAGGCAGAGATTCTTGGTATGATAGAGTAACTCCAATTATGCCCATGGTAGTAGCACGAAGTCTACTAACACCCATTATGGACCATGAACAAGGTACTGATTACAATTAAAGAGTAACATGTGTCTTCATAACTCCTAATTGAGTAATTTTAGGACCACAAAATTTACTGATAGAATCACGACTAATAAATAGAATGACAAAATAATTACTTAGTTTTTTATTGTGTTTCCACCATTGGTAGGCTAAAGAGTTTAGATTCATATTTGCCACCTTTAAAAAAAGTGTTCGAATTTTGCCTTTACGTGTTCAAAATCCAAATCACATAAAGTGTGATTGATCACCAGGTGGTCTAGGGGCCATCATATATTTGTTGTGTTTGGTGTTATAACCTTGTCAATTGTTAGCCCATGGGTCTTAATCATGGGTGGAACCACATAGAAGGTCCAAAATTCTCAGATATTAGATTTTTACCACTATATTTAGCTAAATTTTTCAAAAGATATATGGTTACCCCCCTAAACTTCTCAAATATTAGATTTTTACCCCCAAATTTACCTAAAATTTACAAAAAGATACATGATTGCGCCCCCTCCCCCCCTACCCCCACAAAAAAATTCTTCATATTTCTTGTATGACACTTTTAAATTGGTTCATTTTTTTAATATTTATTATTATCATGCCCTCCTATTCTTAAAATTCCAGTCCCACCTCCAGTCTTAGTAAATGGTAGTTATTGGTCGTTTGCTTTAGGGTACTCTTTTAGTATTTTTGGGAATAATATTTCCAAGCATTCCTGTATTTTTAGGAATAATATTTTTGGTAAAGTTGTTGCCATGAATTGGTAAAGAGAGGATGGAGAAAGACAGGAATAGAGCCATAATTTTATCAATAAAAGGCTAAATGAACTAAAGAATTTTGACCATTTAAGAAAAAAAAAATACTATTCAAAACTAAATTAATAATAAAAAAAAAATAGCATCTATTCAGTTTTAACAAAATATACAGAATAATTGTTTTAATACATTTCCACTCAAACATTTATAATCTATTAATATGGAATCCAACATTTTTTTTAAAAAAATTCCGAAAACCAACTGTTACTGATTTTGTAATAAAATTCACAACAATTTCTCTTTCAATATGCAAAATCAAGGAGTCTGTTATAAAATAATCTTTCATTTTGTTAGTTTTGACAATATTTATAATGGAAAATGATCATTTTGTAATAGAAAAAGTTTAGCTCCAAACCAATACTTGTTCTATTTGCCTTTAACCTATTATGTGGTGATTGAAGAAACTTTTTATGTGTAATTTTAATCATGCGATTGTTTTAATGAGTCATACGACTTGTTTAAATAATACACATGAATAGTCTTAAAAATCGTCATGTAATGGATGGGAAGAAATTCCTTCAATTTGAAGGTAAAAGTTGTCATTTTGTAATTTGTAATAAAAAATAGAAGAATAAGTGTGTATATATAATCACTTTATAAGTACAATCACTTTATAAACAAGTCGATGATATTTTTTGGTTTCAAAAATTATTGGCATAATTTGAAAAAAGAATTGATTTTTTCTTCAAAGTTTGAATCCTGAACTACATTATGTTCAACAGTGATATTCTATTTTCTGATTTTTCATGATATGTAAAATCTTGCAAATAAAACTTGTTTCCCAGCAAACAAATATTAGCTTTTTCTATGTCGTGTGCGTCTGAAAAATGTTTTCATTGCGATGAGTAAAGCATTTTATTCTTTTTTTTTTTTTTGTTTATTCTGAATTTTTTTGATAAGCACTTTAGTGGCTGAAACAAGATGAATGACATCAAGACCTCAGACATAAAACATAGCATGAATCGTGAAGGTTGACAATCATATTTATTGCTCCAAGAGGGGTGGCCCAGTTGGTGTGAGATTCCACGTGCATGCATGAGATCCCTCGTTCGAGTTGTGGCGGGTACCATGTAGGGGGTGGGTTCTTAGCATGCATTGCGCCCATCCGCAGGCTCTCTTGAGGTGCTAGGGTGAGGTCTGTGGCCGCTATGACTCAATCCAACGTTCCTTAGCAGGGGGATGCCCCTATTAGGTCACGCCCTAGGGGGTAAACCATATATGGTCGCCTCTGCCCCTTTTTTTGGTTATCAAAAAAAAAAAAAAAAAAGACAATGATATTTATTATCTCATTTATATGTCCAAAATTTTTCTAACTAAATAATTAATTAGTGTTAACAAAACTTAAAAAAAACACAAATAAAAAAATCGAAGAGAAAACACCCAAACAATTCTTTAGGGCGAGTAAAACAATATGGTAGTACTCAAATCTCAAAATGCTAAAATTTTAACTTTGGATCCCAAAAAACAAACAATTAAAGTGTCATACCAATCACAAATGTGCCTTAGATGGTCAACTGACTATTTTATTTGTTTGGGCTAACATTTAATTTTGGAGGACCAAATATAATTTTCTAGATCCATAGTTTCAAATTATATTATAGGGTAAAATGCAAAAATGACCCTCTAACTTTCTCCAGATTTCATTTCAGTTCTCTAATTTTACTTTTGTTCATTTCAGTTTTCTAACTTTCAAGTTTATTCAATTAAGGCTGTAAGGACACAAATTGCACTGGACTAAAGTTGCACTTTCTGACCCAGCCCAATGAGCCCAAAACAATGAATTTATAGAGAGTGGGCTTCTAATCTAAGTTTGTGGATAGTGAATAACATGAAAGATAGGTTAACTCACAGAATTCATGCATACTCATCATACAAGGATGAAAACTGTATCCTATATTGATGCCGAGGAAATCCTTGGCCTCTCCTTACATTTCTCTCTCATGTGTGTGTGTTTTTCTCTCCCCCTTCTCTTTTCCTTCCTTTGCCTTTTATATACCTTCATCTTTCTCCTCCTCCCTTCCACGTGTGGACCAGATACTCTTTTTTAGATGCTTGTCCCATCACCCCCTTCTACCAAAGTCTTTGGCGATAAGTGTAAGGTTGAACTTCAATACTCAGGCGTCACTTCCTCATTAATGCGGCTAGAGAGGTAGGTATAGAGCTTTCAATGCGGTGGTGGCAGCTTTATCATTGATATTTGTCTGCCACTCCCTTTTTATCTCCTATTCTCGTTTCCTCAGTTTTTGTGTCTAAGGTCTTTGGTACGGATGCCCTTGAATCGTCGGATCACTCACCTCGTCCTCGGCTGCATGTTGCCGAGGACGTGGCCATCATCGGACATCATGCTTAACGGTTTTCTGCTCATGCATGACACATTTTTTTTGTAACGTTACTTCATAGGTGGGACTTATTGTGTCCTCGGACCATCCATGCTATTGGATTGGGCTTTCCACCTCGCAAGAATCTTTGGGCCGGCCCAATACATATCTTGGACCCGTTGGCACTACGAAGGCTTTTTCATAAACTTTTGTTATATGTTGTGGTTAATTTTTCAATTTTATAAAATTTTCATCAAATTTTTTAAATTAAAAAATTTCAATTAATGATTGAAAATATTTTCTAGATTTTTTTTTCTAAAAAATTGTAACAAAAGTTAACGAAAATGCCTTAATTGAATAAATTTGAAACTTAGAGAATTGAAATGAACAAAAACAAAATTATAGGACCGAAATGAAATCTGAAGAAAGTTAAAGGGTTAGTTTTGCATTTTACCCTATATTATATTTATAATTTTTTTTATAAAAAAATTATGGGATTGTGGAGGGTGGTCCCCTTGAGAGAGAGAGAGAGAGAGAGAGAGGAAATAAATAAAATAAAAAAGGTAGTTGATTTTTATTTTAAATAGTAATGTATTAATATTAAATTTAATAATTTATTATTAAATAGTAAATATGAATTTAATAATAAATTTAATAATTTTTTTCTTCATAATTTCTTATAAATATGAATTCTAAAAAATAACAAAACTAAGTCATTTTATAAGGTTTAGTATCCGTTTGGGAATAACTTATTTAACTTTTTGTTGAGGATTTTTTGCTGAAAGTGTGCTAAAATATACTTATACCTTAAAAAAATTTGAAAAAGTGAGAAAAAAGTGAAAAAGTGAGGTTTTAAAAAACTGTATATAAAAAGCTAAGAGATAAAGCTAAAAGCTAAAGTTGATGCTAAACAGGCTCTTAATGACATAGTTTTGTGGACGGAAGGATTACAGACATTAAAAACTTAATTAATAAGTTAACGGATGAAAAGGAAAAAAAAAAGTAAAATTATAGGGATAAAAAATGAAAACAGGTTGAAGTTAGAGGTACAATTTATTATTTATACTTTAGAATTTTTCTTTTTAGTTATCACCTAATATTGATAGGTGATAACTAATAAGGGTGACATTGAGTTTAGAAAAATAAAAAACTTTTGAAAGATTAAATAATTTATATAGCGTATTCATAAACCAAACATAAAGATCTTACCTTTGGACATATTTCATTTATTTACTCTTTTTTATCAAACGAAACTTGTGCATAATTATATCCTTCAACATCCAAGTTGTTAGGCATTAAATTTAAGAAAATCTAGTTTTCTCCCAAAAAAAAAAAAAAAAATTTTTTTTAAGAAAATCTAGATGTTGGAAAATTTAGATGGCCTAAAAGCATACTATGTTATGGTTCTTTTATTATGCTTTTTTTTTTCCTCTTCCAACCTAATAGGATTGGATTGAGGGTTAAGGAACAAACTTTTCATTAAATTATCCCAATAATAAAAATAATATTCTACTTGGTTTGAAGTGGCATTGGACTATCAATCATTAATGGTGAACAGTACCTAGCTGCAAAAAGTCATGCGTCAAGCCTTGATGATGACTATGATATATATATATATATATATATATTGATGAACATGATGACTATGATAAGGGAATTCAATTCTACTCCTATATATATATATATATATGGGTGGCACTGAGCATGCTGGTGAAACGCGTGGATCACAATCAAACACGTTTCAACTTTTTTTTTTTGTTGGTGTGTGATGGCTTATATTGCTTACAGTTGCTGATTGCTACTCTGATTTTGATCGATGTGATGATTCATGACGATGAAAAAACTTTTTATTAAAGGTCATTTTTATTGAAACAATAATGTAGTTAGCCCACCCGACATGAAAACTGACCTGGATCCTTCGTATGCGACTTAGTATTGCACCATTGATTAATTTATTTACCTTTGTATACTAGTTTCATAGTACGACTGGTTTTTTTTTTAATTAATTTTTTTAAATTTTTATAAATGTTTTAATTGTATATTCTAAATTGTCCCTAGCAAGGACAACAAAAAAAAGCGTTTGTAGTAGTTGTTCTTGCCTAGTATTTAGTAACTTTTAGGAATATTATTCATAAAAAAGACTAATGAAATCATTGCCATGGCTGTTTGGTATCCTGTAATTTTCAATAGCTTTTGCCAAAAAAAGAAGAAGAAAAAAAAGTAGTTGAAAACTTAAAATGGCACAAAACAGTGAAGAAAGATTTAATAATCTACAATGTGTTCAAGAAATAATTAGCTTCAGATATAGTATATTAAAAAGAACTCGAGATTTTATTGATGAATACTTTGTAGTGTTATTGGTATCACTATTTTGGTTACTTTACTGTGACTTTCAGCTGGACAAGTCTGATGGGCTTCCTTCATATGAATGGTGGAGTAGGCAAATATTTCAGCCTATACCATGGCCTAATCTTGAAATGGCATCAAATCCCAGTTTCCAAATTCTTGGTTATATACAAATAATTGGCCATCCTTTGAAATCAACCAACTACATTCAGTCTGGCAACGGTTAGAGTACCATTCATATGAATAAGCAACAAAATGATGCCAATTTGAGTTATCCCATTGCACATCACAGTAAAACAATGTGGTGCCCCAAATATTCAGAGAGAATTTCCATTCCACCTCCAACCCATCTGGAACAGCAAGATAACCGAGATCATTATCGTGTGATTGACAGTGGATGTTCATGATCAAACCAGATCCTAGCTTGTTCACTACACTGACACGAACTTTTCCTAAGACGATGAATCTTGATAAGCCAAAGAGCAGCAAGAGTAGAATGGAGATATTCCTCATGTTACTTTGCTATTTGTTTCTTTTTTGTTTTGCTATCAGTGTTCTTAAATGAATAGCTAGTTCTTTATAGCCACATTCTAACTCCCAAGCAAAGCACATGACAAGCTACCTACCTCTCTTTTCATATTTGTTTATGTACACATTAACTGTATTGTCGTTATTTACCTTTGGTTATTTGAAAAGAAAGACTATGAATACAGCACCTTTGGTTAGTTAAAAAGAAACATTGCTTTCCTGTGGGGGTGTCTTTAGTTCTAATGAAAGCCCAAGCTAAAAAAAATTTCTTTCAGCCAAATTAAGAATAAGGTTTGGCATTGTGTTTTTCTGAGGTTTTCAAATTTGGATGTCAGACAGTCATTATTCATTAAAGTTGCAAAGGAAAGAAAATTAAGTGGCTCACACAATATAACAACTGATCCTATACATTAGAAAAGAAAGCAGATAAATTTAAATTAGACTATAGGAAATACGGCGTAGGAAGTAGGAACAGAGTTCAAGCGAGGGACAGAAGCTTAGGTTTCTCCATCTCATTATGTCAAATTAACCATAGGTCTAGCTCCTCTTTAGTTTGGCTGCTGACAAATCACAACGTAATTCTCAGCATGCAAATATGAAGGAACCTTTCAATCAATCAATTTTACTAAAAAAACAGAAGGTCAATCTTCAACTTCAATGAAAATGGCAACTTACTGTAATGTAATATCATAATATGGCACATTGCAATTGGCCACATGGTGAATCAAGAAGCTCTTGCTACAATTGTATGATTTAATAACACAAGCACCACCAAGTTCTAGGGTAATGCATTGTGGTTCCACATATAGACATACTACATAAACACAAAGTTCTACAATACATCACTCCATAAGTCAGGTAAATAGACATACTACATTTTAAACAACAGAATTTCTACCCCCTTACGCCAGCAAGGGCAAGGAATAGAAAAAGACTACCTCAAAACAGCTGAGCCAAGAATGATTTGCCTTTGGCGCAACCAGATGGTAAGGACTAGCATTCCAAAGGAAACCAGTTGCAATCTCCAGGATCACAACAAAGCTTCTCCATCTGGTCGCTGCAGGTATGGGGGTTGGTATACTTAAAACCAACCCCACTTCATACCTTGATATATCAGACTGTGAGGTTACAGCAGTTATCTGGTGCTGTAACCCACTTAGGCATAACAAGGCCACGCTCACCATCGATCAGATGTGCAAAAGGGTGGGCTGGAGGCATGAGATGGTTGATTTGAAAGCGATCAAGATCTCCCCTAGAGAACATACTCGTGACCTCTGACCCAGATATATTTAAACCACTGCCTTTGGCATCCTTTGATGAGATAACGATACGGCTATCAGACTGAAGGACTTCAGAACTCTGAGAACCAGTGCCCTGAGAGAGTTGTCCATCACCGGTTTTAATCACTTCAGTTCCGCTTTTTTCTTTGTTCGTATTCTTTGTGTTCAAGAAACGGCCACCACATCCCCTTGGTCTGCGCTTTGCATGGAGATGACGCGATTCATGCATATATGGCTGTAAAACAAACACAATACCTAAGTATTACCACTTGACTACTGGTTAAACATATCTGCATTTTCATGTAAAGAAAGATTTTTGAACATGGAACGAAAGCTTAGATCTTAGACCATAACTAGTCTATCACAAATGCACGCGATGCATGTGAATCGATAATTATTTTGTAGTTATAATATAATATATAATATTTTCTTTAAATTATGTGGAAATTAATTTTTTCTCTCAAAAAATTAAATAATTTTTAAAATTATTTTTCATTTATCTATCCCAAAAAATATATCATCGTTTTATTATTTGGATTTTTTTATTGATATTATATATTCATTTTTTAGGCAGTCCATATTTTGCTAAATTATGTTATTGTGCATTATATTTTCTTAATTTTTTTTCCTATACAACTAAACTGTTTAAATTTCAAATATATTATTCAAAATTTTCATTCTTTTAAAAGAGATTATCATATTTATAATTTTTCATATCGTATGAGTAACTTCAAACTATTGATTGAATTTTGTTTACTAATATAGATACATAAGATGAAACTACATATTTCTCAAAAATTCCTAGGAAATTATACCATATTGTAAATTTAATATTTAAAATAATATGTAGAAAAAAAAGTAGACTTTATTTCTAAAATTGAACACATCACCTATTGAAATGAAAGAAAATAATTTATATAACAACGTAAAGACAATTTCCTTAAAAAAAAAAACAATGGAAAGAGAACGTGATCTAACAAAAAAAAAAAAAAAAATTGACTACATACACTTTTACTTATTAAGATTTAATTGCCTTTAACTGGACTATCGTATTGCATTTATTATTACTACGCTCCTATTCAGCCTCCTCATCTATCACATCATGGCCACATCATTATTCTTTTTATTATCTATTTTTTACTTTTAATTTTTGGGCAATATTAAATATATAAATATATTGGCTTTGCAAACTCATTTTAGGCATTTTTAACATTACATATTCATCTATTTTATTTTGACGTTATAACTAAATAATAAATCAATGAAAAATTAAAACAAAAATATTGTCTATACATATTCATCTTGAACGGTTTTAAAAGTTGATAGACACATTTAAATATATAGCCAAGATTGTATTTTGATATAAATTCAGAATCTCACTTACAAAATAACTAAGTATAATGTCAAAAAAAATCAAACAAAAGTTATAAGAGGAAGAGAGAAGACTTATGATGGAAAACTAAAAGTAAAAAAAGAAAAAGTGCACACACACACACACACTACCAAATCATATTAACCCAAAAATAGTATTATAAAAAAAAATAATGATTCATCAACCTAAAGTAAAGTTGCAAAAAAGAATAAATTATATATATATATATATATATAGAGAGAGAGAGAGAGAGAGAGAGAGAGAGAGAGAGAGAATAATTACCTTTTTTGGGAGATAAATAGAAAATAAAATGAGAAGAAGAAGCATCAAAATAAAGAATATAGTTATGAGTCAAACACCAAATTATCCAGGTCATGCTATATAATAAAATAACATTATATTCTTGTAAATTATCTTTATATGCAATCGGATAACATTTAATAATCATAAAAAAGAAAAAAGATAATAACTTAAAAACTCAAAACACAAAACCAAATTGTATCAACTCAAAGTAGAATTCTAAAGAACACATAAATTCATCAATCTAAAGTAGAGATACAAAAAATAAAAATTCACATAAAAATAAAACATGAGAGAGAGAGAGAGAGAGAGAGAGAGAGAGAGAGAGAGAGAGTAATAACTTTTTTCATGTGGAAAAATATGTATAGAATAAGAGAAAGAATCACATATTTATAGTAAATATATATATATATATATATATTTTGAGACAAACATATATATAGTAATAGAATGGGGATAAGAAAAACCAAAATAAAAAGAAGAGGAAGGGATAGATGAAAAGTGACATTAAGCTCGAGAGTAGTGGAGAGATAAAAAGTTAAAGGGACATTATGGTTTCAAATAGTGGAGAGAAATGGTTGGAAATAGGTAGATGATGTGGCTGCTAATGTGACTCAACAGGAGCGTAGAAACTATAAATGCTTCGCTTCAGCTTTTAGATATAGATATATATATATATATATATATAGATTTGTAGAAAGTAACGATAAATATATCCCATTTAAGAAATTTCTATAGGCCAACCAAATTTTCTATAGATTGTCATAATAAATCTGATTTGTCGCCCACTGAGAACTTGATAGCTTCATAAGCTGAGATGGTCAAAACTTTTTACTTTTGACTTAAGACTACAAAAGCTTCTGTTAGGGGTGCTTTCATGCCAGGCCAAAAATATGTAGCACGGAGACATGCAAAGTGGGAATGGAAGGAATGAAAGATAAGTCCTGTTCAATCAATTCTACCACAACATTTAATCTTCACATTGATCACAATACAGGAATAGTTCTTATAGAACATAAAAAGAGTAAAACATTGAGATAGAAAATAAGGTGTCATACTTTACGAGCTCTTGTCAATTTATTCTCCATTAAGGCCTTTGCACGGGACTGCCGGCGCCTGATAATCCCATGATACTGCTTAGCATTAACATATATAGGTCCATCATCAGTTGCCATGTTCATAGGCAGCAGCATAACACGGCCCTAGTCATTGTTAATGGTAGGAATGTGAATCAGTAAATACTGCTACACTAACAGTTGTAGTGGATCATCAATAAGTAGCAGCATAATTTTGGCACTTTTAATTGATTTATTTTTTGTCAAGAATAAAGCATGACTCAAACAGAGGAATTTTGTTGCAAAGAATATATCGTCCTTATTTCTCTAACAGTGTCTGTGTACACTGGTCGCAGGTGGCACTACCACACACCAGAAAATGTGCTTGAAAGAATACATAAACATTAATAAGGATATAGATTGCTTCTTTCCTTATTTCTTATGTTACATGTGACTTTTTCCTCTTTCACTTTCCTACTATGTCACAAACCAGACCCTTAATGCAATTCTTTTGCCATAACAATTGATTTATTAAGGTGAGCATGAACTGGAATTACTCAAATAACCAGGCATATTTTTGTTTAGCTAGGAGAAATAAATCTCAATATTGGCAAGAAATGCAACTCTCAACAATTGATTAGATAGGAGAAATGAAGAGAAACAAACCGAAATTTGAGGTCCACAATTTGGGAAGACTCCATAACATCGGTCAACGTAAGGATACTTTGCACAGATCTACAGATTTAGTCCAGAAACAATTAGCTGTAAGTTACCACTCAGTGACAATGAACTAAATTAGCATATTATGACAAATAAGTGTAACGTGAAAGAAAAAAATTACCATAGGCTGACTAAATCCCAGCTCAAAGCGACCTCGATATGCTGACAGAGATGATTGGACAGAAATGGTTGCCTGAGGTTTTTGCCCATCCCCTGAACTTTTGCAATTATCTGTATAGGAAACCTCTTGGTTGGTTAACAACAGTCAAATTGCAGTCCCTCGTATAGAAAAAATTTCAATATGAAGTTAAACTACTGTTTGTATAAATTAGATACGGAATTGCAGTGCTATCCATTATGATCAATAATCAAAATAAGTAGCAACCAAAAGTATATTAAACCTGGAATTTTGTTAGCGTAGTGGTACCTGAGAGAGATCATGTTATCAATCACAAAAAGATGGTCATAATTTTCCATTACTAACTGTGCAACAGGATGGTCATAATCCTGCTTTTGAATACTACTTTCTCTCTATATATAAGAGAAGGTGGTTGGACGCTGCAATCCCAAAACTTTCCTCTACCAATCATAGACATCATTGAAATTAGCCTCAGAGTTACCAAATGAACAATTTTGTATGAAAAATAGTAGTTTTTGAGACCAAATCATGCCCAAATGGTTTTATAAATTGAAATATTTTATATTTACATCTCCTTTATGTTAAGAAAAAAATTGGTACCAAACCAATAAAGTTGGAAATCCGTATCCATATAGATCAGGATTTAGGACAATAATAACCCACTCTAACAGCTATGTTAAAAGATTTTAGACTAATGTAGTAAAATTCAATAAGAAGCAGTTACGCCTAGGCATTCAAGAATATTAGTTTACTCTTATATTTTTGTTTTTTCTATTTCTATATAATCATGAAAGAGCAGCATATCAATTTGGGCCACAAACTATCTTCACCATAAAATTCACTAGCTCACAATTACATAGCGATCTTGCCATCAGGTGTCTAAGATTCTCGAATTAGTTCACGAAGTTAATGAACATATGCAAACAGAAAGGGATGATGGACAACCAGTTTCCATAAGCAGCGTAACGTGTGCAGAGCTATTACTCTTACTACTCCCTTGAAGGCAAGTAGCTACAAGGCACTGCCATCTGGTTCCAGAAACATATAATTTTCAATCAAGATTGTCAGTCAATTTAAAGAAACAAAGTGGCCATCTTTGTGATGGTAAGGTACTGCCTACCATTCTTGGTGATAATTGTGTTGTAGTCTTGTAGCTGATGATGAAGAATACAACCAAATAATTTATGGTATGGTTGTAAGCTTGTGTCAAAACATGAGTAACTGAATTTAACAAACCCAAAAAACCTGATTGTACCAAAATGGCAGAGCCCAAAGCAAGAGATTACCAGGAAATACAGTGAATTGAGTTGTATTCCCTCTTTCTGCTCCATGTTCAGTACCCCTCCCTGCTTGTTTGTTGGCAATCAGTTGGTCTCCACCACTTGGGAGGTCCATGGAAAAAGACTTCAATTGGCCACACGATTCCCCATAACCCGATTGAGAAGCAAAGGAACCCCACCAAGACGATGGCCGCTGCCCCATAGAATTGTGGACAATTCCTTCATGTTCTTTGAAAAACACAGCTTGAGTAGCCATCTATGTCCTCCAAAATGGTTGGAAAAGGGGTTTTGAGATTAACTGCACTTAGAATGTTCACTCTACTATCTGCAATACAACCAAAATTCACAGCTTAGTCTTGCTAACTACAAATTCAACATAATATCAACAAAGTATGAACAGAATATTTATCCTACTTGTAAAACAAAGTTCTTCTAGGAATTAACTACACTATAATGCTATCCAGCACATTAAATTAATCTCATATACAGTCCAGTCGATAGGAACATCCCAAAAGAGGGAATTGAACAGAAGAAAATTAAAAAACAACAATAGTAAAGAATTATTAGAAATCCATGTATCAATCAAAACTTAATTACATGACTATGAAAATGAATACTATTTCAAAAAGGAAAAAAAAAATCCACAAACGACTTTCCATGAACAGAAACCAAAATTCCAGGGAAAAATCAAGGACAAAGAAAAAAGAATACACAGAAGAACCCAATTGATAAAAGAACAAAAACAATTAGATAGATAAACAAAAAAGAAAATAGAACCCAGATTAGAGCTTGACAAAGGATGACGTCAGCACAAAACCACACGTCACAGTGAAGCATAGAAATGATAGAGAAAGTAAAAGAGTTTAACAAAGTCAAGGTTCGGATATTCCTTAAAAGATCAAGCATAAAAACTGTACGACAAGGGAGAAAAAAAGAGTATTCAGTTTCACTCACTTCTCTTCTCTTAGTACAAAGAAGCAACTTTGAATCATCCGCTCAAACAAAGAAACCCCATTTGGTAGGAGCCATGTCTGTACAAAGAGAGAGAGAGAGAGACACGGCCGATAAATGCGTACTAGTGTAATGGAACAACACGCACATGTCCAATAAGCCTTTACTTTCATGCAAGTTCCTTGGTATCATGTGCTATATATATATAAAACTAACACTCTCTCTCTCACACAGGCACAGCCACACGCACACGCACTCTGGTTTTCTTAATCGTATAAAATTTTCACTTCTTAAAAGTAGTCCCTTTCTTGGGGCTCTTTTGTTTCCATATTTTTTTAGGAAGGAGTCCGGTTAATGGGCGTTCTTAGCACGCATTAACCATCTATTTTGAAAATTTTTTTTTGTAATTTTCTTTTTGGAATAGCGATCCAACAGTGCGATTTCTATAACCGCCTGCAGTCTATATGTGGTAACAAGACTGCTTCACCCTTTTACATTTACAAGTGGTTAACCAATTTACAAACTTTATTTTCTCTAGGTACGCGGCTCTCAGATATAGAAATAATATTGCAATTCAACTTTTGGAGATGTTCAGTGATACACTTGACAAGTTGTGACTGGTAAAAGAGTGTCTGTAGGCTATGTGATGACACACTTTCATCGATCACAACTCGCCATATGGACAGTTGTGGCACAAAATTATGTTATTTTCTGTGGTTCTAGCGTTTTCCAATATGTTTCTCGGTTTCTAATTCGCACTCTGGGTTGGCCTTTAACTCATTGAATGGGTAGGAACAAGTAGTGATTTTTCACGTTCTTCATTTATTTATTTAACAAGTAATATCATTTTTTTCGGTGCTCAAACTTAATTTTTAGCAGCTTACAGCTTTTGATACCACTTAAATCTTATTTATTTTGACTTAAGCCTTCCATGGGTATAGGAATCTCTGTTTTAATTTTAAAATCCTAACTTATTTAAATCATTAGTTTACATACAAATTTTAAAGTTCTTTTTATGTATAATATATTTGAAAAATTATTAATTTACACTGTACTTTTAATATAAGACTTACATTGTAGACTAAATAAATGGATACCAGGGTCGGTTGAATGATAGAGTAAGAGATGTAGTCGCCTAAGGTCCCAAGTAAAGAAAAAGGCCTCCAAATTTTAACCAATAGGGTTATATATAATCAATAAATAAGATATTATCTTTTTACCAAGTGAAAAAAAAAAAATAAAAAATATAGGAAAATGTAACGTTCACAATATTTTTCACAACAATTTTACAACTAATGTTAAGTAGCAGGTTGTTATAGCCTGATATTGATGGCAAAAAAATAATTATAATGATATTTTCAAATAGAAAACAAAAAACAGCTTCAAGCCTAAGATTTGTTGTAAAAAATATTGTGAATGTTGCACTTCTAAAAATAATAATAATAATAATAATAATAATAATAATAATAATAATAATAATAAGAGTTTAGTTAGCAAATTTTTACTAGTTCTCATCTAAATCTACCACTAACGCCACTTTTTTACTTACTATTATCAATCTGCCACATCAATAAGTATGAAAAATTTTGTCAAATGCTTTTTGTCTATAAAATTTCTAAAAAAAAAAAAATTCTACGTAGTTTATGTTAATTAGTAGTAATTTTGCATTTAAAATAAGATAATCAATTTCACCTTAGGCCTCCAAACGCATCAAGCCGCCCCTGATAGGTACATTGTACAATGTTGTATACAAGAGGACAATGTTGTACACATTTATTTACATTGATAGTATATATAATATAAACCAATAATTATATATTTTTATAACACTTATTTTTTAAACAATATAAACCAATGAAAATAATTAAATAAATCCACTTTTGTTTTGGTTTTTAAGAAGAGAAAATAAACCTACTTAGTTGTACTTTTAACTCATCATTTGAGGGGACTTAGGATTAGCTACTAGCTTAAGTTAGAATGACACTGGGCTGATGAACAGCTTTGTGGGGTAAGAAAAAAAAATTAGCATCCAGAAAGATTCAAAAAAAATTAAAATAATGATTTGAGAAGTGTAGACTGGAGCAGTAAGAACAATAAATTCGATCGGCGTAAATTCGATTATGTTAATTTTGCTTGACTAGCAGAGTCATTATTATTCATTAGAAATAATCAATTCTCTGTTACCTACCGATCATTGCATGCGTTGATGGGCTCACCTAACGATGTAGTACTAGGCAACTCAATGAATAGTTGACCGCAGAAGGATAGTATCAAAAGTCAACTAGACCTCGGAATTTAGAAATTAATTACAGTGCATGCCTCCCCGCTATGAATTTGAGCTCCTATTGAGTAATATGAAGCCGGCCATTTGCTGTGGATGGATAGAGAATAAAGTGGCTAACATGTGATGTGGCTATCCATCTTAGATTGTTATCCATTGGAACTTAGTTATTACGGCTTATACGTTTTCTAGTTTTGGGGCTCCAAAAGAAGCCGGCCAATATTTGGTGTCAACGTTAGAATAAAAAGGTTAACTAGGTCTTTAACTCAGCTGGACTACTACTTTTGTGACATGACCATTATTCTTTTTTAGTTTCACTTACTACTTTGATTATATCCATTCAAAGATCATAGAACTTAAATGGTTAGGTCTCATAATCAATACAATTTATGTATGTTCTAACTATTTTGACCATAAATCTTTTGAAGTGTGTGTGTGAAGGCACACCTAAACTGGTTTACAAGGCTGTACAAATGGTAATAATGTACTTAGACCTCTAAACCTTTAGGCCTACAATTTAACTAAATTGATATTTTAACAATATATATATATATATATGTATTATTATGCGTGTGGATATGTGCATATATAGGAACACAAGAGTAAGGTTATATGCACCCCCTCTGAGTCCTTGTCTTGGTTGGTTCTAGAGTTGGCTGAGCAGATCCTGTGATGCCAATTCTATAAAACACACATTATTGGAATAATTGTCATTAGACAGAGAGTAAGATGAACTTATACAGCTAATCAGCTTGAAGAATGAAATCTACCCAAAAAAAGAAGAAGAAACATTTTATGCCGGCCAGTAATCCAACAGTGGTTGCCCGTATTGTGCCTTTTCCACAGGATACTTTCTTAATAAATCCAGATTAAAGTTGTTTCACCTCTCTCCTATATTCAGTTGTATCGATCTCAGTGTTGCACCTCCAGCAATAAGAAAATATAAAAAATGTCACTACTAGTGTTAGGACATATGTGGTTCAAGTGATCTCAAACATATGTCATTCTTTTATGTAATTGGCTTATCCTTTGACAAAATACACTTTACTTGTAATTGGGTAGATTTAAGATGTGTTTAACGCTTCAAGAAACAGTGATTCAAAATTAAGTGTTGAAGTCATCAAGTCTGTCCAAGAAACAAGCTGGAAAGTGCAAGTTACTAAAGCTCGACATCTAGTCTCGACACATGCATCTATCGAGCTTTAGAAGCTATTTCAGCCCCGATGCTCGACAGCTTCTCGACAGATCCTTGACACCTCTATCTGTCGAGATTTATGGAAAACATATTCTAAGTTCTGTTTTGATTCCAATTTGTGAATGTATCTTTGAGACTTCTTTTCTTCTAACCCTAGACATATAAAAGGATTGTTTTAAGGGCCGTCAAAGTGATGCAAGGTACACAAGCATTGAGAAATCATTGTTCATGCAATTTGTGACCTAAGACAAAGTCCATGCCCTAGTTCATTTTTCTTGTGAAGAAGTTGCTGTGTAATGTGCACCGTAGGATTTTGTAACAAAGCATCTTCTTGATCTTCATCGTGTGGATGAATTGAAGAACTTTGCAGCTAACAACTCTCTCTCTAGTTGATGAATTGAAGTCGCGTACTGGGATCCGCGCAATTGGTTAGTCACGTACTTGGGAGCCGTGCATCAAAAGGAGAAAATGTCACTACAGAACAAGTCCAATTGGGTATTGGGATAAGGGTTCAACTGTAGGTTAGTAAGGTACTAGGAATCCTGACTTGTAATCGCTTGTTGTGATAATAGTGGAGTTTCGGGAGTGGTGACCTTAAATCACTTGGTGGGGTTTTTGCCGTCAAGTTTTCCCCATTTGTAAACAAATCACTGTGTCAATTTTGTTTCCGCTACATATTTTAGTTATTGGTGATTTGTTTGTGTTGTCACGTGAATTTGCATGTTAACTTGATTAATTAATAATTCGGCTAATTAATTAATTTAATTCATCACAAGGACTCAATGCATTTGCGGCTTATCAACTAGTTTATTTTATGAGAAATGTGCAATCAGGGATGGTTAGGAACTTAGGCTTCCATCCGCCATAACTTAAAAAATAAAAATAAAAATAAAAATGATTGAACTTTCAAACAGTTATTTGGTATTAAGAACAAAAGGTCAAGTTTGTCCCTGTGATTTTTTTTGGTGAACTGCCCAAAAGATCTTACGGAAAGCACGAACCGTAGGCAATACTGTAAAGAATAGAATAAGGGAAATTGCATCGATCTTATCCATAGTTTTGCGAAATTACTCTACATACGTCTCCACCATTTCGAATCAAAAACTAACTTTTTAAATTGGAAATTATTAACCACCGTTCATCCCCAAGGGACTAAAAAAGTAAAGACAAGGGTTCTGATCAATATATCAATATCAATATCTAATAATATATAAAAGTAGAAGTTTTTTTCCTACAATTAAAGGTGTTGGACACATGGGAAAAACCACCCCTTAAACCTTTTGCCAAGTTTATAGTTAAACCCCACCAAAAGCCCCAATGATACACCGTTTGAAAGCTTGATCATTACACCATATAAGGGAAAACTGTTAAGTTTTAGATCCCTGTAAAAACTAAATTGTTTAACTTAATTAATTAACTAAGTGAATACTTAGGTTTATTATTCAGATTTAGGTTAAAACAAAACAATCATATCATGCAAAGGAGTGGAAAAATAAATAACAAAATGATATAATGACCCAGGAAAACCAAACCAGTAAAAAACCTGTGGAGGATTTAACCTAGCTATCCTTAAGGTAAAAAGCAAATCCACTATAGAGAATCGAAGTTTACAATAACACTTAGACCACTAACATCCTATTTCTACCATATGTAGAATTTATTGACATGACCACGTGCAAGCTCTAAATCCACGAACTCCTTCTCTATTAGGCCTTTGCAACACAAGCACCCACACTTGTGACTTTAAGACTTCACTCAAAGGTTTATCAACACAAACTCTCCTGTTTGTGACTCCAAGACCACCCTTGAAGGTTTAGATCATCAGCATCTTTGTTGACTAGAGAAGACAGCAACTTCTACAATACCAGATCTTTAGATTCTTTAAGGAATAACATTTATAGAAGACATGAGAGAGCTTTTTGGGTACAAAACCCTAGACACAAAGGAGATACACTCTTCTCTCTCTGAAAAGTCTTATAAAAACGTACTTAGGGTTTCTTTTATATACTAATAGCGTTTTTCTTGAAACCCAATACGTTTAAGTAGAGTTTTGGCTAAAATAAAATTCTGCAGATATGTGTTTCGATCGGTCGAGCCTATCTTTCGATCGATTGAACGAACCAGAAAAATTCTAAATTCTCTTTTCTGCAGCTTGCTTGTTCTTGGATCTTGACTTGTATCACCTTAAGCATTGTCTAATAATACCTATAGACTCTAGGATCTATATCTAGACAAGTTTGTGTTCACGATTTGCCAATTGTTTTAAACTTTTAGAACTTAACAATCTCCTCCTTTGGCAATTCGTGACAAAACTTACATACAATATGAAATGCTCAAATACAAGAACAACCCAATACAATAAAATGCCTAATTCCATCACAAATCCCAATCTAAGACTCCTAACCTAGAGGTTGCAAGAAGAGGTAGAAGGTCTTGATCAGAATGCATCTGTTTTTCCCGAAACACTCAAAAGAACACATCAACGTATGTGTGGAAAGAAAGAAATATAAACAATATGAAACACAAATATAAAAACAAAAGTAAACTAACTCCCCTTAAGTTAGATATATCAAAAACTTTTTATATTCTCCCCCTTTCAAAAACAATTTTATCTCCCCCTAAACAAAACATTTTAAAAAAATTTTTAAACAGGATTATCACATTTCATCTATTTCTTTCTTTTTTTTGTCACGTATTTACAAAGACAACTCAAACAAAGAGTAAACAAAAAACATACGCAACAAAAGTTAGGAGAAAATAGAGAATCAAGCAAACAAATGAATTCAGGTCTATAGAGAATAGAGGCAACTCCCCTTATGAACAACAAAGATTAAAAACAAGCTTCCCCCCCTTATAAAAATAGGAAAAACAAAACATGTTTTGGGAAAAATAGTTTTGGGGAAAATTTAGGAGTTGGGGAAAAGTAAAAACACTAACCACACTAAAAAAAAATTTGAGGTTACACATGAACACAAATATTCTCTCTTTCAATAAATGCAAACTTGACACTATGCGATCCATAAGCAGATGGTGTTTGAACTTAAATCAAGTAGAGAAAATATTTACACATTATTATCCATCATATCTCTTAAGAAAAATATTTTCTATAGTTCACATATAAAAAAAGCATATACTAAAAAGTACATAACTCAAAAATTAATCAATTAATTTTTAAATCAAGTTGAGTACCCTATTTAGCAAAGTGTATGCATGGTATGTGTGAAAACAATGAGAGATATGATTGCAAAACTGCAAGATGGATACAAAAAAAATACTATACATGTAAATCCTAAACATAAATGATGCATGAAAATTTTTTTTGGTCAAAAGTTTAAAAACTGAAAATTTTCCAGTTTTGATCGATTGAGCATCGATCGAATACCAATCGAGTTAGGCAGAAGCAATAATTAAAAATGAAGTGATTTTTAATCGGTTGAAAATCACATTTGATTAATTGAAATTCTGGAAATTTGAATTTTTCGAAAAATTATAGAAGATTATGTAGAAACTACTCAAACTAAGGAATTTCATGAATGAAATGCATGAGAATGAGTTTAAATGTTTTTCAAAAACATGAGTTTTTAACCTAGAACTTCCAAAAACAAGATTTTCAACCTTTTGTCCCCAAAACTCAAACATTAAACATATTTTGCATCAAAATCAAGGAACATATAATCTTGGATGGCCAAAACAAATTCACACACAGTATCATATACTAAGTTTAGCAAAGAATAACTTATGTAGTGTGTGCAACTAGTAATAGCATGAGATACATGTGAGGTAATATGTAGATAGTAATCAATAACAATTTCTACATTATTCATCACATAAGTTTGAAAGAGACTATAACCTAAAGAGTTACATTATATAACTCTAACATCTCCTAAAAAACAAGGATATTATTATTAACTTGTGCACAATGTTTCTTTTTTGTTTTTTGCCTTTTGTTTTGTTTTTGAGAAAAAGTGTTCCTTTATTTTTGTTTGTTATTTACAGGCTACTGTTTCTACTTTATTATTATTATTTTTTAAATAACAAGACTTCATATGAGTTTCATAAGCAACATTAATAATAATAATAATAATAATAATAATAATAATAATAATAATAATAATAATAATAATAATAATAATAATAATAATAATAAGTTGTGTGTTGTATTTATTTTGTTTGATAAGGAAGCTAAAAAATTACTTCAAACAACAACAATAGAACTTTCAAACAAATGTGCAATTGTAAGACCATACAATTAGCAATGATCTTTCATCTACTTTGACAAGAATACACTAAATTATATTCAATATTTTTATCAGACGAATGCGAATTTCAACCTATTGAATGAAAATAGAAAAGCTCATTGAAAAAACATTTGTGTTTCAACTAAAACTTAACGACTATAACTGGAAGGAAGGATGAGAATTCAAATATAAGAATACTACAAGAAATTTGGTCTATAGCAACGACATATAGTTGTCACTAATGGTGTAATTATCATCGCTAATTATATTGGCGACGACAAATGTCATCACTAACTTTCATCGAACAAGAATTGTAACAAAAAAGGCTTTTATTGACAATATTAATGTTGTTGCGAATACAATACCATTTACGACGACAATGTCGTCACTAATAGAAACAATTGTCTTCAAAAATAAGTCAAGAACCCAAAACGAAATGTCGTCGCTACTAGCTCGTTATTAGTGACAAATTTTTTTTGTTATCACTAGTAGATTATTATTAACTACGACTTTTTTGTTCTCGCTAATATGTCATTATTAGTGACAACGCTTGCTATCATCACAGATAATGATATATTAGTGACCACAAACATGTCATCACTAAAAATTGCACATTAGCAACGATATTGTTTGGCGTCACTGATGATATAATAAAATATTAGCAACGACAATGTCATAATATTTAACATTTTTTTTTGTGGATTTTTCTTTAAAATTTACATTCTGAATTTTACATTGGTACCTAATGAGAAATAATAAACCACAATCCCACACATCACAAATTTTCAATCACAAATACTCATAGAAGCATGCAACTGCTTAATTAATAACTACTAATAAGGAAAAACAATACTTAAGTTCAATATCGTATACATAATTTAAATTCAAATCTACTCCCTCAAATACTAATCAAATAATAACAAATTTTTCAAGAAGATATACAACCAAGCTTACAATTAATTGTCTCTCCCCTCAACATTATCAGTAGCCCTAGGCATGTGACATTTTAACCTAAAATAAAAAGAATAAACCAATGTAAAGGTCAACTAAAGTAAATGACAAAAATGCGTACAAAATAGTTTTAACATCAAAGTAAAACTTTAAAATTTTATTTTTCAAAAATACCATAACTAAGAAGATATGAAAAGTTTTATGTATTTAACAAAACTTAACCTGCATCAAAACTCAATTTAATCTTCATCCCCTAGATCTCCAACAGATTCATCATTGCTAGATAACTATTTTTCCTAATTTGAGCTTGAAACATCATCATCACTATATATTTTTTTTTCATGGTTGGAGTCTGTATCCCATTCCTCATTAGACAAGTTATCATTGATGAATTTACTTTCCTCAAGTTGTATATATACATCATCAACATCTATTAAGGTCTTGAAATCTATTACTGGCACATCATCTCTATGTAGCACAGTTGAGTCTTCATCATTTTCTTGTGGAAAAAAATGACAACAACTAATATATATTGACAGAGAAAAATAATCATTGTAAAGAAATTAAAGTAAAAGAATTTAAAGCAAATGAAAAATCATTAATACATACGAAACATCACTCATTTAAAAAACATATCCATGAACTTAAAGGAAAAGAATTTAAATGGAGACAAACAGATTGTTAATTAAACAAAAAAGAAATAGAAAAAATAAGCTTAATTCTTTCTTCTACTTCCCAAACCAAAAAGACAATAGTCTAGCATCATGGGAAAATCTTTCTTTTGGAGAAGAACATAAAGATGATAGACATGTTGAGTCCCAATATCTCAGACAACAAAAATAAAAGAGAGATAATTAATGTTTTTTCCCTACTATGTACAATACACAATTTAAGTCATTTGTTGTTCATAGTATACTACAAAAAAAGTGTAATCAATTATTACATGAGTTACATATGTCCGAAAAAGCAAGAAATAATATAAAATTAGATTCTATACCATATTTTTATCTATAAATGGAGAAAATGACAAGAAGCTCAAAGTAATTCTCTATTAGTTCTACACACTCATACTAAAATAGATGAAAATGTTGTGAGAGAGGAATGACATGGGAAGTGGTTACATTTAGAACTCAAGAGTGAAAGAATAAAATTAATCCACTTTTTTCGAGTGATCTATGTTTTTTATTTGTTTTCCCCCCAAGATTTAAGAAATTAAACTACTTCTCTCATCCCCTTGGTACATTTTGGCTACAAAGGAAATCATCAAAATACTCTAATGAAAGTGGTCTGTAGTTTAATGAACATATACGGATATAGTTAAATGCATGTCTTTTTTGTCTATGAATTCATTTTATTTGTCACTTCAACAGCTTGTTGCACATCTGTAAAGTTGAATTTATTCAATTATGTGTTGGATTTATACCGCACCAAATTTGCTTGTAATTTTGCATTTAGAAACCCTGTATTTAGGTGGGAATAATGTAAGGGTTGTGTGTAAGAGAGTGTGAAGATTTGATCAAGAGCGTGCAACAAAAATGTGACTCGCGACTGGTGACTTGCTAAAATGAAGCACATGTGTGAAGCATGCAAGAAGATGAAGAGTCAGGACAGCTAGATCACTATAGGACAAAAAATACAGTCTGGCCTAGTCTGGTAACTGGCGATTGGAACTCGTGACTTATTCCAGTCGCGAGTGACTCGCCAGTGCACCCTATTTTGCTGAAAAGTAACTTTTCACATTCCATCTGATACCCTACTATAAATGCCCTTATACCCATGAAATGTAGAGAGCTTTCAGATAGAATTTTGAGAGAGAAACCCTAGAGAAAAATAAGATTGATTTATCCACAATCTTATACATTTGATTCTCCAAAATTCCTTTACTCTCACCCTCTCCATTGTCATATCCATGAGAGGATTATAAACCAAATCCTTACCTCACCAAATTCAGAGTAGTGAGAAGGTTCTTGGTGTTTGAGAAGTACTTCAAGAGAGAACCAATTCATATTAGTTGATGTAATGGGCTAATTGCGGGATCCTAAAAGGAAGAGAAGACACGGTTCGGTGTAACCTTGTTGAAGTAAAAAGCTTGGAGGGCTTAGGTGCACTGGGTAGATTAGGCTCGGAGGATCTATTGCTATTCGTGTATCTCAACTGATTTTCTAGTGGATAATTTACCACTTGGAGGGCGGCGGAGAGGTTTTTCGCCGAGTTATTTGGTTTCCTCTTCGATAACACGTGTCGATGTGATCTTGTGTTTGCATTTCTATTTCCCTTACTCTTACCTTTTAATTTCTGCTGGTTATGATTAATTAATGGTTTAGAGTAGTTTGCTTATTTGGGTATTACTTATATTTCATATTCCGCACATATATTGTTTGAATATAAGCTTGTATTGGAAAATTTGTATTTGGGGGTCTAAACATTCACAAGTGTTTTATACACTTAGTGAGTTTTCAACATCTAATTTAAACATTATTCTAATAGCATATTTAGTAAATTAGTACTAAAGAAAGAGCAGTGTTAGATTCATAACTTATTGTGCAATTTTCCACAACTTGCCACAAGTTATGAGTTGTGGAGGCGTGGACTCACAATTTTTTCCGTACCACTTACAACTTGCCATGTGATAAGTTGTGGCAAAAGCAAAAGTTCTGCAATAACTTGTGGTACTAACATTTTTATTTAATGAATTAGTTGGTAAATATTGTAAATTCACTATGCTTATCACTTCAACAGCCTACAACACCACCATCAAATTTAAACATTATACTATTAGCATATTTAGTAGATCAATATTAAAGAACTAGTTGGTGAATACTGTGAACATGATAATTAAATAAAACATGTAGCATTACCAACTAATAGACACTTACACTTGGAAATTGAATAAATCCATTATGTAATGTGCAGTACACAAACAATTAATATTTATTTAATTTTTAAAACAAATAGTTAATTGTTTCAATATGGCATTTGGTGCACATAAAACTAAACAAATACGTTCAAGTAAACTATATTCTTTAAGCATTTCTTAAGTATCAAGAATCTACTTCAATATATCATAATTACGAAAGTAATATTAAAAAAATCAAACATAAAAAACTATTCAGTTTCCATTAGATGTTCAACCTCACTTTAAAGAATCAATGAAAACATATTATGTTGCAACTATGTTTAACTTTTAAGGGGTTTTGAATCTTAGCATAAAGGAATGCAGTACTGTAGCTACATTGTTAACTCTATCTTTAGTTTATCATATTACATATTTATTAATTTTTCATATTATGAATTTAATGACAAAAACAAAGAAGAAAAGTCATACCTAGGGCCCACTTGTAGGACTTGGAGCAAACCTTAATATCAAATCTGTAAAAAATTGAAAAACAAACCAACTTAATAAACTGATAAACACGAAGAAGAAGCAAAGAAGAAAGAAAAAATACAAACCAACTTGATAAAGAAGTAAAGAAGAAAGAAATTTTTTTTACATATTTATTAATTAATTATATTATATATTTATTAATTTAATGACAAAAATAAAGAAGAAAAGTCATACCTAGGGCTTGCTTGTAGGACTTTGAGCAAACCTTGATATCAAATTGGTAAAAATTTGAAAAGCAAACTAACTTGATAAACATGAAGAAGAATTAAAGAAGAAAGAAACAAAATGAAAAGCAAACAACTAACGGAGAGATAACAAGTGACTGAGAAAAATATGGGGATAATGGACTTCAATTCCGTTACGTTAGGTAGTTTTTTTTTTAATATATATATCTCATGAGTTATTGTGACAGAAACTGTATCTATTGTGGCATTTGTTTGTCACAATAGACCATATATTATGAGACTTATATTGCCTTCATTGAAACACAATATTGTGACAACTATTATACTTCGTCACAATAAGATTTTTTTTTTTACTAATAAATTTTATTGGTGGAGAAATAATAATTTCTGAATTGAAAAAATTTCCCGTACTAATAAAATTGACTTTATTCATGAGAATGACCAAAATACCCCTAAATCTTAAAAATGGCTAAAATATCCCTAAACCTTAAAAATGACCAAAATACTATTAAAACCTCTAAAATGACCAAAATATTCCCGAAACCTCTTAAATGACAAAAAATACCCCTTAACTTGTAAAGTAACCAAGATACTCTTGAAGCTTTTAAAATAACCAAAATCCTTCTAAAACTACTAGAATTAGCAAAAATACCACGAAACCACAAAATGATCAAAATGCTCAAAAAAACTCTAAAATAATTAATATACTATTGAAATTGCTAAAATGACAAAAAAAATGCCCTAAAATCCTTTAGAATGAGAAAAAAAAAAATACTCTGAAAACTCTAAAATGACAAAAATACCTTGAAATCAATAAAATGACCAAAATACCCCGAAACCTCTCAAATGATCAAAAATATCCTGAAACCTCTAAAATGACAATAAACAAATACCCCTAAAACCTCTAGACAAACAAAAATACTCCCAAAACCTCAAAAATGATCAAAAGTACGTTTAAAACTCTTAGATGACCAAAATACTCTCAAAACCTCTAAAATGACAAAAAATACATTGAAACCTATAAAATGACCAAAAATACCTCAAAATCAGTAAAATAACCAAAATATCTAAAATGACAATTTTGGTCATTTAATAAGTTAAGGAGTATTTTGGTTATTTAGAAATTTCAGTATATTTTTGCCATTTTAGATATTACAAGGGTATTTGGGTCATTTTAGAGGTTTTAGGATATTTTGGTCATTTTAGATATTTCGAAGAGTATTTTTGGTCATTTTAGATGTTTTAGGAGTATTTTTGGTAATTTTAGATGTTTTAGGAGTATTTTTGGTAATTTTAGATGTTTTAGGAGTATTTTTGGTAATTTTAGATATTTTAGGAGTATTTTTGGCCATTTTAGAGGTTTTAGAGTATTTTTAGTTATTTTAGAAATTTCGAGGGTATTTTGGTCATTTTAGAGGTTTGGGAGTATTTGAGTCATTCTAGTAGTTTCGAGAGTATTTTGATCATTCTAGTTGTTTTGGGAGTATTTTGGTCATTTTAGAACATACTTGTCTAGCCTTGGGGGCATATGTCTAATGATATCTTACATGCATCAAGAATACATGTTTAGATATTGATGACTTTGATTTTAGAGTAATAAACAAAATAGCTTTATTTTGAAAACCATTTGAAAAACCCATGAATAGTAAGAGTTAATGTCAAGATAAACTGAAAATCTAATGTTTGATCCAGGGGAGCACCTACCAATATCTTCCCTTTAAACATTAAATTTTGAAAATTGGTATTTTTTTATGGAAAATATAATTTTAAAGGTAATGCTTTGAACTACTCGTATCACTCTCATGTGTGATCTAGGGGAAAACATAGCTTTAAAGGAAGCACTTTGGGGAACATAATTTTAATGGGATGGTCAAATTATGATAACAAAGCTAACTAAATCTTCATGGGGTCACATGGCATTTGATCATCATGCTCCAATTGATATTTAAATCTTGATCATTCAATTTGAAGACTATGGTCAAATATTAGTGTTGGCAAAATTTGAGAATTGTTTTTTGAGAAACAAATTTGGGAATAATTGGATGGTCAAATTGAGAGAACAGAGCTAATCAAAATTATTTACCATGCGGATACATGACACATGTCTATCACGCGCCATACTTAGATTTGGAATCCGACCGTTGGATTTGAAGAGTGTAATGAAAGGTTTATTATGGTAAATTATGGCCACAATTAGACGGTTGAATTTAGAAAAGTGCAGTAAAATTTTTTGTTAAAGTTTGTCAAACCTAGTCAAACTTAATAGATGGTCCCGAGATCGCTGTATTTTGTGAAACTAATTTGAGTGGGAAGGTTTTTAGTGGGTTATTGGGTATTGACATAATTGTTAGAAAATCTCAGAGAAGAAACAATTTTGCAAGATGATGAACATGATGTTAACATTGACTTTAGATAGCATTGATTAGGCAAGATGATGAAAAAAAAGTCATTATTTTGGCTTATATATTATGTATTATCACTTTTGCGTTTAATCAATTTGAATATATATGTTATAAATATATGTTAATTTGATTTTTTTAGTTATTTTTTCTAAATATTATTACATAATTGATGATTAAATTGGCTATTCGTTGAATATATTATGATTTTACAATGAATTATACCATTCATATATGTATATCTATAATTTAAAAAAAAAATAATTTTATTAAGATTTTGTGTATTTTAAGATACATGATACAGAAAAATCAAAAATTGATTTACGATACGATTCGCATTTTGATAACTATAGGTATTGGTCAGCATTTTGAGTGAAATCAAAACTTTCTCGATTTTTGTTATTTTATCGATTTCAAGTTTCAAATGGGGTAAAGTTATTATTTGAGAATATTTTGAAGCAACAAGTCCTCCCTTGACTCTCTGTTTTTTATTTATTTATTTATTTATCGAATTTGAGAGTATTTAATTACTTTGGAGGTTTCAAGGTTATTTTTGTCATTGTATAAGATTGGGGGTGTTTTAGTCAATTTAACGAGGTTATAGGTATTTCAATCATTTCAAATATTTTAAAGGAGTTTATGTCATTTTAAATTTTTTAAGAGGCAGTTTGGAGGATTTGATAAAAAAAAAAAAAATCATATTACATCAAAATTATTTTGACCACATATTAGTGACGACAATCTTTTTTTTTTTAGAGAGTTTCAACCTATGGCGTCCACTTTTGACGATATCTCTTTATCATCAGACCAAGACACCAATCAGTTTTTTGGTTTATGCAGGGATTGAACCCCAGATTTTATATACAACCATCAGAGACTTTACCAATTGAGCTAACTTGAACCCGCAATGACGACAATCTTTGTCATCATTAAAAGATCCCTAATAGTGACAACCTAATTCGTTGCTAATATATAATATACTTTCTTCCATTAAATCCAGCCACTTTTTGAGAGTTAAAATTTTCCCTCCATTAGATTTTGGTAGATATATTTACGATGACATGTTGTGTTGTTGCTAAAAGGTGACTATCAGAGATGAAAAGTTATATTGTCACTAATAGCCTTCTATTAGCGAGGACCAATGTGTCGTCGCTAGTAAAGAAAGCATATATATATATAAATAATATTTACTATATATTTTTGGCAACATATTAGCAACGACACACAACGTCGTCACTGTAGATAATAATTAGTGATAATAGATGTTGTCATTAAAATAAATCTTATTTTAGCAACACAAATGTCGTCACTATAAATTTTATTGTTGTCGCTAAAAGTTTTCCTTCATTTTCCAAAAGTAAATAAAATTCCCTCCATGATGTTAGCGATGATTTATTAGCAACTACCTTAGTGTCATTGCTAATATGCACTTATTAGTGATGGCCATACATTATCGTCGCTAATGTGTGCCTAATAGTGATGACTTTTTAGCTGTCGCTAATAATAAAATTGAAACTTATACAAGTTATACAATAATAATAAAATCTTTGGAAAATTGAAACTAATAAAAGTTATACTACCTACATTCTTAAATTCTACCTACTTTGATTATCCTCAAAATAACAAAAAAAATTAAATAAAGCAGCAATTTTTTGGCCCCATGAGGTACGTGAATCAAGGGTATCCAATTAAACAGTAACACTGATAAAAATAAATTGTAAAATATAGAAAAATAATGAATCTCATCAATACCAACCGGCAACTGTGGCCACTACTATTCCATGAAATTTACTCATTTAAGCTGGAATAAAAACTTCATTATTTAACACTAAAAATATAATCTCGGCTCATTTTATTCAACATTTAAATTCAATTATGTCCTCCAAATCAATTAAATTATATATATTTTCTCTCAGAGAGAGAGAGAGAGAGAGAGAGAGAGAGAGAGAGAGAGAGAGAGATTTATGGTAATAGTATATGTTTTTAATCATCTAAGGAAGTAGAATATATAGAGTTCCTCAATAACTTTTAAGTTAAAACCCAAATTCATAATAGAACTACACTATCAAAGTATGGACATACAACATCAATTATTTTTTGAATTATCGCTTGAAATTTACACAATTGTTGGAAGCACTTAAATTCAAATATTAAAAAAAAAATCCACATAAAGTGTTCTAATGAAACGTTACAGCGCATTAGAAAAAAATAAAAACAACAACAACAACAACATAGCTACCAAGGATATTTTCTCTGGTAATAATATAAATTACATAAAAAAATAAAGTTACCCAATTTAAATATCCCATTTTCCAACATATCAATTCACCTTTTACTATGTGAAGGTAAAATAAATGATATGTATATTAATAACTTTTCAGCTACTTCAAAATTATTAATAATTAATTTGTATGGGAATTTTGATAGTTCAGATATATTGTCTTTTGATTTTTTTAAAGGAAAGTGGCAATTGAATAGGTATGAAAAATGAGTTCAGTTAAATATAGAGAGGAAGAGTTGAAGAACTGGATATTAATGATTGTTTCAGCTGTTTAAATATTATTAATAATTTAATTATAAGACACTTTTGATATTATAGAAGACAATAATTTAATATTATTGTCTGTTGATTTTTTGAAGAAAAGTGGCAATTCAACAAGTTTTGTAGCACGAAAGATTATTTGGCTTGGACTTTATTGAGGAGAACATTAAACATCAACTACAATTGAAAAATATATTAAATGCTATAAGGCTTATTAGGATATATAGTGAAGGGTATATGAAAAGTTTTTTATTTTCATTTAATCAATTATGAAAATTTATTGCTAATAACTAGAGCAATCACTAATGCATAAAACACACACAACATTATATATTACAATCCTAAACAACTTAAAAATTACAAAAACATCATACAACTACACAATCACAAAATGGGCATACAACATGATCACTAATATATTATACAAGATCAAATTAAAAGAAGAAAATAAATCCTTCTTCAAGCCAACATAGAAAGGGACAAAAATGCAAAATATGGACAAACAATTGTGCTATTATGTGAATCAAATGACGAGGGAATACAACTATGATTTTCGATTCTAAATCAACCAGATGGAAAAAAAAAATTGCTCCAAAACTATAGACAAATCCTTCAACATATAACTTTTGGAACAAACACATTTCACATCCCAAAAAACCAAGCATGCAAAAATATTGGAGTTGATCATTGAGAATAGGAATGTCCTTACCCTTATGGAAACAAGGAATTACATGTAACATGTAAAATTTGTTCAATTGACTTGAAAATGTATAAATAAGTCAACTGAGTATGGTAGAATCAATATTTCAAAAAACAATTTTCAATTCTACTATAAATTATCCTCATATATTGATGATACATATATAACACAGCTTGAAGTGTAATAGCATAACAAATATTAATAATAAAAAGACCACTCTAAAAAAAATTATCATGCGCATTGCGCAGGACCGCGATTAGTGTATATAAAAGCAGAGACCTCACATGGAAGAACATGAGGTTCTACCATGTAGTATACTTTTTGAAAAGAGAATTAAAATACTAAGCCACAAGATAAGAATAATAAAATATAGACTTTTTGTTTCTTAGGTTCAATGTTTCAAGACCTTTTATATTAAAGAATAAAGATTCTTTGTAAGACATTTTGTTTTCTTTGGTTCAATGTTTCAAGACAAACCTCTTGCACTTATACTTCTTTATATATAGCCCACAACCCTTCATGCCATCTCATCTCAAATACATTTAGACAAAAAATGATGTCAATTATCTTCAATCTTTCAATGACACATACCTATCTCCAACTTCATTGTCCCATTTAATCTTAACCCATATGAGTTGGCTATAACAAATTAAAAAAGAAGACTTTTTTTTTTTTATTGAGTGATGACAGATTATGGTATTGATGTTGAGGTTAGATGTTGTGGGTTCTGTAAAGCATATAAATACTTTGGGTTTTTGGGTGTTTGATGTGGAAAAGCCATAAATGTATTTTGTTTTAGAATTAAATAAAAAAAAAACTTTGTACCTAATTAATTATTGATGAGATTAGTTACTTTTTTTATTATGTTTTAGAACTCATAATTTATAGGTTCTTTTGTGATTTTTTACTGTTATCCAGTGCAATATTGATATAAGCCACAATGATAGTCAGTGATAATTTTAAAGTGTTATCTGTGCTTTGCTTTTATTTTTATTTTCTAATGTGGAAGCCTTGCTAAAGGCAATCAAATATTGATAAATGAAAATGTTTTTAACTAGTTTTCTTTAATTTTTCACATTCTCTATGGCCTCGTTTGGGAGGAGGGAATGAAATAGAAAGGAATGAAAAGAATAATTTTAGAATATTATTCTCTTCCCTTGTTTGGGAGTTTTAATTGAGGGAATGGAAAGTTCATTCCCTTGTTTGGAAGTTTAAGTGGGAGAGAATGAAATGGGTAGAAGGGAACACTCGTTCCTCTCTATTTCCTTAAAACCTCAAATTTTCATTCCCCCCCAAATTGGGAGGAATGAGAGGGAATGGAATTAGATTTAATGATTTTTTTTACTAAAACTCCCAAAATACCCCTATATATTCAACACTTTATTTTAAAATAGGAGTCTAGTACTAATATTGTCATAAAATGATTCCATTCTATTCCCTCCATGTTACTCCCAAACAAGCTTACTTACATTCCATTCATTTTCATTCCTTTATTTTAAAACATCCAATCAAGGTTATTTACTTCCATTCCATTTCATTCTTTCCCATTCCTTTTTCTTACTTAAATACATTACATTCTATTCCATTCATTTCCATTCCCTTATGATCATTCCATTCCATTCCTTTCCCTTATGTACTCTCAAACGGAGCCTATATTCCAGCACTTAAAAATGATTTCCTTTTGTTGAGATATTGAAATGAGTGTTTGAGATATGGGGCTAGGTTTTTGGTTGTGAAAATGGAGTAGTTGAGGAAGTAATTGAGAGGTTACTTGAATTTAAGATATGAAAGTATTTTATGCTTTGAATTTAATTTTATAAACTTCAAATTTCAAAATCATTTAATCAATTTAAAAAATAAAATATACAAATAATATAATATGTTAGTCTCCAACAAGTATTTGCACATTGCTTGAGAAATTATCTAGTTATTTTATTAATTTACTGCCACCCATCACCAAAAAAAAAGAAAAGAAAAAAAAGAATTGTCTCCTAAAAATATTGTAATTGCCCATGGGATCCTTGATATATAATTTTCCAGCCTTTTTTCCTAAATTCTACTTTTTGTTTTGATGTTAACTTCTAATGTTAAGTACTCTACCATCTAATCAATATTTAAATTAACATTTTGAGAGAGAGAGAGAGAGAGATTTGTAGTTTAGGATGCCCATTATAAACGATGGGAGCATTTATAATGAGCATCCTAAACTAGAAAACTTACACACTCTCCCTCACACTCTCAAGGTAATTGTCTACAATCTACTTCTTACTAAAAAACTAATCTACCAATAAGTGTTGGGTTAATATTTATTTTGGTTGAATTAACCAACTATACAAATTAATAAGAGAAATGATATGCCCACAATATTTTTACAACAAATCCTAAGTAGTAGGTTGTTATCGGTTGTTATTATTGAGGCAAAAAAGTAACTTCGTGTTAGATTCAAATTTGAACTAATAACAACTAACCACCTTTGATTTGTTGTGAAAATGTTGTAAAAAGGTTGTGAACATAGCATCTCTCAATTAATAAATTAGTCAAATTATGCAAAGGTTGAAAAGGTATATATATTATTTTATTCTCACCCATCCTTCTCAACTATTTTCCTGGGACTTCCATCAAACACAAACTCATAAACCAACCTAAATCAAACCAACACAAAACCATATTAGAAATTGCAAGGGCAAATGTTTTTGATACAGTTGAATCTTGTTTTGGGATTGTATGTTGGTTTAGTTCATGGAAGAAACCATAAAAAATGGCATATTTTTGAAGCCGACTCAAAAACCAACTAAAGTACCACTATAAGTCTACAACAATATGTATATTTGGTGACAAAATTTAGCAAGAAAAAACTTTCTGTCACCAAAAGGTACCATACAATGACAAAATATATCTTTCTTCTCCAGTCATAAAAAAAGATATAAGTTTTGGCAATGAAAATAAAAATTTGTTGCAATTAGTGCTACTAAATGTAAAGCACTATGGTGACTAAATTCGTCGTCACTAAAGTCTAATTTATTGGTGACGAGTATTTTCATCGCTATATATAAAATAAAAGAAATGTTGGCAATGTAAACTAGTTTTGTTGCTAATGGTGAATTATTCGAGTTTATGGTTACAATAAACTGGTTTTGTACATAAGATTCTTAAACTTCATTTTTTCTCATATAACGGATAAAAAATTATAAGGATTAGAGTTAAGAAATATTAATTTAGAGTTGATTAAATGTTTAAATGTATATTTAAACACAAATTCAACAATAAAAGGAAAAAACATAACTATAAGTGCTACAATGGAATGGATTGACACCTTAATTCAATTCAATTATCTGGTTCTTTTTAAAAATTTATTAACATTTATTAATTATAAAGTATCAAATTGAGTAACAAAGTATAGAACAGAAAAAAAAAATATTGAAATTAAACATTTTTTGTTAATGCAGCACATTTATTTAATAATAATAATTTAATAATGTATACTATTATACGTGAATAACTAAATAATGTACAAGTATAATGCAAAACACACATCTTATAAGTGAAAATGAGAGGTGTGCTTTGTAGTATAGCTGACAATGCAAGGATGATAAATCAAAGTCTAGTTTAGTTGTAATAATAAGAATCATGAATTAAGATGGTTTGAATATTAAAACGAAAATTGTAGGGTTAGTGAATTACTAAATCTAAAATTGCAATTATGTAGTCATATGCGGTTAGTATTACAATCTGCAATGCCCCAACTATAATTATACCGATTGAAAGTATTTATGATATTGTAATTCTAATTATGCTACCATTAACTAAGAAAAATGGCAATTTCATTTTCAAATTTGTCAAATAGTATGGGTATGTTTGGTAGACTATAATAGATGCTGTAATGTAATAGTTATTCCTATGATTTAGTTATTCTTTAGTTTGGTTATGTTTTTATTACAAGGAATAATCATTCCTAATGAATAACTATTTTTCAAAATGAGTAATAACTATTCCTCTTTAAAAGGTTGTATTAGCTATTCCTTAGTAAATGCAATAACTTCAAAACTTAATATATTTCCAAATAAACAAACTTTCCATATACATCTAACAATTTTAAAAATAATAAAATCATAAAAAATAACACATATCTCTCTTAAATTTAAAATAACAATTTTTAAGGAGATATTATTGTATGAGTAAGAAATTTTTTAAAATAAATGTTAAGTTTCATTCTAATGTTATAACTCATAACCAAACTAATGAATATGTTTAGTTATTACATTACAATACATTTTATTCTTAGTAATAAAGATTACAATTGCTGTCGTAATCCCTATTCAGTGTACCAAACGTACCCTATAAGACAATCCCAAGAATAGTGACAACCTAATTCGTTGCTAATATATAATATACTTTCCTCCATTGAATCCCGCCACTTTTTGAGAGTTAAAATTTTTCCCTCCATTAGATTTTGGTAGATATATTTGCGATGACACATGTTGTGTTGTTGCTAAAAGGTGACTATCAGAGATGAAAAGTTATATTGTAGCTAATAGCCTTCTATTAGCGAGGACCAATGTGTCGTTGCTAATAAAGAAAGCACATATATATATATATATATATAGTATTTACTATATATTTTTGGCAACATATCAGCGATGACACACAAGGTCGTCACTATAGACAATTATTAGTGACAATAGATATCGTCGTTAAAAGGTGGGTTCCAGATAGCTCAACTTGTAAAGTTTCTGATGGTTGAATAAGAGATCTGGGATTCAATCCCTGCCTACACCAAAAACTAATTGATGTCTTGGTCTGATGATAAAAAGCGCTTATTAGGAACAGACGCCATAAGTTGAAACTCTCTAAAAAAAGGTAATATTTAAAAGATTTCAAATTAAAGAGTTATCCTTATTAAATCTTAGATATCTTCCTAAATTAGTCTTGAGATGACCCATTAATGTCTTCCCTTAACTTGAGATGATGTCAACTATTCCAAAATTCAGACTCTAGAGTGTTTCAGGAAAGATTTTATTATCTTTACTACTTTGTCTATTCCTAAATGAATTTTTGAATTCAAATATCAAATGCATTTGACTTTATCATTAAAGTATGATTATCATAATTTTAGAAGAATTTTATCCTTATTAAGCAATCAATTTTTTTTGTGTACCTATTTGCTATTTAGCAATTTATATTCAAATTTGAAACTTACACTTTGTTTTTACAGTACTTCTTTAGGAGAATAATCTTTTGATTTTAATGCTTCAAAAACTATCATTTTCCAAATCAAATTTTTCTAGGCTTCTCTTTTTTTCTGATTATTTTACTTTAATTAAGAAGAGAGAAACTCTAGACCATGCAGTGATGTATCCTAAAATTTTCGAATGCAAGTTGGAATGTGCTTTGAGACAATTTCTACTTCCAAGCAAGACTAATCACAAGTCTAGGCAACAACAAGTTTATTATTTCACATATACAATAAGGGATTACATGGATCTGTTTATAAAACTCATGCTTTAATTCTATTAGCCACACATGTCTATTGGTTGGCCTTTCTCACACATGCTGAAGATAAGTAACAACATACTTAAACATGTCTTAAAGATACTCCTAACTAATCCTAACAAACATGCATGTGCTAAATCTACACGTGTTTCTAGTTCTAAGGAAGTTGTGGTGCAATTTTGGAGGAATATAAGGTCAAGGGCGGATCGGCACTTAAAAGTTCATGATAAAGTGCCGATCTACACTTGAAAATTGAAATTCATCATCAAGTGCCAATTGAGGATTTTTACTGCTAGATGACACATGGTTTTTTCCCCCCTCATAAGAGGAGAGATAAAAATATATATGGCAACAACTTATAATGCTTGTTTTCAACCTGACAATCGCTAAATGAAGCTTTTAAGTGTGATGATAGGCCACAAATGCATTGACCCCTTGTGATTAATTAGCCAAGTTATTAATTAATTAAGTTAACATGCAAATTCACGTGGCAGCACAAACAAATCACCAAAACTAAAGTATGCAGCGGAAAATAAAAGACACGGTAATATGTTTACGAATGGGGAAAACCTGACGGCAAAAACCCCACCGGGTTATTTAAGGTCACCACTCCCGAAACTCCACTATTATCACAACAAGCGATTACAAGCAAGGAATCCGAGTACCTTACCAACCTACAGTTGAACCCTTACCCCAATACCCAATTGGACTTGTTCTGTAGTGATAGGTTCTCCTCTTAATGCACAGCTCCGAGTACGTGACTAACCAATTGCGCGGATCCGAGTACGCGACTTCAATTCACCAACTAGAGAGAGAGTTGTTGGTTGCAAAGTTCTTCAAATCATCCACACGATGAAGATCAAGAAGATGCTTGGTTACAAAACCCTACGTTGCACATTACACAGCAACTTCTTCACAAACGATGAACTAGGGCATGAACTTTGTCTTTGATCACAAATTGCATGAACAAGAATTTACTCAATGCTTGTGCAACTTACATCACTTTGACGGCCCTTAAAATAATCCTTTTATATGTCTAGAGTTAGGAGAAAAGAAGTCCCAAAGACATATTCACGGATTGGAATTAAAACAGAACTGAAAATCTGTTTTCTTTAAATCTCGACAGATAGAGGTGTCGAGAATCTGTCGAGAAGCTGTCGAGCCTCGGGGCCGAAACAACTTCTAAAGCTCGATAGATGTATGTGTCAAGGACAGGTGTCGAGGACAGGTGTCGAGGACAGGTGTTGAGCTTTAGTAACTTTCCAGCTTGTTTCTTGGACAGACTTGAGGACTTCAATACTTAGTCTTGAAACACTGTTTCTTGAAGCGTTAAACACATCCTAAATCTACCCAATTACAAGTAAAGTGCGTTTTGTCAAAGGATAAGTCAATTACATGAAATAGGGACATATGTCAAGAACTTGACATATGTCTTAACATGTGAAAAGGGCATTAAAATTGTCTTTAGCCCTCCTAATAACCCCAAAGGAGAATCAGAGTTGAAAACGAGCCTTTGTACTCAATGGTGCTCCTAGATTGCCTTCTTCCGTGGTAGGAGTTGCAGTTATAATCTCAAATCTTCAAATTTCTGGTTCTTGTTTTAGTCTACCTGAGTTCTCACATGGTTCTAACAGTAATTAACATGTTTTAATTTGGTTTATTTAGTTAACTTTGTTAAATTTTATTGTACAAATGATTAGTTGAATATGTTTTAAATTTGTAATAAATATTCTTTTTATTTATGTATATCTAATCTATTTTTATAAATTTAATGAAGTATTTGTGTATCCTATGATACAACACACATTACAATAAACTAAAAAATTGATTCACATGCAGTACGTACACTTCAGATTGTGACAAGTGACAACAATGTAAACGAGGATCATTGTCCCATATTGACCGATTCCTCCAATGCGGAAAACCAAAAACAACCAAACTTTTACCTTGTCTATTCAATATTTTGTTATATTTAGTGGTGGTATATTCCGTATATTACTATTTTAGTTCCATGAGACAATGGATAAGAAACTTTGTCAAAATCCTTAGGAAATGATGGTTAGACAAGAACAATCTCCCCCTCGTTGTCGTCAGTTGTCATGACCGAAGCATCAATGGCGAAACAATTATTAATACCTTAACCAAGCTAATTAGTCTGGAGATGTTTGGTTACTATTTTTGGCAAAGTGATATATCGTTATTTGTCTATAATTGCCATGGCAGTAGCATGTACGATCCAAACTTACTTGTTAATTTGATTTAATTTATTTCTAGGGAAAAGTCAGTCCTGGTATATATTCTTGTTAATTAGCCGTTAATCTGTTTAAAATTTTCCAATTTTGAGCAGCATGTTGATTTGCTTTGAATGGCTGGCACACATACTTTGCGTCAGAGTAGTTTAGATGTGCTTGATATTTATACTTGAGGACTATTTTTTTTTTTTTTGAGGATCGAGGACTAAATTTTTGTACGCTTCTTAATACATACTAATTATTGTCATATATAGTTAGCGTAAAGTGTGGACTTTTCCAACCTAAGAAGTACAGACGTAAATATGGGTATGACACTTAAAAGTGTCTATACTTCCTAGTTTTCAACAAAATGTGAATATCCGGTTCGTAAAATTCGGACATGGTGCAAACTAGTGTATGTCAACGTGTAAAACAACAGCGTGCCCTTTTACTCTTTTCTTTGTTAATTTTAAAAGGGTTAGACTCGTTGCACATAAATTATTTTATATAGTATACACCCCCAAAAAGCAAACACTACTCATTTTAAAATAATCCTCAGAAAGCTGAAGGGAAAAGCGTGGCCAAATATGAAAATTCAATGGCATATTAGGGAATCCCTCAACTTCCTTCAAAGGGGTGAACTAGAGCCAGAAATTCGACCAGTTGACAACCAAACAGACTACTCCAATATTCCTGCTTTGACCATGCACCCAGCCCCATAAGTTTCCCAAAGAGGCTGTAAAAGGTCCAGAAGAGCTTTGAGTTTCTTCTCTCTCCTTCATACTAAACAAATGTTAGCGATCGGTGTTGTAATGTTACAGGCCTAACTTACCCCAATGAAAGTTACTCACTTGCTCATAAAAAGACAAAAAGGCTAACAGTTAATTAGTGGATACTATAAAAAACCTTGCCTCATTCATGAGGTATGTGGACTCAGGTGCTCTTTCTTAAAAGCTATAGGCCACTCTTTGAGGCTAATTGCTTCTTTCTCCAATTTCTGATCTCCATGTTTGCTCTCTTTTCATAGTAACTGGTCACGTTGGATAGATAAATGTTTTCCTCCACTTCCATAGTGTGTGACCTATGACACGTGTTGGGTTTGTGGAACCCAAAAGAGTTGTTCCTGTTGGCACGCGCAGAAGTATCCAAGTGGATATCTCTATGTAAGGGCACGTAGAAAGAAAAAAGTAGTGTGTTTTTATGTGCCGTTCGATTTGCAATCCACATCAGATGGAGCCAACTTTTGCATTTCTTATTTGGCGCTAGCAAACACCACCAATATTAGGCTTATTATTTGGATAAGTTGGAATGCTTCTCTTTTGCCTTTGCAAGAGAGAGAGAGACAGAGAGACGTGCCTTCAAAAAAAGGTAGGATTGTATACACCATCAGTGGGTTAAGTGGGCTTGAACCTTCTTTTATATGCTGGTGGAATTGTACATGCGCGAATTGAATATGATAAACAATGAGATACTATTATTTAATATATATATATATATATGTATATATATTTTTGTTGATAAATAAGTTTTGGTCCCCAAAGAATGGAAGACTTGGAGATTTGAATTAGGGATTTTTTTTTGAAAATGAATATAAAATCAAAATTATATTATTAGTTAGCCAAGGTTTGAAATTATTTTGATATCTAATAAATTGAGTCCTGAGGACTCGATTTTGGAATGCAAATCGAGTACACTGAACTCGATTTTAGCTCAGTGTTGCAGCTGATGTGGAAATCTGTCCATGTAGGCAAGAAAATCGAGTTTGTAACCCTTGATTTCGTTACCCAACAATAACAAAGAACGAAGCACCAGAGAGAACGAAGCAACCCAGGCGACGAATGCTGTAGGTGATGGTGGTGAAGGCTAAATGCTATAGTACAAAGAACACAGAATGAAGCACCAGAGAACGACTAAACCGAGCAAGCAAAAGCTTTAGGCAATGACGGCAAAAGCTTTAGGTGAGGGAAATCCGATCTGATCAGGTATTTGTTTTGGGTTTTGTATTTGGTTTTGTTCATGGGTTTTTGGGGCTTAGAAGAACAAGGAAGTGGCTTGGAAGAACAAGGAAGTTCGTCTGCAGTTGTTGAAGCAAAGGAAGCAAAACTAAATTGAGTCCTATGGACTCGAGTTCTATGCCTATGTAAACCAAGTATCCACATCAGCTGCAAACGATGTTGAAATCGAGTTCAATGTAGTTAATTTAGCATTCCAAAATTGAGTCCTTTGGACTCGATTTGTTAGATACCAAAATAGTTTCAATCCTTGGCTAACTAATACTATAGTTTTGATTTTATAGTTATTTTCCAAAAAAAAAAAAAAAAAACTTTGAATTAGTATACTCTTTGTTTCATGAAGTAGGGTTCTAAAGCTGATTGTGCTTTCCTTTGATATATATTATTTTAAATATAGATATCAACAGCACTTGGGATTTGGAAAAAGTGATGGTTATGAATATAATAGGTAAAAATGGATCCAGAAATATTAAAAGGATGGATGAAAATATGGAAATGAGAAAGATATATGGTTCATAACTTCACATTATTACTTAAACTCAAACCAGGGAGTTTTACGAAGACTATTATTGGCAGTATACAAAATTGTCCCTACAAAAACAATAGATAATGGAATAATTTGCTCAAAATATTCAAGAAGAAAAGGTAAACAAAGCACGGCTCCTAAGGTAGTATATCGAAAGGAAGAACAAAAAAACGAAAATTTTAAATGTAGTAAAATAGTGTCATAAATTAAGCAGGGGAAAAGGGGTATAAAATCAGCTCAAAAGTTCCTTGGCAAATTTGTGGTTGATTTCCTAAATGCCAAAATACTGGCCTCAAAAGTTTACTAAATGAATGTTATTGATTCCCGTAGTTTAAGAAATGAGCATTATTGATTTTTCTATTTGGATCTAGTGGCGGTGCCACATGCAACCTGAGTATTCATGACTTGCAAAAAAGAAAAAGAAAAATTAAACTTGCAAAAAAAATTATATATAAAATTATTTTTAAACTAGCCTATTTTGTCTACCACACAAAAAGTTATTGAACACCCTAACTTGAAAATCTCAAGAATTTGAGTTCAACAAAAGTAGAGTAATGTTATATTCATCACATAATTTTACAACAATAAGTTTACAAAAGTACCTAATGCGTACCACCTTAGGTTTCACCCTTTTTGTTTTGTCAGCCTCCCCCACATGATTTTGATAAGTTTTTTTTTTTCAGTTGAGAAGGATGATTTTGATAAGTTATGAGCTTAAATTAGCTTTCAAACCTTTGTCTTATCTCCATCTGTCAATCAGGCCATTTGACCAAGTCTTAACTATCTTTTGTTTTATCTGCCAGTTTACGCCCCTAATGCTAGTGCTCTTAGTCCATTTTTTCTTTTTCATTTTTTTAGTAGAAGAAAATTGTAAAACTTTATATATTTGCGAGTTTTTTTTTTAATGTCTATATATTCAAGTTCTCTTTTTATTAGATTTAGTATAATTTATGTTTTGGAGAAATTACACTTTACTTCTGTAAACTATACCATTTTTACACTTACCCCACTAAACTATAAGAATGCACACTTACCTCCTAAACTATACATTCACGAGGGAAAGCTTTTGATTGCTATAATCTATATTTGTTAAAATAAACCCATTGAAGGATTTAATAGAAGAATAATCCTACACTAATAATGAATAAACTAGGGTTATCATAGTTGAACTACAAGTAGGATAATGATTAATTTACTTGCATTCTAAGTTTTAGGTTTTGAGTTTGTAATGTTGGCAAACCATGACAAAAACTAAGTCTCATTGGTTTAGAATGGTCTACATGGAAGTCCAAGGCAAAAAACTCATGTTCGGGATGAAAAAAATTGAGTTACAATCTGTTTCGTTCGATTGGTATTCGATTGATCGAAAGTCATTCGATTGGTACTCGATCGATTGAAAGTTGCATATCAGCAAAAATCAGCCAGCGTAAAAAGGCCATAACTTAACCGTTTGAAATCCAAATTGTGAGCCGTTTTAAGCCCAAATCATGAGCCGTTTTTTCCAATATTTAAAGGACATTATAAGCTAACCATAGGAGGGTTTTCAAAGTTATTTAGAGAGATTAGAGTGCATCTTGTGCCTCTTTTGTAGATCTAGGGTTTTGTATCCAAAAGCTCTCTAAGGTTGTTGTTCATGCTGTGTGTGTGAATCTCTTGTGAGATCTAAATGTGTTTGCCTTTATACACAGGGTTATCAGGATCTAAATTGATACTGAAAGCTTGGTGATTGTTTCAGTTGCTGCATAAAGAACTTAAAGAAATATAAGTGGTATACTTGTGGATGCTGTGGATCTAAGAAAGAAGTAGTCCGTGGACTCGGAGATGTCACGTGGTCGTGGTAGTAAGTTTTCTACTCGAAGTAGCAATAGAATGTTAGTGGTCTAAGTTGCTATTGTAAAACTTCAATTCTTTTATAGTGGATCTGTTTTACCTTGAGGATATCTAAGTTAAATCCTCCTTAAGTTTTTTACTAGTTTGATTTTCTTGAGTTATCATATCATGTGTTATTTACTTTTCCGCTTTGCTTTACATGATATGATTTGTTTGTGTTAACCTAAATTTGAATAATTTACCTAAGTTAATTACTTGGCTAAATAACTACGTTAAACAACTTGTGTTTTACAGGGGTCTAAAAACGAACACTAAGTAATATTAAGATTACTTTGTTTGCACTCCAAGTAAGATTAGATACAATGAATTTAGACTAAAGTTATATAAAAGGCTTGGCCCTTTCCAAGGGCTAGGAACATGGTAATTTAAACATCCCACCTGGAACTTAAAGTAAAAACTTGAAGACAACTTGAGTTTTAAAAGAAGTTAAGACCTTGAAGGAAAGTGAAACCAGATTGAATATGAAGTGGACTACTCTAGACAAAATGAAATGAATTAAAGATGACAATCTTGAATACAGGATAAATGTGCACAATTATTGAGGCTTGAATGTAGAGCACATCGTAGATCAATTTGCGGAGGCTACTAATTAGAGGCGTGGTTTGAGAAACTTTGCATGAAGATGATATAGATGCTTGTTATGAAAAGAAAGTCAACAAGATACTGATTAGAGGCCTGATCTAAGTAATAAAGACTAACGATGGTAAAGTAACATGATAAAAAATAAAGCTAATTGACGATGACACTAATATTCATGGTCTGTGATACACTGATACTCGACCAAGATGGTTATGAATGATTAATTAAAAAGGAAAACTGAAAACTTAATGTACAAGAAAGATTCATGTACCTATTGAATTTAGTTAAAATCACCAAAATCTTCCTACCATAAGAAGTTGACAATTATGAGTTTGTGAGGATCTTGCCCGCGGTAGGGAACAAATCAAGATAAGCTTACAGAATGACAGTCAATGATGGAGAGAGAGAGAACCTTTGTGTTGAAAGGCTTATATGATAAAATCGATATTATCCCTGATATCACTCCATGACCACCTAAACATTATTATTATTATTACTATTTATTTTTTACTGATAGGCCAAGAATTATATTGACCCTTTGTGATGAATTAATTAATTAATTATCCAAGTTTATTAATTAATCCAATTAACATGCAATGTACGTGGCAGCACAAACAAATCACCAAACAACTAAATATGCAGCAGAAATTAAATGGTATGGTAATTTGTTTATGAATGGGGAAAAACTACATGATAAAAACCCTACTGGGTGATTTTAAGGTTACCACTCCTGAGAATTCACTATTATCAAAACAAGCGGTTACAAGTAAAAGAATTCCATTACCTTATACCAACCTACAGTTGAACCTTTACCTTAATACCCAATTCGACTTGTTCTGTAGTGACAATCTCTTCTTGTATTACACGACTCCTAGTACGTGACAAATCAATAGATGCGTGGATCCATTACGCGACTTGATCACCAACTTGAGAAGGATGTTGTCTGCAAAGTTTTTTTATTCATTACACGATGAAGATCATGAAGTTGCTTGGTCACAAAATCCTACGGTATATAAACACAGTAGCTTCTTCAAGAGAAAGAAGAACTAGGGCAAATATTGTCTTTGGTCACAATTTGCATGAACAAGACTTTGCTCAATACTTGCGCAACCCTAGACAGCCCTTAAAATAATCTTTATATATATTTAGAGTTATGAGAAAAGAAAGCTCAAACATACATTCACGAATTGGATGAAAATCAGCTCTGAAAAACTAAACTTCATAAATCTCGACAGATACCCTAGCTATCGAGCAGCTGTCGAGGCTTGGGTTGAAATAGCTCTTTTAAACCTCGATAGATACTAGCTGTCGAGATTTAATGAACAACGCTTCTTCACTTGATTCTTGGACAGATTTGCATGACGTTAACACTTGAACTTGAAACCTTATTTCTTGAAGTATTAAACACATCCTAGATCTACTCAATTACAAGTAAAGTGCGTTTTGTTAAAATATTAGCCAATACATAAAATGTTGGCATATGTTCCTAACATCAAATCACATATGTCCTAACATTTACCCTGAAATCGCCTTTGCCTAGCTAATATTTAAGTGGGGTTCAACAAAGATTAATGCTAAAAACAACTTTTTCCGCAATATTTTTTATAGTTTGTTGAAGTGTTAAGTGATTATTGATTTCTATATGTATTTAGCACTGATACCACTTTATTATCTATCACTAATAACTTACCACCTTAATAGTTGTGAAAAAATTTAAAGTTATGTGTTTAGACCTACTGCTATAATAATACCGACCTATAGAGAATTGCAAAGACATAACCCATATTACGTTATTGTTGTCTGTTATTATTGGTGGTATTATAAAGGATAGAGTTTTCCTTCATACCAGTTTAGTAGAATCTCTTCCAACCCACTGCGTGTTGATTCATATAATCATTTATGTGGCATAAAGTTTGTGTTAGGTTCTAAATATTTAGGATAAATGTTTAGATTCTAAATTTATGTATGTTGGTAAATTGAGAACAAAAATATGTCTAGATTAGGTGTTAGACATTGCTTAAGATTGTTCAAGTTAAGATTCAAGGACGGTCTAGCTGCAGCAAGAAGAGTTCAAATTCTGTGAAGTTCAACCGTTTTAAAGAAAGGTTCTATTGATCAAAAGTCATATTTTGCAGATTTTAAATCGGCCCAAAGCCCACGAAAACGTTTAGGGTTTTAGTCCAACACTACTAGGTATTCCCTAACTACATTTCAGAAACTCTTGGAAGTCTTGTGAATTAATCTTGTAAGATTTGTGAGGTTCTTGTAGCCTTCTAACTTAACAAGCATTTACTAGAACGAGATTTACAATTAAGAACTGGTGGAAACAAGTTGTTGCATAAAGATCTATTATTGATGGTGATCTAAAACCTTTGCGGAGGATCTCAAAGTCACAAATGTGGGTGTTTGTGTTTAGCAAATTCAGATAGAAGAGTCTGTGGAGTCAGAGCTGCATGTGGTTGTGTGAGAAAGTTCTACAAGAGGTAGCTTTAGAGTTTAGGGAGAAAATCTATTATAAACTTTCATTCTATCATAGTGAATTTGTTTACCTTGAGGATAGTTAGATTAAATCCTCCCCAAGTTTTTTACCTTAAAATTGTTGGTTTCATTGGTTTTCTTAGGTCATCATATTAGTTGTCTTCTTTACTTTTCCACACTAAGTAATATGATCGTATGTATTTAACCTAGATATTAATAATAAGCCTAAGTATCAACTTGGTTAATTAATTAAGTTAAACAATCTGAGTATAAAGGTGTCTAAACAAATAAACAGTTTGGTTACAACCAAGTTTATAGCCTAAGGTTACAACTCCTACTAAAAAAAATTAACATGGCTACATAATTAAAAAAAATCTAATAATTAAATTGTATGTTCTTTATGTTTTTTATTATGTTATTAATACACATGTCAAATTTTGTGCTAATCGGATGTTATTTACTATTCAATTCATAAACTTATTTTATGCATAATTTTAGGCTACAAAAAAATTGAAACTTAAACATTTGATTGATAACATAATTGTTGATTTTTGATCTTTTGGAAATTTTGCAGGTATGAAAGATACAAGAAGAAAATATAATACAACTGATGGCTTTGTCAAAATTTACATCCAATAAAAAGATATTGAGTGGAGTTGTAGTCATTAACTTCAACCAAGTTTGTAGATAAACTTTGTTCATTTATGTGTATTATCTAAATAAGTCACATTACTCATTAAGAATGTCACATTACTAAAAATCACTTGTGAATTGTCATTTCAATCGCCATGTACTCATTTTAAGGAATCTTTTTTCAAACCAATTTGGAAGTAAATTCTATCCTATTAGAAATGTACTTATTAAGGTGTATTTGTCAAGAGTCTCGTAACTTAATTGATATCTCCTTGTGTATAAAGTACTAGGGAGTTTAGGGGGAAATGGTTTGAGCTGTGGGATTAACAGCAAATTGTAACTATCTAAAAGAAAAAGGTGTATGTGGCTATCACACATAAATATATTTCTAAGCATAATCTTCCAATCTAAAAGAGAATATAGATTGGTAGATTATGTGTGTGTTTGACTCCAAATTAAAAAATCAAACTTATTTTTGCTACTATCCATGGGCCTCACTGCACTTTTAACTATTTATGGATCTTATTGTATTATTTCAGCTAACTTTTACCTTTATTTACAGTATTGTCAGCAAAAAATTTTTAATTTCAGCAAAATGAACGGATCTCGAATAAACCATAAAAGTGTGCAAAGTGAGCAAGAGCACCAAATTACACATCCAGATCCAAAAGAAATGGTACAGACAATAAATTTCGCATTTTTCATAAAAGTTGAGTCGTTAGGTATCTATTGGTTTTTATCTAGGTACAACAATGATGTTACTATATTTTTTATCATTAAAAACTTACCTTTGCAGTTGTGAAATATATTATAAAAATTAGTGTGGCCGTATAAAGAAGAAGAAGAAGATAGTAATATGCATCTTCTAACAAAATGTCGATGAAGAGAACACTTGGATGTAGCTAGTGTACGCATTATGTAGAGACTTTGTGTGAAACTAACATTAGTTCCAATGTTTTGATGCACGGTTTTGATCGATACCTTTTATAACGTATACATGTACTTTTACATGTGTAATTAAGTGTGTGTGTTTAATAGTTAGTTTGTTTCTTAAAAAAAAAGTTAATACAAATAAACTCATTAAAATGCATACTATAATTACTTTACTGGTACTCTAAATATGGTTAATATTCTTATTAAAAAAAAAAAAAAAAAGAAGACAAGAATGATTAGTATTACTCTATATGTGCTTTCAGTATGATTACACAAAATAAACCTAGTCTAGACATATATGCTAGACTTAACTATTATTAACATAATAGTTAAGTAAACTATGCTTGGGAAGGGATTACTTGATGTACATTTTAGACCCCTTAAACACAAGTTATTTAACCTAGTGATTTAGTCAAGTGATTACTTAGATAAATTATTTAGTTCTAGGTTAACACATTTAAATCATATCATGTAAATAATGCGGAAATATAAAGAACACAATGATATGATAACCTAGGAAAACCTAATCGGTAAAAAACTTGGGGATGATTTAGCCTAGCTATCCTCAAGGTAAAAAGCAAATTCACTATGGAAGAATTGAAGTTTGTACAATAAGACTTAGACCACTAACATTTGCTACATCGAGTAGAAAAATTACTACCACGACCACGTGACAGCTCCGAGTCTACGGACTACTTCTTTCCTTGATTTGTTGCAACCACAAGTTCTCCTATTTGTGACTTTGAGACTTCACTCAAAGGTTTCAGATTTACTCTAAATTTTTTAAGCAACAATTGAAGAGATCATCAAGTTCTTAATAACCCTATATGTGTGTATGAAGGTAAACACTTCTAGATCTCACAAAATATTCAACACACAACACTCCAAAAGCTTCTAAAACGTAGTTAGGGTTTTTCTTTTTATACTTGGAATAAAACATAAAACCCTACACGTCAAATGGGCTTGGGATGAATCGAAAATTTTGCAGAAAATCTACACGAGTTTCGATCGATTCAGTCTAATTTCGATCAATCGAGCCTTGCAGATTTTGTCCAATAAATCCTGCAATCATTCGATTCCAATTTTGCAATTAAACACACTTTGAGCAAGCCTAAACTTATGCTTTATGTTTTTATCATGGTTTGCCAACATATTACAAATTAAAGTTCTAATACATTAGTTCCTAAAGTTTTAGAACCTAACACTCTAACTTCTGTTGTTATTATTATTTTTTGGCATAGAATAAGTTATTTTTTAGATGGGCTCAATAACATACACTGTTGGATTGATTATTCATAAGTTCATTACATAAACAAACAGTCCTGAGTATTAGCGTGGGCATGACTTCACTTTATGGGGAAAATTAACCATGAATTGATAAAAAAATTCTGATAACTAAATAAAAATTAATTACTTAGTAGATCGAAGAATTCTAATTTTCAATCCTCTTTCTTATGTAACAGTTTTTATAATTATTATTATATTTCAATAGGAATTGACCTAGACTTTGATTGAATACGATCATATGCATTATGCATAACATTGTATAAATTTTTATTCTTCTTAAGTAACAACTAAATACATAACTGTGATTTAATAAATAATATGATACACGACACTTAAACAATCAATAAACTGTTCATTGTTGTAAATTGTAAATTTAGTCATATATATATATATATATTGAATAAGTGAATAAAAATAAACAGTTAGTTTAATAATGAAAACAAATTATAGAATCCACAAATTTACAAGCCATAAACGAATTATTCAATATAATAAGAAATAATATAAAAATATAACTCCTTGCGTAAAATATTTACTGGCATAGAAAAATAATTCATTGCTTATCTTCTTCTTCTTCTTTTTTGAATAGACCCAGAAAAGTTGAAAAGCTAAAAAATAAGGCAACCATTTTCCTTATACAAGTAGAATTAACAAGAAAATAAAAATAATTAATTAATTTAACAATAAATTTAACATGTGTAATATTGTGAGTTGGCAAGATGATGATAAAATTATTACTGCTACTAGTTTTTAGTATTCTAAAATTAAAAGATTATAAAGTTGTGATTTACGACTATATTTTTGTTGGTTTTAATTCCCTGTTAAATTTGATTGTATTTTATTCAATTATTTCCTTGTATGTTTGTGAGATTTATCGTAAAGGTTGAGTGTGAAAGTTTGGTGAAAAATTGTGAAAACAGTGAAGTTCGCGACTTGCTCACGAGTGGACAACCTGTGAAAGGCCAAGTAAGGAGCACATGTTGGAAACTGAAAAAACTTATGCCAAGTTGGTTTTCGTGAGTCACTTCGCAACTTGGCCAACTCGCGAGTGACCCACGAACGCGTAGCTCTCTGCGTGGATGATTTTAAAGAGTGCTTTCCTCACTTTTTTTCACACACTATATAAGTTTACATTACCCACGAAATTGTAAGGATACTTTCAGAGAGAAAACCCTAGCAATACACTTGGGAGTTAGATATTGTAAATTCACAATCATCTACACAATTTCTCTTAGTTTTCCTTTACTCCTACTTCTCTAATTACAAATCCTTGAGAGTTTCTTATCCTAAACACTTGCTTCACCCAATCTAAGTGTTGAGAGAAGTTTTGTTTCGTGTGGGAAGTATTGGAAGAATCCATTGATTGGTGGATGCAATTTGGAGCTAAATACAGGATTTGGATAACTAGTGAAAACAAGACTCGGTGAAGTTCGCTGAGAGCTGGAACTTAAGATTTAGAACTCATAGGGTTCAAGTACATAGAGTAGATTAGGCTTAGAGAGTCTTTTTGATATTCTTGTACTCCAACTATATTCACTAGTGGATCATTTCGGCTTGGAGAGCCATGGAGAGGTAGTTTGCCAAGTACTTTGATTTCTTCTTCGATAACTCGTATTAGTGTTATTTTGTTGCTTGCATATCTCTTCTGTTATTCATTATACTTTATACTTATTGTCTATAGTATATGCATATGCTTTAGAGTAGTTCTGGCCTCATTGAGTAGTTCTACATTTAGTTAAATAGGGTAAAAGCAAGCTAGTCGTAAGTTTAAAATTGGGGGTCTAAACAAGCAATAGTTTACATTATTTGAGCTTCCAAAGATAAACCTCTTGCACTTCTACTGCTTTATATATAGCCTAAAACCTTGCATGCCATCTCATCTCAGATACATCTAGACAAAAAATAATGTCAATTATCTTCAACCTTTCAATGCCACCTACCTAGCTCCAACTTTGTCATTCCATCTAATTTTTAATCCATATGAGTGGGCTATAACAAAGGAAGAGAGCTTTTTTTTTTTTTTTTTTTTTTTTTTTTTTTTTTTACTTTTTATTGATTGATGAAAGATTATGGTTTTGGTGTTGAAGTTAGATATTGTGGGTTATGTAAAACATATAATTGTTTTGGGTGTTTGGTGTGGAAAAGTCATAAATATTGTATTTTGTTTTAGAACTAAAGAGAAAAATAGAAAGAAACTTTCTAATTGTTTATTGATGAGATTTTTTTTTTTAATATTATGTTTTAGACATATAATTGCTTTGGTTCTTTTGTATTTCTCTATGGTTATTTAGTGCAATATCGATATGAGCCATGACAAAAAAAGTAAAAGTAAATGATGAATTTATAGTGTTTTTCATGCTTTATTTTTATTTTTATTTCTTAATGTGCAATTAAATCTTGATAAATGGAAATATTTTTAATAATTTTTTCTTTATTTTATCACATTATTTATATGCCGGTACTTACAAATGATTTCTTTTTGTTGAGATAATGAAATGAGTGTTTGAGATATGAGACTCGGTATTTGGTTGTGAAAATTGAGTAGTGAAGGAAGTATTTGGGAGGTTGCTTGAATTTTTGTAATTTTAGGATTTGAAAATATTTTATGCTTTTAAATTAAATTTATAAATTTCAAAATTCAAAATCATTAAATCAATTTAAAAAATAAAGTCTACAAATAATATAATATGTTAGTCTCCTACAAATGTTGAAAAAACTTGACTATTCTAACCTCAAAATTTTATATTAGTAGAGCAATTCCACCCAATATTCGGAAACCAATTCTATGAAAATTATATATATATATATATATATATATAGACAAAGTTTTTCTACAAAATTGGTTATAACCTAATCTTACTCAATATCATTAATATTATTACATATTTTGAAAATCTAACTATTGGATTGCACGTTTTTTACACTCTTAATATATGTGTCAAATTTTATGCATAATTTTAAATTACAAAAACTTGCAATTTAAAATTTTTTTTAATGAAATAGCTATTGATCTTTAATTTTCTAAAAATTTTGCAAGCATGGAGGATATTAGAAGAAAATGTAATCCAATGGTGGATTTATCAAAATTCACCTCCAACAAAAATATATTGGCTAAGGTTGTAATTTTAGACTACAATCAATTTTGTAATTAAATTTTTTCCTATATATATATATATATATATATATGAATTAAGAAAATTGAGTTTCAAAGCATTTAGCAATATTTTGGTAAAACAGAAATATTATACAACAAAATGTATACTATAAATAAGTCTAAAAATATTTTTTTTTAAATGTTTCATATTAATTTGCAAAGTATCCATCCATCACGTGGAAAATTATCCAGGTTTTAAAATAAAATACTCTTCTAAAGTAGTGTCTAATTAATTTATAATAATAGCGTATTTTTATTGAAATAAACAAAAAAGATTCTAAATGCACTGTAGATGTTATTATTATTATTATTATTATTATTATTATTATTCCCCCATGGGCACATGGGAGGCACCCCCAACATTAGGGCCTTGATCTTGAGCAAAATATTGCACAACTTATTCATTACAATTTTGAACATTTACAAATTATACACAAATTTTTCTTCACTAATTTTTTAAAGTATTTGACAACCTCAAGAGATTGGCTAGGTAATTCCTAAAGATTTATGATATTCATGAGGTTCTAGATTTGAAACCTCTAGCTAGTGTCTTAAGGCAACCCACAAGAATTCTTCCGTATAATAACTTGATGCGCATGAGATGAGAAGATTAAATAAAACTCTTGACACATCTATTTGATTCTTTATAAAAGAAAAAAGGGAAATGTTATTTTACTCACCTATGATTTGATTTTAGTTGAGTTTAAATTCCCAATTTATAGTTTTAAAGTTAGGACTTAATTTATCCTAATGAGATTTTATTTTTTCTTATTTTTGTTAGATTTAAACCCCTGAGACAAACAATGTTTAATTAGTTTTAAGCCCAAGTTACTTGTTAAATCTATTATGAAAGCCTTAAGTTAAACAAACAATCATACATATCATGCAAGCGCTGAAAATTAAATAAGACATGATATTTTGACCTAGGAAACTTTATGAAATAATTTGTTCCAAAGGAAAAACCTTGTGGGACTTGACCTAATCAATCCCAACTTAACAATTTCACTAAAATGGTCTATTTGGAATCCGCTTATTTTGTTAAAACTGAAAATATTTTGCTGAAAGTGCTATAGATAAAGGTAAAAGATAGTTGAAATAATATAGTAGGACTTATGAATAGTATTAAAAAGTGTAGTGGGACCCATAATTGGTAGCAACAATAAGCTGAATAGGAAAATAAATTGGCAAAATTAATCGTGCCAATCGAACACTAAGTTAGATATTTATAGTCAAGAATATTAATTTGTAGTAAATCTAACTTCAGTTACCAAATTGAGCTCTGAATCCCACATACTTCTTTTACAATTAATTGCTACAACGTGAACCTCCAATCCACGCACTTCAAAATCCCATTGAAGATTTAGATCACCAGTACAATTAAAACTAAGGTTAACAACTTGATTTCACTGGTTCAATGAGCATTGTTTGATCTTTGGTAGAGGCTTGAAAAAGAAGAAAGTACAAAACCTTTTAGATATCAAAAGAGCAGCTCCCAAGTCTTAGAAAACATGCATTAAGGTTTCACTTAAATAGTAAGTGTAGTTGGACTGAACCCTAATCACTTACTGGGCTTAATGGGATGAAAAAAAAATTCTAGAAATTGACTTTAGATCGGTTGAACTTTAGTTTTGATCGGTCGAAACTGTTAAATTTTGATTCCTTGAATTTGCACCTTCATATTCTTGTACACTGTCTTGGCAACATCTTAAGCATTGTCTAATCATACCTATAGGCATTATGATCTATATTTAGACAAATTTATGCTCGTGTGTTTGCCAATAAACCTATACACATATATATAACCAAACACTTTCAATATCTACTTTTAATGTAGGCCAAAATGCAAAATGCAAAATGCAAAAAAAAAAAAAAAAAAATCTAGAGTTTGACTCAATTGCAAAAACATCCTTGAGCTTTGAATTCTTCCTTATAATTAATTGTTCGAGGTCTCTGTATCTGCCAAACCTTTAGGACTAACTTTTATTAGCTTTTATGGACGGAAAAATCACGTGACCATCCTATGACCACATTAAGAAGACTCAACAACTTATTTGTGTCACTACATATGTAATGGTTATGCAATTTTTTCTGTTCATAAGAGGTAACAAAAGTTAGTCACAGGAGTTAATTTGGTGAATATGAAAACCTTAGGAAGTTATAATGAAGAATTTAAACCTAAAATAGTGTTTTTACTGTTGACCTAAATCTCATGGGGTGTTTTTGCATTTAGGCCCAAATATAATATCAATCTCATTACAATCTAATACATTATATTTTAAAGTCTTTTTTTTTTTTTTTTTAATCAAGATACTTGATTTGTACAAGTGATTTTTTTTTTTTTTTTTAAAGTTTTAGGGATTAGAAAAATATTAAAAATATGACTTCATGTAGGTAAATTATAAAATTTTAAACCTTGACCCAAAATGTAGAGTGAATTTTTAAGATTTAAAAGAATAATAGTTATAATTGTACCCATAATTTTCAACAACTTAGATATATATAAATGGGACTTGTTTTCAAATATGGGTTACATTTTTTTTTGTTTGTTGAGAATATCGATCACAAAAGACTGTTAGGTAATAAGAAAAAGATTATACAACAGTTATGTGCTTGTTCTTTTGCATCATTTTTTCGTTTATAATGTTGGTCAAAAGATGAACCACATATCTCTTATGTTCAATGTATTATTGGTCCTCTCTTTTCTGATTCTTTCTTTCCTAAGACCCTAATGCCCAAGACAAAAACAATATTTTTTTTCCCCTCACTTAAAGAAATGATTACTCGAAAAGTAATACTGGCGTGGATGAATCTGAAATGGAAGTACCACTAATCAAGGTAGATTAATATTTCCTGATACTTGAATCTTTTCCATGTAGTGGTGATTAGATCTTACACGATGGTTAAATTAAAGTTATAATCTCTCTCTAGTAGATTCTTCTTTCTTCAATTTTTGAATTAAAAATATCACTCTTGGAATTTGCTCTGACACCCAACAATTCAAGATTCTAGTGTGATGGAGGGACCAACGAGTAAGTGGAATTCACTATAATAGTATGCATAATATAAAATCTTAGCAAAAGAACAATAATGTAATTATAATTAATATAAAACTTTTCCATGTGCCATTCTCATCATACTTTCAAAGCTATGATTTTTGTAATTCACCCGATTGGGATTCGAATCACTCATGCTTGGATTGATTAATGGTCATGGTGATTCTCTTTGGGCTGAAGCTAAAGTGAGTCTATTTTGCTGACATCAATGTAGATGCAGAATCTTCTGTCTACTATTCTTTTTCTTATATAATTAGATTGGGTCCGGTTAACGTTATCTATTTTTTGAAACATTTTGTAGGAAATTGAAAAAGTTGTAAAACTAAAATAGTATACTATCTACTATTCTTTTTCTTATATAATTAGATTGGGTTTGGTTAATGTATGTCCTGAGGCACATATGAAGCTATTTATTTTTGGAAATATTTTATGAGAAATTAAAAAAGTTGTAAATTTGTTTCAATTTCCAATAAAACTTTTTCCAAAAATAGTATACTATTGCGTGCCATTAGAGCACACGTTAATAAAATCCAATTAGATTTGCAAACATTTCAAGCTCATTCTTTAGCTGATTGGGCTCCCATTTGTAATTGTTTTGGTGCCATCCCTATCTCCACCCTCCCTACCCATGTCTTCTAGAGGCGAAGAAAGCGAAAATACATTTTATTAAAAAAAAATAATAAATAAAACACCCAAGGGATGGAGTTTTATCTTCCTCATCCAAAAAACAAAGAAACAGAGAATTTGGAACTGAGGAGATGGGGGAATCCTTTCTTAAGCTTAAAACAGAAAGCCTAACTACTGACATCCACATGAGCAAAAGAGTTGGCTTCTCTAATAACAAGACTAGATCGCCAAAAACATAAAGGAACACAAAATTAAAGCTTAGTATCATCAATGATTAATACTATAGAGCAACGAGGGTGGACGTAGAGCAGCTTATGGGATCAAGCACATTACTAGCGTCACCTTCCAAGATTAAGTCAGTGTAACCCTCTTCCTTTGAACACTGGACTTCAAACAAAACCGCCGTAGCAAGTTCACAAATGGTGATTTTTACACACAGCTGCCAAAGTTAGAGACTCCAGTCCTTACTGCAGCATCAAAATTTACCTTGACTAGACCTAGGGCCAGGGGTAGGCAACTCCACACATCCAACAGTGAACTTCTAACCTTGGCCACTTTCCAAGCTACTTTGTAGTTGTGAGAACTTTTTGATTTCTTTTGCTATCTTTCTTGGTTCTAATTGGTTCGGATCATGGATTTGCTAGTTGCTTTCTGTTAGAAATACTGAATGATTGTATTGTATTTCTCATTGACAGAATATACATGAGTACCTTTATATAGGAGGCATATGAGTGCAGTATAAGTAAATATGAGTGCAGTATAAGTAAGAGTGTAGTAAAAGAATGTGTGCTATACAAGTAATCTAGTTGGGCCTAAAGGTCACAATACTATAAACGTTAACAGCCCCCATAACCTCAAGGTGGATGTGAGACCAGCTTGAGGTTGTCAACTAAATCATGAAGACGTCTCTTAGGATGTGACTTGATAAGATATTTGCAAGTTGATCTTTGGAGGAGACAGAGAAGAGCTTGAGAGCACTATGAACAAAATGATAACGGTTAAAATGACAATCAATTTCGATATGTTTAGTCCGTTCATGGAAGACATCATTGTAAGCAATATGAATAACACTTTGATTATCAAAATAGAGAGGAGTAGCAGAAGCCGTGGACACACCTAAGTCCTTAAGAAACCATCGTAGCCAAAGGAGCTCATATGTGGTATCAGCAAAGGCACGATATTCTACTTCAGTATTGGAGTGGGCCATAAAGGTTTGTTTCTTACTTCTCCAGGAAATCAAGGAAGAGCCAAGGAGAAAACAATAGCTAGTGGTAGACCTGCGATCAGTGTGATCTCCTACCCAATCAACATCAGAGAATGCACGGAGTACAAGAGGAGACTGAGCTGAGTAGAAAAGGCCATGGAAGAGAGTGCTCTTCAAGTATCAAAGAATGCACAGGACAACAGCATAGTGAGTCGATCGTGGAGCAGACAAATACTAGCTGACCTGATGAACAGCATAGAAAATGTCTAGATGAGTAACTGTGAGATAAACTAAGCTGCTAACCAATCATCTCTAAAGAGAAGGATTAGATAATGGTTCCCCCCTGGTGGGAGTTAGATGCGCATTAAGCTCAACTGGAGTGTCAGCAGTCTTGCTATTAGTGAGTCCAGCTCAAGACAAAAGGTCAGAAGCATACTTTGCTTGAGTAACATAAAGACCATCTGTAGAATGAGTGATTTCAGGACCCAAGAAATAGCTAAGGTGTCCAAGTTCTTTCATCTCAAACTGCTGACTGAGAAAATCCTTGAGTTCTTGTATTCCACCGAGGTGATCATTAGTTATGATCATATCATGCACATAGAGGAGAAGTAAAATGGTGCCTTTATTAGTGCGACGAAGGAATAAGGCAGCATCATAAGGACTAGTAGTGTAACCCAGGCGAAAAATGGTAGAGCTGAACTTTGCAAGCCAAGCTCATGGAGCTTGTTTAAGGCCATACAATGCATGTTGAAGGCGAAAAACCTTGTTTGATTCAACAGAGAGATCTGGAGGAGGTTGCATATAAAATTTCACTCAAATTCCCATTAAGAAAGGCATTTTTAACATCCATTTGAAAAAGATCCCATTTTCTAGCATGGCAACAGCCAAGAGGGCACGAACAGATGAGATGGGAGCAACTGGAGCAAAGGTCTCCAGTTAGAAATACTGAACGATTGTATTGTATTTTTCACTGAAAGAATATAAATGAGTGCCTTTATATAGGAGGCATATGAGTACAGTACAAGTAAATATGAGTGCAGTACAAGCAAGAGTGTAGTACAAAAATGTGTGCTATACAAATAATCTAATTGGGCCTAAAACCCACAATATTATACACGTTAACACTTTCCATCCAAATCTTTCACAACACAAAGTAGCAAAGAGGAGGATCTTTTATTAGTCTTCACTCTTTAGCATTGAGTTTAAGATGACTACATGCATTTAATAGTAGAGCAATGTCTATTTCACTCACTCACACACATACTCACCACTTTTGCACATAAATCGTGACAATTTATTCAAAAAACAGAGTGTGTACTGTGTGTGAGTGTTTGCAATAGACATTTCCTTTTATAGTAAGCATGTCCACTCACTCAGTCATTTGGCGTGTTGATATTTAAGGCGTGTATTTGTATTTGCTATTCTGAGGTGAACCATACTATACGTACTATGGAGCATGACACAAATCGATGAATAATGGACTTTTTATTATTGTATATCGGACACTTCTAGTCTTCTATTGTGAACCTCGACGGAACTAAAGGGCTGCCCCCCCCCCCCCCCCCCCCCCCCAACAATTGTTTTTTGAAAAATTTAATTAGTATATTATATATATAGGATGACTCATATTTTAGAGTTTGGGTGTGAAATTGTTATAGTTGGTCCCTCTCAAATTTTTGGATTGGTTCAAATAGTCGAAAAGAAACTAATCGCTTAACCCTTTCTTTGGGCCAGTGGCCCCTCCATAGTCCAAATACAACACAACAAAAAATCCCCAAATCACCAATACCATAATTCAATAATTCATAACCAAAAAAATCTCATTGAAAAAAAAATTCCCTTACGGCGGTTACAATAATTTATATGACTCTTTTTAATTGATTATGGGAAAGTCAATTACAATATTTAAATTTTTTTCAAAAGATAAAATGCAAAATTCTTTTAGAAGCCAATATTAATGATGTAGCATTGCCAACTTTTAATATTAATATCCCAATTTTTAAAATCCTCAAACAAAGTTTTGAAAACTTCATTAGTGTGATTTTCAGTTGCATCCAAAAGTATTGGTTTATCATATTGGTGAGTTGGTCAACATGATAAAATCAACATATTAATTTCAATTACCCAAAATCTAGAGATCCAAAGTCTTCTTTTTCTTTTTTTCCTCTTCTTCGAAAAGGTTAGAATATCATATTATAACTTTTAACTTTTTTGGTTCATATTATTTCCTTCTTGACTTAAATATTTAGGTAATAAAATGCAATTGTTTTGTCTACCATAATTTTTTTTTTTAATAAAACATGTCACTTGAAATTTTTTTGGTTCATGCTTTGGCCCCCCCTAGGTTCAAATCCTGATTCTGTCCCTGCTTGTGCCTAAGATGTCCTTGGTTAGTAGGATATCCAAGCAATAATCTTCCATAGAATTACAGTTAGTCATGACTCATGAGCTGCCCAATTTAGTTCTAATATGTTAGAGATATATTAGACATATTAACCCAATGTAATATGCCCAAGCCCGCTCTTACTTGTACTTGTAGTTTAGGGTTTAGTCGCTTATATATATTCATGTTAGGGTTTATTATAACACAGGTTATTGTACTATTCTCTTATTGTACTACACTCATGTTAGGGCTCACTCTAGAACCTTTTTTTTTTGGTTAGGGGGAGTGTTGTTTCTTTTGAGGGATGTAGTGAGGTTTATATGTACTTTTTTCTTTTCTTTTCTTTCCTTTTAGTTACATTAGACCGGTGTACAGGTCTTGTGACCACTTAGTGATAGCAAACATTGTATTTATCTTTGATATATATTTGATGATGATGATGTTATTATGTTTCACCTATCTCTTCATGTGTTGCTTCTTTTCTTTCTTTATACACATGTTTCTTATGTATGAAATCTTTTAATTTCTGTTTCACACGAAGAAGCCTTGATGAGTTTTGTTTAAAGTGTTTCAGAAATATAGGTTGTCAAAATCTATCATGTCATGAACTCTTTTCTTGCAAAGTTTTTTCAAGAGTTTGTGTTAGGATTAGATTTTACTGTATTCAACAAGTGAGTATGAGTTGAGTGATTTATGACTTCTCTCATATTTCATTTGTTTGTTATGATTTTGTCACGGATTGCCAAAAGGGGAGTTTGTTAAGACATATGTGGAACTTATTATAAACATATGTTGATGGGACTAACAAGACCACTCCTTGGACGAAATAATGAAACACCATCGCCCATCTACAAAGCGGCATGGAAGAGGACATGCAAAACATTAATAAGAGAATTCAATGCCTTAGACAGTTATTAACTAGCTGTCAGACCGTTGGAGCCTTATCAAAACCTGCATTAATAAGTCCTAAGGTGTTACAAGAAGAGCATTAGAACCACAATCAAGGCCTCAACGGCTAGAAACCCCAAATACTATATAAACACGTTCATTAGAAACATAGAAGGTGCATAATTCCAACCCAAAGAAATACTTTTACACTTCTCATTTACTCTCAAAGGATTTCTAGATACTAACATAGGTATCAGAGACGTTGTGGCAGGCACCACACCCGTGTCCATCTCAAGAAAATTTTAGTTCCATTTTGTAGGAGCAGTGGCAAGGTCTCGGCATTATTTGGATGAATACACTCAACTGACAAATAGACTTCATCAGTTTGGCACCATCTGTGAGAATGACATTTTGGCACTAAGGTTTGAGAATATAGTTCTAACCATTCTCTACAATCTAGATAGAGTCTAATCAAGATCCTGTAGCAATGGCTTTGCAGATCCAAGCACTCACAGCTAGCGTGAAGGAGCTAACCAGACAAAATCATGAGATGAGGCAACGACTCTAGCAAGAAGACAACCACTCCAGGGTCAATCAGGAGGACGAGGGGGATAGCCAAAGGCGGAGTGATAGCAGAAGACCAACTACTCCAGAGGGCCCGAACTCAAAGCTTCTCCAGGAAATGAGAAAGGAGATGGACGAGTTAAGGAATGCCATTAAAGAAAACGGATCGAAACTTGGACAGAATGGTCAGAACGACAGATTCCCCTTCATGGCAGCAGTTCTGGAATGCTCGATGCTGTCAAAGTTTTGCCTACCTCAGCTTGAACCGTTTGACGGACTTAAGGACCCCTTGGACTACCTCAACACCTTTAAGACGACACTAGGCCTTCAACAGCCTCCTGACGAAATACTGTGTTGTTCTTTCCCCACCACCCTTAATGGAGCTGCAAGAGAGTGGTTCACTAAATTACCAATATCGTCCATCGATAGCTTTGAACAATTGAGTAGTGCCTTTTTACCCCACTTCGTCAGGGGACAACACCCAAAGAGGCCAGTAGACCATTTGCTCACCATTAGACAAAGGGAGAAAGAGACCCTGAGGTTGTATGTGAAACATTTTACTCAAGAGACTCTAGAGGTAAACAAAGCTGACAACAAGGTGCAGTTAACAACCTTTAAAGCTGGGTTGAAGACTAGAGAGTTTGTGGTTTCACTCGCGAAGAATCCTCCTAAGATGATGGCAGAGATGCTCCTAAAGGCATAGAAATACATGAACGCTCAAGATGCTATAGCCGTGATAAAAGATGTGGAAAAAATCGGTGACTAGGGAACCAAGGAAGACAATTGCAGAGGACGAAAAAGGGAGTGACTAGATCGTCAGACTAGAGACTAGAGTAAAAGGAAGGATGGAAAAACTTCTCGAACGGTAAAATTCACTCCTTTAGTTATGCCTATTGACAAAATTTTGGCGCAGATTAAGGATGAGCACTACCTCAAATGGCCAAGGCCACTACATTCGTCACCCCACGTGCGCGACAAAAAGAAGTACTGTCGGTTCCACAAGTATCACGATAACTATACCAAGGATTGCACAGACCTAAAGGAGCAGATAGAGGAACTTATACTAAAAGGGAAACTGCAGAAGTTTGTGAAAAAGTGAGAATCTAGTAGATTCAAGGACAATAATAAAAACTAGTGTGAATCCACGCTCAGGGATGAGGATCACACGTCCCAACATCTGCCAAGTGTGATAGGGGAGATAAAGACGATCACAAGAGGGCCATCCACTGGCGGGTCATTTAGATCTCTCAAGAAATCATGTTAGAGGCAGGTGAACAGTGTCTATAAAATACCCCCGTTTAAGTAGAGACGGATGGACCGAGGCATGTTTTTCTCGGAAGAAGATGCTAGGGGAGTGAGGCAGCCTCATGACGACCCCCTGATCATAATGCTCACTATAGAAGGATTCAATACCAGGAGAATCCTTGTAGACAATGGCAGCTCTACAGATATCATCTACCTCTTCGGTTTTTAGCAGCCAAAGCTAAATCCAGAAAGGTTGTACCCATTTGACTCCCCCTTCGTCAACTTCAGTGGAGACAAGGTGTATCCCAAAGGCATAGTGACACTGACGGTCACAGTGGGGACTCACCCGAGGCAACTGACTCATCAATTGGACTTCCTGGTGGTGGACTGCCCTTCGTCTTACAATGTGATCATAGGAAGGCCCACACTTAACCATTGGAGAGTGGCCACGTCCACCTATTACTTGAAGGTAAGGTTCCTAACAGAAAACAGTGTAAGAGAGGTAAAAGGATATCAAGTACTAGCCAGGGAATGCTACCAGGTCGTGTTAGCTGTAAAAGAGAACCATACATGGATGATTGAGGAAAAGGAAGACGATAAAGTGGAAGCCTTGGAGACAATGGAGCTGGTAGAAGGAGATGCATCTAAGACGTCTAAAATAAGGACGACATTGAGCCCTGAGATGAGGACGAGGCTCCTCCAGCTCCTTAAAGAGAACCTGGATATCTTCGTGTGGAGTCAGTAGGACATACCAGGTATATCCCCAACAGTCATCCAACACAGACTAAACGTGGATCGCGAGAAGAGGCCCGTCCAGCAAAGACGCAGGGTCTTTGCTCTAGAACGGAATCAAACAATTATGGACGAGGTTAACAAGTTATTGTCAGTAGGCTTTATTCGAGAAGTCTACTACCCATATTAACTTGCTAGTGTCGTCTTAATGAAGAAAGAAAATGGGAAATGGAGAATGTACGTGGACTTTACGGACCTGAACAAATCTTGCCCAAAAAACAGTTTTCCTCTGCCCAGGATAGACCAGCTCGTGGATTCTACAGCAGGGCATAAACTACTGACGTTCATGGATGCATTCTCGGGATACAATCAAATAAAGATGGCTAAAGAAGACTAGGAGAAAACTGCTTTCATCATGAGTCAAGAGCTCTATTGCTATAAGGTAATACCCTTCGGTCTGAAAAATGCAGGGACACAAAGGTTAGTAAATAGAATGTTCAGCAAGCAGATTGGGAGAAATATAGAGGTATATGTAGATGATATGCTCGTCAAGAGAAAAGAAGAGTTTGCTCACTTGGACAACCTCAGTGAAACATTCGCCACACTCAGGTAGTACCAGATGAAGTTGAACCCCAGTAAGTGTGCTTTTGGAGTAGCCTCGGGGAAGTTCTTAGAGTTCATGGTGTTCCAAAAGGGGATAGAAGTAAACCCAGAGAAGGTGTGAGCTATACTTGACATGACATCACCAAAGACCGTCAAAGAAGTCTAGAAGCTCACAGGCAAGATAGCGGCACTCAATAGGTTCGTCTCTAAAGCGACGGACAAATACCTACCTTTCTTCAAGACATTGAAGCAAGCCTTTGCCTAGACTGATGAATGTGAGGCAGTATTTCAAGAACTCAAGCGTTGCTTGAGCAATCCACCTCTCCGAAGTCCGTCCAAGGAAAGGTAAAACTTGTATTTGTATCTGGCAGAATCAGCTACAGCCGTGAGCGCAGCCTTGATTTGAGAAGAGGACAAGAAAAAGCTCCCAGTTTACTATGTTAGCCAAGCTTTCCAGGAGTAGAAGCCAAGTACCTAAAAATGAGAGACGATTTCATTTGCATTGATAGTAGCTTCGCGCAAGCTACGACCATACTTTCAATTGAACCCTATTTTAGTAATGACGGACCAACTCATTAAAAAGTCCATAAACAAGCTAGACACAGCTAAGAAAATGGTCCAATGGGCGATTGAGCTTAGCTAGTTCGACATTGAATACCACCCTAGGATAGCAATTAAGGTGTAGGCTTTGGTAGACTTCATTGCCGAGTTTGCCCTCCTAGATGAGGATAGCCACCCTGATGAGATAGAACGTTGGACGATATAGACCGATGGTTCGTCAGCCTAAAAGAGGGGAGGAGCAGTGGTTGCCATTATCACCCCAGAAGGAGAAATGCTTTGAGGTCTAGTTAAAATTCCCGACCACTAATAATGAAGCAGAGTACGAAGGAATATTGACGGGGCTAAGGGTTGAGAAAGCACTAGGAGCAAAAAACGTGCTCCTCTAGAGTGATTCTAAGCTGGTGATAAGGCAGATAAGGGACGAATATGAGGCAAAGGAAGAGAGAATGCGAAAATACCTTAGGTTGACGAAGCATGTAACATAAGAGTTTAATAAAGTGGAATTCGTGCAAATCCCAAGAAGCCAGAACGTGATAGCAGATGAAACGAATCTAGCATCGTCAGAAGAAGGATCAACGAGCATGGACTTGGAGATGGAAATCTAGAAACACCCCAGCATTGAAAAAGTCCTTACATTTGCAATCTAGAGTTCAAATAGCTGGATGACTCTGATCATATCCTTCCTCTAAGACGGACACCTCCCACAAGATGCCGGGAAAGCTAGGAAGGTCAGGATGAGAGCAGCCAGATTTACAATCCTGAATGATACCCTATACAAGAGAGGCTTTTCCATGCCCTACTTGGAGTGTGTCGATGAAGAGGAGGCCAAGTACATTCTACAAGAGATCCATGAAGGGGTTTGTGGAGACCACGCACACCCCAGGACCTTGGTAAGCAAAGTGATTCGAACAAGTTACTTCTTACCTACTATACAAGTGGACATAAGGGAGCTCGTCAAGAAGTACGACAACTGCCAGAGATTCGGGAATGTCCAATGGCTTCTAGCTGAGAAGCTAACAACGATAGCCTCCCCTTGGCCATTTGCACAATGGGGAATTGACATCGTCAGTCCACTTCCATGAGGTAAAGGATAGGTAAGGTTTCTACTAGTCACTATTGACTACTTTACAAAGTGGGTTGAAGCAGAGGCATTGTCAACCATTACTGAAGCAAAATTATAGAGCTTCAAATGGAAGAACATAATCTACGGATTCGGGATTCCACGAATGATCGTATCAGACAACAGGCAACAGTTCGATAGTCAAGGCTTTAGAGATTTTTTCTCAGGCCTAGGAATCAAGAACCAGTACTCATCCCCAGGACACCCGCAAGCAAACAGTCAGACGGAGGTGACAAACTGAACGCTACTCAAGATCATCAAAACCAGGCTGGAAGACGCTAAAGGAGCCTGGCCAGAGGAATTGCCTAATGCCTTATGGGCTTACAAGACTACAGTGGGAACCCCGACAGAAAAAACCCCCTTCAGACTCACTTACGGCACTGAGGTAATAATCTCGGTCAAAGTGGGAATAACCAGCGTCAGACGAGAGACATTCCACGAAGAAAGCAACAATGATCAATTAAAGGTCAACCTAGATTGTTTGGACGAGGTCAGAGATGAAGCCTCCGACAAATTGACGAAGTATCAGCAGAAGATGGCTGAGTATTATAACAAAAGAGTGAAGCTTAGACAACTTGACATAGGGGACCTCGTCCTGCACAAAGTCACCCTAGCAACCAAGGACCCAATCAAAGGAAAACTCAGCCTAACTTGGGAAGGACCCTACCAGGTCGTCCATTACTCTAGACAAGGCAATTACCACCTAGAAACCCTAGACGGATAGAGACTGCCACAACAATGGAACATCAAGCACCTAAAGAAGTTCCATCAATAGATGTAACAAAAAACTGTATTCATTTTCGAGAAATAATAAAAGAAATATTCAGCCAATGATCTAATGCGAGCAAGCATAGCAGTCTAAAAGTCACAAAAATTGATTGAGTAACAAGATTCCGCATAGATGGATGTAAGTTATTGATGAAGCCAAAGATGACAAGATCCTTAAAATAGGGTGTAAGTCACAAAAATTGGCTAAGTAACAAGATTCCGCATAGACGGATGTAAGTTACTGACGAAGCCAAAGATGACAAGATCCTTGAAATAGGGTGTAAGTCACAAAAATTGGCTAAGTGACAAGATTTTGCATAGACGAATGTAAGTTACTGACAAAACCCTTAATTCAGTGTGAGTCACACAAGGAAAAATGATTAAGTAGCAAGATTTCACCTAGACGAATGTAAATTACTGACGAAGGCAAATGAATGACCATACCCCTTAAATGAGGGTGAATCACGAAGAATGGCAAAGTGGCCAAGTTCCACCTGGACGAAGAAAAGTTACTGACAGATAAAAACCCCTTCAATGAAAGTGCAAGTCACAAGACACTAACGTAAGAGGAGTAACTAAAGGAATAAGGTAAACAAAGATCACACAAAAACAAGAATACAGACAAGTAAGTACACAATCACGGATATAATTAAAGGCCCAAAAACAATGGGCAGCATTGTTTCCATAAAAAAAAAACATTGTTTCTAAATTAGAGATATTGTTCTTAAAGTAGAATTAAAAAGCCCAAAACACACTAGGCACCTAAAAAAAAAATACACAAAAATATATGAAAGAAGTCATGAAGAAAAAACAAGTTCAGGCATCTGGAAGAGGTAGAGGGGCGTTCCCAGGAGCATCACCCTCAAGAGCAGTGGATTGAGAAGTTTCGTCAGCTGTCATCTCCTTGTCCACCTCTTTAAGGTCCAGGTTCTCCAAATCTACTTCGACTGGATGCTTGATGAGATACTGCCTTAGGAGCTCGAAGCCTTTGAAGTACCAGTTGAAGAGGACGGTGTTGTATTCCTCCATCGTCTAGAAGGCTTCCACGGATTTCGCAGCAATTGTCTTAAGTTTTTCCTTTGTGGCCAAGATCTGCTTGTCCTTCTCCAAGACAAGCTACTTTTCCACCTCTCAGCTCGTTGGAGAGACCCTTAACATACTCCTTGATGGTGTTAGCCTCTCCCATAGCAATGATCAGGTCCTTCTTTAGTTTGGAATTTTCTGCCTCCAAGGCCTCCACCCGAGACATCGCCGATGACACTTTGCCTCCTGGTTAAGAAACTCTAAGGTAATGTGAAGGCTCTCCCCCAACACCTACAAAAGAAAAGCCAAATCTAAAAGAAAAAAGAAGAAGAAGAAGAAGAAGAAGAAGAAGAAGAAGAAGAAGGTGACAAATTTGCACAAGTACACTGTCTGGATGAGCTTATGAAGATGACGGCTCACAACCTCGTTGGAAGATGAGCTCGAGAATACTTTCATATCCTCGACAGTGATGATCTTTTGCACCCTCACCAACGCAACCCCAGTGTCGTCCCAAACACTGGACGAATGAGAATCAGCTTTGTCCTTCCCCTTGTCATTGGTATGCGACCTCTTCCTCTAGGGGATGATCTTTTCAAAAGAGGTAGCTGGGGAGGTTGTCTTCATCGTCTCAGTCCCACGGGTGGCCGAAGTACCTAGAGTGACGGAGGCCTCCTTATTCGTCACATGGACACCCCTGGTTCCAATGTTAGAAAGGGGTTCGTTCTTCTTAGCCCTTATGCGTGCATACACCCCTTGGTTAAACTTTGTCGTCATCTCTACAAAAGAAAAAAACTTTGTAAAAAAAAAAAAAAAAAGAGGAAAAGAAAGGAACTGCACAGACAAACTCAACAAACACCTACTTTTTTTTGCTCGATTTCCAAATTCCACAGGACAAAGGCAGACAGATCAGGACCTAGGCACTAAAAAGCTAGGGTCCGTGGATCAACCAAATCGTCAAAATCTTCGATCATCCATGCGTACTCGATGGCCTTCTCAACCCGGTCCTTGTACCTGCTCTTAAGGTTAGGCAGTCGCTTAACTACATGAGACAATGAACAGAAGGGTTAGTGATGATAAAATGAACATAAGAAAGTTAAAGATTAAGGGGTTAGAAGAAATGACGACGCACCTAAAATCGAGGTTCTCCATCGACGGAGCAACCTAGGGAGATCACCCCAAACTTCATTAGAGGGAGTCTCCCAGTCATCCCCAGACACAAGAAAGAACCGGGACTTTCAGTATCAGAATGATGAAGGCAGGTCCCGGATGATCCTAGTCTTCCTCTCCCAAGGCACTAGTTCGTAGTACCTATGCTCCTTAGACAGCTTGAAACGGTATAGGTAAACAAGCTTGTCTACCCTAATCATATCCCCATCTGTAGTAACCAGCCATATCTTCATACAGCTGACTGCTATAATCCATAAATTGGGCATAAGTTGCCTGGGAGCAATACTAAAATGTCCTAAAAGCTCCATAATAAATGGATGGACAAGTAATCTAATCCCACTTAGGAAGGCTGCTTCATAGAAACATACCTCCCCAAGCGAGAAGTGGCAAGTTTGTTCCTCCTCATGAGGAAGATGAACCCTAACCCTATTTGGAAATTGGAATCTATCCTTAACCTAGAAAGTGTCTCCCCGTCCAAACCACACACCTCCTCGAGGGTGTGAAAATCCCTAACCACTTGAGGAACGGAGACGGCGATGTTCTCCTCCACGGGGTCGTCACTAGATGACAACCCAGTCTCAAGTTCGCTCGACCTTACCTCAGACATTGCCCCTCTCTCACTCACCAAACTCTCAAACCAATTGATCGATTGGCAGAGCACAGGGAGCAACTCACCCAATGCAACACCTAAACCACTACCCTCAAAAACAAAATTTCCAACCAAAGGGAGAGAAGCACTAGAAGTACCTAAAGAGGCCCCCAAACATGCAAAAAAGAAGGAAACCAAGGGGCAAGCTACCCTAACCTCGGCACTATTGACCATAAAAACCAAAAAATGGAAGGAAAAAGATAAATCCTAGAAACCCCAAAGCACCAAAAACAAATGTACAAAAAAGAGAGAAAAAAGAAAAGAAAAATCAGAAATTTGTCATAATCTATGTCTATACCATAAAAGAGGGAAGGGAAGAAAGGCATACCTTAAAAGGAAAATGCGGAGAGCTTAGCCACAGAATGCACCAACTTAGAGAAAATCATAGGGAAAAGGTGGAGAGGAAGAACCTCTAAGCAATGATTGGGAGTTGGAGAAAGTGAAGGGGAAAGTGAAAAGAAGAGAAGTTTAAAAAATAGGCACAAAAAAAAAAAAAAAAAAAAACTGAAATTCAGCAAGAAAACCAAAAGTCACACAATTGGGGCATTAACTGCTCCGGTCAGAGCATGCCACTACGCATTAAATGTGGAATAGAACCCTAAGAGCCACATCTAGTTAGAAAATTTCTCATCTTCCGATGGTCATCCTGACATGCCATGACGACCATGGAACCTGGGGCAGCAGCTGATGGGACTGACGAGACCATTCCTTGGACGAAATAATGAAACACCATCACACACCTACAAAGCGGCATGGACGAGGACAAGAAAAACATTAATAAGAGAATTTAATGCCTTAGACAATTACTAACTAGCTGTCAGACTGTTAAAGCCTCATCAAGACCTGCATTAATAAGTCCTAAGGCATACAAGAAGGGCATTAAAACCACAATTAAGGCCCCAACGACTAGAAACCCCAAAGACTATATATACACGTTCATTAGAAACACGGAAGGTACATAATTCCAACCCAAAGAAATACTTTTACACTTCTCATTTACTCTTAAAGGATTTCTAGATACTAACTTAAGCATCGGAGACGTTGTGGCAGACGCCACACCGGTGTCCATCTCAGGAAAGCTTTAGTCCCATTTTGCAGGAGTAGTGGCAAGGTCTTGGCATCATCTGGACGAATACACTCGACTCACGGATAGACTTCATCATATGTCATTTAGAATTGACTAATCCTTTGACAAAACACACTTTACTTAGATAGATCTAGGATGGTTTAAGTCTTCAAGCAACATTGTGTTCAAGTTAAGAGTTAAAGCTGTGCAAATCTGTTTAAGAAACAAGTGAAGAAGTGTTGTATTTTAAAACTCGACAGATAGTTCGACAGATTACATCTATCGAGGTTTAAAATGAGCTTTTAGCCTGATACTCAACAGTAGCTTAACAGATAACCTATCTATCAAAGATTACGAAAATCATATTTCTAGTTCTATTTTTCATGCATATCCAATCTATTTGTGTAGGGTTTCTTTTCTCACAACCCTAGACATATATAAGGATTATTTTAAGGGCCGTCAAAGGTGATGCAAAGTGATTATTCACTCAAATTGTGATTGGAAACAATTTGCCCTAGTTCATCTTTCTCTTGAAAAAGCTACTCTGTCTGTACGCCTTAGGGTTTTGTAAGCAAGAAGCTTTTTGATCTTCATCGTGTGAATGAACTGAAAAATTTTGTAGCCAACATTTTCTCAAGTTGGTGTGTAAGCCGCGTATTAGGATCCACGAATCAATTGGTTAGTCACGTATTAGGAGCCGTGCATTAAAAAGAGAGATTGTCACTACATTGCAAGTCTAATTATGTATTAGGGTAAGGATTCAACTATAGGTTAGTATTAGGTACTACTGGGATTCCTTTTACTTGTAAATGCCTGTTTTGATAATAGTGGATTCTCAGGAGTGGTGGCCGTAAATTCACTTGGTGGAGTTTTGCCTTGGTGGTTTTCCCCATCGTAAACAAATCACCCGTGTCAAATTTAATTTCCGCTGCATTTAGTTTTTTGGTGATTTGTTTGTAATACCACACTTATTGCATGTTAAATTGACTTAATTGATTTACTTGGCTAATTAATTGGTTAATTTACCCAAGTGGTCAATACATTCTTGACCTATCATTAATAATATGACAAAAAGTGATCCTTCCCAAAGACCCCTTACACCCTTTTATAGCACAAGCCTACCCACCACAAACTTGAATGATAATAATGATAATTGGATAAACAAGGTAATGAAATAATTTGATGGATTTTAGTCTTGAATCAAAGGATCTCATGAGGGGCGGTTACACTTATACTTTAGGGGTTCAAATGAACCCCTGGCTTGGAAATACACACACACACACACACACACATATTAATTTAATTACCCTTAAAAATATTTTTGCACACCCTGACTTAAATCTTACACACCCTAATTACAAATCAATTTAGCTCAAAATCAAAGAACGCAGATCAACTCAGTTCAAAACTAATTAACAACACAAATCACTCTCCCTTTCTCTCATGAATCTCATCTCATCTATCTTATATCTAAATTTCTATGTATTTCTGACTCTAAGAATAAAATGTGAATGCTTTTGAGATTTGAATGTCTCTCTTTATTATAAATTTATATTATATACATGTGTAAGTGTGTGTTTGATACTAATTGTGTGCGTTATTTTTATTTTTATTTTTTGTTATGATGTTGTTTGTGTAAATTGTGATGTGTGTTAATGTGTACATGTATAGTATAAATATAATATAACTTTATATAATTTAATAACCAAGAAATACAGAGGATTTGTTATTAGTGTGTATATTGTTATCATGTTATATTAACTTTTTGATATAAAACTAGTGATTCAAGAAAAAAAATAGTAAAGTTAGTGATTGTTAAATGTATTATTTATGTACGATTAAGTGTGGTTATGTGGGTCAATAATTTATAATAAAAAAATAACAAATAGATAATGGCAACTACATAAAATAACTTTTGGCTATAAAACTAGTGATTCAAGAAAAAAAAAAAAGTTAGTAATAATTTAATGTTTTTTTTTTTTTTTTTTTTGAGAAACTGGACTAAAAGCTTTATTACGAAGTAGGCAAATTTGCCTGATATGTAGCGAAGGTATATGATGGAACATCCTCCATCTACACTGAAAAACCAGTGACATGTCTAGTTCGGTTGTGAGCTACACAATTTCCCCAACCCTATGAACATGTGAAAAACTTATACAATGAAAATAGTTTGCAATATTCTTGACATCTTGAATAAGTAAACCAAATGACGCCAAAGATTGTAAGTTCTCACTCAAAGCATTTATAATGATCTCCGAGTCTCCTTCTAGGATGACTTTGCTCAACCCCAAATCAATAGCAAGCTGTAATGCCTTCACCGCTGCCAATGTTTCAAGCTCCACTATATTTAGAGGTAAGGGAATGATTTGAGGCATTGATGCCAAGACCAGCACTTGACGATTTTAAATAATCACTCCAATACCAGCCTTGTCTTCCTCTTTAAATGTTGCCCCATCAAAGTTTACTTTTGAGAACTCACTTAGAGGAGCTTTCCACCTCGTTCTTGCTCTGACCTCTGCTGCCTGAACTGGAGGAGTGGCAGTCCGATACTCCATCAATGCTGCAACAGCTCGCTGCATCACTTGGTCATTTGGGAAACCTAGTGGGGAAAAGCGTACCTTGTTTCGCCTTAACCAGACTGTCCATGTGACCATGGCGAATAATTCTGATGAACAATCCGAAGCTAAGACAAACTGCAACAGCTGTGCAAAACCTGTGAGTGTTGTGACAGACCTGAAATTCCATTGTGGATCTTCTCCCCAAACTGTTGACAAACTTGGACAGGACCAGAGGCAATGGAGTACGTTCTCATCATGGCTATTGCAAACGTAGCATCTCGAATCAGTCATTACACAACGCTGGACCAGATTTGCATTTGTTGGCAGTGCATTTCAGCATGCTCTCCATAAGAAATTCTTTATTTCACTCGGCACAGCTAGGTTCCATTTCTGCTTCCACACGAGTTTTGTGTGTTCTGAAGATGACCCGACTTCATTAGAGCTATTTTTTTAATTCAGTTTTAAGGAAGAAGTATCTAGACTTGACCGTGTACTCTCCAGATTGCACATATTTGTCATAGTGTACTATTTTAGGAACACCAAGGCCTCCTTTATTTCAAATTTTGTTGCCTCGGCGGTTGATGTGCTAAAAAATAGCGCTGTTTTTCTCCAGTTTGTTGTCCGGATACACCTTTATAAGTTGCCAAGATTTCAAGCACCTTTTGGCAGTCATTTCTATCTGTCCTGCAAAACAACAACTATCATCTGCAAAGAGCAAATGGGTTAGTTGTTGACTTCTTCTACAAAGGGAGAAGCCCTTAATAGAACCGTCCATGACAGCTTTGAAAATTAAGCTATGTAAGCCTTCCGTGCACAAGAGGAAAATGAAAGGGGATAGTGGGTCTTCTTGGCAGATTCCCCTTGTTGGGTAGATTAACCCTTTTGGTTCACCATTCACCAAGATCAAATATGAGACTAATTTGACACATACCATCATTAGATTTATCCAATTTTTCTCAAACCCCAATCTTCGCATCATTTCCTCCAAAATAGATCAGTCCACTTTATCATATGCCTTACTCATATCCAATTTGATGGTCTTGTAACCTGTTTTGCATTTTTTATGGTTTTCCATGCAATGGAGAGTTTCAAATGCCACAAGAGTATTATTAGATATCAATATAGTTTTTGTAAAGGCGCTTTGATGTTCGGTGATAATGGAGGGTAATTTTTTTTTTTTTTTTTTCCAATCTATTTGCTAGGACTTTAGAAAAAATTTTGTACATTGCATTGCAAAGGCTGATTAGGTGGAAGTCATTTACAAACATCAGGTTTTTTGTTTTTGGGATTAGGGTGATGAAAGTATGGTTAATGGTGTGTGTGAGAGTGTCTATATTTAGATATGACAAAATTGTTTTTGTGACATCACTTCCAACCAAGTTCCAATAATTTTGATAAAAAAGAGAAGGCATACCATTGGGGCTTGGGGCTTTGAGGGGAGCCATTTTTTTCAAATCTGTTTGCACCTCCCATTCCATAAACTCATGTGCTAGCATTGCATTCATCGCTCTTGTGAGAAGCTTAGGAGTCGGCTGCAATGCTTCCTCACTCAAAACTGGATTTGTGGATGTAAAGAGCCTTTGATAGAAATCAGTAAAGGTATCTGCTATTGTTTCTTCTTAATAAATCCACTCACCTTTTGGATTGTAGATACCTAATATTCTGTTTTGTCTATGCCTCTAAGTAGCCCTACTATGGAAGTATTTGGTATTTTTGTCACCTCCAACCAACCTAAAATATTTTGCCTGCTGCCTCCACATTTTGTTTTCCTTGATCATCAAATCATTCACTTCTTTCCTTGGCTCTCTAACCCGAAAATTGTTCCCTGATTGTATCACTATCTGTTCTACCTTTGCCAGCAATTTTTTCTTCTCCAATAGTTCTCTCCTCACATTCTCAAAATTTTTCCGACTCCACTTTGTCAGCTTCTTTCCACACCATTCTACCTTTCTCATCACCTGTACCTTGACATCATAAGGAGTATGATCTCTCCACACCACTTCCATTGTTCTTATAACCCCTGTTCGTAAGCCATATCTCTTCGGATCTAAATGGTTTTGATATAAGTGGAGGATCAAAACCATTCGGAACGATCCATAATGGAACATGATCTGAAAGTGATGCAATTGAGATGATGTACCTTAGTGTCTCCAAATTGTTGCAACCAATCTTTTGTGCAAAGGGCTCTATCTAACCTCTCCCATATTGACTGGCCATTGGCATAATGCTTCCTCCATGTGAACTCCGAACCCGTGTAGCCCAAATCGATAAACCCACACTCATCTATGGCATCCCAGAATAGTTGCATCTGATTGTGACTTCTCCTATTCCCCCCCCCCCCCCCCCCCCTTGTTCGCCTCTGATTAATTCATTAAAATCCCCCTCACAAAGCCACAGGATTTGGAATTTTTGGTCCAGTCTTCTTAGTAAATTCCAAGACTCAATTCTTCTTTCTGTTACTAGTTTGCCATAAAAACCAGTGAACCTCCACCCATTTTCTTGGTCCTTATTGATTATAGCAACAATGTAGTTCTTGCCTGACCCCTCCACAGTTACGTCTATTATTGCTCTCTAGAAAAGTACAAGTCCCCCTCCCCTGCTTGTTCTTGCGACAAAGAAAAAATTCTCAAACTTTATTTTTCTCAATACATTTTTTGGCCTAGCTTTATCTGCCCATGTTTTGGCTAAAAACAAGATAGAGGGTCTTTTGCCCACACCATGTCTACAAGCTCATTCTCTGTACATGGATTTCCAAGCCCACGACAGTTCCATACTAAGCAACTCATTGCAATTGGCGGGCCTAATGCACAGCTTCCACCATTGAATTTGATGAACTCCCATCATCTTTTGAAACCAATCTCCTCTTAAAAGGTAACTCTTAACGATCAACACTACTTCTCTTCTTCCCAATATTTTCCCTAGTTGTGTTACTGCTCAAGCCTCTTATTCTAGCTTGCTTTTTCAAAGTTCTTTTGGTGTATTGGAGGCTCGGATTACATGTGTGTTGTTTGGTTGTAGGGTTTTAGTCAAGTTGGGAAAATTCCATAGTGGATAAGGTGGCTGGCATGCACGTGCTCAAGGAATTATGGTGGATATTCCGTATATGGGTTGACTTCAAACTCTCATTAAGAGCATTACTCGAGTTCCCTTTTCTAGCTAGATTCTCATTAAATTTCTCTAATTCAACGTCAATTTCCATTATTTGAATATCAAATAAATTTTCCATTGCATCCTCAAAAGGAATTGAATCCTTAATCAATTCTAACACTCCCTCCTTAATACCCGACTTCCTTGAATCATAGAGCTCGACTGGCGACAGCTGGCTCAGCATAGAATTCTGAACAGGTTGAACCACTGGAGAATCTAATGTATCCCTCATCAAATGATTCTCAATAACGTGCCCATTAATTGCATTAACATCAGTGTTCCCATCCATTTCCATGCTCACCTGAACCTCCTCTGAGTCGCCATCCACCAAATTCACCATCATTTCCTCTGATAACATTCTTGCTGAGTGGAAGGCTTTTCTCATCCATGGTTGCTTACTCTCATAGAATCCTGGCACATATATGACATCTTTTTCATGGGCATTGTATGTTGTTGCCTTCAAGGAAGAATTGAACTATTTTTGGTCCGGTGTTAATGAACCTTTGCTTTGGATCCAGAGCTCACAATTCTTGTCACTGTGAGTTAGTCGCCCACACCAAAAACAGAAGTTTGGTAATCTTTTGTATTTGAACTTCACCCAGTGTTTTGTACCATTATCCAACGTGATGAGCCTACCACAACACAGTGGCAAAGATACATCCACTTCTACTCGGACTCGCATGAAGTAACCACCCTCATCATTAACTCCCTTTGTCGACTTTTGCACTACACCAATTATTTCACAAATACTCTCAGCTACCGCCATTGTCATATAACGTATTGGAATATCATGTACTTGGACCCAAAATTTTGGTTTTTGAAAAACCAAATCCCGAATTGGACAATCTGAATTATATCTTTGAATCATCACCAAATGCTTATCAAAGTTCCATGATTGATTGAATAGAATTCTGTCGACATCGCCAGGGTTGTCGAAGACAAAAAGGACCCTGTGCTCATTTTGATTACGAATCTTGAATCCATTAGTTGATCGCCATATTTGTTTGAAAGTTCAAGCCATGGCTTCCATATTGAGGAAGTGTGGAGTTAAACCCTCCTATTCTTTTGAGAGAGTAAAACCCTCCTTCTCCTTCTCCAACAGGGAGAAATTATTCCATTGGCTTGCTAGCTCTTCCATGGTTTGCAGCTAAGAAAGATTGGAAGCCAAAGAAAAAAAAAACACTCGATTGATCAAGCCAAGCAGATTTACATAGCAACTTCTGCATTTAACTTGATTCCAACTTTACATTAATGACATACTTTGAGCAAGTCTAAAACAAGACTAAACACGTGTTTTAATCATGGTTTTCCAATAATACAAATTAGAGCTCTAATACATTAGTTCCTAAGTACTTAGAACCTAAAAAACTCCCCCTTTGGCAATCCATGACAAAACACAAAAACTCAAAGATTTAGAACAAAAAACCCTTTACAAAAAAATGGCCATTATAACAAATCCAATCCTAATTATTATCCATCAGTTGCAAGTGTAGACAGCAGCTCAATTGAATTAACCTGTATATTTCTAGAAACACTAAACAAAACGCATAAACGTATGTGTGAAAAATACAAGTAAACCAAATAAAAATCTTGATTTCACAAAACACAAAATATAGACATATATCAATAAATAACTCATAAACATAAGTCAATAAGCAGTGAAACAAGAAACATATATAAAAAAAATGTATCTCCCCCTAACATGAATTCATCAAGAGCCAAAAATGTAAATACAAAGTGAAGCACCTAGATACAATCTAATCTCCACAAGCTCACAAAAAAAAAACTCTCTCCCTAACTACAAAAAACCTCTACAAGAGTTCAAAATGTACTTAAAAGTACTCAAAAAACTCAAAAGTACTCGCCCTTTTTGTGACAGAATGCCAAAGGGCAATTAGAATCCATCATCAAAAGAAGGTGGCGCAGGCATGTGAGAGACCGCGCCCCCGGCCCGTTTTATAATAGGTTGAGCCAAACCCACGTGAATAGGTGGAGTCGTGTTATTGCCTCTCAAAATGGAGGTTCGACTAGTTATATTTTTCCCTTTAGATTAAGGGTTTTACAATGGAGTCGCCACTTATTTAATTATTGGAAAAATAAGAAAACCAACATTGAAAAATTCATCATTTTATTAATTTTCAATTGAATTTACATTGGTCATAGGAAAATTACATGGCTTTGGTCCTAGATACAATCTAAGAAAAAGTACATGGCTTTGTTTCCTAGTTACAATCTAAAAATTAAAAATTACATGGACAAACATTTGATCTACTAACCCTTGATCTAAGTTCGGAGGCTATGTTATAAGGTGGGAAGGTGTTAGGCACCCACCTTGCCCGGTGAAACCGGTCTTCTAGACTATGGTGGCCAACATTCATATCATATCATCCAATATGTCAATCAATTTACATGGTGAATTTAAGGTGTGTGCATGTGATAAACCTTAATTCAATTTATTAAGCATTGCATTTGGATTGAAAAATGAATTCTAGTGAATGTGTGTGGATGGTGATACCCTAGATTCAAAGATTTGAAAGAATTATGAAATAAACATGTTTTTTCATATTTTTGATGTGAATTTAGGATTAAAACTAGTGTTATGCATGAACATGTGATGAACAACCAAGAACATGTGAAGAACACATAATAACATTTAAGAACATTCGAACATATTCAAGGAAATTTAAATAGTTACTATCATGCTTTAATCCTAAATTCTTACCATGGCAACACAAAAAACAAGTTAGGGAAAGAAATTATACCTTCATGCAAGATCCATAGGGTGGATGAGGAGACTCTTGAAGGAGGTCCTATGGGTGGAGGAAAAGAAGAGTTAGGAGAGGAAGAGTAAGTCTCACTCGATACTTTGAGTCTCAAGAAGACCAAAATATGACAAGACTACTCAACTTCCTAGAACTCAAGAGAGGAGAAGAGAGGGGGGTTTTTTCGTGTCCTTTGAAATGAAGGAGAGGGTGGGTTTATATAGTAGTGGTGAAGGAAATATGAATGGAAGGCCATTAATGAGGGTTGACAAAGAATCGTGAACCTAGACCTCATTTTAGCCTTAGGGGAAATTTGGTGCATTAAATGGAAAGATTGGTGGGAGTAAGGAGCAAGGCAAAATTCGGTTTTCCCGTAGCTGTTGTAACAACTTGTAGAGCCAACTTTGAAAAATCATATCTGACTCAATTCTGATCGAAATTGTCTCGTTCTTGTGCTCAAATTGAAGCCCCGGATGTCTAGTTTCTGGGAAAATTAATCTCATTCACAGATTCAAAATATTCTGAGAGATATCAGTGAAATAGTGAGCAGAGGTCATTTCTTAGAAAAATAGTTTCAGCACAATTAACATTAATAGGTCCCAAATTAGTTTCCAATTAATCATTAATAGGCTCCAATCACTCCCATTTCAGACCCAATTAGTTCCAAATTTACCCTAATTAAAAGATAATTGCACAAATTACTCATTGAATAATTAATGTTTAACTATCTAATTAATTAGGTGTATGCAACCTTACCATAAAATGTAGTCCTAACCAATCAAATTATGACACATCATTAATTTCAAATTGATTATAATTATAACCAATTGGAATCAATTGTTCATAATCACATAAGGTCGGACTCAATTTGTGATAGTGCATCTCGGCCATTAAAACTTGATTTGATGATAACTTTCAATTTGATGGTCCGATTAGGGCTTATAACTAATCGATTTGATCGTTACAACATCAAGATCATTTTGGTGAAATGAGATTAAGGATCTAATGACCAAAATTGAGATGCATATTTCCAAGGTGAAATTACCCTTTTACCCTCCAAGTGAGGTTAAATGCGGGTTGCAAAATGAGGTGTCAACAAGGCAAACGTCTAAGATGCACCAAATCTGCTTGCAAAGCACGAAGCTCATCAAGCATGTCCACCAAAATCTGACCATGAGTCGCCTGAACGGTCACAACAGTCTCCAATGTATGACAAATGTCAAAGTCATCTGAAGTAGATGGTGGAGGAACAGCAGCAGCAGCAGCGCCTACAGGATCAGCAGACTCCTCACCTGAAGTAAAACCTGTAGAAGAAGAAGGGGGTGCTGTACCAGAAGGCTCAACTCGAGGACATTTAGAGCGCTCTCTCATTTGAGTAGCCCTCTGCCTAAGAAAAGTGGCACTTATGGGAGCAATAATGTGTACGGGCTTAGAAGCGAGGAAGTCATCTAAACCTAAAAACAACAAAATCCTATGAATGAAAACAGGATGAAAAAGAGCATGAGCAGTAGAGGAACTCCTATAAACTTCGTTCAAAGAATGAAGAAACAAATGAGGAAAACTGATAAGAGCATGCATAACAAGAGCATACAAAAATGCACATCGCTCCAAAGGAATGGTGTGCAGATGAGAGATAGGCCATAAGGAATGACACACTATCCTAAAGATAAGATAGGTAGATTTAGTGAGCTAAGCGGAAGTGATCCGAGGATCAGAATTCCATCGGATAGAAGTACTAGTGATGTATGACATGATGTTGTCTAGGGGAGGAGACTCAACATACGGGTAAATAGGATGCTGGACCACAGGTACCCCAAGAGCATCCGCCACTACATTAGGAGTAATGGTGAACTCTACACCTCATATCCAACTATTTACTAAAGTGATGGAATCAGAGATATGGATAGAGAGATTCGAGTAGAACTCTCTGATCAGGGTTGCTGGAGGCGGATAATTAATATCCAAAAGTGGAAACCAGCCCCGACGCTCAAAGTTAGCCCTAATGGCAGGATCTAGCTCATCTAACAAAACCTTACGCTTAACCCAAATCTTTCTCTTAAGGTTAAGTGTCTCATAAAGCTCTCGGTTTTTCTTACTCGGAAACAAAGTGCCCACAGAGGAAGGAGCAGAAGAAGAGGAGGGTGTCCTATGGGCTCTAGTCTTCCTAGGCATGGTGCTAGGGTAAGGACAGAGACACAAGAGAAAGAACAAAACAAAACACAAGGGCAGACTGCAAGTTAGCACAACAAAAATAAAAATAAAAAATAAAAAAATCTATATGATGCATGAACAGATAAATGTCATGATGCATGCTCTAATGCAGTGATAGCAAGTTCAATTTTAAGTTTAGAATCACAAAATTGGCTTGAGCAAAGTGTTTATAACAAAAACTCCAAAATTTTGAAAAACCACTTGTAGAAATTTTACTAAAATGACCAATTGATCATCACACAAGTTAGATAACATATTATAATGATCAAATGCATCAAACCAACAAGCCAATTTCATCAATTAAACTCAATTTGAACAAAAACCCCAATTCGGATAAATACAAGCCCTAGAATTTTCAATTCCTCACAAAACACCAAATTGATCAAGTTAAACATCATAGATCATGATTATAACATTGTATGACAAAAACCCATTGATCAATTTCAGAAAATATGGCTTAAATCATCAAAAACCCCAAAATATGCATAGGTTTGAGAATCACCCTTAAATGCATGAATTTATGCATGAAACATGAAATAAAATGCAAAAGAAAGGGTCAAAAGTCTTACCTTGGGAGAGGAAAACCTTGCAAAAATATCGGAAGAAAATGACAAAAATCTTGATTGGAGCCTTGACCGAATCGTATAGAGAGAGAAAAAGTTGAAAAACTTTTGAAAAGTGAGTTGGACGCGTGAAAACCAGTCTTTTAAAAAAAATTCTCTACATGATTTTCGATCGATCGAAAAACATATTCGATCGGTCGAAAATGCTTCGATTGATCCAACACCAATCGAGCACCAATCGAAACAGACAGAGGCTGACCAAAATTTTTAATCACAATTTCAATCGATCAAAAAACAAGTTCGACCGGTTGAAATTCTGGAAAAATCAGTTTTTGAAAATATAGAGAAATTTGTTGCAGCAACTTCTCAAAGCATCGAATTTTATAAATAAAATGCATGAGTATGAGATGAAATGCTTTTCAAAAACACATGTTTTGAACCCAGTTTTCCCAAAATTTAAGATTTTCAGAACATTCTCCTTGAATTCTCAAGCATCAAATCTATTTTGCATAAAACTCAAGGCATTTTCAAACTTGGTTGGTTAGACTAAAAACACACATAATAACATATACAAAATTTAGCAAAGAGTAACTTGTGTAGTTTGTGCAACTAGCAAAAACTTAAGATACATGTGAGGTGATATGTAAATAGAAGTCAACCACAAAGTCTATAAAATTCATCGCAAAGAATTTGAAAGAGACTATCACCTAAAGAGTTACATCTTATAACTTCCACATCTCTTAGATTATAAGCTTGCAATCATGTAAGTTTCTTGATTTTGCCTCATATTGTACACACAAATTTTAATTGTTCAGAGCCTTATTAAAAATAGCCGGGATAATGTACACACTAATTTTATTTATTTGATTTAGCATTAAGTCCAATAATGTACACACCAATTTTAAGCATTTAAACCGAGGCTACACTTTATGTTCTTTTTGTGCATGTGCTACATTTTCTCGAGCACAAAATCTTACGATATGCACTAAGGTGTTCATGATTGGCTAGTGAATAGTGGTGAGATAATTGTTTATGCCTTTCTCAAAAGGTTCAAGTCCAACAGTCAAAGACATGTGACTTCAAGATCAAGACAAAGTGATCAAGAACTATAAGCATTTTCTCACACAGCATGCACTACAAAACTTCAACTAGTAAAGTGCAGGAAATAAGTTCATCCAAGCTAAACAGGGTACATAGACATATTATGTGAAAATAAATTGACCAACCTTATTTTCAAAACCAAGAAAATAAATGCAAAACACAATTTTCTACCCCCTTTTTTTATTAACAAAAAACAACCTAGAATGAAATGCATGAATGTAATGCAATGCAAATCCTAGAGAAAAAAAAAAAAAAAAAAAGGTCACAATGAGTAAAGCAAGAAAGCACAAGGACCATGTCAGAAGACTCAATTAGATTAAGCCTTTTGCATCCAAAACGTTTTAGATGCACCTCGAGCATTTGAGTTCTTATTTACATGGGAATGATTTCCAACTCCAGGATTGGAATAAAGGTTTAGAGCCTTTACCAATTCACCAATAAATACCATAGGATCTTGTACTTGAGGCAGATGTACTTTTGATTTGTTTGCTCTCTTAGCAGCTTGTAGCTTGTAACAGTTTGGACGAATGTGCCCAGACTTTCCATAAAAATGACAAACCCATGCAGGTTTATCACGTGACTTGTCCTCAGAAAGGGTAGACTTCTTAGGTTTAGACTCTTTCAGATCAACCCTAATCTTCTTGGGAGGTGAAACTTCTATGGGTTTGACTACCTCACTCACAGGGGGTTCAAAAGAAGATGAAGGAACAAAGATAGTGGAATTAGGTGCAGACACATTGATGCTTTCTACAAAACCTAAACTAGTTTTGTCAAAATGAGTTTTTTGAACACTCAACATCTGATCAAGTTTGGAACTAGCAGATCTATTAGTTTGTTCTCTAGCAACAGATAGTTCATGTTCCAAAGATTTAACTTTATCAAGCAAAAGTATGTTCTCAGTCTTCACATTATTCAAAAATTCGATAGCATCAAGCAAATTCACAAGCAAATTTTTCTTATCAAGCTTAAGAGATGCAATTTTCTTTAAGCCTAATTCAACACCCATGGCATATTTTGAAACAACTTTGCAAAGTTTATTGTAAGTTTCTTGAAGATCTGCATTCTCAGAAAGGTCCCCATTAAAAGGGTTCTCTTCAACAGTCACACTTTCATTGACTACTGCAGTAGCAGTGAAAGCAATGAAGTTTCCATCCTTGTCAGAACCAGACTCATCATCAGAAACTTCATCATCACCACTGTTTTAAAAATCAAAAGGACTGGCTGGTCCGACCGGTTCAATCCGGTCAGGTTATAAGCCCCAAAATCGGTTAAAACCGAGAAAAACCGGGGTTGAACCGAAAATTAAAAAAAAAAAAAAACGGTTCAATGCCCAGTTTGGTTTTTAAAACCATGATCATCACTAAGGGTTACAGCCATAGCCTTATTCTTAGACCTCAAGAATGTTGGACATTCAGATTTCATGTGACAATACCGTTAACATCCAAAACATTGAGGACCCATAGAATTATTAGAAGATTGACCTACTTTTTCTCTAGGTTTTTCAATGTTGTTAACCTTAGTGGGATCATTCTTCCTAAAGTTTCTAGGTTCATCAGTGTTTTTACCTCTTACCCTTCTATTGCTATTTCTAAGGAAATTTCTAAAGTTCTTGGCAAGGTAAGCAATCTCTGTAGCAGAGAGCTCATCGTCAAATCTAGCAACATCAACATCATTAACAGACTTAAAAGCCATTGATTTAGATTTGCTAATTTTGGGTAGGTCCAACTCATATGACTGAAGAGATCCTATAAGTTCATCAACAGGGATGGAGTCCACATCCTTGCTCTCAGTGATGGCAGTCACTTTGGGTCTAAAATTTTCAGTTAAAGATCTAAGAATCTTTCTAACAATTTTAGGTTGATCATAGATTTCACCCAAGTTGTATGCAGAATTAACAATGTCATTAAGTTTAGTATAGAATTCATCAAAAGATTCATCATCAAACATCCTAATGCTTTCAAATCTAGTTGTTAATTGTTGCAACTTATTGATCTTAACTGCCTTTGTGCCTTCATGCACAGGCTAGAGGATATTCTAAGCAGTGTGAGCAACCTTAACATTAGAGATTCTCTTAAATTCCTCCATAGAAACAGCATTAAAGATAGCATTCATAGCTTTGCTATTGAAAGCGGCTGCTTTTTTCTGAGAAGTTTGCCACTCACTCATAGGAGTAGTGGGCTTCTCCCATCCATATTCAACGAAGTTCCAGACTCTCTCATCAATGGATTTTAGGAATGCTTTCATCTTGACTTTCCCGTAAGCATAATTATTCCCATCAAAGTGAGGAGGAATAACAAGAGAGTATTTGTGTTCCATGACAACTGGGGTCAAGGATCAGTTCAGAGATCAAAAGATCTACACACAAGAGCTACCTGCTCTAATATCACTTGTAAAGTTTTTAGACCCCTTAAAACACAATTGGATTAACCTAGTTAACAAGCTAAGTTATTACTTAGTCCAAATTCCAGATCTAAGTTAACACAATTATATAATCATATCAATGTAAAGTGCGGAATATATAAAAAAAAAAAAAAAAAAACACAAAGATATGATGATCCAGGAAAACCAAACCGGTAAAAAACATGAGGAGGATTTAACCTAGCTATTCTCAAGGTAAAACTGAATCCACTATGAAAGAATCGAAGTTTGTACAATAGCGACTTAGACCACTAACATCCTATTGCTACCCACTAGTAGAAAACTTACTGACACGACCACGTGCAAGCTCCGAGACCACGGACTCCTTCTTTCTTGGATTCTCCCGCAAGTACAAGCACTCTCGCTTGTGTATCTTTAAGCTCTTATGGCAGCAACTGAATGATCATCAAACTTTTGAAGAAATCTCCTTCTTGATAATCCTAAGCTTGTGTGAAGGTAAGCACCTCTTAGATCTTACAAGAGATTCACACAAATAGCAATATGAGTAACCACAAAAACGTGGCTGGGGTTTGCCTTGTATACCTAGGACAAAACATAAAACCTTACACGACATATGGGCTTAGGGCTGAGTTGGAAATTCTGTAGAAAAAACAATCTGCATGACTTTCGATCGGTCGAGTCTAATTCTCGATCGATCGAGCCAGGCAGATTTACACAGTAACTTCTGCATTTAACTCGATTCCAACTTTACATTAATGACATATTTTGAGCAAGTCTAGAACAAGACTAAACACCTGTTTTGATCATGGTTTGCCAATAATACAAATTAGAGTTCTAATACATTAGTTCCTAAGTACTTAAAACCTAACATGTTTTTTTTTTTTTTTTTTTGTCAATAACTCAATATATTTAAGTTATCTTTTTATTAAAATTTTGTTTAATTTAAGTTTCTTAATAACCTCCCTAAAAAAAATCATAGAAATGCCATTGATCTCATGAATTTAATGATCAAACTTTTTGTTTTTTGGTTGATTCCAATAAATTTTTATCGAGCTGACTAAATCTTGCCGAGATTTTACTAAAAGCTAATTTTTCTTTAATCAGATTAATTTTGGTTTTATATTAAAGCTCATGAAATTCTCCTTATTTTGACAATTCACGAGCAAAATTAGGCCGAAATCAAGTGAGAAATCGCTGAAGAGACGTAAACGACAAACTTTCAATATGCCTCCCATGTTCAAGGCCACAAAGCAAAGCCAAGTGGCAAGGATAGAGTAATTAGCATGCAGCATGTGTTACATTTGACCATCAATCATAGACACCTCCAAATCCCAATTGTTTGTTGAACTTGAATCAGACAATCCTGAGGACGAATCGTCTCTAGCCCAATATCTAGACTCACCAACTAGGCCCAATGGTAAGTACCCAATTTGCTTTTACAATAGCAATAGGGTAATGTCAAATTCGCAAATTGATAGTTCGGCGAGGTTGGGCATGGCCCATTTTCATTTGTACTTTTGGATGAAATCATTAACTAGCATTTCTAAGTGGATAATCGGTGGCTAAACCAACAGAGAAGCATAACAAGACTCAAACTCAAATTTTAGATGCTGCCCCCACTGCCATGCGATCGTGAACTCATTATTCACTTTGTATCAACATTTTGTGGCTATCGGACCAGATAGCTGTCGTTGAGAGGTTGAGTCGAAAACTATGAGCCTTCGGATAATCATCACATCTTTACTATGGCTAGAATCGTGGCCCAAGCCCAAGCCCATGAGAACATGCTAACACAAATACACTATGCAAACACCAAAACATCTTTTCGGTGTTTTCGGATTTTCTTGAGAATAAATCCTCCAAATTAGTTCTTGGTGAGTTTTAGAACAAAATTTTTAAATTCATCCAAATAAGAGGAAGGAGTAGTGGTGCGGACACAAGGTACAAGCCTCCAATTATATGCATGTATGGGAGGAAGAGCAAAAAGAAGATGTCTTAACCTATGGCCTTATGGATGGAGCCTGTTAGTAATTAGGCTTGAAGATTAAGCAAGCTTAAACATTTAATAATTAGGGGTTTTTTTTTTATGCATTTTATTGTTAGCTATTTAAGCACTCTTTCTGATTTTTGTAAGACAACTTTTTGAGAATTATAAAAACGTGTGTTTCTTTTACATTGATGCCGACTCTAGTTTTGCTTGGTGCTAACTCCAAGTAGGGCTTTCTACAGGTCGGTTCAGATCGATTTTGAGTCTGATCCGAACTTGACCCGATTTGATCAGGTGACTGAGTTTTGAATCCATATTCGACAGAATATTCGGGTCAGAACTGATCTTTCGAGTCATCGGTTGGGCGGGTCGGAGTTGTCGGTTAGTCGGTTAAGGTTTTTTTTTTTTTTTTTTTTGAAAAGCAGTTAAGGTTTCAAATCTTTGGCTTTATTTTATTTTAACAGTTGATTTCCATAACAAATAAAATCAATGAGTCATACAAAAAGAGAGATAAGAAACCAATATTATTTACCCAAAGAAAATTTGGAGTGAGAACTTAGTTGGTGAGGAGGAGACAACACCAAATTAAGGAGCAGATAATGGTGACAGCTAGGCTTTGGAGGGAGAACTGAGTGGGGAGAAAAATCAAGAACAACCTAAATTGATTTCTTCAACCTTCAACCCATATTGATCGTAGGTAGAGAGGGGAGGTGGCTAAGGTCTGTAGTGAGTAGTGAGCTGCTATGGTTTAGCGTAGAGAGAGGCAAAGAGAGAACTAAGGGTCTGAGTGTTTTTTGGTCTTTGAGAAAATGAGATTGAACTAAAGAGTAAGCTGAAGAGATTAAAGAGACAGAGAGTTCTTGTGACCGTGGGATTATATTATGGCCGTGGGATTTGGAATTGTGATATCATGTCAAATTAAAGGAGTGTTTTGTAACTATAATGGTGACCATGGGATTTCAGTTCTTGATTTTAATTTGTAAGTTTTAAGGGCTGATTTGAAATTTGGGTAATTGTACCATTCTGATATGAGATTGTGACTAGAGGCTAGAGTTGTCATGTTAAAGAAAAAGTAGTCTAAACTCTAAAGCACTGAAACATAATTGGTGACCGTGGATCTTGAATATTGCTTTTGATTTAAACAGTTGATTTGGGAAGTGGGAACTTGTGTCAAAAAATTCCGACTACTTTCCAATTACTGAGAAATTGGGGCAAGACATGGTTGGGTAGCCAGACATTATTGTTTTAGTAATTCGGTCGGGTCAGTTAATTCTATTAAAATATTGTATAATCTGAAATCCAAACCAAATATTCGGTTATTTTTAAGCTGGACTCTTGACCGACCACTATCTACGTTCAGAGCTGCTTATGGGCCTTTGGGTCGGGCGGATTGGTTGGCCCAGGTCCTTGGAAAGCCCTAACTCCAGGCAACCCTTAAGTACTGACTCCTAGGGTTTATACTTTGTTCTATTGTTGTTTAATTGTTCCATTGAAATAGTGTGGTTGTCCTACATCAAGTAGCCATTCTCCTTCTCTCTCCTCCAATTCCTTCTCATATCTTATATTCTTTTCTTCGTTCAAACTTCCAAACACACTGTGTCGATTGGGATCACTTATGACAAGACTTAGAGTGTGATTTGAAGTTTGGAGGGAGAGTGATGTAGTGGGACAAGGGGAAATAGAAGAGAGGTGAGAGGAATAATTATCCATTCCCTTTACTTGATGATTTAAAAATTAAGTGTGGGGAGGTAAATAGACAATTTTTCCCTTACTTGGATGTTTTAAAAATTAGTAGGGGGAGGTGAATAAATTTTCCTCCCCTAATTTGGATGTTATAAAAATTAAGTAGGAAGAGAGAAATATTATATCATTCTCTTCATGAGTTTTATTGCACATAATAAGGTCTTTTATTGTTTCAACACCGCTGAATTCTTCGCTTGCTCAAATAACGGCATAAATCAATACTCACAACTCATACAAACAACCCTCACAAATTTCATCAATATAAAGTCACAAACCCAAAGCTCCAAAGACATTTTGAAGCTTAAGGCAATAATTTTAAGTTGAATTATTTTAATATCTAATTAATAATTATATAATATTTACTTAACTTTTTTATATTATTTTAAAACCATTTTACTTGCCATTTGGTCCTTTTAGTACACAATCAATCTAAGTAAGATTATTTTCAATTTTAATTTATTTAATACATTATTACAACTTCAGTTAATAATATAATCTACCATGTGAAAAACTGATTTACAAAAGTTAAAATTTTAAGTTGCTAGGGAAATCAATTGTCAATGTTACTCAGTAAACTCATGACAAATTTTTTAATATATATATTTTTTGTGAAATAGTTTAGGATTTCAATTAAATTGAACTTATATAAACTTAATATATTGGGGCCTTCTAGGATGCGGAAGAAAAAAAAAAAACAAAAAAAAAAAAACAAAAGAAGCAAAATCCACTCACATAGGAATTTTTTTATTAAATTTTTGTTTTCCAGTATTTGAGGCCTGGGGTTCTTTTTGTAAAATTTTGGGCCAGGAGATTAGGCCCTGTGCTCAAGCAAACCAATATGTTGCATGCCAAGCCTATCAGACTAGCGGGCGTGGTCGAAGTACTGAAGCTGAGTGTAGAGAGCATAACTGCTGAACTTTCTCCAATTGTAGTTTCTCTTTCACAAGATGGGGCGTGTGTTTCTTTCTAAACCACCTTCTCTGGAGTGATTAACATCAGTGCAACTTATCATAGTGTTGATCTAGCTATGAAGCACAGACACTTCAGAATGGGATGTGTCCATGTTGAACACGTATTGAACATGGACACTCCTTGGACACTTTTGCCCAACGTGTCCGACCAAAAAAAGTATTAAAAATTTTAATTTTGGCTATTATTTTACTAAATTTTTAACTTTAATTCTTTGTTTAATACTATTTTTTAATGTTAAAATTATAAGATTTGGTTATTAATAAATGCTGGTCCCAGTTAGTATTTGATGGGTTATACTCAAAAAAAAAAAAAAATGATTGTATTTTAGGCATCATTTAATAGCCGAAGAGTCAATTTATTATCCATTATTGCTCTTAAATTAATATTTGTCTAACAATATATAAAAAATAAATGCTTAACAATATATACAAAATATAAATAAAAATATATTTAATAATTAATTAATATACCGAATACCAATTTGTCATAGTACCGTATCATACCCGTACTCATGTTTGTGTGTGATTGTGCTTATTGATTTCCATTTTGTTCGAGAGAAGGTTGCTCAACGGTCTTTAAGCAAGCTGAACATCACTTTTATGTCTCTGCAATTGCAGGGGCATATCGATTATAAGCAAAAATTAGAAGATTTACCAGGAAATAAAGATCAAACTGGCAGTTGAAAGGATATCTAGAGTTTTAGATATCAGTTCTTTGTAATCCTCATAACCTGTAATCTGTTCATGGCAAACAGCCTAGGTGAGGCATTGATCTTATTCATGGGGTACATAATATTATTTCCTCTACATGGATAGGGGTAAAGACTGGATTAATTCTGTAATACTAAGAATTTAAATAGGATAATATAACATTATACATAATCATACAGATTGGCAATCAGTCCAGGTAAAGTGAAGATGCATGTAGCAGAAAGGCTTAGTATAATGTCCACCATTAACTTGGATTTCCTTTTACTTACTTTGGTAGAGTTTGCAATTACATTTTATTGTTCATTAATAGGAAAAACAAATATCCTTTTAAGGTGATTATTTTAGTATCAAACTCTGCCTCAGCCATTAGTTCTCTTCCTCTCTGAAAGTAAATTAGGCCACCTACCAAAAGAGGAAGAAGAGGAAAAGCCAGGCTCCTGAGTTGGTTACCATGCTCGATCATCATCAAGCCTCTATTGACATTGCTTTCATCTGGAATGGCCAAAACAACTGAGAAATGCTAATAAGAACTTTATAAAGTCAAATGCAAAAATGGTGAATCACATATGTTTCCTTTTCTTTTATTTCTTTTTTGGGATGAAGAAGAATTGGTTTTTTTTTTTTTCCTTAATGAAAAAGAAGAGTACGTTTATTTGTTTCTTTCTTGTTCCTGAGCTTGCAACACTCATCTCCTAATAATAATTTTCTTTTATTTATCTGAAAGTGCTTTCCTTGTCTGTGACGGATTGATTTCCTATTTCCATTTTGCTAGAGCTGTATTGCTTCCATGAGTATATTTTTTGGTGAAAATATAAATCAGAAAATCAAAGGATGAACGAAACTAGTTCCATATATAAATACACAGAAGAGCAGACCTGAGAGCAGGATAAAAAAGAAAAATTAAAAAAGCAATAAGTTTTGAAAATATATGTGCCCCAAATAAAGGAGACAGAAGGTGAAATTAAAGGGACATTTTTTCTGTGGATTGTCATTCCATGGAAGGACCTATTCTAATTCTCAAGAGCAGGAGTTAATCACTTTGCTTTACCCCAATTCCTGTTATTGTCTTTTGTGAACAAGGCATCCTTTTGCTAGCTTGCCTCTAACCAGAAAAAGCATCATTAGCATTGTAGGAAATCTGAAGGCTCCAAAAATAAATAAAAGATTATTTTTTTCCTCCGTATGCTATATGTACAGATGTAATGTCAATCCCATTACTAGGAATCATCAATTTTCCCATCAAATAGTTTGGATAATTGCATCTATGCCAAATGAAGTATTTCATTTGGTTCCCAATTCAACTATTATTTTTAATGACCAAACTTGAGCCAGTTTATACACAGTGATATGGGGTACTCAAGGTATGGCTGCTAAACAATCGCTATTAGTCCAGTAATAGGCATTCTTATGCATGCAGCCGGCCAATATTAAGTTGTAAGTTCCAATTTTGTCCTTAATCTACCATTTTTCTGTTAGTAGTGATAACAAGTATTTTACCTCGAATGCATTGATCTCTCACTTACATTTTATTTTTAGTTAAATGATAGATATCCTGTAAAGAAACCAGGTTACATGCTTACATTCCATCTTTAGTTAAAGGATAGATCTCCTGCAAAGAATCCAAGTCCCATCAATTCCACATGCATATGACGACAGAATTGCCTTAAATGAATATGATTCCAATACCAATCTCACCTATGTGCTTCCGTACATAATGTTGACATTAATGTTATGTGCTTTCAGTTGATACAAAATTGATCCTAAATCTTTCGCTTAAATAAAATTTTAGTTATTACAATCATTATTTATGTTTATTATTAATGATTTATTGTTTCTTCAACTTGGTGGTGAAAAAAATATTATATAATATGTAATCTCATTAGCAATTATTTCTTAACAGACGTTTCACAAAAATACTTATAAAGCTAAATTAACCTTAGATATAACACGAGCTGCAAATGCAGGGCAAAAGAGTAGGCTAAATGTATTAGTGCATGTCTGTGAATTTTGCATTAATCAGAACAGATTATTGAAGTTGGAATGAGACTTGTAAGTAGCCCATGGCTGACAATTTGTTTCTTTCTATTACATTTTCTTCTATTAAAGGAGTAAAGCATCTAACATGTGTATGCATGTGTATGTGTACTCTTATCATAATCCCTTTGTTACCATCTGATTTTCTGGTTCCTATTTGTGTATCATATTCTCATTTTTGAAGAGTTAAATTGATCATTTATGTCTTTATATATATATCTTCAAAATAGTATGCATATAAAATACCTTATTGTGTATGTATAGGAGCATAGGTTTGAAGTATTTTACCTTGAATGGATTGATCACTCACTTATATTGTCTTCAGTTAAAAGATAGATCTCCTGTAAAGATTCCAAGTTACATGAATTCCACATGCATATGACGACAAGATCGTCGCTTACATTCCATCTTTAGTTGAAGGATAGATCTCCTGCAATGAATCCAAATCACATCAATTCCACGTGCATATGACGACAAGATTGTCTTAAATGAGTATGACTCCAAAGTCAGTCTCACTAATGCTCTTGTGCACTTTATTTTTGGCATTAATGTTATTTACTTTCAAGGTTGATACTAAATTGGTCCAGAATCTTTCACTTAGATAAAATTTATAGTTATTACAATCACTAGTTATGTTTACTATAAATGATTTTTAGTTTCTTCAACTTGATGGCAAAAAAATTTATATTATATGTAATGTCATAAGCAATTATTTCTTAACAGAAGTTCCATGAAAATACTCATAAAGCTAACCTTCATTTTATGAGCTGCAATTGCAGGGCAAGAAGAGCAGAGTAAATGTATTAGTGCATATCTGTGAATTGTTTTCTTTAATCAGACGGATGATTTAAGTTGAAATGAGATTTGAAAGTAGCCCATGGCTGAAATTTTGTAAATTTCTGTTACATTTTCTTCTGTCAAAGAGTAAATTATGTAACATGTGTACGTGTATTCTTATCATAATCATAAACTGGGGTAGAAGAAACCTATGCATATATAGGTACACAATATGGCATTTATATGCATACTATTGTTGAAGATATATATACATAGATAAACCATCACTTTAGCTCATCAAAAATGAAAAATATGATATGCAAATAGAAACTAGAAAAGAAGATGGTAAAGAAAGGGTTAAACAAAAGGGATTGAGGTAAGAATAGAAAGGAGGACAATCTAAGCAGTAGTTCAATTAAATGTTCCTTGGGATGAATTCATATCTCTGTAACATAATGGATTAAAAGTTTTAGATTTTTGGAAACTTAGATTCATTATTTACTTCAAGGCTTTGTCTAACTCTTTAACAACACAAAAGTTTCCAACCTCAACTTTATTACCAAGTTTTATGCAGAATTTGTCACTGTTATGAAAATTAAAGATGTTTCCAATTCAATTACAGTATTTCACATTTATGAATGCCTTTTATGAGAGTGTAATAGAAATGTAATTTATGCTACACAATGTACATCAAGCTTTTAACCAAAATTTCTACTACACTCTTGATTTTCATTCCCTCTAAAAAGTATGTAACTTAAATGTGCAAGCGACCTTAAGATAAATATTGACATGAATTATCTGTGCATATCTAGATAGATTCTAATTTCAAATGCATGAGTTAATGTGCATTTGTGAATTGCATCTCATAAGATTACCTTTGATATTTTCTGTAGGAAAAAAGTCAAAGCTCTTATTAGAAAAATCCAAGTAATTTGATTTACTTTTCAAGAAAAAAAATAAAATTCAGTCAGTATGCATATTTGTAAGGGATTTAGATAATAAATATGGTCTTATCCTGAGAAAGCGTAGCACGTGGCTGCAGCGCATCATAGAAAGCTAGGCTCTAGTCCTCATGAAATCGATCGATCAATATGCTTTATAATCACAACCCATGAATGGAAATGGACAGTTAGATTAGTTTTCAAATCTACATTGAACCACTTCAGTCCATCCGATGGTCCTTATTTGAAATCAACGTTGATGATCATTAGATTAGATTTGTATCCCATTTTACTTACTGATATCTTACCTCTGTCAATGAAGGTTGTGTGTGGTTTTATTCAAGTAATTAAAAAAACCAAAGGCCTGGTAATTGTCCAGCTATACTTTAAACACCTAGCATTAAAGAACAATGAATTTTCTACCTCAGCCAGCATCAAAATTAATTACCTTACCAATACATCATAATCACATATAATCTAGAGTAATAGATTTTTTAACCTATACACAAATTCAGTTTTAATGTCCTGACCCTCCTATTTACTTGAATTCCAATTCTACCCCATATCTTGCCCCCTATATATACTCTTGGGTTGATAGAGTTGGAGCATGAGTGAGAGCCTTCAAAGCAGTAACCATGACAAGGAAGAAGGTCAAACTTATGTGGATTGTGAATGATAGTGCTAGGAAAGCCAGTTTCAAAAAAAGGAGGGTGGGATTATTGAAAAAAGTGAGTGAGCTGACCACCCTGTGTGGTGTGAATGCTTTTGTCGTCATCTATGGCCCTGACAATGAGGAGCCAGCAGCTTGGCCCTCTCGCCAGGTGGTGCAACAACTGCTGACAAGGTTCCAGGGCGTGCCAGAAATGGAGAGGCACAAGAAAATGATGAACCAAGAGACTTATCTCCGTGAGAGGGCAACCAAAACTCAAGAACAGCTGCGGAAACAACAGAGGAAGAACAAAGAAATGGAGATGGGGCATCTTATGCACCAAGTAGATCAAGGTAAGGGATTGGCAGAACTTGAACTGTGCGAAATGACAGGTTTGGCGTGGATGCTGGAGGAGAAGATCAAGGAGAACAGGAAAAGGATGGATTATTTCCAGCAGGTTTCTGGTGCTCCAGGTTCTATGCCTCCTCCACCTCCTGATACGGATGACATAGGCCGAGCAGGAGGCAGTACTGGTGCTGATCAGGGTAGGGCTCCCACAGAGTCTTACATGTGGGAACCATGGTTTGTTGAAATGATAAGCCAACATGAAAAAAAAGCTGCTGCCAGTAACAGCAGTGTTAGGAGTGACATGGGGCTACCACCAAATTCATATATTGGTGGTCCTAGTGGCGCCAGTGACATGGGGCCAATACCTTATGGGAATTATGGAGGAACTGGAGGTGGGATTGAGGTGGGGTTGCCTTATGGGAATTTTATAGGTGCTAGTAGTACAGGAAGAAGTGAGATGGGAGTCCTGCCTTATGGGAATTATGGAGTCAACAGTGGTGTGAATGTGAATGGTCACATGGAGCTCCCTCATGGGAATTATGGAGCCACTGGTGGAGGAGGAAATAACATGGGGATGGGGTTTCCTTATCATGGGAATATGAGAGGTGGTGCTGGTGGAGGTGACATGGGGGTTGGCATGATGCCTCATGGAGGTAACATTGGATCTGGAGGAGGTGGAAGTGACATGGGGCTGCCTGGGTACTATGGAGGAGGCAGTACTGGACCTGGAAGTGATGCAGGGCTGCCTTATGATGTCAACAAATCATGGCAACAAAGAAGCATTACTGGGCCTGGAAGTGATGCAGGGCTGCCTTATGATGTCACCAAACCATGGCAAGCTCACTTTTTCAATCCTTAGATTTTGGATCCTAGATCTAAAAGGTCAGTGATTATGTTCATTCATATATGAATTTTCTCTATTGCAGTTGTATGCTTCTCTCTTTCAATGTTATGTAACAATTTGTTCTTGTCTCTTTTGGTTTATGCTTTGTAGCAGAAACTGTTTGGAGGTAGCAGTGTTGGAAGTGATGCAGGATTGCCTTATGACCCAGACAATGGCCTTACTTTATCATCCGAAGAATGGCCTTACTTTTTCTCTCCTTATATTGGAGTAGTTTCTTTTCTAGTTTTGTTGTTTGATCTAATAGGCATGTTGTTAGGTTCCTTTTATGGCTTTTATGTCTGATTCATGTTTGGCCATAAATTTCTCTATACAGTGATGTTCTATACAGTAATGTAATGTTTTTCTCTTCTAATTTCAAGCAATAGCAGTCCTTTTCGGTTTATGTATGTCGCAGAAATAATTAAAAGAACTAAGACAAGAAGCCTCCTAATGAATGGGGACAAAATAAAAAGAGTACAAATTTATAACTTCACATATTCTATTTCTATACCAAAAACGACTTGAAAAAGGCTATAGGTACATGCCTTGAGAATTTTATCTTGTTTCACCCTTTACAAGCCAATGAGCCATCATCATTGCACTGCATTTATTGACCAAAGTGAATAATTTGGCAAACAACTGATGCGACTCCAATGGCTACCACATGCCCACTTCACTGAAAACACAGGGAAAATCGTTCCGAGATGTAAACATGACGTGAAGAAAGTCCAGACTAACAGATAACAATCACTAAAATGTTAGTAGTAAAATATACAAGGAAACTATTGAAGTTGCTACCCATTTACTATAAAAAGCTTACAGACTAATCTGGAAATGAATCGTATTTGGTGTCAACTCAACAACCTTTTTTTTTTTTTTTTTGAGAAATAAACACAGATGAGAGTAGATGGGGTTAAAGCGAAGGCACACTACAATCAACTCAAAAACCAGGATACCCTTTTAAGGGAGGGTTGATTAAGTTATAATACACATAACACTCTCTTAAGAAATTTGCATATTTAATTATTTTTTTTCTTTTTTCTATTTTAGAAACAAACAAACAGGAGAGAGAGATTGAGTTTCTAATACAAAAACACACCACAAATTTCACTCAAAATCCATAGTAAACTTTTACGAAAGAATGAGGCATAAACAATGTCAGATACTTAATCATTTTTTTTTAAGAAACAAACACACAAGGAGAGAGGGGGTGACCTCAACAACTTGATAACCAGATGTTTGAAATTATTTTTTTAGGACTAGTGATAAATCAATTTGTAAAACTTATATAGTAAAAATCAATATTATCCCTAACATTACTGTAAAGACATCTAATCATTTTTATTATTATTATTAATATTCTACCCCGAAACATCCATTGTTTGTCTAATGTTTAAGTGGGGTATTATAAAGATTAGTGCTTTAGCCACAAATTTTCCCGCGATTTTTACAATTTCTTTCATGTGTCCAATACTAATAACATTTAATTATCTATCATTAATAACTTACCACCTTAAAAGTTGTGAAAAAAAAATTAAAATTTGTGTATCTAAACCTACTGGGATAATAATACCAACCAGAAGAGAATTGCAAAGACAATGCATGTTGCGTTATTGTTGTTTGTTGTTGTTGGTGTTACTATAAAGGGCAAAAATTTCCTCCAAACCAGTTTGGTAGAATCTCCTTTTACCCACTATATGTCTATTCATAAAATCATTTACATTTATTATATAAACAAGTTACATTACTTATTAAAACTGTCATATGAATAAAGTTACACGTGAATGATCATTTCAACTGCCACGTACTATTTTTGAGGAACGTTTCTCCAAAATGATTAGGAGGTAAATTCTATCCTATTATAAATGTATTTATTAAGGCATATGTGACTATCACGTGCAAATATATTTTGAAGCACCATCTGTCAATTTAAGAGAGAATACAGATTGGTAGATTACACGTGTGCAAAGCAAGCAAGAGTTTCAATTCACAGATACATGTCCAAAAGAAATGGTACAGACAATAAATTTCACATTTTCATAAAAGTTGAGTTGGTAGGTATGTCTTGGTTTTTATCTAGGTACACCATTGATATTACTTTTTTTTTTTTAATTAAAAACTTATATTGGCAGTTTGTGAAGTATATTTTAAAAATTATTGTGACCGTATAATCATTGCATAAAAATGCCAAAACAAGGAAGAAGATGGTAACACGCATCTTCTAACTATATGTGGATTAGAAGAATGGTATAACTTTTGATGTAGTGTATGTGATAGGCCCAATAAATATCGTTGTCCAGACGAACCCATCAAGTACCATCGTCCACCCAAAACCAGCATGGACGATGGTAAAAGAACCATAAAGATGAGCATTCAATACCTCAAATGGTTACAGATCAACCAATAAGACCGTTGGATCGACTAATCAAAGCTCACATTGAATGGATCCAGAGGCGTTACAAAAGAAGCACTTATGGCACCATAAATGGTGTACAATAGCTTGAAGAAAAGGAGATATATAAGATACACTTCAAAACTAAGAGAGGTACATACGCATACTCTAAGAACACTAATACTTTCTCTATTTTACTCTAGCTTTCATAAGCCCTCTCTACTAATCCATTCACTGATTTTACCATTGGAGACTCCGTGACCGGCACCAGACCGGTGACCACTCTGAGAGGATTCCATCCTTAACCTTGCGGGTACAGGGATGACGCCCGTGCCAACCTATCTGGACGAACCTACTTGACTGACGATTTTAGAATCATCAGTTTGGCGTCGTCTATGGGAACAACAATTTCGTAATTGGGTTCAAAGGCGTAGTTCCATTCAACTCTAAGGTCCAAATAGAGTCTGGCATGCCTCAAGATTCTGCAGCATTAACCTTGCAAATCCAAACACTCACAGCCAACATAGAGGAACTCACAAGGTAGAACTAGGAGATGAGGTTGCAACTCCAGCAAGAAAAAAATCTTTCCGGGACCAACCGGAATGACGATGGAGATAGCCAAAGGAGGAACGACCACCGACAACCAAATACCCCTGAAAGAGCGAACTCAGACCTCCTTGACGAAATAAGAAGGGAGACGGATGAGCTGAGAAGTGCAATAAGGGAGAAAATAGATCGGAGCTTAGACATGATGGTCAGGAGAACAGACTTGCCCTTTACAATAAGGGTCCTAGAATGCCCAATGCCCTCAAAGTTTCGTCTCCCAAAACTTGAGCTATTTGACGGTCTAAAAGATTCGCTAGACCACCTCAACACCTTTAAGACGGTCTTCCCTCCTAATGAGATACTGTGTTGTTCCTTCCCCACCACTCTCAAAGGATCAGCATGAGAGTGATTCAATAAGCTACCTACATCGTCCATCGGTAGCTTTGAGCAATTGGGCAATTCTTTTTTCGTCATTTCGTCAGTGGATAACACCCAAAAAGGTCGGCAAACCTCCTACTCATCATCAGGCAAGGGGAGAAGAAGACCCTGAGGTCATATGTGAAGCGTTTCACCAGAGAAACCTTGGAGGTAGATGAAGCAAATGACAAAGTGCAACTGACGACCTTCCCCAAAGCTAGATTGAAATTCAGAGAGTTTATGGTCGCACTTGCAAAAAGCCCTCCTCAGACGATGGCAGAAATGTCGTTGAAAATGCAGAAGTATATAAATGCCGAAGAGGCCCTAATAGCAATAAGGGACGAGGAGAAGCACACAAAGAGGGAAGGAAAACGAGAAGACCATAGGGGACAAAAAAGAGAAAGGGGAGACCGTCAGGATATCGACGGAAATAAGCAAAATGACAACAAAACCCCTCGGACAGTAAAGTTTACCCCTTTGGTTATGCTTGTTGACAAAATTTTGACGCAGATTAAGGACAAACATTACCTTATATGGCCAAGGCCACTGCACTCATCGCCTAATGTACGTGACAAGAAGAAATACTGCCGTTTTCACAAAGACCACGACCATTACACTGAAGATTGCAGAGACCTGAAGGAGCAGATAGAAGAACTCATTCAGAAGAAGAAGCTGCAGAAGTTTGTAAAGAAGGGGGAATCTAGTAGATCTAGAAGTAATAATAAGGAGAAGCATGAAGCTGTTTCGAGGGATAAGGATAACGCGTTCAACTGTCCATAAAGCATGATAAGAGAAAAGAAAACAATCATATGATGACCGCCCATAGGTAGATCTTTCAAATCCCTCAAGAAGTCACAACAAAGACAGGTGAACAGCGTCCATAGGATACCACCCCTTAAGCAGAGAAGGACAAACAAGGACATCCTATTTTCTAAAGAAGATGTCAGAAGTGTGAAGCAGTCACATGACGACTCCTTGGTTATCATGCTCATGATTGAAAGGTTTAACACCAGGAGGATCCTCGTAGACAACGAGAGTTCTGCAAACATTATCTAGCTCTCCACTTTTCAGCAACTGAAGGTAAATCCTGAAAGGTTATGGGCTTTTGAGTCTTCCCTCGTTAGCTTCAATGAAGATTGCGTATATCCCCAAGGTATAGTGACACTAATGGTCATGGTGGGGTCCTACCCCCAACAGTTAACTCATCAACTCGACTTCCTGGTGGTAGATTGCCCCTCCTCGTACAACGTGATAATTGGAAGGCCCACACTCAACCGCTGGAAGGCAGCCACATCCACCTACTACTTAAAGGTAAAATTCTCAACGGAGAATGGCGTGGGTGAAGTAAAGGGAGATCAAGTGCTTGCAAGGGAATGCTACTAAGTAGTGTCAGCTGCAAAGAAAAACCATACATGGATGATCGAGGAGAAGGAAAAAAAGAACGTAGAAGCCTTGAAAATTGTAGAGCTGGTAGACGATGAGCCAACGAAGACCACAAGGATAGGGATGACTTTGACCGAAGAGATGAAAACAAGGCTAGTCCAATTCCTTAAAGACAAGTTGGACGCTTTCGCATGGAGTGACGAGGATATGCCAGACATAGAAACTGAGGTCATCCATCATCGACTGAATGTAGATCCTGAGAGGAAGCCTGTCTAGCAAAGGTGGGCGAGTATTTGCCCCTAAACGAAACAAAGCAATCATGAACGAGAATAAAAAATTGCTAGCAGCGCGAGATCTACTACACAGACAGGCTGGCCAACGTCGTCCTAGTGAAAAAAGGCGAACAAGAAGTGGAAGATGTGTGTAGACTTCACAAAACTGAATAAGACTTACCCAAAAGATAGCTTCCCTCTGCCAAGAATAGATCAACTTGTGGATTCCATGGCAGGACACAAGCTCCTTACATTCATAGATGCATTCTTGGGATACAACCAGATCAAAATGTCAGAAAAAGATCAGAAGAAGACCGCCTTCATCACCAGCTAAGGGCTCTACTACTACAAGGTAATGCCCTTCAGGTGGAAAAACATAGGAGACCAGAGGTTAGTCAACAGAATGTTTAGCAAGCAGATTGGGAGAAACAGGAAGGTATACGTGGATGACATGCCCGTTAAGAGCAAGGAAGAATTTGCACACTTGGACTACCTAGAGAAGAACTTCACTACTCTCAGGCAATACCAGATTAAGTTGAACCCTAGCAAGTGTGCCTTCGGATTGCATCTAGGAAATTTCTAGGGTTCATGGTATCCTAGAGGGGGATAGAAGCAAACCCAGAAAAGGTACGAGTCATATTAGAAATGACATCACCAATGACGGTCAAGGAAGTCCAAAAACTAATAGGGAGGATATCAACACTCAACAAGTTCGTCTTTAAAGCAACAAACAAATGCTTACCCTTCTTCAAAACTATGAAACAAGCTTTCACCTGGACAGAGGAATACGAGAAAGCCCTTCAGGAGCTCGAACACTACCTGAGCAATCCACCTCTCTTGAGCCCGTCAAAAGAAGGACAAGACCTATACTTATATCTAACAGTATCAGCTACAGCTGTGAGTGCGGCTTTGATTCGGGAAGAAAATAGAACACAGCTCTCAGTCTACTATGTCAGTCAAGCATTCCAAGGAGCTGAGGTAAAATACCCATTGATCGAGAAGATTGCATTCGCTCTGATTGTAGCCTCTTGTAAGCTACGCCCCTAGTTCCAAGTGAATCCTATCCTGGTGATGACGGACCAACCCATGTGGAAGTTAATGAACAAGCTCGAGCCTACAGGAAGAATGGTGCAGTGGGCAATTGAACTTAGCCAGTTCGATATTGAGCACCACTCCAGAATAGCGATCAAGGCATATGCGTTAGCAGACTTTATCGCCGAGTTCACGACCCCTGACAAAGAAGGAGCACAGGATGAAATAGAGAGATGGACGATCCAGGCTGACGAATCGTCAGCTCGAAAAAGGGGCAAAGTAGGGGTTATCATCAGCACCCTAGAAGGAGATACGCTCAGATATGGAGTTTAACTTTAGTTTCCCGCCACTAACAACGAGGCGGAATATGAGGCAATATTGGCGAGATTAAGAGTTGGAAAGGCATTGGGCGCTAGAAACCTTATCCTCTAGAGTGATTCTAAGCTGGTGGTGGGACCGATAAAGGAAGAGTACGAGGCTAAGGAGGATAGGATGCAGAAATACCTGAGGCTGACGAAGAATCAGGTCTAAGAATTTGATCAGGTAGAATTCGTACAGGTCCCCAGGAGCCAGAACGCATAAGTAGACAAGATAGTGAAGTAGGCATCGTCAAAAACAGAATCATTGATCACGGAGTTGAAAATGGAGGTCCAGAAGCATCACAGCATTGAAGATTTCACACCTTCACAGTTCGAGACGAAAACAGCTGGATGACCCCAATCCTGTCTTTCCTCTGAGACAGATGACCTCCGGCAGACGTTGAGGAGGCCAGGAAAGTCAATAAGAGAGCAGCCAGGTTCACCATCCTAAACAAAGCCCTGTACATAAGGGGGTTCTCAATACCCTACCTAAAGTGTGTCGGAGAAAGTGAAGCTAGGTACATCCTAGAGGAGGTTCACGAAGGAATATGCAGAGATCATGTAGGCCTAAGATCCCTGGTAAGTAAGATTATCAGAACAGGTTATTTCTAGCCTACTATGTAGAGAGACGCAAAGAAGTTTGTTGAACGATGCGACAAGTGTCAGAAGTTTGGGAATGTTCAACTCATCCCAGGAGAGAAGTTGACACCTATAACCTCCTCGTAGCCATTCGCCCAGTGGAGGATTGATATCGTGAGCCCATTACCCTAAGGTAAGAGACAGGTAAAATTCCTACTGGTCACAATTGACTACTTTACTAAATGGGTTGAAGCAGAAGCACTACCAACTATCACAAAGGCAAAGATCTAGAACTTCGTGTGGAAGAACATTGTTTGCAGATTCGAGATACCACAGACGATCATATCAGACAACTTTGACAACCAAGTCTTCAGGGACTTTTGCTTGAGATTGGGGATCAAGAACCAGTTTTCATCTCCGGGGCATCCATAAGCCAATGGACAGATGAAAGTGATGAACCGAACGCTGGTAAAGATCATCAAAGTTCGGCTGGAGGAGGCAAAAGGCGCATGGCTAGAGGAACTACCTAATGTTTTGTGGGCATACAGAACTATAGTAAGAACACTGACAGGAGAGACGCCCTTCAGACTTACTTATGGTATCAAGGCAGTAATCCCATTCGAGGTAGGAGTCACTAGCATGAGAATAGAGGCCTTCAATAAAAAAAGTAATGACGATCAATTAAGAGTCAATCTTGATTGCCTGGACGAAGTAAGAGATTTAGCATCCCAGAAGATGATGAGGTATCAGCAAAAGATGGCCGAGTATTACAACAAAAGGGTGAAGCTCAGAAGACTTGACATAGGAGACCTTATTCTATGCAAAGTCACTCCGACGACAAAGGATCCAACCCAAAGGAAGCTTGGACCAACTTGGGAAGGGCCCTATAAGATCATCCATTACTCGAGACAGGGCAGCTACCACCTGAAGACGATGGATGGGAAGAAGTTACCACGACCATGGAACATCGAGCATTTGAAGAAATATCATCAATAAGTGTAACGTATCATTGTATTCACGAAAGTGAAATTCTCATTTGAAATAAAGCAATAAATGTATTTTTCAGCCAAAAAGTTCCAACGGATTGAATGCGAGCGTAGAGCACTGATGAAGTCAGGTGATAAGATTTCTTAAATGGATGTAAATCATCTAAAAATGACTAAATAATAAGAAACCTTAGACGGATGTAAATCACCGACAAAGCCAAGTGATAAGATTCCTTAAATGGATGTAAATCACTTAAAAATGGCTAAGTGATAAGATTCCCTTAGACAGATGTAAATCACTGATGAAGCCAAGTGATAAGTAAATGGATGTAAATCACCTAAAAATAGCTAAATGATAAGATTCCCTTAAACGGATGTAAATCACTGACAAAGCCAAGTGATAAGATTCTTTAGAAACTGATAAGATTCCCTTCAACAGATGTAAACCACCCAAAAAGGAATAACTACCCAAATTCCTTGGACAGATACAAGTTATAAACGGGAGCAGACAAGGACTAGCAAAAATGCAAATCACGCACAGATTACCAAGAATGTCAACACGACGACCATAAAGAGAATAAAAAAGAATCAAAGGTACGAAAATAAACCGTAGCACAAGTATATTTTTACTATGATCAGCAATTAAAACCCAAAAACATTGGGTAAATAACATTGTCTAAAAAGCAGTAATTAAAGCCCAAAAAACACTGGGCAGAAAGCATTGTCTTGAAATTAGAGCCCAAAAAATACAGTGGGCACCCAAAAACATAAAAAATATACATGTATTAGAGAGATTTGGTGTCAAGCAGCGGCCTCGTCACCACTAGCAAGAGCATTCTCTAGAGCATTCCCCTCGAGAGCAGCAGCCGCGGACTGAGAGGCCTCATCCTTCTCCATCTCCTTGTCCACTTCCTCTAAGTCTAGACTCCCTAGGTCCACACCAGTAGGGTGCTTGACGAGATATCGTCGAAGAAGCTCAAAGCCCTTGTAGTACCAACTGAAGAGAACAGTGTTGTACTCCTCAGTTTGTTGAAAGGTTTCAATGGCCCATGCAGCAATGGTCTTGACCCTTTGGTTCATAGCTTGAAGTTGCTCGTCCTTCTCCATGGTCAGCTGCTTCTTAGACATCAAGCCATCAGCCAGAGCCTTAACCTTTTCCTTGGCAATGTTAGCCTCATCCATGGTAGAGATAAGCACCTTCCTTAGCTTAGCATTCTCTGCCTCCAGAACCTCCGCCTTGGACCCCACTGACGCAGCCGTTGCCTCGTGGCTTAAGTACTCCGACGTAATGTTGATCGTCTCTCCTAGCACCTGAAAAGGAGATCATGTAAAACACCAAACCTTCAAGTTCATACCCAAAAAAAAAAAGAGGAGAAAGAAAATAATACAAGTACATCACCTGGACGAGCTTGTGGATGTGACGACCCATAATCTTGTTGGAGGGTATGCCCAAGACCACCTTAAGATCCTCAGTAGTGAAGGCATCCTACGCCCTTGTCAGAGCTAGGCAGGCGTTGTCCCAGACACTCGACGATCGCAAGTTAGCCTTCCCCTTACCCTTGTCCGACACCAATTGCTTTTTTGGATGAGGGGTGATTTCCTCCACCGAGGTAGCAGGAGACGCGACCCTCGTGGCCTCGGGAATGGAAACAACGGGGGAAACAAGAGTACCCTACTCAACCACCCATACCACCCTCTTCCCAAGGTTCAAGAGAGGCTTGTTCTTCCTAACCCTCATCTTGGCGTACATGTCTTGGTTAAACTTAGTTGTCATCTCTACGAAAGAGAAACACTTGTCAAAACAAAACAAAAAACAAAAAAAATAAAAAAAAATCCAAGACAAGGACGAACCAAATAAACACTTGCTCTTCTTCTCAATCTCAATAGTGCATAGAACAAAAGAGGAAGGCTCTGGACCAAGGCAATGACAAGCTAAAGTTGTCTTGGATCGACCAAGTCGTCAATCGTCTTAGCGTATTCAGTAACTTCTTGGACGCGCTTTTGGTACATGCTCTTAAGCTTTGGACGATTCTTAACTGCACAGACGTTACAAATAGGAGGTTAGAAACAAATTAGGGAAAAAGAAGAAAAAGAAGGGATTGGCAAGAAGATAGCGCACATAGGCTGGGGGCTCTCCAATGACGAAGCAACCTAGGAACTTCACCCCAAAGGTAGTCATATGAGGTCTCCCATCCATCCCTAGACACGAAAAAGAACCTCGATTTCTAGCATCGGAAGGATGAAGGTAGATCAGTAATGATCCTCGCCTTCCGGACCCAGGGCACAAGTTCGTAATACCCATACTCTTTAGACTCCTTCAAACGGTACAAGTGTATGAATTCGTCCACCATAATCATGTCGCCTTCAGTGACGACTATCCATATCTCCATACAACTAATCATGATTCTCCACGAGTTCGGCATAAGTTGCCTAGGAGCGATGTTGAAATGGTTCAGGAGCTCCATAATGAAGGAGTGGACAGGAAACTTAAAACTGCACAGGAAAGCAGCTTTGTAAAAGCACACTTCCCCGGACGAGAAATGACAAGCCCTTTCCTCTTCATGAGGAAGATGAATTCTAACTCTCTCAAGGAATTGAAACCTATCTTTAAACCTGGAGAGGGTGTCAGAGTCCAAAGCACACACCTCCCCGAGGGCATGAAAAGCCCTAGCTTCTCTCCGGCCAGAAGTAGCGGTATCCACCTTTGCCTTAACAAGGTCGTCGCTAGATGACAACCCAGTTTCCAGTTCGTTAGACCTCACCTCAAACATGATTCCTGGGCTACCCATTAATTCCTCGAACCAATCTAAAAACTGACACAATAAAGGAAACAGATCAGTCAATACCAAACCCAAACCTTGACCCCCAACTACAAACCCTCCAATTGAAGGACAGTGGGTATGGAAAGGACCTAAGGACGCCTCTAATCACACAAAAAGAAAAGAGACAGAGGGACAGAGTTGCCTAATTTCAGAACTTCCAAGCATGGAAATTAAAAAGAGGAACAAATTTCTAAACAAGACAAGAAAAGGGAAAAGAATGTCGCCACAAAAAACAAAAAAGGAAAGAAAATCATACCTCAAAAACTCCAAGGCTTAGAAAGAGGGGGAGACACCAAAGGATGAGAAGCTCAGAGAAAGATGTGAAAATGGCAAGAAATGTGAAAATGGAGAAGAAAAGCAAAGAGTTTTTAAAAAACTAAGCCTAGGAAATTGAAAACCAACGGGAAAACCAAAAGTCCCTTGAACCAAACAAAGGCATCCACCAGTCAGAATGTGCCATATGGCCACGGTACGTACGGCACCGCCACTATGCATTAAATGCGATTAGAACAGAATCCCAAGGGTCAAGTCTGAATAAGGAAAAAAAAAAAAAAAAAAACCTTCCATCGTCTTGTGGTCGTCATTACACGTAAGGATGACCGCAGAACCAAAGGGGGCAGTTGATAGGCCCAATAAATATCGTTGTCCAGACAAACCCATCAAGTGCCATTGTCCACTCAAAACCAGCATGGACGATGGTAAAAAAACCATAAAGATGAATATTCAATACCTCAAACGGTTACAGATCAGCCAATAAGACCGTTAGAGACCAATCAAAGCCTACATTGAATGGGTCCAAAGGTGTTACAAAAGAAGCACTTATGCCACCATAAATGGGGTGCAACGGTTAGAAGAAAAGGAGATATATAAGATACACTTTAGAACTAAGAGAGGTACATATGCATACTCTAAGAACACTGATACTTTCTCCATTTTACACTAGCTTTCATAAGCCCTCTTTGCCAATCCATTCACTGACTTTACCATCGAAAACTCTGTGGCCAGCACTACACCAGTAATCACTCAGAGAGGATTCCATCCTTAACCTTGCAAGTATAGAGACAAGGCCCGTGCCGACCTATTTGGACGAACCTACTTGACTGATGATTTTGGAATCATCAGTATGCATTTGTAAAGACTTTGTGGTAGATTGAAATTAGCACCCATGTTTGGATGTAGTGTTTTGGTCAACTGCAGATTTTTGAATATACAACGTCTTTATATACTTTATGCATATTTGGTAACTGCAATTCGAACCATTTCACCTATAGACCTCTAAGTACTTAGTACATAGAGAGGTACCAATTCAGTTACAATGCTTTTGACATATGAGAATAGATCTAGTAATAGAAAGACTATTATAATGTAATAATCATTGAATTTGATTTATCTCCAGTACTTTAACTGCAATCTCCTTTTGTCTTAGTGAAAAATTGCTACATTACCTACTAACTAAATAAAATGTGAAGATTAAAACTCACTACTACTTGTTATTGTATACTTAAAACAAAAAGAGATCTCTAGTTATGAAAGTACTTGAGGTAGGCCAAACTCATAATCATTCAGCTATTTCTTAATAGGCTTTCATTACAGTGAATAGCTATTTGTTAATCCAAAAACTATTCCCGCCACTCCCTAAAAGATTTTGCCCCTCTCTCTCTCTCTCTCTCTCTATATATATATATATATGTGTGTGTGTAAAATGTTGGTAACAGTTTAAGATTTTTATTATTATTATTATCAATAAAATTCTCCTGGTGGATGGTTATTTTAACCACCAAGTTTTGATTTGGAGATGTATTTCTCCAAATCGATCCACGCGCAGACGTATTTTAAAGCACCATTTGACAGCTTGAGAGAGAATACGGATTGGTTGATTTAAAGTGTAAAAAGATAGCAAGAATACCAATTTACATATCCAGATCCAAAAGAAATGGTATAGACAAATAAATTTTACATTTTTCATAACAGTTGAGTTTGCAGGTATTTATTGATTTTCATTTGGGTCTATTGCTAATATTATTTTTATTATTTACTATTAATAACTTAACACATCAACAATTATAAAATATTTTATAAAATTATTGTGACTTTAGAATTATTGCAAAATGAAATGGAAACAAGGAGGTAGAAGATACTAATATGCATCTTATAATGAAATGTGGATGAAGAGAATGGCGTAACACTATGGATGTAGCGTGTGTATTATGTAGAGACTTAAATTAGTACCAATGTGTGGATGAAGTGTTTTGGTAGACTTCGGATTTTTTAATACAACGTGTCTAAATTTACTTAATGCACGTTTAGTATATGAGAATAGATCCATGAATTGAATGGCTATTTCTTTATAATAATCATTTAATTATTTGGTTGCACTCATTATGGGAAATAGCTATTCATTATCAAAAGATCCGTAATAGTTATTCCTCAACTTACGAAACAGCCTAACAACTAAACAAAATAAAAAATTCTCCTAAAATTATCAATCCTACCACTCCCTAAAGGATCTCTCTCTCTCTCTCTCTCTCTCTATATATATATATATATATATATATTTTGGTAATAATGTAAGATGATGGTGATTATTATTATTAATATTTAATGTAACATTTATAGCTACTAGTTGTGATAATTCATTTATATAAAAAAAAAAAAAAAACTGTTGATAAGAATAAGGCTAATATCTTTATATTATGGTATGAAATTTAATTTTAAAAAATAAAAACTCATTTATTTCTAATCTACTTATTTAAATTTCATATATATATATATATATATATATACATATATATATATATATATTATGTAACATGTATTAATTATTTTTTTTAAAGCTTGTCCTGTATATCATCATTTTATTCAAGTGTGTGAATTTTTCATGATTAGAATCTAATTTTTAGGGTAGATATCTCAAATTTTTTTAATACATTTTTTAACATTTATGGAGAACAATTTTGAACAAAGACAATGAAATTAATTGTTCTATTCCTATGTTATCACCAAACAAATGAACAAGAATAGTTATTCCATCACAACTTCTTGTATTTTTTGTAATACATATTCATATTTCAATGTAATGATTATAGTGTACCAAATGTTCACTTATTTTTTTCCATTTTCCTTGATCCCAAAAAGGGGAAGTGTGAAGATGGATATTAGAACGTAAAAATAATAGGTTAAAATTTTATATAGTCTATGACTTTCACTTTCAATTATTAATGTAGTTCCTAAAATTTAATCTTTTCCAATTTAGTCCTCCACTTTATAAAAATGAATTAATATGGTCCTTCCATCCAAATCTACTACCAAATGACGTTATTAAAAAAAAAATTATTAAAAAATTAATTGAAAACACTCATGAGATGCCTCATTTAAGAGATCTCATTGCTTGATGATTTTTATAAAAAGTTTAAACAACTTTATTTACTAATAGATTTTAATAGAATGATCAAAATGAGTCATTTTACCAAAAGTAAGGACTAAATTGAAAACAATTAAATAATAATGACTAATTTGAAAATTGAAGTAAAAAGGTAAGAGTCTTCATAGAAGAAAAAAAAAAAGTAAAAAGGTAAGGGACTATATGGTCTAAATTAAGGTTGTAAATGAAACAAGTAGTTTATGAACAACTCGAGCTCAACTTGGACAAAAAAAAAAAAAAAAATCTTGTTTATGTTTGTTTATTTAGAAAACAAGCCAAGTTCAAGCCTTAAATTTAGGCTTGATTATTAAACAAGCCAAGCTCAAACATAATAATGTGCTCATGAACAAGCTTGTGAACATGATGACTTAATTTAACTATATGTAATATTATATTTTTGTATGCATACTTGTTTAAAAATATATTTATATATACTTGAAGTTGGATATATAAGTTTGTTAATAGGTTCATATGATATTAAATTATTACTTGTGACTTATTAATGATATAAGCAATCTATTTGTAGTAAAAATTTATAAAATTGTGAAGAGGTCAAATATTTTAGTCATGCTTTCACAATATATAGAAAAATAATAAGTTAATTAAGCTTGCTTGACAAAAATATAAGCCAAGCTTGAACATGTCTTGTTTGGTGATGAGCTCGAGCTCGAGCTCAACTCACGTTCGAAAAAAAAAAGCTTGAACTTTTAGTATTCAACATGACTTGGCTCATTTATAGCCCTAACCTAAGTTGAATTTTAGCCAAATAATAATTTGTCACTAGTTTGCGGGGGAGACAATTTTATCCTCCCTATCCCAAACTTGATTCGGGTGTGAAGAATTGGAAAATTTCATATAATTTATATTGATATATTTTATGCTTGGTATATAATCAAGGTTTCTAATAAATATATGTCAAAAATATAAAATATATAAAATTCTTTAATTATGCCATTTTTGTTTTTATGTTTTATGATTTTGATTGTTATATTGTTTGCTGTAGTGTTAAAACTTGATTTGTAAGTGCTTCATGATTCGGATATTTATTTTTATTAAAATTATTTATTTTTGATAAATTCCACTCGCATTCTCTCATTCTTGAACTCACTTCACCCTTTATTTAGAACTTGAACTTATAGAAGAGGAAAAGGTGTCAGTTGTGTTAGGGCTACTTGATGTCTTCTTCTTCTTCTTTCTTTTTTTTTTCAATGGGTAAGATACACACTCAAACCCACGGCTCACCCCCCATCCTTTTATCTATAGCAGGAGTACTAATTGAGTTATAGCTCATTAACTAATTAATAATAAAATATAATTATGAAAAACAAGAGGAAAAAAATCAGCTTACCTGACCTGACCCAAGGAGAATTTGGGTGGGCGAGGCCGAATAGGATAGGATCAAGGAACCGATAATCACCTCGGCTGGGAGGCAAAAAATATCCCACCCGTGAGTGGGGTGGAGCCAGGCTCAAGGGTTAGGGACGGAGTCCCTGCAAAAAACACACCCACTTTTTTTACCTTCCCTACCATTTTGACTTGTTCTGAATCAAAACTGATAATAAATTCATCAGCAATTGTTCATTGTGCTTTTCATTTTCACATTTACCATATACAGTAAAGGTTAAATTGCAAACTACATCTCTAAAGTTTAGAGGTTTTGGAATTTTACATCTTGAAGTTTCAGAATTTAGATTTTACCCTCTAAAGTTCTATTCCGTTTTCACCAATAATTCCCCCATCCATATTTTTTGTCAAGTGCTACATAAGCTTGCCAAGTGTGTTTAGGTCATTCAATAAAATGATGCTACGCCATTTTTATTATGTCATGTCAATTTTAATGTTTTAATTTTTTAGGCTACAAAAGCGGTGTGACATTATTTTATTGGACAAAATAAACATGTGTGGTAAGTTTATGTGGCATTTAAAGAAAAATGTGAATAAAGGGCTATTGATGCAAACGAAATAAAATTTTAGGGGATCAAATCTAAATTCTAAAACTTCGAGGTATATAATCCAAACACCCTCAAACTTTTTAGGAACATAGTTTGCAATTTAGCCTACTATAAAATAATAAACACATACATGGATTAAATATGAAAATTTTATTGGAATACCATGACATAAATTCTACTAATTCTGGGTTTTATTCCAATGCGGTAAGCAAATAATATGAAATAAAAATTCTATTACTGGATATACTAATTAGTAATTACCAGTAACAGCAATTCATATTGTTGTTTCAATTTGATTCAGAGTAACGCTCAAGCTAAGTTTTTTATGTAGTGTCACTTTGCAATGTTAATCCTCCTCTCCAGAGTCCAGAGTAACGACCAAATATAGGATACCCTACGTGCCTAGTACTCGTTTTTTTATAGGCTACCTACACCTATTTTCAAAAATAAAGAGTCCTACAGCTAAGCATTTAAATAGAAACTTAGTGCAAATGATTTGCAACTGATCATCAGTTCACCACATTAACTTAGCTCTGTGGGGATAAAGTTTGGGAAATGAATCATATTCAGGATGTCATGTCAGTGAAATCCCCCGGACAAGTAGAATTAATTCGTAAGTCACCTAGTAGATAGAGATATAAACTTGGGCACCATGAACAAGGAAGAGTTTATGTGTAATTCTCTTCTCTTTTATAATCACAAATAATTGTCAAGTACACAAGTCTATACACCATTAACCCTAAAGATACTTATCAGGGGAGGCAGCAAATCCACACGGGTAAAAAGGTAAAAATTCGACTACAATTTAACAGTACAATGAATTACAACATAGCAGCAGGAAAATTCTACAAACCAGCTAAAACGCAGTTAGAAGAAGCTGTTATACTGGTTAGTGAGAGAATCCTTGAGATTTGAGTAAACTCCATAAAGTGAGTACTGACGAAGATTTGCCACTTCATACCAAGAGTTGAGTGCTTGAAGGTGCTTATCTGTACCAGAGAATGCTAATTGTATAGCGAGACTGCAATCTAATGTGCCTCCATTGTTCTTGCAGCTGGATGTTTGGATTGCACAATCCTGATTGTTGAGACAGACAAAGTTTGAGCTTCCAGAACATTTAGTGCAACCATACCTTTTCCAATAAAAGTTTTGCAGCCTGCCCTTCTGAAACTCAAGTGCCTGCATCACAAAATTTAATTGGTTTTTATTTATTTTTACTCAAAGATGATTATGAAGGAAAAAATGAGATCACAAACAGTGAATGAAAGATGGATGTCCTTACAAGGGTAAAGCTGGTTACAATGAATGTACTATTTGCGACAAATGCAGGAGTGGACCTTGCAGCATATTTCCGACCAGCAAATGCAACCATATACCCATAATTTTCCTGGTTAAGGCAGAAGAATATAGAACATTACAAGTGACATAATACATCTCAACTCTTCAGGAAAAAGGAGAAGTTTGATTAATCAAATTATACGCGAATACTCAGATTAGCCAATCAAGTGGAAGTGTGAGAATATCATTTCCTCCATTTGGGCGTTTGGGCACAAAAAAATCGATCAACAAATTCACTACCTATTTTCAAGTTTTAGGTAGTGCAAACACTTCTTAGTACCACTACAGTGCTCCATTTTGCTATATAGACTGCTTTAACTAGCAAGCAACATAATAAGAATATGAAACCAACGGCAGATATTGAATGCAAGCAATAAAATTACTATCCATTTCAACCCAAAAAACTAATTCCAAAAATATCATATACTGTGGGAGTCACTCTTGAAAACAGCCACATAATGTCTCAAACACCACCCAAGATGCAACTCAGTCTAATCTAATGTAGTAACTAAAGTCGAAAACTTGTTATGAGCATCAAGACAAAAGCAATTCTCTCCGCAAGCCCGTTTGAGCTAGAGCTCATTAGTGCAATTTTCTCCACAAGTTAAGTGCGTTGTACAAGGGATGAAGTCTAAGCAGAGTACTGAGAATACTTTCACCTAAAGTCAACGAAAATTTACTCAGCAATCTATCTAGAATAGGAAAACTTTAAAAAAAAAAAAAGTAGGCAACCTTACTAAAGAAGAGCCCTTTGGACTCGCCTCTAACCAGTAAAACCTCAGGGCAACTGACTTGACCCGCCGCCCGCCAGAACCAGTTGCCGGGTAATCCAATTAGTGTTCACTTCTCCTGACGGGCTAAGCAGTTTATGCTCATGCCCAGATGAAGAAAACTAAAGCAATTCTCAGCATTCTATTGAAACAGATTTTCTTCAGCTTGAAACGGAAAAATCGCAAACTATGTGCATACGCAAAATCAATGAGACCCCAAACCCTAATTCCACACTCTAATATGGCAGTGTTTGTTCCACAAAATCAAAAGTAAGGAATAATACAAATTGTAATCTTCCATTCCAAAAAAAATGCACAATTTAAACCCTAAACTGAAGGCAACCCGTAGAGAGAGAGAGAGAGAGAGAGAGAGAGAGAGAGAGAGCTAACCAGAGAGGTGGTAGAGTTAACGGTGAGGAGTGAGATCTCGTCGACCTTGGGTCTGAAGAGAGCGAACTGAGAGTTGGAAGAGGAGAGGCGGAGTCTGCTATCGCAGGGAGAGAGCTGTTGTGTTGTGTTGATGAAGAAAGAGGTTTTCTCAGCGAAAGCGAACCCCAAGGAGAACCCGTCGGAGCGAGCCACCGTAGTGTCGGAGCACGGCGAGTATTCGCCGTTGTTGTCGCTCGCAGCGTCGACGGAGACCAGAAAGATCAGCATCAGAGTGATGGTCGCAAACGACGTCGTTTGCGTTCGGCGAACCGCCATGGCCGATCGCGAATCGAGTGCTTTTGACTTTATTGGAATTTGGAATTTGGAACTTTGGAAGCGACTACACGTTACAGGTAGGTGTGGGTGTGTGAGACTCTGATCTAATAATATTAAGAAAAAATTCTAATAAAATAAAAACCAGATTTGTTTTTAAAGAATAATACCATAATCAAAAATGGTAAATTTACATTATTTTTCAAACAATATAATTAGTAAGTAAGGTTTTCAAACTATTTTTTTTCTAACATATTGAGTCTAAGAGACTCGATTTTAGGCCTATAAATCGAGTGTTTGAGACTCGATTTTAATGGTCTGACCACGTCTGATGTGGCATTTTTTCTACATGACGACCACTTGGAAATCGAGATTCAATTTATAAGCGAAAACAAATTTTAAGTCTCAGTACAAATTTTAACAAAATCTCAAAAACACAGCCACCAAAATCCACATTTTGTCTATCTCACGTCAAAATCCAGCCACCACCATGGCTGAGCAAAACCCACCACAAAAGAAAAAAGAAAAAAGAAAAAAAAAAAAACCCAAGGCGAGTAACCATCAAAACCCACACAGCCACCATCGACACCACAGCCCAAACCCGCCACTGCCGCCGATCTGAGGACGCCGCTGAACTTCACCGTCGACCCACAAGCTGATTTTGTCCTCTGAACTTCACCGTTGACCCTCCATTTCCCCACCTCTCCATATCACCCACTCCCTCTCTCCTCCACCGTCGACCCATCTTGCCGTCGACCCTTTGCCTCTCAAACCCAACCGTCTCTTCGCCTCCCTTCCCCTCCCAAACCCATCCCGACCCTTTGCCTCCCTTCCCTTCACTGATTAGCGACCATCAAAACTCAACCATCAAAACCACTGATCAGCAACCACTACCGCCTGGATCCATCACCACCACCACTACCACCACCTACATGCAGTCTGCAAACCCAAATTTAAAAAAGAAAAAAGAAAAAAAAAGAAGAAGGATTGCAGATCAAGTGAGAGCGGAGAGAGGGGGAGAAAGGTGAAAAAGGAAAAAAAGAAAAGAAAAGAGAGTAAGGAGAGGGTATTTGATTTGTAAAACATTATACTTCATATGTAAAGAGTGTAAATTGAGTCTCAAAGACTCGATTTCCAAATGGTCGCCACATGGAAAAAATGCCACTTCAAGTGTGATAGCCCATGGAAATCGAGTTTTTGAGACTCGATTTTGACCCCCAAAATCGAGTCTCTTAGACTCGAGATGCTAGTAAAAAATATAGTTTGTAAACAGTAACTACTAATTATAATGTTTGAAAATTAATGTTAATTTCCCATTTTGGCCTAATATTCAAATTTGAAGTGATTTTTAGTTTTATTAATCAAATTGTGTTAAAATTTATTAGAAATTTAAATTAACTTTTTTGTGAGAATATGTACAAGAGAATGTCAATTTTAAAACTATTTTTCTATAGAAATTTGGATGTGAAAATACATAAATTTAAAAAAAAAAAATTGTGTGAATTTATTTGAAGAATAATTTTTTTAAAAAAAATTGAAAGAACAAGTTTTTTAAAAATGAATTTTTATGGGACTAAATTTGGTATGATTTTGAACAAACACCTTGGAAAATAATCAAAACCTAATTATGTTTGCTCCTACTGCCAAATTTTATGATATGCTAAACCAATTTGTATTTTGTCTTGTCAAGAGCGAGTATTATAGCTTAATTGATTGACGTCTTTTAATATTTTTATGACATTTAACATTCAAATTTCCTTTCTCCATTGCAACGATCAAATTATTGAAATATATATATTGGGTTAACTTAAGCTCTAACAATATGTTGGAAGTTTAGAGAAGAGTAAATCCCTAGAGGATAAGGGAAGAGAAAAAGAAGAGACAAGATGGAGATTGTTACTCATTCCCTTTGTTTAGATGTTTCAAAAAATTAAGTAGGAAAAAATTGAATAAATATTCCTCCCCTTTATTTGGACGTTTAAAAATTATGGCTAGAGAGTAAAATAGAGTGAAGTGATTATATAAATAGAAAATTATGACCCTTTATTTGCTATGTTTAAGGATGTTGATATAAATCGATATCACAAGGTAAAATAATATAAATATATATATATATATATATATATATTATGTTTCTAAGATAAAGAGAACTCTGCCTCTTTACTTTTTTTTTAGTAATTGCAAAATTTGAATTCCAAATATTTTACTCAAAGATATGAAAGTTTAGCAGTCGAGCTAACTAAAACCCACTTTACTTCCCCTTCGAACTCCTCCAATTTGGGGAATTTAAAAAATAAGGGCTATGAGAAGTAAAATACCTCTCCAAACCTCTCCTCTTTCCCACTTAAAAACATCAAAACATCCAAACATGGTTCATTAAACACTATCGTCTCCCCTTTCTTCTCCTCCCTTTCATCAGAACAAAGTTGTAAAACCATTTTTTTAATTAAAAAAAACCGTAATGTATTTAGAATTAAAAATTAAGAGGTTCAAGATGATAGGATCCCCTCCACTTTTTGATTGATTGAAGGATCCTTTCCAATTGAATCCTTCAATTCCCTCCTAATTTTAGTTCGATATGCAACACATGGCATTTATTTGATTTTTAAATGTCAGGTCTTACATTTAGATAAAAATTGGAGGGAATTGGATGATTTAATGGGAGGGCATCTTATCCTGGTTTAACAATTTCAAGTTTGATTCAATCGCGTGTTTAGATTTGTTATTTATTCATGGTGGATTTGCTTATTTTCTGAAAGTTAACAAATATAGCTGTGTTTAGAAAAACATATATATTTTTTAAAAGAAATGTGGATAAGCAAATAAACTAAGAAGTTAAAAGAAAAAATTGATCCAAATTCAATTTTGAGCTTGATTGGAGATCAAACCCTGTGACATTATAATTAAGTTAATAATTAATTATAATATAATTAGCAATGAAGTCCAAAAAATCATTTTATAAATTGACCAAAATACACTATTGGATCATAATGTTTAAGCCCATAAGCGATTTTAGTCCTTAAAATTTAAAGTGATAGCTTTTAATCATTTATAAAATCAAAGTAATGTCTTTTGGTACCTAACTTATAAATTTTTAGTATGGCTGCATCATCTTCTTATAAAGAGATTTAACAGAAGTTGACAGAATGACTATATGCAATTACTTTAAGTCTGTTGGGTTGAGAAATTTTTAACCCAATCCATTGCATGTGTAGAAAATAACTCAACCCACATGAGTCAAGTTGGGTCGACGTGTTGTGCTTAAATGTTTCATGCTTGTAAATAATTGAACTTTTATTAATTATTTTAAAATAAATAATTACAATTAACGTAATATTCCTATATCATTTTGAAAATTTTCAAATTCATCAAAATCCAATTTTGGAAAATACCAAAATAAATCAAATATAAATATTAATATAAGAGTAATAAAATAAACTTATATATATGGTAGTTTGATTTGCGTTAAACGAGTTGAAATTATTAACTTCAACCCAACCTAACCTGAGACTCAAAATAAAATTTCAACCCACAAATACCATCCAAGGTGTCAAGTTGGGTTGTGTCAGTTTCATTGAATTGGTCGGTTGGAAGCACATCTCAACTTTAAAATATGATTTTCTAGACCCACCCATTTGGTGGTAAATTGGTATTAGTAGAAAAAGATGTGAGGTTAATATTGGACTAAAATAAGAACCAGAAAGGCGAATCTCGCTCCTCACGTAGGAGCCTTCTCTCTCGCTTTCAAAGCGAGTAATCCTCCCTTAGGCGTAGCCTTAAGGGCCTGAATTTTTATTTCTTTTTCTTTTGCCGTGGTTTGAACATTCTGTTATTATGGCGGAAGAGGTGATTGCTAGCTTGGGGAATATGAAACTCACAATGGAGGAGGAAGAAACTATTACGATACCTGAGGAGGCCAGGCTACCTGAGATTGAGAGTTGTAATCTAAGTTTAATTGGCAAATTTCTTACGTGCAAGACATTAAATAAAAGGGCTGCTATGGCTACACTGAGGAAAGTATGGAGGATGCAGTCAGGTTTGCAAATAATAGAGATGGGAACGAATTTATTTCAATTCAAGTTTCAGACTGATTTTGATTTGAGCCGAGTTCTGAATTCGATAATCAATTACTGATGCTAAAGAGATGGCAAAACGGGATGACTGCTAGTAATGAGAAATTTGAATGGGCCTCTTTATGGGTCCAGATTTGGGGGGTACCATTTGATATGATCTCTTCTCAAGTAGTGAGGGAGGTAGGGAGTCGGTTGGGGTCTGTGGAAAAGGTAGAAAGGCGTCGAAGTCAAGACATGTAGAATTTCTTCATGAGGGTCTGGGTTGCACTGCCTATTTCAAAGCCTTTAAGGCGTGGTGGGTTTATTGCAGATTCAGATGGTGTGCGTACATGGATGAGTTTTAAGTATGAGAGGCTACCTATATTTTGTCACTATTGTGGGTTGCTTGGCCATGACTTACACCACTACGCTAGTCACTATGCTGTGGAGAAAAATGGGGGGCATATTGAGTATCAATATGGGGATTGGTTGAAGGTTGCTGGTGGACGTCTGAGGTCACCACCACGGAAGGGCACTACAGAGGAGGAGATGGGAGCATGGAAGTCAGAGAATCTAGGAGATGATTTTTCCCAGCATGATGCCCAAGCCGAGAATCAAGGGATAGAATCGAACCTTCAGATGATGAGCTCTGGAAAAAAAGGCGTGGATGATGGGGATGATACTTCGCTACCTATAGAAGTTGAGGATAAAAGTGACTCTACTCACACTGTTGTTGACACGGCAGTGAGCAGCATAAATCCATTAGTGGATGGGATACAAGCAGAACACGTTGATGGGCTGCGTGGGAAGCATGGGCCGAAGCAGCAATCCACCTGGACAAGGATTATACGCATGGACTATGGGCTGGGCAGTTTTACTAAAGCACTTGAGGGGCAAAAATTAGGGAAAAGAGTTAGCGAGGAGCTATCTAACGTTCCCTTGAACGAACGGAGGAGGAAGTTCAGAAAGTTAAGCGTGAGAAGTTAATTTCAAATGCTAAGGATGAGTCGGCGAGGGTGGATGATCACCCTTGCCGGGAGTAATGAAACTCCTAAACTGGAACTGCCAAGGGCTTGAGAACTCTCGGACAGGTCAAAGCCTTCTTAAATTTGTGAGGGAACAAGTTCCCAATGTGTGTTTCTTGATGGAAACAAAACTAGATAAGGAAGAGTTTAATAGATTGTATGGTGAGTTGCTGTATCCGAATAGGATTATTGTTAAAAATCCTAACATGGGCGGCTGGTTGTCTTTGATTTGGAAGGAAGGTATAGTACTGGATTTAATTAATTTTACAGCTAATCATATCCTTGTGAAGGTAAAGGAAGAAGATGGTTTTGAGTGGTGGTTGACATGTTTCTATGGTTGGCCAGAAACTAATTTGTGGTATAAGTCATGGGAATTATTGAAGAACCTTAAGAATTTTGTGGGGGAACCTTGGATGTGTATTGGTGATTTTAATGCAATAACTCAATCTACAAAGAAGCTTAGTAAGAGACCACCTCTCATGAGCCAAATAGAATCATTCCGGGTTGCCTTGTAGTATTGTAACTTGGAAGATTTGGGGTTTAAGGACTATCCATATACTTGGAATAATAATAGACCACGGGATGCAAACACAAAACTCAGGTTAGACAAAGCAGTGGCAACAAAGGCTTGGTGAGACAAGTTTCAGTTGTGTTCTATAACCCACCTCCCCCCTCATGAATCCTATCACTTACCCATTGTTCTCCAAACAAAGTAGCTGAAGCCGAGAAGGGGTAACAAAGGTTTTAAGTTTGAAGAAAATTGGTTGCTTTGGGAGGAGTGTGAAGATGTAGTGGCAGATGCATCGGTGACTAGTGAGGTTGATGGCCACGGGTTGGAGCAGGTTGTCCATAAAATTACTAATTGTAGTGAAGTATTAAGAGATTGGGGTTTAGCAAAAACAAATCCAAAAATAGAAGATATAAAGCAGCTTTAGAAAAGGTTGGAAATGTTGAATATGGAGGAGACTACTGAAGTATCAAGGGCTGAATTTTTGGGGATAAGCAAGACTTTGGATGATTTACTACTGAAATAGGAAGTTTTTTGGGCTCAGAGATCTAGAGTAGCTTGGTTAAAACATGGAGACAAAAACACAAAGTTTTTCCATTCAAAGGCCTCACAACGTAGAAGGAGAAATCATATACAGGAAATAAAAAGTTTGGATGGTGTATGGATGGAGAAAAAGGAAGACATAGCTGTTGTGGCGACTAATTATTTTGGTAGCTTGTTTACTGCAAGTACACGTTCCTAGATTGATGATTGCCTCAATACTGTGCCCCACAAGCTGACTTCAGAAATGCAACAGACTTTGACTAGTGACTTTACTGCTGATGAGATCAAGGTTGCACTATTTCAAATGGGACCAACTAAAGCACCCGGACCTGATGGTATGAATGCATTTTTGTCCAAAATTTTTGGCATGTAGTGGGTACTTTTGTTGTTAATGCTGTGCTGGATTATTTTAATTATGGTATTATGGTTTTTGCTATAAATCATACCCATATTGTGTTGATCCCAAAAATAAAGTCTCTTGAGAAAATGTCTGATTCCCGACCTATTAGCTTATGTAATGTTATTTACAAGATTATTTCCAAGGTTTTGGAAAACAGGTTGAAACAAGTTCTCCCAAATATTATTTCCCTTACACAAAGTGCTTTTGTTCTAGGAAGGCTCATTACAGATAATGTATTGGTGGCATATGAAACTTTACACACAATGCATTCCCGAAGAAAAGGCAAAAAAGGAGCCCTTGCTTTGAAGCTTGACATTAGTTTGGCCTATGACCGGGTTGAGTGGCAGTTCTTGCAAGGTATTATGGCTAAATTGGGTTTTCCAATGACTTGGATTAATTGGGTGATGGGGTGTATCACCACACCATCTTTTTCCATTCTCATAAATGGGAAACCATATGGAAATATCACCCCATCTAGGGGGCTCCGTCGGGGTGATCTATTATCACCATGCCTATTTTTATTGTGTGCTGAAGGGGTCACTTCTTTGCTGGCTAAAGCTGAGATGGATAGGCGCATCAAGGGTGTTTCTATATGTAGAGGAGCACCAACACTCTCCAATTTAATGTTTACAGATGATTCCATTCTCTTTTGTCAAGCTAATACTAATGAGGTTGAGGTGATTAATGATGTGCTTCAGACATATGCTAATGCTTCAGGCTAATGTATTAATATGGAGAAATCATCGGTATACTTTAGTAGTAATACCCGTGGCAGCCACAGGGATGAGATTGTATCACTTTTGGGAGTGAAGCTAGTGGAGCGTTTCGAGTCTTATTTGGGTCTTCCCACGTCGGTGGGTCGAGCAATATACCAAACCTTTTCTTTCTTGAAGGATAGAGTTTGGAAAAAGCTGCGGGGTTGGAAAGGGACAATGTTGTCCAAAGCGGGGAAAGAAGTACTTATCAAGGCAGTTGCCCAAGCCTTCCCTACTTATACCATGGGAGTATTTCAACTACCAGTAAGATTGTGTGATGAACTAAACTCTTTGTGTGCTAAATTTTGGTGGGGTAAAGTTGGCAATGACAAGAAAATTCATTGGAAGAGTTGGGATAACTTAACTCAACCAAAGAAGGAAGGGGGAATGGGTTTTAGAGACTTGAGGTATTTTAATTTGGCCATGCTAGCCAAGCAAGGGTGGAGGCTGCTGAAAAATCAAGAATCTTTACTATTTAAATGCTTCAAAGCCAGATATTTCCCTCGGTGCAATTTTCTACATGCGAAAGACTCTTCTAATAGCTGTTTTGTTTGGAAGAGCATGATGTCTGCCTTGCCAATTTTGAGGAGTGGGTGCTGCTGGAGAGTAGGTAATGGTGAGTCCATTGATGTCAAAAAAGATAAATGGATCCCACATTATCCTTCAAATACAATTTTACATCCGGTGAGTGGTATGGAGGAGGGTTGGAAAGTATCAGATCTTATTGATTTGGATATACAAGGGTGGAGGAGAGATATATTGATGGCCAAGTTTAATAGGGAGGAAGTTGAAGCTGTCTGCAGAATTCCCCTGAGTTGACGAGTTGGGGAGGATAGTTTGGTGTGGCTGCATAATAAGAACGCTGAGTATACAGTTCGGTCTGGGTATCATTTATCACGACAGGTGTTAAGGAACGGAGATCGGGCTGAAGCATCAACTAGAAGTGGCTGGCAGAAGGTGTGGTGTGCATTATGGAAGTTAAAGATACCTGAAAAAATTAAAATCTTTGGCTGGATAGCTTGCCATGATATACTTCCAACCCGGGTGAATCTTGCAAAGCGTAAAATCATTTCGGATGCTATGTGTCATTGCTGTAAGAGTGTTCCCGAGGATGTTCTGCATGTTATATGGGGGTGTGGTGCAGCCCAAGATGTGTGAGCAAGGAGTCTCACGGTGCTGCAGAAATTTCAGACTAACCATTTTGATTTTGTATAGCTGTTTGAGGCCTTGGTGGACAGATTAGTGACAGCTGAGTTGGAACTTTTCCTTGTTCAAGCTTGGCTCATATGGACTCAAAGAAATCTGGTGGTGCATGGAGGACAACTGAAGATCCCGAGGTGGCTGACAACTCGTGCAGCGGAATTGCTAGAGGACTATAAGAGAGCTCAAGCACATTTGATGATTTCAAGTGCAGCGCTAGGCAGCAACTGTTGGAAGCCTCCTCCACAAGATGTTTATAAGCTGAATTTTGATGCTGCGGTATTCTCAAACCTGAATTATTCTGGGGTAGGTGCGATTATTAGAAACTCTACTGGTGAGGTAATGGCTGGGATGGCTGCAAAGGGAGATTTTGTACACAATAGTGGTGATGCAGAAGCTTTGGCATGCAGAAAAGCCTTGGAATTTGCTATAGAGGCGAGATTCTCCAATCTCGTTGTTGAGGGTGATAACTCAAATATCATAAGAGCTATATCGTCTACTGCTCCAAATAATTCTTTCTTAGGCCATATTGTTTATGATGTTAGACATTTTTTTTCGGGGAGACAATCCGTTAGTTTTAGTTGTGTAAGAAGAGAAGGGAATATGGTGGCTCATTCTTTAGCTAGATTTGCTAGGAACATTGTGAAAGATATGTATTGGATAGAAGATGAGCCCCCACCTGTTGTAGATGCTTTGCATCATGACCGATTATATATGAATGCATGAGTAATGGTTTTGTCTTCAAAAAAAATAAGAAACACTCAAATCTTTGCAAACTCAATTATATTATAAAATTCTTTCAAAAAATATTTATATTATAAAAATTACTCTATGTTGTAGTAAAATTTATAATAGCTCTAACATTTTTTAACTGTTCTCTTTAAACTTTCCTGTCATGCTTGGCACTTCGGTGTGACAAAATTAAAAATGGAGTCTTCGATGTTCAATCACGATTTTTTTTTGTAAAGCAATCACGATTTTAAAAAAAAGCACTACATTCCCAAATAAGAGCAGCTCATCAAATATATATCAAATTCGATCAATTGTAAGCCAATGAAAGCTTAGTGGGACGGAATAATGCTGTATGTATCCAATGGATTGAAGCATTTTGGTAATATTAAATTTGGACATACTTTACCATGATCGGATTGAAGCATGTTAATGGCTTTCACCCTCCGACTTGTTCCAGGCTTTCCAGCACCATATGTGAATGAAGAAAATAAAAGAAAAAGATAATACATGCTGCTGTTTCTCAAAAAAAAAAAAATTCATGCTGCTAATTGAATTATTATGTATTCCAATAAAATGGATGAGTCGTATTTTTTCACTAACCACCCCCTAGGCCAACTTTTTTTTTTAAATATTTTTTTTCAAGGATGAGCTGTATCTTTGATGACAACTGTATATTGTCATAAGAAGTGGGCCGCCGGCCTACATCAACTCAAGAAATCATTTTTATAAATAAAATAAAAAACTAAAAAAGAACACATTAGGCAAACCTCTACGTTATGATTTCTTTAGAATATATATATATATATATATATTGCTGAATGAATTCTTTAGAATATATAGAAGTATTAGCAATAATTTTGAATATTGTACATATTGTGGCGGTTAGGTAGATGGAAACTACTATCTCTGTCACAACTTCATATGTCATGGTGTTGGCTCCCAACATAGAATAATTCGACCGCATTTAAGAAGATATACAAAGTCATTATATTTAGGTGTATTCAAGGAAATCATAAGAGAGTAAAGAAGGGATGCAATGTCATTATATTTAGGTGTATTCAAGGAAATCAAGTTCCTTGGGAACAGTAAGTTCTAATACTCTTGTCGTTTAATAAGTTTAATGTTCTAATCCCGTTTGCATCAAGAATCAATTGATATCTTGTTATATTGTTGAAAAAGTTAAGACTTTTGTCTGATGATAAAAAACGATCATCACCAATTGGTAAGAGTCTTATCATCGAATAAGAAATTCATGATTTAAAGCCCACCTACACTAAAAAACAATTAGTGTTTTGGTAAGAGCAATTGTTGTCAATTGGTAAAGTATTTTGTCATCAATCGGTGTCTTGGTCAAGGAATTTATAGTTCAAATTCTACCTACATCAAAAGTAATTGGTGTTTTGGTCAAGGAAATTAATACAATATTGTCTATTGATACCAACCACATTGAGGAAATATATCGTACTGGTCATTAAACCAATACTAGTACTTGAGGAAATATATTGTACTGGGCATAAATCGATATTGGTACTCCTTTAAAACATACATGATAAAATACTGGATTGTACTTAGAGTTTTTATGATGTTTTAGCAATATCGATGTTTTAGATGATATAGTAAAAAATAATAAAAATCAGTGGTAACTCCATGTTTAACTTAGGGTGGTCACAAGACAACCCTAACTTGCAAAAAGAGAATATATATATATATATATATATATATATATATATAAATATATATATTTGCAAAAAAATTTGTTGGGAAATTTAGACTCCGGTTGATAGAATTAATAAGTTTTAAACCCAAATTCTTAATTAGATTTATTATGAATAAACATTGTTAAAACAAACAAACATTAATATCATGTCATTATTATGCACAACAGAATAGTAAATAAGACAAGATATGTTAATTTAGAAAATTAATGAAACAAACTAGTTTCACAATAAAAAACATGGGGGAAACTTTCCTGAAAAGCAATCCACTATAATAAAGAGAAATTTCAGATCTAGTATAAAACTGTTGTCCATAGACTTTACAATCCTCTTAAATGAACTTACAGTAGAAACCTTCTATCACTTCAGAACCTCTAAATTCTTCAATATATGAATGCCACTATTTTGAACGGATTCCAGTACGTGACTAACCAATGATACACGGCTCCTAATACGTGACTAACTTCAGCAACTTGAAGATGTTGTTGGTTGCAAAGTTCCTCGCTTCATTGACAATGAAAATCAAGAAGCATTTGGTTACAAAACCCTTAAGGTACAAAGACACAGTAGCTTCTTTCATAGAGAATAAGGCACTCGGTCACTTTTTCATATGTTCTTTATGTGCATATCTCCTGTGACGGTCTTAAAAATAAGCCTTATATATGTTTAGGGTTGTGAGAAAAAAACTCTACACAAATATTTCAGCATGGGCCGAAAATCAGATCTGGAAATTCTGATTTCATAGATCTCGACAGATTCAGCTTCTGTCGAGCTTTCTTCACTAAGTCTCGATAGATACTGTTTTTGTCGAGGTATCTGTCGAGCTTTAATGAACAGTTTTTCTTTACTTGTTTTTTGGTCCAATCTTCATGACTTTAATACTTGGCTTGAACAACATATCTCTTGAAATACTAAACTCATCTTAGATCTATCCAATTATACATAAAGTATGTTTTGTCAAAGGATTAGTCAATTAAAAAAAATATGTCCTTAACAAAATTATATAATAAACTTACCTATATTGACCACTCTAGCTAGTAAAAATTTTGAATACCCAAACTTGAAAATCACAAGAATTTGAATTTAACAAAAATAAGAGTAATGCATCCACAATATTTTCACAATAATTTCACGATAAATCCTATAAGGTAAGTTGTTATCGATTCTAATTTGTGCTCAATACTAATATCATTTTTGTACTCACTAATAACAGTTTGTCGCATAAAATTTGTTGTGGACAATTTTGTGTTGGAAAAACACATGGAATAACAGATTTGTATCTCATACAAATGCACGCAGCGGAATATGAATGGATCTACTTCATTCATGTGAGATAGCTTGTAATATCCGAGTTTTGAAAGCAAAGAATGAGAGAGCGTACCTTGGTGTAGTGAAATTCAAAACTAAATATTAGAAGTACTTGAGAACATTTTTTAATCTTCACTCTAATTCCACTTTACGCCTAAGAAGTGTGGTCACTTAATTAGTTTCCAATAGAGAATAAAAGAGTGGCTTACACTCACATACACACTATTTCATCTTTTAACCAAACGATGTATGTTTCTCTCCTTATATCCAACTAATCATTTAATTGGGCTAGCCTTTTGGGCTATTCCAATTGGGCTGTAGTATGTGGTTTCGAGTGAAATTAAAAGGGAACGAATAAGACTCTAACTCTAATGGGCCTTGAGCTTTTCTGTCAACTCTTGACAAGTTAAAAGTTATTATTAGTTATATTTAATACCATTATATAAATATAATCGTATTCTAGGCCTTATTAATAAATTATATCCCAAGACTTTATTATACATACAACCCCTTCATAAAATATTCGTAGTAACACAAATGTATGATGTAGATTGCCACTTTGAAGATTACTACATCGTAATCTTTGAGCTTTTCTGTCAACTCTTGACAAGTCCAAAATTATTATTAATTATATTTAATACCACTATATAAATATAATTGCACTTTAGGTCTTATTAATAAATTATATCCCAATACTTTATTATACATACAATCCCTTCATAAAATATTCGTAGTAATACAAAGTCATGAATGTAGACTACCACTTTGAAGATTACAACATCTTAATCATTGAGTATCTAGTTTAATCCTTTAAGTTATTCATCATATATTTATGAAATCCAATTTCATAAATATATTCTTTAGTAACTCTTTACTAAAGTGGTTAGGCCTAACACATTAAATAACCAAATCCATTAAACTTATTTCAAGGGAATATTTAATATTTTTGTTAAGAGATTATGAATTCTATCTTGAGAATATATGTTTCATCAACATTAAATGGGGCTGCCCAACATACTGAGGTTTTGATCGTGACTTTAGATTTCATTCCTGATATATTAAAGTAACCTACACCTTATGATCAGATCCATTATTTTCTTAAAATTAAGAGTTTATACAAATAGAATTCATGAGATTTATTATTCATTAAACAATTATTAGGAGAATAATAAATGTAACACCCCAACCTAATTGCACATTTAATTTTATGAGTTTATATGTTTGTTATCATCTTAATTAATTTAAGTGCATAAATTTTTGATATTGTGATATTATAAAACATATATGCTCTTTTAATGTTGTAGAGAGAATTTTATAAAGATAAGGATATGTATATGTGTGTGTGTGTGTGTGTATATATATATATATATAAAGTTATTTTGTCTTTGGGCCTTTCTTGAAATATAAGAACATAGGGGGTGAAAAGTGCAAATGCCAAAATGTTGGAAAGGTTGGACTTGGTCTTCTTTTTCTCCTTTGCATTTAAACGTATCCAACAAAGTCTTCACCACTTATCTTCTTGGCTGCTTCAGACAGAAAGTCCAGCTCATTTTCTTCTTTCTCTCTTCTTTTTTCTTTGCTCCTTTGTTTCTCTTCTTTCTTTGCTTTCACACGGCAAGAGCTCCTTCTCCCTCTTTCACTAAAACAACATATATCTCACTCTAAAGAAGGAATTAGGAGCTTAATACTTAAGTTTCAGCTTCAAAGTTGAGGGTAAGTAATCAAAACCTCAATTGATTTAAGAGAATTTTGATAGTTTAATTGTTTTCCTCCTTTATTCTCTAAGCTGTTTTTAGAAGCTGAAATTGTGTTTCTGTTTTAGTAAGTTGAAAGATTGATGGTTTTATGGTCTATTGAATGCTTTATAACTTATTTTAATGTTTATAGTATTGTTATAAAAATACCCAAATGAAATGAAGATCAATTGCATTTAATTGATGATTTTGTAAGAACATGCACTGAAGCTGTCACTGTGACAGATTTGGGGTTTGCAAGAAGAAAAATATGTATTAAATCATTTGCTGTGAATTAAGTTGCTAGGAGTAGTTTTTATGAATCCTAAGACATATATGGTTGTTATGGAAGTGGTTTCACTGATTTTGGATTAATACAAAAATAGTGGTTTAATTTCTAAGTTGCATGATTTTCTGTCAGGACAGATTTGAGTACGTTGCATGATACGATTTTTAATAAATCATGGTTTTATTCTTTGACCCTGAAATTTATACGGTATATACTAGACATACAGGGGAGTAGCTCTGTAAATTTTCATGACGTTTGGATGTGTTTAGATAGCCCATTTGTATTTTACAAATGAGGCAATTGCTGCTGAAAGGAGCAGTAAACAGAGAAGGATAACTCCAAATTTGTGGATTTAATTTTGAAGTTAGGGTGAATGTTTTAAGCTATAATTTAATGTGCTTATCTTTTGGTATGTTTAGATTATAGAGGAATTTTTATGCCTTGGTTTCTCTATGTTTTGGTATGTATTTGTGTTTGATGATTGTACCTTGTTCTTGGGGTAACTCTATGTGATGGGAATTAAGATTTTAGTAAGTTTGAGAGTTAGGTTGTGTTTGAGGTTTAAGTTTATATATTTAGGAAGAGTAGTTAGTAATAAGTCTTGGTTTTTCTTTTAGGTGACGAGAATGAGAACACGGACACTTGAGCTCCTCTGGTACAAATCTCTCGCGTATTCTGTTTTCAGGTAAGGGAAATGCGACGTGTGCATTTGATAAGTATAAGAACTATTTATAAAATTATTATGCATCAAAACTTTTTAGTTAAAGATATTACCTATAAGCATGATTTAAGTAAAGATTCATATTCGTGACTTATTGAATCCTATCTATACGATAATTTTAGCATATTGATGCTATTACCCATATCACGAATGTAATGTTTAAAGACTGAAATGGATATGCTATTGTTATGACATATTTATGTAAAAGTATGATATCTGAAAAATATAGTTTTCAGTTATTCCATTGTTATGATCTGAACTCAGCCAGTAGGGGTTATAGTACTGGTATTTCCATGGAAATTTCTGATTGGCCATTAAAAGTGGGACTGGCTCTGCTGTACCCGCCCTTGTTGGTAACTGCCAACTTGTGGAGGATGTCAACCTACCCCTATGGTTGAAAGTATGTATTATGATATGATTCCGGAATAACCTAGCATTGTGGGGAATGCTGGATGCTTGGCACTATGTGCTGGAAGCCTCCCAAAGTAGTGACAGACTTATAATTGGACTAACTAATATGTATTATAAATGAGCTATTAAGCTATTTGAAAGTTATAGGAAAATTATGATGATAAGAAAAGTATGTTGAATTATGTTTCAGTTCCTTACTATGTCCTTTTATTACTATATGAAAGGAAAGTGAAGTATTTCATCTAAAAGCTCAGACATTATTTTAGGAACAATATGAAAGCTATTTTATCAAAGTTGGCATATCCATCAAATATTTGTTTTACATGCATTCTTATCAAAGGCCCATGGAGCATAAAACCTTACTGGGCTTCGCAGCTCACCCTATTATATTTCAGTGCACAGGTTCTTCCTGAAAGCAGCGAGAGTATTAGAGGTAGCAAGATTCTATGATTCTCGTTTCTTAGATTGTATAGTCTTTTTGTTGTTTAGCAGTTTAGCTCTTTTGTTGTATAGGAGGAATCAAGATATACTTGATCCTTGAGCACAGATGTAATTCGGAACCTTAGTTTGTTTTGAACCCCAGTTGTATGTCTTTGGGGTTAGGTTTGTAAATAAGAGTTTTTGCTATACGTTTAGCTATGTAATATTTACAAGAATACCTTAAGCTTCAGGCAAGTGGTAATCTTGCAAAGTTCAAATGAAATGAATTTTCAAGGTTTTCATCATTTTTTAATATTATGACTTTTATGCAAGAAAAAAAAAAAAAACAGGTATACAGGAAACAAGTCTTGATAAGCACCGTCTGTTAGGTTGGTTCGTGTTAGTATTAAGGTAAACTTGATATTAACATGCCGGTCATGCTCTAAATTCTGAAGTACAGATTTGGGTCGTGACAATAAATCTCACAACAGTCCAGTTTAATATGTCTTAACTCTTAAAACATATCAATATATCAACTAAAAGTCTCCACTTCCATGGTCAAGACAAATCATCTTAGTTGATTGATATGTTATAGTCTTTGCTGATGAAACTGATTACGAATTAAAATACTGAGTTTACAAAGAACTTGTGATCTATATCTTCTGTGACTAAACCACATAAATCTCATATTATGCATCTCATAGACTCTATGATAATGTCCAAATATTTATGTTACCATTATTTTAGATAATAATAAAACAGTGGATTCTAACTAGTTTAACTGGTAAAGTATCTGGTGCTTGAATAAGAGATTTGAGGTTCAACTTCCGTCTACACCAAAAACTAATTGGTGTTTTGGTCTGATAATAAAGAATTATCATTAGGAACGGATGTCATAGGTTGAAACTCTTTCTAAAAAAAAAAAAAAAAAAGATAATAATAAAATAACTTTAGTAATCACAACATTAAATCATACATAATGTCATACATAGCATCATACAATATAATTTAATGGCACTAATCATAACATGTTGTGGACGTGACATTACTTTAAAAATAATTCTGGCTCTCCAAACATAATTCTTAACCCCAAAATCCCAAAATAATATGGCTTAAATAACAACAACAAAAGTTAGCCCAAATAACAACAAAAAGAATCCAAACAAAAACAAGACTAGACCAAACAACAAGAAATGAACAAATAACTCAACAAAAAGCCTATTCAAAAGAAGGGAAAAAAATCTCTAATCATTTAAATTTGTAATTCGTTCAACCCATTACATAAAATTAATTTGTAATATCATTTTTCCTTAAAAAATGGTACCAAGAAAAAAATTGTGGTCGTGAGTTCTTCTTGGTAGTGCCAGTAGTTATGTTATCTTTGGTTTTGCAATCACAACAATTTTGCTCTCCTTTGCGATTGGGCTAGCAATTATAGAAAATGTCATCTCTCTCTCTCTCTCTCTCTCTCTCTCTCTCTCTCTCTCTCTCTCTCTCTCTCTCTCTATTGTCATTAATTCATGCTTTCTCTCACTTTATTATTCTCATCTCAACATTTTTAATTTCCATTTTACCTCTTATTAGTCTTTTTTTTCCCTTTTCTCTTTGTTAGTACAAAGAAATTATAATACTTCATCTATTTGTGATATATTCAACCTACCTGAATTTTCAAGCAGTCATGGCTGTCCCGAGTGATGGCCAAAGTGGAGGGTTGGGCTTATTTTGGAAGGCAGAGTGTGACCTTCACATTCAGACATTCTCTCCTAACCATATCGATGCACACATCCGATCTGCCGATAAACCACCTTGGAGGATAACGGGCTTCTACGGACGACCAGAAGGACACCGAAAGCACGAATCATGGAGATTCCTTAGACACCTGCATGCAAGAGCTTCCTTACCATGGGTTTGCATAGGTGACTACAACGAAATACTTCATTCTTTTGAGAAGCACGGAGGTGTCCCAAAACCTTTAGCGCCTATGTTGGCTTTCAAAGAAACCTTGTTACACTGTGGGCTGGAAGACCTGGGGTACCATGGGTACCCGTTCACTTGGCGGAATGGTAGAGATGGTGAAGCATTTGTAGAGTTAAGATTAGATAGAGCATGCGCATCGCCAGAGTGGCGAAGTGTGTTCCCATCGGCAAAAGTAGTTCACCTGCAGGTATCCTATTCTGATCATGACCCACTACTGTTAAATACTCAATGCTTTGATAAACAGGGACAGACCAGGCGTAAGCGTCTTCATCGGTTTGAGGAACGGTGGGTGGCACATAAGGGATGTGAAGAGGTGATCAGGGAGGCATGGAGCTACCAACCAGCCAATGGATGCCCCATGTTCAAGCTCTTTGAGAAGATTAAGCATTGCAGAACAAGACTGGTGGCATGGAGCAAAGAAGTGTTTGGAAATGCTAGAAGTCAGATTGAGGAAAAACAAGATGCACTCACGGCTATAGCCAACACCGGATACGGAAACAACCTGGCACAAATTAACATACTTCGGGAGGAAATAAATACTTTGCTACACCAGGAGGAAGTGTTTTGGAGACAACGTTCTAGAGCAATATGGCTCCCTACAGGTGACAAGAATACAAAATTTTTTCATAAACGGGCCAGCCAACGCCGAAGAAAAAACCAAATAGAGGGGTTGATGGATAGAGAAGGAGTTTGGAGGACAGGTGAACAGAATGTGGGTGAGATAGCTGAGGAGTATTTCAAAAACATCTTTGCTACATCAAACCCAAGTAATGTCGATGGGGTTCTAGACGTAGTAGACGGGGTAGTGATGGAAGAGATGAATCAATCCCTTCTCAGACCATTTGTGGGTGAAGAGGTTCGGCTAGCATTGTTCCAAATGCACCCGTCGAAGTCGCCGGGACCAGACGGCATGTCTCCTTTTTTCTTTCAGAAATATTGGCATGTGGTTGGAAGGGATGTCACAGAGGCAGTACTATCTGTCTTAAACTCAGGCCATATCCTAACCAAGATGAACTTCACCCATATTTTGCTCATACCAAAGAAAAAGGACCCCCAATTTATGTCAGACTATCGCCCTATTAGTTTGAGCAACGTCGTCAGTAGGGTGGTATCCAAAGTATTGGCGAATAGAGTGAAGGGCATCCTACCATACATCATCTCAGATGCTCAGAGTGCGTTCGTTCCAGGCAGGCTCATCACTGACAATACGGCAGTGGCTTATGAGATGCTCCACAGACTGAGAAACAGAAGACAAGGAAGGGTGGGGCATATGGTGGTTAAATTGGACATTAGCAAAGCTTATGATCGGGTGGAATGGGAGTTCTTAAGGAAGATCATGTTGAAAATGGGCTTTTCAGCCAAGTGGGTGGACCTAACTATGCAATGTGTGTCGTCAGCAAGCTATACGGTGCTAATCAATGGCGAACCTCGAGGATTCATCTCTCCGACCCGGGGTTTAAAGCAAGGTGATCCTTTATCACCTTACCTATTCCTTTTCTGTGTGGAGGGCCTTTCGGCCTTACTTCGGAAAGCTATAGAGACACAGCAGCTTCAAGGGATCAAATCTTGCCGCAACGGGGTAAATATTTCTCACCTTCTTTTCGCTGACGATAGCCTATTATTTTGTCCAGCCACCTTAGTGGAGTGCACTCGCCTTCTAAACATTCTGGCTGCATATGAACAAGCCTCGGGACAGGCGATCAATCGGCAGAAAACGGCTCTATTCTGCAGCCCTAACACCGAGCCAAGAGTGAGGGAGGATATTCGGGTCATGTTTGATGCCCAAGTTGTGACAGAATTTGAAAAGTACTTGGGGTTGCCGATGGTGGGAGGTAAAAACAAAGTGAGCACCTTTAAAGACCTCCGAGAAAGGATAGCTAAGCGAGTCACAGGATGGAAGGAAAAGTTTATTTCGAAAGCAGGGAGAGAGGTTTTGCTTAAAACTGTAGCGCAGTCGATATCGACATACTCGATGAGCTTGTTCCAATTGCCGAAAGCTCTCTGTAATGATATTAACTCAATCATGGCAAAGTACTGGTGGGGACAGACGAGTAACGAGAAGAAAATACACTGGATTAGCTGGAAATGGCTGTGCGATCCAAAGAAAAATGGAGGTATGGGCTTTCGAGACATTTATGCTTTTAACTTGGCAATGTTGGCAAAACAGGCATGGAGGTTGCTCAACCACCAAAACTCCCTATTCTTCAGAGTGTATAAGGCTCGGTATTTCCCTAGTGTCTCCTTTGTGGAAGCTGAACTAGGAAGTAATCCGTCGTACGTGTGGAGAAGTGTGCTGAAAGCTAGGGACATCATTTTGGCAGGGTCGAAATGGAAGGTGGGAAGTGGAGCCCAAATAAGTATTTTTGGTCATCAATGGCTACCGAGACCCCCGTGCCTACACAGGGACGGACCAGGGCCGTTGAAAGTAAGGGAGTTGGTGGACTTGGAAACGGGTCAGTGGGACAGAGCGAAGTTGGCATACTGGTTTGAGTCCCATACTTGCACTGATATTTTAAGCATACCCATGCCAAACATGCAGGCAAACGATACACTAGTATGGATGGAGAACAAAGCCAATGCTTTCTCCGTTAAATCGGCGTACCTGGTGGCTTTGCGTGTGCTACATCCCTCAGCTGGTGACCATTCAAATGCTATAGCTGATGGAAAACTGTGGAAGGCAGTGTGGTCCCTCAATGTTCCTCCAAAAGTGCGTACGTTCCTTTGGCGGGCTTGCTCTAACATACTACCTACCCGTGACAACCTTCATAGGAAGAGAGTGCACGTAACTTCGACATGCAACGTGTGTCACCAGCAAGCAGAAACAGGTGTGCACATCCTTTGGGAATGCCCCTTCGCACGAAATGTCTGGGCATTGGTCAGAGGCAAAATTCAGAAGAGCTCAGCGGTGGTCCCTGATTTTTTCCTGTTAACTCGTAGCATGCTAAAGCGACTGACTCGGGATGAGTTGGCAGAATGGGCGATGATAACGTGAGCTATATGGAATGCTAGAAACAAGTTTTGTTTTGAGGATACCCAAGCTCACCCACAGGCTATGTTACGTAATGCAAGGTCTCTCATGCATGAGTATCAAATGTTGATGGCCAACCAGAGGACATGATTTGGTATAGGGCAGCTTATTTTATTATTTGCTTTAGTCATTTTGTTGTCTGCCGCAGCTTTTTCCTAGTTTTATTACCTTCTTTAGCCATGTCTTTTGGGTGTGTCATTGCTTAGCCTGTTCTTGTCCTGTAGCCTAGGTGAATAGGCCTATTGTGGCTCAGGACCCTTTCTTATACTTTTGTACTTTTGCTAATTTTTATACATCAATTCTACCATTTCCAGTCAAAAAAAAAAAAAAAACCTACCTATTTATTAAATTTTGTATAATTTAAATTTCTTAATGACCACTGTAAAAATTTTTTCTAAAGCTACCACTAATAAAAATATTTTATTTAAGCTAATATATTGGACTAATGTACTTAGACTAATACTTGGGCATATAAATATGTGGATTTTAAATTAAATGATTAAAAACATATAAATAAATATTTACATTATTAATATATATATATATATATATATAGAGAGAGAGAGAGAGAGAGAGAGAGGTAACAATTAAATGGAACACAGTATCAACTGGTATCAAAATTATTTTGTTTCTCTAATCAAATTGAAATGACCTCCAATATAAAATTGACTTTTAAGTTTTAGTCTGATAATAAAGTTCCATTATCATATTACATAACTCTTAACTCTTTCTATTTTAAGTTTAGGACTACATAACTCTTTAACTCAATCTAATAAAATAGAATTAAGCCTCTCTAATAAAATAGAATGTGCACTGTAACTTGGAGATGGAGAGACGATATATAAATACTTTATTCGAAATAAAGACGTTACTCTTATCCAATAACAGGCGTAAACAAAAAAGGTAATGAGAACCGTTGACCTCCAAGAGCTTGCAGACAAATGCTGAAATACCCATAATCTTACTTGCAACCAAATAAGCATGATGAGTCACATGTAATGCCCCATTGGCCTCTCTTTACTTGCAACCAAATAAAACTTCCTTTAATTAAAATTCAACCAATAATCTCTCTCTCTTCCTCTCTCTCATGCATTAGTTGACTTCTTAAACAACCCAAATAACAATTTTTCTAGCTATTGCCATGGCTGACCAAATCAATACTCATATACTCCTTTTCCAATCCCTGCAGCTTGTTTCTTCCTCAAGGAGATGAATAGCACAGCAGATTCTGGTGGACTTCTTAACAACATTGGAGGATTTGGCTATGGAATTGGAGTTTCAATTGGAATCCTCTTGCTGATCACAACTATCACCCTGGCTTCCTATTTCTGCACCCGGACTGACCTGCGGACAATGGCCCCAGCAACTCAAAGGACTCTTCCTCAACACCCAATTGAAACTCATGATTATGTTGTCGATGTAGGCCTCGATGAGGCCACCATCCTGAGTTATCCAAAGCTGCTTTACTCGGAGGCCAAGCTCAAGAAGACAGACTCCACCGCGACATGCTGCTCCATTTGTTTAGCAGATTACAAGAGTACTGATATGCTTCGCCTGCTGCCTGATTGTGGGCACCTCTTCCATCTCAAGTGTGTTGATCCGTGGTTGCGGCTGAACCCCACTTGTCCAGTCTGTAGAACATCTCCATTGCCAACGCCACTCTCGACACCTCTGGCCGAGGTAGTTCCATTGGCAAGCAGAAGGGATTGATAATTGGTGGCTACAATGAGAGGAGATTGTAGAATTGCAATTTTGATCTATTTACAAATTGCAACATGACAGCTCTTTTGGTATATTATGAAAATTCGTATATTTTTTTTTTTTTTTTTTTATCGTTTTTTGTTTTGTTTTGTTTTTTTTTGGTTTTTGTAGCCTTGGATCTAATTCTATATCATATAGTAATTGAAATTTCTGTAGCTAAGTCCAGGAATTTATGTATGTAGTCTGCAAATGAATTTTTTTGTGTTTTACTTGGAGCAGGAATGGCAGAGTATAAAACTGGCATTCTAAACAGATTTGCAACGCATAGATATATAAACAGGATGCATAGGCCAGCAGTTTGGGCAAGAGCCAGAAATGTAAAATCAAGGGGAAATTGCATTCAGATGCATACATCTAATTATTACTAAAACGTATCCACAATATTATAGAAAGAAGAATGTCAAACGAATTCATAGCTTCAAGTCTAAGATTTTATGATGCTTTGAGACCCCACAACATGTCCCAAAGAAAATCTTTCTTGCAAAATTTTGGAATAATTCCTAAACGGCCAAACTATGTTCTTTTGAGGCCTGCCCTTCATATAAAGAATTTCATCAATTTCCGCCTCCCCCCATTTCAGTAATTTCTGCACACTTTCTTTGATTTGATGACAAGGCCTGGAATATCTTCCCTAATCTATTTACAATATTCACAAGGAGACAATCCATTGTCTTGTTAAGAAGATGGCTACTTCAGATTTTAATAACAGAGTCCTCTTCAACTTGAAGAACAGAAGAAGTCTATTTAGCTTTGCTAGAGTTCAAAAAATGTTCTTGGACATAATTGATTTGAAGTAACATTGATTTCTTTCAAGCTTTCTCTAAACATGCGTTGAACACATTGAAATAATCCCCTACAAAACAAACGCTAGCTCTTTCAATCCACTTGGTCTAGATATGAAAATAGCTGCCCCCCACCTAACAAAGCCTCCATAGTCAAGCATAATCAGCACAAGATCTGAAATAATTCATAGGAGAGTAACTTTTTTCTAGCATGCAGTCATAGGAGAGAATCAGTCAATTAATGCTAGATGCTCACAATTCAACAGAAGCATGTCACATTACTCACTTCTTTTATAAGAAAATTTTCAATACGTCAGATCTTTAGGCCATTCCTTTAACAAGGGTCAAACATGAAATTCAGTTGGAAACTAGGAAAGAAACACGGATATTTCAAATCAGCAGATGTATCATATCTGACCTAAGTGATACTTCTATGACCTTTTTAATTTTCCTCTCCCTCTCTCTCTCACTCAATTTCCCTTTATTAAAAGTACTCTAATAAAATACTAGAGAAGCATCTGCAAAACGTTTTCAATTTTTCTTCCACTGCCTACTACTCGCTTGCTCTTTATGAAAAAACTAATAGCTTATTAATTAGTTTTTTTTAATAATTTGATAATTGGGGAAAGGGGATTGAATCATGATGTCTCCATTAGAAACATTACAAGGTGTCAATTGAGTTACAAAGCATATTTTATGTTCTTATAAAAAAAAAAAAAATTATGCTTCTTAATGTATGTTGTTTATCTTCTTAACTAAAATTTAGAATAGCAAAAATGTTAAAGCAGCATCATCTTTTCTCTACATCAGTTACAGTAGATTCTTCATCAATTCTTGCACACAAACAAGAACCTGTTTTACCAAATTTTCTTTGTTAAATCTTCATGAATTTCTTGACTAAATACATTGGAAACTATTATCTCCTTCTACTTTGTTCACCAATTAAGAAAACCATAGTTTTCTTCTTGATTCATCACTTGTAAATTGTAATGCCCCTCCTTCCATTTTAAACAAAAAATGATGTTCAGGCCGTTGGGGTTAGTGGGTTAGGGAAGAATGCAATCTTCATTAGAAAGGTTTAGAGGCATGATAAATTTCTTTCCCTAAAATGATATTTGCCCCCACTTGATTGAGTTTGCCAATGGGATACAAGCAATTCATCTCCAGGATACAATCAGACCTATTAGGTTCTACATATAGTGACTTTGGAAAGCCCACAAGATTTCTAATGTCTCTTAAAGAAATCAATCTTACAACAATAATAGGAGTTTAAACAATATATACCAGCCATTAAAGTCCCAAATAAAGTTGTTACAAATATTAGAAACTAGTTGGAAACAATCTTTCAAGTAGGGGTGTGCATCAGTCTAGTTCGATATGCCTTGCATATCTTTGATTTTGTTATTTGAATAGAGGATGTTCCACCATAAGTTTTTCCTGTTTTCCCGACTGATTTAGCCAACATTCAATAATATAATGCTACTTAGTCTTGTTTCTCAAAAAAAAAAAAAAAAAAAAACTAGGGATGTGCATGGGTCGGGTTGAGGATATTTTTTGACCCAACCTACCATGATGGGTTAAAAAAAATCCAACCCAACCCAATTCATCACAGGGATCTAACCCAACCCACATGGATCGGGCTAGGTTAGGTTGAACCCATGGGTTGGATGATTTTTTTTTTTTTACTATTATTATTAAATTAAGTAGAAAAAAAATATATCACACCTGCCACCTGAGTTGGTAAACAAAATATACATAAACTTGTATTCCAACTCAGTTATAAACAAAATATATCCAATTGAGTTGATAAACAAAATATACATGAACTAGTATCCCAATTTTTTTTTTTTTTTTTTTAGAAACCTAGTATCCCAACTCAATTATAAACAAATAAGAGTGGGGTGGGACAATGGGAGGCGGCAGAGAGAGAAATAAGATTGTTAGGGTTTGCGAGGTAATTGCGTTTTATATAGGAAGAGCCGAATAGGGGGGAAAATTAAATAAAAAAATTATTAATTATATAATATATTTTTAAACATATAATTGAAATTTTAAATATATGTGGGTCGAGTTGGGTTAGACTGGTTTGTGATTGTTATGATTCGAATTCATCACGACCCACTAATTTAAATATATGATCATTATGATGGACAATTAATTTACTAACAGAAATGGACGGTACTATCAATATGAAAACAGAATTAAACAAGAAAGATTAAAATAAAAACTTTGAAATGTAAATGATAAAAATAAAACAATATCAATCCTTAATGACCCAAAGTATACTTTAGTATTTTAAGTAAATTTCGACCATTAAAAATTAATTAATTTAAAAAAATATATTTGAAATTAGCTCAATATACCGTGAGAATTTTTATAATGTTTCAAAGAAAAAAAAAACTTGGTTCAAAATTTTTTTTTTTTTTTTTGAGAGAGAATTTTAACTTATGATATTCACTCTTGATAGTGTTCTTTATCATCAGATCGAGATACCAATTGATTTTAGGTGTAAGTAGAGATTTTTTTATGAGAGAGTTTCATCCTATGCGTCCGCTTTTGATGAATGTTTTTTGTCATCAGACCAAAAAACTAATTAATTTTTAATATAAGTAAAAATTGAACACTAAGCCTGTTATTTAACTACCAAAAACCCTTCTAATTAAGCTACCCCAACTGACAACTCCGGGTCAAATTTAGACGGGAAGAGATATATATATATATATTTGGATGATAAAATGGGATCAGATAATTGACTACTAAAACAAACGGGGCGACAGTGACAGAAAATATGACAAAATATTTCAAACAGATAGGTCCAAACAAACGCACCTAACGTTCCCCAAAACCCAACCACCATTCTCTTATTTCAGGTCTTCTTCTTCTCCTCCTCCTCCTATCTACCATATTAACTTCCCTCTCTCTCTCTCTCTCTCTCTCTATCTCTCACTTTTCCAGTTTTCCCCCAAATCCCAAAAAAATCTTCTTGACTTAGAATCCCTTAAAATTTGATACTTTAATCTCTCTGTCTCACACACATATATATATATTTTATCTTTTTGTTTATTTGACGAATTGCAGAATCTATGGAGGCCGTTCAGTGCAAGCTCTACGCTCTCTTCCTTCTCTCGCTTTCGATGCTCGTATCTTTCTCCCTAGCAACAACAACTGACGTCAAGTACTGCGGTCAGTCTCTCTCTCTCATATTCTTCTTCCTTTCTCTTTGAGTCTCTGCTGGAAAAATCTAATTTAAATGTGCACTTTATTGTCTGAAACAGAAACGCGGTACTTTGCTTCTCTATTAGGGTTTCGATTATATTCTCAATTAGGTTCTTGATTATTGTTTACTTTTATTGATAAACGGTGTACAATTATATCCACAAACGAAAAAACATATATATATATATATATATATATATATTATTAACTATGTTATTTATAATTTTCGATTGAAAATTGTTAATAACCGATTGTGTTCGTTTATGTAGGTGTACAATTACTGAATATGAGTTAATATTTAATTTGATTTTATAATTTTCAATTGAGTTGTTAATAACCGATTATTTTCGTTTATGTATGCGTACAATAATTGAGAGTACATTTGTATAAGCTGTTGAAAGACTGTGTTTTGAGTTTAAACTTTAAAATGAGCGTTTGTAAAAATGAGTTATGGGTTTTAAAAACGCTTTTTTAATCTCTCAAAATGCCTAACCAAATGGACCCTGAATATGATTTAATATCTAATTAAATTAAATTTTGATGTTGTAGATAAGAAAGCTGATTATGATGTGAAGGTCAGCGGGGTTGAGATAGTCCCGTATCCCATTGCGAGAGGCAAGACCGCAACCTTTAGCATCTCTGCTTCTACAGGTAATATCAATATATCAATCTCATTGAACTTTGACCTGTCTTCTAGACTCTTTCAATTCTGAGTGCTTGTTTGATTAATTATAACTCGCGCGTAGTTTTTACCATATACTTGATGACTTTATTTATTCATTTGGGACTGAAAATTAGTGTTTTTGGTATACCGGAAGTTATATGGAAGATGTTAAAGTTGCTACTAATTTTACTACAAAAGGCTTACAAACTGATATTCCTATGAATGCAGTGGACCTTAACAACATTATAAAAATAACTTTTTAATTATTTTTTCATCTTGTGTTTTAAAGTTTACACATCAATGTGGACCTGCATATAATATATATGATAACTGATATGGCTGTTTGGTCTGTACAATTATTGCATGATGGCTAATATGTACTACTTTGTAAGTTTCTAATAGGGAAATGGACAGCCATGTGACAGAAAGAAAGTAAGGGAAAGAAGTAATGAATAAGGGTTTAATAATTGTTTTATTTCTAGAGGTTTAAAGATCAATTATCTTTTGATGGATATGCAATTGGCAATATCTGGGCTTCTTGGGTGACCCCCCTCCCCAATTCATGATTGTCTGTTGTGCTTGCATGTGTTTATTTTTTTAAGTTTCTGTTTATGAGAGAAAGCTAACAGCGCTTTTCCTTGTCATCCTCATCCACTCATTTTATTCGTTTCTTAATTGAAAAATCGCAATCCACAGGGCTAATGACAGTATCACAAAACAAGCCCAACTTGTACAAACCCATGCCCTATGAATTGTTGTTGGGATTTTACTTTTGACATGGAGACTCTTATATGTAATACAGGGAAAAATATCTCTGGAGGAAAAATGGTGATTGATGTTTCATACTTTGGATGGCACATTCACAGTGAGACCCATGACCTTTGTGGGGAGACATCTTGCCCTGTTTCGACTGGTGATTTTATTGTTGCTCACTCACAAGAGCTACCTGGATTCACTCCACCAGTAAGTCTTTATTCTATTCAGTTATTTAACCCTTAAATTTTATCGATTTTATACTACCTCTGACCTACAATCTTGGAACAAGACACCAAGTTTAGTTTTTGGTTTCCATCTGGACCAATTCGAAGACCTAGGTCTCTGCCTCATTTGGTGTGTTCAATTATGTCATATTCTGATAGTTGCTTAGTTTATTGCCTCAGGAGGGATTCACCGTTGTAAATTCATCTAATAAAACACAGCTGGTGCTAGTGTTACTTGATAATTTAATATCTCCAATTGCCCCATGGTATCTGTAAAACAACTTGCCCTTAAATGATAGAGATGAGACCCTTTAATGAATTTTCCTGTTCATTAAGTATACGTAATCTTTGAAAACCAATACATAAATGCCTAATGCCTAATCTTTTGTGTCACACTTGATTCACTTTGCAATTACTTAGTTGCAGCCTTATTTCACTTTCTGGCAATAGAATGCTAAGTTAGGAAATAGTAGATTTGGTTGTGATAGAATGCTTGTGTGATGTTCATCTTAAATCATTTGTGATGCTTCGTGTCTCTAACAATGTTTGACCTATGCAGGGCTCATACTCTCTTACAATGAAGATGTATGATGCAGACCAAAATCAATTGACATGCATTAGCTTCGATTTTGACATTGGCTTTGCATCATCTGTGGCTGATAGTTAAAGTGCTTTCAAGAATGATTCTTCTTTCAAGTCTCCATAATCAGCTTATGAATAGGATGTAAAAATGACTCTTCACTATCGGTTGCTTCCATGTTTGTTTAAACTGTCAGCACTATCTGTTGTATAATTGTGACTATTCCTACTACGTGGGAAACTATGGGAAGTTAATCCTACAGCTACTACAAAATGGAATGTATGATTAAGTACATAATAAAAGTTACCTAAAAAAAATTATGCTACTCTGTTGTCACATGAAGATATGCACCGTTTCTGTTTGGTCATTTACTCATTTTGATTCTTGGTATGAGAATAGCCGTCATTGAATTATCAAGGCCCATTAGGGAACATTGATGAGACAAAATCTGATGGCTGAGCTAATTTGAATGCGATCTATATGAGTTCAACTGTGAAATTTTTCAATGCATCCCACGTATTACACATCTCTCTCAAATAAATGTCGGTCTCATACATGACACCCATATTGTTTAGTCCACATCTATAATAGTGAGAGAGGTAATGCACCAGGTCTACTGAATAATTTCTCGAGGTCTTGTGCTAGAGTAATTATTCAGTATTTTAGGAGCAATGCTTATTTCTTGCGCATAATAATGAGTTTCATTAATTAAATCCATAGTGAGGCTTATTATTCAGTAAATGGAGAGAGTATTGGATAGTTTTCCCTTGTTTTTGGATTTGTATTTTATTTTATTTTTGGGATTGAGCGCATTTACTGTGTAGGATGATTCTTGACACACCATATGATGGGGTTGATTTAGGTGGGACTCATTCTAGATTGGGTGAGACCCAGCAAGTAGGAGATAAGGTCAAATGGGATAGAATCGACCCAGAGGCATCCATGTTTAAGAATGTCTAGAAAGGGCTTTGTTTAGAATTTATGTATGGATCCATGTGTCTGCAATGCCATAGCAATCAAATGTTCCAGACATTCATCATATGGGAGCAAGTTAACTGGCCTCCTTCAGGCATGATAGTGTTTGAAGTATGTTGAGCTAAATGCGGTGAGACTTTGGAATCGTTCTTGCTTTTTTGGCGTGATAATTGGATGTAATTGCGGGTAAAAGCCTAAAAGGGTGAAACTTTAGGGTCAGCTCTTGTAAAAAGGTTCTTTTTTGTTTGATTATTTATTTGCCTCAGGTACAAAGCATTCAGTCACTACTATATAGGTTGCCAATTGATAAGAGGAAAGGGAAAGATGCTATATTGCACTCTTTACTATTAAGTCATGACTATTGACACACCTTGTCTCCAGGGATTAGTTGTGGTCCTGGGGTACCCTTTGTTAAAAGCATAAGTAGACCAATGAAACTGTGCCATGTTTTAGGGTCTAGAGGGCATGGTCACTGTTATGGTAATCATGCATGTGCGTTTTAGATATACGTTTATGGATGAGTTGACAAACATACCCCTTCATACAATGATGAAGCCACCAAATGGTTTGATAATGGGGCCATGGATGCTAATGGAGAATGAAGATGGAACCATGGACTGGCCAAACCCCACTCCATGCATTGATCATTCAAAACTTTATAAAGCAAACCCCAACACAGCTTTTCAGTTTCCACTTTCCTTTCACTGGAAACCAAAAGAGACATCTCATCTAATCTCCTCACTAGTCATTCTCTTACCTCAAAACTTGCCCATACCTTTCTTCAAACTGGGAACCATCACTGGCATTGTTCTCTGGGAACTGTAGTTTAGAATATTAGGCATGAAAGGAATGAGAGGAAAACTCTTTAGGAAATTGAAATCCATCCCAACATTTAGTACCTTGAAACAAGGTCTAGTTCATCAGTTAAGCCCCTCGGAAAAGTTTTCCAATCAACACTGCCAAACTCCACTTCCACTTGTTTACAAAGAGCAAGATCAAAAAGGCAACAACCTCTCAGAGCTAGTGTTTGGCAGTACTGGCGTATGTGAAGGTGACAAACATCCTAAAGATGAAGAAATGGAATATGACTTCAGTATTGGCAACAAAGATACTATTACATCCCCCATAAAGTCCAAAGATACAGTTCCTTCAATGGAGAATTTAGAGGTTCCAATCTTGTCAGACATCATCATGGAACATGAAGCAACAGAGGACAATGAAGAATACCCATCTCTGTCAGATTATGAAGAGAATTGTCCACCAGGGGGAAGCGAGTTGGTCATTTTCTACACAACAAGCATGAGAGGTATCAGAAAAACATTTGAAGACTGCAACAGCATACGGTTCTTGTTGGAAAGTTTTAAAGTAACGTTCTATGAGAGGGATGTTTCAATGCACTTGGAATATAGGGAAGAATTGTGGAGCATCTTGGGTGGAAGAGTGATCCCTCCGAGGCTTTTCATAAAGGGAAGGTACATTGGGGGAGCTGATGAAGTAGTTGGGTTGCACGAGCAAGGCAAGCTTAGGAGGCTTTTGAAAGGTATACCAGTAGAACTGGCCAATTCCTCATGCAGCGGGTGCGCCAATGTGAGATTCTTAGTGTGCCTCAATTGCAATGGCAGCAGGAAGATTGTTGCAGATGGGGAGAACGATGGATTGTACATTAGATGCCCTGAATGTAATGAAAATGGCTTGGTTAAGTGCCCCATTTGCTGCTGAGAATCTAACTATTGTTGATTTATTACTACCTTTCTAGCTCTTCGTGATCTGGTAAATATGATATTTATGTTTTCATGCTAGAGAATTCTTAAGTTGTACAATTGTTAAATCTGATTGTTGTTGCACTAGATTGCCTAGGTGGAAAAGGGTGCACTGTGATGTTAATTTGAACACTATAAAAAGCAATTTTTTCTTCCTGGAATTAAATTTGACATGAATGTTATTGCTGGCTGAGAGTAGAAAGTTCAACAATGGCATATTATTACCATTGTGAAAAACATTCATAAATGTTAAATTAGGTGGATTGGTTATGCAGGCTGTGAGGCTAACTATGTTAATGCGTTATGCACCTTGCTGCAGGAAGTAAAGGAACCACAAATAGTAAAGGAAAGAACAATTTCAATTTATAGTTGATTAACGAGGAGCTTGATAAGTTCGAACTTCTTTTGTATCAATATAAATTTGGAATAATGATTAGGGAAGAGCACGCACATGGCTATTAATTAAATTATAGACAAAGTCACTGGTAGTGGTTAGTTTCAAGAGGTTATGTACTGATAAAGATGAGCTTATGATAAAGCATTCACACCACGGGCTTTGTCCTATTCCTTATTATGTTATTGTCGACATTGCATATATTCTCTTTTTCTTTCTTTCTTCTCTCTCTCTTTTTTTTCCTCTCTTAATTGTTTTTAAATATTCTATTCTTTGATGGGCAAGGTAATAGTAACAGTATAAAGGTCGTACTAATACACAAAACTCTCACTTTTACTGATATTTGGGAGTAGTTAAATCTAACCTTACCCCCAATGTTTATGGAAATTTTTACTCAAATATGTTATAAGAGTACTCTTAACATGAAATGGATACAAATATTTAATTATTTCCACTAATTTAAGATAAGAGTGCGCTTAAATTAGTACAAAGGTACACCATAAACTCTACTTAAAAGTCATGGTAACTTTTAAGGGAAGAAGTGACAAGTTATATTACACAGAATAGAATACACTCTTTCAAGTAATGTGGGACAACTATGCTTTTTTTTTTTTTGAACCAAAACCACACACACACACAAGGGAGAGAGAATGAAGATTTTAACACAAAGGCATACCCATAAACTGTTAACATATGAATGGGGTTCTCAAAAACATAAATATCATATTTACTAGATCACAAGTTATTAACATATGAATGGGGTTTTAAAAGAAATATGGGTAATTGTCACACATTACTCAAATGAAAAGTGTTACATCCACAACATTTCCATAATACATCGTAGGCGGTAAGCTTTTATTAGTTTTAATTCGAATTCATTACTGAAATAACTTTTTTGCTCAACAATAACAGCCAATTACAACCTGCCATTGAGAACTTGGTGTGAAAATGTTGTAGATATAACATTAGTGTACCAAATTTAGATACTTAATATATAGAAATAAATTCATAGTAAGTTGTAAAAATGTTGTGAAAATATTGTGGACATATCATTTCTCAAATTCATATGCCCCATTGACACATAGTAGCTTGTTAATACATTGACATAAATGCAGAGTTTTAATGAGTTGGAAGGGTAAATGAAGACAGTTCTCTATCATTCTCAAAGAATGCATCACTTGGTAGAACTTTAAATCACCATCATGCTTTTATATATATATATATATATATATATATATTGATGTTCCGTGTAATGCACATGAATTTTGAAATATTTTGTGAAAAAATATTTTATGTAACATGTATAATGTTTGTTATGTGTAATAATATTGGAAGAATGAAGTTCAATTGTCTTACATATCATTAGAAGGAGAAAAAAAAATGCAAATTATTAGAATTGTCATATTCCAAATTAATTGTTTCTTATATAATTCTAAGAAAAATAATTTTATAAATTTATTTTACATAAATAAAGAGCTTTGAATTTAAGCATACAAGAACTATTTTTTTTTTTTTTTTTTTTAATTTTTGATTGCAAGTGTTATTGAATTAATTTTCTTTTCCTTTTAATGGTTTATATTTCAACTCTTGCCAAAACAACTTTTTTTGATAATTGCCAAATAAACTAAACATGAGGAATAATGTCATATTCCAAATAAATTTTCTCTCTCTCTCTCTCTCTCTCTCTCTCTGTTTGATAATAAGTATTCCTAATAAATTGTTTCTTAAATAAATTTTATAAAAATAAACATATGAATTCTTTTTATATAAATAATTAGTGCACAACTTATAAGTAATTAATACATGGAAATAAATGCATATAACCCATTAACTCATGACAATTAATCAATAATTTTACATAAATATACAATTTTGATGAGGTGGAAGGTTGAAATGAAGTGAATTCTTTTTCCTTCTTAAGGAATGCATAACATAATTAAAGAAAAAACAATGATGCTTTGTGTCTTTTGTCTTTGTTGGTAGTGTTAGGATGTGTGTTCTTAAATCCTATTGTATGATACTATATATATGTTATTATGTATGACATTATATATGACTTAATGTTGTAGTTAATAAAGTTGTTTTATTATTATTTGAAAATAATGGTAACATGAATATTGTGACATTATCACATAGTCCATGAGATGCATAGTATGTGATTTATGTGATTTAGTCACAGAAGATATAAATCACAAGTTCTTTGTAAATTCAAAATTATAGTTCGTAGTCGGTGATGAAATTAGGCATTTCATCTGCGAAGACTATAACATATTAATTAAGATGATTTGTCTTGATCATGGAAATGGAGATTTCTAGTTGATATGTTGATATGTTTTAAGAGCTAAAACATATTGAACATAACCAGTGTGAGATTTATTATTCTCCTAACAACTATCAATTGAATAATAGACTCACGATTTATATTTGCATGAACTCTTAATCTTGAGAGGATAATGGACATGATCATGAAGTGTAGGTTACTTTGATATATCTGGAGTAAGATCTATAGTTACGGTCAAAATGTCAGTATGTTGTGCAGCCACATTTAGTGTTGATGGAACATATATTCTCAAGATGGAATTCATAGTCTCTTAACAGAGATATAAAATATTTCCTTGAGATAAGTTTAATGGGTTTGTTATTTGGAGAGTTGGGCCTAACCACTTTAGTAAGGAGTTACTAAAGTATATATTTATGGAATTGGATTTCATAAATATATGATAAATAACTTAAAGAATTAAACCGGGTACTAAAGGAATTAAGATGTAGTAATAAACAAAGTGACAATCTATTTTAATGACTTTGTATTATTATGAATATTTTATGAAGGGGTTGCACGTATAATAAAGTTTTGGGATATAATTTATAAATAAGGCCTAGAGTGCAACTATATTTAGGGAAATTATTGTGTACTCTCGGAGTACCATAAATGTGTACTCCCTCCTCTCACATGAATGGTGGGTCCCAGTAATTAAATTCATGGTGGGACCCACTATTCATGTGAGAGGAGGGAGTACGCATTTATAGTACTCCGGGAGTACCTAATAATTTTCCCTATATTTATATAGTGGTATTAAATATAGTTAATGGTAACTTTGGACTTATCAAGAGTTGACAGAAAAACCCAAGGCCTATTAGAGCTAGTGTCTTATTAGTCCCTTTTGGTCCCACTCTAAGCCACACACTTAAGCCCAATTGGAAAGACCCAAAAGGCCAGTCAAATTAGATAATCAGTTAGATACAAAGGGAGGGACATACAGAATTTTCTGTAGAGAATTTTAAGAACACTCTTGTGAAGTGGTGTAAGAAGTGTTAGACATTTTTTGACATTCTCCCTTTGGAACTGATTGAGAGACCACACATCTTGTGCATTAGTGGAATTGGAGTGAAGATTGAAAGTATTCCCAAGTGCTTCTGAAATTCAGTTTTTGAAATTCACCGCTCTAAAGTACACTCTCTTGTTCTCAAATTCTGAAACTTATATAGTACATGTTAACTTTTATGAATGAAGTAGATCCGTTATTTTTTTCCGCTGCGTATGTCTTGTATGCGATACAAGCATGTTATTTTTCCATTAGGTAGATGATTGGATCTAAATATATTAAGAGATAATGATTTTGTGTATTTGTCTTGGTTGATAGTTTGTTAATATCATATAAATGCTTTTTTAGAGTTTTTAATTTTTTTTTTTTTGCTTGAAATTCTAAGTCCACCAGTGAATTTAATAATGCCTCAAGAAATATAAAAATAAGTATCCATTTAAATTAGTGAAAATAATTAAATAATTTTTTATTTTCTCAAGTAGTTATTTATAACTGGGCTGATAATCTTGGAGGGGAGGGGGCATGTCTATAAAAATGAAAAGATTATACCTAGTAAAAGATTTTTTTCCCTTAAAGTTAGGGGCCTTGGCCCCCTTTGGCCCCCCTAGGTCTGTCCCTAATTAGATTTAAATTTACTATTATACTTTGCCAAACTTTGTTTTTTCTTTTTCTTTCTCTTTTTTATAGGCCCAGCTTTGTTTCAATTGTTACTAGAAGCAATTTAAATATTTAATTGAGCAAAAATATCATATTGCAAGAAATTTTTTTCTTATATAAACCTTAGGAATATAATCATAAAAATTAATTATATAAATAATTAGCGCATCGCCTATTTTATACATGAAAGTAAATGCATTTAGCCTTAATACTCTGTTTAATCACATAGCACAAATTTCAGCTATTACATTGTTTGTGTGTGTGTAATAAGAATATATTACATTAGTGAATTAACACATATTTAATTATTTCAAATAATTTAAGCATAAAATTATTTTTTATAATTATTAAATTTTCCTTTTCCTTTTATTGGTTTCCATTTAATTGTTGTCAAAACAACTAAATATGAGGAAGCAAATCATATTTAAAATGATTTGCTTTCTCATTTTGATAATAATTAGTCCAATAAATTGTTTCATAAATAAATTTTATAACAATATGTGTGTGTGTGTGCATATATAAATATATATATATATATATAAATTCCTTTTATATACATAATTAGTGCACAACTTATAGGTAATAAATAGATGGAAATAAATATATTTCCCTCATTAACACATAAAAATTAGTCAATAGATTGACATAAATATCAAGTTTGATGACTTTTTTTTTTTCTTTTTGAGAAGAATCAAGTTTGATGACTTGGAAGATTAAATGAAGATAATTCACTCTCCTTCTCTAGGAATGCACTGCATAATAAAAAATATGAACTAGTTACTTGAGCAAATTGACACATATTTAATTATTTTCACTCATTTAAGTGTAAACTTATTTTCTATGTTATTGATTGTGCGTTTTTAAATTAATTTTATGTTTTTCCGGACTTTGTTTCAATAGTTACCAAAGAAAACTCTTTTGAGAATACTAAATATTTTTAACACACACATACGGGGAGAGGGGAGAAAGTTTTAAAGAAACTTACCGTGGTATATATCCAAAATGGCTTAACTTTTGAATATACAACATAGGCTTTAAACCTCTTTAACTCACACTCATTTTCTAAAGTGAGATTAACCCACTATTTTTGCTTTTGAGAATACTAAATATTTTTAACACACACACACACACACAGGGAGAGGGGAGAAGGTTTTAAAGAAACTTACAATAGTATATATCCAAAAGGGCCTAATTTGAGCAAAATTGTCATACTCCAAAGTAATCATTTCTTATAAAAATATTAGAAGAAAATCATAAAAAGTTATTTTACATAAATAATTAGTGTGCTACCTATGAATAATTAATATATGAAAATAAATGTATTTAGTCTTATACTCTATAATTTTATATGTGTGTGTAATAAGGGCCCTATATAAATTACAATTAAAAAAAATATTTTTAAAATTTTTTTTTATGCAGGATAGAAATTCTATTATAGCATAATCTAAATGTATATGTGTGTAAAACTCTCTCCTGGAGATATGAATCTCGACCTTTACCCTGCATACCTCATAAGCACTTTACTTGTGGAGTGACCATCGTGTCAAGGGTGTATGGTTGTAAAATATATTTGAAATGTTGAGTATTCATGTGTGAGTGAAGTCCCTTTATGGGTCAAATAGTGTCCCTCTATGGGTTATATTAAGTTTTCAATTGGAGTCTACCCATGTTATTATCTATTCAACATAAAATATAGATAAGAATTGCTATATTTTTTCAAGTTTTGTCATTCAATTGTCCTTAATTCAAAGATTTGAATGGTATGAGCACCTTTCTTCACTTATTGTTCCCTTTAAAATTTTAGAGAAATGCTAAATTCACTTCATTTTTACAACAAATCATATGTAATAGGTTGTTACTTGTTGTTATTATGGGTAAAAAAGTAATTTTAATGGTAGATTCAAATTAAAAACCTACAATAACTTACTAACTAAAATTTGTTGTGAAAAAATTGTAGATGTAGCATTTCTAAAAAATTTGACGTTGCCTCCAAAAGTTTTATAATATCATCAATTTGGTCCCTGTTTGTCTTCCTACAAATTATAAAGTACAAGTAAATATTTAAGTTTCTTCTTCGATTGCAACTTGTGCACAAAAAAGAAGAAGAATATATATATATATATATATATAAATCCATTTTTTTTCTAATTAATCATAGTATAGTTTAATAAATTGCTTCTACGTTCAATTCTTTAAAAATGAAAATTCCCTAATGAGTAGTGAAAATAATCATTATTATTATCAAGTTTCAAGGTTTCATTCCCGCAATCCAATTATATGAGTAAATTGTTTCTCAAAAAAAAAAAAAAAGTTATATGAGTAAAATTAATAATTTTCTACTCTATGAAAAACAATGAGCAAAACTCAATCTAGTTATATGAGTAAAATCATCTGTTTTAACGCTTCGTCAAGTTAAAACTCCATTGAATTGAGGGAGAGGGAGGGAAAGTAGAGCAGAGTTGAGTAGGATTAGCTGAAAATTAGCTTATATTCAACCAACTCTATTTTACTCCCCTCCCCTCCTCCTCCCTTCCCCCTCAATCCAAACAGGCCCTAAAGGTTCAAGTTTTAAGATGCAGAACTATTTCTTCAAAAAAAAAATTATTTATTTTAATTAAAAAACCCCATAAAATTGTAAATGTTTAAAGTTTTCATAATAATAATAATAATAATAATAAATAAATAAATAAATAAGCATTTGAACACCTAGCACGTATGAAAAAGACTAATTTAAATATTATAAATTTAAATGTGTATTCAATGTCATGTTATTTATAATTTTAAATGTCATTACACTCTCTAGACTATTAGATTAAAAAAAAAAACTTAACAATGAAATAAAGAGAATCAAGATGCATCAGAATGTGTGCTTAAATTCAATTGGCCAAGTGTGATTCCTTGGTCAATAAATATAATTAAAAGGATATTGAGATTTAATTCTTTATTTGGGAACAAAAGGCAAGCAAAAAACTTTGCGTGGTAGGTAGGACTTGGACAATAATTTGTATTGATATATATTCCTTTTACCCTATCTTAATGTGCATCTATTTGGCATGCGAAACATATATTGTCTGTGAAATGTGAATGCTGGAAAAATTGCCATGACTCGGAATGAAATTAAAATTTGATGGTAATGGCAATGCACATATGGTATATTTGGAAACAAAATGAAAGGGAATTCTTCTTAAATTGGCGACATAGTAAGTGTCAATTCACCATCCTTATCTGCTGTCCTGAAATTGTGATTTTGCGCTTCCTAAATTGGTTTGGAAGGCATGTCATGTTTCAATTCAGTCCCATTCTTGAGGGTATAAATATTAAATATTCCTCTAGACAACGAATATTGCAGTCTCCCAATGATCATGTTTTGTACCCTTGCCTCCCACTTGGCAGTATCCTTTTTATGAGAATCTGAAAAAAACTTCAATTAGAGAATTTTAAATCGGATCAATGATTTACCGGAAGACATTTAGGCTGTGTTTGGTTGGATGTAAAATGCTTTTCAAGTATAAAATATTTTCAGGTGAAAATATTTTTCGGAAAAGAAAATATTTTTAGGCGTTTGGTGGTATTTTAAAAAATACTTTGAAAAATATTTTTTAGTGTTTGGTTGTGTTCTTGAAAATACTATAAAAAATACATTTTTTAGTTGTTGCTCACATTTTCTCAACATCCAAACAAATATATATCATCATTTCTAAGAAGAGTTACATAAAAGAAACAAAACCCAAAAAAAAAAAAAAAAAAAAATCATAAAACCCAGTCAAGTTGAGAGAAGTAGGAAGAGAGAGAGAGGCGAGATCATGTGATTTTCAGGCGACGGCGAGATCGCGCAATCTCAAGCGAAGGCGAGATCGCGCGATCTCAGGCGAAGGCACGACCTTGCAATCTCAGGCGGAGGCGAGATCGCGTGATCGGGGGCGACTAGGTTCGATGAGATCGGTGCTCCTGGTGCGATCTCCGGTGCTGGGTTCGATGAGCTGGTGCTTTTGGTGTGATCTCCGTTGCTGGGTGCGACGAGCCAGTGCTTTTGGTGCGATCTCCGGTGCTAGGTGCGACAAGATCGGTGCTTTTGGTGCAATCTCCTTGCTATTTCTCTCTCTCTCTCTTTTATTTTCTTGGGGTGGAAATTATTTGAAGGTAAAATAACACCTGAAATGATTTTACAGGGGAGGCAAGGTATTTTACAGTCAATGCTGAAAATGAATTCCGTTTGACCCAATTTTCTGTTGCTACCAAACACAAGGGCCGGTGTAAAATGATTTCCTGAAATCATTTGAAGGCAAAACAAACGCAGCCTTACACTACATTAATCATATCTTCTTATCTTGAATGGCAAGTTCATTTCCTTACCATTTTCAATTCAGTTTTCTTAGTTTTTTATGATCAAATTTGTTTTAACGCTTCTCCTGACATAATAGTTGAAGGTAAATTATTAGTTTTATTTTTATTTTTTATATCTACTTTGAGTACATTACTATTACTCTTACAAAAATAGTGTTTTTTTTAAAAAAAAAAATTTCTGGCTTAGTTCTAGTCAGGCTTTCTTATATTTGGGCACTTTTTTAGATTTTAACATTAATTGGCTACACTATTTTACATAGTAACGATTGGGTCCAGTGCTCTTGCGCACTAAATCTATCAAGATTATGACAAATATTCACTTTTAGTCATGTATCATGATTTTAACGGATTTAGTGCAAAGAGCATTGAAACCAAGACAAGTCATATACATAGCCATACTAACCATGGATAGTATGGTTTTTGGTATGCAATTGTCTTTTACAGCAACTGGACAAAACTAGGTTGGCATCATGTCTTTAAGCATACACTAGTTCCTCAGACTAGTGTAACAATTCAGATGGAAGCTTGCTTGTTTTGGTATGTTCCTACTTCCTACTATCACATCTCTAGGATTCTTATATATTATTACTGGAATGATTTGGAAAAAAAGAAGTCACCTATGACCTATAAAAGAAATTCAATAATTCTTCACCAGCTCCTTTGATTGTTCAGTGTGTGTTAAATTACTATTAATCATTGTATTCTAACATTTTATTTATTTGACCATTCAATTGCTTCTTCCTCCTACGAGTTGGTTTGTGTTTTTTTTTTTTTTTTAGCACTTGATTTGATTATATAATTTCTAATAATCCAGCACATTGATTTTTTTTTTCTTTTTCTTGGAATACATACTCTTAATATTTTGGTCTAAAATTAATGAATTGCTCACATAACTCCAAAACAGCTAGGACTTATTGAGGCTTTTAAAGGCGCAATAAGGTTTGAAACTCTCTTAACTCCAAAACATCTAAGGTTTATTGAGACTTTCATAGGCGCAGTAAACCAAGAAATTAGAGAAGAACGGGATTTTATAGTGTTATAAGTATGGAAAACTTGTAAAAGCATGGATCAAACCAACATCAGAAGCTGGAATTTTTAATCTTCTAGCCATGTCAGAATTGTGGCAACCAATCTGACAATCAAGGGTGAGTTGGAAAGTAGTATCCCAACAACTAATTGTCTAATAGATGAGCTTAGCATGGTCATATATTCATATTTAACTATTCTTGTACCAATATAATCCCTCAATGTATCTTGTACATCTAGTGTACCAGCTTTAGTTTACATGAAAAAAAATTTACAAGCTTTAGTTATTGTACTCTTCCCAGCCTAATTACTTTTGTACTAGTACTTTGAATTATTTCATTGTATTTGACCATTGTAATTATCTGTGGGACAATGTAATCGATGTCACAATTTGATTGCTGATAAATGATAATTAAAAGTTTACAATATATTGGGAAGGAAAGGGCACTTTTGCTTTGGTAAGAATTCAGAACTAGTCCTCAATGGTGGGAAACAAAGCTCTTCATATTTTTTTAGTATTATTTTCCTTTTTTTTTTAATCTATCACCATGCCAGTCATTTTATTTTGTGAATATATTATGTGTGAGTTCATGGTTCTTTCTCACATTTAAAACTTGAGTGGAGTACTTAAAAAAAAAAAAAGAACCCTTGTGTGTGGTAGCATCTTAATCCCACCGTGTGCATGAGTTTGTGTTGATTTAATGGCGTTTTAGACTGTTGTCAAGCCTGGGTTTGGAGGCAGTCAAAAGACTCGAAATAAATAATTGCAGAAGTAATCCAATGTCATTCTCCTAATACAATCATATGAGTTAAACACTGACAACGATTACGCACCAATAAAGTTTCACCTCGTAAGTATGCAACACCTCACTAAAAATTAAAACCTTATTTTTATTAAAGTAATCAAAATATCAAATAACAAATAAAAATATCAATAACTATTCTCTAAGAAAAGTTCAATAGCCGACCAAATATCAATAACTATTTGCAAAGAAGTAGATCAATATACCTCATAACAAGATCCATTGCAGGTAAAACAAAATCTGCTAATAACAAAAATTCAAAGAGTTATGTAAAAGAAAATGCTAAAATACAAGTTTCATCCTTTAAATTTGATTGAAATTTCTTTTCAATTTTCTGACTCTGTTTTCGTTCAATGATTTATAGTTGATTAATGACGAGCTTGATAAGTTCGAACTTCTTTTGTATCAATATAAATTTGGAATAATGATTAGGGAAGAGCACCCACATGGCTACTAATTAAACCATAGACAAAGTCGCTGGCAGTGGTTAGTTTCAAGAGGTTATGTACTGATAAAGATCAGCTTATGATAAAGCATTCACTCCAAGGCCTTTGTCCTATTCCTTATTATGTTATTGTCCGCATAGCATATATTCTCTTTTTCTTTCTTTCTTTCTTTTTTTTTTTTCCCCTTAATTTTATATTTTTTAAATTCTATTATTTAATGAGTAAGATAATAGTAACAATCATGGTTATCAAAATTCCGATCTGGATTCTACAATTTTACAATCACACTTGCCCAAAACGATCCGAATCTTTCAAAGATCTTTGCGATCGTTTAGGATCAGTAGGGTTGTATGATTTTGACAATTCCAAACGACCTTAGTCTCTTGTAATTTTCTTTAACTTGACAGAAGGCTCGATTGGACTGATAAGATTCTAGTTCAGTGGAGGAAAGGGAAGAAGAATTGATATTTGAAACAAGAACAAAGTAGAGAGAAAGAATAAGGAAGAAACAATGGAATTCTTATCTGCATGAGCTTTACAATTCTTACCTTCTCCTTATAAGCACTACCCACGTAAAAAACTAACTACCTACTTGACACATAGCCTAACCAACTAACAACACACAACAGCACTACAATAGCAGATAGTAGTACAATTCCTCTGCAGTACAGTCTAGTCACAGCACACTCCTGCGCACCCACATGCGGGCACACACATACCCCTTTGCAGCAACATACGCACCACCTATGCACACACACACACGCACAATCCCCTGTAAACCCTTACACACACAACTATCACACCTACACACGCACACCTTTGCAACAACATACGCACCACCTGTGCACACCCTTACACCTACTCACAAATATCTACAAATATCAAGCCTACAATTATCATAATGCCTATTTACAAATATCTACAAATATCCACACATGCCACACATGCAGACTTTTACAAATATCTGCAAATATCAAGCCTATAATTGTCACACTATCACACTACAGTACCTATCATGGACCCAAATGAAAAATAAAATCTCAATAGACCATGTTTTTCCACTCTAATGTAGAGTGTCAATTGGACCCAAATAAAAAATATCCCAATAGAGTGTCACGTTTTGAGATTTTTGGCTTCTTTAAATGATGCTTACAAATGGATTTAGTGATGTATGGTAATTATATCAATGAATGTGTAATTTATGTGATTATTTAACATACCAATGTGTATTTTTTATTTTTTTTTTCTCAAATAATGTAGAATCTTACGATTCACGATTCCACCTACCTCTCACAATCCTATGTAGGATTCCGATTTTCACAACCTTGGTAACAATATAAAGGTTGTACAAATACACAAAAATCTCACTTTTACGATATTTGGGAGAAGTAGTTCAACGTAGCCTTACCCCCAATATTTATGGAAAGATTTACTGAAATTATTTATTTATTTCATGGTAAGTAATTAACATGAAATGGATACAAATATTTAATTATTTTCACTAATTTAAGTGTACTCTTATTTTTAAGGTAGTGCTTTTATAAACAGGGGCGAATTTTATGAATGGTGGGCCAAAATAAAAATAAAATTGAACCAATTTAATAGTGTCATACAGGAAATATGAAGAGTTTGAGGGGCTAACCATATTTCTTTTGAAAGTTTTAGGTAAATTTAAGGAGAAAAAATCTAATATACGAAAATTTTGGGGGTGGGGGGGGGGGGGGGACCATATATTTTTGAAAATTTTGGGAAAATTTAGGGGTAATTTTATAAAATTAGAAAAGTTTGGGGGGCCCATGGCCCCCCAACCTTCTTACTGGGTTTGCCCTTGTTTATAAGAGTACACTTAGATTAGTATAAATGTACACCATAACTCTACTTAAAAGTCATGGCAACTTTTAATGGAGAGAGTGATAAGTTATACTACACAAAACACATTCTCTCAAACAATTTGGGACAACTATCCATTATTTTTTTTGGAACCAAACATACACACATGAGGGAGAGATAATGAAGGTTTTAACACAAAGACACACCCATTAATCATTAATATATGAATGGGGTTCTTGGAAACATAAATATCATATATACTAGATCACAAATTATTAACATATAATTGGGGTTCTAAAACAAATATAGGTAATTGTCACACATTACTCAAATCAGAAGTGCTACATCCAAAACATTTTCACAACAAATCATAAATGTTAAGTTGTAACTATTTTTAAGTTGAATTCAATACTAAAATTACTTTTTTCCCTGTCATTACTAGCCAATTACAATTTACTATTTATGATTTGTTGTGAAAATGTTATAGACATAACATTAGTGCACTATATATAGATAATTAATATATGGAAATAAATTCATTTGCCCCATTGATACAATAGGTTATTAATACATTGACATAAATGTAGAGTTTTAATGAGTTGGAAGGGTAAACGGAAACAGTTTTCTATCAATCTCAAAGAATGCATCACTGGGTAGAATTTTAGATCACTATCGTACTTTATATATACTTATTGATGTTCCCTGTAATGCACATGAAATTTGAAATATTTTGTGAAAAATTATCTTATGTAGCATGAATAATGTTTGTTATGTGTCATAATATTGGAAGAATGAAGTTCAATTGTATTACATATCATTAGATGGAGGAAAAAATTGCAATTTATTAGAATTTCTACAATAAAACTATAAACCAAATACTCGAGCGAATCAAAATTATTTAATTATTTTCACTAATTTAAGTGTACTCTTATTTTTTATATTTTTGATTGCATGTTATATAAATTTGTTTTATCTTTTGATATATTTTGTTTCAACAATTACCAAAAGCAATTCAATTTAAGCAGAAATGTCATATTCCAAATTAATTTTTTCTTATATAATTCTAAGAAAAATAATCTTATGACTTTATTTTACAACTTTATTTTGTATTTTTTATTGCAAGTGTTATTGAATTCTTTTTTTTTTTTTCTTTTTCTTTTTAATGGTTTATATTTCAGCTCTAGCCAAATCAACTTTTTTTTGACAATTGTCAAATAAACTAAACATGAGGAATAATGCCATATTTCAAATGAATATTTCCTCTCTGTTTGATAATAAGTATTTCTTAAATAAATTTTATAAAAAAAATAAACATATGAATTCTTTTTATATAAATAATTAGTTTACAACTTATAAATAATTAATACATGGAAATAAATGCATATAATCCATTAACTCATGAAAATTAATCAACAATTTTACATAAATACACAATTTTGATGAGGTGGAAGGCTAGAAATGAAGTGATTTCTCTTTCCTTCTTAAGGAATGCACTATATAATTAAAGAAAAAACAATGGTGTTTTGTATCTTTTGTCTTTATTGGTGGATGATTGCATCTAAATGTATTAAAAAACAATGATTTTGTGTATTTGTATTGGTTAATAGTTTATTAATATTATATGGAAGTTGTAGGTTCTAGTTAGTTTAACTGGTAAAGTCTCTGATGGTTGAATAAGAGATTTAAGGTTTAATCCCCGCCTACATCAAAAACCGATTGGTATCTTAGTTTGATGATAAAGAGCTATCATTAGGAGCGGACGCCATATATGTTAAAATTCTCTTAAAAAAATTATATGGATGCTTATTTCAAGTTTTTTATTTCTAGGTCTGCCCCTAAATTTAATAATTCCTAAAGAATGTAGAAATATGTATACATTTAAATTTGTGAAAATAATTAAATAATTTTCAATTTTCTCAAGTAGTTATTTTTTTAATTGGGCTGATAATCTTGGAGGGGAGGGGGACCCATCTATAAAAATGAAAAGATTATACCTAGTAAAATATATATTTTTATTGGGGCTAGGAAGCCCAGACAAGGTAGTCAATACCGTACCGATGTCGGCCAACATGTACCGTACTAGTACGTATACCATTATCGAAACGTTAACGTTTCGTAACGGTTTAAATACCGGCCGTATCGGCTAATTTCGGGCAATACTGGGCGTACTGGCTAGTGCAAAAAAAATCTTTTTTTTTTTTTTTTTTTAGTTTTGTAATTTTTGTAAGGGGAGAATGGTAACTCATTCGCATTAACTTATTAGTATTGTGGGGGAAGAAATGTAAAGATATTCCTTTGGGCCTTGGGCCTGATCCGAGGGCATTAACTTGTCTGAGGATGGCCTGGCGACAACAAGGGCACCGATTTTAAAGGCCCACAAGCCCACTGTGGGAGTAGAAGCTAGTTGGAATGCTCCGAGGAGGGATGCATCCTCGGCTAACTAAGGTGAAGGTCATAAGATACTCCATGGTGCTTAAGGGAGAACCCAGAAAGCTCAACAAGCGAAGATGTACTCCAGAGGAATGCAAAAAGGGAGAACAAGTGGGAAGTGTCTCTCAAAAAGCTGCTGCCACCGTATTAAAGATTTCACACCTACCCCTCTGGCCGCATTAATGAAGAAGTGACATCTGAGATGATGGTGATCCGCCTTACAACTATTGGGGGAAGTTTACAAGAGGGCGATGGATGGGAAAGGCATCTACATTTATGATTCCATGAATTGAAGCACAAAGGGGAAGAAGAATATAAATAGAGAGGGAGAGAACATGAGAAAGGGGGAGAAAATCTGTAAGCTGTCTTAGGAACGAAGAAGATTAAAACATAGATTCCTCGGCTTACGTCCGAGGAGAGCTTATGATACATCAAAGGTTCTTTGCTTGCAATTCGTGGACCTAGCCCAACGTCCTTGTTTTTCATCGTCCAAAGCAACCTAGGTTTCAAGCCCACCCTCTACAAATTTTATTGTTTAGGCCTTTTGGGCCTGTCCCCGACATGCATTTGGGTCCAGGCTTGAATTGTGTCCTTACAATTGGCGCTGTTTGTGGGAAACCTTGAGTTAGAGGATGTGAGGCATCATGGAAGGCTCAAGTTCACACCATACAGAATCCATGGGATCCCAGCATGAGGATCACCTCTCACAGCTATAGCGGGAAAGAGATCGAGAAGGTAGTGTGCGTACAGAGCATACGCGAAGGAGGAGTCATGCACGGGCTGGAAGCAGAACCTCCCGCGAAGAAAATGTTAAGGCCATGCAAAAGAAGATTGACCATTTGAAGAAGAAGCTGCGTCTAGAGAAACGAAGGCGTACTCCCTCTTTCAGACCTTTCTTCAGAAGATTCTAGCAGTGGCAGCAGTAGCCCCAGGTCAAGAACTCCTCCTAATGAGTCTTCCTTCTACGAGGACGATTACCCTCGCGACCCTAAGGGTAAAAAGACTTCTTCCAAGGGCTTGGGAAACGATACTTTGAGAAAGGCGCTCCACCAAATCTCCAAATCACCTTTCACCCATAGGATTGAGAAAGGGAAGCTTCCAAGACGGTTTACCCAACCAACTTTCACCATTTATAATGGGCGGACAGACCCAGTGGAACATGTGAGTCATTTTAACCAGAGAATGATGGTACACTCTAAGAATGAGACCTTGATGTGCAAAGCCTTCTTCTCCAGCTTGGGACCTGTCGCGGTAAGATGGTTTAATGGCCTGAAGGCAGGCTCCGTGGATTCCTTCATGGAGCTCACCAGGGCATTTGGTTCTTGTTTCATCACCTGCAGTAGGGTTCCCAGGCCTTTAGATTCATTGTTATCCATGGCTATGAGTGAGGGGGAGACTCTCAAGACATACTCCGACAGGTATTAGGAGATGTTCAATGAGATCGATGGGGACTTCGACGATGTTGCCATAAGCACTTTCAAGGTCGGCCTTTCAAATGAGCATGATCTAAAGAAATCTTTGACCAAGAGGCTTGTTAAAAATGTACGTCGGCTTATGGATCGCATTGACGAGTACAAACGGTTTGAGGAAGATCAGCAACAAGAAAAGGGGAAAGCGAAGGTTATCCCTCAGGAGAGGAGGGATTTCAGGTCAGACAAATATAACAACAGCAGGCCGAAGAGAGATTTCGTTGGGCAGTCTGGTCTGGCCACTTCTTAGGTGGTTAGCACTGTGTTTTGTGAACTCGTGCAATAGGTGTTTGAGAAAATCCATCATGAACCATATTTTAGGTGGCCTAGCAAGATGGTAGGGGATCTCACGAAGCGTAATTAGAACCTTCATTGCCAGCATCATCAGGAGAGAGGTCATACAACAGAGAATTGTAGGAATTTATGGAATTATCTGGAGCAGTTGGTGAAGGAGGGAAAATTGAAGCAATTCTTATATCGGCCGAACGGGCAGGGAGAGCATCCTGGTCCTACAAATTAGTGCAACAATACTTCAAGACCTCTTTTGGGGATGATTAATGTCATCTTTACTGCTTTTGGGAGGACTGGTTCATGTCCTTCTAGAGTGATGTTGGTGGCGCGAGCTCTTGCCGAAAACTCTAACTCCGAGCCGAAGAAGATTAAGGGTAACGTACCTCCAATTCTAGGCTTCTCGGAAGAGGACAAAGTGGGGACCATTTAACCACACGATGATGCCTTGGTCATCACGCTGAGAATAGGGGGCTATGATGAGAAGAGGGTAATGGTTGATCAGGGAAGTGGTTCAGACATTATGTATCCTGATCTGTTTAAGGGGTTGAACTTGGAGCTGAAGGATCTTTCGACTTATGATTCTTCTCTAATAAGCTTTGAAGGGAAAGCCATCATGCCAAAAGGGTAGATTAGGTTGCCTGTGTAGTTGGGTTTGGTAGTAGTTGTAGTGGATTTCATCGTGGTTGACGCCTACTCTCCCTACATAGTCATTGTTGGGAGACCGTGGCTGCACACTCTGGGTGCTGTCTCCTCAACTCTCCACACTAAGGTGAAGTTCCCATTTGGCGGTCAGGTTGAAGAGATTATCGGGAGTTTGTCCGTGGCAAGACAGTGTATAACAGCCGTAGTTTTGCATAGACCCAAGCCAGAGTCCTCGGCCTCGACTGCATTTATCCCATAGCAATCAGCATCTTCTGCCACAATTAGGGAGAGAGTGGTAGAAGAGTCCACGAGTGAAGAGTTGGATAGAGTCCTCGTAGATGGTGACCCTGAAAGGTTCTTCTAGGTAGGGGCTCAATTGCCACCCGAGGAAAGGGAGGAGTTAGTCGCATTCTTGAAAGGAAACCTTGACGTGTTCGCATGGGATGCTTATGAGGTTCCTGGGGTTGACCTGAACTTCATCTGTCACCATCTGAATGTCAGTCTGACTGCAGTGCCGAAGAGGCAACCACCTCAGTGCTCTTCCAAGGAACATTTTGAGGCCGTTAAAGAGGAGGTTGTCAGACTCAAGAGAGCTGGGGCTATCAAGGAAGTATTTTATCCTGAATGGCTAGCACACACAGTTGTGGTGAAGAAAAAATGTGGAAAATGGAGGGTATGAGGGGATTTTACGGACCTAAATAGGGCTTGTCCTAAGGATTCCTTTCCAATGCCTCGGATCGATCAACTGGTGGACACTACTGTTGGTCATCTTCGGATGAGCTTCCTGGATGCCTTACAGGGGTACCATCAAATACCTCTAGCTTCGGAGGATCAAGAGAAAACAACTTTTGTCACTCCCACCGGCAACTATCATTACAAGGTAATGCCTTTTGGCTTGAAAAATGTTGAGGCTACCTATCAGAGGATGACGACCAGGATGTTTGAGGCTCAGTTAGGGAAAATTGTCGAAGTGTATGTGGATGACATGGTTGTAAAAAGTAAGGTTATATCTATACATGTGGCCGACTTAAGTGACACTTTCCAAACATTAAGGAGACACAAATTACGTCTCAATGCCTCTAAGTGATATTTTGGTGTGGGGTCTGGTAAGTTTCTGGGTTACATACTCACTCATAGAGGGATCGAGGCCAACCCTGCCCAAATCACAGCAATCTGCAGTTTGCAACCTCCTCGGAATCCAAAGGAGATTTAGAAGTTGACCAGAATGACGGCTGTTCTCAATAGGTTTATTTCTCGATCCGCGAATAGATGCCGACCCTTTTTCTAACTGTTAAACAAGTGGAAGGGATTCGAATGGATTGAGGAATGCTCTTTGGCTTTTCAACAGCTGAAGGAGTATCTCTCTCGGCCACCTATTATGTCTCGTCCAAAAGCAGATGAAGTTTTGTTTGCATATATAACCGTGACTGTTCATGCCGTCAGTTTGGTTCTAATACGGGAAGACAATGGTATACAAAGACCAATCTACTATGTGAGTAGGTCTCTGCAAGAAGCTGAGATACGGTATTTACTGTTGGAAAAAATGATTCTAGCTGTGGTGCATGCTACGTGCAGGTTGCCACACTATTTCCATTCTTATACAGTTGTTGTGCTGACTCAGCTCTCCCTTAAGTCCGTGCTACGTAGTGCTGACTACTCAAGCAGGATCGCCAAATAGGGAACGATCTTAAGAGCCTTTGACATCAAGTATATGCCTCGTACTTCCGTGAAGGAGCAAGTCCTTGCTGACCTAGTGGCAGAGTTTGCTGAGCCTTTGGTGGAGGAGAGTCCTAAGGGGTGGGCCGTGGACGAAAAATCAGTTGGCATGATCTCGTGTAAGGAATCCCCGATGTGGAAAGTATATGTTGATGGAGCAGCGAACCAAAAGGGGTCTGGTGTAGGGATAGTTCTGATATCCCCAGAAGGAATTGTCTTAGAAAAGTACCTGAGATTGGCGTTCTCGGCTACCAACAATGAAGCCGAGTACGAAGCTTTATTAGTAGGAATGGATATGGTTCAAAGAATGGGTGGAAAGGCAGTACGGATGTTCTTGGACTCACAGCTGGTGGTCAGTCAGGTGGAAGAAAAGTTGGAGGCCAGGGAATCGAGGATGCAAGGGTATTTAGCCCGTGTCAAGTACTTGCAGTCCAAATTTGAATCTTTTGCAGTGTCACATGTCTCTAGGAGTGAGAATACCCATGCTGACTCGTTGGCCACGCTTGCAACCTCCTTGGCATAGAGTCTACCCCAGGTCATCCTCGTTGAAGACTTATTTAAATCCATTGGGACGGGTGGTGGTACCATCTAAGCTCACCAGATTAGAATGGGTCCCAGTTGGATGGATTCGATAGTGTCATTCCTTAAAAATGATGTCTTACCGGAAGAAAAGTCTGAAGCCGACAAGATACAGAGGAAAGCCCCACAGTTTTGGCTATTCTAGGATGAGAAATTATATAAACGCTATTTTTCTAGGCCTTACCTGCTGTGTGTACACCCTGAAGTAACAAAGCTGCTCTTGGAAGAATTGCATGAAGGAATATGTGGTAGTCACACGAGAGGAAGTTCATTAGCTCATAGAGCTCTTACCCAGGGATATTGGTGGCCGAACATGTAGAGAGAGGCACAAGATTATGTGAGGAAGTGTGATTAATGTCAAAGATTTGCTCCTAACATTCATCAGTCAAGGGATGTCCTTAATCCTTTGATTAGTCCTTGGCCATTTGCTTAGTGGGACCTGGATATTGTGGGACCCCTCCCAAGGGCAGCCGGGAACAAAAGGTGGTTGCTTGTAGGAATAGACTATTTCACCAAGTGGGTTGAAGCGGAGCTCCTATCAAACATTAGAGACGTGGATGCAAAAAAGTTTGTTTGGAAGAACATTGTTACCAGGTTTGGAGTCCCCCATACCCTTATCTCAGATAACGGCCTACAGTTTGACAGTAAGGCCTTCAGAAAGTATTGTGGGGATCTCGGCATCACAAACAGATATTCTACACCAGCTTATCCGCAAAGGAATGGCCAAGCCGAGGCGGTCAATACAGCAATAGTCAATGGACTCAAGAAAAAATTGGATGATGCTAAAGGCAGATGGGTGGAAGAAGTGCCGCATGTTTTTTGGACATATCAAACTACACCACGAAGATCCATGGGAGAAACCCCCTTTTCGATCGCTTATGGAGCTAAAGCTATGATCTTTCTAGAAATAGGGTTCCCGACGCTGAGAACGCACTCCTTCATCCCGGATAATAATGACGACTTACTGTGAAAGGGGCTAGACCTAGTCGAAGAAAGGCGAGAAAATGTTATGGTTCAGCTAGCTTACTATCAGCAGAAACTTAAACAAGGGTATGACTCCCACATGAAATTAAGGCCACTTGCTCCTGGCGACTTAGTCTTCAGGAAGGTTGTGGGTACCGCTAGGAACCCAGCATGGGGCAAATTGGAACCTAACTGGGAAGGGCCCTACCGTATAACTTCAGTAGTTGGTATAGGGGCGTATTATCTTGCCGACCTAGATGAAAAGGTCGTACAACGTCCATGGAATGTAAATAACCTACGAATGTACTATTATTAATGAAAGACATTTATGCCATTTTTGTTCAGTTATCGTTGTGTTGCACGGATTGTCAGTTTTATAGTTTTTAGTATACAAAAGAAACTTGGTCATGCTTGGCTCCTCGGATCACATGCCACGGGAAAAATCAATATATTTTTACTAAGTATTAAACAGAACCTTAGCTACGCCGAGTCCTCGGACTATCTGCTTTGGAAAAATTAACATGTAGTCCATTTTTACTAAGTGTTAAACAGAACCTTAGCTACGCCGAGTCCTCAGACTATTTGTTTTGGAAAAATTAACATTCAATAAGTTTTTACTAAGTGTTAAATAGTACCTTAGCTACGCCGGGTCCTCAGACCATATGCTTTGGGAAAATTAACATGCAGTCCATTTTTACTAAGTGTTAAATAGAACCTTAGCTACGCGGGTTCTTGGGCCATCTGCTTTGGGGAAATTAACATTCAATATGTTTTTATTAAGTGTTAAACAGAACCTTAGCTACGCCGGGTCCTCGAACCATCTGCTTTGGGAAAATTAACATGCAGTCTATTTTTACAAAGTATTAAACAGAATGTTAGCTACGCCAGGTCCTCGGACCTTCTGCTTTGGGGCAATTAACATTCAATATGTTTTTACTAAGTGTTAAACGAAACCTTAGCTATGCCGGGTCCTCGGACCATCTACTTTGGGGAAATTAACATTCAATTCATTTTTTACTAAGTGTTAAACAGAACCTTAAACAGAATCTTAATTATGCCTGGTCCTCAGACCACCCATTTTTGGGAAAATTAACATTTCGGTTTATTCCTATAAGTGTTGAGTGGAACTAAATCTGTTATTGTGTTTAGGTGTTACATAAGTTCAAGTCTTTAATTAAATCTTTATCATCCTTATGCATTCAATAGATCTCTGTGGCGTGAAACTTAGCATAATTCTCGCGTACAAATTATTTATTGAAGGAGTAAGTTTATAAAGTAAAACCTTTTCCCACTAGGGATTCACATAGTTATTCAACACATAGATGAAGCTGATCGTATCTATTTATATCTTAAATACCTTCATAGCGTTTTTGCAAGAGATACTGATAATGGAAATCACATATAAGAAATACTCACAAAGAAATTAAAAATCAAAAATCAAAATCCTTGTATTAGTCATAATTTGATCACATAGAAAACGATGATAAAAAAAAATGGGGCTACAATGATAAAGTCTTCGTATTAAACAAAAATTCAAAGGAGCTCTTGACAGCTTATGTCTTGGCCTTTGGTGCAGGATCCTCTTTGGACTTAGACGTAGCTTCCTTAAGGATCAGAGGAGTATTAGTAGGTTCTGCCTCTAGTAATGCAATGGGCTGCTTTCCCTTGTTCTTTGCCCCTAAAGGAGGATCATTTTGGCCAGCTTGTTTGCCCTGATCCTTGTCAGTCTTCTCCTCTAAGGGAATGTCGTGGCCTGAACCCATAGAGGCTTGAGGAGGAGCAGGAGTCACGAGGGAGGTGGAAGGTGTTGTAGGAGGTGGAGTATTAAATTCGTGGATATCAGGGGGATACCACACGTTCTTAGCCTTTCTCCATTCAGATGTGGCAGGGACACTTGCCACATTGAGAGCCTCCATCCGCACTTACCTGCAGTACTCCCTGCACAAATCAGCTAGCTCTTTAACTAAATGAGTCTCTGTTTCTTTGACCCCATTGTTGAATGAAGCAAGTGATGCAGCATCAGTGGCTTTCTTAATAGTACTAGCCCTGTCTTTAGCCTCTGCTAGCTTACCCTTCAAGCGTGCAATATCCTGTTGGGCAGTAGCAAGATCCTCCTTATAGCCTCAGAGCTCCTTGCCCTGCCCCTTGGCTTGAGCCTCGGCTGTTTTAAGTCCAGCCTTTGCGCTTCTCCTCAGCTGCTCCTCCTCAGCTACTCCTCTATTGTCAACATCTTGGCAAGCTTCTCCTTTTCCGTCTTAGCTAGGCCAAAAGCTTTTTCCGTCTCAACCCTAATATTGAGCTCAGCGTTGGCTTTCTTCCGAGCGTCTTCTACCTATTTTTCAACCACGAAGACCTCCTGGATGGCCTGTACGTATGTGGAAAGCATGTGCAATATGACGAGAATCACAAAAATAAAAAAAATAAAAACAAAATAAAAAAGAGCATATTCATAAGCTTATGTAAATAATATAAGTTGGATAACACGTACCAAGCCTAGGTCCCTCTTAAGGGAAAGGAAGAGTTGTTGCTGCTTCATTTATTCAAGGGCTTCCATGTCTTTAGGGAGGAGAAGGGGCTATTCTAGGGCCTCAGCTAGATAATGAGAGTGTCCTTTCTAGAACTCTCTTATGCTGGAATGGATGAGAATGGGAGTTCCGTCCAACTCCAGTGTAGGAGACCAGTAGGACTGTGCGAGGCGCACCTAGGCTAGCCTACGGCTCTCTCCGCTCTCCACTGAGGGGGCGCGTGTCCTACCCTTGGCAATGTTTTGCTGTTGTTGTTGTTGCTTTAACTTCTTTTGTTGTGCCATCTCAGCGTCCTCGCTTTTACTCTTCCTTTTCTTCTTAAGGTCAATGGCGGGAACCTTGGGGTTACAGGAGGACGAGGAGGAGGGGGTAGCTGAGGAGGAGGTTGAGATCCAGTGGCATCCTTTTTGGCCACTTGTGCACCTCGCATATTCATGAGTGACCTTAAACTAAACATGTCTTCCTCCTCGGTGTTGCTGTCTACCTTTGAAATTATTAAACCCCTTATCCCGGAACCCTCGGTGGGTTTGTCTTCTACGTCCGAGATGTTGACGATATGACCCTCTTCAGGCTTCTTAGCTTCCTCGAGCCTGAATTGGTCTATTTCCTCCTCAAGTGATAGACAGGGAGATGTGGACTCTTTTCGAGCAATGGGTGCTACAGGTCGCACCGAAAGAGGGACTGTTCTGAGGGGATGCACGTACATGATGACAGAAGGGTTGTCTGGCAAGTCAAATGAAGCGAGAAAGTTAGGCCTGGAAACGTCTATCCTTCTACGCCTCTTGTCACCTGTGATGATAGTGTTGCCGACCTCTTGGTAGACATTTGACAGAGGGTCGTACCCCAATATAAGATGAGCAGCCCTTACCTGTAGGTCCTCGTTGACAAACACCTTGAATCTCAGAACTCTGTTAAGGTCCGAGATGCTAACTTCCCCTAGACGAGGAGATACGTGTTGTTTGTCTGCAAAAGAGACATCCAAAAGGTCAAATATGGTTAGGTTCAAACAAACTTTAAGCAACGAAAGCATTAAATTGTAGTGAATTCAAAGGACAAAGCTAAAGGAACTGAAGCTCAGACCAGAAATCCTATATCCTAAGCAATCACACCTGGTTGCCCTTTTTTGATAGGGCAATGAGCATCGTCGTACCATCTCCCAAAGGCGATTAAGTAGTCGTCCTTCATGCCTTTGTTAGATTTGGGGAGGCATGATATAAATCTAACAACGCTAGACCGTGACTTGAGATAATAGCCTACATTTTTCAACTGGTGGCACTCATACAAGAACGCAACATTACGCCACGTGAGGTTTAGACCCATTTGCTCGTTTAGAGCATTGACACAACCAAAGACCCTAAACATGTTGGGTGTACATTGGTCAGGGCACAACCTGTGGTTGCGGAGGTATTCACTGGTAACGTTTTTCATGGGAAGCGTCATCCCTCCCTCTAAGAAGGCGATTATAGGAATGACAACTTGCCCTTCTTTCCTAGAGTCAGCTACGGCTTTTGGGGGGCAGTATTTTAAACCCACTTTCGGAGGAATGTGGTATTTGGCTCAGAATCCTGCCATGCCAGAGTCAGAGTCTACTAGACACTTGAACCTACCCATCTGGTCGAAGTAAGAGTGGAGATTTAGAAAGAAAAAGGGTAGAAGGTAATAGCCGAAGAGAGAGGGTCTAGTAGAATGAGAACTTACTGGAGAAAGATGTACAATGTTTTGAGAGCTTCTTGAAAGAAAATGAAGATAGACATTTCTAGGATGCGATTGCTTTTTGGTGTAATGGCTGATTTCGCGATTTCCTAAATGTTTTAAATGTTTGGGAGGCAGAAATTCATGAGAGTTATCCCGCTCAAATTTTCGAGAAAAAACTCGGGCCGTTGGATTTGCATCTCACAGTTGAACGGGATAACAGGGAGTTTCTTGGAGCAATTAATAAGGGCGTCGCAGGATTCGAGGCATCAGGAGCTGTTTCAGGAGATACAGGTGGACTTCTCGCGTGCGGCGGTTTAGGAGGCACATGGAGGTTGCGAATTTGAGTCAAAAATTCATTTTTCTCCCCGGATGGGAGTAAAATAAATTTTTGAGGGGCTGTTGTGGGGGCAGAAATGTAAAGATATGCCTTTGGGCCTTGGGCCTTGGGCCTAATTCGAGGGCATTAGCTTGTCCAAGGATGGCCTGGCGACAACAAGGGCACTGAACTTAAAGGCCCACAAGCCCATTGTGGGAATAGAGGCTAGTTGGAATGGTCCGAGGAGGGATGCATCCTTGGCGAACTGAGGTGAAGGTCATAAGATACACCATGGTGCTTAGGGGGGAACCCAAAAAGCTCAACAAGCGAAGATGTACTCCAGAGGAATGCAAAAAGGGAGAACAAGTGGGAAGTGTCTCGTAGAAAGCTACTGCCATCGCATTAAAAACTTCACACTTACTCCTATGGCCGCATTAATGAAGAAGTGACATATGAGATGATGATGATCAGCCTTACAACTATTGGGGGAAGTTTACAAGAGGGCGGTGAATGGGAAAGGCATCTGCATTGATAATTCCATGAATCGAAGCATAAAGGGGAAGAAGAATATAAATAGAGAGGGAGAGAACATGAGAAAAGGGGAGAAAATCTGTAAACTGTCTTAGGAACGAAGAAGATCAATACATACAGTCCTCGGCTTACGTTCGAGGAGAGCTTATGATACATCAAAGGTTCTTTGCTTGCAATTCGTGGACCTAGCCCAACGTCCTTGTTTTTCATTGTCCAAAGCAACCTAGGTTTCAATTCCACCCTCTACAAATTTTATTGTTTAGGCCTTTCGGGCCTGTTCTCGACAAGCATTTGGGTCCAGGCTTGAATTGTGTCCTTACAAGTATTATTTGTTTTCTTAGTTTGCAATGAACAATTAAGCTTTCTATTTTTTATATTGTGTGTTTTTTCTTTTAATTGATGCTAAAGTCTAAAACTATGAATAATTTGTTCTGAATTGAGGTAATGTTTTATGGTAAACTTTTATATGTATTATAACACACACACACACACACACACACACACACACACACACACACACACACACACACACACACACATATATTTATAAATATAAAAAATAACGGTAAACCCGAAACGGTTCACCGGTATTGATTGGTACCGAAATATATTGTTCTACTAGTCAAACTGGTACAGCCTCCGGTACGAGATTGACTCCCTTAGGCCCATGCCCCTTTGGGTCCCCTAGCTCTATCCCTGATTAAATTTAGTATTATACTTTGCCATACTTTGTTTCTTTTTCTTCCTCTTTTTTTTATAGGCCCAACTTTGTTTCAATTGCTACCAAAGCAATTTAAATATTTAATTTGAAAAAAATATATCATATTGCAAGCAATTTTTTTCTTATATAAATCTTAGAAAATATAATCATAATAATTAATTACATAAATAATTAGTGCATAACCTATTTATATACATGAAAATAAATGCATTACCCTTATTACTCTATTTAATCACATAGCACAAATTTCAGCTATTACTTTTTTTTTTTTTTTGGAGAGAAATGATAGAAAGCTATTACATTGTTAGTGCGTGTGTGTGTGTAAAAAGAACATATTACTTTAGTGAATTAAAACATATTTAATTATTTCAAATAATTTAAGCATAGAATTATTTTTTACATTTTTATTGCATATGTTATTAAATTTTCTTTTTCCTTTTATTGGCTTTCATTCAATTGTTGTTAAAAAAAAAAAAAACCTAAATATGAGGAAGCAAATCATATTTAAAATGAATTGCTTTCTCTTTTTGATAATAATTTTTCCAATCAATTGATTCATAGAAAAATTTTATAACAATATATATATATATATATATATATATATATACACACACCTTTTATATACATAATTAGTACACAACCTGTAAATAATTAATAGATGGAAATAAATGTATTTCCCTCATCAACGCTTGAAAATAAATTAATAGATTGACAAAAATATCAAGTTTGATGACTTGGAAGGTTAAATGAAGATAGTTCACTTTCATTCTCTAGGAATGCACTGCATAATAAAAAATGAGAAATGATATGTCCACAATATTTTCACAACATTTTTACAACAAATCATAAGTGGCAATTTGTTACTGGTTGTTATTGTTAGGGCAAAAAAGTAATCTTAATGCTAGGTTCAAATTTGAACCAATCACAATTAACCACTTATGATTTGTTGTAAAAATGTTGTGGATATAGCATCTCTCATAAAAAATATGAACTAGTTACTTTTGAGCAAATTGACGTATATTTAATTATGAGAGATACTACGTTCACAACATTTTTACAACATTTTTCACAACAAATCATAGGTGTTTAGTTGTTATTGGTTCAAATTTGAACCTAACACTAAGATTACTTTTTTGCCCTAACAATAATAACCAGTAACGACCTGCCATTTAGGATTTGTTGTAAAAATGTTGTGAAAATGTTGTGGATATATCATTTCTCTTTAATTATATTTAGTGTAAAAAAATATGAACTAGTTATTTTCTATGTTATTGATTGTGTGTTTTCAAAATTATTTTTATCTTTTGCTGGACTTTGTTTCAATTGTTACAAAAAAAAAAAAACTCAATTTGAGAAAAATTTTCATACTCCAAAGCAATTGTATCTTATATAAATATTAGAAGAATAATTATAAAAATTTATTTTACATAAATAACTATTGTGCCACCTATGAATAACTAATATATGAAAATAAATGTATTCATTCTTATACTCAGTATAATTTTATGCGTGTTTGTAATAAGGACCCATATAAATTACAATTAAAAATTGTATTTTTAAAATGTTGAGTATTCTTGTGTGAGTGGAGTCCCATGTCTCAAATAGTGTCCCTCTATGTGTTATATTAAATTTTCAATTGGTGTCTCCCCAAATTATTATCTATCGACATAAAATATGGATAAGAATTGCTATTTTTTTTTTAAGTTTTGGCACTTAGTTGTCCTTAATTCGAAGACTGGAATGCTATGAGTACCTTTTTTTCACTTGTTGTTCCCTTTAAAAAAATGTTAGGCTCACAACATTTTCACAACAAATTTTATGTGACAGGTTGTTACTTGTTGTGTGGGTAAAAAAATAATTTTAGTGGTAAATTCAAATTAAAAATCTATAATAACCTACCATTTAGAATTTGTTGTAGAAGTGTTCTAAATGTAGCATTTTTAAAAAATTTAACGTTACCTCCTAAATTTTTATAATATCATCAATTTGGTCACTCTCTGTCTTTCTACAAAGTACAAAGTACAAGTAAATATTCAAATTTCTTCTTCTACTGCAACTTCTGCACAAAAAATAAAAATAAAAGATAAAAAATAAATCCATTTTTTCTTCTAATTAATCATAGTGTAGTTTTATAAATTGCTTCTTAGTTGATTTCTTTAAAGATGAAAATTCCCAAATTAGTAGTGAAAATAATTGTTATTATTATCAAGTTTCTAAGTTTCATTCCGGCAATCCAGTTATATGAGTAAAATGTTTCTCAAAAAAAAAAAAAAATAGTTATATGAAAAAATCAATAATTTTCTGCATCCCGAAAAACAATGAGCAAAATCAATCTAGTTATATGAGTAAAATTATCTGTTTCAACGCTTTTTAAGTTCAAGATTCAAGTTTTAAGATACAAAACTTTCTTCCAATTTTTTTAACTAAAAAATCCCATAAACTTGTAAATGTTTGAAGTTTTAGTAATAATAATAATAATAATAAATAAATAAAGCATTTGAACACCTTGCAGGCTAGTACGAATGAAAAATGTCTAATAGATGTTACGTTATTTATAATTATAAAGGTTATTACACTCTCTAGACTATTAGATTAAAAAATACTGCAGTATATATCTTAACTATGAAATAAAGAGAATTCAGTTCCATCCGAATGTGTGCTTAAATTCAATTGGCCAAGTGTGATTCCTTGATCAATAGATATAATTAAACGAATTTTGAAATTTAAATCTTTATTTGGGAACAAAAGGCAAGGAAAAAAGTTTGCGTGGTAGGTAGGGCTTGGACAATAATTTGTATTCATATAAATTCCTTTTACCCTATCTTAACGTACATCTATTTGGCATGCTAAACATAAATTGTCTGTGAAATGTGAATGCTGGAAAAATTGCCATGACTTGGAATGAAATTAAAATTTGATGATAATGGCAATGCACATATGGTATATGTGAAAACAAAATGAAAGGGAATTCTTCTTAAATTGGCAACATAGTAAATGTCAATTCACCATCCTTATCTGCTGTCCTGAAATTGTGATTTTGTGCTTCCTAAATTGGTTTGGAAGGCATGTCAAGGATTCAATTCAATCCCATTCTAGAAGGTATAAATATTCTTGTAGACAACGAATATTACAGTCTTCCAATGATTATGTTTTGTACCCATTGGAAATATCCATGTTTCCAACCCAACCAGCACCCTTGCGTCCCACCAGGCACTATCCTTCTTATGAGAATCTGAAAACTTCCATTAGGAGAATTTTAAATCGGATCAATGATTTACCAGAAAGCATTCACACTACAATAACAAGATACACAACTATCACTACAAAAAAATAGGTTTTTTTCCCGGTGCTTTTAAAAACCGCCGTAATAGAGAAGCCTGTACCAGCGCTTTTTGAAACTGTTGGTATAGGAAACCCTATTATGGCAACTCAAAACCGACGCTTTACAAATCGCTGCAATAGGAGGCTTATAACAGCGGTTTTCAAAAACGCTGGTATAGAAAGTCCTATTGCATTGGAATAGGGTTACTAATTTCTCTTATGGGAAAGACATATTCCAGCGCTTTTGGAAGCGTTGGAATAGGGAAAGCGCTGGAATAGGGTTTACTCCTTCCCTTTATGTGGGTGACCTATCCCAGTGCTTTTGAAACCACCGGTATAGGTTGTTTACAATAATTTTTTTCTTTTTATTTTTATCTTAAAGAACCTATCACAACACTTTTGAAAGTGCTGGAATAGGATTTACTCCTTCCCTTTATGTGAGTGACCTATCTCAACGCTTTTGAAAGCGCTGGAATAGGGTTTACTCCTTTCTCTTATGCAAGTGACCTATCTTAGCGCTTTAAAAAGCGCTAGAACAAGGCCTATTAATATTCCTCCACTTTTTTTTTAAAAGGCTTTTCCTAAATGCCCCCCTAAACGTAAAAAATGACCGAAATACCCCCTAAAAAATTGAAAATGACTAAGTACCCCCCATGCCTAAAAAATGCCAAAATACCCTTGATTATTAGAATAAGACCAAAATACTCTTATAAATAAATAAAAAATGATCGACATACCCCCGTAAACACAAAAAATGTCCAAAATACACCGATACCTAAAAAAAAGACCGATACACCCCTAAAACCTAAAAAACGACCTAAATACCCCCTAAAACCTAAAAATTGACAAAAGTATTGCCTAAAATATCGAAAATGACCAAAGTACCCCCATGCCTGAAAAAGACCAAAATTTCCTCGATTACTAGAATAAGACCAAAATACCCCCATAAATAAAAAAATGACAAAAATGCCCCTTTAAACACAAAAAAAGTCCAAAATACACCCGATACTTAAAAAAAGACCGATACACCCCTAAAACCTAAAAAATGACCAAAATATCTCCATAAATCGAAAAATGACCAAAATGTCCCCGTAAACACAAAAAATGTCCAAAATACGCCCAATACCTAAAAAAAACTGATACACCCCCAAAATATAAAAAATGACCGAAATACCCTCGAAAACATAAAAAATAACCAAAATACCCCCATACATCGAACAATGACCAAAATGCCTCCGTAAACACCAAAAAAAAAAAAAAAAAAAAAAAATCCAAAATACACTCGATACCTAAAAAAAGACCAATACACCTTGAAAACCTAAAAATGACCGAACTACCTCTCAAACCTAAATAATGATTGAAACACTCTCGAAACCTTAAAAAATTACCACCCCCCCCTCCTCTCCAAAAGCACAAAAAATGACAAAAATATCCCCTGAAACATAGAAACTGATCAAAATACCCCAATGTCTAGAAAAGACCAAAATACCCTCGATGGCGACTATAATACCAATATACCCTCATAAATCCAAAAATGATCAAAATGCCCCTGTAATCGGTAAAAATGTCCGATACACCCCTGAAACCTAAAAAATGACCGATACACCACTGAAACCTAAAAAATAACCAAACTACTTGTGAAACCTAAATAATGACATAAACATTGGAGAAACTTTAAAAAATGACCAAAATACCCCCAAGACCTAAAAATGACCAAATACCCTTTAAACATTAAAAATGACTTGAGTATTTTGTTAATTTTTTAAGTTTCCAAGGCATTTTAGTCATTTTTTAGGCTTAGGATGTATGTTGGTCATTTTTTAATGCTTAGGGGGTATTTGGTCATCTTTAGCTTTTGGGGGCATTTTAGTCATTAGTTTAGGCTTAGAGGGTATTTTTGTTCATTTTTAGGGTTTAGGAGTATTTTGGTTTTTAAAAAAAAAAAAAAAAATGTTTCTAGGGTATTTTGGTCATTTTTTGGACTTAGGGTGTATATTGGTAATTTTTTTATGCTTAGCAGGTATTTGGTCATTTTTAGCTGTCGGGGGTATTTTGGTCATTATTTTATACTTAGGGGTATTTGTGGTCATTTTTAGGGTTCAGGGGTACTTTGGTCCTTTTCTAAGTTTCCAGGGTATTTTGGTCACTTTTTCGCTTAGGGTGTATATTGGTCATTTTTAGCTGTTAGGGGTATTTTGGTTATTATTTTAGGTTGAGGGGGCATTTTTAGTCATTTTTAGGTTTTGTTGGTTTTTGGTCTTTTTTTAGGTTTCAAGGATATTTTGGTCTTTTTATAGGCTTCAAGGTTATTTTGGTTATTTTTCATATTTCGAGGGTATTTTAGCCATTTTTTGGGTGGCAGGGGTGTTTCGGTCATTTTTTGAGTTTATGGGGTAAGTTGGCCTTCTTTTAGTTTTAGGGGTACTTCAGTTATTTTTAAGGATTATTAAATTATATTTTATTAATTTTGGTATTTTTTAGATTTTCATAGTATTTTGGTTATTTTTTAGGTTTTAGGAGTATTTCAGTCATTTTTTGTTTTTGTTTTAGGGGGTGTTTGTAATGATTGGAAGATAATGCTGTGATTCGCTCAATTTTAAGGAGATTATCCAATATAAATTGGAACAATTTTAACAAGATTATCCAATATAAATTGGCATAATTCTGGAGTATTTTGTTATCCACCAACATTTTTCCCACTAATGCTAGTTATAAAAAAAAAAAAAAAAATCAAATGCATAACAATTTTACTACTAGCTTTGTTTTCAATTCCTAAATAAATTCCCAAGAAGTCTCCATTTTCTTAACTCATCAATCTGATTCTAAAAAAAAAAAAACAAAGCCTCATCAACCTTTTTTAAATTATTAAGAATTTTCTGAATTATTGTGGCAATTCAAAACTGCCGCAATAAGTAAATATTTCGTCACAATAGGTTTTCTCTGTTTGAAAACTTATTATGGCGACTTAAGACTGCCGTAATAAGTTTAAGTGTTACCACGATATCTTCTCTCTCTCTCTCTCTCATGGTTGAACGATGCCGCCAAGACCAATGCCGACGCTCCACCTCCGTCTCTTCCCCACTCCTTTTTCCCCTTTGCCTTCCCTTTCCTATTCACCCATCTTCTTCCTCTTCACCCACACCCTTTGGGTCTTCCTTTCCACATCACCACCACAACCATTTCTCCTTCCCTTTCCCCTCAACCCTTTGGTAAGTGTTTTTAAAAAGTTTCTGTTTTGATTTTTGGTTTAGGGTTTTGATTTTGGTATTAGTGAAGCTGGGGTTTGATTGGGATTTTTTGAGGGATTTGCTTCATGGGTTTCTGATATTTTGGGTATTTTAAGATTGTGATGGTAACGGGTTGTTTTAGTTTTTGAGTAATTTGGGAATTTTGGCATCTGGGTATTAGTAAGCTTTATTAGTAATTCTTGCTTACTTCATCGTTTTAGTTTTTTTACAACTGTCTGAATTTGGGTTCTGGTGCATGTTTGATTCTACTTTTGCTATCTGGGTTTTTAAGTCTGAGCTGGTTTAGATTGGAATTTGGTTGTTCGGGTAGTTAAAGCTAATGGTTGGATAAGTTATTTTATTACCATTGTTATTTGTGTTTTTGGGTTCAGAGTTTGTGTGATGCTTTTAATTTAAAAGTACAGCTAACCAATTGTTTGGTTGCTTTGCAAGTTTTGAATAAAAAGGAAGAGAGATGGAGAACTGAGAGTTATGCAGAAGACATGTTTAGCTTGATGATTTGCATAAGACAAGGCAGCTTATTATTAAGCAAAAATAAAAGAAGAGAAGGCAACTTATTAGAATTTCAAGATGTTGTATTTTTATTTTCCTTTACTTTACCTTTGATTTCTCCAAAACGTGTAATTATTTTTATAAATAAAAATATAGGAATGGACTCAACTCAGTCTAAATGCTAATTATATTGTATTGGGCTAGTGTACCATTCATAGTGAATTGTCTTATTATAATTGAGAACTAAAAAAAAAAAGCAAAATCATGAATAATGAAGGATAAGTATATTTATTTAACGATGACTACAACTGAACAAGTCATTGCTCAATGATGAGGATATGGTTCATGTTTGCTAATATATTCTGATTGTTGGAATATATATACATATATACACACACACACACACACCCATATGCGTGTCTATGGATACAAAGTAATAGAGGTTAAATGGGTTTCATGCTCTTATTTTTGTCACCACGTAACAATATTATTCACACAAGTATATATATATATATATATATATATATATATATAAGGTAGTTTTTTACAAATATCTTTTATGAACAATTTTATAAGAAGTTGATCATTTCGCCCATTGGTTTTATGAAAGGCTGAATGATTTGATTTCATAGCCTTCATTTGTATATTGTTTTGTTTTAGAGTCTATGAAAGAATGGTCAAGCTAATAAAGTAAGTTTTTATTTTTTTTTGTCTCTGTTCCATAACTATTCCCAAGTTTCAATTATTCTTATTCTTATTAATTGGAATTCTATAGTGTTCACTTATTTTTCTGCTGGATCAGTGATCATAGCCATTTTTTTCGTTAATTTATAGTGATTGGTTGATATTGGGAATATACTTTACTGCTTGTTTATGTTCCCATCAAATGTGCTTAATCTATACACATACAAGCATGTATTCATTTGTTATCTATGTTTGCCTAATAGGAGAAAGCACGATGGTGATGGTGTTAGGAAACTTTGTCAAAGTGAGGTTTAAAAAATGATAGCTTTAAATCCAGTTCTTAGGAAATTCAAGGTGGGTTAGTGGTTACTTCTAGAGCATTCAATATTTAAGTTGTAAATGTCTCACTCTATTTTCCTAGAGCATGCTTCTTGTCAATATTTCAATATTTAAGTTGTAAATGTCTCACTCTATGTCTCACTATTTTCCTACTGCAATAGTATTGAAGGGCCTTGGCATTTAGTACTAGAGTGCTCTTTATACTTTGAGTTCATTTTCTCATTTTTCCTTTATTTGATGAATTGGGTACTAAACTATGCATTGAATTCAGGCTTTACCAGTGTTTGATTTTGGGCCAAGGATCACCATTAAGATTGTGGAGAACTTGCGGGAAGATGTAATGTCGGGAAAGCTTAAGTTAGGGAGTGAGATTAAGGTGTTGATGCTGAGCATTTGTTTTGTATATTTAGTATGACATTCATTATTCTTTGTTTGGATTTTATGTTTTATATGTTGGGGCTTGGTTTTGTTTACATGGGCTGAATTGTAGCTTAATTTTATAAATAAGCTAACTAGCTATAGACTATAGTATTAAATTGAGCTGGGTTCAGTTTATTTTTTTTGTACTTGGTACTTTGTGGATCATTGATATGTAAATTGTGATGTTTCTAGGATGCACTAAAGAAGAGTGTGTTGGAATTGATAACTACGAGGGGTAGTAAAACTGAGCTTCAACTCGGATTCAGATTTGCGTGTTTTGAAGCATTGGTTTTTGCCAGTTGTTATGTTTTACTAGATTTTGGTAATGTCATCAAGTTGGAGTTTTTATGTTTTTTTAACTTTTGTTATGGCATCAGGAAACCAGCCGTGGTTGTAATAAAATTTATAACCATTGTTTTGATGAAATTAAACCCCATTTGTTTTGATGAAATTTATTTCTCAAGAAGGTTTTAATAAAAATAGATCAGCTCATTGAAGGTGGAAGAGAGAATCAATTTATATTCTTTTTATATTATTTTCGTAGTTTATATGAATTCTGCTGAGGTGTCACTAATATATATTTAGTAAAAATCTATGCTACCTAATAGGTTTTTTGTTTCCTTGAAAAGATTCCAAATTATTTTTCTGTTGAACTATATTTGTGGGGGTCTATTATAGTTTATTGATATTTTATCAATTACAACTCGGAAAAATTTCATCAAGTTAATAGACTAGAGTAAAGTTGACATATAGATCATTTTATTATTAAAAGGAATTCTTCAAATTTTAAATGAAATTCTAGAGTATAGCAAGCATTATATTCTGATAAACTGCTTTTGCAGGAAAACTGGCCTATAGACTGAAAAATGAAGGGGCCAAGGTAAGATTATTACTCGAGTATTGCTTTTCCTTGCAATGAAATATAATGAATTGAGTGCCTTATAAAGAATAGAAGAGAAGCCTGGATTTTTGTGTTCATTTGAGAATCTGAACTGGACTTAGTAAGATACCTTAGTTGTTTTGGCATGTGATATGATTACAAAGACAAGTAATTGATTGAAAAAGGAAAAAATATGAGTAATATTTTGTGTTTTAATTTTTTGTTGTTAATCCTTCAAAGCATATTACGTCACATAAGAATATTGTTGTTTGTTAATTTTAATGTTTTCTGGTCATAGGCCATTTTGGGTTTTGGGCTCTTGTTAAACAACTTTAATATCTGGAGTTGTTCATGTGAAGATATTGAAAATTGAGTACAAAGTATATGGTGTATGTTCAAAATAAAAAGTGTCATTCCTCAGGTTGCTTTCACTGGTGTCCATAAGTTCAATCTTGGTTTAAATAACCTTTTATTGGTAGGTTGATTCACTACAAAAAAATCGTTCTATAGCCGCGTTTTTAAAACGCGGCTATAGGTCCAAAAAACGTGGCTATAGCATGTTTTGGTCTATAGCCACGTTTTTTTAGGCCACGTTTTTGCCCATGGCCTAAAACGCGTAACTACAGGCCTGACGAGTCTATGGCCACGTTTTTTTAGCCGTGGCCATAGGACCTGTCCTATGGCCACGTTATCCTAGCCGTGGCTATAGACCACAATCAATGGCCACGTTTTCTAAACCGTGGCTATACATCAATCTATATCCACGTTTAAAGCGTGGCTATAGGTCAAGCGTGAGTGCCCAGAGGAGCAACTTAGCCACGTCAAAAACGCGGCCATAGATTTAGCTAAAGCCACGTTTTTAAAAACGTGGCTTTATCCCTAAGGAAAAAGGCCGCGTTTTAGAAACGCGGCCTCAGCCCATTCCTATGGCCGCGTTTCTAAAACGCGGCCTCAGCCCATTCCTATGGCCGCGTTTTTGACGCGGCTAAGTTGCTCTTCCCAGCATCAACATTTGACCTATAGCCGCGGTTTTGAAACGCGGCTATAGACTCTTTTTTTTTTTTTTTTCCAATATTTCTGGCCAAATATTTACAAACGCTGCTATAAATTTTACGAACGCTACTATAAAAACCTGTCTCACACACAACAATCCAATATTCCAGCTTGTGTTTCCTCTCCCAAGAGCATGCAAGAAAGTATAAACATCCTGTCTCACACACAACAATTCAATACAACAACAATTCAAAAAACTTCATTGCCAAAAAGGTATTCCAACTTGTGTTTCCTCTCCCAACAGCATGCAAGAAAGTTCAATTCAACAACAATTCAATTCAAGTAACTTCATTGCAAGAAAGTTCAACTCAGCAACAATTCAGCCCATCAATTGTTTACAAATTCATTTGACTCAGCAACAATTCAGCCCAGGAAAGTTAACAAATTCATTGACTCAAAAAGGTTGCAGCGTTTCTTCAGCTATGGGTGTCTTCAGTTATGCGTTTCTTCAGCTATGCGTTTCTTCAGTTAAACGAAGCAACCCGAAGCAACTACATTCAAGGCATTATAATTCAGCATTAAAACAATATGGTTAGAACCCATTAACCGGACCTCAATTACACATACTACTACCACATCTAAAGTTCAAGAAACCCAACAACTTTTCAGCAAGTTTTTTGTTCATGACATACTCTACATATATATATATATATATATATATATAGAGTATGTAGAGACAACTATATATATGTAGAGACAACTTTTCAGCACCTAAAGACAACTTTTCAGCACCTGTAGATCATATACAGCACCTAAAGACAACTTTTCAGCACCTATATATATGTAGAGACAACTTTTCAGCACCTATATATACAGCACCTAAATATATATTATCATTCTAATCACCACAATCTCAAATGCAATGCAAATTCCATATATTTCATACCCAATTCATGTTCATAATTACACCAACTAGGAAGTGTCTATAACTTCACTCGGAAACAAACTCATCACAAGCAATACAAAACCAAATATAAATTTCATATCATTCCCTATGCATGTCTCTTCCTAGACAACTTAGCAAGTATAAACTTCTATCATCTCTCTTACACAAGCTCACTAGAAAGTAAAACAAATTCCTTTGAATACCAAATTCATGTTTTTCCTAAACAACAACATGAAATGTTTTAAAAGTGTTGATATACCTGGAAGTTCTGAACGCACTGAGGCTAACTATGTCCTCTGTAATAGGTCCTAGTGCGCTCCAAAAGCCTGTCAATAAGCATAGACTTCCCAATATCAACATGAGGGACAATAGAAAGTTCCCTATCCAACAAAATTACGTACTTCGTACAAGCAAATAATAAAGAAAAGAAAAAACCAAAACTTACCAAACAGTAATTATATATTTCAAACTCACAATGAGAAAGGGCAGAGGCTTCACTATTTAATCCTCTTGGTCATTCTTCTATGTTGTTAAAGCATCTTGCTAGTCACATACAAGTACAAAAGATACAACTACCAAGTTTTTTGTTCACCAAAAATAGTCTACAATATTAAAAGAAATAACAATATACTAGTATTCCTTCATGAACAACCAAAAAGTAATGCACCTATGTACAATCACAAAATACCCACGAAGAGTCCTCATTTCGATGCAGTGCTTCCCTGAATATATTAAACACATCGTATTAGTAGCACGTAACCATCAATTCATTGCAATAAACATGCAATTTCAACTATTAAACCCCAAATCAACATTTTTAGTACCTGAGAACTCCTTGCAGCAGTTAGAAGTGGGCCTAATTCATTTAGCACATATCCCATTTGACTCATCACCTCGGCGATTTCTTCTTTACGCTTTGCTTCTGTGTCAGCAATTGCTTGGGCGATTTCTGCCTTATGTTGCTCACGTAATTCCGCAATTTGGGTCTGATGCCTCTCCTCTACCTCGGCAAGTTTGTCCCTCAATGTCTGCTGCGAAGTTTCCAATTCAATCATCCGATGTGCCGTTTCAATGGACGACGGTGTAGGCAATGTATAGCATGAATGGTTGGACGCACTTCTTCCTGATGGGGTAGGTCCAAAACCCACCCCACGAACACGTCCAGAGCGTTCTGCCCCCATCACTTGGGCAAAAGCATCATCTTTTGCCCATAGGATTCCTTCCTGCCGCGATCCTTCTAGTGAGCTCCCACCATTTAAAATTTCAGTCATTTTTTTCTGTTTTCACACAAGAACCAAAAAACATATTACTTGCTATAAACAATTCACGCACAAAATACAAAATAAATAACAAGATTATGATATACGGCTTACAATCTTCTCCCCCACTTCAGGCGTAACAGGATGCCCATCTTTGGTGCTGTATACTTTCGCAAAAAGAACTGCACGCTCCACTGCTCGCCCACTTTCTTTTGCCTACATCATATTCAACATTCTCATTACAAGTAATAAATTAAGGATTATGTTCGTGATCTGAATCGGCAGTTGACAACGATAAATGTTAAATGGAATTTGGGACATAACATGCAATATAATGTAAACTAAAATAAAAATCATTACATTATTACGTTCAACCTATTCAAAAGTTTTGTTGTTTTTTTTATGCTTTTCTATTTACTATGAAGCGGTTTTGGTCCCTAGCGAGGCCCATCCCAAAGTTCTATATATTGGCTACTACCCCAACCCAATTTGCTTCACTCAACTTCCACACATTTTCTCTCTCACTTGTATTTGCTGTCAAAGGAAAAAATTTAATTGAAATCAGTAAGGTCTCGTACCGCTTTACTCCATTTCATTTTTAACTAAAATTCTCAATTTTGCTAAAACAACACACACAGAACCAATGTCGGAAAACAATATTTTCTTTTACTAGGATGTTCGAAAGAAAGACAACACTTAATGGTTCACAAACAGAGTTTGGAAAAAGTACATTCTATCCCCATGTCAATACTCCTATCTATATTGAACAACAACAATATTTTAAATACTTCTGTATTACGTTGATTGTTTTTTTCCTCCCTTCCATCCGCAAGTTAAATGAGCATGTCTACGAGTGATGTGCATGTCTACGAGTGAAAACCATCAACTACGCATCCTAGAATTGTACCTTAAACATAGTAATGCATTATCACTCTGCATTAATCACTCCTTATATGATAAATGCATGCACCTATGTGCATATGCATGCCAATTGTTACGGAATTTTACTAATGAACATAGCAATGCTAAAAACTTCATATTAATTCACACAAAATTCTCAAATTCTTCAATAACTTACTTTCATCAAACTCTATATTTTTTACATTTGAATCTAAAGTTGTACAAAATTAAAACCCTAGGAAGTTATTGTATAATGCATTTCTTACCATATCGTCCGCAGTTTGGGCAAAACTTATAGGTCCTGACCTTGCTATCTCCTTTTGTTTACCACGGCTGACCTTGTTCGTATCACTTAATGTCTATGAAAACATTCCCACCAACAAAAAAAACAAATTTAAATCAGTTACATCAACTGTACTGAATAACATGAGTATACCCCATCATATGTATATTACTACTACAAGGAAATAGAACAAGAAAATAGCATTACCCGAGTGTCTTGATGAAACCAATAGTCAACTAACTGAAGAAACTCCCGCCGATCAGCCCATAGTGGTCTCTTTGCAATGACATCTGCTTTCGACGCATCATCTTTGTAGCATTTCCTTTTCAACTTGCTTCTTCGATTCCTCCTCAATTCCCCCAATTGGTGCATTGCCCAGGCCATTTGATCAGCTGGTTTGATAATTTCTGGATCAATGATCCACCGTTTCTGAAAGGCAAAAATTGAGTTAGCATAGTACAATAATCCACTCTATTGAAATGCAAAATTTCACCATACACACAGCTGTACATAATATTTAAGAGTAGCTTAATCTCATACTACCTCAATTTCTATCCAGCAATCAACTTTGTGGCTACTCGGGACACTCGTCCAAGCAATTGGCACAAGTGGGCAAAAGGCGGGACAAAGGCAAAAAGTACCTAACCACCTTTTGAATGTCTTTCCGCTGTCCCCAATTGGCTGGCCTTGTGCATTTAACTCACATTTAATTTTCAAGTTAGCTTGAAGGCTCCATATTCGCTGCAACAACGTATTCCCACGCTTTTTATGCAAATTATTGGCTTCTGGGGTTTCTTGAACTAAGTCATCTGCATACAGGAAACCACCATTACGAATGAAATTTCAAAGTTCAAAATTAGAGAGAAGTTACTGTATATAACTCAAGTGCTCAAGTAAAAACAGTATGCGCAAAGGTAACTGTGGACATCTTGTTTTTAACCAAATTGTTTTGTTATTTTCAATGAAACTCTAATTAATCTCAACTGCTGCAATTTAACAAATCTTTTGAAAATTAAACTTTCAAATGTGACAACTCAGTTAGAATCATCAGTTGTCTAATATTTGCTTATTTTACTAGTAATATATTATATATGTCACAAGCATAGAGTCGTACACGGAAGGAAAGAATCATAAAGACAAAGCATATATGTTGTTACTCAAAGAAAGAAAGTTATACTAAGTTCGTGTAGTACATATTATATTTTCTTTTTAAACTTTAAGAGGCTAAATACCCATGTACAATGCATATGATCTTTTAGTGAAAAACGGTGAAAGGCAATTTCTTTTACCCTAGACAAAATACTTACAGTTTATCTCTGGCCAATGCTTAAAGAGGTAACACGTGAAACCTTTTGCAGTTTGAGGAGACTTGATTGACATTAGAACAGCCACAAAGGCATGGAAAAATCTTTCTGTCTAATGTGAATATGAATAGCAACACGTCTTCTAGAACTTCATTTTTCATATGAAAAACATTCGAAGGATTTAGGCAACTAATAATGTAAGATTCAAACTAGTGAACAACAGGATGAAGTTATCTTGTTGGGAAGAAAGTGAAAGGAGATTAGCAAAAGAACAAAAGGGTTGTGATCAAGTATAGTTTCTAAATCTCTGATTATGATTTTCTTCTTCGTGAAAAAATATTTCAAAAAAGATATTCAATCAATTTTATACATATGACACCTGTACAGTGTGAGCCTTCAAATTAAGTTAAACACAATCATGTTTACTCACATGCATATATAAAAAATTAATATCCCCCTAATGACTAGGGCATACACATGCATCTATGTATCTACAATGTATGTCTACGAATTTGAATCATTCTAGGTGCGTGCTAGTCAATGCCATCATCATCATCAACATCATCATCTTCATCTTATAATTATTACTAATTACCACAGATTATTTCAAGTACATCAAGTAAAACAATGAAATACAACACAGGAAAACTTGGAGGCACGAAATAGCAAACCCTAGCTCTACAATTAATAGACATGGCCATGGAACACAGTTCCTTATCAGTGAAATTAGGTATACACTATTCCAACATTATATTGATCATTATTCACGTACTCAAGAATAAGACAGAGAAAACCATTTATTACATGTCATAAGTGTGAAACATTGAATTTGTCCATAAACATGATTGCACTAACTGTGTCTACAGAAAAATCCAGAGAAACCCAACACCAAAATATCTAAAAGAGAAGGAGAGAAAAAGAGAGAGATCAAGAATTTTCGTTTGGGTGATAAACAGTACACATAACCAAGAAACTATTATATTGTTTCCATCAATCTTTTTTTTGCAAACAAAGTAAACACAAAACTAAAGGATTAGTAGGACATATAAAAACAGCTAATAGGTTTACTTAAAAGATATGAAAATGGCAATAAATCAAAAGCTTATAGAACTTATATGATTTGCTTGACAAGAACCTAAGTTCGTGTAGCTACCATTCATTCTTATTTATTGCTACAATGTTGACAAGAACCTACCATTCATCCTACTTCACTAAACTCAACAAAATGGATCTCACTTTAACAACTAAATATATTAGTAACTACACAAATTCAAAGATCCAAGAAGCACATTAAGACATACTTTATCCTATTTCAAAAAAAAAAAAGAGTTTATCAAATAGATTATTATCATGTGAGAAGATCAGCCGCAACGTACCATTGAATCAAATAAACTATGTACTTCTCTATTACCTTTGTCCAAACGAAAAAAAAAAAAAAACTATGTACTTAACATTTGGGTCTCCTCTATTTGTCGTCTTTATGAAAATAAAATACTATATGATAACTTTAACAAGAAACTGAAAAAAGTACAAAAATATAACTACCAAGGTACTCAACTATTATGCTTCTCCCCCCCCCCCAAAAGGAAATCGGACCCTCCAACTCCAACCCAATCATGATTATGTGGCTTAGTTTTTCACTTACTTGTAAATGAAAGTAAATGGCAAGTTTGGATAAGACTTTCCCAATCATTCTATATATCTGTAAGCTGTTAATTGTTTCATAGTAAAAGTTCACACAGCAAGCAACATACTATTAGTGAGTCAAGATTGTTGTCCACTAGTTCAAGTAAAGTCTTTTAGTATGTTGCCATTATAGTACCTGGAGGTTGCGTCTCATCATCATCACTTGCATCCCCTCTTGCCTGATCAGCCACTAAGGCGGCCTCCAGCTCCTCCTGCACGCTCTGTTGTGAACGTCCACTTCCTTCGCCAACTTCAACAACCGTCAATCCCTGTTGTCTTCTCATTGCTCGCTCAACGATACGAGCGGCCTCCTCCTCCTCCTCCCCTCGCTGTCCTGAATGTGATGATCCTTCGCCAACTTGAACATACTGAAGTTGACGTTTCCTTCCCATTCCTGCGTTCAAAGACTGTAGCACACAAAGAAAATGTTAATTATAGACAACATATAATAATAAACTCATTTTAATATCTAATAATATATAGACGCATATATCGAAGTTTAATAGCTTCTCTTTGCCAAACATTTAAACAAAAACAAAATGAAACCCTAACACCACACGAACATATATCCAAGTTCATAACAAATGAATTTCAAATTGATTCAATTGTGAACAAGGGCAGGAATTGGATGCATAATAAGTAAAAAATTCTAGGAATTAACAACATTAAGGTTTCATGAACAAAGGATTCAAATACTACACAAAGGCATTCCAACAAACTCATAATGGCATACATTTTCATTAATAACTGTAACATTCAACCACATAATACATCACTAAAGTATTACACTACTCAGCGTCCGTGTACTCCTCGTTGTCATCTTCATTGTCGGACTCATCATCAATAAACTCACAATCGTCTAAGTTGTCCATTTCATGAAGATCTCTTTCAGCAATGATAGAGGCATCAACTGTCATTCCCTCTACATCATCCCGAGCCCAACCAAGGTTGTCACTCACAACCTCATTAGTACTTACATTGTACGGAACATTCTCAGAAAAATTATATGTGTCATCCTCATCACGTTGGGGACCAATACCGGCATCAAACACATCTCTAGCTTTAGTTTTGACAACAACATACCAATCCTTGTGCCTTTCATCTTTCACATAAAATACTTGTGTAGCTTGAGATGCTAAGACATACGGTTCATCCATCATTTCATCCCCACCATGTCTGAACTGTGTAAAGTTCACCATAGGAAACCCAAAATCATCAGTCTTATATCCTCTCCTATTTTGGTCATCAACCCATTTACACTTGAATAACACATGTTTGATATTGTCAGAATAATTCAACTCAATTATATCATTTAAAACACCATAGTACGTAATGCCACCATCAGTGGCGACACTAACTCCACTATTTTGCGTTTTCCTGTTTGCCTCATCATGTACACTCCTAAATTTTAAGCCATTTATGACATAATGCTTCAACCGTTTTACATAATTATATGGCCACTTGGACAGTGCAGCAAGGGTATCACTAACTCCCTCCCTTTCCCTATCAGCAGTATTCAATGACATCACCTAACATATCAAAAAAAAATTATTCATATCAATACAAGTAACCATATTTGGGACAGTGTTACAAATTTAAGAAATTGAAACTATCATACGTACGTGAGACCTAAACCAAGTACAAAAGTTCTCCATGTGGTGCTTATATATAATGGCCTCGGATATACGATGGTGGCCTTTTCGGAGTTCGTCCTCTGTCAATCTTTTGTGCATCCTGTGCAGACAATTGTATTAGGGTTAATAGACCTAACGTACAATAGATTGCCCACAACTCATATTGGTATATGTAGTACTTACTCACGAAAGGGGTTGATGTTTTCAGAATTGAATAAAACATAGCGATGGGCTTGGGTCCACTCTTTATTAGTTAGTGTCACGATCGAAACAACCCCTGTGGACTCCTCAACCGTCCTGGTGGGTCGATTGAATATAGTTTCAACTCCTTCCATATACCGTGAACAAAATGTTAAGCACTCCTCTACTATGTATCCTTCAGCAATAGACCCTTCTGGAGCAGCTCTATTTCGTACATAAGACTTAAGGCGTCCAAGGTACCTATGAAGGAATGATAAGATTAATGATTGGCCATGGTTATTCAAATGCACACATGAAGCTCATAGTTGATCAACAATATTACATACGTCTTACCTCTCAATGGGATACATCCAACGATAGTGCACTGGACCACCAATCTTGGCTTCAGCAGCTAAGTGCATGACCAAATGTACCATCACAGTAAAGAACGACGGAGGAAATATCTTTTCCAATTCACACAATGTCACTGCAATGTCTGCCTCAACAGCCGCAATATCGGAGACCCTAACAGTTTTAGAACAAATTTCTCTGAAGAAGCAAGCTAACTTTATCAAAGGCCTACTAACATGAGATGGCAAAGACCCGCGTAATGCTATGGGAAAAAGTTGCTGCATCAAGATGTGATTATCATGACTTTTCAAACCAGAAATTTTGCGTTCTTTCATATTCACACGGCGTGAAATATTGGAAGCGTACCCATCAGGCACTGTTACGTCCTTCAAAACTTGCAAGAAACCATCTCTTTCCGATGAAGTCATATGAAAACAAGCCGGCGGTATAGTGTACTTATCATCACTTCTTCGTTGTAGGTGAAGTTCAGTCCTTATCCCCATATCCGCCAAGTCAAGCCGTGTCTTGTAATTATCCTTTGTTTGATCCTTCAAGTTCAACAGTGTGCCAAGTATATTGTCCATCACATTCTTCTCTATATGCATCACATCAAGATTGTGTCGCAACTTGTGATCCTCCCAATACGGCAAAGTGAAAAATATACTTCTCTTCTTCCAACCAGTTTGATCTGCCTGTCCTCTCTTTCTTTTATTGTAAGCAAGTTGACATTTTCGTCCCAGACAACGTCCAACTAAATGTTCAGTGTCCAGAATAATCTGTGACGCAGCTGGTGGTACAGGAGCCAAGCGCATATCATTAGATCCATCGAATAACATACCTTCTTTCCGGAAATTGTGGTCAAGATCCAACCATCGCCTATGTCCCATGTAACAGAATTTGTGCCCATTTTTTAAATATCGAGAGTCGGTCTCCACGGCACAAGAAGGACACGCCAACCCACCTTTGGTACTCCAACCCGACAAATCTGCGTATGCAGGAAAATCATTTATAGTCCACATCAATGCTGCACGCAATTGGAATATTTCTTTTGAAGCTGCATCGTATGTCTGTACTCCAACATCCCATAACTCCCTTAGTTCTTCTACTAAGGGTTGCAAGTACACATCTATAGCAATCCCTGGTGAGGTAGGACCAGGAATAATCACCGATAGAATCAAAGATGAGCGTTTCATGCACAGCCAAGGTGGGAGATTGTAAGGGACCAACATGACAGGCCATGTACTATGACTAGTACTCATAATTCCAAAGGGGTTGAACCCATCCGCAGCTAATCCAAGTCTGACATTACGAGGGTCAGATGAGAACTCTAAATGCTTAGTGTCAAACATTTTCCATGCGTCTGAGTCAGCAGGATGCCGCATAACCCCATCATTAGTACGACCATTAACATGCCATTTCATAGAACTAGCCAAATCAGGTGAAAGAAATAGCCGCTGCAATCTTGGCTTTAAAGGGAACCATCGTAGGATCTTTGCAGCTTTCTTCTTTCCCTTATTGGATGAAGCATTCTGACTAGCAACAGATGCCTCATTTGTTTTCTACCTTGAAGCGTTACAACAAGGACACGACTCAAGGTTAACATTGTCCTTCCAAAACAGCATGCAGTCATTGGGACAAGCATGAATCTTCTCATAACCCAAACCAAGTCTCGGATTATCTTCTTAGCCTCGTAATGGTCTTTTGGCAACTTCGCATCTGAAGGAAGTAAATCCTTCAAAACTTGAAGCAACAGAGTAAATGACTTGTTCGTCCAACCACACAAAGTCTTCAACTGGAACAACACGACAATGGCTGAGAAAATGCTAAATTTTGTACAACCATCATATAAAGGTTTCTCTACATCATCTATCATCTTGTAAAACTTTTTGGCCTCATCATTCATATTGTCAGCCGCATGTTGCACAGATGGACCTTCTTCCATTGGTTCGGACGCCATTTCATACGAGGGGCACAAATCGTGCAACATCCCACGAAAATCACCATATTCATTTAGGCTTTCTTGCACATGAGAGCTCTCACATTCGGTAGCCGTCGTAGCAGGCTCCGATTCCCCATGAAATTTCCAAACTTTGTAATTATTTAGCATCCCTGAACCCCAACAATGGTCACGTGCCACATTTAGCGATACTAAAATCAAATTCACACATTTCGCACAAGGACACAAGATCTTCCCATCGCGTGCAGATAGAGAGGCAAATTCCACGAATTTTGCTACACCTTCGAAATATTCCCTTGAACCCCTCTTCTTGTCCATCCAACTTTTATCCATTACGACACAATATTTACGGAATTTTACCTACACCAAAATTTGTTACTACGAAGGTAATAATTATTATATGACATTCATTTTTTATTTGTTAAGAATAGACATACACAAGTATGCTTAAAATAACTTATAACATATAACACTTATCGTAAACTGACTGAATGTGATAAGTTGTAAAAGTTATTCTACAAGTATTTTACAAAAATATATTAACAAATACCCAATTCATGTAATTGTGCCTTTTATTAAGTCCCTAATAAACTGAAAGTTCGTAATACGATAATGCTCATTTACTTGGGTCATTGGACAAGAGTGAGTTGAAAAAAGTTTGGTTGAGAATTTAAATTGTAATGATGTTGTTTGAATATGTGTTGAGTAACCAATGTTGATGCTATAGTGTGATGTTGGTTTTACTTCTAACATTTACTTCAAAAGGACCTATATGAACGTAATCCATCAACAATGCCTAAATAAAGGACTCATTATCTTTGCTTTCTATTGTACACAATGTCATCACAGAAGTAAATACATTCTCACACCCAATAAATGGCATAAAGTCCGTACGTTTTAAAAAGGAAAGTAATGCATACCACTTGGCTGTTCTTGTCTAAAAGAAGCAAGGAAAAAGCTCTTCCCCAACCTGCAATCCACAAAATTTCCATCACACATATTACTGTTAGCAAGGGTTCTTCCAATTGAAGCAGTTTAACAAGAATAAGAAATTAATAGAAGTGTTAAACAAGGTGAAAAATCACATGTAACATCATATAAATGATAACAATTTGCTTCTTTCCTAAGGGAGTGTAGAAGTCTTTTTTTGTTATGTATTAGTCATATGAAATCTGATTAACATTCTCCTTCCATTTTCTATAAGTACCCATGGCATACTTTATAAGGTAACTTAGATGGATGGCTGTGTTTTTGGTAAAGATAATAATATACAAGTGGTTTATTATGCATTGGTTCAAGTTGCCCAACTTGGTGTAAGGGCTAACCCTAGACTCTATAGCTCTTATACATACCATATATATTAAGGTTCATTGTGTAAGTATTTAAGACTTTACACCATGGACATAGGACACTAGGCTGAACCACATAACCCTAGTTTCCCCCCTCTCTTTTGCATCTCTACTCTATTTTCTATTTTCTTCAATTTATTAAATAGTTTAGATTTTGACCCGTCATTTTTTAATGCTCTAATTAATTTTCCTTATCTCATCTTATTTGATGGATTTCATTAATCTTAGTTAGCATATTCCATAGTATTGACATTAGAGTTGTTGATTTTATTATTGTTATATGAGGTTTGACATTTTGATTGAACAACTAACGAAGGTACAAAATGTTTACATGGTAGTCCATAGGTCACACATTACACACTCACTGCATTTGACCCACTAAAAGCACACCCAGTAGTTAGGTTTTCACATTTAGATGAACCATCATCTAAGTTGCCATGACCTGCGTAATGAGAATGATATAGATCATGACTTTCTTGAAGATTTGATTGAAATCATTGCATAACAAGCGTATGAGAATGATGCTCAGATCTTAGGCTATTTTATTTAACTGTTGCTAATTTAAAACAATTTGGAATCAAATTATACCATGCGGTGTGGGCTACTTTTTAGCAGTTTCCAATAGTGCTTGATTTTAGAAACCAAAACTCTTGTTCTGTTACCCCTTATGCTTTTTGTTTTGTTTTTGGTAACTTTGTTTTGTTTTCCTTCTATAATATATTTTATGGGTAAATTATACCCACCTTTCTTAGTTTGTACGAAATTATACTTTCTCCTAGTCATTTTAAGAAATAAAAGTTTAAAATAAAATAAAAACGCAGTCCATATCTTTCAAATTGGTACATCCCTAATGTAATATTTCATGATTTAAAGTAGAATAAGACTTAGGTACATTATTAAGTACTGTTCTTTAAGTTTTTCTGTTAAAATTCTATAATGTGATTTTTTTTTTTTTTTTTTTTGCTCGTAGAATAAAATTGTATTTTTCAATTAAGTAGGCATATAACTAAATCTTAAAAAGAAAACTTAAGCAACAATCCTTAAAATACTGCACCAAAGTTCTTTTGTCCTTTAGAGTAATAGTTTGAAAAGGCTTGGAATTTTTTAAAAATTTTTATTACAAAAACTTCTTCTTGGCATTTATAGGGATAGAGCGTTATTTACTTATACATACCGGGGAAAGTATCATTTTCTGAAACTTTTTCTTTTGTTTTTTTCTTCATTTTTTTAAAAATAAAAGTCATTTCGTGAAACCTAATTAGTGTCATTTGCCAATTTTGTTATTTTGAGATATACAACTCATCAACCAAATGTGTACAACTTACTAAAACAAAGGAAGATTTAATTTATCTTTCTTACACTTCTTCACCAACTTACTAAACCTTGTGTTCTCTTAACACACACAACAAATATTTTTCCTAATTTTCATTTAATTGTGCAAATATCACAATCGGAAAAGTCTCATCTTGACCAAAATAAACATATTGCAATGTAGAAGGCATATAACGACTGTTTTGAGAATTGGACCAGCTAGTTCAATTGATTGAGTTGGGAACCGAACAGGTAAAAACCAGAATAACAACCATAAAACTGGTCAAGAAGTAGGGAAAAGAAGAGAATTGGTCTCTTTTTTGGAATTGTGACCGTTTCACCAAAGCGAAAGCTAAAAGACGTTTTCTATATACATTATGAAGTTTAATTCTGAAACTAAAGGATACATGTTACAATGACACTTATTATATTTCAAAGCACAGTACAAGCACATGTGCTATGTTCCTATGTTTAATTGGCACGATATAGACAAACACTACTATGTGTCAAGAAATGATTTCTACATGTCAATATATTGCCATTATACTAGACATGTTGCATATAATTAAAAATTTTGAATGAAATAAATGCTTTTTTTCATTTCTTTGTGCTTCATTTCTTTTATTGGCGAACTGTTAATATATTGTAGGAAGTAAAAGAACTTTTAAACTCATATGGACAAACAAAACCACTGACTGAAGCTCAAAGGACGATCACAACATGGGTCCGCTTGTATACAATAGAAGGATTTGGTTCTATCGATTTTGGGTAGAAGGGCCTAAATCTAATTATCATATTTAAAATGGACAAAGATTTAAATTAGGGCTACATATACCAAAGATTTTAAGACCTAAAATATTTTATGTATTGTTATATGGAATATGACACAAATAAATAAATAATTACCCCTTTAATTGCGTGTTATGTGACTCTTATAAAATACTGATTGATTACAGTAAAAAAAAAAAAAATTCATCCTTAATCAATGCACTTCAGTACTTATTAATATATTTATAATTTTTATTAGGAATGGGCCGACTATGATTATGTATTTGTCTTGAGTTGCTTTTTAATCCTAATCTCTAAAAACAATAATCCCTATTGAAATACACTTAAAAAAAAAAAGGTGTTATTTATAATAATCAGTCCATCTTGTAAATTTGCGTATAATTATTTATTTATTTATTTTTTTAAACAAAGAGTAAGACAGGTGGCAGGCAGGGCAGGCCCAAACACAATATACAATTATTCCCGCCAAAGTAAAGGCAACAAGACCTCGTTTCCCGCCAAAACTAAAATTACACCCCCAAGCCTAGGGCTCAAAAAAGGGGGCAAAACTCATTTTCGCACTCTCTCTCTCACCATCATCTCTGGGAAGCAGAAGCAGAGAGAAGGGCAAAAGAGAAATGGACATAAGCGAAGAACAAAGGGCAGCTCACAAGCGAGAGTTGTTGGAGTTCTTGGATCAAGATGTACGTACCACCTATTTCTATTTCTATTTCTCTCTCTGTCTCTATTGTAATTTGTGTGTAATAAATTATGATTTGATGGTGAATTTGTAAATAATTAAGGTGGTGAATTACTAAAACTGTAAATTAAATTCAAATAAGAAAAGAAAAGAAAAAAGGAACGAGAAGCTATTGATGGTAGCAAAAATAACGGATACATTGGACAATCAAGCAAAGTGTTTATAGAAGGCAAATGTCAGAAGCTAATATAGCGTAGAAAGAAATTTCCAAAACCTATATAGGAAATGAGCCTACCAATGAAGTTGTACACTAGGCTGTACTCTTAAAGATTGTACTCCATGCTTGCTCCAATTCTAGCTTGCCTTCCTTAAAAGTATTGGCTAAAGTTACTCTCAAACTCAAAGTCGAACTTCAAATTGCAAATTTCATATCTTCTAGTTGTGGTGACATTTGAGGCTACAAAATAAGAAAATGGACTTTAGATGAATTTAGAAAGCATATGAAATAAGTCTCCACTTTGTAAAAAATAAAAAATTTACAGAGAACAACTGAACAAGTTGAGCAACAAAGAATTGAATCTACCACACCCCCCCCCCCCAAAAAAAGAAATAAACTTCTGAAATAAAAAATGATGCTTATAAACGAAACATAAACAATACCTCTAAAATCAAGATTGTTGCTATAATGTTGGCATCAAAGTTTGTGGCTATAATGTGATATATATCACATTTTGTCCACCTAATTCCATAACAAGAACATGTCATTAGATCAAATACCCAAGTACTCAAAATTGTCCCCAAAAAATGGCAGATGTACATTAATTCAGAGGGAGGCCATGCCACCCATCTTATGTTATTCCCATCATCATTATGAACCCAACATTCAGCAAAAAAAAAAAACTAAAAATCCTGAGTCTACCACTAACAACAGCAAAATGTCTACCCATAGTACTTCAGCAAGAACTTCCTGATGGCAACTCAAACTGCAAGCACTTGCAAAACTTTTGTAATGCCTGGTATTATCATTTGCTTAAAACAATTTACAGTTGTTTTAGTGATCTTAAAAAGTGATGAGAGAGAGAAAGCACCAGGAGGTACTCTTTTTAACCCAAAAAAAAAAAGAAAACCACTAATAACAATAATATGTTGCATTGTCAAATCGTGAGATAAACTATTTAAAAGATACAGGGAATGGAAACTGGAAGCATGGACTAATCTAGACACAGGGAAAAAAAAATTGAACACACACCATATACTGATCAAACAATTAATTCTATGATAGAACAGAAAGAAATGAATGTCCACATGGCAGCAAAGATAGAGTCCAGAATTGCTCTTTTATAACACATAAAAGTTCATGTGTGAGGCAAGTTGTATTCAATATCAGACAAAACCTTGACTGTCAGCTATATGCATCAGCTTCGATAGCAATAAACTACAATAAAACCCAACAGTAATGAGCTATTGTACTATATTAAAACAATGACCAATACTAAAACTCAAAACTATGATTGCTGAAGTTGAAGTGAATTCTTTGTGGGCCCAATACCATTAATAGAATTCTTTAGTTTAAGACCAAAAAACAGTCATTTGTCCTGCGTGACAGCTAGACCCGCTTGTATGTTTTATTTTTCACCCTAATTTAAAAGCCATGAAATCAAATTAATCAAATTAACTTTATACCTCTTATTAAAAACTACAATTCAATCCTGTCTTAGAAGCCTGAAACCACAAAAAACCCAAAAGCAAAAAGGCATAAAATGCTGATAAAGACACCTTTTTATTCATACAAATTCATTTAACTTGAAGTTCATATTCTTTGGATCAAAATTCTTTGTACAATATAACACAACACATGTCGAAACCTGTTTTTTAGTACATAAAATCAAATTGAGGAATATTGAAAGGATAGCATAAGCGAAGAAAAGGATGCAAGAACAAAATAAAAGTAAGAAAGTAGAAGGATGTACCTCTCTCCTTCTGCTTTACACGATTTGTTTGACCAGGTTTCTCTTCTACTCCTTTGAATTAGCAGATCAAGGATGGTTGCTATAAGAAATGAGAGCAGCGGTGAGAAGCTGAAAATACTTGACTCTTTTTTTGTATTTTTTGGAGAAGTGGAGCGAAGTAAAAGTAACACGATAGGATACTAACACAAAAAACTACAACGAGACCCAAGGCAAAAGTCGGGAAATCTCACTTTACTATAAATTTTTTTTTAAAAAAAGAACTGGAGCAAAGCGAAGCCAAACTAAGAGGAACATGATGACTGCAAACTAATGGTGTAATGTAGAAAGTATCAAACTCTTTTTCTTTTCTTTCTATTTTTCAGAAGTAGAGCAAAATAAAAGCAAGAGGAGAGGATGAAGAGTGATGAAACAGAAGCTGCACCTAAATTTAATTAAGCCAACAGAAGAAATGAAGGAAAGCAGAGAAGAGAAATTATGGGATTAAAGATAAATTATGGAATTAAAGAGAAATTAGTTAATGCACATGGAGGACCATGTCAACAACGCCCAACGGTCCTCCAAACTAACAATTTAATGTCATCTTGAGTAATATCTACTCACAAGTGACAGTCCTAGTAAAAAAGTTTGAAAGTGCGTTAATGATTTGGAACCGTGTTTTTTTTGTGTTTTGGTGTGATAGGCTATGAGCTACAATTGCAATAAATACATTTAGTTCAATACATAAAGCTTACTGTTAGTCGGCCTTGTGGGTGTCTTCAGTGAGATTGAGAGTTGGAGAGAGAGGGAGAGAGGTCTGAGAGAGGTCCGAGTGAGATTCAGAGAGAGGTTGTTTTGATCCTGCAAGAAAACAACAAAATATGAAAATCCCATGATGCAAATCCCTCAAAAAAGTGCAAAATGTTTAACCACCTCAAGATGCAAATCATAAAACTTGTTCATTGCTATGCTTGACTATTATCAAAAAACTGAAAATCCCATGATGCAAATCATAAAACTTGTTAATTTTCAAGCGGGACTATTATCATAAAGAGGGTAAAAGATTGCATTCACTTTATAGATAGTGGCAAGCATAGAGATTATAGCTAGCATCAAATCCAACGGTGAGATGGGTATGTCAAAATACTCAGCCAATAAAAAGTTGTTTACGGCATAATTACTTTGTTCCTGTACTAACACTTCTTTATTTTCTATTTATCAGTGTCTGACAAAGACTGGAGATGATTATGAAGTAAAGGCAGCTCATGTTGAACTTGCTGAGCGCATGCGCAAGGTTTGTGGTGCCTTATTGACTTTATCGCCCACTTCATAGTTCATCTGGCCATAAAAATTTCTATTTTGACATTTTTGCTAACAGCAAGATGCTGCCACTGCTCCAAATGTTGGGGATCGAGTACCTTATGTCATTATTAAAGCTGCAAAAGGAGCGAAGGTATTTTTTTTGGTGCTTCATTTTTTTTGGGGGGGGGGGGGTGGGTGGGTTGGTTATACTTTACGTGGTTTATCAGCATTAACTAATAATTGAATACCAATAGACCCTCAATACTATCTTGAAAATCAAATTAGCAAGGTTAGTTTTCTTTGTTGTACTTTGCATGTAGTTTACTGTTTATGATGCTTTGGTTTACTTATCAAAAAAAAACTAAGGTTCATGTTACAGCCACTTCTAAGAATTTTTTAGCCCATTTTGAAGAATGGTAGCAGAGAACTTCTCCATGGAAGTCACAGAAGATCTATATCTATCGCTACTCCCTCAAACAGTGGCATAATGAGATTTGCAAAGAAGCAACTCACTTGCATTGGCTGCAAAGCTCTAATTAGGTATGATTTCTGTTACTACACTGTTTATGTGTTATCATAGTTCTGCTACTGCTAGGTTGACAGTTTTATTGGTGAATTCAATGTACTGACTGCAGGATATAAAAAAAAAAAAAAGTGCTTCTATTGATTGTTGCACTGGAGAATTTTATATAAGAGTTATTTTCTGTACTCATGCTGATTGCTGATTAGTAAGCCTACAAGTTGCGTGAAAAATTTTATTAGAAAGAAATGGTAATCATGGAAGCTTCTTTTAGATAGAAATTATAGGGAAAATTTTCCAATAATAGAAAAGTTTCTGCTGGGAATGTTTAGTGCTGATTATATGGATGGTTGGCAGGGCCAATAATAGCATGCTTGTGCTAGTAATGACCAAGATTTTAGCAGGGAACTGGTGACCAAAACTCAAATATTCACTATGACAAGTTTCTTAATCCTGAAAACTAAAAGTAGAGATACAGTTCCTTTAATCTAACATGTAAGATATAAGCAAACCATACAAACAACAAAACACCAGCAACAAACAGCTGCAACACCTAAACAGAGCAATCAGCAAACTGAATAGAAACTGGAACCATACTTAAAAATAATCATACTTATTTTTACAATAACAGTAACAAGAGTAAATTTGATAGCATCACTATTATCCACTTCTTAAATTGGTCATGGTTGCATATATAGAAGAAGATTAAAGAGAATCTTGAGGTGGTTGAATCATAATTTGAGATCATACAAATTATTTGAAAGCATAGCAATGAAAAATGTTGTTTCCTTTTTTTATGTATTACTTTTTTCCACAACAAGGAAGAGAGGGCAGAGAGAGACAAACCTGAACCCCATTCAGAGCGGTTGATGGTGGTATCGGCTTCAACAACAACAGCAGTACACTTCACATAAATCATAGCAAAGAAATTAGAAACCATCAAAACCTTGGGCTCTCATAAATCTAATACTCATTAGGTTCTAAGTTATAATCAACCTACCAGAAAAATAACAGCAGAAATATCAATCAACATATATAGATCATAACACCCATAGAGGCTCGTAAATGCCACTATTATTATTATTATTATCACCATTCTCTAACATCAACTAAACCTATTCTCCCACACTTAAACACACACAGGCTCCATTAGACCTCTGATGCACTAAACTTTATAAAATTAATATATCAAATGGTAGTAAAGCCTGGCTGACCTTGTAACAGTCAAAGCAGCCCACTACCTTGCTAAGTTTACCCCTGATTACAGGTATTTTCTCTAATACTTCAGGCTGATAAATAGTCAGATTTTCTGCAAACATGTAATGGCTATCTTAATAAGTTGGGGAAACTACAACTCTATAATAATACACTTAAGCATACAAATACTTATTGATGTCACTGATCCAAAGCTTAGTCACAGATCCAATGCTTGGTCACCGATAATAACAAATCTGGTTTAGTTTAGGATTGAGAAAACTTTAGAGAATATGAAAAACCAAAGAAAAAATATACCTTGTTCCATTTCATTCTTAAAAAAAAAAAAGCCTAAATATATTGTCAAGCCCAAGCTTGAAAGATTATAGGTTTATTAAAATCCAAGCATGGAAGTTCAAAGGAATCTTAACTTTCTCAAAGAAAGCACTTAGTGAACAATGTAAACAGAAATTGTGAGTTTATATAGAATTAGTTAATTACATCAACTCACTCAATTTTCAGTTCATTACTGGCCCCCCATTTTAACAAACATTTTTGGGATAAACTCCTATCACAATTCATCTAGGATAAATTTCAAAATGAACACAGTGGTTATCAGGATGTCTACTGTAGACAATCACCCATCCAATTTATAAAAATTTACCATTTCCTGTATATAATGCCCTTATCATGGGGACACTGTAGACCTAAATTTATATTTTGGGAGATTAGTTACAACTTACATCGGATAATGCCATCTAACAGAAATTGTTTAAAAATTGTAACAAAGCAATTAAATCTGCAACCAGGCACGAAACAAACAGTAAACATATACTAAACTTAAAGATAAAGAAACAACCACAAAGAGCTGACTATACACGGGAGTTGCACAAGCTTATTGAAATGAATAGGTAGATTTTTAAAACAATTTTTTTTTTCCAATGTGGTTCAACGATTCCAATAAAAAATAAGGTTTGTAAATGGATTTTCAAAAAAATAACCCAAAATCAATTAACCCAACTACCCCAGCAAAACCAAATCTACAAATATGCAAAATAGAACCAACTCCAACCGCAATACCGTAATGAAAACAGAATCTAACACAAATACCTAAATCAAAACGAATGAAAAGAAAACACACCAATGGTTAGGATTGCAGTAGAAAATGACAAAAAAATATATGGGAGAGACAAAGAAGTGATAAAGCGACAAAGGGAGAGAACTTACCGCAAATTAAAAGTTCACTACTTGCACATCCAAGCCCCAAAAAGAAAATTCCCACACCTGTCAACATGTCATTAGTGAGACTCTTAACACGCACTCAAAGTTACAGAAAAAAATAAATAAATAATAACTCTTCACTACAGGAGGAACCCATACTAACCTGGAATTAAAGGAACCACGTTTAAAACATGCAACTCTTATCTTATGCAACCATCCAGAGAACATAAATCACAAAACATAACTCCACGAACTCTGTTTATCAAGTACAAAAAAGTCCAAATTAAAATTTCCTTCTGGAATACATATCAAGATCAATATTATCAAACATTGTCCTAACAAGTTTATAAAGATGTCATTCTTGGACAATTCACTCACTTGCAAAAAATTTGCGAATAACCAAGCATGTTCCAAGATTACGAATAATCATGCAAATCCAAAAAAATAAGTTAAAGAAATTTAATGCCCAAAAAGCCTAAAAACTCGGGCCAAACGCCAATTAAAACAGGAAAAGCAAAAAAGAGTAGATTAAAAGCTTGTCACAATCCCTGTTAATCTAACTGCCCCACACCAATAAGAGGATTACCACATTCAAATTAGATATAAACTTGATAAAAAGGAATTGACTAAAAGTTTGCAATTAAAAATAATAATAAAATAAATAAAGGGACAAAGGAAAAGAATTGGAACAAAAGTATCAAACCCTCACTATGAGAAACTGGAAAAAGAGAAAATAACAAAAAAAGGGAGGAAAAAGGAAGAGACAGACAGAGCTTATCGCCAAATCAAACAACGCCGCTTATGCAACCAAGCACCCAAAATAAAATCCAGCACCAGTCAAAATAACTTGCACCCAAAGTTGCAAAAATTGAGAAACAATGAACAGAATAACTCTTCACTAACTAAGGCAATACATTCCTAGCAGTTAGTACAACAATGTTTAAAGCATACAAGTAGTAAAGGAAGAATTAAAGAAATCAGAATTAAAGAAATAAAAATTAGGAAATGAACAGCCAAATAGCACAAGATTAGAGAAATCAGCAGTCCACCATACATGATTGGTGGAGGCGGACCAACACAACTTGATGATATTCTCCACGAAGAGAGGCTGACCTCTTTTAAATAAAAAACACAGAATTATCACCATCACACATGGACTCAGAGGATGCAAAAACCGCCAAAAATTTATTTGAAGTCAGATGGAATTATAGGTTAGACTGGCACTCAATTGGCATGGAGAAATGTCAGATGCAAGACACTGCTAAGAAACTTACAGCATAAATGACTTCCAAAAACTCAGACTCTGTCAAACTCCAGTCTGTTGGCTCATTGGTCATAAAGAATGCAGTTATCACCATCAAGAGAGCACTGAAAGAGTACGAATATGCTGTCCCTGGTAGGCTGGCAGGGTACTTCGCTAGAAGTGGAGCCTGAAAGTGACTGGAGTATTAAATTAAACATACACAGATGTAATCTAAGCCAAAAACTAGAATATTAGAGCATCCGCATCAGTGGATGCAAAAATTTTGTAAATTTGCACATCTAAGACCTACTTTTTCTATTTTACACTCCCACTTTTACAAAACACTCACGTCAATTTGTCTATTATCAACATTTATTCAACTAAAATATTCATCTTCACCCACCATCAACGATCAATCCACACCCACCATCAACCCACCCAGCCACCATCATCAACCCACCATCACCCCAAAAAACCCACTGATCAAACAGAAAATCCAAAACTGATCAAACAAAAAAATTAAAAACACCTCATCCCTCTTCCTTACTCATTTTTTGGAGCTTCTAGACTCTCATCGTCTTGATCCTTCTTTTTTTTCAAAATGTCATTTGAGAACATCAAAACCATTTGGCAATATTTCAAAAGTATTTGGTTTATTAAAAAGAAAAAAGGTAAAATATTTTAAGCTAAATATTACTATACTTGATCAAAAAAGCTGGGGGAAAAGCCACATATAACAGGATTTGTGTTCACTATAAAAGACTGGAATTTACTAGAAAAGAGGGGCAGACTTTGAAAATTACTTGCCCCTAGTAACTTGGAAGGAAAAACATTAAGAAAAATTAGTTGAAGAAACAAAAATGTGAGAGAGAGAGAGAGAGAGAGAGAGAGAGAGAGAAAGAGAGCAATAATTACTGAAAGAAAAAGAAGGAAGGTGAATGGTACATAGCATCAAGTTTTGGATCTTGTGATTCTTTTAGATTTCATAGTTATGTTTAACTATGCTCATAAATGAAGAGTACTTGAAAAAGAAATTAAAGAAAACAGAATCACAAGGAAAAAGAGAGTGACTTTATTGCTGTATGCATATATAGTCCACTCTACTCCAGAGGCAGGAATCTTTATCTGAGAGTTTTTTAAGTCCTAAACAATGTAACTCTTATTACATCTGTCTAAGCGTTTTACTCTTTCAAAGGGAAAAAGGCGTTTTTAAGATCTAGAAGTGATTGGCAAAAACTTGAGAAACCTACAATATGGATGTTGTGGTTCAGTTGCAGAGGCAGTTGGCTGACCACACTGCCTCTCTCTTCCATGAGGTCAGTATGCTATGAACTATATGCACATTGTAGGGAAGCAAAGAATAGACATATTTATCTAGCGTTGTTATATTTTTAGCTTCTTCCTTTTATGCTTGTTGGGTTAGGTTATGCTGTTAGGTTGTCTTATATTTGAAGGGATTTCTAAATGAGCAGTTTAACCAGCTTCAGCAGCTGCAAGATGACAGCAACCCAGATTTTGTGGTTGAAGTTGTGTCTCTTATCTTTGAAGACTCTGAGAGACTTCTTAACGAGCTAGCTAAAGCTCTGTGAGTACTAAAGTTCCCATCTTTCAACAATTGTTTCCTTCCTCTCATGACTTTCTTTTAAGGAGTAGTATGGTTTTACTTTGTAAACTTTGTCTTAAAGTTGGGTTCCTGATTTTTCTCTTATTTAGAGAACAGCAGGCTGTTGATTACAAAAAGGTGGATGCTCATGTTCACCAGTTGAAGGGTAGCAGCTCCAGGTAAATCTAGGTTTCCCTACTTTTCCTATTAAGCCCCATTTGCTTGGTTGAAACACATTTCCTGAGAATTAGGTACATTACACTTCTTAAACAAGGTTAAGTAGTTATTTTTTGTGTATAGGTGGGAGACAGATTAGACTTATAAGCAGTTACTACAAAATGAAAAAAGCTATATGTGATAAAAGAGACATACCCTCGTGGAGAAGAGGAAGCAGCAGAAGCCCTCTTGTCTGCGCCTTCAGTGGTGCAGTTTCCAATGACCTCGTGGAGAATCCCTCAGTGGAGCGAGACCCAGATTGGGAAAATATTACTGTTAGTCCAAACCCTAAACCCGAAATCAAAACCCTAAACCTAAATTCGAAACCCTACAATCACAAAATCGAAACCCTAAACCTAAATTTGAAACGCTACAATCACAAAATCGAAACCCTAACCCAAAAATTAAAACTATAAACCAAAAATCGAAACCCAAAAACAAAAATGGAAACCGTAAAACACAAATCAAAACAACGAATTGAAAAAACTTACTGTGTAGTCGGCCTTCTCAGTGAGATTGAGAGTTGGAGAGCGAGAGGGAGACACCCACAGCACGGACGATCGGTAGTGGATATTCGGTGGGGTGAGATCGCTTAGGGCACGAAGGCTTCGACAGAGAAAGATGCAATTTTTTGTAAAAGAGAGGGTTGGGGTTTTTTTTTGTTTAGTATTTATAGTATGGGCTGTAGCCCCGTTTTTTTGAACGCAGCTTCAGGAATGGGCTGAAGCCGCGTTTAAAAAACGCGCCTTCAGGGCCTTCTATGGCCGGGTTTTTAACAAACGCGGCCTTAAGCCTTATATTAAAAAAACAAAAAATTTCAGAATGGGCTGAAGCCGCATTTTAAAAACGCAGCTTCAGCCCATGCCTAAAAAACGCAGCTGGAGCACGCGTGAACGCAACTACAGACCTGCTGTTGGGCTGCGCTCGACCCACGCGGCCCAAATGCTGCTGCTCTGGGCGCGTTTTTTAAAAACGTGGCTCAACTATAAGTTTGGGCCGCATTTTCCTAAACGCGGCCCAGGAAAACGCGGCCTAAGGCCCGCGTTTTTTGTAGTGATTTACGTTTCTCTAACAATAGAAATACAAATTTCCTCCGTTACTATGAGGTATTGAGGTTGCTATCATTCTCCTCCCTCGACTTTCAAAACCTGCAATTTGCATTGATGCCGATGTGACCCTTTTGACAAGAATCACTAAATTTGAGCCATTAAACTCGAATGTATCAAAAAAAAATTTTTTTTGACATAAATAGAAAAAAAATGTTAAAAGTAAAATAAATAAAAAAATTCTCAATTAATCAAAATTTATTTTTTAAAAATCCCACCATGACTACCATTACCACCTAGAAGGCTAGAACTTTCGAGCCCAAAAATAAAAAAAATTGTCTCTACCATGATTCGGCAGCAATATACCCTTAATCCAATATTATTGATCTTATTCTAGATGAAGCTAATGTTCTCATTATTTAAATAATTTGACTTATTTTTGCTGATTCTCCTTTGCATTTCTAATATTTGTTGAGTGGAGCATGCCTTATTCACAAGTTGGTCTTCATTCCATTTTAAAAATATTTCAGATATTGATGGCAGCAGGTGATACTTTTAGAGCAGCTGCTAGTGATCAGCTGGAGATATGGGCTAAGAGGATTGGGTGTGAGATTGTTGTTGCTGAAAAAGATAAGGCTAAAGCATCATCAGGTAGACAACTAAATTATAATAGTACAATGAATTCATTCTGCATATTGTTTCCATTGTTTTTTTCTGTAAAATTTTTATTTGTTATGCTATATTTACTAATTCATGATATTAAAGTGCTTTTTTAATAGTTCTTTCACAAGCTATGAAAAGAGGGAAAGAACAAGGTTTTGATGTAGTTTTATGTGACACATCTGGACGTGAGTACCTTGGACTTTTATGCTTAGCTTTTAGTATACTTTAATATGCCTCTTTGTGGATTAAATTTCAGTACATTGTAAACACACTAATTTCAACCTGATGGAAGAGTTGATTGCCTGTAGAAAAGCTGTGGGGAAAATTGTTCCATGTGCACCAAATGTAAGCTGAAAGTGTGGCACCTTATCCGTATTTTTACAACTGAAGCATTATGTGTTTAATTGTGTAAGAACCCTGTAGCATGCCTGAGAAATTGGGGGTGGGTATGTATGATGTGATGCTAAAGTATGACTTCATGTCTGTCTATTGCTTTGTCCCTAGTTGCCAATAAACAAGTGGTAACATAAATTTTAAAAAAAAATTCTATCCTTTCTTTCTTTCTATGAAAGCTAATATTATTTGTTGCGGTTGTGTACCGTTTTGGTATCCTCTTATTGAAAATAATTTTGTTACTTATCCAGAAAAAGAAAGAAAAAGTTATTTCTTATGTGCTTCTGTATGCTAGTTCCATCCAGCTTTTGTGGTCATGTATGTAAAGATTTCTTAAGTGAAAAATATAACATGTAAGGTGGATGCCTAATAATATTACGACTGCAGTTATTCCATCTCCAATAGCCATCTCTCCTGGTATCTTTGATGGCTCTTGGTCAGTGTTGTTAAAAGCGCTGAGCGCACTTAAGCGCAAAGGCCTCTTGGTGCCTAGGCGCAAAGCGCAAGCACGCGCCTGATCGAAGTGAAGCGCACATTTAAAAAAAAATTTAATAAATTAAAAAAAAATTATTAATGATCAATACAACAATCAAGTGATCAATTAATCATATAAATTACAGTAAAACATTTTAAATAATTTATATAACATTTATATAATTCTATTGTGCTTTACAAAATATATGCAACCATGATATTTGATGGCCATGATTACAAAACATAGTTGAATCAAAATAGAAGTATAGAACCAAGAAGGCAAAGGCTAAAAAGTACTAGAATGTTAAGTAATATTATCTTTGTGAGTGTCTGATTTAGTGTTTGTTTGTGTGGTTATGGTTAAAAGTTTAAAAATATCTAAAGATATAGGCTTAGATGTATGGAAGCACACCACATTATTAGTTTTTATATATTAAATCAATGGCTTATATCAAACATATTTAGATTTAATGGTTAAAATTCAAATCAGGATTTAAAAAAAAAAAAAAATTTACAAAAAGCTCAAAAAAGCGCGCTTAAAGTGCGCTTTTGCGAGGGCGCTTCGCTTTAGAGGGAAAAAGCCCCAAGGGCTTCGCGCTTTGCGCTTTGCGCTTAAGCGCGCTTTTAACAACACTGCTCTTAGTGTTATGGAGAATGGCTTACATAAATTTCAGCCTTCATACTTGATCATATGACTGGAGACTTGTTGTTAAACAATAGTTGTTGGTCTTTAAGACTGGGCTAAGATTATCCCATTATATGTGCGAGAGATCTTGCTAGTTTTGGATGGGACAACAATTTTGAACATGCTACCATAAGCAAGAGAGTTCAATGAAGTAATATTTCCTTCTTTGCCTTCCACATTAAATATTTGGTTACTAAAATTACAGTAAACCTACCTGTGGTTAGACTCGTTTTTACTTTACCTACTCGTGATTCAATCATTTACACTTTGCCCACCTGAGGTATTTTCTGTTAGGGATCTATTACCCACCTCTCCCTTTGCCGTTAGGAAAACATATTTTTAGGAAAAAACAAACATAACAAAAATCAAAAAGTTAAAATTTTTGATTTCTTAAGAACTTCTACGAGAACAAAGTGAAGACACACACATCAACTACAACAAGAGAGAAACAAACAACCTAGAAAAGTCAATGGCGTCTAGCTCCTCAGCTCAAACCCCATCTCCCTTAGCTCCTCAGCCGTGTCTGATTGATCTTACTAGCTAGTTTTCTGCAATACCCAGATCAGGATTTGGGATTTTCTTTCATGTGTTGGTGCCTATTTGTCCAAATCTTCATGTTTTGAGTTTGGGTTTTAATTTGTTATGTTATGGATTTTGTGTATCTTTAGGGTTATAAAAAAAACTCAGCCAGTTTTAAAAACTACCAAATAAAAATCAATTTCATTTTCAAACCATCAAAAAATTCCAGAGAGAGAAGAAGCAAATCCACCACTAGAGAGAAGACTCAGCCAAAACCCACAGCCTCCACAACTAACCACCACAAGCTTGATTAAACCCACAACCTTAACCCACGGCACACGGTGGCTCCTCTTCTCCCTCTCATATTCTCTCGGCCTCAAACCACGAAACAACTAACCACTAAACCCATAGATCATACTGCAACCCACAGCACAACCTACCTAGCACCACAAATCAAACGACAACCCATGACATAAGCACGACCAACCACCGTTGTAGCTAGACATCGAACCACCATTGCCACTCAGCAACCCAAGCAAAAAAAAAACCTAGCACCACAACCACAACTCACAGCCCATGGCTAAACCAACAGTGACAACCACGTCCAAACCCACAAATCTGACCACCACAACCAACAAAAACCCACTGGAGCACAACCAATAAAAACCCATATCACAACTGGAGCATAGACCCACAATCTCACAGACGCATGAACCGAAGCACAATCAAACCCACATAACAGAGAAGTGAGACAGGAGAGAGGAAGGACTAAAAAAATGAGAGCAGGAATAAAAAAAATGTTTTTTTTTTTTTTTAATGTTTACCTTCCAGCTACAATGAGCTTGTTATATTTGTTTTTGCCTTCCTGCTACAGTGGCCTTTTTTTATTTTTGTTATATTTTTTTTTGCCTAAAAATGTGTTTTTCTAATGGTAAATGGAGAGGTAGGATATGGAAGGCTAACGTAACTAACCTCAGGTAGGCAAAATGTAAATGATTAAACCATAGGTAGGCAAAGTGAAAATGGGTCATACCACAAGTGGGTTTATTGTAATTATCCCTTATTATTATTATTATTATTATTATTATTATTATTATTATTATTATTATTATTATTATTATTATTATTATTATTATTATTATTATTATTATTATTATTATTATTATTATTATTATTATCAATCAAACAAAAAGATTTTGATATAATGGTTGCTGGACTGGTTTTTATTATGCAATATAGCTGAAGCTGAGAAGAAAAGGCTCCCTTCAAGTTTCCCTGGAAATTTTTGACTTGGAACTTTTGATACAAGTGGTTGGAATTATGGGATTGATTTTATAATAAAGTTTCAAACTTTGATCTATATATGTTATAGTTGGAAAATTATTATAAAATTCTAGAAATTGGGGATGTATTATTTTGTGTATAAAATTCTAGACATTTGGGATGTTATTATTGATATAGTGTAATTAAATATATTTAGGTTCTTGGTTTTATGTGATATTGTATTTGTTATTGGAAAACATGAATTGTGGTTCATTACAGTTGCTATAAAATAGGTATTGGAAAGTATGTATTGTAGGTACATTAGAGGTGCTAAAAAAAAAGGACCTATTCCGGCCTTTTGAAAACAGCTGGAATAGGGGTTGGGTATAGGGTATGGACCTTTTAAATTATATTCATTCAAAACCTATACCAGCGCTTTTGAGAATGCTGGAATAGGTACTGCTTATGCCAGCGCTTTCAAAAGGTATAAGCCTTTTAAATTTTATTCATTCAAGACCTTTACCAGCACTTTTAAGAATGCTGGAATAGGTACTACCTATGCCAGCGCTTTTAAAAGCGTTGGTATAGTCCTTTTAAATTATACTAGTTGCTAACCCTTACGATGTATGGGGAAGCTATTGAGTATATAACATGTACCACAATATATAATATTATATGACACATTAGGAAGAAATACAATTCATTGAACAAACCTCCAAAACAAAATCTATAATTAAATAGAAAATTAAATTATTTTAGTAATACAAAACTATTCACTCACTAAAAACCAATTTGAAAACCTTTTTCAAAACCCAAGCTGCCTTTTGATAGAATACACCATACAAACATATAAAGAAAATTTGAACAATGGTTTTAATGAATTTAATTAAGAGAATTTTATTTTTTGAAAGTTGATAGAAGTACAGTTGTAAGTGAGAGTCTTAAAAATTGTTCCAAGTTGTACATAAGCAAATAACCAAATAAGCTAACGGTCATTAACTGCTCAATATTAAATTTTTTTCAGTGACAAATTTTTTTGGAATCAAATAATTTGTAAACACCACATTTATGAATGTAAAAAGACTAAGAATAAAGTACCAATGATGGAATGAGTAGCCACACGTTTTTTATAAATTCAAATCATAGATATTATAATCTCTTTTTTTTTTCTTTTTTTTCTTTTTTTGTTTGCTAAATAACATAGATATTGCAATCTTTACCTTCAAAAAATATCAATTGCTATACAAGTTCCATCATCGATGACATAGGAATTTCTCTCTATTTATATCTTTTCAAAAAGTTATTTCCCCACAACAAGCATATCTAGTAAATCAAAATGCAATATGGAAATAAAAAGTCATATCTAGGCTCCATAACCTAGAACAAAAATTCTAGGATAAAGCAATAAAGATTCCGGAAGTCATGCATGTATTGATGCATTTAGAAAAGGCAAAAGTAAACTAAGTTTTGACCAAAAAGCATACAAAAAACTTAATAGATTAAACAATCAATGTATAAGCTTTGTTGTTTTTGTGATTCCACATAATTAAAAAGAATAGGTTGAGAGAATTTCAATGTGAGTCTAATAGCAATCAAAGCTAGACCTTATTACTTGGAAGTTATTAGCTTTGCCAAGATGAACTGTTTATGGTAAACAATTGTAAGCTTCATTAGCAAAATTAATTCTTAGTTTCCATAACACTTGAAAAGGAAAATAAATAGATGTTAAAATCAACAACCATAATGTCTTTATTTCATCGTTGCTCACCTGAGTTAATAATAATAATAATACATAACAAAGGCTTTAAACTGGTAGGTCATGGCTTGTAAAGAGAAGACTGGAACCTAATTTTTTGAAGAATATGCATGCATTGTATCAGCAAATTGAAAAAAGGATATGATATCATCTTTTATTTCCACTGATCTTTATCTATATGATATAATCAAAACATAGATATCAGATGTTCAACTTGTATAACCAAATGGGATAACAGTCAAAAAATAAGCAGCATGTTCAAGGTATTAAACAATCACAACAAAACAACAAAATAAAAGTACAGTTCAATATCAATAATTTGAATTATATTTAAGCTTCATGGTGGGCTAACGAACAAAAAGAAAAATAAAAGAAACCAAAGAGAAACCGCATTTTAAATGGCACATACCCATGCTTTGTGAAATCCAAAGGACTAGTCCCCTTTGTAACGGCTCTAATTTCGATTTCGCAGACTCGCTTGCCATTCTACCAACCTATAAAAATAACTACCATACAAAAATTTAAAATGCAAATCCAATACTAAGTAATATTCAATCAAGAAATCAAACTTTTTTCCAAAAACTCAGATTTAATTCACAATAACTGCAATAGAAGTTTCAATTTTTAGGGACCTTGAGATGTGCTTTATCGGCTACGAAATCATAGTAAGGAATTACATAAAAAAATTAATGAGTAAATGAACTAACAAACCCAGTCAATTTAAAAAATTCTTAGGTTTATAATAGACTCTTATAATCCAAATTTGCTTTTGAAACCAACAATACTCAAACTAAAAGCAATTCACACATTCATGAATTAGTAAAGCTAATTAAAAGTTAAAACGATTCACAGATATCTGATGCCATTCGTACTAAAATGGATTTAGTTGGAGAGAGAGAAAGAGAGTGACCGTCTTGAAGGAGTTGGTGTTTTGAGCAATATCGTTGTCGAGGAAGAGAGAGGAGTGGAGACTGAGGACTTCAAAGTTCAGAAAGAACGGAAACTTCGACTTTAACTCTTTGTTTTCCTTGTCAATCGCTTACTCTCCCATATCCTTCACATGCATGTAAGATGAATTAGAAAAACTTGTTGCATCATTCAAAAATTAGAAGGGAAGTCTAAAAGCAGTTCTATCCATTCATTGTACCTATTGGTTTGGGTTTAAGATAGGTAAAATTAGATTACTAAATTATAGAATGAGAGAAGGGATCTGACCTTTGGTTTTTGTGCTTGCTTTGACAATTTGCTTGATTTTGAGGATTTTTGCAAAATGAGCAAAACTTTTATGAAGTTAAAGTCTCAAAATTATTATTGTAGGAAATAAAGTACAGCGGGAGGTGGAGAAAAGGAGAAGTATGTACAAAGGTAGGGAGGAGAGAAGTCTTTGTGGTCTTTTTTGGAAAGAATTGCTATGAAAACTATAAAAATTAAAACTATCCAGAGCCAGGCAAAATATTGCATTAGTTTGCGTTTATTTTTTTTTTGTCATGTGATATTATTTGTAGAATTTAGAAATCAAAACGTTTCACATCAACAACCAAACGAAAAGGCACCAGTATATAGTTAATTTTTAAAAGGTGTATTTAAAAAATATTGACTTAAACAGTTAGTTAAAAATGAAAATCTTGAAAAGTCACAATGTTTGGTGTTTTTAAATGTTAACGTGGCTGAAATTTATGCAACCACTTGGCTGAAATTTGTGTGTATGTGTGTGTCTATATATATATATATACATATATGTAGAGAGAGAGAGAGAGAGAGAGAGAGAGAGAGAGAGAGAGAGAGAATTGTCATCTCATACCCAATAAATGGAAGAAGTTACAACAAATAAAGGATGTGAGGAGGTTGTTATTTGTTGTAACTTATTGGTGACTGTCAGAATTCCATATAATAGTGGCATTTGAAGAGTCTTGCTTAATGGAGGGGCACATGATAAAGTTGAAGACAAGAGTAACATCCGAATTTAATGAGATGCTTAATAAATGTCAACTGGTAAATCCAAAAATAAAAAAGAAAAAAAGAAAATAAATGATGAAGTGGCCCTGATGTGGCTTAACTGGAGTGTAGCAATAATAAATACTGCGCTTCAGCTTTTAGTAACATATAGATTCATTCAAGACCTATACCAGCGCTTTTGAAAATGCTGGAATAGGTACTGTCTATGCCAGTGCTTTCAAAAGCCCTGGTATAGTTTATATTCATATTTTCCAAAAGGCTGTCTCAACACAAGTAAAAATGCTGGAACAGGGTCTAAAAAGCGTCGGGACCTATCCCGGCACTTTTGAAAAGCGCTGGTACAGGTCCGTCAATACCGATTGTCACTGTGCGGCAGTTTGGAGCATTTGGAAAAAAACGCCAGGATAAGAATTTTGACCTTATTCCGGCGCTTTTTTAGGCTATCCTAGCGGTTTTGCAAACGCTGGGATAGCCCCGTTTTTTTGTATTGCTGGTACTCCCAAAAGTCTCATGCTTATGTTACTCTTAGGGATGGTTTTATTATCTTGGACCACGAAGGCCCCAGTCATGCTTTTGGTTTCCATTCCCTTTATCTTATTGATGAAAAATCTCCTTGTGGTCTGCCATTAAAAATTGGAGTTTGTATCATGGTGAAGGTAAGGTAACACGGTGATTCTTGCTCAAAAAACAAACCGTTGGATTTTTTTGGTCAAAGTATGGGTTCCTTAATTACTTTTAAGTCAAATAAGTGTTTGATTTTGTTTTTCATTGATTTGTCAATTCAATTTGTAATAGCAAATTTATGCCATGTAATTGATATTAACATGCATATATAATTATATTTTGATTTTACCATTTGACTTGCAATTAGGGAATGTGAATGTTTTTTATTGAGCTTCCTTAAGTTGTGAAACTGAATCTCTCTATGTTTTTGGAAAATGGCCAATCATATAGATGGCAGGTAAGTCATTTTCTAATACATGATTGAGATTTTTTTTTTTTTTTTTTTTGGGGGTAAAATACTATTTTGGTTCCTAACTTTTGCCAAAAGTTTGTTTTTTGTCTCTAAACTTTAAAAAGTTCTTTTTTCATTTCTAGACTTTGTAAATGATTTTTTCAATAGTTTAGAGACAAAAATAGGGATGAAAAAATAAAACTTTTTTCAAAAGTTTAGGGATGAAAAAAAAAACTTTTGAAAACATTTAAGGACATATAAAAAAAATTTTCAATAGTTTAGGAATGAAAGATGAACTTTTTTATAGTTTAAGAACGAAAAATGAATTTCTTAAAGTTTAGGAATGAAAACTAAACTTTTGATAAAGTTTAAGGACCAAAAAAATATTTTACCTTTTTTTTTTCAGGGTGCAAAATATGAGTACTATATGTTTGAATAAATGTTAGAATGAGTAATATCAATGTTGGTCTTATTGTCATGTTCGTTATGCCTGAATAAAGAGTCAGTAGTTGTAGCATCTTTGGTTTAGTATCTTTAGGAGTGGAAAACATATGTACGTAGCTCAATATACAACAACAAAGCCTTAGCTCAATAATCAATGTTATTATTCCTTGCACCTCATAGCATGTTTTAAGTATTTGTATATGTGTGTAATTTTGAAACTTCCTTCATTATGATTGTTATGATGCCTGAAATAAATTATGCCTGATTTAGGTTCTAAGAATGTTGTCTTAATTGCTCAAACTGATTGACATCTTCAAGGATAGTAGTTGGCACCATATATGGCGTAATATATTAAGTTTAGAAGTATTGTACAAGCATATGATGGGGAAAACTGAATTAAAAACAAGTCACTATTATGAACCCAAAATTATTTTATGTTATTTAGTCACATGAATGATGTATATTGATCTAATCTATATTTTCTATTTGTGTGAAGGTAGGAATGGAATTGCAAGAGGGTAGCAATAGCAAGAAGAAAAATGTTAGGTTCTAAAAGTTTAGAACAATTGGCAAATCATGAACACAAACTTGTCTAGATATAGATCCTAGAATCTATTGGTATTATTAGACAATGCTCAAGGTGATACAAGTAAAGATTTAAGAATATACAAGCTGCAGTTTGAAGAGTTCAAAAACTGCCTGGTTCGAACGATCGAAAGACAGGCTCGATCGATCAAAATATAGGCCTACAGAATTTTAAGTTTTGCCTAATAGCAATTCAAGCCCAAAAAGGATTAGGGTTTTAGATCTACTTCTTCTAGTATATAAAGGAAACCCTAAACACATTTTTAAAAAGCTTTTTAGAGAGATTAGAGTGCATTTTGTGCCTCTTTTGTCAAACTAAAAAAAACCTGGGGAGGATTTAACCTAGCTATTCTCAAGATAAAACAAGATCAACTATGAAAGAATTGAAGTTTTACAATAGCGACTTAGACCACTAACATCCTAAGTATGTATAAAGGTAAATACCTCTAGATCTGACAAGAGATTCACACAATCACACATACAACATTTCAACAAACTAAAAAAAGTGGCTAGGGTTTTTCTATTTATATCAGACATAAAACATAAAACCTTACATGTCAAACAAGCTTAGGCTGAGTTGGAAAATTCTGCAGAAAAAATAATCTGCATGAGCTTCGATGGATCAAGTCTAATTTTCGATTGATCGAGCTTTGCAGATTGAGTCCAATAAATCCTGCAGTACACTCGATTCCAACTTTACAATAAACACATTTTAAGCAGCCTAAAACTAGACTTTAAGTTTTGATCATGGTTTGCCAACATTACATATTGAAGTTCTAATACATTTAGATCCTAAAGTCTTAGAACCTAACAATCTCCCCCTTTGGCAATCCGTGACAAAATACATACCAAAATTGAAATGCTCAAAGTTAAAAAATAGCCCAATAAATAATAAACATGCCCAGTAACCAATTCAACCTAACTAGTATCCATCAATTGCCAGTGTAGACAGCAACATGACTGAATAAACCTGTATAATCCTGAAACACTCAACAAACACATAAATGCATGTGTGGAAAATACAAGTAAAAAATAAATAAATTCTTGATTTCACAAAACAGAAAAATAAAAGACATATATCATGAATAACCTCATAATATAAATCAATAACCAATGTAGTACATGTGAAACGAGAAACAATAATAGAAATAAACACATAAAACAGAGTATCTCCCCCTTAACATATACAACCCATAAAAAATAAATACATCATAAGCCAAAAAAACATCAAGAAGCACCTAGATACAATCTAAAGAAGCTCCAAAGCTCAAAAAAAATCAAAACATCAAAATCTCCCCCTATCTCCATCAATATGTACTCCCCCTTTTTGTGACGAATTGCCAAAGGAAAATCAAGGCTCATCATCATCAAAAGGTGGTGGTGGAGTAGATCGCTGAATACTCGCCAAATCTACAAGCAAAGCCTGAAGCTCCGTGAGCACATCCACCAAAAGTTGTCCATGCACCACCTGAACGGTCACGACAGTATCCAACACACTCTGAATAGATGAATCATCCGAAGCAAAAGGTGGAGGATCAACAACGGTAGTGGGATTGACATAAACCTCAGCAAAAGGATCACCAGAAGAAGGAGGCTGAGCTACAGTACTTGTAGAAGACTCTAGTCTAGGGTGTTTAGAGCTAGCTTTCATCTGACCTGCTCTCTGCCTAAGGAATGTGGCACCTATGGGAGCTATAGTGTGTATGGGCTTAGATGCGGGAAAATCCTCTAAACCTAAATGTAATAAAATCCTACGAATAAAAATGGGGAAGAAAAGACCATGTGAAATTAGAACTACTCCTAAGAACCTCAACCAAGGAACGAATGAAAAGAGACGGAAAACACATAGGAGCATCAGTCGCAAGGGCATACAAAACTACACAATGCTCAAGAGGAATGGTGTGCAAGTGAGAGATAGGCCAGATAGAATGACAATCTCCCCCTTTGGCAATTCGTGACAAAACTTACATAAAAAATGAAATGCTCAAATACAAGAACAACCCAATACAATAAAATGGTCCAATTACCAATTCAACCTAACTACTATCCATCAGTTGCCAGCGTAGACAGCAGCACGACTGAATAAACCTGTATATTCTTGAAACACTCAACAAACACATAAATGTATGTGTGGAAAATACAAATAAACCAAAATATGAAACACAATATAAAAACAAAAGTAAATTCTAACTCTCTCACTAAGTTAGATACATCAAAAAGTTTTTATACCCTTCCCCTTTCAAAAACAATTTTATCTCTCCATAAGCAAAACATTTAAAAACCTTTTTAAAAAAAAAAAAAAAAGGATTCCCACATTTCATCTATTTCTCCCCCTTTTTGTCACGTATTGACAAAGACAACCCAATCAAAAGGTAAACAGAAAACATACGCAACCGAGAATAAGAGAAAATAGAGAATTAAGGGAACACAAAGGTTAAAAAAAACTTTTCTCCCCCTATAAAAATAGGAAAAAACAAAACAAGTTTTGGGAAAAATAGTTTTCTGGAAAATATAGGAGGTGGGGAAAAGAAAAAAAAAAACAAAAACCTAACTTTAAAATAAAAATTGAGGATTCAGTTGAAGAAAAGTATTCTCTCTTTCAATGTATGCAAGCTTGACACTATGTGACCCATTATTATCCAACATAACTCTTTAGAAAAATATTTTTTGCAATTCACACATAAATATAGTATATACTAAAATGTACAAAGAACTCGAAAATTAATCAATCAATTTTTAAATCAAGTTGAGTACCCAATTTAGCAAAGTGTATGCATGTTATGTGCCAAAAAAAAAAATGAGAGTTATGACTGTAAAACTGCCAGATGGATACAAAAAACAATGCAATGCATGTGAATCCTAAACATAAATGATGCATGAAAAAATTTTGGTGAAAAACTTAAAAATTGAAAATTTTCTAGTTTCGATCGATCGAGCATTGATCAAATACCAATCGAGTCAGGTAGAAGCTAGACTTGAAAAATATGGAAATTTTCGATTGATCGAAAATCACACTCGATCAGTCGAAATTCTGGAAAATTGGATTTTTTGAAAAACAATAGAAGTTTTATGCAGAAAACACTCAAACCACTTGATTTCATGAATGAAATGCATGAGTATGAGTCTAAATGTTTTTCAAAAACATGAGTTTTCAACCTAGAACTTCAAAACAAAGATTTTCAAACTCTTAACCATATTTTGCATCAAACACCATAGAAAACATAATCTTGGATGACCAAACTAGATTCACACACAATTTCATGTACAAAGTTTAGCAAAGAATAACTTGTGAAGTGTGTGTAACTAGTAAAAATACGAGATACATGTGAGGTGATAAGTAAATAGTAATCAATCAAATTGTCTACAGAATTCATCACATAAATTTGAAGGCCAAAATGGCCAAATACCACAAGTTTCAAAAATTAGTAGCAAAAAAACACTGTTTCGGAAATAAATAAGGAAATACCACTTTTCTGGTACTCGAGTTCTAAATGGTACTCGAGTTTCTTAGCTACCGTGACATTGCTGACCTGGAATTTGTGCGATTTTAAAAAATAATATGGTACTTGAGCTTGGTAAACTCGAGTTCCATGCAACACAGTCCTCGAGTATACCAGACTCGAGTACCAATTATAAAAAAATTTATGTTTATGTTTATATCTAAGGTACTCGAGCTTGGTGAGCTCGAGTACCTTATAAGGAACTCGAGTTTAGTAAACTCGAGTTTTTTATAACTTTTTTTTTTTTTTAATAATCGGCAAATAAACATAAACCTAAACATAAACATAAACATAAACATAAACATAGTTTTATGTTTTTATTTATTTAAATAGAAGCATTGTAAAATAGATTTTAATTTCAAAATATGAATTAATTTCTACATTAATTAAAATTGTTCATTGTTTTCTTATAAAAATTGTTCACTATTTTCTGCAAAATCTATTTCTACAATTTTACATAAAATTATTTTTTGTTCAGCATTATTTAAAAAATTGTTCACTCTCTTTTCTGAGTAAATTATTTTCTGTTCACTATTTACAAAATTGTTCACTGTTTTCTCATAAAACACCTACTGAAATCGTGTTTTCTAAATTTAAACACCAAATCTGAATGATTTTTCATGCTTAAATTTCACAATAATCGAATTTATTTTTCTGCATTGATGAAATCTATTTCTACATTAAATTTTTTAAATAATGCTGAACAGAAAATAATTATATGCAAAATCTTAGAAATAGTTTTTGTAGAAACAGTGAAAAAGTTTTATGAGAAAACAATGAACAGTTTTAATTAATGCAGAAAACAGATTTTATGAATGCAATAAGCAGATTCGAATATACATTAAACATGATGTGTAGAGAGCAAATTTTATTAATGTAGAAATAAATTTTATCAATGCAGAAGAACAAATTTGATTATTGTAAAATTTAAGCACGAAAAAGCATTTAAATTTGACGTTTAAATTTATAAAACACGATTTTAGTAGGTGTTTTATGAAAAAACAGTTAACAATTTTTTAAATAGTGAATAGAAAATAATTTACGCAAAAAAGAGAGTGAACAGTTTTTTAAATGATGCTAAAGAGAAAATAATTTTATGCAAAATCATAGAAATAGATTTTGCAGAAAACAGTGAACAATTTTTATGAGAAAACAATGAACAGTTTTAATTAATATAGAAAACAGATTTTATGAATGCAGTAAGCAGATTCGAATATACAGTAAACGTGATATGCAGAGAGTAAATTTTATTAATGTATAAATAAATTTTATCAATGCAGAAGAACAATTTCAATTATTGTAAAATTTATGCATGAAAAAGCATTCTGATTTGGTGGTCAAATTTAGAAAACACGATTTCAGTAGGTGTTTTATGAGAAAACAGTGAACAATTTTTTAAATAGTGAATAGAAAATAATTTACGCAGAAAAGAGAGTGAACAATTTTTTAAATAATGCTGAACAAAAAATAATTTTATGCAAAATTGTAGAAATAAATTTTGCAGAAAATAGTGAACAATTTTTATAAGAAAACAATGAGCAATTTTAATTAATGTAGAAATTAATTCATATTTTGAAATTAAAATCTATTTTACAATGCTTCTAGTTAAATAAATAAAAACATAAAAATATGTTTATGTTTATGGCCAACTTCAATCACATATCCATGATGTGTAATACAAAAGAAATAAAAATCTTTTTGGTTTAAAAAAAATTTTATGACCAAAACTAAAATGCACACATTATGCTAAATGTTTGAAATTGCAAATGCAAATGCAATGCATGACAATGCTAAGCTAAGCTACAGAGGGTACACAAACAAGGAGTATCAAGTTCTTAATTAACCCTTGAGTATATGTACAAACTAGTACATACTCACACAAAATCAAAATGAGCTTAGCACTTATATAATACATACTATTCAAGTTTTTCCACAATGTCAAGCATGTTCTAAATCAAGAGAGGGATATCATAATTCATGAATCCTCAAGAAAAATGAAACAAGACTCAAAATAAAATATTTATGTCTTTTTGAAATTTGTCAATGTTTTTGGATATATATATATATATATATATTTTAACAAAACAACTAAAAACTAAAAGAAAACATGTCCACAATTAATTGAAAGAATTAAATCAGGGACAAGTCAGCAACACTCACCTTAAAGAATCTTTTCTCACTCATATAACACGAGTCTTCGGCTTTGTAGGTGAAAATTCATGTGAAGCAAAGTGTATTTGAGAAATTACACCAATCTTTGGAGAAAGACTAAAATCCTGCAATTTCCTTTCACAAGCCAACAAGATTAATTTTTTCAAAAGCATATGAAACAATTTATTTGAACTTATGACAGGAGAAATATCGTCACATATCCTAGATGGAAATACATAATGTTTAAATTTCCATTTATGACAATTAGGACGAATGTGACCAAAGACACCACAAAAGTGACAAATAGAAACAAATTTAGGAATATCAGTATTCCTAACAACAAATCTTGTCTTCGATTTTGGTTTTTGCCTCAACAAAGAACAATTTAGTCTAATATGACTACCAACACCACAAAGGTGACAGGTAGGCACAAAAACAGATTTATTATACTTTCTAACAGTAGGTTTAGACATAGGTTTAGAAACTTCAGCATCTACATCAAAACTTTTACCTTTGTCTAGCCTAGCAAAATAAGTCTTTTCTTTACTATTCCTCTAGAAATGAGGAATATAAACTTTCTTAGTTTTAGGCTTAAGAGAAACAGAAACACTTTTGTTATCAACAGCAGACTTGGTACAGCTTTAGGCTTAAGAGAAGCAGAAACACTCTTGTTCCAAGCTTTTCATCTTCTCATCTTGAGAGGAAATTTGATTTCTCAAAAATTCATTCTTTTTATTAGATTCATCTAATCTAACAACCAATTCCTCTTTTTCAAGATTAGCCAATTTTAACTCTTCTTTAAATTTCTTAGCAATTTTTAAAGATTTAAATAATTCCTTACGAAGAGTTTCACAAGCATCAAAAAAATCAACACAAACAATAGTGTCACTTTTATTCAAATATTCACAAACATGAGCAGAAAGACACTTCAAATTATCCATAATAATAGGAATCAAGGATCAACTCTTAGATCAAAAGATCTAAACACTAGAGCTAACCCGCTCTGATACCACTTGTTCGTTTTTAGATCCCTTAAAACAATAGTTGTTTAACCTAGTTATTTAGCCAAGTGCTTACTTAGATAAATTATTCAGATCTAGGTTAAAACAAAACAATCATATCATGTAAAGCAGTGGAATATAAAGAACTCAAAGATCTGATGACCCAAGAAAACCTAGGGAGGATTTAACCTAGCTATCCTCAAGGTAAAACAAATCCACTATGAAAGAATTGAAGTTTGTACAATAGAAATTAGACCACTAACATTCTATTACTATCTTGAGTAGAAAACATACTACCATGACCACGTGACAATTCCTAGTTCGCAAACTACTTCTTTCCCTGATCTACAGCAACCACAAGTTCTCTTACTTGTGAATCTTGATCTACTTGAAAGTTCTTTATGCAGTAACTAAAAAAACCATCAAGTTCTTAATGTGAATCTTGATCTTGATAGCTCAATGTGTGTGTATGAAGGTAAACACCTCTAGATCTGACAAAAGATTCAACACACAAGACAATCTTTTTGTTTGTGTTGTGTGTTGAATCTTTTGTGAGATCTAGAGGTGTTTTAAATACTAACATACCATAGCAATGACAAATACTAACCTTCATATCTGCTATGTCTTGAATCATAACCTTCATATCTTGATATGAATTACTTTTAAATCTCTTACAATGACAAATACTAACATACCATAGCAATAACTTGCTATAAATTATTTTACAATTTATTTCAATAAAAAATATTGGGATGGCATTGCAATAATTTGATATCAATTGTTTTACAATTTATTGCAACAACAAATATTATACTATCAATGCAATAACCTAATATAAATTATTTTACAATCTATTACAATAAAAAATAGGAAATAATTATCTATTACAATGAAATAATTCTTGGGTGCCCTTCTAGTTCTCAAATAGCTGGACCTAGCTTCCAATAAAATGGAAAGGCCTCTTTTGGGTGAAGGTACGTGTACTTTCAATTTGCATTTTAATCGAATTTTTTGTTCATTACAATATGAAATGTGTTTAATTCTGTTAGTTTCATTTTGACAAATGCATATATCTTCACTGATGATGTAGAACTGATTAATTTAAGCAACTTGGAGGTCCTGATCTTGGGAGCTAATCGCCTCAATGGAATTGTTCCATTCAAGGGTAAACATTCCAACATCTATTGTTAATGGCTACAATAATTTGCTTGTGATTGGATAATTCTTTTAGTGTAAACCAATTAGCAATATTAAAAATTTTCTGTTGACAAAATTTCTCGTCAATTCTCTTAATAGATATGGCAAGTTTCAGCAATTTGAAGTAATTAAATTTGAGTGGAAGTCATTTCACTTGAAGTACTTCTCCACATATTGCAACACTATTATCTCTCAAGGCTATATCATTACAAGCCAAGAGTTGAAATGGAACTTTAAATCAAGGTAAGAATCTACCAAATTGACTTGTCTTGTTGATTCTTGCGGTGGCACATATTTAGCATAGACATTACTAATCCTACTGCTTTTGACAGAATTACACTCACTAAAGAAAATCAAAAAGTTAATTCTTTCTTCGAATTACTTTGAAGGGATCCTTCCTCCATGCTTAAACAACTTGACATCTCTTACGTTGTTCGATGTATCAAACAACCAGTTCAGTGGAATCATGTCTTCATCTTCAATAGCTAATCTGACAACCCTCATGTTCATTGATCTGAGTAATAATCTTTTTGGTAGAAATTGATCTCCGTCACCAATTGACAACATGACATCCCTTGAGTACATTGATTTGAGTTACAACTTTTTTGAAGATTTATTCTCATTTAGCTTATTTTCAAATCACTCCAAGATTAAGGTGATTTAATTATTGAGTGATGACAACAACAAACTTCACATAGAAACTGAAAACCCCAACTGGGTTCCTTTGTTTCAATTACAAGGCTTAGCGCTAAAAAAAAAAATACCAGACTACAATCGTTGAATCTTCAAAGTAACTCTATCATGGGTCCATTTCATTTGCCGTCAAATCACAGCATAGATCTTAATTGGTTGGATGTCTTTGATAGTAACTTTGATAGGAAGCTTCAAGAAAATATAGGGAAGATTATTCCAAAATCAGGTTATCTAAATTTATCCAAAAATTATTGTGAAGGTACACTCCCATCCTTAATTGGTGACATGAGTAGTTTGAGAATATTGGATTTGTCCTACACTAATATTTCTAGAGAGTTACTAGTGAAAATCATTGCCAATTGTACCGTATTGTCGATTTTGAGGTTTTCAAATAACTACTTTCAACTTTCAAGGTGAAATTTTCTCAAAGCACTTCAACCTATCCTCACTATTACTTTTACTCCAATTGATCTGTTTCTTTTAGTAATTTCAATTTATTGCAATGAAAATTTTGAAATAATAGCTTTTTGAAATGAATATATCATTGCAATATCTTGATATGAATTACTTTTAAATCTCTTAGAATGACAAATACTAACATACCATAGCAATAACTTGATATAAATTATTTTCAAATTTATTGCAATAAAAAATATTAAGATGGCATTGCAATAATCTGATATCAATTATTTTACAATTTATTGCAACAACATATATTAAAATATCATTGCAATAACCTAATATCAATTATTTTACAATTTATTGCAATAAAAAATATGAAATAATTATCTATTACAACGAATATATCGTTGCAATAATTTACAAATTCCAATTGTTTTACTTAGCTCAGCAAGCTAACACACTTGATTTTAAGTTTAAATTCCTTTGACAAGGAAGTCTTGAAATTCTTCAGTGCCCTTCTAGTTCTCAAATAGCTGGACCTAGCTTCCAATAAAATGGAAGGGCCTATTTTGGGTGAAGGTACGTGTAACTTTAATTTGCATTTTAATCGAATTTTTCTTTCATTCCAATATGAAATGTGTTTAGTTCTGTTGGTTTCATTTTGAAAAATGCATATATCTTCATCTACGATATAGAACTGATTAATTTAAGCAACATGGAGGTCCTCATCTTGGGAGCTAATCGCCTAAATGGAACCCTTCCATTCAAGGGTAAACATTCTAACATCTATTGTTAATGGCTACAATAATTTGCTTGTGATTTGATAATTATTTTAGTATAAACCAATTAGCAATATTAAAAATTTTCTGTTGACAAAATTTCTCGTCAATTCTCTTAATAGAAATGGCAAGTTTTAGCAATTTGAAGATTTCAAATTTCAGTGGAAATCATTTCACTTGAAGTATTTCTCCACATATTGCAACACTATCTTCTCTCAAGGCTATATTATTACAAGCCAAGAGTCTAAATGGAACTTTAAATCAAGGTAAGAATCTACCAAATCGACTTGTCTTGTTGATTATTGCAGTGGCACATATTTAGCATAGACATTACTTGTCCTATTGCTTTTGACTTGCACTCACTAAAGAAACTTTAAGAGTTAATTCTTTCTTCTAATTACTTTGAAGGGATCCTTCCTCCACACTTAAACAACTTGACATCTCTTACGTTGTTTGATATATCAAACAACTAGTTCAGTGGAATCATGTCTTCATCTTCAATAGCTAATCTGACAAACCTCAAGTTCATTTATCTGAGTAATAATATTGTTGGTACAAATTGATCTCCATCACCAATAGATAGCATGACATCCCTTGAGTACATTGATTTGAGGTACAATTTTTTTGAAGATTTATTCTCTTTTAGCTTATTGTCTAATCACTCCAAGATTCAGGTGATTCAATTATTGAGTGATGACAACAACAAACTTGACATAGAAACTGAAAACCCCAGCCGGTACCCTTTGTTTCAATTACAAGTCTTACTCTTTGTTTCAATTACAAGTCTTAGCGCTGTCCAATCTAAACAATCCTATTGGAAACATTCCCAAGTTTCTCCTAGGTCAAGATGAGTTGAGAGAACTTGTTTTGTCTCAAAGTATGTTGAAATTCAGCTTCCCCAGTTGGTTGCTTAAAAACAATACTAGACTACAATTATTGAATTTTCAAAGTAACTCTGTCATGGCTTCATTTCATTTGCCGTCAAATCACATCATAGATCTTAATTGGTTGGATGTCTTTGATAATAACTTTGATAGACAGCTTCAAAAAAATATAGAAAGATTATTCCAAAATTAGGTAATCTAAATTTATCCAACAATTATTGTGAAGGTAGACTCCCATCCTTAATTGGAGACATGAGTAGTTTGAGAATATTGGATTTGTCCTACACTAATATTTCTAGAGAGTTACCAGTGAAAATCATTGCCAATTGTACCATACTATCGATTCTGAGGTTATCAAATAACTACTTTCAACTTTCAAGGTGAAATTTTCTCAAAGCACTTCAACCTATCCTCACTATTACTTTTACTCCAATTGATCTATTTCTTTTAGTAATTTCAATTTATTGGAATGAAAATTTTGAAATAATAGCTTCTTGCAACGAATATATCATTGCAATATCTTGATATGAATTACTTTTAAATCTCTTACAATGACACAAACTAACATACCATAGCATGACTTGATATAAATTATTTTACAATTTATTGCAATAAAAAATATTGTGATGGCATTGCAATAATTTGATATCAATTATTATACAATTTATTGCAACAACAAATATTATAATATCAATGCAATAACCTAATATAAATTATTTTACAATCTATTACAATAAAAAATACGAAATAATTATCTATTACAACGAATATATCGTGGCAATAATTTACAAAACCCAATTGTTTTACTTAGCTTGGCAAGCTATCACACTTGATTTTAAGTTTAAATTCCTTTGACAAGGAAGTTTTGAAATTCTTGGGTGCCCTTCTAGTTCTAAAATAGCTGGACCTAGCTTCCAATAAAATGGAAGGGCCTTTTTTGGGTGAAGATACATGTAGTTTCAATTTGCATTTTAATCGAATTTTTTGTTCATTCCAATATGAAATGTGTTTAGTTCTGTTAGTTTCATTTTGACAAATGCATATATCTTCACCAATGATGTAGAACTGATTAATTTAAGCAACTTGGAGGTCCTCATCTTAAGAGCTAATCGCCTCAATCAGGGACGGACGCAGGATTTCAAGTCCCAGGGGGGGTGGGGGGGCGGGGGGGCAGAGATAAGTGAAAAAAAACTTTCAAATACGCATCCATATAGTATTAATGAACTATCAACCAAGAAAAATACCCAAAAATATTGTTTCTTAATATATTAAGATACAATCATCTATCAACAAAAACAAAATTCACAAAACACTATTGTTTCTTAATACAATCATCTATGAAAAGGGAACTTGACGCTCTTTCAAATCTTCAAAATCATCTATGATTGAATCCAAACTAAATGTCGAAGCTAGATCCTTTTCAATGTATAACATCAAAGAGTCCATCAAAAAATCATTTTCCATTTTGTTTTGAAGGTTAGCTTTGAAAACTTTCATAGCTGAAAATGCTCACTCTGTAGTAGCAGTAGAAATTGGAAGAGTAAGCACAAGTCTCACCATTCTATAAACAAGTTTATAGAGTTCTGAATTTCTAGTTCTCACTAACCATTGACACAACTCAGATAAACTTTTCAATTTTGTGAACTCTGGATCTTGGACTACATTATACTCAAAATGATAAAGCTTCTTCTCCAACACTTGTTTTTCATAATTAGTGAGATCTTGTGGATAGAAATTCTTTACCAACAAACAAAGATCACTACTTCTGAAAGATTTTAATGCCTCTTGAGGTTCTAAAGCTGAGCTAAGCCTAAGTAACTCCATTGCATCTTCATTAAACCAATGATTTAGTTCCTATATTTGAGAATCTATTGCAGCGTAAAAAATATTTACTCAATAATGATGCTCAATTGTAACTTTATCTTGTTGATTACAAGCTCGACCTCGCCTCGCAACATAACGAGCATTCATATCTGGAACATCAATGGAATGCTTCTCACAAAATGATATCAAAGTGGTGAGTAAGCCATCCCATCCATCATCTCTAAATTTTTGGATAAGTGCTATAGTAGATGAAACTAAATGCATGGCATTTAGAATGTCTTGAGATTGGCTTTGCAAAGCTTGACAAAGTTTATCAGTAATCTCCATAGTTTCTTTCTCATGATGCAAGATGAAGACAAATTCAAATGAAGTTAAACTTTCATAAGCTGACTCTGCTTCTGTCGATGTTCTCCAAGAATTGCATCATCAATTATATTTTGTAAAAATTCAAGAGTTGGAGTAAACATTCTTAATAAGCTAGAAACTGATATAAAATGTGAACTCCAACGTGTTTCTACAGGTTGTTGTAAAGTGCCAATTTGATTAAGTCCACTTCCAGTCTCAAGATCAATAAAACGTGCTATTTCATTAGCATTGGCAACTTTCAATTGTTCATTACGCTTGCATGAAGCATTAACAATTTTGATCAGAAAAAGCAATGTAAGAAAAAACCCACTAATGGGGACAACTTGTTTTGATGCTTTTACTAAATTTCTCTCTCTCTATCTCTCTTATCTATATATAATACAAGAGGCAGCAGAGTGACAGAGAGTCACAAAGCCAAAAAGCCCAAAAGAAAAAAAAACCAAAGGCCATTCAATAATCAATTCATCAGTAACCACAAACACTCCATAAGAAATCTCATCAACAGTAAAAACAGTTGATTCAAAAATCAGTAAAACAGCTGATTCACAAACATTTTATTAGGTTTTGATTCTTGAAGGAAAGGATCATAGATTAAGTACCTGTGAAGTATGAAGGCTCAAGCCTCAAGCAACCAGCGGCGGTGACAGCTGAGTAGGGCTTGCATGATGATGGCGCACCGGCGTCTGTGTGGGTGGGTACTACGGCAGTGTCTCGCATCACGTCGCGTCGGCGTGAAGTTTGATGACTGATGATGATGGCGTCGTCATCGCACCTCTCTATCTCTCTGTCTCGTCATCATCGCGCCTCTTTATCTATCTGTCTCGCAAAGTCGCACTCTCGCCTCAGCCTTACTATTTCACTTTCTCTGTTAGGCGTTAGGTTTATTGCTGAGTCTTTTTTTTTTTTTTTTTTACATGGGTCATGGCATGGGCTCTTGCCTTTAGGCTGGATGGCTAGGCTTGGAACTCATGGATTTTGGGAGGGGGGCTTGAGCAAAAAACTAAGCGGGCCCCAATTCTTTTTTTTTTTTTTTTTTTTTTTGGGGAAAATTTAAGCTATTAAAATTTTTCTTTTTAGGCCCAAGGGGGGCCGGGTTCCTTTAGGCCCCCACTTGGGTCCGTCCCTGGCCTCAATGGAACCCTTCCATTCAAGGGTAAACATTCCAACATCTATTGTTAACAGCTACAATAATTAGCTTGTGATTGCATAATTCTTTAGTATAAACCAATTAGCAATATTAAAAATATTCTGTTGACAAAATTTCTCGTCAATTCTTTTAATAGATATGGCATGTTTCAACAATTTGAAGATTTTAAATTTAAGCAAAATTCATTTCACTTGAGCTATTTCTCCACATATTGCAACACTATCTTCTCTCAAGGCTATATCATTACAAGCCAAGATTCTAAATGGAACTTTAAATCAAGGTAAGAATGTACTGAATTGACTTGTCTTGTTGATTCTTGTGGTGGCACATATTTAGCATAGACATTACTAATCCTATTTCTTTTGACAAAATTGGGCTCACTAAGGAAACTTGAAGAGTTAATTCTTTCTTCTAATTACTTTGAAGGGATCCTTCCTCCATGCTTAAACACCTTGACATCTCTCATGTTGTTCAATATATCAAACAACTAGTTCAGTGGAATCATGTCTTCATCTTCAATAGCTAATTTGACAACCCTCATGTTCATTGATCTGAGTAATAATATTTTTGGTAGAAATTGATCTCCGTCACCAATAGACAGCATGACATCCCTCGAGTACATTGATTTGAGTTACAATTTTTTTGAAGATTTATTCTCCTTTAGTTTATTTTTTAATCACTCCAAGATTAAGGTGATTCAACTATTGAGGGATGACAACAACAAACTTGAAAAATAAACTGAAAACCCCAGTTGGGACCCTTTGTTTCAATTACAAGTCTTAGCATTGTCTAATCTAAACAATCCCACTGGAAACATTCCCAAGTTTCTCCTACGTCAACATAAGTTGAGAGCACTTTTTTTTTTTTTTTTTTGTCTCAAAGTATGTTGAAAAGCAGTTTCTCCAGTTGGTTGCTTAAAAAAAAATACCATACTACAATCATTGAATCTTCAATGTAACTCTATAATGGGTCCATTTCATTAGCCGTCAAATCATGACATAGATCTTAATTGGTTGGATGTCTTTGATAATAACTTCGATAGGAAGCTTCAAGAAAATATAGGAAAGATTATTCCAAAATCAGGTAATCTAAATTTATCCAACAATTGTTGTAAAGGTAGACTCCCATCCTTAATTGGTGACATGAGTAGTTTGAGAATATTGGATTTGTCCTACACTAATATTTCTAGAGAGTTACCAGTGAAAATTGTTGCTAATTGTACCATATTTTGAGGTCATCAAATAACTACTTTCAATTTTCAAGGTGAAATTTTCTCAAAGCACTTCAACCTATCCTCAATATTATAGGGAATTGGGCAATAATCATTTCATAGGTTCTCTTCCTGTGGTACCCTTAAAGTACTTGCTATACATAGATTTTAGCAACAATCACATGTCTAGTACAATTCTTGAATGGATAGGAGGAATGATGGAAAAATACATGTTTGTATTGCATACAAAACATACGCAGTGGAAAATTAACGTATCTACTTCATTCGCAATTGTTAGCATGTACTATGCAAATTTCAAAATTCAAGAATAAGAGAGCGTACCTTGGTGAGGTGAATTTCAAAAAAAAAAAAAAAAAAGATCAGAAGTACTCGAGAACATTTTTAAACTTCACTTTTATTCCACTTTACGCCCAAGAAGTGTGGTCTCTCAATCAGTTTTGAAAGGGAGAATAAGAGAATGTCTTACACTCACATACACACCATTTCATGTTCTTACAAAAATTCTGTATGTTTCTCTCCTTATAATTGATTATCTAATTGGGTTTTAGTATGTGACTTGGAGTGGGACCAAAAGAGACCAATAAGACACTAGCTCCAATGGGCCTTGGGCTTTTCTGTCAACTCTTAACAAGTCCAAAGTTACCATTAACTATATTTAATACCATTATATAAACATAGTTGCACTCTATGTCTTATTTATAAATTATATTCCAAGACTTTATTATATAGGCAACCCCTTCATAAAATATTCGTAGTAATACAAAGTCATGAATGTAGACTGCCACTTTGTAAATTACTACATCTTAATCCTTGTGTACCCAGTTTTATCCTCTATGTTATTAATCATATATTTTTGAAATCTAATTTCATAAATATATACTTTAGTAACTCCTTACTAAAGTGGTTAGGCCTAATATTCTGAATAACTAAATCCATTAAACTGATCTCAAAGAAATATTTTGTATCTCCGTTAAGAGACTATGAATTTCATTTTGAGAATATATGTTCTATCAACACTAAATGTGGCTGCCGAACATACTGAGGTTTTGACCGTTACTTTAGATCTCACTCCTGATATATCAAAGCAGCCTACATTTCATGATCAGGTTCATTTTCCTCTCAAGATTAAGAGTTTATGTAAATAGAAGTCATGAGATTTATAATTCATTTAACAATCATTAGGAGAATAATAAATCTCACAGCGGTTCCATTCAATATGTTTTAACTCTTAAAACATATCAATATACCAAATAGAAGTCTCCGCTTTCATGATCAATAAAAATTATCTTAGTTGATATGTTATAGTCTTCGTAGATGAAATGTCTAATTTCATCACCGATTACGAACTAAAATTCTAAATTTATAAAGAACTTGTGATTTATCTTCTTTTTCACATAAATCACATACTATGCATCTCATAGACTGTATGATAATGTCCGAATATTCATGTTATTATTATTTTAGAAAATAATAAAACAACTTTATTAATCACAATATTAAGTCATACATAATTTCATACTTAATATCGTACATAGCATTATACAATAGGATTTAAGGACACTAATCCTAACAAGGAATTCATAATTCATAATATAAAAGTACAGACAATTATTAACTTGAGTAGCAACTTTTTTGAAGGTCAGATTCCATGTGGAGTAAGTGCATTTCCTATAATAAACATTTCCTAGAACTTGCTTTATGGATTGTTACCGTCTTGCTTGAATTTACAGAAGGTTCTTTCTCAAATTCTTTGCTTATTTGATTGAATGTTTGGATTTTTATGAGTTTTTCCTTGTTGGTTGCTTTACTTGCAATGTTTGATCATGAAGATTTTTGGGGACACAAATGGAAGAGGAGGATGCTTTTTGGGGCTTATAATTGGCATTTATAAGAGTCCGTCTAAGTGATTTCCAAGCTCAATCTAGGTCTTTTATAATCATTTTTATTCTTATAATCAAAATTTCTAGTTTTATTTGTGATAGGCCAAAAATGTATTGACCCCTTGTAATGAATTAACCAATTAATTATCCAAGTGAATTAATTAGGTTCAATTATATGCAATGAGCGTGCAAATCACGAAATAACTTAATGCAATGGAAATTAAATTTGACGCGGTGATTTGTTTACGAATAAGGAAAATCTCCGAGACAAAAACCCCCTAGGGTGATTTTAAGGTCACCACTCCCGAGAATCCACTATTATCAAAATAAACGGTTACAAGTAAAGGAATCCTAGTACCCTATACCGACCTACAGTTAAACCCTTACCCCAATACCCAATTGGACTTGTCCTATAGTGACATTCTCTCCCTTGTATTGCACGGCTTCCAATACGTGACTAACCAATTGCGCGGATCCTAGTATGCGACTTCAATCACCAACCTGAGAAGGATGTTGGCTGAAAAGTTCTTCTGCTCTTCAACAGATGAAGATCATGAATTCCCTTGGTCACAAAACCCTATGGTGTACAAACACAGCAAATTCTTCAAAAACTAGGGCAAACTAGGTTTCTGGTCACACTTGTAGAATTATGCTCTTGTGCAATTGTGCTCTTAGCTGTGTAACCTGATACAACCTTTAAAATAATCCTTATATGTGTTTAGGGTTATGAGAAAACAAAGCACAAACACATAATCATGGATTGGATGAAAAACAGTCCAGAAAAACTGAGTTTCATAAACCTCAACAGATACCCTAGTTGTTGAGCCACGGGCTAGAACAGTTCTTTAAATCTCAATAGATGCTAGCTGTCGAGTTTTAATGAACAACACTTTTCACACTTGAATCATGGATAGACTTGCATGGCTTTGAAACTTGGACTTGAACTCATATACCTTGAAGTATTAAACACATCTTAGATCTACTCAATTACAAGTAAAGTGCGTTTTGTCAAAGGATTAGTCAATTATATAAAATGTTGGCATATGTTCCTAACATCCAATCACATATGTCTTAACAATTTGTGTTTGAAATAGCTATGCAAAAGTAAATTTTTTTGTGGGCTTGTCTCATATTTTACATACCCACTTGGGTTTGGCCTTGTAGCACCATGGTTTTAAAAACCGGTACGGTGAAAGAACCATGAAAGGAGCTAATTACTGGTTTTGTGGTCGTACCGAGGTCCGACCGATGGTCGAACCGATGACATCATAAATAATTTTATTATTATTTAATTAAATTATATAAATGATAAATAATTTTTTAATATACTAAAACTTATATCAAGGAAAAAAAAACAAAAACTTATTAAAATGAAATTCACTCTAAAAAATGTTTTAAATAAAAAAAAATAGCATCCATAATTTAATCTTATATTATAGTCATCAAGATTACTGTATGTTTAGGCAACAACATAAAAAACAGATTAAGAAAAAGTGAAAAACCCACCTCTCATATCAAAGCCAACTGGCCCAAAGTCCAAATCAAACAACAAAATATATTCAAAACACAAAAACAAAGCAACAATACTACTATTAAGGTTTCATTTTTTTTTTTTTTTAAATAATAGTCCAACTTTAACTCTTTATCTATTCAAAAAAAAAAATTTTTTAAAACCCCCCAAGTCAGGTGATTAGACAACTCACTTACCATTTATCATGAGTCTAATCAACTTTCCCACCATTTCACTCCCAGCCAGGCAGCCACACACATATACTTCTTTAATGATTTTTATTTTCTTATTTCCCCTCATAAATCTAATAGACTAGCACCCCACCCCACACAGTATACTATCAAAAACTTATATCTTTTTAGTTCTTAATGGAGCTCCATTCGTCCCTCTCTCTCTCTCTCTCTCTCTCTCTCTCTCTCTCTCTCTCTCTCTCTCTCTCTATGAGGCAGAGAGAACATAGTGAGGTAGAGAACAAAGTGAGCTTAAGTTGAGAGCTTGAGGTGAAGGCGTGAGGGAGTGAGGGCGTAAAGGCGTGAGGGAGAGAGTGAGGTAGGGAGTTTGAGAGGAGGAGGCATGACTATGTGAGTGAATCGTGAGGAGAGATTGAGAGAAGTGAAAGGGTTGATCAGTTTTTAGGATTTAGGGTTAATTTTGATGGGCAAATACGACATAATTTTGTTTGATAAGCAACACCGGTTCGACCGGTTTGGTTTACAGTTCTCAGGTTGAACCGGCCGATTTGTATTGCTTACCGTTTTTTATGTTATTTTTAATTTTTTATCATAACCGGACTGGATTGAAGGCCGATTCTCTGTTGAACCAGTCTGACCGGCCAATTCGGCCCGGTTATTAAAACTATGTGTAGCACTCACCATTTGTTATTTCTCATATCCTCAATAGGATGCTTGATAATTACTGATATAAAGTCCATTTGCTAACATATAGTGGATTCAATAGTTGTTTCATTGTCAATGACCTTGTAGCTGAATTGGCACATTCCCATGCACAAAGTGCTTGGGCATTTTGGGAGGAAAGGGTTAGAGTTGCTGTAACGCCCCAAAATCATAAATAATAAAAGTCTACTCAATCTAAATGATCCATAAGAAAATATTAAATAAAAGAAACCAACAACCTAAAATCTCATCACAAATGTCAGAGCTCTAATCCACCAAAGACAAAACATTATCAAAATAATTCTCCAGTGCAATGTTTAATGCCATAATAATAATAATAATAAAATCTTCAGTTCCACAAAATAATTCATAACTATTTTCTTCCAAGAATCTCTGTTCTAATAATCCCTCTAATGTATTTGTAAGGGGAAATAAAAGGGGAGGGGGGGTGAAATAACTCAATAAGTGGAATTCACTAACATTAAGGTGTGGGAACAAACCTTTCAAACAAATAATTCTTACAATAAATTCATAACTTGTAACTCATCAATATTTTATCATCAAATATTTCATATAAAAGAAAATATCTTTATATTGTGAGCCATCATAATATATATATATATATATATATATATACACACATCATATACACAATTTCCTAGGTTTTTCTCGTGGTTAACGTTTACGCCCTGTTGACAGGGTTATGTTGTCCCCTTTTTGGGACTGGAACCTCCTTTTCATCCCCTTTCTTAAGGATGGCTCCTTTGGAACCTAAAGGTACAATCCCTTGCTAAGGAGCTTCCTTTTTAGATCCTCAATTGTATACTCCCTTGCTAAGGAGCTATCAAATGTTCATTGTCCTCTTTTTTGGGACCGTCTCTTGCTAAGGATTAGTTGCAGTATGATTGTCCCTTGCTAAGGACTAAATACAATTCTGAGCTTTTAATCACGACTTGCCATAAGTTTTCAAAAACATATTAAATATGCTCATAAAAATAATCTATTCATAATTCTCAAAAATATAAAGATATATTCACACATACAAGTTTAAATAAATTTAGGTTGTCCCGTATGTTTTTCATAAAATGAATAGTCAATGTGCACATCAAGCATTTATAAAATATCAATTTGTATATAGAATACCAAAATATTTCTTTGATATAAAATAGTTTAATAATCAACACTATTTTGGGAAAGCCCCCAAAATTAGTAAACACCACTTACCTCTTAGTTTAAAAAATAAAGGAAATCAACCAATCTCATCACCAGGTCCATCACCAAGAATCTCAAAACCTAGAAACATAAGGAACAAGCCTATTAATAACAAGACCTATCGCAAAGTTTATCATTACATTTGTCTCCAAAATCGAATAGGATCCCCTAAAACAAATTAAATGCACTAAAGCCTAGCTTTCCCAACCTAAGACAAGTACCTATTCCCAAAGGGAACCAAACAAGCATACAAACTCATAGTGCCACAGAACAAAACCAAAGCATTTTAATTCTCCACTACAAGCAATGTGCACATATAAACATGACATAAAACATATCAATTCATAATAGAGGTAGCATATCTTATGAGTTTCCCTTTAGAGCACTAAATGATTAAACTATATCATTATTCAACTTAATTGAGTAAAACACATGTTGAAGAAAGCACATGAATTTACAAACCAATCCATTCAACAAAGATTTGAAGTAAATTCCACAAAATCCCAGCATTTACATCACACTTTCAAATTTGATACACAGCAGGTCAGCCATTTTGAAAAAAATTTTGGTCCACAAAAAGTTATCCGATTAATTTGAAATTAAATAGGGCTAAGCACTAATATGTGCAGTATGTACAATAAAAAATTCAGCCCAAAATAATTTTTCTTTAATTTATTAAAAATCATGTATTGTAGCTGACTCAAATTTGTCAGGGCCAAATTTACAATTCCAAAATAAAATTAATATAATCTTAATACTATGCCAAAAACTTTCAGACTTGATTAACCTCAAAGCTACATGTTTTAGCACACATTAACAACTAGGAATGCAACCCATAACCTCATATAGGCAATTCATCAAACACTTGGCACGCAACAAGCAAATGCCCACATTCACATATGTCAAAGTCACCCAAATGCAAAGGAAACACACTTTAAAATCAACTCACGTCAACATATGCAACAACAAGACCCATATAATTAATCTAGCAAACCAACCCTCAAATACCCATTAGAAAATTAATCAACCAAAACCTTTTATCAAAGCAAAAACTCTCAAATGATATGAAATTTTTGGATTTTAACAAAACCCTTGCTGCCCAAATCATCTTAACCCTCTAATCTTCCATTATTCACCAAAACCCATCAAGTATTCGCCATAATAATCATTAAATAGCAAAACCCAAAGGATTTCATAGAAGAAATTGAGATAAAAGCTTAGATTTTTACCTTGGGTTTAATCCACTCCAAAATCTCATGGAGTTTTAGCTACTAGGAAAACCAATGGAGACATAATCCTCCCTAACAAGGAGGTCTCGACTAGAGAGAGAGAAGGAAATGAGGAAAGAGATATGGGAGCTTGGAGGTTCGGCCATCACTGGGGAAGAACTAAGAAGAAGATTGAATATGAGAAGAGAGGGGAAGGGAGAGAGGGAGAAGCAGCTGAAGAAAAATAGGGGGGGGGGGGGGTGTGGCTTACCGTATGGTGATGTATGGGTTATTATAGACCACTCATCACAAAAATATCATGGGAAGAAATTTACCATTTCACCCTTAAATTTCTTCTCTTCCTTAATCCTCACTCAGCCCATCATCACAAATCAGTTAAATGCCACCTCAAGCTTTTAAAATTAAAAAAACATCTACAAAAATAATTGACAACCTTATTGAAAAACATAAAGTTCACTTGAGATATTATTGACATTGTAAAATTGCTTTAAAAAGTTTGGGGTGTTACAATTGCGGGATTAGCAACATATTGTAATTATCTCTAAAAAAATTGTTTCATTAATAGGTGAAGCAAAATGTAATATTCCGCCGTCATGTAAATGCCCAACATCAAAACACACCCATATCTTTAAAAATAAAGCAATATCGAAATATAATCTTACAAAGAATTTGAAGTAAAAATGCACACATAAAGAAAGATGATCAGGTGACTCTAGGAAGGGACAAGTGAAATAACACTAAACAAATGAAAAATTTGTTCTTCTTTCTTCCCCAAAAAGTTCTGAAATGAACATAATTCTGCAACTTTTTTTCCTACTTTTTCTCTTGGCCCTGGAACCTAATACAACATAAAGGGAAAAAAGCTTTTACTTCATTCTTAACTCAAGCATAAACCCAAAAAAAAGTTACAAAGCAAGGAGAGAACATGGAAGATTAAATGTTGTATATGTAACAATAGTTCTACTTTTAATTATTGGCTAAAAAAAACTTTACATCTAGTCTAAGTTGCTTGGATAATGAAATCACATTCATATTTTGATTGCAATAATCAAGGAGACAACTATCTTAATTGATAGCCTTGGTAGTCAACAATTGAAAAAGTTGACTGGCTTTAGTGAAACCTTGGACAACAGAGAAAATAGGAGAAGACTTTTTTTTAGGATTTTGCAAGAGAAAAAAAGAAGTTTTGCATCTTTCTTCAACATGATTTCCAAACCTTGGTGATGTGTTCCAAGGTATGGATTTTACTTCTTGTGCTTGATGGATTTAATTTTATAGGTTTGTTCAATTTAAGTTTATGTGATTTTTACACATATTATTTTATTTTCATTATGTGAATGTGTCGGTTAGTGAAATTGCGTATGTTTGCCTTTTCTGTTTCAATTATTATTATTATTATTTTATCATTGTTGGCAAGTTAGAATAGTTATATAAGGTCTTCTAATTGTTACGTAGAAAACAATGATTTACTAGGTTTTAATCTTCTGCACCTATAATCTTATCTAATGGAAACTTTGACAACCCATATATGTCTTTCGTTATCTTGTTCTTTTTTTTCATTTTCTCATGCACAAGGGAGTTCATTAAGAACTAAGGAAGTTAAACATCATAGCTAAATAAGATAACAAAGAAAGTACGAATAACAACATTTTCATTGTGAATGGTTGCAAGTGTTTGATGAAAAGTTTCAATTGCACAATATGACATCGCACATTTCAAAATTTTAATTATCATGACAATGTCGTAGCAAAACTTACTTGCTTATTGTTGGAAGATGATGATATTCATTATCATTTTTAAAAACTGTTAGTCAATAGATATTACCTTTAACAAAAGGGTTCTAAGAGACTATCATAGTAAAATAAATATTTATTTGTTAATTTGCTACTCTAAGTTTTTATGTAATCAATATTCTTATAAAGGAGATTAGTATTGTATGACGTACCTTTTTTATTGGGTAAACCACATATTTAGTCCTTATACTTTACAGTATATTTCAATTTGATCACTAACCTTTCAATTGTGTCAATTTGACAATTAACCTTTTTGTGTCTTGTAATTTAGTCCCTGTTGTTATATCTTAGATGAAAATTGATGACATGTCAAACGGCCAAAATAAAATTTTAGTGTATTGTCATATCAACAAAAGCTAATTTTTTATTTTGGCCATTAGACGTGTCATCAATTTTTATTCAAAAAAATAACGGTGTGGATAAAATTGGCACAGTGCTGAAAGGTTAAAAATCAAATTGACATAATTGAAAAGTTAGAGATCAAATTGAAATATAGTATATAGAATAGGAACCAAATATGTAATTTACCTTATTATTATTATTATTATTATTATTATTATTATTATTATTATTATTATTATTATTATTATTTCATGTTTTTTGACAGGCCATAAACGCGTTGATCCCTTGTGATAAATTAGATTGATTAATTACCCTAATTATTAATTAATCAAATTAACATGCAATATCACGTGGCAGCACAAACAAATCACCAAAACTAAGATATGCAGCGGAAAATAAATGACACGGTGATTTGTTTACGAATGGGGAAAACTTGACGGCAAAAACCCCACCGGGTGATTTAAGGTCACCACTCCCGAAACTCCACTATTATCACAGCAAGCGATTACAAGCAAGGAATCTCAAGTACCTTACCAACCTACAGTTGAACCCTTATCCTAATACCCAATTGGACTTGCTCTGTAGTGACAGTTTCTCCTTTCAATGCACGGTTCCCAAGTACGTGACTAACCAGATGCCCGGATCCCAGTACGCGACTTCAAACACTAACTAGAGAGAGAGTTGTTGGCTGCAAAGTTCTTCAAATCATCAGAGATGAACTAGGATATGAACTTTGTCTTTCAGATCACAAATTGCATGAACAAGAAGTTCTCAATGCTTGTGCAACTTGCACCATCCTTTACGGCCCTTAAAACAATCCTTTTATATGTCTAGGGTTAGGAGAAAAGAAGTCCCATAGACACATTCACGGATTGGACTTGAAACAGAACTGAAAATTTGTTTTCTTTAATTCTCGACAGATAGAGGTGTCGAGAATCTGTCAAGAAGCTGTCGAGGCTCAGGGCAAAACAGCTTTTTAAAGCTCGATAGATGCATGTGTCGAGATAGGTGTCGAGTTTTAGTAACTTGCATTTCCTTGCTTGTTTCTTGGATAGACTTTGATGACTTCAACACTGAATCTTGAAACACTGTTTCTTGAAGTGTTAGACACATCCTAAATCTACCCAAATACAAGTAAAGTGCGTTTTGTCTAAGGATAAGCCAATTACATAAAATAGCGATATATGCTAACAAACTTGAACTACATATGTCCTAACATTTTTCATAATTCTTCGAATTGAAGCTCTATCTTAATTTTTCACTCTATTCACTCTATGGCCGACCAAACTAGCAAATCATAAAATCTCAGCAAAATGTGTTCAACAACATTTTTTCATAAAAATATTAGATAAATAGCATGCGGCTAAAAGTATTTAGTAAGTTATACTGTTTTTTGAAACTCGATCTTGAATGGCAAGTTCTTTGCCTAACCATCTTCAATTTTGTTTTTTAGATTTTATGATCAAGCTTAATTTTAACCCTTCTCCTGAAATGATAATTGATACATAAAATTTATCTTAGGGAAAAATATAAATTATCATTTTCTTTTATATCTATTTTGAGTACATTACGTATAAAGGAAAAGTGTTTTTTTTTTTACCCACGGCTTTAATTCCTTAAGCACTCAAGCTTTCTTGATATTTGCACTTTAACTCAGTCTTTTCGGTATAAAATTGCCTTTTTCAGCAATCGGACAAAACTAGGCAAGCATAGTGTCTTGAAGCATACAGTAGTTCCTCAGGCTAGTGTAACAATTCCGATGGAAGCTTGCTGGTTTTGGTATGTTCCTACTTCCTACTATTCCATCTCTAGGGTTCTTATATTATATATTATTACTAGAATGATTTGAAACAAACAAAAAAAGTCACCTGTAAGATAAATTCAATAATTCTTTACTAGCTCCTTTCCTTTGATTGTTCATTGTGTGTCAAATTACTATTAGTCATTGTATTCTAACATGATATTAATTTTTTTTGTTTTTTTTGTTTTGAGATAATTACAATATGTTGCTACCCCACAGCTTGAACTTTCTCCTCCCTAGACCCCCAAGCACTTTGAGCATGAAGATGTGCCAATTTAGCTATAAGGTGTTTGGTTAACATGATATTAGTTTGATATTAGGTTTTGTATTCAAACCTTTTTGAGCTAAAAAAAGAACAATTCTATAACGTATTTATCGTGATGGTAATTTGTTTCATCACTTGGAACTTGAATCATTACATTTTAATATCTGATGACCATTCAATTGCTTCTTCCTCCTTCCCGTTGGTTTTTTTTTTTTTTTTTTTTAGCACTTGAGTTTGTAATGTAATTTCTAATAATCCAGCACCTTGAATTTTTTTAAAATTTTTTTTTTCTGAGAATACCATTATCTTAATATTTTGGTCTATAAAATAATGAATTGCTTGCACAACTCTAAAACAGTTACACTTATTGAGACTTCTAAAAGGCACATAAGCTCGGAAACTCAATTAACTCCAAAACTTCCAAAGCTTATTGAGGCTTTTAAAGGCGCAATAAACCTAGAAATTTGTGAAGAGAGTGATCACACGCACTGTTTTAAAAACCAAACCAGATCGGCCGGTCCGACTGGTTCAATCGGTTTAGTTCGGTCTGGTTAAAAGCCTCAAAACCGGGAAAAACCGGGGTTGAACCAAAAATTTGAAAAAAAAAACGGTTTGATGTCCGGTTTGGTTTTTAAAACCATGATCACACAGCATGATAAGTTCGGAAAACTTGTGAAAGCATGGACCAAACCAACATCAGAAGCAAGAATTTTCAATCTTCTAGCCATGCCATAAAATTTGGCAACCAATTTGACAATCAAGGGTGAGTTGGAAAATAGCATCCCTACAACTTATTTGTCTAAGAAATGAACCTAGCACGGTCACATGTTCATATTTAACTATTCTTGTACCAATATAATCCTCCAATGTATCTTATACATCAAGTGTACCAGATTTAGTTTACATGAAAAGAAATTTACAAGCTTTAGTTATTGTGCTCTTCCTTGCCTAATTACTTTTGTACTATTATTTTGAATTATTTCTATGTGACAATGTAATCGATGTCAAATTTTGATTCCCACATAAATGATAATTAAAAGTTTACAATATAGTATTAGGAAGGAAAGGGCTTTTTTGCTTTGGTAAGAATTCAGACATAGTCCTCACCGGTGGGCAGCGGAACTCTTCATACTTTTTTAGTATTATTATCCTTGTTTTTAACTTTTTATCTATCGCCATGGTAGTCATTATATTTTGTCAATATATTATGTGTGAGTTCATGGTTCTTTCTCACATTCAAAACTTTTTTATTATTATTATTATTATTTTTTTTTAGAAGAAAGAACATGAAATTTATTAAAAAGCTTAATCGGTTAGAAGTACCTAATGAAGGTGTGGAGAAACATCCTCTATCTACACAGAAAAATCACTAACATGTCTAGCATGTTTAGTTATATTATGATTTATAGAATTTCCTGGCCTGCGGATATGAGAAAAGGTAATACTATGAAAGGCATCTAGAGATTGCTTTGTCGAAGAAATCAAATGACCAAAGGAGGAAATTAAGGGATTCCTCTTCGCTTCGTAAAGATGTAATAACCATCTCTGAGTTTCTCTCGACAATAACAGAGGGTAGATTAAGATCAATAGCAAAACTTGAGTGGGATATTATCCCAAAAAAATAATAATAATTGAGTGTGATGCGTTCTTAATTCCACCGTGTGCATGTGTTTGTATTGGTTAAGTGGCATTGAAACCGTTGTCAAGCCTGGGCCTGGGCCTGCAGGCAGTCAAAACGAATAATTACACAAGTAATCCATTGTCATTCTTCTAATCCAATCATATGAATTAAACACTGACAGCGATTACGCACCAATAAAGTTTCACTTTCACCTTATAATTTTGCAACACCTCACTTAAAATCAGAACTTATTTTCACAAGAACAATCAAATAACAAATAAAACATCAATAACTATTCGCCAAGAAGTAAATCAAGATCTCAAACCTCCTAACAAGATCCATTACAACTAAAACGAAATCCACAAATAACAAAACTTCAAAGAGCAGCGTAAAAAGAAAAGATTAAAATGTAAATTAATTGCATCCACAATTTTTGATTAAAATAAATTTCAGTTTTCTTATTTCACATTTGTTCAATTGAATTCTTTAAACTTTAAATTTTATTTATTTAAATCACGCCTTCTGCTCAATTTCATTAAAATTCTATCCAAAAAATATTTTCCTCACATGAAAAAAATCTATAAAATTAATAAAAATATTTCATAAATTTTTATGTGAGAATATTTTTTTCAATTTTTTTATTAGATAATTGCATACTTAACAGCACTTTAATAACAAAATTCTTGAATTGCATAAATTTGAAACTTAGATTCAATTAAACAAAATAAAAGTTAGAGAACTGAAATAAATTTTTGTTAAATAGAGGGTGTAATTTGCATTTTAGCCTAATAATAATAAATTATTGACCACTTATCATATTGCACATTCTCATAGGAAAGGCAACCGCTGTACACATTATTTTGTTGCAGATTATATTACGGCCAATGCTAGGGATATGATGTACACTCGATTATTTTGTACTTGATATTTAAATAACATGATGCACTATTTTATATATATATATATATAAAGAAAAAGGAAAGGAGAGAGAGAGAGAGAGAGAGAGAGAGAGAGAGAGAGCTACTACAAATTATAGCTGTTCTATTTACAATTTTGGATAAAATAAAGAGATTGTTTGCTCAATTTTAATTTTAAGGCTTAAAGAGGCTTTAAAAGAAAAGCATATAGAAATAATTAATTGGGTTGGGTCACTTGGCTGATATAACAAATGGTCGATACGTATTGCTTATGAAGGGTGCATAAGACATATGTAGTGTAAATTAGTAAATTTGGGGTACTGAACAATATGTGAAGGTTGTGTGATTTGGCCCAAAAGCATAGATGTAGGCTTGTTTTGCTCAACAGTTTGCGTTCCTTTTTGCATTCGTCAAAAAAGCCCAAGCTAGTCCATCTTGGGCTTTTGGAAATTTACTTTGTCTAAAGAAAACATTGGAGGCGAGTCCTTTAAAAAAGTTTAATAAAATTTGTTAAAAAAAATTAAAAAACACACACACACAAATGGAAAGCGAATAGGCCTAAATCAATCCACGTCTGTAGAGTTTACATTTATGATATATCTGCAGAAGTTAACAATTTATTGGGTGCATGCAATGAAAGAGAAACACTGGGTTTTCAGGTGTAAAACTCTGACAAATAAATCTATGAACATCTTCCAGAAATTTGTAAAATGCCTGAATTGAATAAATTTAAAATTTGGAGGACTTAAATGAACAAAAGTAAGAGAATTGAAATGAATTTCATTGGAATTGAGAGAGTTCAACTTGAATTTTAGCCAAGAGAAAACATTAATATCTGGGGAAAATTTATTTTTTTAAGGTGTAAATTTTCTTTAAAAAAAAAAAATCATAGTTTATCCTTAAGACACATTAAACCATAGGCTAAACAAGAAACTTTCCAATCTTTCATAATTGTAAGTTTGTAACCAAAAAAAAACCCAAAGTCTCTGTTTGTGTGGATAATGCTAATAGGGTTTCAGTTTTATTTTTGTTCCACTATTAAGACTAGAAAGAGAACTACAGTATGTTTGGTAGACTGTAACGATAATTTCATAGGAATAGGAATAGATATTGCAAAAGACACTATTATCAAATGCTTATTACTATTCACTTGTTTGGTAACACCACAACCTAAAGACAAAGGAATGAAAGAATTTAAATCAAACTTAAGATATATTTCAGGAAATATCTTACTCATTAAATTATATTTCCTAAAAAATAATATTTTTTAAATTTGAGAGAGAGATTAGTTATTTTTTATGATATTTTATTTTCATAATTGTTATGTGCATATAGAAAGTTTGTTTGTTTGGAAATATATTAATTTTAAAAATTAATACATCTACTAAGGAATAACTATTCCATCTCTTTTAGAGATGAATAGTTATTCCTCATTTTGAAAAGTAGCTATTTATAAGGAATGACAATTCTTTGTAATAAAAACACAACCAAACTACTGAATAATTAAACCATAAGAATAACTTTATATTACAGTGCCTATTACAATTAAGGGTCATCAAATAGGCCACGACCCACAGTCCAACCCAGAAATCCGACGACCCATTGGGCTAATGGGTGGCCCAACCCGTTGTTATTGAGGACTATAGGTAGCCCACTAACCCAGTGGGTTAAGCCATGGTCTAGTTTTTATGCCCATAGATACTCGGTAGGCCAGCTCAATAGCCTAACCAGTTGCCCAGCCCGTTGGCCTAGCCCAATATCTTAATTCATAACAAAAATATATAGGAAATGTGTGAATGATTGATCTTGAGCTATTATAGAGGAATTTCTTAAGAAAACTCCCGCAACCACTAAGATACTCAAAGTAATTGTGCTAAACTTAGTTTACTAAATATATATTTTTCTAGTAATCTCGCAAATTTGAATTAACCATTTGACATTTTTTTTTTATTAAAGATAAAAATAAAAAACTATTTAAAGCCTTAATAAATAAAAATTAAATAGGTTTCCATCAACAAACAAAAAATTAAATAGATTTGACTGTAAAAAAATTTGTAATTAAGTATTAAATTCTTTAATTCTTTCCTTTAAAAAAATAGATTGATTATTCTCTTATAAAAAATTGATTCTTTCTTATATAAAATTGATTCTTTCCTTATAAAAATAATAAAATAATATGCTAACACAAACCTATGGGTAGCCTATTATACCCAGCTCATTGTGCCTATGGGCCAAGTAAAACTGGACTAGCCCGGCCCAACCTGGCCTATTGATAACCCTTAATTACAGTCTACCAAACATGCCCTACAAGTGTGAGTGTGAGAATGAGGATTAGTCTGCACTTTTTTTGTACGTTTAAAATTTAGGGTTTAAATGTGTTCCAAGGATAAAAATATGAGGTATTTTTTTTTCTTGGCTGCCTTTCACCCAATTATTAAGACAATCCTAAACCATTCTTAGTTTCTTACACACCAATGAGAATCCCGAATGGTAGCTAATCCTCAAAAATTCAAAATCTAAAAAAAAAAAAAAAAAAAAAAAGGGCATGAGTTTGATAGGTGACAGCTCATTAAATAACCAGTAATCTCATCTAGCTAGATTAAGCATATTTAAAAGAACAAATATATTAATTTCTATATAAATTTTATAAAAATAACCATATAAATTCCTTTTATACTAATGATTAATGCACCATTAATAGATAATTAATACATGAATATAAATGTATTTACTACATTAATGCATGATACTTAATTAATAATTTGACATAAAAACAAAGTTTTGGTGAGGTTGGAGACTAAATGGAGAGAATTCTCTTTTATTATCAAGGAATGCTGAAAAATTATTGAATAATCTGAGAGTACCATAAATGCGTACTCCTCCTCTCACATGAATTGTGAGTTCCACCATAAATTTAATTAGTGATAGCTACAGTTATGTGAGAGGAAGGAATATACACTTATAGTACTCCAGGAGAACTTAGTAATTATCAAGAAATGCATCACATGTCAAAACCATAGATTACCATAGCTAAGGTTTCTTTTATATACACACTAGCCAATGTCTCGCATGATGCACAGTGCATTTTCAAACAATTTGTAAGAATTAGCTCATAGCCCACCTATAGTACTTATTATGTGTTACAATATTTGAGGAATTAATTTCAATTATATTATATGTGATTAGAAAGAGAGGAAATGCATTTTTTTTTTTTCTTTTAATATAGTTTGGTAATTTGGTGAGGGGGAATTTGAACCCTAAATGTCTTCATTTACAATATTAGAAAGTGCTAGTTGAGTTACGACCTGCAAGGCTCTTCGCAGAGGATATGCAAACTATTAGAATTAATATAATCAATGAAAATAAATTGTTTCTTACATAAATTATATATAAAAAATAAATATACAATTTGATTTTATATAATTAATTAGTGAACCATTTATAGATAATTAATACTTGGAAATAAATTCATTACCCATTCACACATGGCAAGTAAAATAATACATTGACATAAATGCAAAGTTTCAAAGGGGTGAACACTTAATAAATAAATAAATAAATAAATAAAAGAGAGAATTTTGTTTCCTTATCAAAGAATGCATTATTTGGTAGAACTGATAACTACTATGCCTGATATTTCTATCTTTATATATACTAGTAGTATGTCCATGCGATGCATGAATTAAATAAAAATTTTATGTAAAAGAAGAAAAATTATAATTATTATTGAAACTATCATACTCCTAATAATTAGTGAGCAACTTGAAATTCTAAATTAACTATTGTTGTACATGCATATATTGAGTCACTTATAGTATTTAATATGCAAGTTTTATAATCTTAATATAATAAAAACTATGATAGATGATTGAAATAAATAAAATAAATATTAGATTTTATTTTAAATTTCTTGAAATTTTAGTTAAGAGTAGAATTTTAAATTCACTAAAACTTGACAATTTTTTTATTTTAAAATTTATGTTATAGAGTTTTAACCTAAATTAAAGTATTACCACCCATAAGATAAATAGAATTTTAGTTGGGTACAATTATTAATTTTTTGAAACTTATGGAATAGAATTTTAGCTAAATTAAATTATATTAACAATTAATAAGATAAAATAAATTAAAAAATAATGAAAGTAAAGTGACTCGTATTAGAGAGAAGATAGCCACTTGGCGTAACTACAATAATTAATTAAACTATTTGTTAGGAGTGTGAAGTTGTATGTGTGCGTGGGGTGCTAATGAAGAGTGCTTGTGGTGCTAATGAGGCATGCGTGTGATGATGCATGGTGAGGTACTGAAGGGTGTGCATGGGTTGCTGATGGGGCATGCCTGCGTAGCTGATGAGGTGTGCTTGTGCCAGTGTTGCCAAAGTGTACAATGTGACTATGCTATAGATAATGTTGTATTTGCTTAGCTAACATTGTATACTTGTATTTTAGCATAGATATACTTGTATTACTTGTATTGGTGATATATCTACATTAGCCTTGTGTGGCATTAGAGTTAGTTAAAATAGTTTGTTACTATTGGATGGCTTAGTTGGCAAGGTGGATACACGGTTAGGAGTAGTTAGGAAGTTGGTTATTGAGAGTATTAGACTAGGGAGATGAGTATGGAAATGGAATGAACTTGATTGATATTTCTTGCCAGAATTTCTCTCTTAATCTCTCTACTCTCTCTGTTCTTACTCTTTCCCAGTTCTTGGAGGTCTGTTGTCCTCGAAATCAACTATCAAATTTCCCAATTCCTAGCATTAGGTATTAGAGCAAGGCTTTCCCCAGTCAAGGCTGAGACATGTTCAACCACTATTGCAACTTAGGAAGCTCTTGCTTCGCTCAGGACTGCATATGATCATCATGCAAAAGAAATTCAAGAGATGCGAACTATTCAAGAAGTGCATACACATACTTTAAACGAGATGAATCAACAATTAGCTATTCTTGTACAGAGGCGTAGTAGTTATAATCAAGGGGGATTGCCTTAATCTCTAACAAATGGGGAATCCAGATATGCCAATTCTTCAACATTGACTTTGTCTCGTCTTGTGAGGTTGGAATTTCCAAAGTTCTCTGGTGAAGACCCTACAAGTTGGGTTTACAAAGCCAACCAATATTTCAAGTATTATAATATACCAGTTGTGGAGAAGTTAATGCTAGCCTCGTTTCACATGGAGGGTAAGGCTCTAATATGGTTCTAGGATAGTGAGAAAGCAGGACTTTTTGTTGATTGGGAGTCATTGATTCAAGCCTCACACATTAGATTTGGTGCCACGGCCTATGATGATCCTATGGAAACACTCACTAGGCTGAGGCAAACTACTTCAGTGTCTTTGTACAAAGCCCAATTTGAGGTTTTGTCTAATAAGATCAAAGGATTGTCTGCTACTCACAAGTTAAGTTGCTTCCTTAGTGGATTGAGGGATGAGATAAGGTTGCCAGTGAGGATGCTCAACCCCAAGTCATTGAATGAGGCTTTTCGTTTGGCAAAGATCCAAGAAGAATATAATTGGAGTTGTAAAAAGAGTTCTAAGGTCCAAGTGGATCAAGGGAAGCCTTCCATTTTAGGTGCTCCTCCCAAAACTACTCCTTTTTTGGAGTCTAAAGCTAGGCTTCCCATTAAGAAAATCTCCCCTGCTCATATGGAAGATAGGAAGAAAAATGGATTATGTTATAATTGTGATGAGAAGTGGGGTCCTAGCCACAAGTGCAAGAATGCAATGCTATTCAATCTGGATTATATGGAGTTGGCTCAAGAAAACAACAATTCTAGAGTTCATATCATTGAATTGGAGGAGAATGGAAGTTCAGACCAGATTGTGCAAGATCAAGAGGAAGCTGAGATTACTCTCTATGCTTTGAGTGGCACTCCCACTTCAGGAACTAGGAGGGTCATGGGAAGGATTAAACATAGATCCTTTGTGGTTCTCATTGATTCAAAGTACTCATAACTTCATTGATGCTGCCTTGGTTTCACAGTTGCATATTCATGTTGATACTTTTCAAATTCTAGAAGTAAAGGTAGCTAATGGTGATCTAATCAAGAGTCAAGGTGTTCGTGGGGAAGTGCCAATCTTGCTGTAAGGGCATGAGTTCTTGGCACACTTACATGTATTTCCAATCGGGGGGTTGTGATTTATTTTTAAGAACTTAGTGGTTGGGAACTCTGGGAGTAATTCAGTGGGATTTTAAGTTGCTTACAATGAGTTTTTACCATGCTCACTGGCAGGTTTTGTTGAAAGGGTTGAGGAGTGCAAGGTCTCAATTGCAAGATGGTGATACTTTCTTGAGACAATCAGTTAAGAGAGGGTTGGTGCTCCATCTCTCAATTCAACTTCATCTGTTGTCTGTAGATTGTCTGGTTCAATTGCCTGAGGAAATAGCTACCTTGTTACTTGAATTCAAGCCTGTCTTTGCTACTCCTGTGGGGCTGCCTCCCTTAAGGGATACTGAACAACAGATTATCTTGAAGGAAGGAGATCAAGCCAATTGTCAAAGGCCTTACTGGTACCCTTACTATCAAAAAAATGAAATTGAGAAAACTGTTAAGGAATTGTTGTCTGTGGGGTTTAATAGAAATAGTAGCAATCCCTTTGCCACACCTATTCTTCTAGTAAGGAAGGCTGATGGCTCTTGGAGAATGTGTATTGACTATAGAGCTTTAAATCAAGAAACCATCAAGGATAAATACCCTATACTTGTCATTGATGAGCTATTGGATGAATTGTTTGGTGCTATTATGGTTACCACCATATTAGAATGAAGGAAAAAGACATTCCCAAGACTACATTTAGAACTCTTGAGGGACACTATGAGTTTTTGGTGATGCCATTTGGCTTAACCAATGCCCCTTCCACATTTCAATCACTCATGAATTCCATTTTTAAACCTTTCCTAAGAAAATTTGTATTGGTTTTTTTTTTATGACATTCATGTTTATAGCAGGGATTTAACTGATCATGTGGGGCATCTTCGTTTGGTGTTAGAGACCTTGGTTAAGCATCAATTGAATGCTAAGCAATCTAAATGTGTGTTTTCTTGTAAGGAAGTGGGGTATTTGGGGCATCTCATTTTAGGTGAAGGAATTGGAATAGACCCAAAAAGACTGCTGCTATGCAGCAGTGGCCCATTCCCATGGATGTTATGCCTTTTAAGGGGGTTCTTAGGCATAACTGGCTACTATAGGAAGTTTGTAAAGGGATTTGGTCAGATTGCAGCTCCTTGACTACTTTGTTAAGGAAAGATTCCTTTTTTTGGCCTTTTGAAGCTTCTCATGCTTTCCAACTTCTCAAGGATGCCATGTCAAATCCTTCTATGTTGGCCTTGCCTGACTTCACTAAGCCCTTTGTTGTAGAGTGTGATGCATCTGGGTTGGGTGTTAGGGCTGTCTTAATGCAGAATCAGAGGCCAATTACCTTTCATAGTCAGGCCTTGATGGGTAAAAACCTTGCCCCTTCTACTTATGAGAAGGAATTATTGACATTGGTGGTGGTAGTGAAGAAGTGGAGACCTTATCTACTAGAAAGATTCTTTTTTTTTTTTTTTTTTAATCAAGGCAGACCATTAAAGTTTGAAATATTTGTTAGAATAAAAGATTGATACTCCTGCTCAGTAGAAATGGATCACCAAACTTCTTGGTTATTCTTTTATTGTTGAGTATAAGCATGGCAAAGAGAATTTGGTTGCTGATGCACTATCTAGAAGGGTGGATTCCTTGGATGTTACTACTGATTTTGATTGTGTTGGCACCTTATGCATTATTTCCTTTCCCAACCCCACTTGGCTTGATGATCTCAAATCAAGTTATGTGACTAACCCTACTGTTCAGAACATCATTCATGCTATTCAGTCTAGGCAAAATGTTCCTGTTGGGTTTACCCTTTGTAATGATTTGTTGTTTTATAAAGGAAGATTTTACTTGGGAGATTCTACTCAGAATTTAAAGGCTATTGTGTTGCAGTAGGTCCATGCCAGTCCTTTAGGAGGTCATTCAGGGTATTTGAAGTCCTTTCATAGGCTCAAAAAAGGACTTTTATTGGGTTGGTATAGTTAAGGACTTGAAACAGTTTGTAAGGGAATGTGATGTTTGCCAAAAGCTTAAGAGTGATACTTGTTTTCCTGCTGGTTTACAACCCTTACCTATGCCAGATAGACCTTGGCTTGATATTAGTACGGATTTTGTGGAAGGTTTGCCTAAGTCTCAACAGATGTCAGTGGTGTTTGTTGTGGTGGACAAGCTCACCAAATATGTTCACTTCATTCGCTTGGCTCACCCTTATACTGCTGCTAAGGTGGCCCAATTATTCATGCAGTTTGTCTTTAAATTACATGGTATGCCTTCTACCATTGTAAGTGACAGGGACACAATGTTCACCTCTAAATTTTGGTCTAAATTGTTGAAGTTGCAAGGGACTAATTTGGCTATGTCATCCTCTTATCACCTTCAGACTGATGGCCAGACTGAAGTGGTGAACAAGAGTTTAGAACACTATTTGAGGGCCTTTGCTGCTGACAGACCACACTCTTGGGTGGGTTGGCTTCTTTTAACTGAGTTTTGGTTCAATACTAACTTTCATTTTGCACTTAATCTCACCCCATTTGAGGCTCTTTATGGATATCCTCTTCCTAAGGTTGTGGATTATGTCCCAAGTACTACAAGAGTGGTAGCTGAGGATTCATTTTTGAAGGATAGGCAACAACTTTTATCCTTGCTCAAGTACAATTTGATTGTTGCTTAAGAAAGAATGAAGTGGTTTGTTGATAAGAAGAGAGTGGACAGGTCCTTTACTGTGGGTGATTGGGTTTATCTCAGACTTCAACCTTACAAACAGACTTCTGTTTAGTCCAGGAAGCTTGGGAAGCTAGCTCCTCACTTCTATGGGCCTTTTCAGGTTTTGCAGAAGGTTGGAGAGGTCTCTTATAAGCTTAACTTGCCTACAGGGTCCCAAATCCATCTTGTGTTTCATGTTTCCTACCTTAAGGTTAAATTGGGTGCTCATGTGGTTCCTAGACCTTCCTTGCCTGTTGTGATTGTGGATCAGATTCTTGCTCCTGAACCTGTGGCTATTTTGGACACTAGGTCTCATCAGCTGAGAAGCAAGCTTATCACTTAGGTGCTAGTTCAATGGCAAGATGAGAGCAAGGATAATGCAACTTGGGAGAGTTTGTTTGAATTGCAGCAGAAGTTCCCACACCTTGTGGGCAAGGTGCTTTGAAGGCGAGGGAATTGTTAGGAGTGTGAAGTTGTATGTTTGCGTGGGGTGCTGATGAGGCACGCGTGTGATGATGCATGGTGAGGTGCTGAAGGGTATACGTGGGTTGCTAATAGGGCATGCTTGCGTAGCTGATAAGGTGTGCTTGTGCCAGAGTGTACAATGTGATTGTGCTATAAATAATGTTGAATTTGCTTAACTGGCATTGTATACTTGTATTTTAGCATAGATATACTTGTATTACTTGTATTGGTGATATATTTACATTAGCCTTGTGTGGCATTAGAGTTAGTTAAGATAGTTAGTTAGTTAGAGTGTGTTGGATGGCTTAGCTGGCAAGGTGGACACGTTGGTTAGGAGCAGTTAGGAAGTTGGTTATTGAGGATATTAGACTAGGGAGATGAGTGTGGAAAGGGAATGAACTTGATTGATGTTTCTTGCCAAAATTTCTCTCTTAATCTCTCTACTCTCTCTATGCTTACTCTTTCCCTGTTCTTGGAGGTCTGTTGTCCTCAAAATCAACTATCAAATTTCCTAATTCCTAGCACTATCGTAGCAATTAATAAGATAAATATTAAGCAATAGAGAGTTAACTAAATTAAACCATCTTAACAATTGTTGATGGCCTTTGTTGTGAATATCCTACTAGCCCACACAAAGCAAAGCTAGAATTCTTTATGTGCTCCTTATCTTTACTAATAGCATTTTTATATTCATACATGGTCAAGGCCATATATTTTTAATTGGGGAATTGGAGTGCAGTTTGGATACTAAAGAGTGCGCCTATTTAGGCTTATTCATGAACCTAAACTTGTGTTTTACAAAGTGAGTTTGGGACAGCTATAAAAGCTGAAAGTCCATGAGCAAGCTCATGTGCTAGCAATAATAATAATAATAATAATAATAATTTGGCCCGCTATATTTGCCACAAAATTTGATGTAGTTAACCTAATCTAAAACAAATAGGTTGGTGGGTTCCAGCTAGCTCAACTGGTAAAGTTTCTGATAGTTGAATAAGAAATCTGAGGTTCAATCCCTGCTTACACCAAAAACTGATTGGTGTCTTGGTCTGATGATAAAGAGCTATCATCAGGAGTGGACGCTATAAGTTGAAACTCTCTCTCAAAAAAATAAATAAATAAATATTTTGATTTCATTTTATATGTTCACACCTCATCCCACAAAATTAGCAAGTTCCTTGGGGGATTTTGAGAGAATTATTCGAAATTATCTAATTTGGACTGCTCTATTTTCCACAAAATTTGAAGTAGTTAACCTAAGCTAAAAGAAAATAGGTTGATTGCATTTTATTTGTTCTCACCACATCCCACAAATTTAGCAAATTCCTCGAGGGATTTTCCCTTTAGCAAGATCTAAAAACGAGAGATTGAGCAAAGAATTATTCAAATTTATCATTAAAGTAGCTAATTTTATTATCCAACTAATAGCAAAACTCAAGATTGCCATCTTTCTAAAACCCAAAAAATCAAAAGCCTTAGTTCTAATGAGGAGAAGGATAATAAGTACCTTTCTAACCCATTATAAATCCCAAAGACTAAAACTAAAAAGATTTTACTTCCCATCATCAACTTTACCTAATTCTCTACCATATTCACTGCTCTGACTTATAGTAAATACAATAGCCTGGAAATACAATACTGGTGTTTGTGTGTGTGGAAGCATGAGTAATGTCTACTCCATGGTTTTATGAACCGGAACGATCAAAGAACTGGGAAATAGTTAGGTACCTAATTTTTCCCAGTTCTTGACTAGTTTTGACCGTCTTTTACTGGTTTTGACCAGAATGGTTCTAGGTCTCTCAATTTGGTTTTTAAAACAATGGTTCACTCTCTCTCCTTCATTACCTCCCTCATTCTCCTCACTTGTTATGTATAATTAGTGAATATTATTTGTATTATTTTTTCAATACTTGATAGATATTCCATTTGTCTTCAATATAAGCTTAAGCCCTTGCATGATCTTTATTTGCTATGCACTACTAGCTTCTATTTAATACTTGAAGAGTGAGTTATGGACTTAATTTCCTCTTATTTTGAACCTAGGTTGATAGGCCTAATTTATTAGCATTTCCAAAAATCAACCTTAAAAAACAATTAATTAGAGCATAAATTCTTGTGCTTCTCTTTTCCACAAAAAAAAAAAAAAAAAAAAAAAAAAAAAAAAGGCTGTACTTCATTTGGTGTGCCATAATAGCATTGCGAATAAGGAGAGTTTTTTCCTCCAATTCTTGCTTAGACTCTCCAAAAACTTGGCTATGCCATTTTTTCCTAGGTCCATGGCAGACATGTAGCACATACCCTTCTTATAAAACTAGCATATGACAGTATAAGTGTATAGGACTTGGATTGTAACACATGTTCATATCCCAACGTGTCCAGTGCACTAATGCACTGGACACAAGCAGTATCCTAAGTTTATAACACATAATGCTTAACTTGGCATTATAAAGAAGATTAAGCTTGTTTGGGGGAGGATGGAATCTAATTGTGCAATTAGCTATGAACATTTACAGAAATGAATAAAATATAACTTTGCATGCTTATGTTGTAAAAGATGTAAATGTATAGTCATGAACAAAGTTAAATTGCTAAAAGAAAAATTGCTGGACCAATTTAGCCCAAGATCGAACTTACTCCATCTGTTTCAATGAGAAGAAGGTTGTTTACCATTTAACTTACATGTCACCAAGCATAAGACAGGGGTTTAGGTTTAGATCCTGATTAGGTTCATACTTCATAGCCATATCTATAGCCAAGGGACCACAAACATGATGCAAGTCTCCCAGAAAATCAAGATACATTGCATTTTTTTATGCATTAATATATATATATATATATATATATATATTGTTAGGTATTGCCATGTTGGAAGTCTTGATAAGATACCATATATCTTGATTCTTGTTAAGTGTCACTGATATGAGTCTACCCTAAACTCCATAATTACTAGAAAAGTGAAGAGAGATATATTATTAGATTTTCTAGGTGAAGTCCTCTCCTTTCAAGTGTGTAGGCCCTACTCACAGGTCTCACAAAGGAGGGCGATGATGTCACTCATGCAAATTCCACCCTCCCTTTAACATGAGAGTTGAGTTATAAGTATGAGAGATCCATAAGCGGGGTTTTAAGACACCCTCACATGAAATAATTTAAACTTTGTCTAGTAAACCTAATAATTTTTATTTCAAATGAAACTCACAACTTTCTTATGTGTGTGTGCGCGCACGAGCCTTGGCCCAAATGACTCTAGATCCTTTGAAGTTGGGCTCCCAATCTATTTGTTTTGAGTGGGCAATGAATTTCCTATTATGATTAGATCCAGGCCAACAACCCAGATGTAGGAGTTTCTGAGCCCACTTGGATCTTATCCCCTTTAGTGTGTTTCCCGTGGAGTCTCATGTTAAATGTCGAGCTCCCGTCTTTCCAACTATTTATTTCTCATCCCTTCTCATGTATCTTTCTCTCTCCCTTTCCCAGATTTTTAAACCCCCTTTTCATAGTCCCTTCCGCCTTTTATAGCCTTCCCTTAATGGGTTTGCCATCATGAGTGGTGGTTTTTCCCAAAATGGGGGGCCCCATTCTAACCTAGATTCCTGATCGGATGGGACCCACTGCACATTTATGAATTAACCTCGTTGGAACTTGTGTTAACCTCCAAATCTATGCTTAGCAGGCGTATATCCCCAAGGCACTATATGGCATTCTTGGTGAAGCCCCAGATCAATTTGTACTATACCATTCTCGAACCCTCCATCACTTGTTCGGTACAATTTGAGAGGGTCTGACTTCTGTGGGCCTTAGCCTTGGGCTTGTACCTGACTTATAAGGGCCTTGGGCTTGGGCTTGCACCCGATTTATGGACTGTACAATATATATAAACACACACGGATCTGTTTAGATGAGTATATTCTATTTATTTATTTTATTTTAAAATTAAGTTTTCTAAAAGTACATTAGCAATGAGTTAATAGTTAAAATAAATTAAGATTTTAAATTTAAACAAACAAACAAACACAAACAAGATAGACAGGACCTTGGACTTGGGATCTTCGCAACCCTTCCTTCAATCTTGCGCTTAGGCACAAACTAGCCCAAGAACATACCTAATGGCTAAGCACATCAAACTCTTGGGAGATCAACAAGTTTGTAACAAGTTGAAGCGGCCAAAATGGGCTTTTGCCCTTTTCACGAAAAAAAATCAGCATGTTACCCTTTTTCCCAAAACTAATTAGGAAAATGCGCATCTTTTGAAATTCGATTTTCTCAAAGTCGAGTTAAGCCCTATAACGAAGTTTTAAAGAGCCTATAGTGACGTTTTTAAGGACCTATAGTAGCGTTTTGTAACTTGAGCTCTATGAAGTTGAGTTATAGGTAAAAAAATAAAAAATAAAAAATAAAAACTTGCATGTAACTCGATTTCATGGAGGACAAGTTACAAAATGCCGTTATAGGTCCTTAAAACGTCACTATAGGCTCCTTAAAATGTTGCTATAGGGCTCCAGATTTTTTTTTTTTTTAACTCGATTTTGAGAAAATTGAGTTTCAAAAGAGGGGCATTTCCCTAATTAGTTTAGGAAATGGGGCATTTGCCCATTTTCGCCAAGTTGAAGCTAATATTAGTGTGCGTTTGAATTAGTTTTTGCACAAATGTTTTTGGTTTATTTGCGATTTATTTGCTGAAAATTGACAAAAATACAATTGTATTTAACTATTTTTATTTTTTATGAATTGAAAACTTTATTCAACAAAAAGAAAATTACAAGGAAACAAAAGAGGCAACCTCCCTTTCTACATAACTATACACGCTCGAGGGTCAACAACCTAGACCAAAATAACCAAACCATATCAACCTTGATTCTTGGACCACTTAGCTAATTCATGAGAACATCGAAAAGCAATATTAGCCTTATGATAAATCCAACTATAAGAAATTGAACCCAAGGAAAAACATGCCACATTGAATGCCTCTACAAAATAATTTAGGGCTTGTTTGGATCACCATGATTTTGAATGATATCACTTAGTTTCCATCACCGAGTTTCCAAAATGCGGGGATCCCACCGAAAAAAATCGTGTTTGTCTTGGTTTTTGGGTTATGTTTCCATCACTCAAAACTCAAAAATTTGAGTAATGGATGGTGGAAACTGAAAATAGAATTTTGGTGTTTTCAGTTTCTAAAATATAAGTTATGGTGGCAAAAGGTGAGTTATGTGACCAAACAAGAATTTTGGAGATTTTGAGATAAAGTGAGGTTTGAGTTATGAGTTATGGGTTTTGAGTTTAAGTTATGAGTTGAGTATTGAGATATAAAAACTAAGTTATGGCCAAACCAAACGAGCCCTTAGTCTCCAAGGAATACAAGCCCTAGTTGCTGAGATGGGATCTATACATGTCTTAAAATCAGTTCCTATAACCATAGGTAAAGCATAATAAAACCAGTTGTACGATTGACTCCCATAAAATTTCATCCCCCTTGGATTGAACATGGCTGATGGTATTCTCTTTTTTCGAATGAGCAAATACCAACTTCTCTCTCTCCAATCTTTAGCTGCCACTATAATAAGTTTTGTATTTTTATCATTTATATTTAACAAAATAATATTTTAATAAATTGCCCATAAATAAATAGAGGAAAAAAAAGTTCTAATGCAAATCTACTCCTTTTTCTTTTCTTTTTTCCTGGACAATCAACAATATAACTCCACCCCTCCTTACCTTGGAAATACTTGAACTTGGGTCCATGAACCCCTCAGGCCTTTAAGGCTTGGGAAAGTACCAACTCACCTAACATGGGCAGTGGTAATGCAAACCTACTCTTAAGACTTCTTAATACTTTATTTGATCATTATCATTATTGCTGAAATAATAGTTTAAACTTTAAAGTTGGCCTGCCAAAACTCAAAAGCCTATCCCATAATTGAAAGGCTGTGGGCTTTTGTTCTTCGATTTTGGGTTTTCTGGCTGGTCATAGGTAGACATGGCAAAACTGGTCAAAATATTTTGACCCAACCGACTTGAAAAATACTCAACCCGAACCCGATTTTTTTGATCCGAAACAAAAACGGGTTGACCCGTGACCCGACCCGAGTTTTTCGAGTTTTTTGAGGGCCAACCTGATCCGAACCCGAATAACTTTTTTAAAACATTTTTTTTGGTAAAAAAAAAAAAAAAGTAAAATTAAGATAATAGTAGTTTAATTGTTTATTGTGAGCTTTAAAGGAACAATTGATACATTTACATATGCAAATTAATTGAAAGATAAAAGGTTGAGCATTCTATAATGAGTAAAGATTTTTAGATATCAAATAACAAAGTACATGCCAAGATAAATATGGTTATAGTAGAGTTAAAAATAAATATTTAAAATTATAGACATGTGTGAGAATCGTTTACAAGTGTAAAAATAGTGAAGCCAAAGTATCAAATTAGCATAAATTATGAATATTTAAACTTATTTTTTAACAATTTATGTCCAAAATAAATGACTTTTCAAAATAAATTATTATATTTCTTAGAGTGTGTGTTGCTTAACAATGATATGATATTCATAAAAGAGACCATGTATAAATAAGTAAACAATCAAATTGTAATATATATCTTAAATTGAAATAGAGTGTCAACCACAATTGATAATAAATTATAAAATTAATTTTCAAGATTGTAAATTTCTTATACGTTTTTATTCTTTATCAAATGAGCTATCCAATAAGTCATTTGTAATTTTGTTTTATATTTTGGAATGTTGATATTGTGTAGAAATAAAACATGTGTATTTGTTTTACTTATGTTTGTGTTTTTTTGTTTTAGATAGCAATGTTAGGATTTGTATAATTTTAAAATTATTGAATAAGTATTAATAAGTTTAACTGAATTCATTCTTGATATAAGTGATGAAGTCAAAATAATACATGTTACATCAAATAATTTGTTGCATAACTTTCCAAATGACAAATACATGCTATTTTATTTTAAAAAAAAAAATTCATGTAAAAAATATGGGTTAACCCGACCCGATCCGCAACCTGATTGATCCGAACCCATTTTTAACTCACTCAATTTAACCCGTTTTTGACCCGTTTGCCCCGACCCAACCCGACCGTTTTGCCATGTCTAGTCATAGGTGGAATCAAGTTATGACTACTCAAGGATTTTAAGCCAACAACATTGTATAGGGTTTCCAAAAAGAAACATTCATGGTTAAAATCCTCTACTTTTGTTTTTGTCTAGTTATCAAGATTGAGATCCTACACGGTTACTCATAACCATGGCTTTTGTGACTATCGAAAAATAAAATAAAACAAAGAAAAAGTAATCATCCGGTCAATGTCTATAAAGGGGTACATTGACAAGGCATAAGCTTCGGATTCGCTCACATGCGTTACTAAAAAACCCAAGATAATCTGGCTAGAAGTTACGATCTCTCCTTTTATTTGGGTCCCATGGGATATAGTCTTCTGCAGATTAAACGGTTTATCTGAACAATGAGCAGAAATAGTCAAAAACCTCAACCTACCTTTAAACCCGTCATCATCACCAACCACCATGTCTGTTATTATACTGATTCGATTAAGATTTCGATCAAACTTTGGTTATTTACTAATTAGGTGTATTACACACACAAAAGTCAGTACATTTTACTTTGTCCATTCTAGACAAACAATATAAAATTTGAACTATGATATTAACTTTTTTTTTTGAGGGGGAACTATGATATTAACTTGTACCTACGAGTTGCTCGTGGGAATAATTCACGAGGACAATTATTATTGATGAATATAGAGAGGATAGAATATTCTAAACGTGCATTGTTGGGGTCAGGGTCTCTATAGAGAAATCTCTCACCCTAGGCATTGAATTTTTTTTGTAGTGTGGCTTTATGGGAATCGAATGCATACTTTAGGCTTAAAATTTGCCACCCAAAAGAGTGGCCAAACTACAGAATCTTTCCACGTCTTTACATACGCCAAGCTTGGAAAGTTCATCTTTACAGCATAGAGGATACAGCAAAGTTTGGAATGGAATATTTCGTTCAATATAAATGATTGTCAGAAATTTAGAATCCTAAGTATTAGCCACATAGAATCTCACTGTCAAATCCCAGTAAGGTAATGGCCAACTGTAAGATTATATATGGGAAATTGGAATTGGAAAAGAGAAACAGTTGGATTATGCCTATTTGTTAATGTAACAGTCTGCAAAAGCTAAAAATCTTTCAAAAAGGATAATTTTTAGAAATTTGCATGGAAAAGTTAGATGCACATGCAAAGTCCAGTTTGACTCAGTTGGAAAAGAAATTACAGTCGTGTACAGAAAACCCTTTTTCAAAGAAAGAGAACAAGGGACTCACATGCCACAACAAAATACAGACTGCCATTTCCAGTGCAACTTAAGAGAGACAAGTCACAAACCCCATCTCTCATATCATATACCACTCAAAAAGATCGAACGGGCTCCCTATTTGTTAAACTAATACACATCAAAAGACACCCCATTATCAAAAAAGAAAAAAACTAGTTATAATCACACTTCCTACAATTTACAGTAAGTCTCTATGTAGCAGCCTCTGCTAATGTAACATCGACATTTTGTGTTGTAGCTGCAGTCATTTCAGCTATTGGAATTTCGGGTAGTGGTTGTAAGAACTGTGTGTACTGGAATTCAATCTGTAAGCGTTGATGAAGAGGGGTTGACGCCATCAGACCTTTCTTTATATCCACCTGCAATTCCCTAATTGGAATTGCAGCCAAGAAGCTCTTTATGTACTCTTTGCAAGACTCCTTCCCCCGACATACAACCTCCTCTTCCTCGCTCTTGAAGGATTCCTCATGCTTGTTTACTACCGTCCCTACTACAGAACCCTCCTCCTTCAGGTTGGCCAGCTGAGCCTGCCGGTTCTTGGGTTCTGCTGCTGTAACAATCTGCTGATCACTGGCTGTGTTTTCATCTGATGATTGTCCAGCATTTGGCATTTTATAAATTGTGGTATCTCTGTCAAATTTCAAGATATAAGCCTGATTGCATCCCTCATAGAGCCGCTCCCCTAACGTGTCAATGATGTAATAAGCTTCCGGCTCAACCTTGAGAATGAAAAAATGGTCATTCCAACTGACAATATACACTTGAGGTTCACAATTGCTTGGACATTCTGAACCAGTGCGGCTAATCTCATCCCAAATGTTGTCAAAAGACATGGCACCATGCAGAAAGTCAAATCTTCCCTCATCCATCCCCTCTGGATGGAAAAACCCAATAATGGATTTCCCAGGCACCACTGAAAGAGGGCGTATCTTGGCTTGAAGGACTGTTTCAAGATCAAAGTGCTTGTCAGGGAATCGCTCCTTATATGTTTCATTCTCACAAAGGCTCCTCCACTCCAAAGAGCCTTCTCTGATTAGACTATCAAATTGGGACTTTATGGGCATGAGATCACGATTGTTCTGAAACCAATCGGCAATGACAGCAACAAGAGCTGTACATGCACTCTCGCCTGCTGCCCGCTCACTCCGCTGATCAATGGAAGCAAAGAAAACTTGGGTCTCAAGCTTCATATGTCCATCACGACTAGTTACTTCTTTCTGCTCCCAACTGCCTATGGCAAAATTGTCATCCCCAAAATCAGAAACTGAGGATCGATTTGCAGAGGAATCCTCCTCTGTCTTGTGCCACTGCCAAGATGATTGCCATTATTGAAATTAGATTTCAGAATGGTTGTAGAAGAAAACAAATGTATAGAATATTAAATATGAACCTTACAGCATAAATTTCATGTCTTCAAACAGAGTAATAATTTTGATTTGAGATCAATGAGATAATAAACTGCATTTTGGTCAAGTTTCAGATCAGCTTTTATCAGCAATAATTTAGATTAAGAGGTTGACATAGTAATTTTCATAAGCAGACGGATGTCGGTATCATTGCTAATATACTCTATCTTTCAAAATAATCATTGAGGCTTTCCCTTATTTTCTCTTTATACTAGACTGGAAATCAAAGAATGCACAGACATCATGAGCTTCCTTCCTAAACCATGAAAAATACGCAATTAAGAGTATATTCTTACCCCAAGAGAGAGAGATTCATCGGAGCTAAGCTGTCTACGATCAAAATCAATGTCGTCACCACCTTCTTCTCCATATGCCTTCTTCAATAATGGCTCTCCTTTGGCTTTGGGAGACCTGAAGTTCAGCTTCCTCTTCTTCCAAGGTAGTATGCTGCGCCTTGAACTTTGCGATAAAGATGGCTCAGGCACAGATGCAGTTGAATCCTCAATGTTTGAGCACCCAACATCTGATTTGCGATTGCTGTAGTAAACCCAATCCTCATCTCCACTGTTGATCCTCATATTGGAATAAAATGATCCTCCAGCATAATTAGCAGATGCCAGTGTGCCATAACTGAAAGACTTCCGGACGGTAGATTCCACCTTGACCTCATCTGATTCTCCATCCTCAAAATCATCAAGTGAGTCTGAGTCAAATGGGTAATTATATTCGCCATCCTCACTCCTGGCAGAGCATCTACCCTCACTGCCCTCTTCTTCACGGCAGGCCTTTTTCACTCTCCTTGCTGACACATACTCAGTAAAAATTTTAACCTTTCTAAGACCTGCTTTAATTGCTGAAAGCTCATCCCTTTCTGTTGAGACAGTTTCTCCCAACTGGATTGGTGATTGGACAGGCACGATTGATCTCTGCTCTGGCTCCATGGCTTCTTGAGCAGTTCTCAGTTCCAATAAGCTTATTGATATCTGTATGAACAACAAAAGGTTACCTACAGAAGATATGAAAACATTGGACGGCAAAATGAAAAAAAGGAGAAAGAGTGAGTTTTCTCTAAACAGATAACAAATTACAAACTATCGAAAGGCACATACACAGAGTGAAGGAGTAGGCTCAGCACCAGCACCGCCAGAAAGTGTGAGAGGGATTTTTAACTCACACTCTTTTTGATCAGCTGCAGAAGCATATTCAGCAAGATTCAATGAAGCCGTTCCAACAACAGGAGCCTTGTTCTTTGGTCCTTGACCTCGATTCAAGCCCTGGATTACAAAAATGCACTAAAGTCATGGAAAGTTCATTCACAACTCTCCGAAGTAAAAAAAATGAAAGATAACACTATTAGATTGAGAAACTGCTACAGCCTTCCATCCGCAAGACTTAATATCATTCTAACAAGAAATGAATTCCAGAATTGTAATAATAACATCTTCACTTACAACAACATAATTCTAAGAAAAATCTACCAAATATCATAGGTCTCACACAGTGAAAATACTAAACAATCTGCAACAATTTGCTCCAAATCCCAACAAAGTTACAAAAGGAGCATATTTTTTGGTATCTGAGATAGTCAGCATGAACCAGAAAGTCAGGAACACAACACAACCACCGTCAAGTACCCTCCAAAATAAATCTGATCCCTCATACCTTTACCAACTCAGTTACAGAATTGATATTTTACAAAATCCACTCATCAGTTCCACAGAGAGGAATTGATGAACGCAGAAAAGTTCATTCTCTCAAGTCAACTCCCAACAGTAATTCAAAAGAGAAGAAGTAATAAAATAAAATTAAAAATGAAAAAAAAAAAAAAAAAAAGCCGCATGTGCCAATATTCATCCATCAAAATTCATATCATGCTTCATTTAATTTTCAAATTTTATACAAACACGAAAAATTGGAAGATCAATTCAGTAATTCACTTATATTTTCAAAGATAAACACCTTAAAGCATTCAAACCCAAAAAAAAAAAAAATAGATAAATAAAAAAATAAAACCCAATGAAATCAATCTCCTAAAAAATGCTACAAGATTTTCAAGATTCGTACCCAAAAGCCAAGAAAATCAAACAAACAAAACCCCAAACACAAAATTAATCACAAAAAATCAATTCTCCCCAATCCCAATCAAACCCAGAAAAATCCCACAACCCTTTAAATGTCACCACTAATTTATAAACCCACCAAAGACCCACAAAAGAAAACCAAAAAAATATTGAGGTTTTTAGAGAGAGAGAGAGAAGAAAAACTTAAAAACTCACATTGAAAACAGAGAAAGAGATCTCCCAAGGGTGAAACACATTGTCCTTATACGCAGAGAGATTACAGAGGCTTTGAAACTCTTCGTCCCACTCAACGACACCATTTTCTTGGTGCTGCTCACCTTCCACCTCTACCTCCACCTCTCTTGTATAGTTTCTCTTCACGGCTGTCCTTCTCAGCGAGCTCAGAGCCAATTTGGGACCCTTCCACTTAATCTCGACCGTCAATCTCGCCACCTCACTTCCTCCTACTCCTTTCTCTGCACCCGCCCGCACCAGATCGCAACCCTCCAATCTCCGCACCACCAGCTTCACCTCGTACTTCTTCGTCACCAGAGGCGGCCATGGCCGCCACCTCATCATCTTCACCACCATTATTTCTCAAAACCAAAAACAACCCACTGGTTTTTTTAAGGAAAAAAAAAAAACAACGGTAACACAAAATTTGAGAGAATCCCAGGAAGTTTTTTTTTTTTTTTTTTGGGTGTTCAAAAATGTTCCACTTCGGATCTTGGAAAAACAGCTCGATGGATTCAAAGGGTTTATAAATTGTTATGGGGATTAAATTTACAAACTTCAACGGATAAATATGAGAGCTATGGAAAGAGAGTGAGAGAAAATGGAGGAGAATATGCCGTTAATGTTGCAATGAGAGAGAGAGTGTGTGTCTTAGAGAGAGAAAGGAAAGAGAGGGTCTTTATCGATGGTGAAACAAACAACAAACTGTGGCTTCGTAGATGGGTTTGGTTTGGTTTGGTTTTTTAGGTTGGGACTTGGGGACACTTGACTTGGGGTTAACCACACTTGTTAACTAGGGTTAAAGTGACTGACCACCTGTGGTTAAAGCTGGAAAAATATTAATAAAAAAAATAAAAACAACAAAAAAACAATTTAGGAGTAACGGCGTATTAACGAGGTAGTTGACTTCCGTTGTTCTTTTTTAGGTTTGGTCTTGACACACACACTCTCTCTCTCTCTCCCCCCCCCCCCCCCTTTTTTTTTTTAATTTTATTTCTAAAAAAGGAGGATGAGTTGGAGTGATTTTATCTGAGGTACTCTCAACTGACTTTGAAATAAATTTGTAACAAGAAATGATGTGTATGGCATTTATGGTGCGTCCATTTGTGTCAAGGGTCATCTATAGACTGTTGAAGATATCATCGAATACTACCTAATGTGGAAATTGCGAATACTATCTTATGTGGAAATTGCTAAACTATACATAAATATAATTAACTATAAAGGCAATAAGAGCAAATTTAAGATAAAAAAAAAAAAAAAATGGTTTCACTTTCTCATCTTTTTTAACCACGGATCACCTCTATTGGTAAGTGAATTATTATGAGTGGATAGGATTCAACTTTGTTTCCTTTCAGCATAAAACTAATCCAATTCTGTTATGTTAGTTTTGAGATTTTAAGGAAGTGTTTAATAGAGTAATTTGAGATGAGATTTTTGTAATTTTTTAAAATACGTGTGGGTGAAAAAGTGTGTAATGTTGTTTAAAATGTAAAAATGTGAGTTTAGTATGAGGTACCAAACAGGCCCTAAGTCTATTTGATTAGGCATTTTGGGAATTTGAAATAGCGCTTTTAAAACTCAAAACTCTGTTTTGTAACCACAATTATCCGTAACTTTTTTTACAAATGCTCATTTTAAACTAAAAACATTGTTTTCCAACAACTTTTACAAACCGAAAAATGTTTTCTAAAAAATGACATTTTTTTGAAAAACATTTCTCAAAAAATATAACTTGTGTTTCTTTCGTATTATGGAATGTGACATTATATTTAGTGAACCACAATATGTCAACGGAGATCGTAAACTACATACCTGTGCAGAGCAAATGGATGGCATGAGGAGTGAATTTTTGTTATGAGATGACAAATTTGGGCATGGCATAATCATCTAAAGAATTAAAGGTGCACATATGACGATTTAGAATTAAGGAGAAGCTCTTATAGCGATTTACCTACAATAAGAGGAGTGGGCAATCGATTGATTAGTTAGACAGTTCACAGTAATGAAGGTACAATTCACCCACAAATTTGAGTGGCGGGTAAGCATGGATGCAAGGGAAACGAGCCACCTCTTGGATCTTGCAGTGATTGCATTAGGTAAAATCATTTTGTTGGGGTTAAATACATTGATTAATAATGCCATGTTCACTTAATTTAAAAAAAAAAAAAAAAAGTGTATAGAATCTATATATATGAACTCAAGGCATTGTCAATTCAAAGCATTTCAATAGATTGTTTGAATTAAGTTGGCGAAAACTACATTTTCTTCCCCATATTTTCACGCGATTTCCACTTTGATCTCTATCTTTTATTTTCACCGCTTTTAGTCTCTACTTAGAAAAATGCCATTTATTTTAGTCCTTTCCATCGGTACCCTAATGACAAAGTACTAGATGGCAGATGGAGTGCATTGCTGGCACATTAAATGTTGACGTCAGCATTAAAATAATAATATAATATATTATTTAGCATTTTAAAAATGCCATGTCATCTTTTAAAAGCAGAAAAATTAATTTATGAATTTTAATTAAATGAAAAAAAGGAAAAAACAGAAGTGAAAACCAAAAATATTATAAATTGAGATCTAGCTCTATTTTGAGTAAGAACAGACAAGAACACAAACCCAATCATTGTTTTATTGGCAACCAAACACAATATCAGCTGAAACACACACGATTAGCCAAAACCCAGAAATAACATAGATTGGTTAAAAAAAGAAAATTTAAAAATCTAATGTGAGATGAGAGAAAAAACCCAAATTGAGCACCCAAAATTTTCAAAACCCAAAGAATACAAACCTAGAAAATTAACACAAGCCCAGAAATTTTAAGCACAAACCTAGAAAAGCAAACACACTCTCCTCTTAACCCACAAACAAAAGAAAGAAAAAAAAGAAAAAAAAATTGCAACTTCTCCAACTCACACACTAACCCCCAAAACCAACCAATGCCTAGAAATTACACTCCAAAACTCACAAACCCATTTCCTATCTCTCTCTCTCTCTTTATCTGTCCTGTAGAGACAACCTAGGTTTTCTCTAATCTGGGTTCCCAAATGAAGCCCCAAACGCTTCCCATTTTGGTTTTCACTTTTCTCACAATATTGTTCCCTTTTTCAAAACTAGATTTGGCTTCTGACCAATCTGCACTCTTGGCTCTTCGCTCTGCTGTCAGTGGGAGAACCCTTCTATGGAACATAACAGAGACTAGTCCATGCTGTTGGGTTGGTGTTATTTGTGAGCAAAACCGAGTCACAATGCTTCGTCTTCCTGATGTGGCTCTCTCAGGCCAACTTTCCAATGGCATTTTCGGAAACCTCACTCGTCTCCGCACTCTCAGTCTTTGTCTCAACGCTGTCAGTGGTTCACTTCCCAATGGCATTTTCAGTTTTTAAGTTTGAGTTCTTGTGTTTGATTTTCTAGGTATGTGCTTGAAATTTCTAAGTTTTTGTTAATTTTCTGGGTTTGTATTCTTTGGTTTTGAAAATTTTGGTGCTTAATTTGGGTTTTTTTCTCTCATCTAACATTAGATTTTTTTTTTAAATCTTTTTTTAACCAATCTATGGAATTTCTAGGTTTTGGCTAATCATGTGTGTTTTAGCTGATATTGTGTTTGGTTGCCAAAAAAACAATGACTGGGTTTGTTTACTTGTCTGATCTTACTCCTCAAAATAAAGCTAGATCTTAATTTATATTATTTTTGGTTTTTATTTCTGTTTTTTCTTTCTTTCATTTAGTTAAAATTCATAAATTAATTTTTTTCTTTTAAAAGATGACATGGCATTTTTAAAATGATAAATAATATATTATATTATTATTTTAATGCTGATGTTAGTATTGAGTGTGTCAGCGATGCACTCTGTCTATTACCTAGGACTTTGCCATTAGAGCACTGAAAGAAAATACTAAAATAAATTATGTTTTTTTAAATAGGGACTAAAAGTAGTGAAAATAAAAGATAGAGACCAAAGTGGGAATCGCATTGAAATGTACGGATGAAAATGTGGTTTTCCCGATTAAGTGGCTCTTGGCATATAAATTTCTCTGAAGCATTGAGTTTGAAATTTATGCTTCATATAATAAAGCCATGAACATTGAGAAATGAGAATAATCATCAATAATGGTAAAAAAAAGATATTGCGCACCAAATAAAGAAACAATTAGAAAAATAACCCTAAATGTCAACATGAATTAATTCAAATAATTCACTACACCAATTATTCTCATTAGAAAAAGGCAATGAGTATGCTTAGCTAGCAGGTAGATAGGATAAAAATAAAAAACCTAGTTCTTAGAAAGCTCCCAAAAAAATAGAGAGCAAAAATCAAAAGGAAAGAAATGATAATACAATTAAAAGAATGTGTGAGTTTCATAACAGATAGAGCAAAAGTGAATTTTGGAACATACAAGATTTTTCTAATTTGTATTTTATTTTTATTCGAACGAGTGACAATTCTATTGTTAGGAATAGATGAAAAATGTCTAAGTGATTAATGGATGAGGAATTATGATCAGAAGCGCCAGTATCTATAATCTAAAGTAAAAAATTGGAAGTAATTGTGAGATTGGCAATAGATTGAATGAGGTTCGTGCTAAGATCAGAGATAAATTGTTGATATTGTTCCATTATGAGTGTTAAGATCAGAGATAAGTTGTTGATATAGTTCCTGATATAGTTCCGTTTTGTGTGTTGAGGTGCCTCATCCTGATGTACAGCATCAGAAATGGCATCCCTTGTGGTGGTGTCTACACTCCTTGCTTTGGTGGGTAACAATGGAAGCTTAGAGCAATTTAATTTGGTATGTTCTATTTTATGGTAGTTATCGTAGTGAGGCTGAGGCTTTTTCTTCTTGTCAGTGATGGGTGAATGGCCCTTAATTTAGGTCTTACACAAGCAATTACTATAAGCACTACTAAAACAACCTAAGAAGGGCTTGCAACTTTGACTTCTCCAGGGAGGGAAATAGAAATAGATTCATAGCAAGCATTTGGTTGCGAAGAGCACTATATTAGGAATTGATAAACATGTTGTTGATACTCTTGAAGTGCCTTCAAAGACCCATAAGTACACTCAAGTATGGTGTTGTAAGAATCAAATTCATCCCACAAAACTTTTGACTTGGTAGAATATGTTGCCATAGAGACTAATTCTTGGAATTTATTGCATATGGAACGCTTGATTTGAAACACACAAGCAACATTGCCGTGGGAAAAAAATTGCGAAAATCATTCCAAACTTCCTCGGCTGTATCTGTGTAAACCAAATGATATCAAGTTGATGGAGAAAATGGGCATTTGCCCCTTTCGCCAAAATTTTTTAGCAAAATGTCTCATATCTAAAACTATTTAAGAAAATACCTCTGTTTTGAAACTCGATTTTCTAAAAATTGAATTTCAATTTAAAACTCGATTTTTGGGCAATCGAGTTATAGCGAACTAAAATTTTAAAATTCTGGAATTTGAGTTCTATGTGAAGTACTCGAGTTCCATGGAACTCGAGTTTCTTGAAAAAATTCAAGTGGTACCCGAGCTCCATGAACTCGAGTATTTTACATGGAACTTGAATTCCAAAAAAAAAAAAAAAATTCTAAGCCCACGTTCGTTATAACTCAATGTTCAAAAAAATCAAGTTTTACATTTGAAACTCGATTTTTAGAAAATCGAGTTTCAAAACAAGAGCATTTCCCTAATTAATTTCAGATATGAGACATTTTGTTGAAAGGTTTGTAAAAAAGGATAAAAGCCCATTTTGGCCTCAAGTTGATTAATTATCGATAGCAAGATGTTGAGATGTGGGTGATTTGATACAATTTAGACATGTGGCAAGTAGTGATTGAATTATTTTTCACTAAATTCAAGTAGTGGACTTGTGTCAGTTGTGTGTAAGTAATGTAATTCAATCACACTTTAATAAATTTGTAAGTTAGATTAAAGTGTGCGACGTTAGGGATATTCTTATTAGTAATTGTTGTTGTTGTTGTTGTTGTCGTCGTCGTCGTTGTTGTTTTTATTATTGCTTGATATAAGAAATACATATTCTGGCATTTTTTTTCCATATAAATTCCTCTCCTTTCAAAAATTCCAAAATTTTCAAATGGATATTAAAAATCGTACTAATTGAGATGTTGCCGTAGGCCAGTAGATTCTCATTATCCCCTTAGCTTCTCATTATCTCAAAGAGGGTATTTATAAGCCTATTAATATCATTCATTACTTTTAAGTTATGGGCTGAAATTAAAGTAGTTCCAAGTTTTCATGATCCTAAATTTTTACGTCTAAGTAATCTGACAACCAACCTAATGAGTATTGAAAGTACTTATTTTTAGAATAGTATTATCTCGTTTCTGATTAGTCTAACTTTAATTTTAGTCCCCACTTTCCACCAAATTCAGACTATAAGCTACACTCTAACCTACCCCTAAAAGAAGAGGTAGAAAAAGACGTTAATAACATGATACACAGATATCCCTAGTCACATGACTCACATTATTGCATATTAAGAAAAAATGTAATAATAAAAAAAAATCCTTAATATCAATTTAGAATTATTTGCCACTAGAAATCAATTTCATTGTCCATTCCCTTGTTCATCTTCAAACACGTCTTCTCAATTTCCTTGCTCATTGTACAAGTGCATATTTATTCAAATAATATTAACATTCTATATTTTTATACATATTTTACCACAATTATCTTTATTTATTATACAACTATATATAATAGTGACAAACAGTTAATCACAATTTATTATATAAAAAATTGTGACAAAATATGTAATACTAAAATTATTTTATGAATTACATGCCAATAATAAAACAAGCTTTTCTTATTCCCCCATGCAATAGTGATGTGTCATCTTCTGAATTTGTAGTTTAGTAATTATGGATTTTTATTTTGGGCATGGTGCTATATTAGTCAACAAATATAAGTCAACGTTGAGATTATATATCCCAACACCAATTTTGTTTGATTATTTCTTCATTTCAATTTCTTATACAGTAAGTGATTATTTGACTGGGTGTGCGCCACATGGGCATTGCGCATGTGGATATAAGGATATTTTGCTTCGAAGGGTGGGTAGAGATCAATCAATCAAACCCCTTTTTCGGCTTCCTTTTTGTGAACAAGAATGAGAGGCATACCCACAAGTTTTCATTTTTTCTTCGTTCATGTGGGACAGTTTGCCTTTACAGCCTGGCTTTTCAACTGTGAGGTTTTTAGAGCCTTTCGAGTTGGGAAATATAATTATCTCATTCTCGTTGCAAGCAACTTGAAAGGAATCCTAACCTCATATTGAAAATTGCTGATTACTTAATATGATGACCCAAACTCAGGCATAAATAATTAAATACATTTGTTAAGCAAAAAAAAAAAAAAAATTAAATACATTTGAGTTTTTCTACTACCACAAACAAATTCATAATTTTTATTACAATTTTTTTATATAACAAACTGTATCTGACTGTCTATAATTTTCATATAAACTCATAATTTATTTTTTCAACTTTTCACAATTTTTCACGAGAAAAATTGTGAAAAATTGTGTATTTATTTATGACACTAGATTTTTTGAAAAAGATTCTAAAAAAAAAAAAGAGTCATGCATAATACGTGGATTTAGTATTTTGTTACGTATGTATTAAAGAGTAGAAGTAAATAGTTCTCATTCATTTAAAAATAAAAAAATACTAGAAGCACACCGTATACATACTGAACACGCATGTGAGAGTGGTCACGAGTTTCAGATAGTGACATACAAGAGTTGAATTCTTGATCCACACTACTCCGAATGCTCTTTGTTCATACTTCATACTCAATTATTGTTTATTTGAATGAGTTAGTTCTTATTGATTTATTGAACTTAAAAAAATAAATTGAATAAAAGTACAATTCTACTGAAAAAAATATAGATGTATATAAATTAAATAAGAAAAATAAGCTAAAAATAGGAATTATCGACTTTTCTTTTTATTTTTTATAAATTGATAGTTAAGAAAGAAAGAATTTAAATCATAAACGTCTCTATTAAAAACACAAAAAAGTGTTAACTAAATTACAAGACTTCTAAAAGGAATTGTGGACTTGAATACAAGATTATACCAGATATCAAATGGAATGGGTGGAATGGGAATTGCCGACTTGCTTGCGTGATTAACAATTTACACTAAAAAGAGTATATATTTGAGTCTCAGATGCGTCTGTTAACCTTGGTTCTGTTTGGGCCACATAATAATCCGACCAAAAATGAAATGCAGAGTGAATACTATCGATCCACATGCCTCTGGCCTATAAAACATGGTCTTGTTCTTTTCATTAATTATGTCATTAGGCACAAGTCTGAATCAATCAGGTACCCAATATGGTTGTTGGGATTTGACGCACTCAATCCCCCATTGTTATATATTTTTGTTAATTTTCTATCACAAAGTGAAAGCTGAAGTTTTAATACTATATGAAATGAAAGTATCCGTAGCCAATAGCCATGCCTCACGCTTTTACTAGAAAAGGACAAAGTTTCATTTTTCCTTTTTCTTTTTTTCTTATGTGGTGGAGGCAAATTTATTGGGTCACAGTAGAAACTGATCGATTAATAATATATAAAAATAGATTTCAGGGTTTGAGGTGTAAGAAATTAAAATAATATCACGTAATTATCGAAGAAAAATAAGCCAGATTTAATTATTTTAGAGAGACCATCAGTTTGTGAGAGTCACTATCCTAGCTGAGAGTACATTAATTGTGTGTTGCATATTGTTTTTGTTGAAAACTTGATTCTCGAAGAAGTCCGCGCCACTTCAAATTATACATATAAGCAAATTGCAACAAATTATATAGTAATTATTGTTATTATTAAATATTAATTTGCCACCTTCAAAACATTTTGTCCATGAATTACGATGGAATATTCCCATCAGTACTGTTTGTGAAATATAACTTTTCTTATTTTTTTCTTTATTTTCTTGTTCTGTTTCAGAATGTAGAGTAATTAATATAACACAATAACCCGGTCTTTTAATATAAAAATTTTAAATTTGAGTGTTGGCTAAAAAAACAAGACAAAGTTTATTGATATAGTTGGCACTGACCGAGTAACAAACCAAATGAACTTATTACTAGACTTTACCATTAAGGAAGTTCACATACACATAGCTCTTGGTTTCGATTAGTATGCATGAACACTTTATTTGTGATATCGTACTCATGTTGTAACGGTATCCTATTTGCCATATCATGTTATAATTTTTTTAAAAATTGTTCATGTCGCTATTTCGTACTCATACTCATATTCATGTATGTGTCGATGCATCCTAGGGTTTCAATAATATACTTTCTTTGTTTTTTTTTTTTTTTTTTTTTTTAAAGTATTGGCATGCACTTGGTGAGGATGTTGTTAAAGTATCCTTTATCTTAAATTTTTGGACGTATGCTTAAGAAAGTTAACAATACCGCATACTGAATTGGTCCCCAATCTGAAGGGGAAAAAAAAAAACAACATAGAGAGAATTCCTAGCAATCGGCACATTAGCCTATGTGAAGTTCTCGACAAAGGTTATTCATAGTCTGAGTTGGCCATTTGAAACTGATCCTCTCTCAAGTTATATTTGATGTCCATAATGCATTTGTGTCAAGCTCCGGTTGATCACTAATTACGTTGTTTTAAAAAAGAGACATGCATGAATGGGGCAAATGGGGCTATAACTAAATATGAACGAGGTGTATGATAGGATGGAATGAGTTTTCTTCTATGTAAAATTACGGAGAAACTTGGCAGAAATAAGTGATTGGCAAATTTAATTATGGAACATGTTTGAATAGTCTTGTATGCAGTCATTTTGGATGAGGAGCCACAAGGATGCTTCTTCCCTATTAGGCCTGGGTTTACACGAGATGACTCCCTCAAATTATACCAATTTTAAGACTTTTATCTTGAGAGACATGATAATAAATTAATTTTATTTTAAGAAAGATCATCATCAAGTATAACCTTGGTAAGAGGTAATAATTTTTTTTTAAAAATTGTTGGACATATCTAATAATCAATTACACAACTTTTGTCCCATCTAAAAAGGAGGGAAAAAAAAAATTCTACTCACTAGAATTTAAAAATTGACAGGTTGTAAAATTTTAGTGGAGAGAGAGAGAGAAAGAGAGAGAGAGATTGGTTCAAGTTACACATTTTCTAAACCGTTGGATTTAGTAAAAAAAATGCACTCATTAATGCTGATATTCTAATAAGAATCTCATTTATTATCCTTATTTATAACATTTTATACCTATCTTTAATCTCAAAATAGGTATATTTTTCTCTCTGCTCTCTCTTGCTCATCCATTACATGCTTCTCTCTCTTCCATTGCTCTTCCACCTCTATTTTCATAAGATTCCATCTCCATATTCAGGCACTGTGGACTCCAGTTAATCTGGATTTGGTGTTTGGCATGTTTCAGGGCAACTTTTGTTGGGCTTGTGTATGGTTATCATGGTTTTCAAACCCGGATCGTTCATTGAACCGTAAAAGGGAGAGGTTCAAGGTTTTTGAGGTCGAACCGAGGTCGAACCGGGGTCGAACCGGGGTCGAACCGGGGTCGAACCGTGATGACGTCATAATTAATTTAATAATTATTTTAAATATATATAAATATTAAATTAGTAAAAAAAATAAAAATTAACTAAAACAGATTAATTAAAACTATAAATCCATATTTTAACTATGTCTAATATATCTATATCCATCTCAAACCCAAATATAAAATATCTATCCAATAATAATAATAACTATTTTTTTATTAAAAAATTAAAAGCATCAGATTGCCTTTCTAATTTTTACTTTATAATGCCCACGTGACCAGTTGTCTAGTTCACATTCACAAACCTAAAAAAGCACTAAAAACAAAGTGAATGAAATTAAAGGAAGAGATAAAAAAGAAATACAAACAAAAGCAGATGAAGAAAGAATTGTTATATTATATTCACAACATTTTTTGTAATATTTTCACAAGAATCACATAAAAAAATTATGTAGAAAGTTGTTACTAGTTTTAATTTGAACACACCACTGAAATTATTTTTTTACTTACCAATATTAGCTAATAACAATTTATTACTTAAAATATATTGTGAAAATATTGTGGTAGTATTTCATAATTCTCATTTCTCAATATTAAATACCACACTTTGATTCTTAAAATAAAAACAACCACACGTTTGAATCAAAAAAAAAAAAACCACACGATTACAAAAAAAAAATAAATAAAACTTAAATTAACCTCCACCACACGATAATAATAAAACTTAAAACATAAAACAAACTTAAAACCACACATAGTGGACCGTAACAGAGAAAAGAGAAAGAGAGAGAGAGAGAGAGAGAGAAGAGAACACCGTAACAGAGAAAAGAGAAAAGAGAGAGAGAGAGGAGAATCGGTGGAGATGAGATGCGCCGGTGGAGATGAAGGTGTGCGCCGGTGGATATCGGTGGAGATGAGGTGCGCCGGTGGAGATCGGAGTAGATCGAGGCGCTGATCGAGGAGATCGAGATCGAGATCGGAGGAGATCGAGGCGCTGATCGGCGTTCCCCATGTGCTGATCGGCGCTGATCGGAGGAGATCGAGGCGCTGATCGGCATGCCCCACCTCCGTTCATCATCCCCCCCACCGACTGGGTCAGATCGGATTCTTCTTCTTCTTTTTTTTTTTTTTTTTTCAATATTTGGTTGTTCTGATCCAAATTTATTGTAAGAAATGGATTTTGTTTTGTGTGATTTGATTTATATTATATTTGTTGTCCGATCTGAATTTTTTTTTACCATTTCTGTTTGGATTTTGTTCAACCGTGAGACCCGCGAGAACCGTTCACGGTTCACGGACCCGTGAGGTCCGACCGCGGTTCGCACGGGTCCCTGCATTTTACATGTTGAGAGGTTCTTGAGGCTAAAACAACCGCAAAATGGAGCGGTTCGAGGTTTTCCCGGTCGGACCGTACGGTCCGGTCCGAGTTTCACAACTATGATGGTTATGCCACAATTATGTCTTCTAGCCTTATTGTGCCAATGGCTTCTCACGCAATAAACAATCTGGTTGGAGGGATTTCGTGGCGACACACTTCATTCTCAAAATCATCAAAGAAGCTATAAGACAATAACAATCTGCCTCATTATTAGTTGTTAGAAAAAAAATTTTCTGTTCTTGAAAACTGGTTAATGGTGCATCCTTGCCTAGCTAGTTTGGTGTTAATATGTGGCATGCATGAATTTGTCACCCACTTGTGCTATAAATTCTTGTAGAACCATCTTATTCTAAAGAATTACATCTTTTTTAAACTATGAGATTTAAAGACCCTCATTAATGCTAATATTCTAATTGATCTCATTTATTATTCCTTATTTAATACAGTCCATATCTATTTCTAAACTCAAAAAGAAGTCTACGTCTCTCTCTCTCCTCCATAATCACGTTTTTCTCTGCTCTCTTTTTCTCCTTCATTGCTTTTCTCCAACTCAATTCCATTGCCTTTCTCTTAGGGTGTGTTTGTTTAGAGGTGAAATATGGAGGATAGAAAACTTTGGAAAGAAAATAGAAAGAAAATTTTTTTTAGTGTGTTTGGTTGGGTGGAGAGAAAGGAAAATAAATGGTGGAGGTGAGATATTTTCACCCCTAGCTCATCAAAAAAATTTCTCTCCAAAATGAAGAGAAAACTGAAAGAAAAAAACTCATAAAATGAGCTTTCAAAAATACCCCTTCAAGTCTTCAATGTGTTGGCTTTTCATTTTTTCCTTTCATTTTTTCTTCCGCTGTTACTGGCGTGTTGACTTCCTTTCTTTTTTACTTGATTTTTTTTCTTTGTTACGGACATGATGGTTTTCATTTTTTATTATTTTCTTCTTCTTTTCTTTTTTTTTTGAACGTAGCTTCTTTTCTTTTCTTCTTTTTTATTTTCTTTGACATTTTCTGGGTGTGTAGCTTTCTTCTCTTGTTTATTTTTTGAAAACGTTTTGTTATGCTTATTTTTATACTTTAATTAGTGTTTATATATACATAATTTTTTAAAAAAGTGTAATGTGTTACCTTTTATTTTATTTAATAAAGACATGATGGTCAATTTATACAAACTTTATTTTCAAAAAAACAAAAAAGTTTTCCATTTATCCACTTTTCCACCCTCCCAACCAAACGCAAATAAGGGAAACTAAAATTTTTTTCTGTCCTCTCTGCGTTTTCTATCATTTCACTTTTCCATCATTCCAACTAAACAGACTCTTAATTCCAATCTCACCACCATGCTCCTTGCCTCATCAATATGAACACTCTAGATCTTGTCTCAAGAAATAAAATCTCAGTACTAATGGCAATGTAGTTCTTTCAACAATATTCTAGACATTTTTGTTGGTGTCTTTTTGTTTTTTACATGTTTTTATACTTTAATAGTTAGATTCATTATTTTTTGACTGCAAAAATGATTATTACTAAAGCCACCAAGAAAAAATAAATAAAAAATTGTGCCATTATGAACGTAGAAAGAACTAAAGTAACGATTATTACTGAGATTTTATTTTTCTTTTTAGAAATAAGTATCAAATGTATTAAATAAAAGATAATAAATGAGATCAATTAGTTAGCATTAATAAGAGTTTATTTTTTTACTGTTGGATTTATTTTAATCCCATGGTTTAAAAAAGGTGTAACTCTTTAGAATTACACTTGGTAACTTGAACCCATCTCTATATATATATTATGTATGTGTGGTGTGTGCATGTGCAATATTTGTCTTTATTCATGTCTATAGTCTAGTATGCTAACTCCACCACCTAAATATGAAATCTTAATATCACTCCTGATAGTAACAATAAAATTATTTTTATTATTAATAGGTGGCATGCTTTTTAATTGTGAATCACCTTTTCAATTGAATAATATCGTATTCATGTTACATTCATAAGAGAATTTCCAAGATAAACCATACAAAAACTATACTAATAGTCTAATCTAACATTATAACTTTTTTTGATAAAATCTAATATAAAACTTAACACTACCTACATGGTTACATAGGTAAAGCACCGGACGTCATCTTTTTTTTTTTTTTTTAATGGTAAAATATATGCATATCATTCATCAGGAACAGAATTACAATAGAGAGTGGAGCTACAAAAGCAGTTATAAGCCACAGTCCTCAAGAATAAGATGCTCTAAAAAGCTTGGGATGACACCTTTCCAAACTTGAGAGACACCTGACATCCTAGTTGCTTTTGCAAGATCATGGGCAACTCTATTGACATCCCGTTTCAGATGCTGGAATAAACACCAGGAAAAAGAGGAAGAAAATCCCTAATGTTCAAAATGATGTGCCCGAACTCACCACCCACATTACCTTCGTTAACAGCTTGTATAATGGAGACGGCATCAAATTCAAGAATAACGTTGGAGAGTCCCATCTCTAATGCTAGCAGCACACCTTCTTGTAAAGCCAAAGCTTCTGTAGTCTCAACTGGAAAAGGTGATGAAAGGACCCTGCTAGAGGCTGCAATAGAAAAGCCCTGGCTGTCTTGGATTATCACACCAATGCTAGATGGCCTGCCATCATCTGAGGCTGTGCCATCAACATTAATTTTGATGAAACTCATAGGGAGGGGGGGGGGGGGGGGCTCTCCATCAGGGGCGGCTTGATGCATTTGGGGGCCTAAGGCGAAAATTAATTATCTTGTATTAAATAAAAAATTACTACTAATTAATATGAAATACGTAGAATTTTTTCTTTTTTTTAGAAATTTTATAAACAGAAAAAGTTTGACAAAATTTTTCATATTTGTTGATATGGCAGATTGATAGTGGTAAGTAAAAAAGTGGCGTAAGTGGTAGACTTAAATGAGAATTAGTAAAAGTTTGTTAACTTAACTCTTATTATTATTCTTTTTTTTTTTTAGAAGTGCAATATTCACAATATTTTTTATAACAAATTCTAGGTTTTAAGTTGCTTTTTGTTTTCTATTTGAAAATATCACTATTATTTTTTTTTTTCCATCAATAACAACCTACTACTTAACATTAGTTGTAAAAATGTCTTGAAAAATATTGTGAACGTTGCATTTTTTTTCTCTTTTTTATTTGTTTTTCATTTGGTAAAAGAATATTATTTTATTTATGGATTATAAATAACCCTATTGGTTAAAATTTGGGGGCCTTTTTTTTGCTTGGGGCCTTAGGCGAATGCATTTTTTGCTCTAGCATTCAGCCGGCCCTGCTCTCCATTTGGTCAAGGAAGGGACCAAGGGCAAGTTAGAATATGAGCATGTTTCCTTATAATCACCAGGAATTCTATTAGCCATTTCCCAAATTTGTCTTGGAGGGGCACTTGAATCTTCATGAAGTGCTTGATTGTGATTCCACTAAATGGATCAAGCGACTGCAAAGAAGTGTTCCAAAGCAAAGGAGTCTTTTTCAGCAATGTCCAATGCTATATCCACTGGTTCTCGAGTATAGGGGTTTAAATCAATTGAACAATTATGCCAATGAGCCTAAGAGCATCCACAGCTGAAAATCTCATCTCATCCCATCCTATTTTACCATCTCAAAAAGTTACTTTACTAATTATACTATACCATTTTTCAATATTACCAACATCTCAACTTTATTTTACAATACTATCCACTAAAATCATATAAATTATATAATAAAATAATATTTAAAGGTTATCTATCACTCCTCTCTCTTCATCCCTATCCCTGGCTCTCTGAGTCTTTGTCCTTCTCTCAACAACCAAACAACCCGATCGTCACCACACCACCACCACCATGCCCACCACGCCACCATGCCCATTGCCCACCAAAATCCCACCGGAACCAAGAACCCAAATTAAGGGGGGGAAAAAAAAAAAAACCACCAGATCACTGCCACATCCAACCCATCTGAACCCAAAAGATAAAAATCAATTCATGCCTCACTGCAAAACACACAAAAAACGCAAACAAAACCCAGATCGGCGAAACCATTTGACCCACGGCGCGACCAGATCAACGCCGCCAACATCACACCACATCCAACCCATCATTAACGATCTTGAGCGACCCATCATCAGTGACATTAGTGATCTTGGTGTTGGGTTTATGAGAAGAGTGAATCGGTAAAGGGGTTTGGGGATGGTGAATCGGCAGAGGCTTGGTGTTGGGTTTATGAGATAGTGAATTGGTAAAGGGATTTGGGGATGGGTGAGGGTGGATCGGCAGAGGCAGAGGCTTGGTGATAGAGAAGCTTGACAATGGCGAGAGAGAGAGAGGAGATGGAGAGAGCAAACACCAATACTGTAGAGAGAGAGAAAGAGGGGTTGAATGGAATAAAATATGTTATTTTGTTTTGGCATAGCGCTACAGTACCATCTCAACTTTGAGATGGTACTGTAGCGCTATGCCAAAAAAATTTGGCAATTCTCAAGTTTACACTTCCAACTGCTGGGTGTATTTTGGGCTTGAAGGCCAAATGTGCCTCACATTGACATATCCCCAGCCCACTGTGGATGCTCTAAGTCAACTTGGCATGATCACAATGGAGAAGCGTGTTTGCTGTGGTTTCCATGGCTTTGTCACATAGAGGGCAAAAACTTGAGCAGTGGATACCTCTGTGGTTTAAGTTAAACATGGTAGGAGGGCCGTTGACACATGTCCTCCAAGCAAATATTTTGAGTTTTGGAGGAATTTTTTGATAACTCCGCCACCTAAATATGAAATCCTAGTATCAGTCTTGAGAGAAACAATAAATTTATTTTTATTATTAATAAGTGGCATGATTGGCTTTAAATTTGCAATTGTGAACCGGCTTTATAATTGAAAAATATCTTATTCATGTTACATTCATAAGAGAATTTCCAAGATAAACTATACAAAAACTATACTAATAGTCTAATCTAATATTATACCTTTTTTTGATAAAATCTAATATAAAACTTAATAGTACCAACATTTTTTTTTGATAGCCCTTAACAGTACCAACATGGTTACATAGGTGAAGCACCGGACGTCATCTTAAAATAAATGGAAAGATCTTATCAAATAAATGGAAAGAGAGGGACCAAAAAAAAAAAAAAAGTGGCCACAATTTCAATTAATAAATGAAAGTAGAATAGTGGGCCTAAAAAGACATACAATAGTGATTGATAATCACACATGAAAATGAAACGGCTTGTTTACAATCAACCAATAGAAAGACGAAATTTGTCAAACAATTAAACAATTCTATTGGACAAGACAGCGATTGCCCTGCACAGCACTATATACGAAACCGGCTTTTTTTCGCCACGACGTAACATTTCATCTCTTTATTTTGGTAATTTTTTTAATTAAAAAAAATACTATTAATCTCCTTTTGTCCAGGAGTGTATTTATTTAAATAATGTCATGTCATATATCTTTTAAGATATATTTCTTCAATTAAGGAATAATATTTGATAACTGTTTAATTTAAGTAAAACTTTAGTGTATTATATTAATTTCGGAATTTTAAATCAACTAAAGTATCATATGTGAAGCGACAACACAACAAACCTGAACATCCATTGCCAAAGCATGCCCAAAATGTAGATAATTTTGATAATTATGTAATTTAGATAGAAGAAAATTCATCGCTGAGTCAGCTATCACTAATGATAAAATAAATTTATTTTCTTCTTAATAAAGTTAATTACAAGTTTTTATGAAAAAGAATTTAACAAATTTAAATTCTATTCAAACTAAAAGCCTATTATAAAAAATTTTCAAACTTAAATCCCACCCGATAGTCCACATTCTTTTTTTTTTTCTTTAAAAAAAAAAAAAAAAAAAACTCATGTTTTGACTAAGGAATAAGATTTAATAAGTAAATTAATTATATATTTTTTATTAAGATATATTTCCTTAATTAAGGAATAATATTTAACAACTGTTAAATTTAGGTAAAACTTTATCATTTTTGTTTCAATAAATTTAAATTCTATTCAAACTAAAAGTCTATTATACAAAATTTCTAAACTTAAATCTCACACAACAACCCATGTTTTCTTTCTAAAAATAAAGCAACCAATGTTTTGTTTAAGGGCTAAGATTTAATAAGTAAATTAATTTTATGTTTTTTGTTAAGATATATTTCCTCAATTAAGGGATAATACTTAACAACCATTTAATTTAGTTAAAACTTTATCATTTAAATTTCAACAAATTTAAATTTTATTCAAATTAAAAGTCTATTATAAAAAACTAGGAAAATGCTAGGACTACAATTTTTTATACAACTTGTTCATGTGATAAGTTGTGGGTGGTAGAGTAGAAGTAGTGGGTCCACAATTTCACCACTCACAACTTGCCACGTAAGCAAATTGTGAGAAAACTTGTGGCTCTAGCATTAATGATAATACTATTTTTTTCTAAAGAAATATAAAATAATATTTACGTTTTAAATTGTAACTTTATAAGTTTCTAGTATCTAATTGTGTACCATTTATTTTACACTATAAGTATCAATAAAAAAAACTTATCAAATCATATTAAATTTTATTTGAGGGGGGTCTAATTAAATCCACAATTTTCAATTATATTGTAAAGGATCATAAGGAGAAAATTGTTATAAAATAATTATCATTTTTGTAATGTTTATTTATTCTTTATACTTATTTAGTATAAGGCATGAATAGTTGAAAACTCTTTTAACTATATATATATATATATATATATATATATATATATGTATGTATGTATGTATTTAAATATGATAATTTTAAAATTTTGATCAGATGGGACACGTGGCTTAAAATTAGACTTTAATTGAATTTCAATTTAAAATCTAATTGAATTAACTCATTTGACACAAAAATTTAAAAACTTAGGTTAGATGGGACATGTAGCACAAAATTAGACTCTAATTGAATTTCAATTGAAATCTAATTGGATTTTCTCTCAGTTTTACCTATTATTATATAAATAGATTTGTAAACTTAAATCATGCACAACAACCCACATTTTCTTTTTCTTTTTAAAAAAAAAAAAACTCATGTTTTTACTAAGGGGTAAGATTTAATAATAATTTAAATCAAATTTAAATTCTATTTAAACTAAAAAGTCTATTATCAAAAAAATTTCAAACTTAAATCCCACACAACCAACGTTTTTGTTTTTGTTTTTTTCCTCAAATTGCATGATTTAACAATAATTTAAAACAAATTTAAATTCCATTCAAACTAAAGTCTATTATAAAAAATTTGTAAACTTAAATCCCACACAATCCACATTTTTGTTGCTTTTTTCCTCAAGTTGCATCTTATTAAATTAATATTTTATTAGGATATTAAATTACAAAACTCTTGAGTAAGATATAAGATTTAATAATAATTTAATTTAGATGAACCTTTTGTTGATGCCCATTTTGGCAAAAGAGCCCAATGACAGAAAAAGCCCAGCAATATAAAAAGGGTGAAGAAAGAAGAATTAGTAAAGTAAGAAAAATCATTAAACCTAAATGGCAGGAATAATGATACACAAGCCCGCAAAATAGTAAAAGGGTCCCAAAGAAAGCAAATGGGTCGAAGGGAGCCCTAAAGAAGGAAGTAGTAAGCCTATGGGAATCATAAGAAGTGGAAAGCAAGCAAAGACGGGCTAGAGGAGCCCAAAGAAAGGGATTAGTAAATGGGATCAATCCAAAGGCCAATAAACCCAAAAGTAAAGGATATGACAATTGGGTCGGGTTAGCCCAAAAGATTTAGCAAAAAGCCTATAAGAATGTAATAAGTAGGAAAAAATGAAACAGACCGATGATGCCCAAGGGAAAAGAATGGGCCGAGGAAGCCCAAGATGATATGAGAACTGAACCCAGCATAAATATTGGACAACGTAAACTAAGGAATAATAAATGGAAGGCCCAGAGGAAGCCTAGCAAACACAAGTTAAACGATATCATGGCAAAACTAATGCAGTGGCGTGGCAGGAATACCAATTACCCGACAAACCAGAAGTAAAAGGAGACAAAGGCTAAATTAAAGAACAAAAGGCCTATACCCAAGTAATACCCAGCCCAAAGAAGAAAAAAGATGTAAAGAATGAAGACCAAATGACTTATCCATGCCACAAAGAGTAAACAAGCATCAGAACGTGCATCAAGACTAGACAAACTCGCAGGCAATGGCAAACGTGTGAACAGCAGACAAGCAATGAACTCATATGGAAATGAGGCATGTACAAGGCTTAGGCACCACCCACTTGTACCCAGCCAATACAGGGGCGATAAATCATGGGTCAAAGGTAAAAGAGGGTAAGGTCTGATAGTGGGGAGAAGGGAGAAGCCTATTATAGGGTTCCTGCTCAAACTCTTTTGGGGGAAATGTCCTACTAGGATGACATATCACCCAAAAGAGGCAATGATGAGCTAGAATCACTAGGTGCATGCTATATGAGTTAATAAAAGAGAAACCCAACCCTTATCTGGATGGGAATGTCACGGGAAGTAAGAAAACAAAACAAAACTACTTTTGTCTAGGAATGAAGTGTGGTGCTGCTAGCACAGGGTAGTGGTGGTGGTTGGGTAGCCAGCAAACTAATAGGCAGTCCGAGAAGGACACCCACAACAGGCCAAAGTAGTTGAGGGGTAAAATGGTAAGTCTTATCACAGCAGACAGTATAAAAAGGCCTTAGCCATGCACAATAAAGGGGGGAAAAATGACAACAAGAAGGAATAGGAGAAAACACTAAAAAATAGAGAAATAGAAAACAAAAGAAAACAGAGAAGATAAAACAAAAGGAAAAGCAAGAGAGTAGAGAGTGAAGTTAGAAAACAGGAGTGTGAGGAGTGATAGAGCATGCACCAATAGGCTACCAACTTCTCTCCCTCTCAATAGCATGCTCTCTAGCAAGTTAAGAATATGAAATTAATCCATTTAGATCCATTTTCCAAAGTAGGTAATATTTTTGACAGGATTTCTCTGTGAGATTACCCACATTGGAGATTGGTTCCCTTCTTGGACTTAAATCTGCTAAAGAGCCAAGTTTAGTAGACTAATCCTCTTCCTTCTTTTATCATGATTGTTTAAGTACTAACGTTATTTTTCTTGTTACTGATTCATTTCTGTCATACTCATATTATCGTATTTTCCTGTTGCAAAATTGTTTTGAAACATTATCTTTGGTCAGTAGCCAGTACTTTAGTTAGGATATTTTAGCTATTTTGTTGTATTATGTTTCTCTGGTCATAAATTTTCTTGTGACAGTATTTCCTATCGTGGGCACGTGACCAAGATCCCTGCCAAAAGTCCTAATTTGCGCACAAGCTAGCTTAAGGTGAGTTTCAATTGAGCCAATTCCGACTCTCTTACCCCAGAATCATTGGGCCATAGTACGATAGGAGTAGTCCAACCTAGGATACAATAAGGCCCACCACACCTTTATCATCTAAATTTTAGAAATTTAAAGTTTACTTCAACTAAATATCTATTATCAAAATTTTCATAACTTATACATAATCAATCATAACTTTTTGATGCAATCTTTTTTAACGAATAAGTCATCCCTATAATTAAATCTCACACAATACACTCGACATTGTTTTAATTTTTTCTTTTTCAAAATGCAACTTACACTTTTTTTTTTTTTTTTTTGAGAATCTAGACCAAGCGGCCAAGTATTACTCAATGGTAAAAAAGTACACTTTGTCCCATACAAGAAGAGGAGCTAAATCATTAGGAATGGACTCAATCCAAACCTCTAGTTCATTACCAGACTTGGAACTTTTAGCCAAAAATGGGCAACAGAGTTGCAAATTCGTTTAACATGAGTAACACTATAAAAATGAAAATTAGCAGTTAGGATTCGTACATCACTTATCACTAGACCATACTCTGGATGGCTAACATCTTCAACCAGAATTGCTTTGACAATTACTTCTGCATCTCCCTCCACTATTGTCTCGAAGATGCTCAATTCCTTTGCAAAAATCAAAGCCCTTTGTCGAGGATTCCTTAACGTTTCTTACACCTTAAACATGCGTCTTGATGTTATTGGCCAACGTTTAGTTTAGGTTTTCTCTAAGAAGGAAGTTGGGCCTAGCGCTCCACAGAATGGGCTCCAAAGTACCATTATGCCGCTACCAATTTGTGCACAAACGTTGAGTCCAAAGTCCAAAGGAAGACGCTGTAAAGTGGGTTTATCCTCTGTTTCTGCCATAAAAGGAACTTTTCTCTAGTTTCTGCCACAGAACTGACTTTTCTACTGTGTAGTAAAACCTTCTGTTGTGCATTAAAACTTTTTGTTGTACAGTAAATCTTCTACTATGTAGCAAAAATTTATGTTGTGCAGTAAAGCTTTTTGCTATATAGTAAAACCTTTTGTTGTGCGGTAAAGCTTCTTGCACTTTTTTACAACGTGAATGACTACTCTTCATTTTTTACTGCAGACATACTTTTTAATTCCGTCACAAACAAATCTAAAACCCAAAGAAAATACGCATTAAACAAATGTTAGTTTACATAGGTTAGCATATTCTCAAATATATACATACATTTATTCGTAAATACATTTATACATATTCACATATATAAAATATATTTTGTAGAACACAAGATACAAGGTATATATATATATACTTATGGCAGGATAAAGATTAATTTGTGTTAAAAGTAAAACACATAATAACAAAGAAATAAGAAAGCTTTAGCAGAAAAGACTTAGTTAGTATAATAGTTAACACGACAAATATAATAAAAAGGCACTACAGCAGAATAACTAGTACAGTAAATAAAGATACCACTACAAGACGATTGATGCAGTGAACGTGATAAAAAATGTGCTACAACAGAACGACTAAATACAGTAGATATAAGTTCTAATGAGTGAAATCAAATATATGTGCGACTTGAAATCAAGTATTGAACCTTCCAATATGATAAGTAAACCAAGAAGGAACCTAAATCCTAACTTGAACAACCTTGTCAAAGGCTTTTGCTATTAAAGTTGTGCATTTTGGAGAATAGGCCCAAATGGTTACTAGCTATTACTTTTGGGGGATTTTAAAGAGTGTGTTTGCTAAGAGAAAGGGAAAATATGGTTTATTGATGCATGCCCCTATTTCTACCAAGTTTTTTCTCTTCTTTTTACCACTTTCTTTCTTTTTTTCTTTCTCTCCGTTCTTTTCACTCTTAGTTTATGACTACTATCTTGCTGTGGGCTTCTTTTCTCCCTTGAATATTTTCCCTTTTGACCCCTCTCTCCCTAGGTGCCTTTCTCTTTAAGTGCCTCCCTTAGGTGCTTACTGCTCTCTTACCACGGGTTCCTTCCTTTTATTTATGGCAACATCTTCCTTTTATAGTGAATTGATTCAATGAGATTTCTCCCTTTTACCCCTAAGGTTTTACCAATTATTTTTGGCTTATTGTGGGTATTTCTTCAAGACTGCCCACCAACCCATTAGTTGCCTAGCTACTACCACTACTCAATATACGTTTGCTGCACCACTACTAATTTCATGACAAAATTTTATTTTGTTTGTTCTTGCTTTATACTTCTACCTCTAGGTTTAAATGGATAAGGATTGGGCTATCTCACCACCCACCTCTATGGTATGCATCAGATGATCCTAACCATCTACTACTTCTTTTGGGTAAGATACCATCCTAACAGGGTATATTTCCAAAATGAGTCATGGCTAGAAACCAAATATAGACCCCCTTTCCCCCCACCACCAAACCACACCCTCTAAATCTCCTAGACTGTGGGTCCACCTCTCTTGTATTGGCTGGGTACAGGTTGGTGGCTTGTGTACTTGCTCCACTATCTTCTACTTTTGTCTTCTTTCGTTCCCACATCATTTCTGCTGTAGCAGATTAGTTTTGCTTCATTATGCTACGTGTCTTTGTCTTATTTCTTCATGAGTTTCCTATTATGTTTGTCATTTCCTTTGGTTTGGCTTTTCTTTCCTTCATGCAATTCCTACTGCTGACACTTCTTATTATTCCTTGTTTCTTTTCGTCGTGCTTCTTCATATTAGTTTTCACACCTATCCTTTTATACAAAATAATTTGGGCCTTTGTGGGCCAAATAATGTTGATTAGATCAAAAGGGTCTTAGGCCTAATTTGCCTTGATCTGTCAAAGCCATTTTGCTGAAAAATTGTATTCTGCAGCAAATCTGTATTTCGCTGCAGATTTGTATTCTGCTACAAATTTGCATTCTGTTACAAATCGTTTTTCCTTGCATTTATTTCTTCGGACCGTTCTTGCTCTTTAGTCTTCTTGGTGGGTCTTTAGGCCTTGCTTTTCATTGTGCTTTCCTCTGTATCGGCTTTTGAGTCTTGCTTCTTATTGGGCTTTCTTCCGCATGGGCTTTTGGGTATGGATTTGCAAAAAATGAGCATCAACACCCTTCTACAGGCTAGAACTTCCACCGTTGCAGCAAAAGTAGGGATAGGAATACGTCCAAACAAAGCAGTAATAACACAGCCATAAGAATCGTGAACAAGCACACCTAAGCCAACTGCTCCCATCTCATTAAAAATAACGCCCGCCAAAGTTAATTTTATAATGAAGGGAGATTGGGGGGATCCACCTAACTGCTCTAATTAGTTCTATTGGAGGCCGAACATCATAGGATTGGGTAGGCTAGAAATCTTGTAGAAAAATTCTAGCTTTAGTCCGAATCATAGTTACCTTTGTAGTTGGTTCTCCTAATAACCTATCTGTGTTGTGCATATCCAGATCAACCCAATGATTACAGCAAAGAGTTTAACATCCACACTTTCTTTCCTTAAGAAGATCATCTCCAACAAATCAACAAAAAGGGTAAATTTGTGCTTAAAGCATTTCTTCAATTCATCATCAGCATCCCAAATAACCCATAACCGTTGACAAGTCTAGAGGGCATGTATTGTATCTTCTCAACCAATTTGCAAGTTGGGTACACAGCATTTCGAACCATATTTCTACACAGCAAGTTTTGAAGAGTTGGCAAGGACTCATTAGCAACTCTCCAAATTAAGTGTTTTCCCTTGTAAGGTACCTGTAAATTCCAGATGCCCTTCCACAATTGGCTATTATCCCTAGTCGAGCAACTTGGTTGCTTGTTTCGTTCAGATTTTGCTATCAAATGGTATGCTGTCCGTGTAGTGTAGTCCCCATAAGTTGTTACAAACCATACTTATTTATTTGGTATCTCTTGAATGCTCAAAGGGATTCCTATTATGATTTTTGCTTCATAAGACAGTAATTCCTAGTCAATTAGATTAGTCTTCCACATATAAGAACCTTAGTCTGTGAGGTCACAAACTTAGGAATTTGGAGATAAAATTGAATTAGGAGATAAATATTTGAGCTCAATGCCTTTGGAAGCCAACTATCCCTTCTAACCTTAATAGACTGGCTGTTACCCACTCTTCAAATCATGCCCAACTCAGTCACATGTTTCGCCTGGATAATGCTCTTCCAAGCATAAGATCCTTTGTTAGAAGCTTCACATTCTAGGATAAAACAATTTAGGAAGAAATTTGACTTCAAAACCTTGTGAAAAAGAGATTTCTTATTGTTTTGAAGCCTCTAGATTTGTTTTGCCAACAATGAGTCATTGAACTTGCTTAGCTCTCTGAACCTCACCCCTCCACTTTTTGGTTGACATAACTTTTCCTAGCTGACCCAATGAATCTTCCTTTGCTTTCCTCGATACCCCCACCAATACTTTCTAATAAGGGTTTTGAAATCTTTAACAAAATCTTTTGGTAGTTTAAAGTATGACATGGTATATATGGGGATTGCTTAGACCTCCACCTTAATAAGAATCTCCCAACCAGCCTGTGACAAGAGTTTTTCTCTCCAACCCTTTAGCTTTTTCCATAGCCTCTCCTTAATGATGCCAAAAGACTTCTTCTTTGCTTGACCCCTACCAAAGCTTATGCTTGTATTTTAATGTAATAAATTTATCTTACTTATCATTCTTTACTTCTAAATCTGCGTATAAGATATTATGTCAAATGGGGTTTACTATAAAGAAGCAAAATAATGGACACCTATTTAAGTTCTTAGTTCTCTTACGTTATTTTTTTTTCTCTATTTTTGAAATTTTTTGTGCATTTTTTTTTCCAATTATGATTAGTTTTTTAAATTTGCGAGTGTGTTGATTTTTTCAATTAAACTGTCACTTGGAAAAAATGGGTGTTGATGAACTATTTTGTTCATTATTGTTTGTGCTAGCTAGAGTATAGATTAAATATAGCCCAAGCAGAAATGATCAAACTCATTCCATATATCATATTAAAAAATTAACACAAAACAAAAAGACAATTTTAAAATATAAAAATAGATAAAAACAGGTAAAGTCTAAACTCTAAACAATCATGACTTAAAGTAATTATTTTTATTAAAATTATTTACTTATTTTATAATTTATTATTTACTTATAATTTAGTTTTATTTATTTAAAAAATTTTGAGCTTACATATGAACCATTAAGGTGTAAATCACACAAGAAAAATCTAGTGTTATACATATATGTGAGAGAGAGAGAGAGAGAGAGAGATGCTTGAGTTAAACATGTCATTTTTAAATTTGAATGTGTATTTGAAAAATTCACTATTTGATTAAGGCTTCTTCTTATACTACATGCTTGTAAATTTTAACATTATTAGAGATAAACAATTATGTTGCCATTTAAAAATATTTAAATTTCAAATTATTTGCATTTTAAAATCATACACAATATGTGAATTTAATTATGAACAAAATAGTAGTAAGTAGCATCCCATTAACATAAAATTTGTTGTGCATGTTAAGAAAAAAAAAATTTATGTGTTTTGACTATAAAATTCTTAAAATATTAATTTAAGTAGAAATTATTGGGTAGTGTAACATTAATAAATATTTATAGAAAGTATAACTTAATGCTATTTCATATGCATGAGAGAGAGAGAGAGAGAGAGAGAGAGAGAGAGAGAGAGAGAGAGAGAGAGAGATTTATTTCACCTATACATAATTTTTTGCTATCCATATGGTTAAATATAAGCTAAAAATCCTTTTTTCAATTTCTAATATATTTTAACTAATTATTGGAATAAGTTTAAGTGTATAACAATTTTAAAGATTTTGTCTTCAAATTCAGTTTTTACCTTTGACAGTTCAATGATTATTTTTCCAATGTGAAGAGGAAGTTTTGGGACTGTTACTGTTCCTACAATTCTTGGTGTTGGAGGAAGTTGTTTGCAACTTAACAAGGTTGTTAGGTGTATGTAAACATCCCACTTAACAAAATTTCATTTAACCGAAAATTAAAAGTGAAAAAGAAATATTATAATGTAGGGGTAAATTCCTTAAAATGAAAAATGAAAATGACTAAGAAACAAAATGTGTTCTTGAAATTAGGGTCAACTAAAATGTATTTATGGGTAGTTAATTATGATTGGTTTTCATAAAAAAATTAAATATGATTAGTTACATGTAAAGATCTTGTTGGTTTTATCTTAAAGACAATGGTATACATAAATGCATAAGTTAATTCTAATGGATAATTGAGGTTTTTGAGCTTCGACATCAATCGATAGAGGGGGTTATAAAATATAAAGGGCACTCAAAAACACTCAAAGAGAGCCGTTGAGGACCAAATCTTCAACTATCAATGTCCCAAACACTCTTTAATCCTCTCACAAAACCCTAGTTCATAGGTTTTCCAAACTGACCCCAATCTTCCGACCAATCAATAAAGAATAACAATAGCACACTTCCTCTAGAGAAGTGAGGAGGAAATTTACGGAGAATCTGAAGGGAGGAGTTGTTCTGCCCTAGGATCGAAAGCTTGAATTTGAAGAGCCTACAGGCTTTGTCTTTGCAAGAGACTTGCATGTAGGAATGCGTAAACAATAAACCCTGATTTACTTTTCTACATTAAGTTACTTTTTTAAAATTTTATGCAATATAACCATGTTGTTTGATGATATGGGACGAAATGAGTGATGATCATGTATTCTATATTAGGTTCAAATATGTCAAAATGATGTTCATAAAAACCTGATTCGAATTGTGCACGTAAAATTATGAAATGACAAAATATGATTCTTAGATGATGACTTGATTTGTCAAATCTAATTTGGAAGTTTGTTTATCCTAACATGTATTTGAGCAAAATCTAATTTTCCCATGATCACATAAATGATTGTGTACTTTCATTCAAATTATGACATGTTCATTAATCTATGAATTGATTGAATGTTGCATGACATGAATATTAATGGTCATTATTTCTTAGAATATTGACTTTAGTTGAACCATAGGTGTGCTTAAAACCTTTTCATTTCGTAACCTAATATTCAAATTTGTTAACGTGTATTAGGGTATGTGGGCTTTGGGCCCACCTTATTTATTTGTATTGCACACAAAGTAGAATTAGGCTTAGATTTATGCTAATGGGCTAATATATCTCTAACACCTCCTCTCAAACTCAAGATGGAAGCTTGATGAAACCTTAAGATTTGATAAGGTTGAGAAAATCTCTTAAATGAAGTTTGGCTCTGTGAGGGTGGTTTGAGGAAGGCAATGATCTTGCAGTGTTGATGCGACTTCTAACGATGGCATGACTATACCGGAAGTTTTGACGGCAGCATTAGGAAGCCAAAAAAGATAAACTCAGGGAACAAATACCGAGAAAAATAAAGATTTCTCTTAATACATCATAAGGACAGAAAAACATGGCCACAGGAAGGTGGCTTTAATACCAATTTTCGTGTGTTATTGTGTTTTATACTTTATGCTTTCGCTTCCATATCCATACTAGCATATTCAACATGGTGTATCAATGCTAATATTTAACATGGTATCAGAGCAATATGAATGGCACTCTGGTTGTCACAATAAAGAGAAGTAACAGAAGATGTGGACACACCTAAGTCTTTGAGAAGCCATCGTAGCCAAATGAACTCATATGTGATATTAGCGATGGCACAATATATTAGCTCATTACCAAAAGCCCAAACCTAATTCTACTTTGTATACAAGCCAAGTTTCCTACTTGTACTAGAAATCTATTAGTTTAGGGTTTAGTTTACTATATAAACACATGTTATGATTCATTATAATACAGGATTTGTATTACACTCTAATATACTATTGATGTAGTCCTTTAGAGTTCTTACGTGGATGTAGGCCGTAAGGCTGAACCACGTAATTCTCGTGTATTATTGTGTTCTATACTTTATGTTTTCGCTTCCGTATCCATATTAGCATATTCAAAATGATGTATTAATGCTAATATTTAACAAAATTCAAATAAAAGACTCTAGACTAAGCCTTGTCAAAGTAATTAACTAGGAATAAAATTTTGTAATTTCTATTTTTCATATTGATGTAATCTCTTCCTTTTTTGGGTTAAGTTTGATCATTAATTCTTTTTATATGGAACTATTTACTACCTCCAATTCTAGTAACACTATAACCAAAAAAAAAACCACAATGTAACAAAGCAAGTGACCACAATGTAACAAAGCAAAAGGCACTGAAAAGTGGAACTGCCATTGTTTGGGAAACCAGCCATGCGTATTTCATTTAGTTTCGAAGCCAAGGTTCTTTGCATCTCCTCCGTTTTGTCGAAATCCTTAATTCCCTGCAATTGTTAGATAAAAATAAAGCTGTTTTCTATTTTCTTTTTTAATGAATAACTAATAAAGTTTCTAATTCTTGTCTAGAAAAGCAAATAAGCTATTAATTCTAGAACTAACATTACACTGTATCATTGGTAATATGTTAAATCAAGCCAAAGTGCCAAAAAAAAAAAAAAATCTATAAAAAAGAAAAGCTGGTCATGAGTCCGTTCAAAGCATTAATTTGAAGCCTTTGTTGACTGATCCCTGTATGGCTTTATCAAGCATTCACTAATTAGTTTGTTTATAAGTGGATTGTTACGATTTATGACTTAGCCTTAAAGGGTATTAAAAAATAAAAAAAGTGATTTGTTGTGATGACTCTCTGTCTCTGTGTAGTTGTCCTTATGGATACAACAGTTCAAAGGAAATTAAAGATACAATTTGCGGAAGATTTTTCTAAACCTAAATTTGCGTAAAAAAAGTACGAGTAAGACACTATAAAGTTTTCCTAAAAAAAAAAAAAAAAAAAAAAGGGGGGGGGGGGGGGGGGAAGACATTACTAATTGAAGTTCCAAGGTTTTTTTTTCCCCCTTTCAAAGCAACCCTACTACCAAAAACCCTATTTGATTTTAAGAGGTAATATGCGTGTTGTTATATCTAGGGACAAACCCAGCATTTTAAGCTAGCAAAGACCGGAGTATAAAGGAAAAAAAAAAAAAAAAAACTCTAAATAGGCATCCATATAGTATTAAAAAATAATAAATACACAAAATTGTTGTTTCTAAATACATTAAGATGCAATCATCTACCAATAAAGACAAAAGCAAAAACAAAATAATGTTTCTTTTTAATACTAGGCTTACTAGGATTTTTTTTTTTTGGTTGAAGTTTGAGCATTCATAGTGGTGGTGTTAAAAATTTTAGCTTTTAGCACATCAAAAAGCTACTTTATTTATTTTACCACCTCATCTTATGATATACCCAATATCAAATGTTCAATTTTTTTTTTGTCACTTCATTTAAAATAATATAAACAACTCATTAAAATAATAAAAGAAGTGAGAGAATTTGAGTTTTTTAATTGAAGGAAAGATATAATCTTAATAAAATATTGTATTTTATTTTTAACAACTTACTATAGTCAACTAGTATCCATATCAGTTTATTGTAGTTGCAAAAAATTTAGCTTTAGTTTATCTAATAACACATGATTTTTTAGTTCTTTGGTGGTAAACTAGTTTTTTTTTTGGCTAAAATACAATCACTATTGTGAGTGTTTTTATTGTTCTTATTAAGTTTTTAGGTTGGATAGTTACTATTTGGGTTACGCTAGTTAGGCTGATTGGGGAGAATGGAGGCCTAAGGTTTCAGAAGAGGGATACAATTACAAAAATAAAATATATAATAACTATAAAAAATAAAAAATAAAATTGGACCCAAGGGGGCTCGGGCCCCCTTAGGCCCCCACCTGGGTCCGTCCCTAGTTGTACCTGCATAATTTTGTTTATGGTTGGATTTGGCACAACCTGACATATATGCATTAATTGTCCAGTTATGGAAAATTGTTATAATCACTTTTTATTAAATCAAAACTATGAATTTAGGGAATGTTTAGAATGGTGGAAGAAGGAGGCAGAGGAGAGAAATACATGATTAAATTAGGCCGAGTTCTTCTGCCTTTTGTGTTTTTGTTCTCAACAATGCTACTTGCATTAGATTTGGTGCTTAGAACTTTTAGGTTAATTTGATACGAGAATTGGTTTAATTTGATAATTTTTCATTACTTGAAGCAAATTAAAAGGAAAGTTTAGTGATATTGAGTTTGGCTTTCAAGACTGAAAACATTAATTTTTTTTTTTAAGTGTTGTCTTTAAAATAAAAAAACGTGTTTGGAAATATATAACTGAAAAAATAGAAATAAAAACTAGAAAACTTTGGTAAAAATATCAAAAAGAGTTTTTGTTTTTTTTAATAATTAAATATAAGGAAGACAATGCCCCCAAAGCATCAACACAACCAACCAAAACAATAACCAGATAAGTTAAAATTGACATTCATTGTCTAAAATAATAATAGCCACACACACATGCACTTGAACATACGTATGCCTACGCACACACATACTTCAGTCAAGCCCATGCTCAAGCATCCACCCACCACCAAATCCTGCTGCCACCACCTCACAAAAGCAAAAGCCCTACTTCACTACATAACCAACTCAATCAAACACCCATTGAGACCCAATCGTTCAACTCCTCTAATTGTTTTTTCAACCCCTAAACCATTTTGTCATTTGCAATTCTTCCCTTGAAGGTATTTTATAGTTTAGGAGAAGACTGAATTTCCCTATGAATAAAGGAAGTAAGTTCTGTTTTCCCTTTATTTCCGTTGTGTATAACATGTATGATGATGCATGTGTTTTTTCAACATAAGAGAGAGAGAGAGAGAGAGAGTGAGAGAGAGAGAGAGATGTAATGATGATGATGATAATGAGGAGGAGGACAACAACGACAACAATAGAAACGGAAATTAGAAGGGTGAACCACGTGAGGGAAAAACAAGTCAAATGAAAAATAAAGTGGTCTTTAGGTTTGAACCCAAGGTCCTAGTATTAAAGCCAAATGCCTTATAGCTGAATTGGCACCTTCACATGCACAAAGTACTTGAGGGTTTAAGGGGAAAAGAGTTCAAACTGCGGAGTTAGCAGTATGTTGTATTTATTTCTCAAAAAAAAAAAAAGTCCTAGTATTAAAAATAAAAAGTTACCATATATTTTTTAGAAAAGTTTTCAAGAAGTAAATGATAAAGTCACAAATTACTTTTTAAAAACACCCAAAAACGTTATTTTAGAATTTCCTAGAAAGCCTCTTCATAGTATATTTTAAGTAATAGTTCATAAAAACTATAAGCAGAAAACCGGTACCTAATCAAATTTCCTACATCAATTGTTTTCTGTTTTCATTTTTTATTTTTTAAACTCAAACCAACCCTAGGAATTTTCAAAGTATTAAGGTGATAATGTCACTTAAACAATATATATAGAAATTATTATAATTGTGAGGAAGTCATTAGGAAAATAAGCATAAATTTAGGAACTCATAAAAAACATTTAGTAAATAATCAATTATAAATTATCTTAGCATTACTAAAGAACGTAGAACACAATTTATGTTAATTATTTTGATTTAAATTTTACTATATATGAAACCTTATCCCATGGTTTTAAAAACCGGTACAGTTAATGAACTATTTTAATGATTTTTGACCAGTTCTTATCAGTTTTGACCCATTTTATACCGATTTTAGGGTTTTTACCGAATCAGATTAGTGTCTAATTCCTTATTGAATCGACTGGTATGATACGAATTTTAAAACAATGCCTTAACTTAAATTGAATCATTCCCAAAGTTGGTTCTCAAAACACCTTAGATTTGTACTACTAGTACCTTGTTGGGATTGAGGTTAAGTTATGGCTAAACCCACATAAAGTAATATCTACGCCCCCAATCTCTCATTTCCCCATTTCCATTTCTAAACCCTTATTGTATTGGTTGTTAAATTGGTAGGTGTTGTCATGGTTACTCCTAAATATAAGGGCAAAATTAGAAATTTTGGGAGCAATGCTAAACTATCAAATATTGGTTATTCAAGAAAAACTCAATGTTATGTACACACACATATAAACATAGTTAAAATATTGTTAACTAGTACTTTAAGAACAATTATGTAGGAAATACTTTTGAAAACTTTTTATGTGAAATGAAAAATACTATTGATATTTTTGTTAATTTTTTATTTTATATTTTTCATAAAAGTGGTACTAAAACTTTTTAAAAATAATTCATTAACAAATATCTTAAAAGTAGCTGTCAACGGAATCCAGCTTGTTATAATGAATTGGGTGAGAAAGGGAGAACATTGGATGAATTTGGTGGCAGGTTTGCATAAAAGTTTTTGGAAATGAGAATAAAAAGGAGAAGCTTCTAAAACAAGGCAATACAAAAAGTTAATTTGGAACCGCGTGGGGGAGGGTGGTTTGGTTTCACTAGTAAAAGCCAGAATGGTAAAAGCGAGTCAATAGTAAACGACCAAAAAATGTGAAAGCAAACTTGAAAAGGACACGCACAATGGCCCAAATGTTTTCCTTGTGGCCAGCTCTTAAAAAACATTAAGGCGAAAAATTCATTTTAATCTTTATATTTTTACACACAATTTTTACTTTAGTCCTTATTTTTTTTTTTTTGATTTTAGTTTTTATTTTGAAAAACATCTCTCGTTTTCATCCCTGACGTTACGTCAAAGACAGAAATTACACAACAGGCAAATAAAATATACTGTTTACACACTAAAAACTGACGTGATCATTAAAATAATAATAAAAAATATCACATTAGCATTTAAATTAAAAAAATTAATTTATTAATTTTAACTAAATAAAAAAATTAAAAACAGAAATTAAAAAAAAAAAACCAAACCTAGATCAGACCGTGCATTGAAGAAGAAAAAAAATAAGAACCCAATTCCAAATCTAAGAACAAAAAGAGAAAAAAACTCCCACAAAAAAATCCATAAACAAATTATACACTGACCAACAAAAAGATTTGAATACACTACCGCAAGTAACCGGCAGCGATCATCCTTTCCGCGGTGCACCTCAGATCGTAGATCGCAACGGACGGCGCCAAATCGATATCGCGGATACTGCTAGTAGATCGGTAACTCGATCTACTGCTACTAGCACCATCAGCGACCGAATCTCCACCTTCTCCTTCGCCTTCCTCGCACTCCTCCCACTGCTGAGTGAGCTTCAAGCTCAAATTCAAACCCTGGTCGTGCTCGCCGCCATCGTCCTCGTGATCGTCGACTTGACCGTGAGAATGAGTCGACGAGCTCGGATCGGAGCCGAACGAATGTTCCGAAACTCGTCCTCCAGCCAAGCCATGGCGATTTGAATCATCGAGTTCAAACTGCTCTCGTCGTTGTTGCTGTTGTTGCTCCTGCTGCTCCTCTCGTCGTTGCTGTTGATGGTGGCGGAAGATAGCGACTGTTGGGTTTCATCGATGGCCTGTAAGTAACGATCGACTTTGCTGCGATCAGAATCGAAGATCATTTTGTCTCTGGCTTCTTCTGATGCAGTTAAGTCCCACCGTAGGATTATCCCCTCCGCTTCATCCAACGGTGTTCATTTATCCTCAGGTGGCTCCATTAAAAAAAAACAAAATCTTATGGTGAAAAAGAGAGGGTTTTTGGTTTTTGATTTGGTGGTAATTTTGTGGGTGTTTTTTTCTTTCTTTGTTCTTAGATCAAGAACTGGGTTCTTGTTCAAGACACGGTTTGATCTGTTTTTTTTTTTTTTTAATTCTGTTTTTAATTTTTTTTATTTAGTTAAAATTAATAAATTAATTTTTTAATTTAAATACTGACGTGGTATTTTTTATTATTATTTTAATAGTTACATTAGTTTTTATTGGGCCAACAGTGCATGCCATTTGTTAGATGTGTAATTTTCGTCTCTGATATAACGTCAGGGACGAAAACGAGAGGCATTTTTTAAGATAGGGACTAAAATCGGTGAAAAAAAAATTAGGAACCAAAATGAGAATCGTATGAAAATATAGAAACTAAAATGAATTTTTCACCAAAAATTAAATGGGTCTTCATTTTTTTACATACTATAAAAAATAAAAATTTAGGGGCATCAATGAACATATTTCCGTTATTACCCAAATAGAGTTTTCCACGATTTGGTCACTCTTTACTTTTTCCCCTTTTTTTTTTTAGGTTAGACTCAAAAAAGTCATATATTGAACAATATTTTAAAGAGTTACATACAATAGATACATATGTACTTTTTTTTTCCTTGAATATAAATAAATATATATAGTTAATTTTTTTCTTTTGGCTTAAAAATATTTGTTATATTTAGTTTGGGTCTTTAAGAGAAATACATGACTATGCCACTTGTTCCACCACAGATGTTATCAGAGAATTAATAAGTTTCACTAAAGGACGTATATATTTTCAAAGTTCAAATTTTCTTTTCAAATTATTTATCAAAATTATGTAGTGGCTAAACTAGAGTATGTGTCAATACTCTCAATAACAATATATAGATATATAAAATAGATAATAATGTAAAACAAATACATAGAAATATAGAATAGATAGTAGACTTAGATCTCAAAAAAATAGACTAAAAACCAAAGGTATAAACATGAAGTCAAACTCTCATGATCTTACAATTAATTAATTGGAAAACCATCCTTGAATTAATCAAATTAGCTCATTTAGTTACAAAATATCTAAACATGAATTTTGTAGAATATTTTAAACCTAGGCCCTTTGATGCTAAAATAAGTTCTAAATTAATTGATTGGATGGGTCTTGAAGTTTCAAAGCAATGTCTTTTAAATGATCTAACTGAAGATCAAAATAAGGATGCATACAATATATCTCTTCAAGCTTCAGGAAAAAAAAAATTTATTTTTTGGATAATGGAGTTCATAAATGGAAGAAAGATTTTCCTTGTCAGGAAGATAAGTGGAAAAACTTTGCAAGAATGGATTTTACAATCCAAAGAAATATCTAACATGATGAAGAAGAATGTAGTATAAAAGGAAGCTAGTACTATGAAAAATGTTCAAATTCCCATATTGTCTTAATATTCTTATTGAAGCTGGAGCTATAACCAGTAGTTGCAGGTGGAATGCTCTTTCTTCCAAAAAATGGATGCTTATGATTTATGAAGAGTCCTACTACCTTCAAAGGAATTCATGATAGAGAAATAAAAATAAAATATAAAGAAAAAGTATTTCAGTTTGGAAAATTTCTAGAAGACATCCACAAGAAAAAACTTAATGTGTCATATGACTTATCATTATTGTCAATGACATAGAATTCCTTCGTTAAATTGATAACAGTCAAAGTCTTATCTTTTCTCCTTCACTAGACGAAGACGATAAAGGATATCTCAATCTTATCAATTATATGGAAAGATAAAACAAATATGCAATAAGTTTGGTAGAACCTTGCAAATAGCAAAGTGCTAGGCAGCTCATGTCTTTGTAAAAAGTCAGGACACCTATGTGGTAATTTCCAACTGCCCAAAACAGCTCCTATGTACTAATATAAAAGTTGATTTTATCTTCTTTTAGTTCTTATCTATCTACTTGTATTAGGAATAAGTTTTTTTGGTTTGTCTACTTTCATTTCACTTTTGCTATATAAAGGGTGTAATTCTCTGTCAGAAAACAATGAATGTAATATATCATTTTCCTTTCATATTGAAAAGTGTGAGTAACTTCTGTTTTGTTATTTTAATCAAAGCCTGCCTACCTAAATAGTTAAAATCTGCTTCCTTCTTTTGAGGGGTTTATAAATAAGTGTGAAGTAATTTATCCATTATCCTTAAGAGTTAGTTTGTAAGGTACATTTGTTATATTCTAAGCAAGTTTATCTATATAAATACTTCTTCTTTCGCTAAATTTTTTATACTTTTGTTTATTATTATTGGATGATGTTTCATTTAGTGAACGTGAGTCATGTCTTTAAAGACTGGCTGTAGTGCCTTACATATGTTATATATACGTATAATATTAAGTTGTCAAATAAGTTATTACTCGCATATAATTTATGGAAAACTTAAAGTTTTAATTAGGACATGCCTGTAGTGTTCATAGAAAGAAGACATTGAATCTAGCAGCAGCATGTATAAAACAACTGGTAAAATACAAAAAATCATGAAAGGGACAAAAGCTAATAGACTTTAGTTAGCCTTTTGTTTTCTTGTCTTTTGTAAAATTTCCTTATTCACAAAAAAGGGGGGGGGCAGCTACGAAAACAAAGTTGGTGTGTGATACTTTAAAGTGAAATTATTCAATGGATATTCCATTTCTCATTATTAAACCATTATTGGTTTACATTTGTACTATTTAGGCTGTGTTTGTTTTGGGCGTAATGGAAATTGGGAAAATGTTTTACACGAGGAAGAGTGTTTGGTTTGGGTTGAAAATTCAGTTAACCCGAAAATAAACTGGTTTGATCGTAAAATTGGTGGACTTGCAGTGTAAAATGGTTTACATTTCAGATTTATCTTCAAATCATTTCCTATGTATATCTGAGAGAGAGAGAGAGAGAGAGAGAGAGAGAGAGAGAGAGAGAGAGAGAGAGAGAGAGAGAGAGAGAGAGAGAGAGAGAGAGAGAGAGAGAGAGCTTGAACCTGGGACTTAAAGCCTGCTGCTGCCTGAAGTACATCGCCGCCTGAAGCCTGCCGCTGCCTTCTAGATCGAACTCTTGTCTACTAGATCTCGTCACCGCCGCCTACCTGAGATCGTCTCCTCCTCCACTCGATATCGTCGCTGCTGCCCTCTAGATCGACACACCCATGACCGATCTCATTGTCTTTGCCTAATAATCATCGTCGTTGCCTTTAGATCTACCCACCCATGACCAATCTCTGTCTCTTTCTTGATCTACCTCTCTCTTTCCCTTAGTCTCTCACTTGTTCTTCCTCCCTCTTGTAGTTTGACTAAATTTTTGAGTTTAATGAAAAGTTTTATTTTGATTTTTATTTCTTTAAGTTTATATATTGAAATTTTCTATTATAAAATTTTTTTGTGGGCATGGACATGGAAACCAGGAAATGGGAACCTGTAAAAAAAATTAATCTAGTGACAACTGGCCTATCGAAAAAAAAGCTAGTGACAACTGGACAACTTTTTTTGGGACATTTTTGGTGTACTAGATTAGATTCCAGCATGCACAGAAAAATTGGTGAATCAAATTCGTACAAGCAAACCATGAAAGTTGGCTTCCCAACGATGACAGGTCTACCACTGATTCTTTTCTCAAAAAAAAAAAAGAGTCTCTCATTGGTTCACGTAAATAGGTCTAAATAAGCTATTAATTTATAAACTATTTTAAAAAATTATAAAAAAATTATAATTTTTTTTAATAATTTTTTACTTTTTTTTTATAAAAGTGATATTATTATTATTTTTATTCGGGACAATTATTAATAAATTATATTAGGAAAGTTTTAATATTATTTTCATGAAAAATATAAAAAACTATCACAAAAATTTAATTTTTTTATTATTTTTCCATAAAATGTTTCTAAAAATGGTTCTTAAATTAATATTTTTAGAACATTCGTTAACATTTCTCATTAACAAATTCCTTAAAAACACTGCTTAATCAAACCCAATAAGTATTTGGGTCATGGTAACGAGTATCTTTAGGACAATGGTTAACAATTTATTTTAAAAAAATTTTGATACCATTTTTATGAGAAATAAAAAAGCTGTCAAAATATTAATTATATATATTTTTTGCATAATTTTTTTTTTAAAGTAGATTGTTAACCATTATTTTAATAACATGTGTTAAATATTTATTATAAATGAATCAAATGATGGCTATTGCATCATATGGCTGGAATGCACAACACATGTTTGGGATTTGCAAAAGCATTGTTGGGGTGAGCACGAGGAATAAGGATGCTTGCTTGTGTTTGTGGTATATACTACATAGGAAACGCATGGAACCGACCAAAGCCACACATTGCATTTGGTGCATGAACAATAAATCAATAATGACCAACACCCTATTCCCAAAATGATCCAACAAGCATGAATAAGAACTATACAACTCTCATTCACCTCCCAAAAAAAGAAGAAGAGAAACATTCATATATATATATATATATATATATATATATATCATGTAATCCTATGTCATCATTGGTGATAAAATGAATGAAAATATAGACCAGCCAAAGCAAACAAAGAATAAATGGAAGAAAGGGTTAATGGCAATTATCTATTGTAAATTCTAGTTAATTTGCAATGTTTACCTTTAACTAAATCAATTTTTACAATTTGAGATTTGAAATTAATTCGCAATATCTACTCTACCATCTAAATTACTTGTAAAGCTACCAAATTACTTAACAAGTTTTTTTTTTTTTTTTTGAGAATGAAATTACTTAACAAGTTGATTGGTGGTGGTACACACTTACAAAATAACATATTAGTTTACAACATTTTTTATTTCCCCTCAGTCACCTAATTATATATTTTGCTGAGGCTAAAATGTATTTCACAGCCTTTAAGTTTGGAACTGCTTTTAATTCGGTCACTCTACTTATTAAACTTATAATAAAACTCTCAAATACTACAATAATGTCAATATGTCATTACGTCACTTCTCATTATACTTTTGTTATATACCATACAAAACAATGTTGTTTTTAAAAGCAAAATAAGAAGAAAAAAATTGTAAAAAAGAGTAAATTATATTAGAAAATTTTAACAAAATCACTCCTCTCTCCTTATCTTCCTCCATCCCATTACCCACAACAACCATTACAACCCTTCGCGAGCACACCACCACTCCCCACCCTCAAGTCCAACAAGAAGTTAGTGACAAAAACAACCTCCACAATAAAACCCAAAACCAGATGACACACCACCACTCTCCTCCACCTGCAAGTTTAGCTTAGGGTACAAAGGTGATGTGCCTATAATTTTCATCTTGATTTGGGACTGTGGAGAGGGAAATGTATCGATGGTTTTGAGTTAGGAGTAGTGGTGTGGATAAAGGGGGAGAGAAATGATGAGATGATATTTTGTGTAACGGTTACATACAAAATCCTTCTCATATAAATATGGACTACACAAGTGTAGGACTAACCTCCATGTAATAAATATGTTGTATACAACTATTACACAAATTGATATTTGGTATGAGAAGTAACTAAAAGCATATTGACATGATCCTAATACTTGAGGGTTTAGATTGCAATTTCAAAAAAATTGAGGGATCCAATTAGAAGCCACCATAAACTTAGAGTATTTTAAGTAAATTTTAGACTTTTATTAATTTTAACACTAATTTGGAATGTTCGGTAAATAATTATTATAAATAATTTTTTTTTTTGAAAGTGATGAATATATTCACTCATTAAGATGTTGTAATGGTATTAAATATAAAATTTTAATAGTTGAGAGTAGGAGGATTTGAACTTTGGAGATGTTCTTTATTGGAAACATCAACAAAATCTAGTCGTACTACAAGACTCTTGGCTATTAATTACAAGTTTCAACTTAATAGAAATATTGTAAATAATAACATATGTGAGAGACCGCAAATCTCGGGGTGCTCTCAAAAAAGAGATTTAGATGCTTTTAAGGGTACCTCTTTTTTTTGGATAAGTAGTGTGGAGTCCTCACTTATTTTTTATACAAAAAAATAAATAAATAAATACAAATTACATGCTTAGAATACTTCAACCATCATTGATTAAATATAGAAAAGTACAATTTTGGTAAATTAAACCTTACAAGGCTTTGGGTCTTAGTTACAATCTATGCAAAAGAATACAAAGCTTTGGTCCTAGTTACAATCTACAAAAATTATTATATAAAAAAAAAAAAAAAAAAAAAAAAACAAAGCACTAATCTACCTATCCAAAAATCCTAAGCTCAGGGGCTAGGTTACGGAATGGAAAAGTGTTAGGCACCCATTCCGTCCAGAAAGAGTCTGATTTCCTAGACTCTAATGACCAATATACCCTCTTTGCATGATGGTGAATGATATGTTGAAGTCATATGACAAACATCTGACAGGAATTAATCTAAATAAATTTACCCCATAAAATATGCCTTCTTTTTAAAAGAAAAACCAAATCTGTTTTGAGGGTAAAAAGAATAAGAATTGGTTTGTAAAAAAATCAGATCTTTTTTTATAAAAGAAAAAGAATGAAAGATTTTATCAAGAAAAAATCAGTTATGTTTTTGGTAAACTAAAAAGAGTGATTTTATCAAGAAAAATCAGATATGTTTTTGTGTAAAGTAAAAAAAGAGTGATTTTATCAAGAAAAATCAAATCTGTTTTGAAAAGTAAAAGAAAAAAAAGAAAAGAAAGATTTTTGGTTTATAAAAAAAATCAGATCTATTGTTGGACATAAAATAAAAAGACTTTTGAAAGATGATTCACATTCATGAGATAAATTATTACGCATGCATCACATATTAAGAAAAAGAAAAGACTTCAACCCTAATTTTCAATCCCTTCTTTTAAATTTCAAAATCTGTAGTTGTGAAACAAAAATCAAATCTGTATTTAATGAAAATACAAATAAGTTTTGAGAGTTACAAAAAAAATCAAATTTGTATTTAATGAAAATACAGATCTGTTTTGAGAGTTAAAAAAATTAGATCTGTATTTAATGAAAATACAGATCAGTTTTATGAGTTAAAAAATCAGATCTGTATTTAACGAAAATACAGATCAGTTTTGAGAGTTAAAAAAAATCAAATCTGAAAATTCAGATAAGTTTTTGAGTTTAAAGAAAATCAGATCTGAAAATTTTAGATCAGTTTTTGAGTTAAAAGAAAATCTGGTTTGAAAATTCAGATCAGTTTTTGAGTTCAAAGAAAATCAGGTCTGAAAAATCCAGATCAGTTTTTGAGTTTAAAGATATCAGATCTTTGATAGTCGTTAGCAGATTTGAAACTTAAGAAAAAGAATCACAATAAACAATCATCTGAGAACATGTTAAAGAAAATTCAAACAAAGCATGGCAATTATATATCAAGAACCAAAAATAAATAAATAAAAAGTAAAATAAAACATGCTAAACTTATTCATGCATCAAACAATAACAAAAAAACAATGAAAGAAGAAAGGAAAGAAAAAATAGAATACTTCTTGCATGAGCGCGCTTTTCTAATGAGAGAATATTTTAGAATTTAAAAAAGTTTATTCACCTCTTTGAAGCCTAAAATACTTTACTTACAAAAAGAAGTTTTTAAAGCAAAAGCCTCCAGAATGTCCTTAACGTAAGGAGAATTGAAAACTCAAAAGAGAAAAGCCAGAAAGAGAGGGGGGGGGGGGGTTTAGAAAGTGTGCTGAATTTTGAGAGGCATCCTCTATTTATAGAGGTTGGAATGCTTCAAAAAATTAGCTGAATGATTAGATAAAAATTGAAAAAGAAAGGCCTTATCTCGATCCAAGAGTCCTCGGGCCGAGCCTCAAATTTATGCCAACTGGCACTCCAAGAGTGCCTAATGGTCCTCTTGGGTGCTGAACACGCGTTTGAAATTTGGTCCAATTTTGACTCAGTTTTTGAGATTTTTTAGCCGGGAATTGCACTTAAACGTGTTTTTAATCCATATTCTAAAAATCAATCCTCTTTTATGGATATTTAAGTCTTTAAAGTGATAATTATCTTGTAGATAAACATTCCAAAAAGTCTTGATTATCCACAATTTCTTTGTTGTTTGATTGTCCACTTTATTCTCATGCAAACAAATCTATCTTTGATACTAACTAACAATCAATCACAAAATTATTTAATTAATTTTAAGCCAATCAGAATTAATTTAAATTAATCATGTGTGGTCAATTCCACCAAAACAAAATGCATGCAGACCCTGCAAACTTGATCATGTGATATCTTTCAATTCAACGGTCTGATTTGGAAAGTGGACATACCATCTCAACCATTAGAACCTCATGGTCATTTTTATGTTATGTAATGCATGAATTAATGCATGGAATGCAACTCTAAAATTTGGGTATACGAATGGTCATTCTAGTCATCTTCCAATATCAAATTATGGGTACAAAATTGAGTGTCTACAGAATGCCCTTCATTGACAGAGCTTGCAAAGTGGATATCAATGTAAAACAAAGACACTAATTTTAGCAACCATGATTTAATCGAGGTGGATCCTTCAAAGATTACCTAGCCTTAGAACCTAAAACTTTGGAACATAGAACTATTGTTATGTTGTTTTGAAAAAAATGAAAATTGAAAATACTTGACCTACTTGATGATTGATAAACTTGAAGTGAATCTTGAAATCTGGGATGACTGAGAGGCTTCTCTATCTCAGTTTGAATATGGGGTGGATTGAGAGGCTTCTCTATCTCAATCCGTATATAGGGGCGATCAAGGGGCTTTAACCTTGATCTGGATGGAAGGTAACGAAGGGGCATCTATACGTCAGAACCTGGGATGATTGAGAGGCTTCTCTATCTCAATCTTGAACTGTGGGTGACCAAAGGGCTTCTCTACCTCAATCTGAATGGAGGTAACCAAGGGGCTTCTCTGCCTTGGAACCTGGGGCGATTAAGAGGGTTCTTTATCTTAATCTTGAACTATGGGCGACCAAGGAGCTTTTCTACCATGATCTTAATGGAAGGTAACCAAAAGGCTTCTCTACCTTGGAACTTGGGATGATTGAGAGGCTTTTCTATCTCAATCTTGAATTGTGGGTGACTAAGGGGCTTTTCTACCTTGATCTTGATGGAATGTAACCAAGAGGCTTCTCTACCATGGAACCTAGGGCGATTGAGAGGCTTCTTTATCTCAATCTTGAACTATGGGTGACTAAGGGGCTTCTCTACCTGGGAACTTGGGGAGATTGAGAGGCTTCTTTATTTCAATCTTGAATTGTAGGCGACTAAGGGGCTTTTCTACCTAGGAAGATCGAGAGGCTTCTCTATCTTAATCTCGAACTGTGGGCGATCAAGGGGCTTTTCTACCTCGATCTTGATGGAAGGTAACCAAGGGGCTTTTCTACCTCGGAGCCTAGGGTGATTGAAATGCTTCTTTATCTCAATCTTGAACTATGGGCGACTAAGGGGCTTCTCAACTTCGATTTTGACGGAAGGTAACCAAGAGACTTTTCTATCTCGAAACTTGGGGCGATTGAGAGGCTTCTCTATCTCAATCTTAAACTATGCGCAACCAAGGGGCTTTTCTACCTTGATCTTGAGGGAAGGTAACCAAGGGGCTTCTCTACCTTGGAACCTAGGATGACTGAGAGACTTCTCTATCTTAATCTTGAATTGTGGATGACCAAGGAGCTTATCCACCTTGATCTAAATGGAAGGTAACCAATGGGCTTCTCTACCTTGGAACCCGGGGCGATTAAGAGGTTTGTCAATCTTGAATTGTGGGCGACTAAGGGGCTTTTCTACCTCAATCTGAATGGAAGGTAACCAAGGGGCTTCCGTACCTCAGAACCTCTGGTGATTGAGAGGCTTCTCTATCTCAATTTTGAATTGTGAGTGATAATGGAAGGTATCCAAGGGACATCTCTGCCTCGGAACCTGGAAATTTGGAATTTTTCTGCAATAGACAAAAATTCATATTAGATCTTAATGATCGAGAACTAGATTTACTTAATATATATATATATATTTTTTTTGAAAATTTGTTAATGGAGATTTGTCCATTTAAGATTGAAGTGAAGGAGATTTATCCCTTTCCGAAGATTTGTTCATGAAGACTTGTCCTTTGAAGATTTATTCAAGAGATTTTTCCTTTTGAAATTTTGTTTTGGACATTTTTCCTTTGAAGATGAAGATTTAGGAGATTTTTACTTTGAAAAATTTTTAGGAGATTTGTCCTTTAGGAAACTCTTTTAGGAGATTTATCCTTTTGAAAGTATTGTATTAGGAGATTTATCCTTTGAAAAGTTTGTTAGGAGATTTTTCCTTTGAAAATATTGTTCTAGGAGATTTATCATTTTGAAATGTTTGTTAGGAGATTTGTCCTTTGAAAATTTGTTTAGGAGATTTATCCTTTTGAAAAGTGTTTTAGGAGATTTATCCTTTTGAAATTTTGTTAGAAGATTTGTCCTTTGAAAATTGAAGTTCAGGAGACTTTTCCTCTTTTAATTTCCTGCAAGAAAAACAAGAGTTGATTTCTAGTTAGTTAATTTGTATAACTCATGAACTATCATTCTTTGATCTTTTTGTTTGATGACTTTGATATGTGCGGACTTATTCTTGTAGGAGCTGGATTCAGAAAAGTTTAGAGTTTACCTGATGAAGCTTGGTGGTGCAAAGGTTTGAATTTACCTGACAGGTTTTGACGTGGGTGAAAAATCACTCTTTGATCGTTTTGTTTAATGACTTTGATATATACGGACTTATTCTTGTAGGAGCTTGATTCAGAAAAGTTTAGAGTTTACCTGATGAAGCTTTGTGGTGCAAAGGTTTGAATTTACCTAACAGGTTTTGACGTGGGTGATCTTACTTAAATGAGGTATAGTTGAATGCCCCTAGTCTGCAAATTAAAGCATGATTTTGAAAACCTTGACTTTTGAGGAAAAAACTATTTTTTTTTTCAAAATGAAGGAATGACCGAATGCCCTTAGTTTAGAAATGGATGCATGATTTTTGGTAATCTTTAACCTTTTTTTTTTTTTTTTTTTTTTTGAAATTGAATGAGGCATGATCAAATGCCTCTAGTTCAACAATCAATGTGAATTTTGAAAAATCTTATTGTGTAGTGACCTTCAATAGAGCAAAATTTGATTTAAACAAGATCAAAATAACAAAACTAGGCAAAACAAGGGCTGTTGAAATGATGTGCCAATCGAACTGCCAGAGTGCTGATTGGCACTTATGAAGAGCTGATTGGCACTCTTCAATCTTATCTAGTTTTTGTGTTTTCAGCCTTCTTTCTAGGACATATGGTAGCATCTAAACTGAAGATTGATGGTGAATGTTGAGTAGATGAAAGATCCATGTGTATCTCCTGCAAAAAATTCTTTCCAAAAGCTTATTAGTAATCAGTTATTATAAAAATGTTTTGGACAAATGCCCCTAGTTTAGACATGTTTGCATAGAAAATTGATGATATGCTTAATGCAAAATAGATGCTCCTAGCCTAAATTCATGCAAAGAAATGTTTTGATTTTGAGCCTTTGAAAATTTTTTTGAGTGATTTTGACTGGACCTTTGGAAAGGCTGCCTACGTACCTCTCTCATAGAGGATCAATTCCAAACATAGTTCAAAAAAAAAGTTTTGAAAAATCTTTATTTTTAAAAACTTTTTTGAAATGAAGTTTCTTTTCGGCTGATTGTAACCATGCTTTTGAAAAGGTTGCCTATGTACCTCTCTCATAGAGGATCAGGTTTAGACGTAATTCGAAAAAAAAGTTTTGAAAAATAATTTTTTTGAAATGAGTCTCTCTTTTTTCTTTTTTTTTCTTTTTTTCTTTTTTTTTTTTTTTTTTTGAAAAAAGCGATTTAGTTAGAATGAGATTTTTTGAAATTTTATCTTTTTCAAATGAGCAAAAGGTGATCCTTTGAACAACCTCTTTGACCAATCATAATGCTCAATTGTAAACTTGATCTCATTGGCTAAAAAAGATTTAAAATCATTAAAAACATGTAATCAAATTTGTTTCTTCATTTTGAAAATTTTTAGATTAAGTTTTCAAAAACAATCAAAGAAATGAAATGCTTCAGAATCACGTGTTGGGGACAAGCAAGAAAGGAAAAAAAATCCTAAATTTAAAGATTTGAAAATTTTTGAGAATTTGGAAATTTATTCTCTTGAGAGTTATTTTTTGTTGGAAGCAAACAAAGGGAGGATTTGGAGATTTGGAGCTTAGAATTTTTTTTTTTTTTTTAAGTCACTTGAGAATTTGTGAAATTTTGTTTTTTAAATATATCAGCCGTGGAGCGTGATAATCTTAAGCAATTTTCCTTCTTAATCAAAGAGAAAATATCATCAAAGGTAAATGTGTGCTTTCAATCAACAAGACTTCAAGGAGGGTTTTATTCAAAGATTGTAATGTCGGCCGGGTTCAAGTTATTGAAAGGAAGGATATAAAAGGCTCAAAACCCTTATGATATTTTCCCAAGTATGCAATACTTTAAATTCAAGCATTGGAAGATTTTTCCAATCTTCCATCATTGGCTCTTGTGCTAAATCTTTGTCGTGTTCATCATTTTCTCATTGGTTTTCATTGATTCCTTTCATTAGGTCTTGATTTTTTTAGCTTAATGACTTCCTCTTTTTGGTCGTCTTAGCATCTTATATTGTGGTCAGATTACTCACTCTCATTTTTTTGTGAAATAATTTTTTGATTTTTTGATTTTGTTTTTGTCCAAATTTAATGAAAATCAGATCTGTATTTAATGAAAATACAGATCTGTTTTGAGAGTTAAAAAAAAATCAGATCTGAAAATTTTGATCATTTTTTTAGTTTAAAGAAAATCAGATCTGAAAAATTTAGATTAGTTTTTGAGTTAAAAGAAAATCAGGTCTGAAAAATTCAGATTAGTTTTTGAGTTTAAAGAAATAAGATCTTTGATAGTTGTTAGCATATTTTGAAGCTTAAGAAAAAGAATCACAATAAACAATCATCTAAGAACATGTTAAAGAAAATTCAAGCAGACCATGGCAATTATATATCAAGAACCAAAAAATAAAATAATAATAATAATAAAACATGCTAAACATAATCATGAATTAAATAATAAAAAAAAACAATGAAAGAAGAAATAGAATACCTCTTGCATGAGCGTGCTTTTCTAATGAAAGAATATTTTAGAATTCAAAAAAGTTTATTTACCTCTTTGAATCATAAAATACTTTACTTACAAAAACGAAATTCCTAAAGTAAAAGCCTCTAGAACGTCTTTAACGTAAGGAAAATTGAAAATTCAGAAAAGAAGAGCCAAAAAGAGGGGGGGAGGGAAGAGGGGGGGGGGGTCAGAAATTGTGCTAAATTTTGAGAGGCATTCTTATCTTTAAAAAATTGAAAAAGATAGGCCTTATCTCAATCCAAGAATCCTCGGCCGAGCCTCGAGTTTGTGCCAATCGACACTTGGGGAGTGCCGAATGGCCCTCTTGGGTGCCGAACCCGCGTTTGAATTTTGGTCCAATTTGGACTCATTTTTTGAGGTTTTTTTAGCCGAGAATTGCACTTAGGCATGTTTTTAATCCATATTCTATAAATCAATTCTCCTTTCAAGATATTCAGGTCTTTAAAGTGATAATTATCTTGTAGATAAACATTCCAAAAAATCTTGATTATCCACAATTTCTTTGTTATCTGATTATCCACTTTATTCTCATGAAAACAAATCTATCTTTAACCCTAACTAATAACCAATCACAAATTATTTAATTAATTTTAATTGTCTAACCAATCAGAATTAATTTTAATTCATCATGTGTGGTCGGTTCCACCCAAACAAAATACATACAGACTATGCAAACTTGATCATGTGATATCTTTCAATTCGACGGTCCTATTTTGAAATTAGACATACCGTCGCGACCGTTAGTAACTCAAGGTTATTTTTATGATATGTAATAGATGAATTAATGCATATTATGCAACTCTAAAATTTGGGTATATAAGTGGTCATTCTAGTTATCTTCTAAGATTAAATTGTGGGTGTAAAATCGAGCGTTTACAAAATAGTATTTGTGTAGAAGTGTAATTAAGCAACTATAAAAGGAGTCTGATTAATGTGTGCCCTTAGGGCACACATTAAGCAATTCATTTTTAGAAACATTTTTTCGAAAATTGAAAAAGTTGTTAATACTTTTTCAATTCCCAAAAAAAATTTTAAAAAATTATTAATTATTGTGTATAAAAAATCACTTTGAACCTTTACTTTTTTGTTTCTTTTTCTTTTTTCTTTTTTTTTTTGTTTGTGAAAAACTTTGAACCTTTACTTGGTGTCTCATCCAACGGAAACACACAATCGAATCTGGCCCGCATAAAATATTATTATTATATGGGTCATTACCATTAGTTCGTGGTGATTAGCATCCAACCTAACTATTATACTATTATACTACTATACTACTATACATTTCTCCAGACGTCATACCTAACTATTATACTATTTTCTACATAATGAACTTAGTTTATTCCGTCCAGCTTTAAAAGTAATATTAAAATTTTCATTTATGTGTGGCTTTGTGGGTTTATTATATTATATAATTTTTTGTTTGGTGTAAGAGGACCGAGACTGACCAAAAGACCCCACGTAAAACCAACGTAATTGCCAGCTGAGTACTTAGGATTAGGATACAATCCAGCTAACACACTGCATGTCAGTATGATAAACTGTATTAACAGAATTTTCGCTAATTTACTCTCTATGTTATTATAAGAGGATTTTCTCTTTGGACTGATCGCTTATGTCGTTAAAAAATATCTCTAGATTCTATGTTTAATAGGGATAAAATTTGAGTAGAATCTGGTAAAAATATATCTTTAACTCTATATAAAATGCCTATAAAATAGGATATTCTCTTTTTAATCTATGTCTTCAACACAAATTTATCCAAAAATTAAAAAAAAAAAAAAATTATCAATCCACTTAGATATTTCCCTCAAAGTACACTAGTTTCTTAATAAAATGTTTTCAGAAAAACATTTCTAGTTTTTTATTTTATTTGCTTCATTGTAAAATCTAGTTAAACTTGAAAATATTTTTTTGCTGAACTTAAATATTTTTGTAAATTTTTATAAAACGTTTTACTAAAAATACTTGTTAAAATAATTTATAAAAAACACACAATGACTCTCCCTTCTCAAATCTAGTAGTTGAGGTCGTTGGCTCAGTAGCTAGGAGGCATCGATTTTGTTAGTTAAATTTATTTTGTTATATTAAACATCTAAAAGTATTTCATAGCGTAACAGAGGGAGCGTTAAGTTTACTGTTTACCCCCAAAACAAAAACCTATACCTTAGTTGACATTTTCTCTAGCGTTAAAGAGAAAAAAGAAGTTTGTTAATCTAACCAGAAAAAAAAAAAAAATAAATAAAAAAAAATAGGACAGGAGTATTTGTTCACCTTCTGCCTTGACTAACATTCAGTAATATTAACTCTTCGAAATGCACTTAAAAAACAAAAATCATTACCACTCAAGCTCAACTGCCTCTACTAGCTAGGGTCTTCAAAATGCTAGGTATTTGAGTGTTCTTTGAGAGCAATCAACAAATTCGTAAGGGATACTCAAGTAAACACTTCATAAGACAGTACTCCGATTGAGACTTGAGAGTCACCAAACCAACCCAAAACAGTTGAAACATAATTCCTAAATTTAAAGGATGTCCCAATTCATTAGTTTGGCTAATGAGTTCACAATTATTATTAAATTTATATCAATAAGCAAGAATGATATATGTAGGTGAAAGTACACACATAAATTATATTTATGTCATTATAAAAAAAAATAAAAACAAAAGATCCTAACTTAAAAATTGAATGTATTCCTCTTGATGTTTAATAATCTTAGTTTTCAAGGGTACGTAACATGTACATACCATCACAAACGTGAGTCATTAACAAAACTCCGTTGACAAAAATGGTCAATTTAATACAAACTTTAAAACTCAAAAGAGAATCTAATCTATCTAAAAGCATTCATTATGATCAATTTGAAGAAAAATTCTTGTGTTAATGTGTGAGGAAATCAGCCCCCCATTCCTCCCAAAGAGAGAAGCTGAAATTTCTCTTTCACACAATAGTAAGAGCACTTTCTTTATTGTCTTTTCCAATGACAAAAGCCAAAGTTTGTCAACAAAAGGCATCATAGAAAGAAATGGTCCCAATAGGTTTCCACAAATTTTTCTATCTTAAACACTACTTGAGCAATGTGATTGATTGCAACCTTGAGGAATGTAATCCATAGATTTTATTTATAAAGCACAGTGCAAAGTTTTTAATTTGACAATTCAGAAAAGCCACACTTAATTGGGCCAAACAGAACTTGACAAATAAGGAAAGGACCAAGCAATTTTTATAGTCCACGTCGAGTTCCCTAACAAATCAATTAAGCAAAAGAAAATGAAAGTTTTTTTTTTGAGTGGCTGTAGTGTGTAGTATAGAGCATATACCAGCCAATATATATGATGCCTTTATTGCTTTTTTCATTTGAAGCTACAGTCTTAATTATTTTCTGGTTGCTATATATTCAACGTGTCTCTTACACTCGATTTCAACTGCTTGAAAGTTCAAGAAAAGAGTGCTATTTCTTTGAATGGAGAAAGAATGATGGGTTGAATTTTTTGACCTATTAAATGGAAGCTATAATTATAGAGGGCATTAGTGGAGTGTGGAGAGGCAACGAGGGCCACATTTTCCACTTTAATTTTGCTCCTCAGGTGGGTCATGAAGGAATCCCAGGAATGGTTCCCTCACATCTGAAGACACATATCTTTTTTGTTATGGAATAAATCAACCCTATGGGGTACCATTTTGCCTAGACAAAGTTCCACCATGTCAAAAATTTAAAGTGGTGATTGCTGAGCAGAATTATCTCTTTTACTGTTTCAGTTTGTGGACATGTACAAAGCATGTTGGGATTTCAAAAGATTGAGACAAGGAATTATGGTGATGTCAAAGCACTACTAGCTACTACCTCTTTAAGCTAGCAAATTATTAATGATAAATATTAATTTGGCATTGAAATGGAAATTGCTTTTAAGCATATATGTTGGATTTTTCAAAAGATTGAGAGACAAATAGTAATGGTGATGTCAAAACAATACTAGTTACTACCATTAGAGCTAGCAGGGTCATCAATGATTCATATTATTTTAGCATGGAAATGGAAATTGCGTTCAACATTTACTGAAAGAAGACACGTATCTTCATTACAAGTTGCTTTGATGTTGATTTCTCACACCCAATGCACTGAAAAGTTGACTGCCTTTTTGAAAGGTGAATAAATTGGCATGAAAACGTGTTAAGGGTCCCTTACTGTCTCCTCTAATGGTCTCACCCCCAGCATGCCTACATCTTTAAAAATCTAGTTGAAATGAGGAAGTTGAAACTTGAAAGTCAGAAAATACATATCACATAATAGCCCATTACAAGAGAAAGCCTTGTGATAAACCCACCAAGCTAGCATACCCAGTAAAAGTCAGCTTGAAATCAAATATATTTGGGTTGGGCCACAAAAAGCTGCATGTAATTTTGTTGATAGAGTGAAATTGTTCTGCAACATTTAGAAACTGAGGCACCATTTTAATTTCTGAACCACCAGAGTCCAGACTACAGCAACCTAATACAGTGGTGTAAATTGCCAAAAAAACAAAAATACAGTAGTAGTCACAAAAATAGTTGGATTGCGATTGTCCTCTTATCTAATTAGGGCATATATCTTATAAAAAAAAATAGGGAATTTATTTATTTATTTTTAAATTACAAATTACATTCTCTAAATTGGCCTGTTTTTATTATTTTCATACAGTTTTGACTTTTTCATTTTTGTTCCTCAACTTCTATTTCACGTGGTCAAAAAATTCTATTAAACGTGCCGTTTTAAACGGCCCAGTTTTTTTTTGTCCCCCTCAGTCTCTAAATCTTAAAAATATAGGGAAATTATTTTGTTGTTAAAATAATTGTTATAAAAAAACTTATTAAAATAAAATCAAATGGCAACTACAAGCCACCACCGCAAACACTGTCCTCTTTGGCACAGGTAAATCGAAGATGAAATTAGGATATAACAAATGCCAACTATATCATTTTTTGGAATTAACAACACAATTTGAATGAAGGGTAGACAGAAGGAAAACATTGAAAACAGAATAGAGTTGAGCAACGTAATTGACAAAGAAAAAAGAAAAAAAAAAAAAAAGAGAGAGAAACTAAAATGAAACATTTCAAACACTTAGATGATGTAACTTAACAATTTGATGGGAAAGAAAAATAAATGGGTTTTATTTCTTGGGATGAGGAAAAGAAGGTCCAGAAACATGGGGCATTTGGATTAATCTGATTAGGAAAGGCATGATGGAGCCCACGAATGTGATCCAAGAACATCTAGCTGATGACTATTGCAGCACAAGTGATCTGTAGCTCTTGAGGCTTGTTTTTCAGCCCATGTAATGCTCAAACCCAAAAAAAAAAGTATAAGAAAAGAAAAGGGTAAATGGATCCAATAGTCTCACGGCCCAAACTAGTGTTTCTATTTTATTTTATTTTATTTTGCTTAAAATTAAACTTTACTCGCCCCAGACTGCTAGCCTGGTTTCTCCAAAAAAAAAAAAAAAAATCAACTTTACTCCCTCCCTCCAAGGCCTCCATTTTTACTCTAAATTAGTTATTTTGGCCCGTGCTTCGCAAAAATTTTCTTTTAATTTATTCATTTATAAATATTATAAGTAGACTCGTTATAAAAAAAAAGTATTCTTCATTTAAAAGAAATTATTATTATTATTATTATTATTATTATTATTATTATTATTATTATTATGTTTGTTATTATTTTATATTGTCTTCTTTTAATTTGCGTCTAAATTTGATTACTTTTTTTTTCCTCTTTGAGGGTATAAATTGTAAATAATTGAATGAGAAAATCAATTGAGCAATTTTTCAATTAACCACTTATATATACTTCAAAAAGAAAAAAAAAGTGTACATACCGATAGTTGATAACATCAATGGTATCAAATTTGCAATTCAACCCCAAAAAAAGGTACTTGGAAGCTTATCAATTGAAAACATCAACAAACAATAGAACTTCATCAGCATCAAGAGAAGTAAAATCCCATAGTTTCCATTTCTCTCTCTGTTACTTGACTTAAGGATTTGTTTAATTTCTCGGCAACCTTCTATATATGAAGAACATCATCAACAGCAACCTTGAGATTAACTACTTTCTATTTATTTTCTTCATCAAATAAAATAGAAAAATAGCTTCAACAATGAAAAGAAGATTGATAGAATACCAAGAAAATATTAAATAACTTGAAAAAAAGAAAAAGAAAAAAGGAAAAAGTTGACAAAAAGATATAAGTTGTCATAGGTTTGTGAGGATACTTTTGTTACAATTGGAATTCATAATCTAGTTTGTTATATATAGTGTAATTATCATTTATTAATGAAACTAATATATAGGAGATGAGTAGTTATAAGTTACATAGATGCAAGAAATCGAAGAGTTATGAGTTACAAACCATTAAACTGTCAGGCTTTTTTTTTTTTTGTAATACAAAAGGACAGGTAAAAAAAATTGTCAGGCTTTTTTTTTCGGTAATACAAAAGGACAGGTAAAAAAAATTGTCAGGCTTTTTTTTTGGTAATACAAAAGGACAGGTATACATGTACTATATTAATTCTTGTATGATGTTTAAAATTTAAATGCGTAAATTTTATTTTATTTTTTGAACTGAAAAGGATGTAAATCATGGTATTTTTTATTTTGTATTCATTTTTTCCCATAAAACTTAAATGTAAATGGTAATAAATACGTGTGCGTAACACAAAAGTATAAGAGTAGTGTATTTAAATCTAGAATCCCCCTAAATGATGTGTAATACTAATACCCACTTAAATAAAAATGTTAATAATTTCGTTTTTTTTTCATAAGACTCAAATGAGAATGATAATAAATAGGTGTAATATATATATATATCTATATATATATATATATATATATATATATATATAAAGAATTATGTTACCCAAATTAATTTTTTTAGGACTTGCCTTTTAGGTTACTCACCCCCCCCCCCCTAAAAGCGTTTTAGGTTTACTTATATATAAAATTAAAAAAAAAAAAAAAAATTCTTTGTTAAGTTGTTTCCAAGCGAAAAAATGAAATTGATAGAGTAATTAAAGGAGCTAATAATGAATATTTAACTACATATTATTTAAGATCTTCTTATAAAGGTTGAATTTATAATTTTTAAGGACAATTTTTTTTTTTCTTTTTTTTGAGAATCAAAACTTCGAACTTTATTAAATAGTAGGCAAATTTGCCTAATAAGTAGCAATGGTGTACGATGGGACATCTTCCATCCACACTTAAAAACCAGTGACATGTCGTGCATGTCGAGTTAGGTTGTGAGTTACACTATTTCCTTCTCTACAAACATGTGAAAAACTAATACAATGAAATAAACTTGCAAAACATTTAACATCTCGACTAAGTAAACCAAAGGATTCCAAGGAATGCGAATCTGCATTCAAAGCATTCATAGCAATCTCTGAATCTCCCTCTAGGATGACATCTTTCGAACTCAAATCAGCATCAAACTGTAAAGCCATCGATATAGCCAAAGTTTCAAGCTCTATGACAGTTAGGGGGAGAGGGATGATTTCGACCATGTGTGCCAAGCCTTTTCCTTGGCAATCTCGGATGATCACTCCAAGCCTTGCACTATCTTCTTCTTGAAACATTGTATCGATATAATTTGTGCCTGAACCCTCCACAATTACTCCAATAGTCGATCTCCAAAACAACACCCACAGAATTTTGTTCTCGGAATTTATTGTTGACATATGGCCAAAAAACAAATTGACATATACTTGTGAGAGACTGCATTGCTTAAGGGGTGCTCTCAAAAAAGAGTTTCAGGTGCTTAAGGCACCTCTCTTTCGGGGTTGTGAAGTCGTCATTTATTTTTTATACAAAAAAAATAAGAAAAAAAATAAAATACAATTACATGTCCAAAAATTCCTGGAATGTTTTTTCTCCAAAAAAAAAAATTCCTCGAATGTTACTAATTGATTATACAAATACAACTTGTAGAATAACTTTACAAGGCCTTGGTCCTAGATACAATCTATTTAAAAATTACAAAGCTTTGATCCTAGTTACAATCTACCAAAACAAAAGATAAAACATTAGTCTATTATCCAAAAACCTAAGTTCGGGGGCTAGTTTATGAAATGGGAAAGTGTTAGGCACCCATTCCACCTAGAAGGAGTTTGGTCTTCAAGACTCTACATGACCATTATATACCCATATTCAAAGTATGAAATGTTATGCAATAGATGCTATGTCAAATCTTAGATCTAGGGTTAAACTTTTAGTGAAGGACCTTAGATCTGCCATTTTATTGTGTGTTAAAAAATTTGATGAGAATGGTTAGTCAAAAATTTAATCTTGAGTCTCCATAAAGAAATGAATGGATTTAAAATAAAAATTCAGATCTGATAGGGATTTTTTAATGTGGAAAAAAACAGATTTTTATTTTGAAAACACAAATTTTTTATTGAAAGATGTAGATCTGATTTTGATTAAAAAAAATGCAGATCAGATATTTTATTAAAAAAAATTGCAGATTTTTATTTGAAAAAATACAGAACTGATTTATATTAAAAATAGGGAAAATTATTTTTTGAAAAAATGCAAATCAGATTTTATATTAAAAACAGGGAAAATTTTTATTTGGAAAAAATGCAGATCATATTTTATATTAAAAACAGGGCAGTTTTTTATTCGGAAAAAATGAAGATAAGATTTTATAATAAAAATAGAGCAGATTTTTGTTTGAAATAATGCAGATCTGGTTTTACTTCGAAAAAGAAACGAAGAGAAAAAAAATACAGATCTGACTCTTAATAAAAAAAACTGTAGAAAACTTCAAAATTTATTTTAGTTTTTTTTTTAAAAAAAACACACACACACACACACAAAGAAAAATTGCAGATCTAAAATTCTAAGGCAAGATTCAAACACAAAAGAGAACATGTGATAACATATGAGAAACATGATTATTTAAACACAAAAGAAAACATCATGTCCATGGAAACTAAAACATATATGAAAGCATGTTATGAAAACAAAGTTAGAGTTATACCTACATGAACTTAATCCTCAAGGAAAGAGTTCCTCAAAAAGAATTTTTTTTTTTTTTTTTTTTTTTTTTTTGAAGGATTTAAGTTAAGCCTCTTAACAAAAAAGAAGTTCCTACAACAGGGCTTCCAGAACTTTTTTAACGTAAGGGGAGAGAGAAGTTAGAAAAAGAAGGGTCAGAAAGAGGGCCCAAAAAAGGGGTGCTGAATGTTGGAAGGCCTCCCCTATTTATTGAGGTGTTAGTTGCTTACAAAATAAGCTAGGTTTGCTTAAAAATTAAGTCTAATCAGCTTAAAAAATAAGCAAAAAACGTATGGGGAAAATCCTTAAAAAGAAGGATATTTGGATAAGAGCAAACTAATTTTTCAAATCTCAAACAAGCATCAATATTTTGATCATATCTTTCTACTCAAAATTTGGATTAAGCTGAAATTTTGATAGTTATCTACAACTTTGCCAGAAATAGCGTAGTCCAAATTTTGAGTTCTACTATGCCAAAAGTCTCTTGGAACATGAATATGAAATCTACTGCTTGATTAGCACGTTTTTAAAGTATATTCCAAGTCTAAAAATGTATTTGGACAAATTTCAGAGTTATTTTCATGATAAACCTCATCCCAAAGTGATAATTAGGATTTTTTTAAAATAATTTTTTTCAATCTAATTATCCCAAAGGCCTAATTATCTATAGCCTTTTAATATTATCAGTCATTTGTTTTAATCCGGTGCAACAAATCTCACTTTAAGAAAAATACTTAACCAATCACAAAAATTCATTTAATTAACCAATCAAAATTAATTTTAATTAATTACACGTGATCGGTTTCACCCCATACAATGCATGCAGACAATGAAAACTTGATCTTGTGATATCTTTTAATTCGAAGATCAGATTTGGGAATTGGACACACCGCCGTGACCTTTAGAATCTCAATATCATTTTTATGATACGAAATAAATGAATTAATACATGCAATGTAACTATGATTTTTCGGGTATATGAATGCTCATTCTAGCCATCTTCTAAGATTAAATTATGGATGCAAAATCGAGTGTCTACAAAATGCCCCTTATTGATAGAGCTTGCATAGTGAATGTCAATGTAAAACAAAGACACTGATTTTAGCAGTCATGATTTAATCGAGGTTGATTGTTAGGACATATGTAGTTCAAGTTATTGACATATGTCACTATTTTATGTAATTGGCTTATCCTTAGACAAAACACACTTTACTTATAATTGGGTAGAGTTAGGATGTGTTTAACACTTCAAGAAACAGTGTTTCAAGATTCAGTGTTGAAGTCATCACGTCTGTCCAAGAAACAAGCAAGGAAGTGCAAGTTACTAAAGCTCGACACCTGGGCTCGACACATGCATCTATCGAGCTTTAGAAGCTGTTTCAGCCTCGAGGCTCGATAGCTTCTCGACAGATCCTCGACACCTCTATCTGTCGAGATTAAAAGAAAATAGATTTTTAGCTCTGTTTTAATTCCAATCCATGAATGTGTCTCTGGGACTTCTTTTCTCCTAACCCTAGACATATAAAAGGATTGTTTTAAGGGCCGTCAAACAGATGCAAGTTACACAAGTATTGAGCAATCCATGTTCATGCAATTTGTGATCAAAGACAAAGTTCGTGCCCTTGTTCATCTCTGGTGAATTGAAGTCGCGTACTGGGATCCGCGCAATTGGTTAGTCACGTACTTGGGAGCGGTGCATTGAAAGGAGAAACTGTCACTACAGAGCAAGTTCAATTGGGTATTGGAGTAAGGGTTCAACTGTAGGTTGGTAAGGTACTTGGGATTCCTTACTTGTAATCGCTTGCTGTGATAATAGTGGAGTTTCGGGAGTGGTGACCTTAAATCACCCGGTAGGGTTTTTGCCGTCAGGTTTTTCCCATTCGTAAACAAATCACCATGTCTTTTATTTTTCTGCTGCATATTTTAGTTTTGCTGATTTGTTTGTGCGGCCACATGATTTTGCATGTTAACTTGATTAATTAATAACTTGGCTAATTAATCAATTTAATTTATCACTAGGAGTCAACGCGTTTGTGGCCTGTCATTGACTTTTCAAAGATTACCTAACCCTAGAACCTAAAACCTTGGGACATAGAACTAGTGTTTTGTTGTTTTGAAAAATGAGAACTATGAATACTTGATCTTTTTGATAGTTTGATGAACTTGAGGTGACTGAGAGGCTGCTCTATCTCAGTCTAAATTTGGGTGGATTGAGAGACTTCTCTATCTCAATCTGCAAGTAGAGGCGACTAAGAGGCTTCTCTATCTTGATCTGAATGGGAGGTAACCGAGAGGCTTCTCTATCACGGTTTGAACCTAGGACGATTAAGAGGCTTTTCTATCTCAAACTGAATCTGGAGGCGACCAAGAGGCTTCTACATCTTCTATCTTGGTTTGAACTTAGGGCAACTGAGAGGTTTCTTTATCTCAATCTGAATTTGCAACGACCAAGGGGCTGCTCTATCTTGATTTGAATGGAAGGTAACCAAGAGGCTTCTTTATCTTGGTTTGAACCTGGGGCGGTTGAGAGGCTTTTCTATCTTAATCTGAATCTTAAGGCGACCAAAAAGCTTCTCTATCTTAATCTAAATGGGAGGTGACCAAGAGGCTTTCTCTATCTCGGTTTGAACCTGGGGCGATTAAGAGGATTCTCTATCTTAATCTAAATCTGGAGGCAACCAAGAGGTTTCTCTATCTTGGTACCTAAGGCGATTGAGAGGCTTCTCTATCTCAATCTAACACTGGAGCGACCAAGAGGCTTCTCTATCTTGATCTGAATGGAAGGTAACCAAGAGGCTTATCTATCTTGGAACCTAAGGCGATTGAGAGGATTTGCTATCTCAATCTGAAATTGGAGTGAACAAGAGACTTCTCTATCTTGATCTGAATGGAAGATAATCAAGAGGCTTCTCTATCTTGGAACCTGAGGCGATTGAGAGGCTTCTATATCTCAATCTAAAACTAGAGCAACCAAGAGGCTTCTCTATCTTGATATGAATGGAAGTTAATTAAAAGGCTTTTCTATCTTGGAACCTGAGGTGATTGAGAGGCTTTTCTATCTCAATCTGAAACTAAAGCAACCAAAATTCTTCTCTTTCTTGATCTGAATGGAAGGTAACCAAGAGGCTTCTCTATCTTGGTACCAAAGGCGATTGAAAGGCTTCTCTATCTCAATCTAAAACTGGAGCAACCAAGAGGCTACTCTATCAAGATTTGAATGGGAGATGACCGAAAGGCTTCTCTATCTCGGTTTGACTCTGGGGCTTTGCCTACAAAAGACCAAAGTTTGAGATTAGACTTTTAATGATTGGTGCTTTGTTGTTCCAGTATTTTGAGATGTGAGATTTTTCTCTCTTTTTTTTTACGACTTGAATTTCCTCTTTAGAAGGAAAAACCATTGATTTTTTGAAGTCCTTTGAATTTTTTTTTTTCATTTATTCTTTTTGAAATTTGAAATTTTCTTTGAAAAGTGACACCCTTTGTTTTAGATCATACTCAAGAAAATTTTTATTTTACTTCGTTCAAAATTGAAATTTCCTTGAAATTGATACCATCTGTCTTTGGGAATCTTTGAAAAGTTTTTTTTTTTTTTTTTTTTTTCATTCATCATTATTTCATTTTTAGACGAAACAATTTTTTTTGGTGAGTTGACTAAGTCAACTCAGTCAAACTTGAGTAGACTTAGCAACTCAAGTGTGACTGAAAAGGAAGGAGGGGGGGGGGGGGAATTTTTTGGCCCCCTTTTGCTTGTCTTCATCTTTTTTTCTTACTCCTCCTTCTTCACTCTCTCTTTTTCCTCCATTATCACCATTCACAAGCTTCTTCCTTTTGCATTTTCTTCATCTCTACACCATTTCTTGCTTAGAAAATCATTTCCCTAGGCTTCTAAACTTAATTTCACTCATTTCCCACAATATCGTTTTAGATCTTTGAGTTCTTGACCACCTTTGCAACAAACCCATTTTTTTTAAAACCCATCTTCAAACCTCCATTTCTTTTGCATTTTCCATGGCATCTCCTCATGGGCCATCTTTTCTCACTTTCAATGGAAAGTAATATCATACATCCCTAGAATGGGATGAGGAAGAGAGGCTCCTTTAAGACCCTAAAACCCATGCTCCACACTCCAAAAAAGACTTCAAGGTGAGCTCATTTTTTTTCCTTGTTGGTAAATTTGTTGATTTCATGTTTTGTTGAGAGCTTTATGGTGGGACATTGTCATTTTGTTGTTGTTTGTTTTTGCAGGAATTTTGAACGCCATATGATTTGGTTCGAAATCATTGTGTGATCATGTTATTCTCTTTGTTTTAGGGCATTTTTGAATTGTTTGATATTATGAAATTTGGACAATGTTGAAGATTTATGAAGCTTTGCATTGTATGTAACTAGTGGTATTGTTGGATGAATCTTGACTTAAATTTTGTGGGTATTGAAATCATGAGAATTTGATGTGTAGGCATGGTTGAGCAAACTCATTTTTTGATGAGTGTGGAAATTTTTTTGGAATGTGTAGGTCTTATTTTATGAGCATGGAAATTTTTATGGGTAATTGTATTGAAAATTTTTGTGGTGGTATGGATTTTTTGTGTTGAGCATGGAATTTTTTGTTGGACATGGAATTTTTTGTGCGTATGCTTAAGCCATTGTTGAATGACCTTATAGGGATGAAGGATTTTTGGGTTGATGGGGGCTATGTTGGGATGTCATTAGGTTTGAATATATGGAATGGCCTTTGGGGTTTGGCTAAAATTTTTAGCAACATTGTTTTATTTTTTGGGATTTTGGAATGAATATTTTGGGAGATGGAGTTTCGTGAACATCTCGATAATGAGCTAAAAATTTTTTGCAAAACCTCAAAAGTTGAGGTAGTCTCCAGATATTGAAGGGAAGGTTGGAGGTATTGTCCCCAGATATTAAGAATAACATTAATGAAGCATGTTTTCAAACCTTTTTTCAAGCTTTGTTGGACCATGAAACCAATAAGTATAAGGACCTCCAATTGCTCCTAGCCTTATCAGAGCGATTTTGGGACACTACTTACACTTTCCATTTTCTAGGTATTGGTGAGGGGATGTTGAAACCCTATCACTTCTCAGCCATTACTGGCCTAAAACTGGGTGGTGAAAGGATTAAAGTTAATGATTCCATCACCTCAATAGAAATTAGAGGTCTTTTGGGTGCGATGCCTCCAAAAGTCAGGAGTAAAAATGTACCCTTAATGTGGCTATATTCCAATATTGACCATGTATTCCGGTTTAAAACTATTGAACTTTGTCCCACAATTGAAGAATTTTCAGCTATTATAGGTTATGATCCTGGCAAAAAATCTGTAGCAATTTCTTGTGATCCCAAACATAGAGAGATTTTGTCTGGTGCTCTTGGACTTCCTACTTTCATTACCAATACCATGATTGAATGCCACATGGTGAATCTTCATGCAGTTGTTTCAAGATTTATTAACAAACATACCCATGGAGTGATTGACAACATGAAGAAGAATTTTGGCTTAGCTCTTTGCTTTATGGGAGAATTTTTGCTTTGTTTTGGAAGGCCAGGTTTTGTGGGTGCTCAAGCCATAGGTATTGTGAATCAAGTTAAGGATGGTGATAACCCTGCTTCTCTGATCTTGGCAGAAACTCTTTTAGGATCGGATTCCATATTTCTTAGTGGAGAGTCACAAAACTTTCTTGGGAGTCCCTTGACTTTGCAATGGTTGATGGAAAAATTGGACATGATTGTCATGCTTACTGCTGCTGATTATGGTCCTAGTAATTTTCTCAGTAGGATTATCCTCAAAACCGAGTGTCAAACTGAAAGTGACTAGGTGAAATTTCTGAACAAGAAATCTAGTGTATCAATTCGATGGAATTGTTATTGGTGGAAATGCCCACCTCCTTTGTTGCGGTCCCCAAGATTAGATCATATCTTCATAGTTGGATTAAGGAGGGCAACTTTCTATAAGGCTAATAAACTCTTGAGACAATTCCAATATGAGCAAGGAATGCCTAGTGGAAGAGGGAGAAAGCCTTTTACTCTTGTGGACACCAATCCTACTTCTATAAGGAACATGTTGTTGGGCTTGGAGATGGCTGACTGAGTGGATCAATCTTTTGTTAAGGTTCACTTTCACAGGATGACTACGAATTATTCTAACTGGTTGGTGAAAAAAACTACAGATAAAGAGGATGACATGGCCGCAATGAGAAAACAATTTCTTAGAGACAACCAAGAAAGACACAAGACTAACAACTATAAGTTTAAAAGGAGGGACAAAAATGACAAAGTACCTAGCACAAATGGAACCAACGAACAACCAAAGGAAAAAAGATTGAAGAAAAAATGATCTTCTTATTTTTGGCTTTGAACATGTTTATTTTAAAATTTGATGTGAAACTCTTAGATTTAGGAATGATTCAGGACTTTCGGGTTTAGGGTTCTGTTTAGGGTTTAGGTTTTTAGGGTTTTTTTTTAGGGGTTTTTTTAAAGGTTTGGTTTAGTGTTTGGGTTTTGAATTTTGTGTGATGGCATGGTTAAACGGAATGGTTGAATTTTGGAAAAAAAATTTTTTGCTTAATGGGCAAATGGTGGGATTGGGGAAGTTGTGACCAGACCAATATATAGTTGCCTATGTACCTCCTTGGCAGAAGGATCAAGTCATCACGTAGTTCATTTTATTTGCCTTAACTTTTTCCTAGGCCTCCTTTTCTGGTTTTCAACCTAGCAGGCTCTCTCACTTTTTTTTTTTACTCTCTTTTTATGTAGATCGCCCTTTCGAGTTTTTAACCTACCCTTTTTTTTTATAGATTTTTTAGATGCCCTAATTTTTTTCTAGGCCTCCATTTCAGGTTTTCAGACTAGCGAGCTTTTTTTATTTATTTATTTATTTATTTCCGAACCTAGGAAGGGAAATAACATAATTTACAACCACTTCAAACGTGGTGTTTTCAAACTACCACTTCAGACGTGGTATTTCTGCAACTGAACCATATTGGTTGGCTCAGTAAGGGTTTGCATCTATGTCCATCAGTCTTACTGCTCCCCCAGAGTATATCTGCTTGATAATGTATGGACCTGCCCAATTTTGCTTGAACTTTCCATTTGTTTCTTGAACAGGGGCTCGAATCTCTTTCAGCATTGAATCTCCCAACTTCAAATCTCTAGTTCTTACTTTATTATTAAAAGCTTTCATAAGTCTCATTTGATATCCTTGAATGTGATACAAGGCCTTGAGTCTCTTCTCATCCATCATGCATAATTGGTCGTATCTACTTTGCAATCAATCTACCTCAGGGATTTCACTCTCCAATATTGTTCTCAATGAATGAACACCCGTTTCAGTGGGATGGACTGTTTCCATGCCATACACCAATGAATAAGGAGTGACTCCTATGGAAGACTGAATTGATGTCCTATACCACCAAAGTGCATAGGGAAATTGTAGATGCTAATCCTTGTAGTTTTTTGTGCTCTTCTTCAAAATTCACTCTATATTTTTGTTTGCAGCCTCAACTGCTTCATTAGTTTGAGAATGGTAGGGTGAGGATATATGTTGCTGAATATTGAACTGTCAAAGTAGGTTCTCTGTTTCTCTCTTGAAATGTTGCCCATTGTCTGAAATAATTTCATGGGGTACCCTATATCTACAAATGTTATTAGTCTAAATAAATTGAGCAACTTTCTTCGAGTTCAACACCTTGTATGAGGTAGCTTCCGCCCATTTAGTGAAGTAATCAATAAAAAATAGTATAAATTCATGGCCATTAGATGTTGTTGGGTGAATCATCCTAATAATATCTATTCCCCATGTAGAGAATGGACAAGGTGTAGTCATGGTATGTAACGACATAGGTGGCATGTGCTTCTAATCTCCATGGACTTGGCATTGATGGCATCTTCGAACATGAGTTACACAATCTTCTTCCATAGTAGTTTAGTAATAACCCTGTTTCATTATCTTCCATGACAACATGTGTGCATTCATATGTGGCCCATAACTTGACTCATGAACCTCCTTAATTACTTGTTGTGCTTCCTTGGCAGTCACGCAAAGGAGATGAATTCCGTCATATGATCTTTTGTAAAGCCTCTTACCACAAATAATATATTTAGTGGACAACCTTCTGATGGTCAGTTGGTCATTCTTGTCTACAGACTTTGGGTATGTACCATTCTTGAGGTACTGTAAAATGTATGAATACCATTCACCTTCCCCATTCTTTTCCTCATCTTCTTTTATTGACATGCAATAAGCTAGCTCCTCTTTTCATTCCACCACTATTGGTCGAACTTCATCTTCCCTAGGTCCATCTATCATAGATGCCATTGTTGCTAAAGCATTTGCAATCTGATTTTGCATTCTTGGCACATACTGGTACTGAATCTTACTGAATTTCAAGGCCCACTTATAAAAACATTCAAGATAAGGCGTCTGCCTTTCTTCCTTGATTCCACCTATTCTAGATTTGAGAAATTATCAAGGCTGAATCGCCATATACTTCCAACTCTTTTACTTCAAGACCTAGGGCTGCTTGTAGCCCCATAATGCAACCTTCATATTCAATGGCATTATTAGTGGCAGGAAAGTTAAGCCTACCAGAGAATGGGATGTATGTCCCTTTTCGAGAAATTAAGAGAACTCCAATGCCACTTCAATTTTGAGTAGTTGCTCTAAGAAAATTACGTCTTCCATGATTCTAACTTTATCCCCATGATATCCTCGTCCAGAAAATCTCCTTGGATTTCTTTAGCATCTTTAGGTGAACAATGGGCTAAGTGATCAGAATTGCTCTCCCTTTCACAGACTTCTAAGTCACATATTCAATATCAAATTCTGACAGAAGCAGAATCCATTTAGCTGTCTTCCCATCTTGCACAGTTTTCTCCATTAGATATTTTAAAGGGTTCATTCTTACAATCAACAAGACCTTGAGAGCAAGCATGTAATGTTTAAGTTTTTGGGTTGTCCATACAAGTGCTACACATGTTTTCTCTAGTGGTGAATACTTTTCTTCATAAGCTAACATCTTCTTGCTAATGTAGTAAATCACATTCTCCTTCCTAGACTCCTCTAGGTACTAAGCAAGCAAAGCCCCTATTGCTGTATTCGTAGTTGTAAGATTCAACAATAATGGCTTTTTGGGTACCGATGGAACCAGTATTGGTGGCTTCATCAGATAATTCTTAATCTTCTCAAAACCTTCTTGGCATTGTTCATTCCATAATATGGGAACTTCTTTCTTAAGTAGTTGGAAAAGCGGGTCACATGTCATGGTGAGCTAGGCTATGAATCTGCTAATGTATTGTATCCTCCCTAAAAATCCTCGAATCTCCTTCTCAGTCCTTGGAGGCTTCATCTCCACAATTTCCCTGATCTTGTCAGGATTTACTTCAATTCCCCTCTAACTTGCCAAAAACCCCAATAGTTTTCTAGATGTTACAACAAAGTGCACTTCTTGGGATTCAACCACAACTTATGGAATTGGATTCTTTCAAAGAACTTCCGTAAAGCTACTATGTGCCCTTCACGGTTTTTGGACTTCAATATCATGTCATCAACATAAACTTCTACTTCTTTGTGGATCAAATCATGCAACAGAGTAGTGGCTGCACATTGGTAAGTAGCATCAACATTGTTAATGCTAAATGGCATGACCTTGTAGCAATATGTCTCACATGGAATAATGAAGGATGTCTTCTCCATAATATTTATCTGATTGTATCCTGAAAAACCATATATAAATGACAACAAGGCACGTCCTACTGTGTTATTGACCAAGATATCAATGTGAGGCAAGGGAAAATCATCTTTCAGGCTAGCCTTATTAAGATCTCGAAAGTCTACACACATTCTCACTTTCCCATCCTTCTTTGGCACTGGAACCACATTAGCTAAACATTCTGGGTTGTTGACTACCCTCAGAAATCTTGTATTATACTATTTTTCAACTTCTTCTTTATCCTCAGAGTCCATTCTGGGTTCATTCTTCTCAACTTTTGCTTGACTGGTTGGATTTGTTGGAATGCAGTGTTGTACTATGTCTGTATCAATCCCAGAAATGTCTTCATATAACCAAACAAATACCACTTTGAATTCTATCAACAGTGCGACTAATGCATCTTTCTCAGAGGAGGTTAGGGTGTTGCCCACTTGTATCATCTTAGGTTCATCATCAGTTCCTAGGTTAAAAGGTTGGGTTTTTCTTTTATGGGTTCTACATTAAAAGTTTCTTTACCAATTTCTAAAATAAAAACATTCAAAGCCAATAAATGAGTAGAATCAGAATCATATTATAAGGAATAGAATTCTTAACATACTCAATAAAAACAGACTCTAGAGGAATACGATTGCAAACAAACTTAACAAGAACAACAAAACTAGAAGAAACAGACTTAATAAGGATAGAGACAATGTTTTTGGCAGGAGTGATTGGCTCAGCAGTCTTGGTCTTCTCTAGAGAGTCTTCCATAGGATGGGCGGCTCCCTCACATGCCCAATTCTTCAACTCGGTTGTGGCTTCAACAATGGTGTGTGGTTCCCAGTGAGTTCCTTCTTCTTTTAGCATCACCATATGATCTTCATCCATATAATCTATGCCTTCATTATCAATCTCCATATTTGTGGGCTTGCCAAACACATAAGCATCCAGATGCTCTATGTTGTCCATCCACTCACTAAACAGATCTTGCTTTCCTTTGATGCTTGGGTGGATGTATTGGGAGAGGTATTCTGACTCATTCCCTTCCATTATCTCGTCTTCACCTTCAAAACTCTCTAGTGTTAAGTTTCTAAAATTGTGGATCATCAACTTTCTATCTAATGTGGCCAATCTAGCATCTATGTCATCTTCTTCCTCAATGTGTGGGGTCAGTGAACCAAGTTTTGAATTATGGAATGACCTTAACTCAGGGATTTCTCTAGCATGCTTTTCATATCGAAGGCCTAATCTTGAACTAGCATCAAGAATGCAACTCCAATCTGAGGGTCGCCCATAGGTGTAATCATTATATTCTATATCTTTAGCTTCTGCAGCCTTCACTTCTTCATCTTCAACTTCTACATCTTCGCCTACATCTTTGCCCTCAGCTTCTAGCTCATTTTCTTCATCTTTGGCTTCTATACCATCTTTTATATCTATATCCTCAACTTTGGCGTCATCCTCTATGTCTCCATCATAGTAATCCATGTCAACATCAAAGTGGTCTTCATAGAAAGGTCCTACATCTTCATACTTTCTATCACTAGGGGGTTCTCCTCTATCATTGCCACTATATTGGCTATCATAATCTTTACTATTGTTGCTATCACTATCAGTATTGCTGTCGTCCGCACTATCTCCACTATCACTATTGCTATTATCGTCACTTCTATCACTCTTGCTGTCACTACCTTCATCATCATCATTAGGGGCTTCTCCCCCTTTCTCATCTTTATCATTTGTTCTTGCTTCATATGGGCTTTTCAATGCATGTTGGAAAACTTTCTAGTACTCTTTTTCTTCTACTATATTACAGCATCTCCCAAAAGTGTAGTCATTGTATCAAGGTCCATGTAATCATCCCAATCAGTTGGGACCTACTTTGTGTCTTCCTTTTTTGTTCTGGAAGCTTGTTGTTATAATCAAAGAATAGCTCCAACCCAGGCACCATTGTTTTCAATTCAGGATCATACCTCGATTTAGGGAATCCCCAATAGCGTTGGCTGTCTCTTGCTTTGACAAATTTCCCATTCAATGTGGAAGTGTAAGGTTTTAGGGGTTTTGGGGGACAAGGAAGCCCTTTGCTTTGGCCTTTGCATGGGCCATTCTTCTCACCTCCATTTCTAGCAAGTGATCGTTAGTAGGCTTATAACCTAGCCCAAAAGGAGGTGTGGTAGTAGGGACTATTGGAACTTGAGCAGTTGCCTTCTTCATAGTTTTTCCTAAGTTCATTCCTAGAAGATAATTCATGTTCCTCTTCATTACAACCACATTGTTATTGTTGTAGGGAGCAAAGTCCATAGGGATCTTTTCTGCCTCTTCCTCTCTTCTTCCAAAACCAGGCTTCTCAATTTCAAAGCCATCTAAGGTTAATGGCTCCTCAGAATCAATACCAAAAATGGGCTTCCATATGGTCAAAGCATCTCCATATATGGTAACTATGGCTCCTTCATACAGAAACTGAAATTTTTGGTATAGGGAGGAAGGTACATCCTCTGTATCTTGGATCCATGATCACCTAAGGAGCATATTAAAGCACAAAGCTATATTTAGCATTTTGAATTCTACTTTCTTGATCATTGGCCCTATAGTGAGCTCCAGTGTCACAGTTCCCAAGACCTTTCTTCTACTATTGTCATATGATTTGACATGCTGATCGATTGGCACAAAATCCCCAATGCTTAGACCAAGGCAACTTGCAGTCTTTAAAGGACACACATTTAAGGCACTTCCGTCATTAATTAGGACCATTGGGATCCTTTTGCCTTTGGCATCTACAGTATTTTGCAAATGGTCATTATGGTGCTTCCCTTTCTTCATCAAATCTTTGTTAAAGTAGGAAATAATGAGTTCCCTACTTATAGACCCAATCATAGCATTCAGATCTTGAGAAGTAGTGGTTGTAAGGACTTGGATTTAATTGAGAAGGTCTACCAGATTCTAGCGATGCTTATATGAGGCTATGAGTAAACCCCATTAAGATATATTGGCATAAGTCTTCTGCAATTGCTTGAGGACCTCATCCTATTCAATGGGTGTTTTTTGGGTAGATTTGCTCAAGGCCTCTATCAGGTTGTCTATCACCAAATGTGGGGGTTTGAAGTGTCTTCCCCCTCATGTGATGCGGGCAAGGTTATTTAATTCAATATCTTGGGGTTTAAAGTGTCACCCCTCATGTGTGGGTGTTGGGTCGTTTGTTTGGCGTTCGAATTGTCTATCTCCAAATGTGGATATTGGGTAATTTGATTAGTATTTGAAATGTCTCCCCCCATATGTGGATATTGGGTAATTTGATTGGGGTTTAAAGTGTCTCCATCCATTTGTGGCTGTTGGGTAGTTAGATTGGGGTTTGAAGTGTCTTCCCCTATTTATGGATGTTGGGAGATTTGGGGTTTCTGTAGCATCTTCACTTTATATATCATACCCTACAATGGATGTCATACCCATCAACTCTTCCCATGTCATCATAAAGCACTCAGGTAGGTCATAAATCAACTTAGACGGATCCTCTTCACCTTCCTCTTCAGTCATCAAGCAATTAATCCTCGGTCCTCTCCTAAAATTGTGGTTGGGTAAGGGATTGTTAGTGATACTAGGCCGTGTAGGTGGTGCAATCACCTTAGTGTCTATTAAATCTTGAATTGCATGACGAAGGCTAAAACACTTGTCAGTGTCGTGGCCTGGACCTTGATGGTAGGCACATCTTTTACTCACATAAACTCTTACAGGTAATGGGTTTAGGATTAGTTTTGGATCCAAGGGTTTTAGCAACCCCTTTGCTTTTAGCTTTTTAAACACTTGACTTACGAACATATACATCTCATGAGATTCCCTCCATGGCCTTGGAGGCGGCCCTTGTGATATATGCACAGGGGAAATAAGGGCAATAAGTTGGTAAGGATCATTTTTGTATATATTAGAGATTTCTGTAGTTTTAAAACTAGATCTAAAATTCTTTTTAAACTTAAATCCATCCTTATTTTTTTATAGTGCCATAATTTATTGCATCCTCAATTTGGATACCAGCAGTAATTAATGCCTCAAAATTTGGAAAGTACTGAGCAAACAAATATTTATGGTATATAGGTAATAATTTTTTTACAACCATAGTTAATTGCTCTACTTTATTTGGCCTATTCATCATCTGTGCAACTTTGGACCTCCACTTGGAAATGAAGGTAGAGAAGGACTCTTTCGACTCTTGTTTAGTAGTCTCCAAATATCTCCTTGTCATGTCCACTTCTATGTTGTACTTGTACTAATTTTGAAACTCGCGGCAGATGTCTTCCTAACTCCTTGCTCTAGCATCTTCTAGGTTGAGGAACCATCTAAGAGCAGCTTCAGTCAAGGTATTTTGAAACATTTGAGCAAGTAGTTCTTCAGGTGCTTCTAGAGGTTGCATAACCCTCATGTACATCTTCAAATGGGACTTTGAGCAGCCAGTGCCATCGAACTTTACCAAGGTTGGCATCTTGAACTTGAGAGGCAATTTCACATCTCGGAAAAGTGAGAGCGATTGGTAACCCATGAGGTCCTCCATCTTACGGGACCCGTTTGATCATCTCTTCCACCTTGTTTATCCTCTCGTTGATCTTATTCTCACCCTCAATGGTAGGGGAATTATGATTGGTCTTATTCTCCTCTTGCCCACCTTTCAGGTTCTGAAACTACTGTACAATAAGGTTCATGTCTTCCCTCAATTGAATTTGACTAGCTACCTTGGTTTTTAGTAGCTCTTAAGACTTCATGGGTTCTTTAGTGTTTGGATATTTTTCCCCTTCCACCATGGTAATGGAGCCTTCGGACTTCTTGTGGCTTGAGCTATCTTGCAGGTCAAACACAGGATTGTGATGTTGTGATAGTGGTGTGCCTTTTTGAATGTTGGTCTTGAATTCTCTTTGGAGTCTTTCCTCTGATCTTGACCAAATTCTCACCCAAGAAAAGGCTTGGTTAGGTCAAACAAAGCTGCTAGGTCCCCATCTATAACAATCTATTAACCAAACATACACATGCAAAATGCAATGCTATCTTAATATGGGCTGGCCTAAAAGTAGGTTCTAAGTCATTACATTGTAGTGTGGGTTGGTTTTTTTATTGTTTCCCATAGTTAGGACGTTACACCTCCCAACTTGTAATGTAATGAACATTACGTTGGTCCGAATGACATGGTATATCCTTTATAGTCAACAAGAAATGATCCAGTGACTTTAGGCTATGAGTTGGTGAGTTCAACGTTGGGTACTCGAATCTAATGAAGACCAGTGATCCATGGTTACTACCACCATATGTTGAGACAAGTACATACATATTTGTTGTTTTGATGGCACACACTATGACAGTTAGGGAAAGCTTTTAACAATCAATATGGCAACACAAACAATATATATATATATATATATATATATCATATAAGCAACTCAAGACATAGACAAGCAAACAAACAACAATATCATACAAAAAAAAAAACAAGGGTATTTAGCTATTCACTTAAAGTCTAACACGAAGTTTAGCCCTCGACATCCCCAGTGGAGTCACCACTGTGAGAGACCGCATTGCTTGAGGGGTGCTCTCAAAGAAGAGATTCGGGTGCTTAGGGCACCTCTCTTTTGGGATAATTATGTGGATTCACCACTTATTTTTTATACAAAAAAATAAATAAATAAATAAATAAAATACAATTACATGTTCAAAAATTCCTTGAATGTTATTAATAGATTATACAAATCAACTTGGTAGAATAACTTTACAAGGCCTTGCTCCTAGATATAATCTATGTAAAAATTACAAAGCTTTGATCCTAATTACAATCTACCAAAACAAAAGATAAACACTAGTATATTGTCCAAAAACCTAAGTTTAGGGGCTAGGTTACGGAATGAGAAGGTGTTAGGCACCCATTTTGCCCGGACAGAGTCTGTTCTTCTAAACTCTACATGACCATTATATACCCATATTCAAAGTACTATGCAACAGATGCTATGTCAACCTTAGATTGCCATTTTATTTTGTGTGAAAAAATTTGATGAGAATAGTTAGTGAAAAATTTAATCTTGAGTTTCCATAAAAGAAAAGAATGGATTTAAAATAAAAATTCAGATCTGATTGGGATTTTTTAATGTGCAAAAAAATAGATTTTTATTTTGAAAACACAAATTTTTTATTGAAAGATGTAGATCTGATCTTCTAGAAGACCGGATAGAGTCTAGTTTTCTAGACCCTACCGGACCATTATATACCCATATTCAAAGTATGAAATACTATGCAACAAATGCTATGTCAACTTTAGATTTGCCATTTTATTTTGTGTGAAAAAATTTGATGAGAATAGTTAGTGAAAAGTTTAATCTTGAGTTTCCATAAAAGAAAAGAATGGATTTAAAATAAAAAGTCAGATCTGATTGGGATTTTTTAATGTGGAAAAAAAAAGATTTTTATTTTGAAAACACAAATTTTTTATTGAAAGATGCAGATCTGATTTTGATTAAAAAAAAGTCAAATTTTTATTTTGAAAAAAATGCAGATCAGATTTTTGATTTAAAACAGACTAGATATCTGATTTTTTTTTTATTAAAAACAGAGCAGATTTTTATTTGGAAAAAATGCAGATCAGATTTTATATTAAAAACAGGGAAAATTTTTATTTGAAAAAATGCAGATCAGATTTTATATTAAAAACAAGGCAGATTTTTGTTTGCAAAAAGTGCAGATCAGATTTTATATTAAAAACAAAGCAGATTTTTATTTGAAAAAATGCAGATATGGTTTTACCTTGAAAAAGAAACGAAGAGAGAAAAAAAAAAGATCTAACTCTTAATTAAAAAAAATTAATAAAATTTGCAAATTTGATTTTAGTTTTTTTTTTTTTTCTAAACACAAAGAAAAATTGCAGATCTAAAATTCTAAGGCAAGATTCAACCCTAGATCTAGACATGTTCATCAATTAATCATGCAAAAACTTTTGAAAGCAAAAGAGAACATGTGATAACATATGAGAAACATGATTATTTAAACAAAAAAGAAAACATCATGACCATGGAAACTAAAACATATATGAAAGCATGTTATGGAAACAAAGTTAGAGTTATACCTGCATGAACTTAATCCTCAAGGAAAGAGTTCCACAAAGAGAAACAATTTTTTTTTTTAAGGATTTAAGTGAAGCCTCTTAACAAAAAAGAATTTCCTAAAGCAGGGCTTTTAGAACTATTTTAGGAACTTCTTTAACGTAAGGGGAGAGAGAAGTCAAAAAAAGAAGGGTCAGAAAGAGGGTCCAAAAAAGGGGTGCTGAATGTTGGGAGGCCTCCCCTATTTATAGAGGCGTTAGTTGCTTACAATATAAGCTAGATTTGCTTAATTGAATTTTAATGCGTGAATTTGTCTTTTGTAGGGTAATGAAATTAAATAAGTGGATTTGTGAAAAGAAGAAATCTAAGGGACTTTAATTTTACAAGGGCCATGATGAAGTCAAAGAAGGCCAACCCAATTAAATTCAAGTTCAATTGGAGCAAGGAATCAAAGAAAATTTGCACCAAATCCAAGTCCAATTCGGATAGGATTCCAGCTTGCTCCTCAGTTAGTATTTGGAGCATAACGTTCGGCTTAGATGTCCAATTGAGATGATTCAAAATAGGCTGGAAAGTTAACTTAAAGGGCTACAACTTTTTAGTTTACCAAAAGTCCGAATTCTAAAGTTAAATGGGCCGAAAACATCAGTTAAGTGAAGCTTAAAAACCTGATATTTTCTCAAAACAGGAATTCAACTTGTAATAGGATTGCTTGACCTATTTAAAGGCTCTTTATGAAAAAATTTAGGAGGGAGCTGCCGTAGATCGTAATTTAGGTTTTCTTAAAGTTTCTTTATAGTTTTATTTGTGTCATGGCTTGCTAGAAGCCTTGCTAAGGCAAGGGGTGAAACCCAACCGTTTATTGGTATGTTCTTAAAAATTATTTATTGGTTTTAATGCTTATGTTTTTATGTTTTTGATTGTTATACTCATCTAGAAAAGTGTTTAGTTTTGTATAATCCTTTGATTTTTCGTAAACTCCGGGCACGTTAAATGCTTAGTATTCCCTGCGAACTAATTCACTACTTTTGTTTTGCTTAAAATCAATCAATTTCATGAAACTACCTTAGGCAATTAATTCTTGAGTTTTTATTGTTAAATCATCTGACTAAGATCATCCTTCATATGAATTTTAGTTGAGTTATAAAATAAATATGTTAAGACTACCAATAGATCTGTTGTGTGTGGATCCTTAAACCTTAGCACCTTAATATATTGTTATTTTCTCTTAATTTAAATTAACTTTACTAAACCTTCAAAAATTTCTTCAATTAAAATTTATTATTTTAGTTTTATTCTCTTGTGGTTTGCTAATCAATCCCTTTTTCTTGTGGATTCAACCTCAAACTTACCGAGTTATTTCTTCATGACAATCTTGCACTTGGGAGCATTAATTAAGTCGCAGTAAGTTTTTGGCGCCATTGCCGGGGAATTAGGCAATTAGAGAAGCATTCCACTTTGTTTGGAGAGGTTTTCAATATTAAATTTCTTCACATATTTGGTAATACCTCTCCAACTCTTTTCTTTTTAAGTATTTTAGTTTTCCTTTACATTTTTTTCTTCTTCTTTTTTACTTCATTTTATTGTTAAAGGTATTTGTTTTCTTCTCTTTTATTTTTCTTTTTCTTTCTTACTTTACTATTGCATGTGTGTTTGGTGTAGAGATAGTGGTAATCGCTTGGTTAGAATGGAGTCTAATAATTTGTTTGGCAATTTATCTAATTCTTTCACACATTATCACATACTTGATATCATGGCAGACTTAGAGAGTAATCATGGTGATAAGAATAATTTAAATAATAAAAACTTCCATGCTCACCAACCCATTAGATCTCTCAGGGATTATGTGCAACCTACTAGGATTAGTGCACCATCATGCTTCATTTTTCCAACTAATGCAATAATTTTAATTTTAAGCCCAGTATGATCTCATTACTTCCTAAATTTCATGGCTTAAATTCTGAAAATCCTTACCTACACTTTATGAAATTTGAGGAGGTATGTTCTACCTTACATGACCAACCATGTAATGAAGAGACCATTAGGTTGAAGTTGTTCCATTTTTCTCTGAAAGACAAGACAAAAACTTGGCTTAATTCTTTGAAACCTAGGTCAATTGGTACTTGGCAAGAGTTGCCAACAAAGTTTTTAAAGAAATTTTGTCCAATTCAGAGGACTAACGCACTTAAAAGACAAATAATTAATTTTTCTCAAAAAGATAATGAGACATTTTATCAATGTTGGGAAAGATTTAAAGATTTGGTTATTGCTTGTCCACATCATGGCTATGAAACTTGGTGTATAATTAGTTTTTTCTATGAAAGTTTAACTCCAAAGATGCTCCAATTTGTAGAGATGATGTGCAATAGAGAGTTTTTGAATAAAGATCCTGATGAGGCTTTTGATTATGTTTATCTCTAAACTGAGAATGCTCAATCTTGGGATACCACTGATACCTCAGATAGGTCTAGAGCATCCACCAAGCCCTCTGGGGGTTGTAAGTATGAACTTAGGGAAGATGATGACCTTAGTGCTAGGGTGGCTAGTCTAACTAGGTAGCTTGAAGCCATGGAATTAAGAAAGGTCAATGGAATCAATATTGTGCCTAAAATTGATGAAGTTTGTAGAATTTGTGAGACCATAGAACACCCTACCAATGAATGCCCTACAATTCCAAATTTTAAAGAGGTGTTGCATGATCAAACAAATGCTATGAACATGGTGAAAAATCATACCCTTCCCCCTATTCAGAGAAATACAATTTAGGGTGGAGGAATTACCCAAATTTTAGTTGGAGGAATGATAATGTGGTTGCACCTCCTACACATGGTTCTTCAAATTTTGTTCCCTATAATACCCCTCCAAAGAAGAGTCTTGAGGATACTTTGCAACAATTCATGCAAACTCAATCCACCATTAATAATCAGAACTCACAAGCCATAAATGAAATTAGGAGCACTCTCACTAAATTGAGCACAATAGAAAAGGGTAACTTTCCATCTCAACCACAACCAAACCCCCAAGGTCAATTTTGTGTTGATGATTGTTGTTCCTCTGAAAATAAAGTGAGTCAAGTTAAATTTGTAACTACTCTACATAGTGGAAAAATCATTAAAAAAGATATTCCTAAAAGCAATACACATGATGACTCTTCCAAAATAAAGAGCAGTGATGAAGTCCTTGAGCCTAAATCTAATGAAAATGAAAGATGTCCTATCCCTGCTCCCTTCCTCAAAGGTTGATTCCACCTTAAAAAGTGAATCAAAATTTTGAAATCCCTGAAGTGCTTAAGCAAATTAAAGTGAACATTCCACTTTTAGATGCCATAAAGCAAATTCCATCATATGCTAGATTTTTGAAAGATTTTTGTACTATTAAGCGTAAGCTTAATGTACATTAGAAGGAATTTTTGATTGAACAAGTTAGTGCAATTAGTCAAAACAATAGTCCTCCTAAGTTTAAAGGTCCAGGTTGTCCCACTATTTTATGTGTGATTGGTAATTCAAAAATAGAGAAAGCTTTGCTTGATCTTGGGGCAAGTGTGAATCTTTTTCCGTATTTAGTGTATGAGCAATTAGGTCTAGGTGAGTTAAAAACCACTTCCATAATTTTGCAACTTGCCGATTGATCTGTGATTGTTCCAAAGAGTGTTATTGAGGATGTTTTGGTTCAAGTGGGCATTTTATTTTTCTGTTGACTTTATTATTTTGGACATGCATCCTGATTTTAATGCTTATTCTTAAATATTTGTGATTTTAGGATGCCCATTTCTTGCAACTTCTAATGCATTGATAAATTGTAGAAGTGGGGTCTTAAAATTATCTTTTGGCAATATGACCCTTGAGCTTAATATTTTTAATGCTTGTAAGCAAACTAGAAATGAAGAGGATGTGCATGAAGTTAATATGATTGAAACAATTGTTCAAGACCAAACATTTGAAACTTGTTTAGTCAATTCATGTGATTTTAACTTTGATGAGAATTTTGAAATTGCATGCATTCATTGTCTCTCGAAATCTGCACAGGAATTGGAAGCGAGCATTTGGAAATTGAAATACAAGGAGTTGCTACCTTGTGAGATAAAGTTTTTGCCATCTAGTGAGCAAGTACCTAAATGGAAGTTGAAACCTTGGCCAAATGATCTCAAGTATGTTTTTCTAGGAACCGATGAGACTTTTCCTATGGTAATATCTTTTAAACTTAACTCCTTGCAAGAATGTAAGTTACTAAATGTTTTGGGTAAACATAAGGGTGTCATAGGAAGGAACATGGCTAACATAAAAGGACTAAGTCCATTGGTTTGTATAAAGGATTTATTTAAATGACAATGACAAACCATCTAGGGAGACTAAACAAATTTAAGAAAAGACGGTTAATCCAAATCGTAAAGATTAGTCTTTGAGGTTGAATGATGCACTTTGGGCATACTGTACTGCTTATAAAAATATTCTTGTTATGTCTCCCTATAGACTTGTTTATGGTAAAACTTGTCACTTGCTTGTGGCATTGGAACATCAATCATATTGGGCAATAAAGATGTTTAACTTTAACTTAGACAAGGCTAGTTCATTGAGAAAATTGCAATTGAATGAGTTGGAAGAAATTCGGCTTGATGCATATGAGAATTCTAGGATTTTTAAAGAAAGAATGAAGGTTTTTCATGACAAACAAATTTTAAGGAAATCTTTTGGACCATCTCAAAAAGTTCTTTTGTATAATTCTAGGTTACATTTATTCCCCAGAAAATTGAGATCTAGATGGACTAGACCTTTTATTGTTAAAGATGTTTTCCCCCATGGTGCCATAGAAATTGAAAATCCTAAGAATGGTAACATATTTAAGGTGAATGGACAACGTCATAAGCCATTTTTTGAGATTTTTTCACAAGAGGAGGCATCCATTAATTTGGAGGATCCCATTTATCAAGACTTGCCAAGCAATTAGCATTAGTGTTTGTGTCGAAGTTTAGATTGTGTGTGTGTGTGTGTTTTTTTTTTGTTTTTTTTATTTTTATTTTTTGATTTCCAACCCCTTTTGCAGGTGTTAAAGGTTTTTTTGTTCCTTTATGTTCATCTCTTCAGGTACTATCCGTAATCTCTACTCTTTATTGTTTTTCCGTGTTATCATTAAGGACAATGTAAGTTTTAGGATGGAGGGAGGAATTTGAAATGATTTTCATTTGGTTTTATTTTATGTTAATTTTTTTTTTTTGTTTTTAGTGATTTTTGTTTTTGTTTTTATTCCAATTTTTAACAAAAAAAAGTGTTGCTTTAGCAAGAGTTTTAAGTCAAAATTCTTTATGCTACTTCTATCTAAACAATTCCACTGTTTTTCATGCTCAACTATAATGAACATGCACTTTAGCCGCATGAACATGTTTCTTGGTTGAGAGATAGAGATGACTTTGAAAATCTTGAAAATAAAATGTAGAGACTATAACCCAAGTGAGTTCTTGAGCCATTCAATTTTTTGGTTATTTTCTTTTGATCTCATTTTTCATTTGGAAGCACATAACTTTGTTGTTGCTTAGTCTCCTTATTCTTTGATTTGGTCAAATGCTAAGAATTCATCAATTTTATGCCACACTTAAATATGTTAAAGTCATGAATTTTGAAGAACTATCCCAATCCTAAAGAGATTATTTTAGGCCATCTTTGTTAATTTTGAGCCTTTGTTATTTTCTTTCTTGATACATTACCGCTAGTCACCCATTTGAGCCTACTATTGTAGCCATTCTTTCTTGAACCCTTTCCTAAAGTGTTCTAAGAATGAATGCAATCAAATTGTCTTATTGCGATAAATTTGTGGTGAAATAGTTGGAAGATAAGGAGGACTCACTCAAAAAAAAAAAAGAGTTATGAACAAAAAATGAAAAATGTTGAAAAAAAAAAAGGGAATGTGAGAGGGGAAGAAATAGAGAGTGAATTTGTTGATGAAATTTTGAAGAAAAAAGAAAGAAAGTGAAAGTGCAATATTCAAGAAACTTGAGAGGATAAAGCAATTATCATATACTCAAAAGAAGTTGTCTCTCTAATTAATCTTGGGAGCACCTCTTATTTTTACCTATACCCTTTGTTCTTAATTCCTCCTCTTCACCCTACATTACATCCGAATAAAATTGTTAGTGCAAACACAGTAATAATGGAAATAAGACAACAAGAAACGGAATAATACTTCTAAATATTATTTATTTAAAGAGAAAAATTACACAACACTATTTAGACTGAGGCTCGACACTCACTCTCTTTAAAAAGATAAAAGCCCTTGGTTGGCTAAACTTTGTAACTGGTGCAGACCTTCTTTGACTTGTCTCCCCCAGGATACAACAGCTCAACAAGTGTCGTATGGCTAAAACAAAGTGTTTACACAATTAATGATGAGATAAGGAGCTTCTAAAGAATGAAAAGGTTCAAATGGAGAGTCCATTAGGTGAATGGGCTGTCAAGTAGGAGGTTCCAAAAGGCTGACTCATTTCCATTTTTAACACCTCCACCTTTCACCTCCCCTTTGCGCACGTATTTAGCCCAATATCTGAGTCAATTCATACTAGCTCATTAATTACCACAATTAAAAAGAATAAAATAGTCTCTCTCCTTTTCAATGTGGGATTAAAAAATTTCACTAACTCCTCATCTTTCATATTCACTCCAACATCTTTACATTTATGTTGTAATATTTATTCATTTTAATTAATTAATATTAAAATGCTCCAACAATCCCCCACTCATTTTAATATTAAATTTTTTAGCTAAAGAGAGATTACTAGGCAAAGACGGGTCATTATGCATTGTCGATGCCCGGCCTCGATCAATAGTGGAAAAACTGTCGCCACCATGCCTTCGTCCGACTACCCACCGTAGCGATGCTCCCACGCCTGCGAGGCCCCGTTGAAGGGCCCCTCTCAATGGTGGTTGCGTGTGTTTGCGCAGGGCTTCTAGTGCTCTCTCTCTCTCTCTCTCTCTCTCTCTCTCTCTCTCTCTCTCTCTCTCTCTCTCTCTCTCTCTCAGAGTGGAGGTAGGTAGGTCTACCTTTGGCATTATGGTAGGAATTTGGGCCAAATTTTAAAGGATTTCCAAAGGTGAGTGAAGTCGCCACTAATCATTGGGTTTTTCTATAGTGTGGTTGGTCATCTGTTTCTAGTTGATTTTCTTACCAATCCTAAGCTAAGAAAAAAGGTTATGTATATTAAGACCTTCTTATGATATTTATTTTGTTGTATAATATTTATGTTTGCTCACAATATTGTTGAATACTTTGAAACTTGATTTTATTAATTTATATTTTATTAAAAAAATTGAATAACATTATAAGACTATATAACATATTATAATATTTACTACTAAAAGTAGACTTTATTTTTTAAACTAATTAAATGATTTTGAAATCTATAAATAATAATTTAAAGCATAAAATAGTTTTATATCCTAAAATTATATAAATTTAAGAAACCTCACAAACACCTCCTCAACCACTCTATTCTCACAACCAAATATCAAGACCTCAAACTCAAACACCCAATTTATTATCTCAATGAAATTAAGGAAATTATTTGTTAGTATCAACATGAAGAGAACATGATTAAACAAAGGGAAATTAGCTAAAAACACATCCATTTACCAAAAATTAATTGTCTTTAGTTAGGCTTTCGTATCCTTTAAAAAAATGAAAAACACTTTGAAATCGTCATCAATTTTTATTTTATCATTATGGCTCATACCGCATAAAATAGCAATAAAAACCAACAAAGAAACCTACGCGTTATGAATTCTAATACAAAATAAATAAATAAATAAAATAGCTAATTTCATAAATAATCAATTGGAATTTTTTTTTCTTTCTCTTTAGTTCTAAAACAAAACACATTTATGATTTTCCCAAACCAAAATCTCAAACACCCAAAGACTCAAAGAGAATCACAACCATTATAAAATCCACAACGTTCGACTTCAACATCAAAATTGTAAGCTACCATGACTAAATAAAAAACGCTAGCCCCCTTCCGTGGTCATAACTACTCATATGGGTTAGAATCAAATGGTACAACAATGTTGGAGTTATGTAGGTGTGGTTGAAAGGTTGAAGGTAGATGACATTGTTTTTAGTCTGAGTATATTTGAGATGGGATGACATGAAGGGATATGGGCATATGTATATAAAGAAGTAGAAGTAAAAAAGGGCGAATGGAAATTCAAAGAGTTTTGTGTGTGTGAGAGAGAGAGAGAGAGGAAAAGTCTTGACACATTGAATCAAATGAAACAAATAATAGTTTTGAAACATTGAATAAAAATAACAAAAAATAGTTTTGAAACATTGAACCAAAGGGAATAAAGAGTCCTTATTTTTAAATTTGTTTTTATCTCTAATATGACTTAACTGTATTTCAATTCTCTTTACAGAATGCGCCACATGGTAGAATTTTATGCTCTCCCACATGAGGTCTCTTCTTCTTGGGGTTCTGTTTTTGTTAATTCAATCCTTTGTCTAAACTCCAAAGGAGTCAATGCAGGTGGTTGCCTTTGTTTTGTGTGTATGAGTGGCAAGGTGCAAGAAATTGTAATGGGTTTTATTTCTAGGGCAAGCAATGACTTTTAAGTAGAATTTATTAGAACCACAGGTCCTATTTCTAGGACACACCATGACTTTGTGAGTAGAATTTGTAGTGTCTCATTGTTACAATCAAGAGCGACTTAAGGCCTAGGGATATTACTAATTTTTATGTCACCAACCACCAAAAAAAATTCAAACATTCATTTATTAAGTGGTTGAAGCCTAGCAATCACCTTTAGCATTTTTTAAGATTGTATGATGGTTTAAAAAAAAAAAAAAAACAATTGAGTACTATTTTTCTTTCCTCCAAAAAGGTTTTCAAAATATTATACCAACATAAACTCAATTCAATTGAAAACTGTAAACTTAGGGGGGGGGGGGTGGGGGATTTCTTTTGAAGCTTTCATTTTTGTAAGCCAATATTCTACACAATAGGTTGTCAACATTACTCACCTAGTCTTTCACATGGTTACACACAATCTATATTTTTTTCTCAATACTGAAATCAAAATATATTACAATGAATCACTGAAAGTAACTCATGTTTAAACAAAATACTTTTTTTGTTAAAATTTTTATTCTTAAACCATAATATTTGATTCTCTATATGAAATTAGCTTTAGTTTAGGTAGTATTATAAAAAAAATAATAAAAAAAAGTGAAATTAATTACATTCAATCATGACATTCCTGAATTATAATAATCTAATAGAAATTTAAGAGATTTTTAGTAATTACTTAATTTAAAAAATATTGGGGGAATTTGTCCAATTGTTTTATAGGGAGACAAAAGATTGCTTGGAACTTGAAAATTCTCAAACTTAAGCATCTCTTACATATATTCATTATGTTTGACTTTTAAAAGGCCTACCTAACTCAAATATTGATAGAATTGTTTTTTGTAGTTTCTTATTTATATTTAAAAAAAAAATACAACATAGTTTGTGAGTATAGGATTAGACTGCATCTATTTTTTTACCAAAAAAAAAAAAAAAATTAATTCATAATTTATGGAACACAAACAACCAAGTCACTAGAGCCAAATGGTGACATCAACTTTATTTCTATTATAGAGGATAAACTATAAGTTAGAGAGGAAAAACAATATTTTAATGGCAAACATTTGTTTCATGGTTTGCTACATCATCATGGCTGCCTCAAGAATGCTTTGGACATGGTAACTCACTAAACTCTATTTTAATATTCAAAACATACTAATTCATGATTTATATTATTACAGGTTAAGTGAAAGACCTAGTTTAATATCCCCTGCATTGCCAGTTATACTATGAAACTCTACTGTCATTTTCACTTACAAGGTGTGTGTCTAGCATTATACGTGTACATTATTCAATTATTCACGTATACTAGCATACATTAGTAAGTTATTATTAGGGGAAATTGCACTTTACCCACCTGTGGTTTGGCTCATTTTAACAGCACCCACTCGTGGTTTAAAAGTTATCACTTAACCTACCTGAGGTGACCTCCGTTAGACCCCTGTTAACCACCTTTGCCCTTTCCGTTAAAAAATCCCCTTTACCATATAAGCCACAATAGAAACAGAATTAGAAGCAACATATTGAAGAATGACTTCTCTCTCACAAACGTAGAAATCAAATCTTCAAACCCAAATCCCATTTCGTGACCCGAATCTTGTTAAATCAACACAATAATTGGTTCCCTCTTGATGTATATACTACCAAAAATATACATCAAATCTTGCCAGGAAAAAAAAAATCAGTTTAGGTTACAAATCCATATAGCAAGGGAAAACAAAAAGGAACCCATGTTTTTTTTTTTTTTTTTTATTGGAAGGAACCCAAAAGATTCTCCATCTTCTTTTGAAGCCATAGATAGAACAAATCTGCCAAATCCTAAAAACTTACAGTAGCAAAAACTAAATCAACCTAGAAATCCATTACACTCGCAAATCCATAAACCCACAAATCCATTAAACCCAAAAAATTTGAACCCACCAACCATAAGGAAATTTAAACCAACCCAAAAAATTCGAACCCACAAACCCATTAACCCCAGAAAATTTGAATCCACCGATCCACCGCTCTCCACTACTTCGATCTCAGCTAATCTAGACTATCAGGTTGCTCTGCTACTTAGCCAATCTCACAATTTCATTTTTCTTGTTTCTTTGTTTTTGCTTTTCAGTTTGGGGTTTTGGGCAGTGGCTAACAGCGGTGGTGGTGTTGGAGGTGGTAGCTTGGTGAGGCTATGATTTGATGGTTCAATGAGTTGGCTGTGGTGTTGGATTTGCTAGATTGTTGGGTTTTTTTTTTTTTTTTGTAGATTTTTTTTTACTTGCAAATGTGGGTTTTTTTTAGAGAACCCAGCAAAAGAGAGAGGGTTAGAGATCTAGAGAGAGAAAGCCTAGGGTAAAGATAGAATCTAGTAATTTTAGAGAGAGAAAGCCTATGAAGAATTAAGTAGTCAATTTTTGGATTTAGCAGTGGAAGGCTAGCGAATATGTGGATGTATGTTCACATGGATTTGTGGCTTTGTCTGTGACTGTAGGTGTATTGGTTTTCTTGTCATTGTAAAAGTATGTTTGGCAATTGCAGTGGGCATTGGGTAAGAACATTAAACGCATCATTCCATATACATTTCTAGATTTTGATTTTAGCTCATTCAACCCAGAAAATGAGCACTCCATTTTGTAATGGAGATTATTAACTCAAATTTGTAAAATAACTATATGGTTTGAAAAATTGCTTTGTCTACCCTCTTTCGTAAACTTTGTGCTAATTATGTATATGAAAAATGATGAAAAAATGTTTATCTTGACTTGCTTTTTGATATTTTTCTTTTATGTTTTATGTGAAGAAGAAGAAGAAGAAGAAGGAGAGAAAAGAGGAGAGAGACATAAAATATAATGAAAAAGACACATTTACTTATATTTTTAATGGTGAAAAGGGAGAAGTGGGTAAAGGGAGTCTAACGGAGGTCACCTCAGGTGGGTTAAGTAATAACTTTTAAACCAGGGGTGGGCACTGTTAAAACGGGTCAAACCACAGGTGGGTAAAGTGCAATTTCCCCTTATTATTCTTAAATAAATGTGTTCCCATAACAAAAAATGTTTAATCTCAAATTTTTTATTATTTTGTTCTATACTTTGTTACTCACTTTGATACTTTACAATTAATTAATAATGTTAATAAATTTTTTATATAAAAAATGAAAATAAAATTGAATTAAAATTTCAATCCATTCCATTGTATTGCTTATAGTTATGTTTTTCATCTTATTGTTATATTTGTGTTTAGATATATGTTTAAACTTATAACCAACTCTAAATTTATTTTTTTCTTAACTCTACCATTTATGTTCTTTTATCCATCATATGAGAAAGAAGGAAGTTTAAGAATCACAAGTGTAGGTATCAAGGTTCTTTAACTCTCAATTGATGATAGGTATCAAGAAGGTATCAGGACCTGCAGTTTCACTTTTCTTAAGTACTTTCTTAAGCAGTTTTGTGTTTTCAATAATACCACTTGTTATTCAAACTCAAGGTCTTCTTGAACACACTTAGAAACAAACACTCAATTGCATATAAAGAGCATTTTGTCTATAGGATATGCCAATCACATGAAATATGACTGTTACAAATCTTAACTTAAAATTAAACAATAGTAAACGACATGGATGGACCTTTTAACGCAAACTATAGGATAAAGTTTTTCTCCAAACATGATAATGACACATTGTACATGATAATGATGCATATTGTCTTCTTATTGGGAGTTGAAATCAACGGCTTTAAACATGTTTTCGGTCATTTTCTAGGTTTCTTGGTTATTTCGGCCATTTTTTAGATTTAGGGGATATTTTAGTAATTTTTTAGGTTTTCAAGGTTGTTTTGATCATTTTTAGGTTTTAGAGGTATTTCATTCATTTTTTTTAGGTTCTATGGGCATTTCAATCAATTTTTAGGTTTCAGGGTCATTTCTATCATTTTCTAGGTTTATGGGTATTTTGGAATTTTTGTGGGGTATTTTAGTCTTTTTTAGGTTTCGGGGGTATTTTGGTCATTTACAAGTTTCAAGGTATTTCATTCATTTTCTAAGTTCTAAGAGTATTCCAATGGTAGAATGGTTGTGACTGGCATTAAAGGTGTCGGTGACTGGTGCTAGCAGAGGTCGATGGTGGTGCTGGGATGGGTGGGATTTTTAAATTTATTTTAGGTAAGTGAAATAAGAAAAATGCATAAAATAAGAGTTTAATTAAATAAATGTATATATGACATGTTATGATTTGTGGTATATAAAGTGGTATAGAGAAAGTGGGACAGAAGATTTTAATTCGTATATATATATATATATATATATATATATGTGTGTGTGTGTCTGTGTGTGTGTGTGTGTGTGTTGTGATTTGGTAGAAAAATTAAAAGGCAAATTAATGTGCAATTAATGTATACGAATTGAATACAATTAGTTACCCATGTAATTCTACTTCATATCATCTCTAGTGGCAGAGCTAGGAATTTGTATTTTGAAAGGGGAGGGGGGGGGGGGAGGAGGGGCGAGGGGGCAAACATAAAATAAGAATAATAATTTTTTCCTAACCATACAATATGTATATACCTAGACTATGTACAATAGTTGAATGAGATGATTAAAGACTGCTAAAAGACTTATAAGAAAAAAAATATATTGTCAAGAGTTTTGTAACTTAACTTGCATCTCATGGTGTTTCTAACAAATAGATCTAAAAGTTCAAATCTTCCAATTTTTTGTTATAATTATCCAATTTGCCAAAATTAACAAAAAATTATTGAATAAGTGCAAAACCATATAATAATAACCATTACCTAGGATGGTGAACCAAAAAATTGACTAACTCTAATTCGTCCATCATGTCGTCCAAGACCAGAAAGGTAGTCCACCTGATATATTAAATGTTCAGAATTGCAATGGAGGTTTACCCTATAAAGGCCTCTGAAGAAGGTTGTCCAAGTGCAGGAAGGTCGTCCAGAGTGGAATCATTTGAACGACCACCCAACACTTAGAAATTTTCAGACTAAATTTGTATTTGAAAGCTTATAATTTGGACCATATTCTATTATTCTGAAGTGGGAGTAAAATCCTTACTCATCGCTCTAACCTCCCACTAAGTTCTTAAGTTCTAAAAGCAGTTGTAGAAGTTAAGTCTGAACCTTCTAACTTCCACCCAGGTTGGGGAAGTTACTAAACAAGTAACCACTTCAAAACTCTCTATAAAAGAACTTAGCCATATCAAATGAAGGTAAGTTTCCAAAATCCTTAAGTTGGAATTCTTGAGTTCTAGAGAGAAAACTAACTTTAGCATCGAAGGGTTCTTAGCTAGTTCACCCCGATCACCTTTAATCTTGTCTTTCTTTCTTTTCAGACCTTTTAGACAACCTTAAACCCATTGAAGCCCAGAGCATTTAGCCTACTAATTTTTTGTGCATCATAAGTTGGCGCTGTCTGTGGGAAAGATAAATTTATGTTTTGCAATTTTTCTTTAACAAAAGGCTGTATGGTCCGAACAAGGTCAATGGCCACTAGTCCAAGCCACCAAAAGAGTGGAAACACTTCCAACCACCCCAATCACACTTACCAATCTGCACTTGTTGTACAACTGCTTTCCATCTAACAAATGCAGTCTATGGCAGCCGCCATGGCATAGTTAAGCCATCAAAACCATGAGTTAACTCAGGAGATCAATCAAAGAAGGCAACATCATGAACGATGTGTGGAAGGGCAAGCTTAGAGTCAAGAAGTTAGAGAATGAGAAAATGTTGAGTGCTAGAATCACTCAAAGGGTACCACCTCACGTAGGGTACCACACTTGGAAAATGAGATGGATCAAATGAGAAGGGCCATGGATGAGATGAGGACAAATATAAGAAGGACGAATCTTGTAGATGATTTAGTTCATCAAATTGATTCCCCTTTCATAACGTCCATCAACAGTCATCCCCTGCCTTCTAGGTTTAAGATACCTGCGTTGGACTCATATAATGGAACTGCGCGACCCATGTGATTACATTGCTACCTTCAAGACCACAATGCACCTTCAAGGGGTTCCAGACAAGATAATGTGTAAGGCCTTTCCAACCATCCTTAAGGGACCAGCACGATTGCGGTTTAGTAAGATACCTCCAAACACCGTTAATTCTTTCGAAGAGTTGAGTAAGTTATTCGTCATTAGCTTTATTGGAGGTTAAAGGCATAAGCGCTCCTCATCCAGCCTACTGGCTATAGAGCAAGGAGATAATGAAAGTTTGCGATCCTTTGTCACCCGCTTCAACAAGGAAGCCTTAACAATGGACGAGATGGATGATAAGTTGTGTTAGCAACCTTCCACATTGGAGTTAGTTCGGATTTTTTCATCCACAAGCTCCATGATCAAGAACCACAGACCATGGCTAAATTTGTCCATTCAGCCCAAAGTTTTATGAATACAGAAGATGCAATCATTACCAAGAAGAGGAAGAGAGCAGAGCGGATGGAAGCGGAGCTCCCATGTCATTCTGAATAAGGCCCTTGTCCAAAGAAGGTCCAAACAGGGAGAAAAAGGACAAAGACAACCGGAAGACAAGTTCGTCTTCAGGACAAAGTCAACATTATACGCCCTTAAATATTCCACTTGATCAAGTACTTATGTAGATCAATGATGACCCATCCTTGAAGTGGCCAGAGAAGATGAAGGGAGATCCTAACAAGCGCAATAAGAACAAGTATTGCCGCTTCCATAGAGGTCACGGGCATGATACGGACAAATGCTATAACTTAAAGCAACAAATTGAGAATCTCATCAAGCAAGGAAAGTTGGAAAATTTTCTTGGACGAGATCATAAGGACGAGAAGTTAAAGGGGAAGGTAGAAAAGAATGTGCATATTTATAGGCTCTAGAGGTGGGTCAATGAAATGACATAAACCAACTAGAAATTGACATGTGGCATGTCCCTTGAAAAGACAAATCGACGTGATGGGTTGGCCAATAAGATCGTGACACGTGACGAAATCTAAGACGACAAAATTCAACCAAAACCAAGACGCCATGTGACACATTAATTGACCACTGAAACATCAACACATGTCAAAAGTGAATAGTGAATCAAGATTCTCCTACAGTGGCCAGGACGACTCTTGGACAAGGGAGCAACTGATGGTGCACCAAAAAAATTGACCAACTCTAGTTCATCCATCTTGTCGTCCAAGACCAGAAAGGTCGTCCACCTGGTATATTAAATATTCAGAATTGCAATGGAGTTATACCCTATGAAGGCCTTTAAAGAAGGTCGTCAAAGTGCAGGAAGGTCGTCCAGAGTGGAATCATCTGGAAGACCACCTACACTTAGAAATTTTTAGACCAAATCTTTATTTGAAAGCTTATAATTTGAACCATGTTCTACTATTTTGAAGTGGGAGCGAAATCCTTACTCATCGCTCTAACCTCCCACTAAATTCTTAACTTCCAATAGCAGTTGTAGAAATTAAGTCTGAACCTTCTAACTTCCACTCAAGTTGGGGAAGTTACTAAACAAGTAACCACTCCAAAACTCACTATAAAGGACTCAACCATATCAAATGAAGGTAAGTTTCCAAACTCCTAAAGTTGGAATTCTTGAGTTTTAAAAAGAAAACTAACTTTAGCATTGAAGGGTTTTTGGCCGATTCACCCTGATCACCTTTGATCTTGTATTTCTTTCTTTTCAGGCCTTCCAGACAACCTCAAACCCATTGAAGCCCAGAGCATTCAACCTACTGATTTTCTGTGCATCATCAACTTATTCACCCAAAAATAAAAAAAAACACTCACTTACACATATAATCATTTATTATATTTATATATTATAAATTTAATAACAAATGACAAGTTGCAGAAAAGTCATACATGGAAGTATTGAGACTTTAAAAAGTATTACACTGTTGCAAATAATTCTTTTGCTTTTGAAGAAAAACCATACATGTATAGGACATGGGCCTAATTGTAATGTCAAATTTGTCAAAAAAATCTTGTCTAGACTTCAAGTCTTTAAGTTTAAATATCAAGCATAATAGCTAGGATCTGAGACTATGAGACAAAGTACTCAAGCAGATAAAAATAAAAAATGAAACAGCAAACCAAATCAAGAAATCACACAAATATAGAGAGAGAAGAGAGAAGAGAGAGAAGGGAGAGAATCGGAAAAAGAAAAGAGTCAAAGAGGTACTTGTGGTGGGTGACGTTGGGGTTTACCTATCTAGTATCTGTTCAGATGCAGATCTACTGAAGGTGTTCAATTGTGTGGCTAGTGATTTTTCTAGAACGAAGAAGAGATCTTCCTACCGTTAAATTCAAAAGTCCAGAGCTCAAAGGTTATTCAATGAAAATAGAGCAAAAATTAGAATCTTATTTTAAATTTTTTAAAATAGGTATAATATTTTCACAATAAAGCTCAATATTAAATTATTATACGTTCTCATTTTGATCTATTATTAACATTATTTTTTTACCTACTTGATATTTAGGTTTTATTGTGAAATTGTTATAAAAATATAAATTATTACCAATAATTATCATATTAATATATACTAATTAATTTGTGTACTCCTATCTGAAATGCCGGCTTTCTAATAACCTTTGTTAACTCCAATTACAACCATGATCGTCTTGAGCGTGTCATGGACATCCCAGCCTTCTATAATCGCAGTCTGGGATTTCGATTTGTGTCCATCTCTGATTGTCTTCCACTTGATCAACCACGTCTTGGCCCTATTATATTTCAATTATTCTTCAATACTACGATGGCGAGCAAGCCACTTTTCTGAGAATTGTTGATATCACTACGAAAATCGACAGAAAGGTCTCCACCGACGTGTATTATAGCCGATGGACTCATGTGTTTCCCTACTCATGTTGCTGAAGAGGTTTGGGCTCCAATCATTACTTTTCCAACTCATGGCTCCCATGGCATGTGGACTATTATGCATACTTCAAATCTCATTGAAGAGGGGGAAGTTCCTTTTCAAGGTAAGTGGACTTGTGGTTTTCTTACTCTATTTGCAACATATACAACGACGGAACTGTTGTTAAATCAAGTGGGACTTTGCCCGCAACCTTGCTCATTGTTTGTGGGACGGGGCTTTAAACATCTTCTCTCTACTCGGATATCCTCCCCAAGTTCAAAAGATGATTCTAGCTCCTCTCCCATTTTTTGCCTTCTTAATATATCCTATTCATATTTAAAAAATAAATAAATAAGTGGGACCATCATCTACTAAAAGCTTGAAATATTTTAAATATTATACATAAAATTTGAAATTTTGGAAAAAAGAAATACTTGGTCCAATAATGAAAAATTGGGCCAAAGAACCTAAAAATAATATTGAATCGGTCACCTAACTTCTCCTTGTGTTTTTCCTCAAAAAAAAAAAAAAAAAAAACCTTCTCCTTGTGTTCTTCACATAACAAAAATCCCAAGAGTGTTACAAGTAACATTTTGTTTGATTTTAAAAAAATGACTGTGTTTGTCTTCTTCTTTTTTTACGTTTTGTTTTTTGTTTTAAAGTGTTTTAAGCCAAAGATTAAAAAGAAAAGAGACGCAAGGGAAGAGGCACATGTCTAGGGTTTTTGTGTTTTACTTTTACCGACCTAAGTTTCCAATGCAAACGTGTATGTGTGTGTGTGTATATAGATATATAAATATAATGATTTTGATATGGAAAATTATGGTGGCTCCAAAACTTATGTGTCACAACATGAAGTTAAAAAAAAATCAAAGGTTTTGATTTTATACTATATACAAATTAAAGATAAAAATACTATTTTGGTCCCTACATTTTTGGGGCAGAGCCAATTTAGTCTCTACATTTTGGTAGCAATCAATTTAGTCTCTATTATTTTCAACTTGCAGCTAATTAAGTCCCTACCATTAATTCACTAACAGAAAATGCCTACGTCGCTAACAAATTCACTACAAAAAAAAGCAGGCTATAGCTGCGTTTTAAAAATCGCAGCTATAGACCCTAAAAATGCAGCTATAAGATATAGACGAGTTTTCTATAGCCTCGTTTTCAAACGCGGCTTTTACTACGCAACAATAGCCCCTGCGGGAACCTATAGCTACGGTTTTGTAAATGCGGCTCCAGGTCCCCCTATAGTTGCGTTTTTCGCCCCCTATAGTTGTGTTTTTCCACCCCTTATAAGATGAGACTTATAACTGCGTTTTGTAAAAAACGCGACTATAGACCAACTTTAGGCTGCGTTTAAAACGCGATTTGATACCTAAAAAAAATCTTTTTAAACAAAATGGGGAATCTTAGAAGGAATACCAAAAATCCTACTCACCACAATCCATTTGATACCTAAAATACAAAATCCAAACTCACACAAACAGAGAAAAAGAGAGTGAGGAACATACATAGAGGATTTGGAGAGAAGGGGAAACCTGTAGCACTTTCTCCGGCCAAGAAAAGAAGGGGAAACCAATACTATCACCCATATTCGGATGGAAGGAAGGGGATTTGGAGATTTGGAAGGAAAGGAAATTAGAGAGGGTGGAAGTGAGGGAAGTAGGGGAAAAGGTGATATCGAAGTGGGGAATGTGTTGGATGGAGAGCGAATGGAAAGGGAAATGGGTCAGAGCACTACGACGTCAAGCTACGTGGCACAGACCATGGTGGCGAGATTAGGGTTTGAGAGCTAGGTTGAGAGTGAGCTGAGAGTTTTTTTCAATTTAGGGTTTTCTTCAATTGTGTTGAATTGAGGGTTTTTTTTTTTTTTTAATAACAAACCTATAGCCGCATTTGCTAAAACGCAGATCTATACATGTTTAAGCTGCGTTTAATCAAACGCGGCTCTATAAATGTTTAAGCCACTTCTAATAAACGCAGCTATAGACATGTTTAAGCCGCTTTGAATAAAATGCAACTCTATACATGTTTAAGCCGTGTTTAATAAACGCAACTCCATACATGTTTAAGCCGTGTTGAATAAAACGTAGCTCTATACATGTTAAGCCACGTTTAATAAACGCAGCTTTGGGATATATTGAAAAATAAATAAATAAATAAATAAATAAAAATCCCCGAATGGGTCTATAGCCACGTTTTCAAAAACACGACTTAAGCCCTACCTAGCTAAACGCAACCTCAACATCACAGATCACGACATCAGAGCTAGTCTATAGCCGCGTTTAGTAAATACGACTATACGTCCAGTGGTGGAGCAGCGTTTTTCCCAAACACAGTTCAAAGCCAACTTGTAGCTGCGTTTTTGTAAATGCAGCTTAAAAAAAAAGCAGCTAAAAAGCGCGTCTTTTGTAGTGATTGCATTGTTGGATGTCTAACATTAAAAGAATTAAATTTGATCTTAGATGGCAAAAAAGCCATGTCAGCATTTAAAAATATTTTTTTTCCCTTTTGTTTACTATTTTTTTCCTTTTAATTTTCTTACGGAATTATACTTCTCTCTCTCTCAACATTCATCAACGGACAGCCCAAAACTCAAATCTTCTCTAGTCTCTCTCTTTCTAGTTTATCTCATTCCTCTCTCTTGGTTCCTCCATCTCAAGCCCACCTAGGCTGGCATCCGCATAGCTTGCCACACTGACAGTAAGATGCACGACAACACCGCCACGAGAGTCATCGTCTTGCTACACAGGGAGCTTGGTTGCTCCAAGTCGATGCTAAAGACGTTGATTCCAACACTCAGGTCGCCTCTTGTTGGTCTAGGTTGCGATCTGGTTATATATCTTCGATTTTGTTATTATGGTTGTTGGCAGCTTGTTGGTGGGTTGAAATTTGAGTTGTTGGTTGCCAAACTTCAGGCGATTGAATTGCAGTTAGTTTGTGAGGGGCAAACGGTGGTGACTTGGAGCGTCTTGGATTTGTGGTTGAAGTTTGATGTTTTAGTTGCGTCTTGGGTAGCAGTGACAGGAAGGCTTAGATTTGTGATTCACAGCAAAGGGATTCACCTAGAGAAATTAGTAGGGTAGAGAGACATTATCAAGGATGTGGATTTTCTTGATTTTTTTGGTATTGTTTTGAGATTTTCTTTTTGTATTTGTTGTTGTGTTTGGATGTCAAGAATTTTTTTTTTTTTAAAAGAAACGGATGCCAAAAAAAATAAGAAATTGATAATTTTGTTATTTAAATTGTAATTATAAAGTTTTGAAGTTTTATTTGAATGGTTATTTATATTTTTTAAATTCTGACATGGTTTTTTTTTGTCATTTAAGTGCTGATGTGGTCAACAAAATATAAACACATTAGCATCAGATTTAATTTTTTAATATTAGACATGCCAACAATTCAATATGTTAGCCACGTAAGCATTTTCCGTTAGTGAGTTAACGGTAGAGGCTAAATTGACTATAAGTTGAAAATAGTAGGGACCAAATTGACTACTACTAAAATGTAGAGACCAAATTAATTGTGACCCCAAAATGTAATGACCAAAATGGTGTTTTCACCTAAATTAAAAAGTAAATTATTGCAGAATTTAATGCAAAATCAATCATAGATTCAAGAAAAAAAAAAACTAAAACAAAAAAGTGAGAAGAAGAAGAAGAAGAAGAAGAAGAAGGAGAAGAAATAAGGAGTTACATTTTTACATGGGATTTATTAATGTGTGCTTTTGGGACATATACTAGTAAATCATTCTATAAAACTTTTTACGGAAAAATGAAAAAGTAATTCACTATTTTAACAACTTTTTCAATTTCCAATAAAAACTTCCTAAAATGAATGGTTAAATGAACCATTTTTTACATATGACTAAGTGGAACTATAATAAGAAACAATTATTTTATAATTTTTTATTTGTATTTAGTTAACATTGAATATTTAATTTTGTGGAATTTAGTTTTATATAAGAATTTAGTTTTAAATTTTCAATCTATTTGTTATTCTTAAATTGTGAAATTGGTTTGTTAATGCTTTGTCCCGCAAGATGAAATTCATATATAAGATCAAGGATTAAGATCAAGTGCAATACCTGACACAATTGGTATGAATGGTTGAGATTTAAAGTTGCAAAAAACAACTTTAAATCTTGAACATTAAATATAAAAAATGAGTAAAAGTAATAAAATAAAAATAAAGAAGTAAAAAAAAGTTGTGCAGTGCAATTGCCATAAGGTCATTATTGCCATGAAAACTTCGATTGTCTTACTGTAGGAGAAGTGACATGGATAAGCCTATGACCAGCATTCTCGGCATGGAAAGCCTCTTGCGGTGTCGAGACCTTCCTAGTAATTGTAGACTAGAAGTTGAAAGCCCATTGATGGAATTTATCATCAGTAAAGCCTCAGCTATGAATAGAGCCTCGATTCTCATACTCAACACCTTTGAAGAACTCGAAGCACCCATCATCGCTCGCCTCGGCTCTTTCCTCGACAAAATTTACGCAATTGGTCCTCTGCATGCTCTCTTGAAGACTCGCCTCAAAGACTTTTCACAACCCATTTCATCCTATGGTATTTTGAGGAAAGAAGACTCAAGCTGCATGGCTTGGCTAAACTCTCAACCTCTTAGTTCAGTCATATATGTTAACTTTGAAAGTGTGGTCGGGTTGTCATGTGACCAATTGATAGAGTTTTGGCATGGTTTGGTCAATAGTGGGAAACCATTTTTGTGGGTGGTAAGGCCAGACTTGATTGAGGGAAATGAAGAATTGGGTCAAGGAAAGAGGGTATATGGTGAGTTGGGCCCCACAAGAGGAAGTCCTTGCCCACCCATCTGTTGCTGGGTTTAGTGGATGGAACTCAACTTTAGAGAGTATTTTTGAGGGAGATCCTATGATTTGCTGGCCTCAAGTTGCTGATCAACAAGTCAACGGTAGGTGTGTAAGCGAGTTGTGGAGGGTGGGCTTTGATATGAAAGATACTTGTGATAGGTATATAATCGAAAAGATGGTGAGAGATCTTATGGAAGACAAAAGGGAGGAAATCATGAGATCGACGAATGAAATTGCAAGAATGGCTCGTGGTAGTGTCAAAGAAAACGGGCCCTCTCATTGCAACCTAGAAAGGTTGATTGAAGACTTACGCTTAATGAGCTTAACCAACTGAATTTTTTTAAGTGGTGTTGTGATATGCCTTTGTGTTAGAATTTATTTCTCTCTCCCTTTTGTGTGTGTGTTTGTTTCTCAAAAAAAAAAAATTAAATTAAATTCACGTTTAGACATTTTAGTATTACATTTGAAAAGTTAGAGAAAAATTGAATATAAATTGGAGTGTTCGGTGATGGATCACAAGCTCGTCAATCACAATGAATGCGTCCAGATGAAGCCAAACCCTTGTTTCTGCAAATATGGAATTGGCAACGTTATTTGCTTAGTGTGGTCACTGGTGTGGTGCCTGTCACAACGCCTCCAATGCCGAAGTTAGTATAAGAAACCGATGAAGAGAAAATAATAAAGCAAATCAACAATAAGTATTTCTGAGTGTGTCTGTGTACCTTCTAGTGGTGCTTCTGAGGGCCTTATATATGTTTTCACAGCCTCTAGCCGTTGTGATAGTTATTGTAACTTTAATGCCTCTTTAGGTAACGCCTTTTGCTCAATAATGTGGACTTTAATGGGCATCCAACGATCCATACAGCTGTTTTTGTAACCACCTGAGACATTATTGTTGGTATTGAATGATTTGGATACCTTCGTCAATGATGTGGACACGTGATGGGCTCGTCTTGGGAAACGGCCTCGTCTATGGTGCTGATCTCGTCCATGGTAGTTGAATTCGTCATTCCTTTCAGCTACCCTCGAATTCTGTGGTCGTCATGAAGTGTTAGTGAAGGTCACAGAATTTGAAAGGTCCACGAGCTGTTTTGGGTTTTAGGATTTTTTTTTCTTGGCTTTTTTGGTTTTTCCATGGTTAATGGCTCTGAGTTTAGGATAGCTTGCCCTTCGATTTCTTTTCTCTTTGCGCGTTTAGGGGGGTCTTTAGGGGTTTTTCCATACCTCAAGAATTTCGTTTTTGAGGGTAACAATTTAAGCGTTGCTTTGGCCAATTTATTGCCTTTGCTTCGTCAATCAATCAATTAATTCGAGAATTTGGTAAGAGGGCAAGTGATAATGTCTGAGGTTAGGTCTAGTGAACTCGAGACTGGGTTATCGTTTAGCGACGACCCAGTGGAGGGAGATACAGCTGTCTCTACTCTTCGAGAAGTTAGGGCTTTTTATGCCCTCAAGGAGGTGTATCGTCTGGACGCTGATACGTTGGGTAGGTTTAAAGATAGGTTCCAACTCCTAGAGCGAGTAGGGTTCGTCTACCCAATGAGGGGGATCAGGCATGTTACTTCTTTCCTAGGGAGGTATGCTTCTATGAATCTGCTTTCATCTGTGGGTTGAGGTTCCCTGTCCACCCATTCCTCATGGAGCTATTAGACCATTTTGGTATTGCTCCTAAGCTACTTATGCTCAACTCATGGAGGATAGTGGTTAGCTGTATAGGGATATGGCTGGCTGCTATGGATGGAGGCATGCTTAAAGTAGACGAGCTCGTCTACTTGTATCACTTGAAAGAGTCAAAGGAATATGGCTACTATGAATTGGTGCCTTGGGAGAGGAGGACCAGGATCATCAAAAGTCTACCTTCGTCTTTCTGGTATTGGAATTCCAGGTTTTTCTTTGTGTCTGGAGACAACTTTGAGACTTCCTCCGGTGGGTTTGGGGTGAACTCCCGAGGTTACTTTGCCGGTAGGGAACCCTAGCTTTAGGTGTGTCATTATTTCCTCTTGTTGCTTGAGTTTTGTTGTGTTTACTTCTACCATCCTTAACTCCCTCATTCATTTTCTCATACAGTTAAGAAACGTCCCAAGCTTAAGAGCAGGTATAAGAAGAGGGTGGAGAAGGTAATTGAGTATGCGAAGATGATCGAGGACTGGGACAATCTGGTGGACCCAAGGACTCTCTCCTTCTATTGTCTTGGCCCCGAGCCTTCTGCCTTTGTCTTGCGCAACCTTAAAATTGAGCGAAAAAAGAGTAAGTGTTTGGTTCATCAGTATTTGTTTTCTTGTGTGTACCCCCCTCCCCCTTTCTTCTTTTTTAACAAGTGTTTTCCTTTTCACAAGGATGAAGACTAAGTTCAATAAGGATTTGTATGCTAAGATGAGGTCAAAAAAGGACGAGCCTTTGTCCAACATTGGGAAGAAGGTGGTACGCATCACAGGGAAGAGTCCCTCCGTCACTCCCATCATCTCTAGCACCGAGACAACGAGAACAGCCTCTCCTGCTACCTCGATTGAAGAGATCCCCACTCCTGTTTCAAAGAAACCGCATTTATCTGACAAAGGGAAGGAAAATGTTGATTCTTGTTCATCTACCGTCTAGGATGACGAGAAACTGGCGGTGGAAAGGGCTCATGATGTCGTCACTACTGATGACTTGAAGGTCTTTTCTAGCATGCCCTTCAACGAGGTTGTGACTCGCCACGTCCATAAACTTGTTCAGGTAAAAGTTTTCATGCGACCTTGAACTTCTTTCTTTTTCTTTCTCATTATACTGACAGCTTCAATTTTCTTTTCAGGTGTTAGGGGAGAGTCTTCATATTACTGCCGAGTATCTCACTCAAGAGGCTAAAGCAGCATCTCTAGTATCCAGGATGGAGGCTTTGGAGGCTGAGAATTCTACGTTGAAGAAGGAACTCATCGAATCTATAGGCGAGGCCACCACATTAAAGGAAAAATTCAAGACCTTGAGTGACATTGGAGAAGGACAAATAGCTCCTGGGTGCCAAGGAGAGGTTCAAAACCATTGCTGCTGATGCGGTTGAGGCTTTCCAGCAGACTGGCGAATTCAACACCGTCCTCTTCAGCTGGTGCTTCAAGGGTTTTAAGCTTCTGAGGAGGTACCTTTTCAAGCATCCCACTGGAGTGGATCTGGATAATTTAGATTTGGAGGACGTGGACAAAGAGATGGCAGTTGACGAAGCTACTCAGTCCTCAGCTACAGAAGGTGATGTTCCCGGGAGTGCCCCCACTGAAGATGACGCCGCTGCTGATTCCTGAACTTATTGCTTAAAAAGAAAATTTCCTTTTTTTTTTTAGGTGCCCGGTATTTTTGGGCCTTTTTTAAGCCTGTTTTGAGAACAATATCTTTGGTCCAATGTTTAGGGGCCTTTGGCTTGGAAAGAACAATGAAATATGCCTACTGTTTTGGGGCTTAAATTAATTTGACAATTGCATACTTACTTGCTTGTGATTTATATTCCTGTAGTTTTCCTTTCTACATCAATGCTTTAACAAAGAATTTTTAGTTATGACCTTTGCTTTAGATATCTTCTCGAGGGTTTTGGTGAACTGGCTGAGAGTTCAAGCTCAGCCCGAGTCTTTTTCAAAAGATGCTTTTTCTTGACAATCTTCTTGATTCGTCAATAACTTACAGAGAGGGAATCTTGTTACTTAGCCATTTTGTAGGCGGAATCTTGTCAGCCTCTTGGCTTCGTCAATAACTTACATCCGTCTAGGCGAAATCTTGTTACTTAGCCACTTTAGGGATCTTGTTAGCCTCTTGGCTTCGTCAGTAACTTACATCCGTCTAGGCGGAATCTTATTACTTTGCCATTTTAGGGATCTTGGCAGCCTCTTGGCTTCGTCAGTAACTTAAATCCGTCTAGGCGAAATCTTGTTACGTAGCCATTTTAAGGATCTTGGCTTCGTCAGTAACTTATATTCGTCTAGACGGAATCTTATTACTTAGCCATTTTAGGAACAACTTTCACATTACAAAATCTGCACTCATTAAAACATCGGTTGAATAGTTTGTATTACTTTCGGGACTAAATACAATCGTCTGTTACATCTATTGGTGGTATTTTTTCAAGTGATCAATGTTCCATGGTTTTGGGAGTCTTTGCCTGTCTAGGGTCTCTAAGTGATAGCTGCCTTGTCTAGAGTAATGGACGACTCGGTAGGATCCTTCCCATGTGGGGCCAAGCTTTTCTTAGGCAGAATCTCTGGTTGCTGGAGTGACCTTGCGCAGAATGAGGTCCCCTATGTTAAGTCATCTGAGCTTTACTCTCTTGTTGTAGTACTCGGCCATCTTCTACTGGTACTTTGCCATCTTGTTGGAGGCTTCTTCTCATAGCTGGGCGTCATTACTCTCTTCGCGGAACATCTCTCACCTGATGCTAGTAATTCCCACCTCGATCAGGATAACTGCCTCAGTGCCATAAGTGAGTCTGAAAGGGGTTTCTCCTGTTGGGGTTTCTTCTGTTGGGGTTCTTGTCATGGTCCTGTAAGCCCACAATATGTTGGGAAATTCTTCAAGCCAGGCGCCTTTTGCATCGTCCAACTTGGCCATGATGATCTTGAGTAGTGTCTGATTCGTCACTTCTATCTAGCCATTTGCCTGTGGATGCCCTGAGGATGAGAACTGGTTCTTGATCCCTTGGCCTAAACAAAAATCTTTGAAACTTTGGTTGTTGAACTATCGCCCGTTATTTGATATGATCGTCCGTGGAATCCCGAACCTGCAAATTATGTTCTTCCATAAGAAGTTATGGATTCTAGCTTCAATGATGGCAACTAGTAAGAATTTTACCTGTCCTTTACCTTGGGGCAACGGGCCGACGATATCAATTCCCCATTGTGCAAAGGGCCAGGGGGAGAATATTGTCGTCAGCCTTTCTGCTGGGAGGCATTGGACATTCCTAAACCTTTGGCACTTGTTGCACTTCTTAACGAGCTCCCTTGCATCCACCTGCATTGTAGGCCAAAAATAACCTGTTCTGATAACTTTACTTACCAGTGATCTGGGGCCTGCATGGTCCCCGCAAATTCCTCTATGGACCTCCTTTAGAATATATTTGGCCTCTTCTTCGTCCACACACTTAAATAAGGCATGGAAAAGCCTCTCTTGTATAGTGCGTTGTTTAGGATCATGAACATGGATGCTCTCTTCCTGACGTTCTTGGCTTCCTCGATGTCTTGAGGGAGGCACCCATCCTAGAGAAAGGATACGATTGGTGTCATCCAGCCACCTGTACTCTAGATCGCGAACGTGGGAACTTCCTCTATGCTGGGGCATTTCTGAACTTCCATCATTAAGCCTGTGCTCTCAGCTTCCTCTTTTGACGATGCCAGCTTCACAACCTCATCTGCTAAAATGTTCTAGCTTCTAGGGATCTATACAAATTCCACTCTGTCAAATTTCTGAATCAGATGCTTCGTCAGTCTGAGGTACTTCTGCATCGTTTCCTCCTTTGCTTCATATTCTTCCTTAATCTGTCCTATCACCAACTTTGAATCACTCTGGACTAGCAAGTACTTAGCTCTGAGTGCTCTCTCGAGTCTCAGTCCCATTAGTATTCCTTCATACTCTGCTTCGTTATTGGTGGTCGGGAATTTCAGTTGAACTCCGTACTTGAGCATTTCCCCGTCAGGGGCGATTATGACAAACCCTACTCCACCTCTCTGTTGGGCCGATGAACCGTCGGTCTGCACTGTCCACCATTCTACCTTATTGGTAAGGTGGTCCTTCTTTGGGAGGGTGAATTCGGCGATGAAGTCTGCCAGGGCTTGTGCCTTAATGGCCGTCCTGGGTGATACCGATGTCAAACTGACTGAGTTCGATTGCCCACTGGACCATTCTCCTTGTTGCTTCAAGCTTATTCATGGATTTCTTGATGGGATGGTCCTTCATCACTGGGATAGGGTTTGCTCGGAAGCATGGTCGCAATTTGCGTGAGGCTACTATCAACGCGAATGCGATCTTCTCGATCCTTGGGTACTTAGCCTCTACACCTTGGAATGCTTGGCTAACATAGTTAACTGGGAGCTATGTCTTGCCCTCTTCTCGGATCAGGGCTGCGCTCATGGCCGTGGCTGATACTGCCAAAAATAAATTCAAGTTTTCCCCTTCCTTGGTTGGACTCAAGAGGGGTGGATTGCTTAAGTAGAGTTTGAGCTCCTGAAACGTTGCCTCGCATATGTCAGTCTAGGCGAAAGATTTCTTCAACATCTTGAAGAAGGGTAAGCATTTGTCTGTCGCCTTAGAGACGAACCTATTGAGTGCCGCAATTCTTCCCGTGAATTTTTGAACTTCTTTGACGGTCTTGGGCGAGGTCATGTTGTGTATAGCCTGTATTTTTTCTGGGTTTGCTTCTATCTCCCTTTGAGACACCATGAATCCCAAGAAATTTCCCAAGGCTACACCGAAAACACACTTGCTAGGATTTAACTTCATCTGGTATTCTCTGAGGGTAGTAAACATCCCTTTTAAGTCGTCCAGATGGGCAAATTCTTCTCTACTCTTGACAAGCATATCGTCCACGTACACTTCCATATTCCTGCCAATCTACTTGCTGAACATCTTATTCACTAACCTCTGGTAGGTTGCTCCCGCGTTCTTCAGCCCGAAGGGCATCACCTTATAGCAATAGAGCCCTTGACTTATGATGAAAGCAGTTTTTTTCTTGATCTTCTTCGGCCATTTTTATCTTGTTGTACCCTGAAAAAGCACCCATAATCGTCAACAACTTATGTTCGGCCGTAGAGTCCACCAACTGGTCTATCCTCGGTAGTGGGAAACTATCCTTCGGGCAAGTTTTGTTCAGGTCGGTAAAGTCTACGCACATTCTCCATTTCCCATTTGCTTTCTTCACTAATACGACATTGGCGAGCCAATCAAGATAGTAAACCTCCCGAATAAAGCCTGCTAACAATAGTTTGCTAACCTCATCTGTAATTGTCTGGTTTCGTTCAAGGGCGAAGCCTCGTTGTATTTGCTAGAAGGGCTTTTTCTCAAGATCGATGTTCAACTTATGCTGGATGACTTTTAGGGATATGCCAGACATGTCCTCGTGACTCTATGCGAAGATGTCCAGGTTTTCTTTGAGGAATTGGACGAGCCTTGTCCTCATGTCGGGACTTAGTGTCGTCCCTATTCTTGTCGTCCTAGTTACATCTCCTTCGACTAGTTCCACTATCTCAAAGGTTTCCACCTTATCTTCTTCTTTCTCCTCAATCATCCATGTATGGTTCTCCTTCGTAGCCAACACGGCCTGGTAACATTCCCGTGCTACCACCAAGAAGTCTAACTGACATGTCAACTGTCTCGAGTAGGTCCCCACTGTTACTGTCAATATCACTATGCCCTTGGGATATACTCTGTCTCCATTGAAACTAACGAGAGGGGAGTCAAATGGACGTAGTCTTCCTGGATCTAGCTTCAGCTATCGAAAAGCGGGAAGGTAGATGATGTCTACGGAGCTATTATTGTCCACAAGGAACCTCTTGGTTTTGAATCCTTCTATCGTAAGCATTATGACTAAGGGATCATTATGAGGTTGCTTTACCCCCCCCCCTCTTGCATCTTCCTCGTTGAAAGACATGTCTTGGTCCGTCCATCTCTACTTAAATGGGGGCATCATATGGACACTGCTCACCTGCCTCTGACATGTTTTCCTAAGGGATCTGAATGACCCTCCTATGAACGGTCTCCCTACAATCGTCTTTATCTCCCTAATCACATTCTGTGGAGGTTGGGATGTGTTATCCTCGTCTCTAAGCAAGGACTCGCGCTGATTTTTGTTACCATCCTTAAATCTGCTAGACTCCCCTTTCTTCACGTACTTTTGCTGTTTTCCTTTCCGTATCAACTCTTCTATCTGCTCCTTTAGATCTTGGCAGTCTTCTGTGTAGTGGCCATGGTCCTTGTGAAATCGGCAGTACTTCTTCTTGTCTCGGACATTAGGGAATGAATGTATTGATCTTGGCCACTTAAGGTAGTGCTCATCCTTAATTTGCGTCAAAATTTTGTCAACAGGCATAATTAGAGGGGTGAATCTTACCGTTCGAGGATTTTTTTCGTCCCTCCGTTTGTCTCCGTCACTATTTCGACGACCTGGACATTCCTTTTGTTGTCCCCTGCGATCGTTATCTTTCCTCCCCTCTTTTCCCGGCTTTTCTTCGTCCATTATGGTTGCTAATGCATCTTCAGCATTCATATACTTTTGTGCCTTCAAAAGCATCTCAGCCATCGTCTTAAGAGGATTCTTTACCGGCAAAACCATAAACTCTCTAAACTTCAGTTCTGCCTTAAAGGTCGTCAACTACACTTTGTCGTCAACGTCGTCTACCTCCAACATTTCTCGAGTAAAGCGCTTCACATACGACCGCAGGGTTTCTTTCTCCCCTTGCCTGATAGTTAGTAGATAGTCCGCTGGCCTCTTAGGATGCTGTCCTCCGATGAAGTGACATAAAAAGGCACTACTCAACTGCTTGAAATTATCAATAGACGAAGTTGGCAACTTAGTGAACCATTCCTTTGCAGCTCCTTTAAGAGTGGTAAGGAAGGAACTACACAGTATTTCGTCAAGAGGCTGCTGGAGGCCTAGTGTCGTTTTGAAGATGTTGAGGTGATCCTAGGGGTCCTTTAGTCCGTCAAATGGCTCAAGCTGAAGTAATCGAAATTTCGACAACACCGGGCATTCTAGGACCGCCGTAGTGAAGGGAGAGTCTGTTGCCCTAACCATTCTATCCAAGCTCCGGTCCGTTTTCTCTTTAATGGCGTTCCTCAACTTATCCAACTCCTTTCTCATCTCTCGTAGAAGATCCGTGCTCTGTTCATCTAAAGTAGTAGGCCCTTGGCGATCACTTCTTCCATGGCTATTTCCCTCCTCCTCTTGGTCGGCTTTAGACCAATTCTCCTCCTGTTGAAGTCGTAGCCTCATTTCTTGATTCTGCCTGGTGAGCTCTTCAACGGTGGCTGCAAGAGCTTGGACTTGCTGAGCTAAGGCTGTTGAATCCTGGTTGGACTCCATCTGAATGTTAAAGTTGGCAAAAACTACGTTTTCGAATCTGAGTGCGAAAATAAATCCCCACAGACAGCACCAAATTGATGGATCGCAAGCTCGTCAGTCACAATGAATGCGTCCAGATGAAGTCAAACCCTTGTTTCTGCGGATATGGAATTGGCAAGGTTATTCCCTTAGTGTGGTCACCAGTGTGGTGTCTACCACAACACCTCCGATGCCGAAGTTAGTATAAGGAACCGATGAAGAGAAAATAATAAAGCAAATCAACAATAAGTATTTATGAGTGTGTCTGTGTACCTTCTATTGGTGCTTCTGAGGGCCTTATATATGTTTTCACAGCCTCTAGCCGTTGTGGTAGTTATTGTAGCTTTAATGCCTCTTTGGGTAACGCCTTATGCTCAGTAATGTGGACTTTAATGGGCATTCAACGGTCCATACAACTATTTTTGTAACCACCAGAGACATTATTGCTGGCATTGAATGATTTGGATACTTCGTCAATGATGTGGACACCTTCGTCAATGATGTGGACACGTGATGGGCTCGTCTTGGGAAACGACCTCATCTATGAAGCTGATCTCATCCATGGGAGTTGAGTTCGTCACTCCTGTCATTCGGTAAAGAAATATTATAAATAAGTTTCAAATGATAGTACTAAATATAAAATTTTAATAGTTAAGAGTAGAGGGATTTGAACTTTGGAGATGTCTTTATTGAAAACATCAACAAATGCTAGTCGTGCTTATAAGACTCTTGGCTATTAATTACAAATTTCAACTTAATAGAAATATTTTAAAGAATAACATAGTATTTGTGTAGAAGTGTAATTAAGCAAATATAAAAAATCACTTTGAACCTTTACTTCTTCTTTTTTCCTTTTCGTTTTTTTGAGAAGAACTTTGAACCTCTACTTGGTGTCTCACCCAATGAAAGCAGACCCGAAAAGGAACTGCAGTGATCTTGAATAGGGATCCTACAGCGATAAATAGAATCCCTGAACTTTTATGTGGTTATGAAAACCCCTAACTAGACGCTACGCTTAATAAGGACAAAATTTGAGAAAAATCTGATAAAAGTATATCTCCTACTCCACATAAAATGTCTATAAAGTAGAATATTCTTATACTAATCTATATCTTCAAGACAAACTTTTCCAAAAATTAAAATTAAAAAAATTAAGAATAAAAAAAAAAACTTCTCAGTCCACTTTGATATTCAGAAAATTATTTCTAGTTTTTTATTCTATTTGTTTCATTGTAAAATCTAGTTCAAGAACTTGAAAATGTTTTTTTGTTGTCCGTAAATATTTTTGTAAAACGTTTTACTAAAAATACTTGGTAAAAATAATTTATAAAAAACACACAATGGCTCTCCCTTCTCAAATCTTGTAGTTGAGGTCGTTGGCTCAGTAGCTGGAGGCACCGATTTTGTTAGTTTGTACTTAAATTTATTTTGTTTTATTAAACATCTAAAAGTATTTTATAGCGTATCAAAAACTTATACCTTAGTTGAAATTTTCTCTTGCGTAAAAGATAAAAAAGTAGTTTGTTAAAAAAAAAAAAGTAGTTCGTAAAGACATGAGTATTTGTTCACCTTCTGCCTTGACTAACATTCAGTAATATTAACTCTTCGAAATGCACTTAAAAAAACAAAAATCATTACCACTCAACCTCAAATGCCTCTACTTGCTAGGGTCGTTGAAATGCAAGCTATTTGAGTGTTCTTTGGGAGCAATCAACAAATTCGTAAGGGATAATCAAGTAAACACTTCGCAAGACAGTACTCCAATTGAGACTTCGAGAGTCATCAAACCAACCCAAAACAGTTGAAACATAATTCCTAAAAATTTAAAGGATGTCCCAATTCATTAGTTTCGCTAATGAGTTCACAATTATTATTGAATTTTATATCAATAAGCAAGAATGATATATGTAGGTAAAAGTACACATATAAATTATATTTATGTGATTATAAAAAAATAAAAATAAAAGATCCTAACTTAAAAATTGAAAATTATTCCCATTAATGTTTAATAATCTTAGTTTTCAAGGGTACGTAACATGTACATATCATCACAAACGTGAGTCATTAACTCCATTGACAAAATGGTCAATTTAATACATACTTTAAAACTCAAAAGAGAATCTAATCTATTACCTTTTTTTTTTAATTTTAATGTAAACGAAAATGTTAATAAACAGAAAAGCATCACTGGAAATAAAAAAAGTTTTACATTATCGAATGAAAAAACTCTTGAATTAGAAAATAGAAATCAAATAGAAAAAGAATTCGCGGACCAAGTGGATCCTGAAGCGTCTCTCTCAAACCAAGAAAAAGATGTTGAAGAAGATTCCAAGGGATTAGATGTAAAAAAAACGTAAAAACAAAAAGCAATACAAGACTAACACGGAAGTAGAACTTGAGTTATTCCTAAAAAGATATAAAAACATTCATTGTGATCAATTTGAAGAAAAATTCTTGTGTTAATGTGTGAGAAAATCAGTCCCTCGTCTCTCTCAAACCAAGAAAAAGATCTTGAAGAAGATTCTAGGGGATTAGACATAAAAAATAAATAAAAAAATAAAAAATAAAAAAAAGTAGAAACAAAAGCAATACGAGACTAACATAGAAGCAGAACTTGAGTTACTCCTAAAAAGATCTAAAAACATTCATTATGATCAATTTGAAGAAAAATTCTTGTGTTAACATGTGAGAAAATCAGCCCCTCATCTCTCTCAAACGAAGAAAAAGATGTTGAAGAAGATTCTAGGGGATTAGACATAAAAAAAACGTAGAAAAAAAAAAAAAGCAATACAAGACTAACACGAAGCAGAACTTGAGTTATTCCTAGAATGATCTAAAAACATTCATTATGATCAATTTGAAGACAAATTCTTGTGTTAACGTGTGAGAAAATCAGCCCCTCGTCTCTCTCAAACCAAGAAAAGATGTTGAAGAAGATTCTAAGGGATTAGACATAAAAAAAAAATAAAAATAAAAATAAAAAACGTAGAAACAAAAAGCAATACAAGACTAACACGGAAGCAAAACTTGAGTTATTCCTAAAAAGATCTAAAAACATTCATTATGATCAATGTGAAGAAAAATTCTTGTGTTAATGTGTGAGAAAATCAGCCCCTCATTCCTCCCAAGGAGAAAAGCTGATTAAATTTCTCTCACACAATAGTAAGAGCACTGTCTTTTAATGTCTTCTCCAATGACAAAAGCCAAAGTTTGTCAACAAAAGGCATCATAGAAAGAAATGGTCCCAATAGGTTTCCACAACTTTTTCCATCTTAAACACTACTGGAGCAATGTGATTGATTGCAACCTTGAGGAATGTAATTCATAGATTTTATTTACAGAGCACAGTACAAAGTTTTTAATTTGACAACTCGGAAAAGCCACACTTAATTGGGCCAAACAGAACTTGACAAATAAGGAAAGGACCAAGCAATTTTTAAAGTCCACGTCGAGTTCCATAACAAATCAATTATGCAAAAGAAAATGAAAGTTTTTTTTTTTTTTTTTGGAGTGGCTGTAGTGTGAAGTCTAGAGCATATTCCACCCAATATATATGATGCATTTATTGCTTTTTTCATTTGAAGCTACAGTCTTAATTATTTCCTGTTGATATATATTCAACGTGTCTCTTAAACTTTCTGTTTCAACTGCTTGAAAGTTCAAGAAAAGAATTCTATTTCTTTGAATGGAGAAAGAATGATGGGTTGAATTTTTTGACCTATTAAATGGAAGCTATGATTATAGAGGGCATTAGTGGAGTGTGGAGAGGCAATGAGGGCCACATTTTCCACTTTAATTTTGCTCCTCAGGTGGATCATGAAGGAATCCCAGGAATGGTGCCCTCACATCTCATAAGAACTCTTGAATGGAAATTGAAAAGGGATGTAACTATAGTTCTAAAGACTCCTCTTTTTTGTTATGTTATACATTAACCCTATGGGGTACCATTTTGCCTAGGCAAAGTCCCACTATAGACACTCGATTTTACACCCATAATTTAATCAAGGAAGATGACTAAAATGATCATTCATATACCCAAAATTCATGATTGCATTACATGCATTAATTCATTCATTGCATATCATAAAAATAATCTTGAGATTCTAACGGTCGCGACAGTATGCCCGATTTTCAAATCGAACCGTCGGATTGAAAAATATCACATGATCAAGTTTGCACTGTTTGCATGCATTTTGTTTAGGTGGAACCAACCACACATGATTAATTTAAATTAATTCTGATTGGCTAAACAATCAAAATTAATTAAATAATTTTGTAATTGGTTTTTAGTTAGTGTCAAAAATAGACTTGATTGCATGGGAATAAAGAGGATAATCAGATAACTACAAAATTGTGGATAATCAAGACTTTTGGAGTGTTTATCTACAAGATAATCATTGCTGTAGAGACTTGAATCATCATAAAATGAGTTTAATTTTTAGAATATGGATTAAAAGCACATCTAAGTGCAAGTCCCGACTCAAAAAACCTCAAAAAAGGAGTCCAAAATGGACTAGAACTCAAACATAGGACTAGCACCCAAGAGGGCCATTCGGCACTCTTAGAGTGCCAATTGGCACAAATGCAAGCCCCCGCCTGAGGGCTACTAGATTGAGATAAAACTCATCATTTTCAATTGTTTAGAGATAAAGACGCGTCTCAGCTCATATTCTAATCATTTAGCTAAATTTTTCAAACATCTCAGCCTCTATAAATAGAGGATGCCTCTCAAAATTTAGTACACATTTTCACGCTCTCTGACTCCCCTCTTTCTGGCTATTCTCTTGTTTTCTTTTCCCTCTTATGTTAAAGACGTTCTGGAGGCTCTTGCCTTAGGAATTTCTTTTCTATAAGCAATATATTTTAGGCTTTAAAGAGAATTGAATAAATTTCTTTGAACCCTAAAATATTCCTTCACTAAGAAGAGCACGCTCATGCAAGAGGTAGTTTTTTTTTTTTTCCTTTTCTTTTTCTGTTCCATTCTATTAATTTTTTTTGATGATGCATGAATAGGTTTAGGATGTTTTTATTATTTCTGATTCTTGATGTAATTACCATGTTTGGTTTGAAATTTTTCTTTAAATATGTCCTTAGATGATTCTTTTGTTTGTTGTAATCATTCTTTTGAATCCCAAAATCTACAAATTAATAAAGAACTTTTTTTAAAAAACTAAAAACTTATCTGAATTTTTTAGATCTGATTTTTTTAACACATAAAAACTTATTTTTATTTTCATTAAATACAATTCTGATTTTTTTAACATATAAAAACTTATCTGTATTTTCATTAAATATAGATTTGATTTTTTTGATTTTTTTAACACACAAAAACTTATCTGTATTTTCATTAAATACAGATCTAATTTTTATAAAAAAAACACATAAAACTTAGCCATATTTTCATTAAATACAGATCTGATTTTTTTAAAAGAAAATTTTCTTTGTCACAAAATATCAGATTTTGAAATTTAAAAGAAGAATTTAAAAGTTGAGATGATTTTTGATTGATGCATGTAACATAGATTTATCTCATGAGTGTAGTTCCTCTTCTAAAAAAATCTTTTTCTTATATTATTCTGTGCGTTTTTCAACCCCTTAAAATAATCAGATTAACCTAGTTATGTAGCCAAGTTATTAACTTAGGTAAATTATAGAAATCTAGGTTAACACAAATATATCATATCATGCAAAGCAGCGGAAAAATAAAGAACACAATGATATGATGACCTATGAAAACCAAACTGGTAAAAAACCTAGAGAGGATTTAACCTAGTTATCCTCAAGATAAAATAGAATCCACTATGAAAGAATTGAAGTTTACACAATAGCGATGTAGACCACTAACATCCTATTGCTACCTCGAGTAGGAAACTTACTACCACGACCATATGACAGCTTCGAGTCCACGGACTACTTCTTTTTTGGATTCTCAGCAAGCACAAGCACTCCCACTTGTATATCTTTAAGCTTTGAAATCTGCAACTGAAACGATCATCAGGTTCTTGACATAGTCTTGATTCTTGATAATCCTAAGTATGTGTGAAGGCAAACACCTCTAGATCTCATAAAAGATTCACACACACGACAGCAACAACCTCAAAAATGTGACTAGGGTTTTCCCTTTTATACCTAGGGTAAAACATAAAACCCTACACCTAAAACGAGCTTGGGCTGAGTTGGAAAATTCTGCAGAAAAATAATTTTGCATGACTTTCGATTGGTCGAGTCTAATTCTCAATCGATCGAGCCAGGCAATATTGCACAGTAAATTCTGTAGCAACTCGATTCCAACTTTACATATAGGATGCAAACTTTGAGCAGTCTAAACAAGACTAAAACATTTTGATCATGGTTTGCCAACATTACAAATTAGAGTTCTAATACATTTAAACCTAAAGTTCTTAGAACCTAACATATTCATAAAAAAAATAAAAATAAAAAATAAAAAATAAAAACAGATCTGATTTTTTCTCTACAAATCTAGATTTTCTTATTCACAAAACAATCTGATTTTCTTAATAAAAGTCACCATTTTTAACTTTGCTCCAAAACAGATCTGATATTTTTTTTAGCAAAAACCTTAGTCTTTCTTTATATAAAAACAGATCTGATTTTCTTTACAAAACTAATTTTTTTTATCTACACAAAAACATACCTGGTTTCTTTTTTAATGAATCAAATCAAATTTTTTTTTTATTTACAAAAACAGATCTGAATTTTTTCTAAAAAAGAGGATACATTCATAATATAGATTTATGTGAGTTAGTTTTGGTCAAGTGTGTCATGTATGTTCAGCATATCATTCACATCATGCAAAAATGGTATATTGGTCATTAGAGTCTAAAAGACTAGACTCTATCTGGGCAGAATGGGTGCCTAACACCTTCTCATTCCATAACCTAGCCCCCGAACTTAGTTCTTTTGATAGGTAGACATGTGCTTTGTATTTCATTTTATTTTTTGGCAGATTGTAACTAGGACAAAAAGCTGTGTATTCTTTTGGTAGATTGTAACTAGGACTCAAAGCCTTGTAAGATTCAATTTGCCAAGACTATGTTTATTTCCATTCAATCAATGACAATGAAGCATTTTGATCATGTAAATTTGTATTTTTTTTTCCTTATTTTTTTTGTATAAAAAACAAATGGCGACTCTACACCACTTACCCAAAAAGAGAAGTGCCCTAAAAAAGCACCCAAATCTCTTTTTTTGAGAGCACCCTCTCAAGAAGTGCGGACTCTCACACCCACCTTGACAAAAAATTAAAGCCGTGATTTCTGAGCAGAATTATCTTTTACTGTTTCAGTTTGTGGACATGAACAAAGCATGTTGGGTTTTCAAAAGATTGAGACAAGGAATTATGGTGATGTCAAGGCACTACTAGCTACTTCTCCTTGAGCTAGCAGATTATCAATGATACATATTAGTTTGGCATGGAAATGGAAATTGCGTTTAAGCATGTTGGATTTTTCAAAAGATTGAGACAAAGAGTAATGGTGATGACAAAGCAGTACACTACTATTAGAGCTATCAGGTTATCAATGATTCATATTACTTTAGCATGGAAATGGAAATTGCGTTCAACAATTTGTGAAAGAAGACACATATCGTCATTACAAGTTGCTTTGATGTTGGTTTCTTACACCCAATACACTGAAAAGTTGTCTAACTTTTTGAAAGGTGAATAAATTGGCATGAAAACGTGTTAAGGGTCCCTTACTGTCTCCTCTAATGGTCTCACTATCAGCATGCCTATATCTTTCAAAATCTAGTTGAAATGAGACAGTTGAAACTTGAAAGTCAGAAAATACTATCACATAATATCTTCTCAAGGTAAAACCAAATTATGAGGCATGTAATTTTATATTTGGAGCATGAACCAAAGCTGATCTAAAGTAACAATAACCTATTACTAGAGAAAGTCTTGTGATAAACCGGGGATTCTAGCCTTTTACCCCTATTTTTTAAAATATTTGGCAATATGCCCCTGTTTCCAAACTATTTAGGTCCATGCCCCTGTTTTGAAACTCAATTTCCTCAAAATCGAGTTTCATTGAAAAACTCGACTAGTTTAAAATCGAGTTATGTCAAATCAAACTTATAAAAAAAAGGCAAAAACCACATTTTCGTCCTTACATTTTCACCCGATTCTCACTTTGGTCCTTACATTTTATTTTCACCACTTTTAGTCCCTGTTTAGAAAAACGCCTACTATTTTGGTCCTTTCCGTCAGTGCCGTTAGGGCACTCGCCTACGTGGCGAACGGATTGATTAAAATAATAATAAAAAAAATTATTTTATCATTAAAAAAATGACACGTCAGCAATTAAAATAAAAATAATAATTTAACTAAATAAAAAAAAATCAAAAATAGAAATCAAAATCAAAAATCACATTAATTAAGATTGAAGTGTGTCTTGAACAAAAATAATAAGAACACGAGCCCAGATTTAAGAACACAACCCCAGAAATTATAAAAAAAAAAAAAAAAAACTTCTAAAACTAATCAACTTCAACTTCACCGTCTCTGACTCTTTCTCTCATAAATCCCGAACTCTAAATTTCCCCCATTCCTTCCTCTCCAAATTCATCTTCTCTACAATGATTATCATCTTCACATTCAAATCCCAAGAAAAAAAAATGCGACTCCACTGATGGGTCTCTCACGGGGATCGTGGGCGTTAATCGGTGTGGAGGATCGTGATGTGTCTCTCACGGGGATCGGCATGGCATGGAGGATCGTGACCAATGACCTCTAGGCGGTGCGATCTCACAGACCAAGTGGAGGTTGATCTCGCCGTGGTTGTGGTGGTGGTGGGTTTTGCATTGGTGGGTATTTTTTTTTTTTTGTGGGTGAAGATCGAGTGGGTTTGTGGTGGGATAGTGGTGGAGATTGTGGCAGATCGGTGGTGGGTTTCTTTGGAGGCGTGGTTTAGGTGGTGGGTTTTGTTTGGCATGGATTGTGGTGTGGAGATTTTCTGTCCGGTGTGGTGGAAATCGGTGTGGAGCTGTGGTGGCTGTGGAGTTGTGATTGGCTTCTCCGGTGTCCTAGTCCACATCGATTCTTCACCATTCTGATTCTTCTTGGATCGTTCGTTGAGTGAGTTTTGGAGCGGAGGAAGATTTGAGGATCTAGAGTTTTGGTTTTGGATTATTTTGATTTTGATTTTCTTTTTTTAAATTTCTGGGTTTTTTTTTTGAGAGAGTTTGGTTGTTTGTTTGTTGTTTGAGTGAGTTTGGTTGTTTTTTTGTTTGATTTGCTGGAGAGTTCTTGTTGTTCTTAAATCAGTTTTTTTTTTTTTTTTTTTTAATTACTGGGTTTGTGTTCTTAAATTTGTTCTTGATGTTCTTGTTGTTCTTATGAGTTTGATTTGCTGGAGAATTTGGTGTAGAATAGTTGTTTGTTTTTTTTTAATTGATCTCAATTAATGTGATTTTTTATTTTGATTTCTGTTTTTGATTTTTTTTATTTAGTTAAATTATTATTTTTATTTTAATTGCTGACGTGTCATTTTTTTAATGATAAAATAATTTTTTTATTATTATTTTAATCAATCCGTTTGCCACGTAGGCGAGTGCCCTAATGGCACTGACGGAAAAGACCAAAATAGTAGGTGTTTTTCTAAACAGGGACTAAAAGTGGTGAAAATAAAATGTAGGGACCTAAGTGAGAATCGGGTAAAAATGTAGGGACGAAAATGTGGTTTTCGCCTAAAAAAAAATTAAAAATATATATATATTGCATGGAACTCAAGTTCATGAAACTAGAGTTCCATTGAAAACGCCGCTATAAGTGTTACAAAATGCTACTATAGGTTTTGGGCTGATCAAACAAAAAAAAAAAAAAAATTGCATGGAACTTGAGTTATATTGAAAATGCCACTATAGGTGTTACTGAACGCTGCTATAGGTTTTGGGGTGATCAAACAAAAAAATTTACATGGAACTCGAGTTCCATTGAAAACGCCGCTATAGGTGTTACAAAACACTGCTATAGGTTTTGGGCTGATCAAACTAGAAAGAAAATTGCATGGAACTCGAGTTCATGGAACGCGAGTTCCATTGAAAACGCCGCTATAGGTATGGAACTCGAGCTCCATGAACTCGAGTTCCATGCAATTTTCTTTTTTTTTCTAAGTTTGATCGCCCCATTCTTGATTTTATTAAAATCGAATTTCGAAACAGGGGCATAAATCTAAATAGTTTGGAAACAGGGGTATATTGCCAAATATTTTTAAAAATAGGGGTAAAAGGCCAAAATCCCCGTGATAAACCTACCAAACTAGCATACCCCAATAAAAGTCAGCTTGAAATCAAATATATTTGGGTTGGGCCACAATAAGCTGTATGCAATTATGTTGACAGAGGGAGAAAAGGGGCATTTGTCCCTTTCGCCAAAACTTTTCAATAAAATACCTCATATCTGAAACTAATTAGGGAAATGCCCCTGTTTTGAAAGTTGATTTTCTAAAAATCGAGTTTCAATTTAAAACTCGATTTTTGGACAATTGAGTTATAGCAAACTTAAAAATTTTTAAAAAAAAAAAAAAAAAAATCTGGAACTCAAGTTCCATGTAAAGTACTCGAGTCCATAGAACTCGAGTTCCTTGAAAAAAATCAAGTGGAACTCGAGTACTTTACATGGTACTCGAGTTCCAAAAAAAAAAAATTCCTAAGTCCACGTTCACTATAATTAGATGTTCCAAAAATCGAGTTTTACATTTAGAACTCAACTTTTAGAAAATCGAGTTTCAAAATAGGGGCATTTTCCTAATTACAAGGGACATTTTGTTGGAAAATTTGTGAGAAAGGGGTGAAACCCCATTTTGGCCGTTGACAGAGTGAGATTGTTCTACAACATATAGATACCGAGGCACCATTTTAATTTTTGAACCACCAGAGTGCAGACTACAGCAACCTAATACAGATGTATAAATTACCAATAATAATAATAATAATACAGTAGTCACAAAAATATTTGGATTGAGATTGTCCGCTTATCTAATTAGAGCCTTTATTTTTCTTTTCTAAATTACAAATTGCATTCTCTAAATTGGCCTATTTTTATTTTTTTCATATAATTTTGATTTTTTTTTTTCATTTTTGTTCCTCAACTTCTATTTCACATTGTCAAAAAATTCTATTAAGTGCGTTGTTTTAAATGGCCCATTTTTTTTCCCTCACTGTCTAATTCTTAAAAATATAGAGAAATTATTTTTTGTTAAAATAATTGTTAAAAAAAACTTATTAAAATAAAATCAAATGCCAACCACATTATTTTTTGGAATTAACAACACAATTTGAATGAAGGATAGACAGAAGGAAAACATTGAAAACTGTAAGATTTGGAAAACCTAGAGAGGAAAACCTTGAAAAGCTAGAGAAAGAAGTTTTTGGAATAATTCTGTATTTCACTCAATGAATGAAACTGTACAAGAGCTTATAAAAATATTGCAACAAAAGAAAAACTAACTCCCAAACTATCAGGAAGTTAGTTACTACAGTGCAAAATACGTGTGAACTCTACAAGGATAAATTAACTATCTAGAAACTACATGTAGTATAGCAACTAATTAACTAGTCTTGTAGTTTAGCACATCTTGCTCGTCGTTTAACCAAATCAGTTATGCACTTGATTCAATTCTTCAGTTGCTTCTTTTCCTTCTTCTTCTGGTCTCTAGCATCTTTGCACTTAGTATCTTTACACTCCCCCTCAAGGTGAGCACTAGACCCATAAATATTGATAATGCTCATCTTGACATGCAAAGAAGCTAGTTGTTGAGCAATAAGTACTTTTGTAAGCCAAGTCTGCCAATTGAGTGTGTGGAGGAGTATAAAACAATTTAATCACCCTGTCTTGCACCTTGTCCCTAACCAAGTGACAATCTATTTCAATATGTTTAGTTCTTTCATGAAACACTAGATTCTATCATGTATACATTGTTGCTTGATTATCACAGAAAAGCAATGTTGGTTGTGGATGGTAAACTTCAAAATCTTTCAACAATGCCAGCAGCCAAGTTATCTCACATACAATCACAACCATAACTCTAAATTCTACCTCTGCAAAAGATCTGGAGACTATGGATTGCTTTTTAGACTTCCATGAAATCAAAGATTCTCCTAGAAAAACACAATAGCCAGTTGTTGATCTTCTAGTATCAATACATGTTGCCCAGTCTGCATCTGTATAAACCTTAAATGAAAATATGATTAGAAAGATAAAATAACTCCTTGAACAAGACACCCCTTTATGTACTGCAAAACCTTATAAGCTGCATCTAAATGAGGTTTCCTAGGCTTAGTCATAAATTGGCTAAGCTTATGCCCTAAGTATGCTATGTCAGGTCCTATAATGGTAAGGTACAATAACCTACCAACTAATCTTCTATAAACTCTTGGATCAGATAGTAGCTCTCCATGAAACTTGCTTAGCATTAGATTTTGTTCCATTGGAACTCTACAAGGCTTACAAGCTGTCATCCCTGCATCCTTAAGAAATTGACTCCTAATGTGTCTACTTAAACATAATTTAAAGTGGTAAGAATCCTTGAGTCCCATAAAGGAAATGATAGAGAACATGAGTTTTGGGTTGGATATTGAGTTGGGCTTTAGGCATGTGTGGACTAGGCCCACTTAACCAATTAATAATAATTTTTTATTTTTTTTTATTTTTTTAGTCAATAAGTCTGTATACAGTAGTTATTTCTGAAACAATATTTCTGTTTAGTAACGCATATTTCATAGTCCCTTATTCATGAAAAACAATTTTTTTTTAGAAAAAATCTTTTATAGAGAAAATATTTTGTGCATTCATTTGAGTCAAAGAGAGAGAAAGAGACATAGAGTAGTTCGCAGAGCATAGACCTTGTGTGCTTCTTCTTTGTGCTATAGATCATTTTATCCTGGGAGGCAGACGTCCATGAGTCTCAAAGCACCACAGATTATGTGAAGAGCGAAATTTGCTTTAAGGAAATTGTGTCAAACACAAGACTTGATCAAAATCATTCATCCTTCAAGCATTTAGTCTGTAAGTTCTTAATTATTTGCAAATTTCTTCTTATATATATATATATATATAGTTTCTATTTATTGCTTTTGCCTATCACAACAATTCGTGTTGTTGCTTATATTTAAATCTGTAGGTTGTTCTTTTTGCTTTATCACAAAAGTAAATTATTGAAATATATCCAACAATCTTAAAGCTGATTTTATATATTTTAATTTATTTTTGTGATTTACGGTGAAAGGAATTTTGTGTTTGTTGAAAAACACTAAATCAGCAATTGTTTATAATCTTGCACAAAACTTGAAAAAACTGTGTTTGTGTTCATCATTTGTCATGAATATCTATCCACTTGTTTGTTTTATAAAGTTAAATTGTGAACTTTGATCTTTTGAAAACGTTGATTTTCGTATTTGACTACAAAATTTGTTTTATATACTGTTTTGTAAGTTGATTTTTCTTTCCTCTTGATTATTATATTATATTAGGACTTTTTGGCTTATTTGCTTAGCTGGGCATTATTTAGACTCTGTTGTTTAGTGTGATTGTACTGTGCCTGCTCTGTTTTTGCAATTTGGTTTTGACAAAAAAAAAATAGTTGGCTTGACTTTATTTTTTTCACAGTAACATTTGAAAGTTAAGATTTATATTTATTTCTTAAACTTGGCTAGTTTTGAAGATTCAATTTGTTTGAATTTTGTTGAACATAGATGTCAAACAAAATTGTTGTGAACCTTGTTGTGGGTCAAACTAGCATGAACCTTTCTGCAATGATTTCTGAAGTGAACTTGGTAGGAGGAACTACAAAGGAATGGTGGGTGGACACTAGGGCTACTCGCCATGTATGCTTGATAGGCCACAAACACGTTGACCCCTTGTGATAAATTAAATTGATTAATTAACCAAGTTAATAATTAATCAAGTTAACATGCAAATTCACGTGGCAGCACAAACAAATCACCAATAACTAAAGTATGCAGTGGAAATAAAATTGACACGGTGATTTGTTTACAAATGGGGAAAACCTGACGGCAAAAACCCCACCGGGTGATTTAAGGTCACCACTCCCGAAACTCCATTATTATCACAACAAGCGGTTACAAGCAAGGAATTCCAAGTACCTTACCAACCTACAGTTGAACCCTTACCCCAATACCCAATTGGACTTATTCTGTAGTGACAATTTCTCTTGTTTGATGCACGGCTCCCAAGTACGTGACTAACCAATTGCGCGAATCCCAATACATGACTTCAATTCACCAACTAGAGAGAAATTTGTTGGCTGCAAAGTTCTTCAATTCATCCACATGATGAAGATCAAGAAGATACTCGGTTACAAAACCCTACGGTGCACATTACACAGCAACTTCTTCACAAGACATGAACTAGGGCATGAACTTTGTCTTAGGTCACAAATTGCATGAACAACAATTAATCAATGCTTGTGCAACTTATGTCACTTTGACAGCCCTTAAAACAATCATTTTATATGTCTAGGGTTAGGAGAAAAGAAGTCCCAAAGACACATTCACGGATTGGAATCAAAACAGAACTGAAAATCTGTTTTCCTTAATTCTCGACAGATAGAGGTGTCAAGGATCTGTCGAGAATCTGTCGAGCCTCGGGGCTAAAACAGCTTCTAAAACTCAATAGATGCATGTGTCGAGACTAGGTGTCGAGTTTTAGTAACTTGCACTTTCCAGCTTGTTTCTTGGACAGACTAGATGACTTCAACACTTGATCTTGAAACACAGTTTCTTGAAACGTTAAACACATCCTAAATCTATCCAATTACAAGTAAAGTGCATTTTGTCAAAGGATAAGCCAATTACATAAAATGATGACATATGTTTGATATCACTTGGACCACATATGTCCTAACAATCTCCCCCTTTGGCAATCCGTGACAAAACCACAACAAACAAATGAAGATATGAGAGAAGTCATAAATCACTCAACTCATATTTACTTGTTGAATACAATAAAATCTATCCTAAGACAAACTCTTGAAAAACTTTGCAAGAAGTGAGTTTATGGCAAGTAGACTTTGACAACCTGTATTTCTGAAACACTTTTAAACAAAACACATCAAGGCATCTTTGCGTGAAGCAGAAATAATAGATTGTATACAAGTAAAAGAAACATGTGTATAAAGATAGAAAAGAAACAACACATGGAAAGATAGGTGAAAGAAACATACATCAACATATATATATCAAGAAGTAAGCACAATGTATGTCAATAAATGGTCATAAGACTGGGGTACATGATCAATGTATCTCTAAAAGAAAGAAAAGAAAATAAATACATGTAATCCTCACTACATCCCTCATATCAACACTCCCCTTATCAAAAATGTCCTATACAAGCTCTCTCCCTAAGTATGACTATTCTCATACATTAAAACTACTCCCCATTTTTGTCACGAGTGACAAATGGGTAGAGTATCAAGTAGACATCTCATCAGAAGAGCTCGCATCTTCATCAACATCATCAAAAGCATCATCGTCATCACCGTCATCATCATCCTCAGTCTCAGAAGCGACATGAGGAGGTGGAAGAGAAGTCTCAGAAGCAAAGCCGCCCAAGGTCGCCTGTCGCCTAGCAATGCGACCAACACGAACGTTCACCTAATACAACTCCGTAGAGAGTGTATCGAGGCGAGCATCCATGCGCTGAAGCTGTGCCATGATGTCTCCAAGAGTGACGTCGCTCGAGGAAGAGGAAGAAGTAGAAATTGCTTGAGCAGATCGGGATGGAGTCAGACGGGAGGAAGGAGCAGCAGAATCCAACTGTCACGACCTGAACTGTGCCTCACTACGTTTCACGGTAGCAGCGTCTATAGCAGACATGACATGAAAAAGGTCGAACGATGGGAAGGGGATGGAAAAACGGCAAAGAATCCTCGTGATAGCAGAAGGGAAAATGAGCTTATCACGGATAGTCGTATCTCTATAGACATCTATGATAGAGAAAATGAAGTGTGAAGGAAAGTCTATAGTAAGATGCTCTAAAAGAGACAACAAAAATCGAGCACGTGGCTCTGTGATAGAGTTGTAGTGAGAGAGTGGGTGCAAAACAAATGTCATCACCATGTTAAGGAAACGAGAACCTTTAGCAAAAGGCCTACATGGTGTGTACTGATGATCTCCCCAGGCAGAGGGGCGCTCACAAAACGCAGAGATCATCTCGTCTTTGAACACAGTCCATAGACGCTCACATCCGGGGTAATCAGGATAATCCACCCTTAGGACATGAAGAACCTTGGAGACTAGCTCCGAAGTGACAGCAAAGCACGTACCACAAACGCAAGAGTGAAAGAGAGGTACTGAAGAATATATCCCGTGGATGTTAGAGTAAAACTCTTGTATCAACACGAGAGGACAAGTGACTGAGACGTCACACAGTGACTCCCAAGCCCGACTATGAATGACATCAGGAAGGTCAGTGTCGACAAAGTCTGCCAGGATAACTTGGCATTCCGAATGAACACCTCGTTTAGAAAAGTTCTCCGAGAAGTCCTGTTGAGCTTTCTCATCATAGAACCGGACAGACATAAGAGTAGAATCAGAAGAAGAAGAAGAAGAAGATCCCTTAGAACACAGAGGGTTCTGGGATGGAGTGGATTTACACTTAGATGCCATAGACATTACTAACGCAAACATAGAGAGAGAGAGAGAGAAAGAGAAACACAGAGAAAAGTCCCAAAACAGTTCAATATAGGAAGAGAATATTGAAATGAAGGAACGTATGCATGGGAAATGCATGAACATGTGACATGCAACATAATAAACATCATGGGCTCAGCCCAATCCAATCCTACCAGCACACAAGTAGAAAACACACATCTAAATGCATGATAATACTGTTAGAATGCTAATGTGATGCAATACATGTAGTTTTAAAGATCAAATCTATAAAACCAACCCAAAAATTTCATGAAACTCTCATCAATTTTGAAAAAACCCCAAAATTTTTCAAAAACCCCAAAACTTAGGTTTTAAAATATGAAATGCATGAAGAATGGGAGGATTGAAGCTTACCAAGTGAGGAAGATCTTGAGTAACACTTGAGGAATCCTTAAGAAGGGGTTTGAAGTGAGTGAGAGAGGTTTTAGGAGTGAGAACAGCAAAGTATCGAGAGAGAGATCGAGCGAAATGACAGAAAAATCACGAGAAACCAATATATAAACCTTCAATAATTCTCAACAGATGAAGGTATCGAGAGGTGTCGAGACAGCTATCGAGGTAGGTGTCGAGAAGATGAACTTCGACAAATACAGCTATCGAGAACAGGTGTCGAGAAAGGAAGATCAAACACAAAAGAAGCTCGATCGATCCAGAAGCTATCAAGAAGCTATCGAGCAGACAGAAAGTTCCTCGATCAATCCACCAAGTGTCGAGAATGTGTCGAGACTGCGATAAGAAAAAGCTGGGAAGCTCGACAAACAGCTAGGTGTCGAGGAGGTGTTGAGCTTGCCTTAAAAAGCAGTTTTTCAAGAGAGGAAAAACACAGACATGAATGCAATCATGCATGCAACTCAACCAATGATCCAAGCAACACATTAAGCTCTCAAAAACAGCTCTCATCAATCATTTAAAACACATGAATCCCAAAACACACACACACACACTAAACAAGTCTAACCAATTTTATATTTCAAAAATGAGTTAAGACAGTTTAGTGAGCATACATTAACGCATGTAAACCTTGTGATGGCCAAATTACATTGTACCCGCACATGTATCAAGAATAGCAAAGAATATTGCGTGTTGTGTGTGAAAACATCGCAAGATTGCATAAGTGTCTCAATGTTATGACGATTTGAGATATGAGAAAATTACTTTAACTCACACACAATCATAATTGTTTGATGAGGACTATCACCTTCGAGGTATATCCTATAACTCCCACATCTCCTAGAAAATACGCTTGCAATCATATTTTAAAGCATTTTGATCTTTTTGCTTTTTATTTCTTTGCATGTTTTCTTTTATTAAGCATATCATGCATGGGCATATAAAAGAGAGAAAAGAAATACCCAATTATGTTAAGCTTTTGATATTGCACTTTTGCTATGCCGAAGTATACAGATGTCATTTCATGATTGGCGAGTAACAGTGGTAAGATGGTTATTTATGCCTTTCTCTTAGGATTTTCTAGTCCTACCCGTCAAAAAAAGTGATACGAATGTTAAGTACAAGAGATCACTTAACCTTACTCATCATAAACAAAGAGCTACAAAGCTCACTTGCTTAGTTGTGCATAATAATGCTCATCTAATCTACAAAAGATACACAGTTTAGAAAACTCTGTTTCAATGGCCATTTTAAGGTTCACAAGAACCAATGTACACAAACACACACTGTTTTTGTATTTTTCAATTTTTCAATTTTTTTTTATTTTTATCAGAAAAGCAAAAATAAAACACAAAATTGAAAATACACAAACAAAAACATTTTAAAGAAAGCAAAACAATGCATAAAACTAGACTGACTCAAAACAGTAAAGCAACACACAAGTAATGCAAAAACAATAAAACGGGGGAAGAGAGAAAAGTGAACGAAATCACTTAGAACCCTTTTCCTTCCACACCTTAGAAGAACATTTCCTTTTTACCAACCCTTGAACCGGTGACGAGGGGAAAGAATTTAAACTGTTCAAGTTTGAAAGAAACATGAGGGCTTTGAGAATGTCTCCAAGAGGAGCAAGAGAGGTCTGAAGCTGATTTTGGTTCCCAGATGCTATCATGTTATTGCTTTGTTGAGTGGCTAGCCACTTATAGCAATTTGGTCGAGTATAACCAGCAACGCCACAATGATAACAAAGATGCTGCTTCTTCTGTTTAGGCTTTTGAAAGATAACCTTCTTAGACCTAGGGTTTCTAGTTTCCCTCTTCTCAAGCTTAAGGGGTGCTCCTAGGATGGACTTACCCTTGTCGAAGTTCTGACTTGCTAATTCAGTCTTAACATCTTTATTCTTAATTTTAATGTTATTAGCAGGAGGAACAAAAACAGTAGTACTAGTAGACGGAGTATTAGAGAGAGAGAATTCATACCCCAATCCTGTACGGTCCGAAGCAAATTTCTGAACTCTTAGCATCTCATCCAGCTTTGTACTTGATGTCCTCTCCAATTATGCTCTAACTTGAAACAGCTCTGCTTCAAGCTTCTTGGTCTTCTCAGCCAAGAAATTGTTCTCGAACCTTAGTGATCCAATAGTCTGATTTGCTTTATCCACCTTAGTGGAAAGCTCCTCACAATCAAGTTCCACATCACTGAGCTTCTTAGTGGCCAACCTATAGAGTTTCTCATGCTTCTCGGAAACCTTGTATAGTTTCTCATAGGCGGTATGGATATCATCTTCATCATCCATAGTCTCAAACTTAGCATCCACCAATTCCTTTTCTTCATCTACTTCTTCAGTAATCCCTTCAATAGGATTAACAGTGGCAGTAAAGGCATTCAAGATTCCACCATCTTCATTGTCGAAATCATCCTCGAGCTCAGTGTCGCTCAAGGTAGCAGCAAGTGCTTTGCTCTTCCCAACACTCTTGAGGTATGTAGGACACTCTTGTTTCATGTGCCCGAAGCCTTGACACCCGAAGCATTTCGGTCCAACAGGAACAGTGTACTGACCTCCATCCCTGGTATCCTTTTTCCCTTTATCTAGGCTCTTGAAGTGAGAAGAACTGGATTGCCTATGGTCCTTGTTGAAGCCTTTTCCATTGGCATTCTTCATGAATTTCTTGAATTTCCTGGTCATGTAGGACTTCATCTTATAATCTTCATCATCTGAAGAATCATATGTATCGCTGCTCTTGGCCTTTAGTGACATGCTCTTGCCTTTGCATGACTTGCCCATTCTAGTCAACCCTAGCTCGTAGGTTTGTAAATTTCCAACCAGCTCAGTCAGAGGAATCTTGTCAATATCCTTTGATTCCTCTATTGATGTGATCTTAGCATGGAATCTGTCGGGCAAAGATTTGAGCACTTTTCTTACTATCTTAGGTTCAGCAATGGTTTCCCCAAGATTGAAGGCTGAGTTCACTATGTCTTTGAGCTTTGCATAGAACTCATCAAATGACTCATCCTCCTCCATCTTAATTTCTTCGAAGCTTGTAGTGAGCCTCTGTAACTTCGAGTCCTTGACAGTCTTGATTCCCTCATAGGTTGTCTGGAGAATGGTCCTTGCTTCCTTGGCAGTCCATGGAGGAAATTTTCTTGAACTCCTCATTGGTGACCGCACTGAATAGGGCATTCAATGCTCTGCTGTTGAAATTAGCCGCCTTGATCTTGGCATCATCCTAATCGGCCGGCGCTTCTGTAGGCTTGGTCTAGCCTATCTCCACAACTTGCCATACCTTCTTATCTAATGATTGCAAGAAAGTTCTCATGCGTACTTTCTAGTATGCATAGTTAGTACCATCAAACAATGGAGGTATAATAAGTGACTGACCTCTATCCATGACAACAGGGGTTAATGGATCACACACAAGGATTAAATCCTAATCAGAGTGTGCCTGCTCTGATACCACTTGATAAGCCACAAACGCGTTGACCCCTCGTGATAAATTAAATTGATTAATTAGCGGAGTTAATAATTAATCAAGTTAACATGCAAATTCACGTGGCAGCACAAACAAATCACCAATAACTAAAGTATGCAGCGGAAATAAAATTGACACGGTGATTTGTTTACGAATGGGGAAAACCTAACGGCAAAAACCCCATCGGGTGATTTAAGGTCACCACTCCTGAAACTCCACTATTATCACAACAAGCGGTTACAAGCAAAGGATCCCAAGTACCTTACCAACCTACAGTTGAACCCTTACCCCAATACCCAATTGGGCTTGTTTTGTAGTGACAGTTTCTCTTGTTTGATGCACGGCTCCCAAGTACGTGACTAACCAATTACGTGGATCCTAATACGCGACTTCAATTCACCAACTAGAGAGAGAGTTGTTGGCTGTAAAGTTCTTCAATTCATTCACACGATGAAGATCAAGAAGATGCTCGATTACAAAACCCTGTGGTGCACATTACACAGCAACTTCTTCATAAGAGATGAACTAGGGCTTGAACTTTGTCTTAGGTCACAAATTGCATAAACAACAATTAATCAATGCTTGTGTAACTTGTGTCACTTTGACAGCCCTTAAAACAATCATTTTATATGTCTAGGGTTAGGAGAAAAGAAGTCCCAAAGACACATTCATGGATTGGAATCAAAACAAAACTGAAAATCTGTTTTTTTTAATTCTCAACAGATAGAGGTGTCGAGGATCTGTCGAGAAGCTGTCGAGCCTCAGGGCTGAAACAGCTTCTAAAGCTCGATAGATGCATGTGTCGAGACTAAGTGTCAAGCTTTAGTAACTTGCACTTTCCAGCTTGTTTCTTGGACAGACTTGATGACTTCAACACTTGATCTTGAAACACAGTTTCTTGAAGCGTTTAACACATCCTAAATCTACCCAATTACAAGTAAAGTGCGTTTTGTCAAATGATAAGCCAATTACATAAAATGATGACATATGTTTAATATCACTTGGACCACATATGTCCTAACAATGCTCATAAAAGAAAATGTTTTCTACATATAATCCTATGGGTAATGGAGAAAAAAGTTTCATGGGCAATTCTTCAACCTTTAAGATTGAAGGAAATGGAAAGGTTGTTCTAAAGATGATTACGAGTAAGTATCTTACTTTGAAGGATGAACTGCATGTATTAGACATTCAAAAGAACCTTGTATTTGGCTCATTGTTGAGCAAGAACGATTTCAAGTTGGTTTTTGAGTCTGATAAATTTTCACTCTTTAAGAGTGGAATGTATGTGGGCAAAGTATATTTGAGCAATGGCTTGATAAATTCATTATACTTTAGATAGATTGATAAATTTAAATTTATTGCCTAAATTTAAAATTGATTTTAATCGTAAGTGTGAAATTTGTGTGGAAGCTAAGATGGCTAAAGCATCTTTTAAATCAGTTGAAAAGGCACTAAACCTCTAGAATTAACACTTAGTCATGTATGTGACATGAAAGTTGTACGAACTAGAGGTGATAAGAAATATTTTATCACTTTCATAGATAATTGCACTAGATACCACTATGTGTACCTTTTAAGGAGCAAGGATGAGGTAATTGAGGCATTCATTCAATATAAGAATGAGGTTGAGAATCAACGCAACAAAATGATTAAGGTTCTAAGAAGTGATAAAGGTGGGGAATATAAGTCACCTTTTGGTGAGTTCTGTTTACAGCATGGTATTGTTCATCAAACCACTGCCCCTTATTCACCTCAGCAAAATGAAGTTGCAAAAAGAAAAAATGGAACCTTGGAAAGATATGATGAATGCGATATTGTTAAGTTCCAATTTACCGCAGAATTTATGGGGGGAAGCTATTCTTTCCACCAATTATATTCTTAATAAATTTCCTAGAAAGAAAACCAAGAATACGCCATATGAATCATGGAAAGATAAAATGCCTTCCTATCAATTCTTAAAGGTGTGGGAGTGTCTGGCAAAGGTAGCTGTCCCTACTCCTAAAAAGATAAAGATAGGATCAAAATCAGTAAATTGTGCTTTCATTGATTTTGCTCATAATAGCAGTGCATATCAGTTTCTAATTCATAAATCTGACATTCCTAACATGAATGCGAATACTATTATTGAATCAAGGAATGCTATATTAAGGAATGCGAATACTATTCTTGATCAAGGAATGCGAATACTATTCTTGATCAAGGAATGAGAACTTGAATCAAGGAATGCGAATACTATTCTTGATCATGAGAGGTACTAGACATAGACTCAAAGTTTCTATTATTGAATCAAGGAATCCTTACAATTCCACACAAGAATCAAGTTCTCATAAAAGAAACTTTGAGTCTATGTCTAGTACCTCTCATGATCAAAAGTTGATGGAAGAGAGGAATGAGGTTGAGCCTAGATGCAGTAAGAGGCTAAAACATCAAAATTGTTTGGTCCGAATATTCTAACTTATATGTTAGAAGATGAACCTTAAAGCTTCAAGGAAACTATTTCTACACTTGAGGCGCCTTTCTGGAAAGAAGCTGTCAATAGTGAGATTGAATCCACCTTACAAAATCATACATGGAAACTAGTGGATCTTCCACCAGCTTGTAAACCTCTAGGATATAAATGGATATTCAAAAGGAAACTAAAAGCTAATGGATACATTGACAAGTACAAGGCAAGACTTGTTGTAAAGGGGTTACAAACAAAAGGAAGCTATGGATTATTTTGACACATATTCACCTGTTACAGGAATAACATCCTTTCGGATGTTGATGGCTATTGCAGCATTGCATAACCAAGAGATACATCAAGAGGATGTAAAAACTGTATTCTTAAATGGTGAATTAAATGGAGAGATTTATATGGAACAACCTGAGGGGTTCATTGTTCCTAGTCAAGAAAAGAAAGTGTGCAGGCTTGTTAAATCTCTTTATGGATTAAAACAAGCTCCAAAACAATGGCATGAGAAATATGATAATGCAATGATGTCAAATGAGTTTAAAAGAAATGAGCATGACAAATGTGTGTATATTAAAGATACAGCAAATGCCTATGTCATAGTGTGTCTCTATGTTGATGATATGCTCATTATAGGTAGCAATAATGATATTATTAAAGCTACCAAGAGAATGTTGACCAATGAGTTTGACACGAAAGATTTAAGTGTTGCAAATGTGATACTATGAATGAAGATTTCTAGAAAATCTGATGGACTTGTCTTATCTCAATCACATTTTATTAAGAAAGTTCTTAAGAAATTCAAGAAATATGATGACAGTCCAGTGAGAACACTTGTAGATGTAAATTTACATCTAACTAAGAAATAAAGGGCAAGGAATATCTCAATTGGAGTACCCAATAATAATAGGCAGTCTTATGTATATAATGAACTGCACAAGACCGAACATAACATATTCTATCAGCAAGTGAATAGATACACTAGTAATCTAGGGGAAGACAACTGGAAGCTAGTAGTTAGGGTTTTGAGGTATTTGAAATACACCCTAAACTATGGGTTGCACTACACTCGGTATCCCATTATACTATAAGGGTATAATGATGCTAATTGGATATCCAACACAAAAGACACCAAATCCACGAGTGGATATATTTTTACACTTGGTGGTGTAGCGGTATCTTGGAAATCTTCTAAACAAACATGCATTGATGGTCCATAATGGAATTAGAATTTATCGCATTGGACAAAGCAGGAGAAGAAGCAAAGTGGCTTTGTCATTTCCTGGAGGATATGCCAATGTGGATGAAACCTGTGCCCTTTATCTGTATACATTGTGATAGCAAATCAGCTATTGGTAGGGCACAAAGTCATATGTACAACAATAATTCTCGACATATACGTCGAAGACATAATACCGTGAGGCACTTGCTCTCTAATGGAAGTATTTCTATTGACTTCATAAAGTCAAAAGAGAATATAACGGATTTGTTAACCAAACGTGTGAGTAGAGAGCAAGTAAACTGCTCATCGAGGGGAATAAGGTTAAAGCCTCCGGGATGGCAACCCAACCTAGTTGACTGGAGATCCAAGATCTAGGTTCAAAGGGACAACTAAATCGTGAAGACTAGTTTTATCACTATGGAGATAACATCTCCCACCCATTTCTATAATTAAATAGCGATGCTTGTACGTGTGAGTAGAGAGCAAGTAAATTGCTCATCGAGGGGAATGAGGTTAAAGCCTCCAGGATGGCAACCCAACCTAGTTGACTGGAGATCCAAGATCTAGGTTCAAAGGGACAACTGAATCGTGAAGACTAGTTTTATCACTATGGAGATAACATCTCCCACCCATTTCTATAATTAAATAGCGATGCTTGTAAGCTATGTTTAGGGTAAGCTTTGCTTTTATTGATTCTTATATCTTGGAAAACCAAGTGGGGTATAGCAGGATATTCTTGATAAGAGCCACCTATATGAGTGTGAAGTGAGCTGCTTCTATGAGAGTTTTAAGGCTGAATTCTCTAAAGCACTTCATGAATTTACTAATATATGTTCAGGGCCGAAATGAACACAACTATAAGAACAAAATATTTTCGAAAAGGAGTTGTGTGAATTCTATTGTCTTGGTATACACAAACAGCTAATAATTCAAAAATATCGTGTTCACTAATTATCTAGTATATCCGATAGTCTTTCACAAAGAAATGTTCAAAGCCAAAAGCCATCTCGATACAATAACTTTTCTTCTACTTTCTTTGTGTTTGCATTCATATTTGCATTATGTTATATCAATTTCCATTCATGTGGGGGATTGTTAGATAAATGTTATGGAATGAATAAGAAATTGACTCTTAATGTGTCCACTTAAATATGATTTAAAGTGGTGAGAATCCTTGAGTCCCACATAGGAAATGATAGAGAATATGAGTTTTGGGTTGGATATTGAGTTGGGTTTTAGGCATGTATGGACTGGGCCCACTTATTCAATTAATAATAATATTTTATTTTTTTATTTTTTAAGTTAGTAAATCTATATACCGCAGTTATTTCTAAAACAGTGTTTCTATTTAGTAACGTATATTTCACAGTCCCTCATTCATGAAAAACAACTTTTTTTTTAGAAAAACTCTTTCAAAGAGAAAATATTTGTGCATCCATTTGAGTCAAAGAGAGAGAAAGAGACTTGGAGTAGTTCACAGAGCACGGACCTTGTGTGCTTCTTCTCCGTGTTGTAGATCATTTTATCTTGGGAGACAGACGTCTGTGAGTCTCAAAGCACCACAGATTGTGTGAGGGACGAAATTTGCTTTAAGGAGATTATGTCAAACACAAGCCTTGATCTAAATCATTTTATCCTTCACGCATTTGGTCTGTGAGTTTTTAATTATTTGCAGATTTCTTCTTATATATATAGCATCTATTTATTGCTTTTGCCTATCACATCAATTTGTGCTATTACTTATATTTAAATTTGTATGTTGTTCTTTTTGCTTTATTACAAAAGTAAATTGTTGAAATATATCGAACAAAAGTTTCAGTAAAGTCAGAGCCTTCTTGCTGAGTGAATACTTTTGCAACTATTCCTGCTTTATATCTTTCAACAAAACCATTGGACTTATACTTCACCCTATATATCTATTTACAACCAACTTCCTTCTTATTTGTGGTAAAGGAGTGAAGGTCCGAGTGTGATTTGATTCCCAAGCAGAAATTTTTGCATCCATTGCTTCCTGCCACTTAGGATCCTTAATAGCCTCATGATAGGACTTGGCCTTAAAGATATTGGTAATGAGAGAACCAAAATTGGCATATGATGGTGATAGTTTGGATGAATCTAGATAATTGGATAAAGGATATTTGATACTTGACTTGGTTGAGGAAGAACCAGACTCGATGGATGGAATGGAGTGGGCAAATTGATCACAAACAGTAGAGCTGCACTTATATGATTGTAAGTAAGAAGGGAGTTTAAAGGTTCTCTGTGATCTCCTTAAAGATGGATTTGGGGCAACAAGAATGATATTTGCACTAGGTATAGAAACATCTGTAACAAGTGCTGAAGAATTTGCAGATGGAAGATTAATAGTAATAGCAGGAAGTTGAGAGTTAGTAGATGGAATATTAGCAGAAGTAGATATATGAGAGTTTGTTGGGTGATGGTATGAGAACTGATAGAAGTTCAAGAACATTATCAGCTGCAGGAGTATGGTCAATAGCAGACATAGAGACAATGGCAAGATCATGGTTATTGACAAAAATAAGTTCAACCATAAATTGGGGATATGGAAAAGAATCTAAAGGATCAAGGGGTGATGCCACAGGTGGGAAAAGATGAGGTAATGTGATATCTGTGTGAGGGGAAGAAGAATAAGAAGTAGAGATGAAGGGAAAAAATAGTTTCATGAAAAATCACATCCCTTGAAACAAAAACTCTTTTTGAAATCAGATTAAGAAGCTCATAACCCTTAACTCCAAAAGAGTATCCAAGGAAAACATAAGGAACCGCTCTAGGATCAAACTTTGACCTATTATGAACCAAAGTTGAAGCAAAACAAAGGCAACCAAAGATCTTAAGATGTTCATAAGATGGAATTTGTCCATAGAGTTTCTCAAAAGGAGCTTTGTGCTGTAAAATAGGTGAAGGCAGTCTATTTATGATATGCACAGCAATATGAACACAGTCGTCCCAAAGGTAAAGAGGTGCATTAGAATGAAATTTTAATGCTCTAGCCATGCTCAAAATATGTTGGTGTTTCCTCTCCACAACTAAATTTTGTTGTGGAGTGGCTACACAAGAATGCTAATGGATAATACCATTAACACTAAAAAAATCTTTTAAGAAAAATTCAGGAGCATTGTCAGTCCCAAATACCTTGATTTTGGTGTGAAACTAAGTACATATCATGTTATAAAAGGAAATGGGAAAGGATCTAGTCTCTTATTTAGATTTCATTAGATAGACCCAAGTTGATCTAGTGGCATCATCAACAATAGTGAGAAAGTACTTGAATCCTTCTTGAGTAGGTTTAGCTGAAGAACCCAAGACATCACAATGTACAATATCAAAAGCATGATCAGACACATGATTAAAAGAGGGAAAAGGGAGCTTTTTCTGCTTAGCAATTGGACAGAGGACACAATCTTTATTGCTATGAAATGGAATAACATTAGGAACAGCATTGTGCAAACATTAAGCTTGATGTGGTATGATAAAATACAACTCCAATTGTCCATGGAGATCGTCCAGAACGGGCAGCGTGCTCAAGACGAGGTAAACTGTCTCAGCATGCTCAAGACGAGGTAAACTGTCAGCGTGCTCAAGACGAGGTAAACTGTCTCAGCATGCTCAAGACGAGGTAAACGTCTCAGCATGCTCAAGACGAGGTAAACTGTCACGGCGTACTCAAGACGAGGTAAGCTGTCTTGGCGTGCTCAAGACGGGGTAAGCTGCCTCGAAGACCTTAGGAGGAGAAGTTATGGACGACACGTGAACACTTAGAAATTTATGAAAGTCTGAAACATCTCCTCATTGTACGAGTAACCTCCAGTGACCGTTACGCATAAAAAGGGTAACTCCTAAACGGTTGAGAAAGTTATATTCGAAAAACGAACCTCCTCAAATCAAGGGGAGGTTACAAATCTGATAACCGCTCTTAAGACACTATATAAACATTGGTTCAGACCAAGAAAAGGTAAGAAAAAAAATCAATCCGATAAAATTGGAACTTGAAAAATACTTGGGAGAAAAACTGACTTTGTCATCGGAGGGTTATTGGCCGGCGACCCCGGTCACCTTTGATCACTTCTCTTTCTTTTTCAGGCTACCAAGGCAATCGTTGGCCCTATCAAACCCGAAGCATCCAGCCTACTGATTTTCTTCGCTTCATCAGTTGGCGCCGTCTGTGGGGATCGGCTGAATGGTTCGGACAAGATCAAGGGCTACCAGCCCAGGCCACCAGGAAAGTAGGGATGCCTCTAGTAATCCCTACCGCGGTCACCAGTCAGCGCCTGCCGCGCAGTTGTCGTCCCTTCAACAAATGCAGTCCATGGCTGCTGCTATGGCGGAACTGACCCGCCAAAACCAGGAGTTGAATCAGGAGATCAACATGAGGAGGCAGCACCGTGAAGGACATACAGAAGGACGACCTCAGGGTCAGGAAGGTAGAGGGGAAAATGCTGACTCCGAGGATCAGACAAGGGGTACTACTTCAAGAAGGATGCCACATTTGGAGAAAGAAATGGACCAGATGAGAAAAGCCATGGAAGAAATGAAGGAGAATATGAGGCGGGCGAATCCCGTGGAAGACTTGGTTCACCGAACGGATTCCCCATTTACGGCTTCCATCAACAGTCATCCCCTACCCCCTAAATTCAAGATGCCTTCCTTGGATTCATATGATGGAAACCGTGATCCATGTGACCACATTGCAACCTTTAAGACAACCATGCACCTTCAGGGAGTTCCAGATGAGATTATGTGCAGAGCGTTCCCTACTACGCTGAAGGGGCCAGCGAGGGTGTGGTTCAGCAAAATACCCCCAAACTCTGTTGGATCATTCGAAGAGTTAAGTAAAATGTTCGTTAATAACTTCATTGGAGGACAACGCCACAAGCGTTCTTCTTCCAGTCTGTTAACAATTGAGCAAGGGGATAACGAGAGTCTAAGATCCTTCATTACCCGTTTCAACAAGGAAGCCTTGACGGTGGATGAAATGGACGATAAGTTGCTGTTGGCCGCTTTCCATAATAGAGTCAATTCTGATTTGTTCATTCATAAGTTGTACGAGCAAGAACCTCAGACTATGGCAGAACTCGTCCATTCAGCCCAGAATTTCATGAACGCTGAGGACGCAATAATAGCCAAGAAGAGGAAAAGTTCAGAACGTTCGGAGGCTGGTCACCAACGACATTCAGACCAAGCTCCTCGTCCAAAGAAGGCTCAAGTAGGTGATAAAAGGGATAGGGAAGGTAAAAAGGCAAGTTCATCCTCAAGAAGTCAGCAGTACACCCCCTTGAATACTCCGCTAAAGCAGATCCTTATGCAAATCAAGGACGAACCGTCCTTGAAGTGGCCAGAAAAAATGAAGGGAGATCCTAACAAGCGCAATAGGAACAAGTATTGTCACTTTCACAGGGACCATGGGCATGACACGGACGAGTGTTTTGATCTGAAACAGCAGGTAGAGAACCTCATCAGGCGGGGAAAGTTGAAAAATTTCCTTGGACGAGACCACAAGGACGAGAAGCTGAAGGCCAAAGGGGAAGAGTCTTCACGACCTCCCCTAGGAGAAATAAGGGTAATCATAGGAGGAACCTCAGCAGCGCAGTCATCCAAATCCAGAAAGACGTACTTGAAGGTGGTTCAGAACGTCCAGCTGTCAGGGCGATCTCCACGGACGAGGGAAGCTGACGAGCAAGCCATCACGTTCACGGACGAGGATGCTGGAAGAGTTCATCACCCCCACGATGATGCGATCGTCATTACTTTACTCATTGCCGACTATACGACCAGAAGGGTATTGATAGATAATGGAAGCTCGGCGGACATTCTTTATTACCCTGCGTTCCAGCAAATGAGGCTAGGACGAGACCAGCTTCGCCCAGTAAATTCTCCCCTGGTAGGATTTGGGAGAATGAAAGTACAACCAGTGGGCACCGTCACACTGCCCGTAGTGATTGGAACATACCCACAGCAAATAACCAGAGAAGTAAACTTCCTCGTAGTTGATTGTTCATCATCATACAACGCTATTATCGGAAGACCTACTTTGAATGGCTGGAAGGCAGTAACATCTACCTACCATTTGTCCGTCAAATTCCCAACTGAACATGGCGTGGGTCAAGTGTAAGGAGATCAGTTAGCTGCTAGAGAATGCTACCTAGCTATGTTGGCTATGGACGAGCATCTACAGACGATGAGCATAGACGAGGGCGCTGGAAGAATCACAGCGAAGCCTGTTGAGGTGTTAGAAGATGTCCCCTTAGACAACAGTAGAGCTGAGAAGTTTACTAGGATAGGGGCAAGCATGGAGGAAGAGGCGAAAAATTCGCTGGTCCAGTTTTTGAAGAGAAGCCTTGATGTTTTCGCATGGAATCATGAAGACATGCCTGGGATTGATCCAAGTGTTATTACCCATCATCTGAATGTAAGTCCCTCGTCCAAACCCATACGTAGAGAGGGATAACCTTTGAGATAGCAAGGATAGGGCTAGAAATGGGCAAGAAGAAGAAGAGGGTATTTGCTCCTGAGCGAGACAACGCCATCAAAGAAGAAGTGCAGAAGTTGATTGCGGCGGAGTTCATTAGGGAAGTGTACTACCCGAACTGGTTGGCGAATGTAGTCATGGTAAAGAAGGCCAATGGTAAGTGGCGAACGTGTGTAGACTTTACTGACTTAAACAAAGCTTGCCCGAAGGACAGTTATCCGCTCCCACGCATCGATCAGCTGGTAGATTCGACGGCTGGTCACAGGTTGCTAAGCTTCATGGATGCCTTTTCAGGCTACAACCAAATAAAGATGGACGAGGCTGACCAAGAGAAGACTTCATTTGTCACCAGCCAAGGCTTGTTTTGCTACAAGGTAATGCCTTTCGGTCTGAAGAACGCAGGGGCAACTTACCAGAGGTTGGTGAACCAAATGTTTCGTCCTCAAATTGGTAGAAATGTAGAGGTCTATGTTGATGATATGCTGGTGAAAAGTTTGGACGAGGGAAGACACTTGGACGACCTTCAGGAGACCTTCGATACACTACGACGGTACAACATGAAACTTAATCCCAGTAAGTGTGCCTTTGGGGTATCATCAGGGAAGTTTTTGGGTTTCATGGTTTCACATAGAGGCATAGAAGCAAATCCAGATAAGATCCAAGCGATACTCAACATGGAACCGCCGAAAAACATCAAAGAAGTACAGTCCCTGACTGGACGAGTTGCCGCCCTCAACAGATTTGTGTCGAAAGCTACTGATAAGTGTTTACCGTTCTTTAAAGTCCTCAGGAAAGCGTTCGAATGGACGGACGAGTGTCAAAGGGCTTTCCAAGATTTGAAAACTTACCTCACAAAAGCACCGTTGCTGAGTCCATCCGTACCAGGCGAAGAGCTGTATTTGTATTTGGCGGTATCCCCGCATGCCGTAAGTTCCGCACTGGTCAGGGAAGAAGAACGAGTGCAGAAACCGGTATACTATACTAGTCGGGCACTTAGAGGAGCGGAGGGACGGTATCCGATGATGGAAAAGTTAGCCTTTGCCTTGGTTACGGCTTCAAGGAAACTGAGACATTACTTCCAAGCTCACATCATCATCGTCTTGACGGATCATCCCCTGAAGAAAGCAATGAGCAAATTGGAAGCTGCAGGACGGTTAGTCCAATGGGCGGTGGAACTTAGTGAATTTGATGTCAAGTATCAACCAAGAAATGCAGTTAAGGCGCAGGCGCTGGCGCTGGCGGACTTCATTGGGGAGTTTACTCCAAGACAAGACGAGCTGGTCAAAGACGAACGAACAAGAAGGTGGATTATCAACATGGATGGATCATCTACGATGTATGCAGGAGGGATTGGAGTCATACTTCAGTCCCCCGAAGGTGATAAGTTGGAGTATGCAGCCTGCCTGCAGTACCAAACAACCAACAATGAAGCTGAATACGAAGCACTTCTCAAAGGGCTGGAATTGGCTAAGTCCTTAGGAGTGGAGTCAGTAATAGTCAGAGGAGATTCTCAGCTAGTCATCCACCAGGTAAATGGAATGTGTGATGCCAAGGAAGAACGAATGAAGAAATACCTCAGCAAAGTGAGGAGGCTTGTGCAAAAGTTTTTAGAAGTGAGTTTTGTTCAACTCCCGAGGGAAGAAAACATAGAAGCAGATGCGCTGGCGCGGGTAGCGTCGGCAGGAGGAGTCATGGACGAGTATGGCCAAGTCCAATACATGCCAAGCATAGACCTCCCGGAAATACAGCAAACTGAAGGAGAAGAAAATTGGATGAGTCCAATTGTACTCTATCTACAAGACGGGAAGCTTCCAGAAGACAAGAACGAAGCTAGGAAACTTAGAGTTAAGGCTGCCAAGTACGTCCTTATAAATGAAGTACTTTACAAGCGAGGCTTATCTCAACCCTACCTGAGGTGCCTAGCTCCAGACGAAGCAAATTATATTCTGAGGGAAGTTCATGAAGGAGCATGTGGAAATCACTCGGGGGCAAGGTCCCTCGTCCATAAGGTCATTCGCGCCGGCTACTACTGGCCCACGGTTCAGGCAGACGCTAAGGCTTATGTCAAGGTATGCGACCAATGTCAGCGCTACAGCAACGTCCCTAGGCAACCGTCGGAGTACCAGACCCCGATGATGGCCCCCTGGCCCTTTGCGCAATGGGGACTTGATATCCTCGGTCCTTTCCCTCCGGGAACCAGAGAAATGAAGTTTTTAGTCGTAGGGATTGACTATTTTACCAAGTGGGTGGAGGCTGAACCTCTTGCAAAAATTACACAGCAAAACATCAAGAATTTCATTTGGAAGAATATTCTGTGTAGGTTCGGAGTACCGAGGGTGCTAGTATCGGACAATGGACAACAATTTGACAACGCAACGTTCAGGGACTTCTGTGAGCATTTTGGAATCAGAAATCATTACTCCTCACCCTCCCACCCACAGGCAAATGGACAAGCAGAGGTAGCAAACCGATCCTTGCTGAAAATCATCAAGACTCGGCTAGAGGTGGCAAAGGGGATATGGCCAGACGAGTTACCAGGCATTCTTTGGGCCTACAGAACCACTGTGAGAACCCCGACAGGAGAAACTCCCTTCAAGTTAGCTTATGGAAGTGAAGCGGTCATACCAGCAAAAGTTCATATGGCTAACCATCGAGTGATGAAGTATCAGGAGAAGGAAAATGAAGAATTGCTTCGTCTTGACCTTGACCTTATTGATGAGGTAAGGATGGATGCAGAGCAAAGGACAGCAAGGTACAAGAACCTTATGGCCAGACAGCATGATGCCATTATGAAACCCAGGCGCTTCAGCATAGGGGACCTCGTTCTCAAGAGAGTATCCTTGGCAACTAGGAACCCAACTCATGGAAAATTGGGACCCAATTGGGAGGGACCATACAGGGTAGTCAACTGCAAGAGACAGGGATCATATTACCTGGAAGCTCTGGACGGACGAAAGCTAGAGCATCCTTGGAACGTGGAGCACCTGAGAAGATACTACCAATGAGCTTGGACGAGGTTGACCAAGGACGAGGTTGCTATCATGGACGACTATACTACTATGTTTAATATCTACTAATGTTCTTACTACTGCTATGGTGTGTACTAAGAATAAAGGTGCTTAGTTCGTAAACTTTTGCACCGTCTACAGACAAGTTTGTTAAGAACAAGGTTGTGTATTTTGAGTATTCCCATAATGCACTAGCTTCCAAGCAGGTGCTATGTTTGTGAACAATGCTTATATAATATGGTTTGGATTTTGAATGTATTTTATGCGTAAAATCTAACTCCCGTGGTAAAACCCATGAAGGGGGGAAACCTTAAGACGAATGAAAAATCCTTGGACGCAGGGATTTAACATTCACAAGCTTTCCTCAAGACGAGGATAAAAGCGTAAGATAAGCCAAGGCACAAAAATTACAAGTCCATGGACGAGCATCTGAACAAGACGCTCTAGGACAGGTCAAACGCTGAAAAACGTCCTTGATAAAAGGCCAAAGAAAGGCTTACGGACGAAGCCAAAAATAAGCTATGGACGAGGAAACTAGGCCGAAACCAATGGACGAATCAAATAGGTCAGACCTATGAACGAAAGGTGGTCACTAAATCGTCTATAGAAGAACAAAAGGATAGAGCAAAAATCCATAAGCAAAATATATGAACGAGCCTTTAATACTTGAGAAAATATGCAAATTTCAAATCGCAAGTCATAAAGGGAAAGCACGTCCATACAAACAAATAATGGATAAGAAGACATTCATTGAATTAAAATAAAAGGGTAGACGTCCATCATCCAACAACCCTTATACAAGTTAAGCCTTAAAGACAAATTGTTAATACGCTCGACTATAATACTCTAGACGAGACGATTGTACTCAAATACATTTGAATAAAAAAAAAAAGGGGCAAAGCAAATTACATCAAGAACAACAAAAAACTTAGACGGATGGGGGGTTGGCGTCTGGCTCGTCCTGAGGTGGTAGGGTGGTAGCGTCATCGTCCACATTGATGTCCTCTGAGCTAGTCTGGACGAGAGAACTTATGGACGCCCCACCAAGGTTGAACTTTACAGAGCTGAAGTCCACTTCTGGGAATTTTTCTAAGGCGTCCATTCTGAAATCTTCAAAGCCAGCCGCATAGTTGGCATCCATTGAATCAGTGAATTCTTTGGACGCCTTAAACTCAGCGACGGCGTCTCTCTTAGCCTTCTCCAGAATAATTTCTAACTCGTCGTGCCTCCTTTGAAGGAAGGAAAGACGGTCGTCTTTTTGTTGGACTTCATTCTCCAGCTCAGCAACGCGTTTCTTCAAGTTCTCAGCCTCGTCCTTGGACTTAGCTGCCACCTCTGCCCACCTCTTAGTCTCGTCTCTCCCTTTCTGGACAGTTTTCTCTAGCAGCACCCTCGTCTTGTCCAGTTCAGTTGCTTGCCTGGACGCTGCAATGAACTTGGACATTGCCTGCATAACACAACTTCATTAGAATGCATGCATAAGCTAATTACAAAGACGAGATAAAAATATGAAAGTTACCTTAAAAAGATCATGAACGCTAGAGCGCTCAAAATCCTTCAACGACATGTTGTAGCACGCCGTTATGTCCTCGTCCGTCACAGCCTTCTCAAACTTCTCCCAGGCCAAGTTCTCGTCCTCAAGAAGATTGTGAGGAACTTGGAAGGGAGTTTGAGATGAGGTGGGGACTGTAGACGGAACGGGCGGAGAGAGCTCTGGTTCAACGTCCAACACTTGAACAGAAGGGCTAGGAGAGACGAGGGAGCCACGTTCCTTGGCTTGGACGTCTTGAGACTTGGACGGCTTGAGCTTAGCCTTCTTCTCCCTACGCCTACTTGGGAGGTTTCCCAAGTCAACGCCAAGGGAGAGGCTCTTCCTCTTCTCGCCAGAGGCTGGACGAGGGTTGGATTTCGCCCCAGGCCTATTCTCCTCGTCCATCGTGTCCTTGCCTTTATTTTGTTTCATTGTAGCCATTCCTGCAGATAAAGACGTCAGTAAAAAAAAAAAAAAAAAAAAAAAAAAAAAGAGAAGAGACGAGGGTAAGGACGACTCACGTCTTCTTACAGTAACTTCGTGTGCTATTGCTTCGTCCGAAGGGTCAGGACCTAGACCCCAAGTGGCAAGACGCCTCAGGGTAACCAAAAAGTGGAAGGTCTTGTCACTGTAGAGACGAGCTTTTTGGACACGTTCCAATTGGAGACTATTCAAGTGAGGTCGTCTAACACCTTCAAAACAAAACACACAAAAGCACGTTAGACGACCATTAACAAGGACGAGTACAACAAACAGCAAGAAATGCATACCTTCAGGACGAAGGTTCCCTATGTCTCCTGTATAGGGAGGAAATGGATCTTGGGCTATTTCACTAGGACGACCAGCCCAGCAACCAGAGACGAAGAAAAACTCCGTCTTCCAGTTTCTGTCTGACGTAACTAGTGACTTAATTAATCTACAATCTGTCCCTCTGGCTGTAAATTGATAAAAGCCAAAGGACTGGTTAATTTCGGAGGGTTTATAGCAATAGAGGAACTCGTCCACGGAAAGAGGACGGTTCCCCTCAAACACCTCCCTCCACAAAACTTGCATAGCTACTATTAGACGCCATGCATTGGGGTTAAGTTGGCAAATACCTATACCTAACCTAGTGAGTAACTCCCTAGCGAAGGCATTTAGAGGCAACCTCAAACCTCCTAGGAGGTAAGCCTCATAAATACCCACGCCAAAACGGGGTTGACAACACCATTCCCCACGGACGGGTATCCTAGGGTTTAAACTATCAAGGATTTGGTATCTAGCCATGAGAAGCTCTAATTTTCTCTCGTCTGTCTTAGAACCAACCCCTATAGCACAAGTATAAACGACCTCCTCCTCCTCGTCTTGAGCAGAAGACGAGGGAGCACTTGTGCCAGCCCTAGAACCAGACTTGACCCTCGTCCTATGTTGTTCTCTAAACACCTCGGGAGGAACCCCTGGAACACCAGACGTGTACTCGTCTGTAGTGTTCCCATCGCTACTACTATTACTACTAGAACTATCGCTAGAGCCACTAAAGCTACTAAGATCTTGGTACTCGTCTATGGCTTTGACTGTACTATCGCTAGACGAGGAAATTACTAACTCGGACATTTTTAATGAAGAAGCTTAAAATCTAAGGACGACGATTGAAGAAAATACCTGGATCTAGACGAGAAGACTATGGACGTAAGAAGCTTCTAGACGAGGCTCTAAGACGAAGGAGTTCGAAGAAGAAAATTTGAGAAAATGAGGAGGGTAGCGGAGGAATTGCACTATTTATAGGCATTGACCCCAGTACACGAAACGACGCGACCAGCCAGAAAACGACAAATGGCACGTCCCTCGAAAAACGAGCTGACATGATTGGTCTCCAATTAAATCATGACACGTGGCACCTACGACAGCTGGCATAGGGACACCTGTCCAAACAACGGCATTAGTAAATATAAGGTCTAGACGACCCATGGACAAGGGGGCAACTGATGTGGTATGATAAAATACAACTCCAATTGTCCATGAAGATCGTCCAGAACGGGCAGCGTGCTCAAGACGAGGTAAACTGTCTCAGCATGCTCAAGACGAGGTAAACTGTCAGAGTGCTCAAGACAAGGTAAACTGTCTCAGCATGCTCAAGACGAGGTAAACGTCTCAGCATGCTCAAGACGAGGTAAACTGTCACGGCGTACTCAAGACGAGGTAAGCTGTCTTGGCGTGCTCAAGACGGGGTAAGCTGCCTCGAAGACCTTAGGACGAGAAGTTATGGACGACACGTGAACACTTAGAAATTTATGAAAGTCTGAAACATCTCCTCATTGTACGAGTAACCTCCAGTGACCGTTACGCATAAAAAGGGTAACTCCTAAACGATTGAGAAAGTTATATTCGAAAAACGAACCTCCTCAAATCAAGGGGAGGTTACAAATCCGATAACCGCTCTTAAGACACTATATAAACATTAGTACAGACCAAGAAAAGGTAAGAAAAAAAATCAATCCGATAAAATTGGAACTTGAAAAATACTTGGGAGAAAAACTGACTTTGTCATCGGAGGGTTATTGGCCGGCGACCTCGGTCACCTTTGATCACCTCTTTTTCTTTTTCAGGCTACCAAGGCAATCGTTGGCCCTATCGAACCCGAAGCATCCAGCCTACTGATTTTCTTCGCTTCATTAAAGCTTATTATCAAACACATGCCCAAGTCTAAGATGCCAAAGGTATGGCTTAGAAACAGTAGGAACATTTGTAAAAGAATGAACAAAAGAATTGAAAACTTATTGCAGAATTGAGGAAACTTTTGAAAAAGACTTGCAATCTATTGAAGTTTGTAGCAAGTAACGGTTGTTATGCAATTTACCCACTCCAATCGTGTTCCAACATGAAAGGTCTTGTATGAAACAAAGGTTTGAAAGAAAAACAAGGCAACATGGTAGGGATTTAGTTAATTTTCCGACAGATATCAAGTTGAATAAGAAGTGGGAACACATAAAACATTTTCAAGGACTAAAGTAAATGTCACTTGAATTGTTCCTATATGTGTGACATTAACCCTTTCATCATTAGGAAATTGGACAAAGGTAGATATAGAACTAGTGATTTTAGTAAACAAGGTGATAGAATGGGTGATATGATCTATAGCCCTAGTATCAAGAACCCAAGTTTCACTATCAAAGGCAGTCTTATTCATAGGATTAACAGCAAATACAGAATGTTGCATGCTTAAACTCATAGAATCTTGAAACAAATCATGAGAAATACATGAGATAGCATTGGGATTGATTGTAGAGTTGGCTGAATGCTAACCATTATTGGAACCAGATGAAAAAACATGTGAATTGAGCATAGAAATTAGTTGTTGACACTACTCAGAAGTAAAAGGAAAGCTATTGTTGCTCTGTGGTGCAACTTTAGACTGACATAGATCACTCTCAACACTAATCTGATTAGCCATTGTAGCCTTTGCTTTTTGCTTGTAGCCTGGTGGATAACCAACCAACTTATAGCATTTCTCCATTATATGGCCAAGTTTGCCACAGTGACTGTAAACAGGCCTTCCTTTCCCAGTGTTTCCCTTGAAGTTCTTGCTATTGTTGCTTGAAAAACTAGAAACTTGATTAAATCCTTGATTTTTAACAGGAAGGGCAGTGGTTTCAACTGATGGAGCTAGATTGGATCCCAAAAACCTTTGCCTTTCTTCTTGAATCACCAAAGAGAAATCCTTATCTATTGAAGGAATGGGCTCCATCATGAGAATCTGAGTTTTGACTTGAGAATAGGAATCATTCAACCCATTAAGAAATTGCATGAGTGAATCTTGATGCTGAAAATTGGTGATCTTGTCACTCAAACCACAAGAGCATTTACAACAGGTGCAACATGATAAAGGCTTAAAATTCAGCAACTTATCCCATGAAGGTTGAAGACTTGTGAAAAAGGTAGTCATTATTGAATCTCCTTGCATCATAGTGGAAATTTGCTTTTGAAGCTATGAAATTCTTGGTCCATTGGCTTGGGAAAAACAATTCTTGAGTGCATTCCAAACCTCAAATGTTGTGTCTCTATATATTACACTAGTAGTGATGTGAGGTGAAACAGAATTCAAGTTCCAAGAGGAAATCATTGAATTGCACTTCAACCAAGCTTGCTTTTCCAGTGGAGTAGCTACCATTGAAGCATTGATTGTTCCATCGACAAATCCTAGCTTGCTTTTAGAATCCAAGGCCATCTTCATAGCTCTGGCCCAAGTAGGGTAATTATCCTCAGTCAAAGGCTAAGAAACCAAAATCACACCAAGTGTTTCACCATGATGCAAAAAAAATGGACTTTGAGGATCCTCCATTGGTGAAATTTCACGCAATGAGGTTGACAATGAAGTTGGTTCAAAAGTGGACGCCATTGAAAGAAGCTTAAGCTTTGACACCACGTAAGATTTGGAAAACCTAGAGAGGAAAAGTTTGGAAAGCTAGAGAGAAAAACAGAGAGAGAAGTTTCTGGAATAATTTTGTATTTCTTTTTTTTTTTTTTATACAATTCTGTATTTCACTCAATGAATGAAACTGTACAAGAGCTTATAACTATATAGTTGTTGGGGATTATGCCCTAAAATCCAATTTATTGACATGTCATAAATAATTAAATTATTTAATTATATGAGATTATTTATAAATGAACTAATGGGACATTATCATAGTCCATGAGATGCATTGTATGTGATTTATGTGATTTAGTCACAGAAGATGTAAATCACAAGTTCCTTGTAAACTAAAAATATAGTTCGTAGTCGGTGATGAAATTAAGTGTTTCATCCGTGAAAACTATAACACATCAACTAAGATGATTTGTCTTAATCATGGAAGTGGAGACTTCTAGTTGATGTGTTGATGTGTCTTAAGAGTTAAGACATATTGAACTGGACCACTGTAAGATTAATTATTCAATCAATAACTGTCACCTGAATAATTAATCTCACTACTTCTAATTTCATAGACTCTCAATCCTAAAAGGATAATGGACCTGATCATGAAATGTAGGTTACTTTGATATATCAAGAGTGAGATCTAATATTCACGGTCAAAACCTTAGTATGTCGGGTAACCACACGTAGTGTCGAGGGAACACATATTCTCAAGATAGAATTTATAATCTCTTTTGTAGAGACACGAAATATCCCCTTGAGATAAGGTTAAGGGGAACTAGTTATTCAAGCCGCCCACTTTAGTAAGGAGTTACTAAAGCTTATATTTATTGAAATTGGATTTCAATAAATGTGAATAACTAAAATATTAAACCGGGTACTCACGGATAAAATAGTTGTTTACAAAGTGACAGTTTATTATGACTTTGTTCACTATAGATATTTCATGGAGTGCTCAAATGATATTATTAGAGTCTTGGGATATAATTTATTAATAAGACCTAGAGTGCAATTATATTTATATAGTGGTATTAAATATAATTAATGGTAACTTTGGACTTGTCAACAGTTGACAAAAAAGTCCAAGGCCCTTTGGAGCTAGTGTCTTATTGGTCCCTTTTGGTCCCACTCCAAGCGACACACTAAAGCCTAATAGGCCGGCCCAATTAGATAATTAGTTAGTTATAAAGGAAGAAACATACAGAATTTTTTATTAAAAAAAAAAAAAAGGACATCATTGTGTAATGGTGTGTATGTGTGAGTGAAGCCACTCAATTATTCTCCCTTGGAAACTGATTGAGAGACCACACTTCTTAGGTGTAAAGTGGAATTGGAGTGAAGATTAAAAGTGTTCCCAAGTGCTTCTAATCTTTTATTTTGAATTTCACTGCACCAAGGTACACTATCTTATTCTTAAATTCTGAAATTCAAATTGTGCATGTTATCAATCATGAATGAAATAGATCCATGTTTGTTACTTCTGCTGTGTGTTTTGTATGAGATACAAAACAAAATTTTTCAACAACAGCAATAGAAGAAAAACTAACTCCCAAACTATTAGGAAATTTGTTACTACACGTGTGCAAAATACGTGTGAACTCTATAAGGATAAATTAACCATCTAGAACTACATGTAGTATAACAACTAATTAACTAGTCCTATAGTTTAGCACATCTTGTTTGTCTTTTAACCAAATCAATCCTACAATTCTTCACTTGCTTCTTTTTCTTCTTCTTCTGATCTCTAGCATCTTTGCACTTAGTATCCTTACAAAAAGAGAATAAAGTTGAGCAAAGTAATTGACAAAAAGAAAAAGAAAAGGAAAAAGAGAGAGACTAAAATGAAACATTTCAAAAACTTATATGATGCAACTTAACAATTTCATGGGAAAGAAAAAGGCATGCTAATCTAAAATAAATAAATAAAAGAAAAAACAATGGCTTTTATTTTTTGGGATGAGGAAAAGAAGGTCCAGAAACACGGGGCATTTGTATTAATCTGATTAGGAAAGACATGATGAAGCCCACTAATGTGATCCAAATAGTAAACATCTAGATCATGACAATTGTGCTCACTCTCAACTCACAAGTAACAAACCCAAGGCGACAAGCCCAAGACACCTACCACGCACGAGTGATCTGTAGCTCTTAAGGCTTCTCCTTCAACCCATTTACTGCTCAAACCCCAAAAAAAAAGTATAAGAAAAAAAATGGTATATGGATCCAATAGTCTCACGGACCAAACTAGTGTTTCTATTTTCTTTTATTTTTCTTTGCTTAAAATTCAACTTTGCTCCCTCTCTACAAGGCCTCCATTTTTACTCTAAACTAGTTATTGAGCCTGTAGAGAGGGAAAATTCCTGGCCTATCACAAGCTGACACATCACGCCACCAAGTCCACAAAGAATGACTAATTACAAAGCATCATGTACTGCTACTAGAAATTTGCCAAATTCAATTAAGGTAAAAAGATGAAAAGCATGCAAAATGCTAATCACATGTAGGTGCGTATAAGTGATGATGCAAGTGAGTCGTCGCGTGTAAGCAATGACCCAAGCAATCCGACGTGTGCTAGTGATAACACAAGCGGACCAATCAAGCTGTGACATGTATCACCAATCAGACTCCACCATGTATCGCTCATCCACCCCCAAACTCCTATAAATAGAAGCCTTCCTAAGGCATTTGAACACAACAAGACATCTGAGGAAGAACCGGGAAGAGATCTTGAGTTCAGAAATTCAGAAGCTTTGCTGGAATCAAGCCCTAAAGCCTCCAAGAACTTCAAGAACTTCAACTTCAAATACGAAGAACATTCGAAGAGCAATCATCCAAATTATCCTCCTAGATCTCAAAGGTCACTAGAATCAAGCTCAAAAGCCTCTAGAAATCTCAACAAATCACAAATCAGCGAAGCACTACGGATTCAAGCCTCCAATGCCCCGAAGAACTTCCACCACAAACCTTCAAATATGAAGAACATTTAAAGAGGAATCATCCAAATCATATTCCTAGATCTCAAAGTTCACTGGAATCAAGCTCAAAAGCCTCCAGAAACCTTACAAACCACAAATCAATAAAACTCTACGGATTCAAGCCTCTAAAACTCCGAAGAAATTCCACCACAAACCTTCAAAGACGAAGAACATGAAGAACATGAAAACCAAAGAATTTCTAATAAGCTCATAGCCAAAGATTCATTGTAATTCCATTTCAAAGGTCTTCGAACCATCCTTCAGCCAAATTGAAGGATATCTTGTGTTCGAATCAAAATTAAATCACCACAATTCCAATCAACAAATCTTTCAAGGAGATTGAATTAGAGGATCACTATTTTGTAATTACAGAAAATTGTACCACACATTCATCAATACAAATTCGCATTTGTGAAACTATTTTACTTGTTTGATTTATTTCAAATTAAGAAATTTAGTCATCCACAAATTTTGGCACGCCCGGTGGGACCTCTCTGCCTCTCATCTCTTTCTCCTCCAAAAGAAAGAAATTCAATTCGCTACTAACCTCAATGGCCTCTAGCAAGAACATTCAAGCTTCAACAATAGCTACTTCAGTTAGACTTGGTACAACTACCACCAATAGCTGCATTGGTGCAATCAATTGTAGCCAACCAAAAGCTCATAATCAACTTCAATCTCAATCAACCAAGGAATCCAAGGTCCAAACAATCATCTCCTTAGACCCTCTTACAAGAAACAAGGTCATCAACAAGGACTTTTCCACCTTAGAACACCTCAAGTATGGAGGCAAATCCCCTTCTCCCTTCACAAGAAGCTGGTCGCACGATTTCTCTCCCATCAAAGGGAACCCCAAAAAATGAGATTTCACGTGCTCACTCCAATTCACTTCCTTCTCCATCATCTTGGGAAGTTGTGTCAGTTATGATGACTAACACCTCTACCATGGAAGAAAAGATGGCTGAAATGGAGCAAAGGGTCATCCTTCTCACAAAAGCACTTGAAGATAAGGACCTCCAAATTGCAACTCTAATGAATATACTTGAAATACAAAATCTTGGTGAATCAAGCCATGATCCTAAGTTCCCATTTGGCTTCACTTCTACAAAAGATGACACAGGGAAAGAAAATCAAGACACTCCTCAACGGGAACAATCTACTTCGGTTGCTTTGTTATCAGTTCAACAATTATAAGACATGATAACAAATACCATCCGAGCACAATATGGAGGTTCTTCTACAAGTTCTCTCACATATTCAAAACCCTACACAAAGTGCATCGACAACATGAGAATGCCAAATGGGTATCAACCCCCCAAGTTCTTGCAATTTGATGGCAATGGAAATCCTAGGCAACACGTTGCTCACTTTGCAGAAACTTGTGAGAATGCAGGGACTCAAGGAGGCCTCCTTGTAAAGCAATTTGTCCGTTCGCTCAAGGGGAATGCCTTTGATTGGTATACAGACTTAGAACCTGAGTCAATCGATAGTTGGGAACAGCTTAAGAGAGGGTTTCTTGACTGATTCTATAGCACGCGTCGCACAATAAGCATGATGGAGCTTACCAATACTAACAATGGAAAGACAAGCCTGTTGTTGACTATATCAATCGATGGCGTTCTTTGAATTTGGATTGCAAGGATAGACTTTCTAAAATTTCTGCTATAGAGATGTGCATCCAAGGCATACATTAGGGACTTCTTTACATCCTTCAAGGGATAAAGCCTCGAACATTTGAAGAGCTAACAACTCGTGCGCATGACATGAAGCTGAGCATTGCTAGCCATGGGAATGACAGGAATGCAAAAGGCAATCTAAAAAACCCAGTGGCCATTAACACTGCCGTAGTTAAGGTTCCAAGAAGAGAAGCAAAAGCAAATGAAAAACTGCTTGAAGGATGGCAAAAGAACGAAATGCGTCGTCTGAACTTTAAGGAACGTGAGTAAAAAGCATATCCATTCCCGGATGAAGATGTGCCAAACATCTTAGAACAACTATTACAATTGAAGCTGATTGAATTGCCAGAATGCAAACGACCAGAAGACATAGGAAAAGTTGATGACCCTAACTATTGTAAATATCATCGCATCATTGGCCACCCAATCCAAAAATGTTTCGTCTTCAAAGAACAAATCATGAAGCTTGCCAAAGAAAACAAGATTGATCTAGACTTTGATGAAGTTGTCGGGTCAAACCATGTGACCGTTGCTTGTGATGTACTTCCAACTCTCAGGCAAGGGGCAAACACCAATAAGGATTACAAATTGGTTGACAATGATGGAGTAAGGATCGGCCCTATCAAAGGGAAGTTCCTCAAACACTTCTATGCTTGAAAACTGAGGATTGCTCATCAGTAAGAGTTTAAACTGCCCACTGCAACGCTACAAGGGTACATGATGTCTTTCCATTACCTTTGAAAGTGTACAAATAAAGAAAAATTGATCCCCCTCTATGTGACCATTTGCGAGTGTGGCGTAGTGGCTGGATGCCGTTGTCACCCTTGAGGCTGAGGTCTCAAGTTCGATTAGTGGTGATACCCACTATTACGCAATTGGTACCCATCAAATGCCGTGGGGTGTAGGGCAAGGATTACACACGTAAACCCTCTTTTTTTGTAAAAAATTCATCAAAAAAAATCATCAAAAAAAAATCTGTTGAACTACGTAATGACTTGATCCCTCTCCGGGGTACGTAGGCAGCTTAGTACTTTTCACTAAGTTCAGTCACATAAAAAGAAGAAGGATTGCCAGTCCAACTTGAAGAGTTTTCCAACGGTCATCAATATGCTTTTAAGGTCCCTTTGTTTGGCAAGGCATTGCTTAAAGACAATCAACTGCGCAATAGGATGATCAAAAATCGTTGTACTCAATGATGAAGACTAAACGAAGTCTGCAAGGCATTCCCCATCTTCTATGGACATTCTCCCGCGTTTATGAAGCATGTTTTGCATCACTTATCTCCTGGGGGCATCTTCTTATACCTTGCAAGTCTAAGTTACATCGTCTCTCTTCTAGGTTACGCCACTTCATAGCTCTGAAATTTGAACCACATCATCTCCCTTCTGAGTGGTGTCACTTCACATCATGTCTCTGAAATCTAGATGACGCCAACTTCCTCCAGAATGATAGTAGACCATATATTTGAAGTCGGTGCTGCATCATCTCTCCTTTATAGGCATGTTTTGACATCTTTGAAGTCTTAGCGACATTCTTCTTACATTTTCAAGGTTTTGTTGGCACCTCTTTGAATCCCCAAAGTCTTGATAGGAGCTTCTTGAAACTTCAAGGTTTTGTCGGCATTTCCTTGCATCTTCAAGGTCTTGATAGGGACTCCTTGCATCTTCAATGTCTTGTTGGTATCTCTGAAATCTTGATGTCTGGCAACAGTGCTAGGCACCCTCAATGTCTGAGCTATGTTGCCTCTGGAATTGGTGCTGTTGTAGCTTTATTATAAAGGCCAATATTGGTGCAACTTCAATGCGAGTGCGGTGAATGAAGTGTTACATGGCTTCATGGTAAAGATGGATGTCGACGTGGCTTCAGTGCGGATGAAATGTTGACATGGCTTCATAGCAAAGATGAATGTTGGCACGGCTACAGTGCGGATGAAGTGTTGACATGGCTTCATGGCAAAGATGAATGTTGGCATGGCTTCGGTATGAATGAAGTGTTGTCGTGGCTTCATGACAAAGATGATTATTGACACGGTTTCGGTGCGAATGAAATGTTAACATGGCTTCATGGCAAATAAAATATCAAGGCAGCTTTATGGCAAAAGAAGAGTGCTAGTGCATCTTCATTACAAAGGCAAAAGGTGGTGCAACTTCATGGCAGATGCAAGTGCAAATATTTTTAGTAGACAAATTAATGGCGATGCTTCATAGCAGACGCAAGTGTCAGCGCCGCTTCATGAAAAGGATAAGCGGTGACACGATTTCGATGCAAAGAAAAAAAAAATGGATGCAGCTTCATTATAAAGGTAAGTGTTAATATGTGACTTCAGTACAGGGACAAATGCTGGCATGATCTCATGGTAAAGACTCTTGATGTGGCTACGTTGCAAAGACTCTTGATGTAGCTACGTTGCAAAGATTCTTGGTATGGCGGTGTTGCAAATACAAGTGTTAGTGCGACTTAATTGCCAATACTATAGCTAGTACAACTTCAAAGAAGAGTGCTGACGATAGCATTATTGCTTAGCTGAATATCCTTATAGAAACGTAGTTGCAAAGACGAATATCATTAAAAGATTGTTGATGCAAGAAAAGAATGTAGCAACATGAAGGTATACGTCGTTGCAAGAACATTACTATCAATGAAATACAAAGCCACCAAATGAAGGCAAACATTTCTATGAGAGTGTGAGCGTAAAGTTTAATGTCAAAACCTAAAGTTCAAGAAAATTGTGCTACAAAACAAAAACAAGCAACAACAAAAAAATTGTCAGGGAAAAGATTTAAAAAAAAAAAAAAAAAAGCAAACAAGTACAAAGAAATGAAAAAATAAAAAATAAAAAATCTTGAAAGCTGGAGAAAAAGGCTGAAAACTAAGAATGCCCATATGAACGAAGCCAGTCTCACATCTTATATAGAGAACTTCTACAAAACTAGCAAACAAGAAAAATGAAGAAAGTTAGCAAACCATTAAATGGTTCCACCAACTAGCCAGTAAAAAAAAACCATATTCACATTTCAAAAGTGTGAAAACAATTGGAGCTCAAATTCAGATTTTGCAAACTTAAATGCACTTAAAGTCAAGGAAGCCTTCACTGAATTTTGAAATGCAAGAGGATATTCAGCCATGGAGACAGAAGATGATACCATCTTGTTAGAGCAACCACCATCTTGTCAGAGCAGCCAGCACCAAAATAGACCAAGAAGGCTGTAAGTCCAACAAAGATCCGTGACTTTCTCATCCAAATTTGTGAAAATCCAGACCTTATTTCACAAAACTAACATCACAATAGTCTTCTACAGCCCTCAATGTACAAAACCCAAAAAGGTCATCAACAATGGGGCTATCACGCGCCACCACAAACTCGCGATGACCAACGGCTTAGTCCCTCAAAACTGTGCAAATCTGTGCATAATTTCACAAAACTGACCATGCAGGGGTCTTCTAAGGCATTTGATCTACCAAACCTGAAAATTTCAAGCCCAAACAATGAGCCACGCGCCTCCACACGACACCAAAAGATTTAGTGATCATTGCTTCAGTTGCACACGCTCCCACGCGCTTCCACGTGCCCACGCGCTCACACGCGCCCCTGTGACGTCATCAATGACGTCATCCTTCACATACCGGTTTGAACCGGACCGACTCGGTTTGACCTGTTCGTCCTGACCCGGATCCAAACCGCCTGCCAAAAAAAAAAACCTTGACCATGGTTGACTTTGACCAAAAAAGTCAAAAATTTCAAGAGGAACCTGTCCCGCTCGATTTTTGGAGTACATTTCGATTTTGGGATCCGTTTCTTCATTTGGAACTCAAAAATTGCATAATGGTCCAATTTCCAGAAAATTAACTATTGCACAAACCTTGACCAAAAGTCAAAAATTTCAAGACGGACCTATCCCACTCAATTTTTTGAGTACATTCCAATTTTGGGATCTGTTTCTTCATCTGGGACTCAAAAATTGCATAATGTTCCAATTTCTAGAAAGTTGACTTTTGCACAAATCTTGACTAAAAGTCAAAATTTTTAAGAAAGACCTGTCTTGCCCAATTTTTTGCGTATGTTCCAATTTTGGGGTCTATTTATTCATTTGAGAATCCAAAATTGCTCAAGTTGTGCGATTCTATAGCTGTTGGCTTTGATGTGAACTTTGACCAAAAATCAAGATGCTTGAGTAAAGCTTGTCTTACTCAGATTTTCACAAGACTCTGTTTTTTGAAATTAGCTTATTTGTTTGGACTTGGAAACCACCAATCTGACCCAGTTCTCCAAAGAACTAGTAGAGTCTGAAACTTAAGCTCCCAAAATCAAAATTGGAGATTCACCCACTTAGTTTAGGTTCCCTCAAGATTATCCTCCAGACTTCATCAAGGCTCCCCTTTCAAAGAACAAGATGAACTCTCGTAGTATGTCTTAACTTGAAATTACATTGGGTCACTACTTCAGCCTACCATTTCCGTTCGGTGCCTACCAGTCTCCAACCTACCATTCCCATTCGATGCTTACCATTTTAATCCACCATTCTCACCAAAAAATTTCGTCCGTCATTCTCAACTACCCAACTACTGTTCTTCATCTCTTCGCTATAAATAGAAGGTTCGGATTCATCGAAAACGCAACAGAAAAAAAAAAAAAAAAACACACCAAATCATGAAATGGAGATTTGCTTCTTTCAAATTTTCAATTCCTCCTTCTCATAGCCATTTCTCACTATGGCCTCATCATTCTCAATGTCTAGCAACCAAAATCGCTTCATAATCAGTTTGAAATCAACCTTTTCATCGTTCAGTAGAAACCCTTCTCACAACATCATCATTGTTTTAGGATCCAAAAAAATTTTGTTTCCTCACTTAATGACCACATTTGTCCATAAAGTTATTCATAACAAGGTCTACATTGTCGTTCCATGCTTCCTTGGACTTGGTTGGCCAGGAAATCTAAGTCCAGCAGAGACACTCGATCCTAAGATTAGCGCTCCCCGTAGTCTCTCTCCAACTACTTACTCTCCCATCAGAAGCAACGATTCGGAGCGAACAGTAACTCGGCCGGTTTCTAAAACCAAGATTGCAAATTAACTCCACCTTTCATTTTGTTGTGCTTTCCCAACAAGTGGCATTAGGTGAAAGTTGTTGGGGTATCCTACAAATTGTCTCCCATCCAACACTTACGATGACCTCCAAGGTACCAGCTCATCAAAAATTAGCCTTTGGTGTTGGTAAATGGTCGCCAAAGCCTTATTCCATGTTCTCACCAACATGTGGCCCAAAGGTCATCGTTGCTGGTACCTCAAAACACACTTTCTGGAATTACTCCAACTTAAAACCAGCTTGAAGAATTCCAGAAGATATACTTCTAAAATTACTTTAACTTAATGTCTGTTAGCATGGTCCCATCACACATGCGCATTCAACGACTTGCTGTCAGACCTCATTCAGCATGCAATCAATCCCGCATCCTAAGGTGTAATTCCCAAAAATAGCTACACCGGAGAATCCCCAACATACAGGGCCAGCGCCATGGTGTCTGTGTTTCACCCATTCACTTTGCTTGGTCTCCATTTGCTTCATCATCACCACCACCAGACCCAAAATCCATAAGCTTCTAAAATTACCTCAACTTAACCCGAGTAATATGATAACACATGCACATTCAACCACTTTCCCACACGTCCTCGCTATAATCCAAAGTATATCCTTCGGATATAACTTCACCAGAAGTTCTTGAAAATGGGAGGCCAGCTCCACAGCTCTGCATGTTGTACCCAGCCAACATCCTCACTTCTTCTCCATCTTCAACACCCTGTGATCACCGCCAACAATCCAAAATACTCCTCTGAAATTACTTCAGCTTAATCTCTACTGAAATGATTCAATCTTGCAAGTACATCTAACTTCTTGCAAATAACTTTCAGCCTCACCAACCCACTTCAAGTACCATGGAACACTCTTTTGAAATTACTTTGACTTAACCTCTGCTGAGAAGGTTCAGTCACGCAAGTACATTCAAATACTCGCAGACTCCTTCTCGGTCTCATCAAAGCCTTTCATATGGATGGGTCTACTCTTTTGAAATTACTTCATCTTGCTAAAAGCTCCACCATCTTCAACTTTTTCACTCGAAGAATCAAGTATAAAAATCCATTTTCAAGACTCATTCACTCACCACACTCCAAAGCTGTGTGCACGAATGAGTCTCGAGGGGGCATTTGTAGAGAGCGAAAATTCCCGGCCTATCACAAGCTGACACATCATGCTACCAAGTCCACAAAGTATGGCTAATTACAAAGCATCATATACTGCTACTAGAAATTTACCAAATTCCATTAAGGTAAAAAGATAAAAAGCATGCAAAATGCTAATCACATGTAGGCGCGTGTAAGCGATGATGCAAGCAAGTCGGCGCGTGTAAGCGATGACACAAGCAGATCAATCAAGCTGTGACATGTATCACCAATCGAACTCCACCATGTGTCGCTCACCCACCCCCAAACTCCTATAAATAGAAGCCTTCCTAAGGCATTTGAACACACCAAGACATCTGAGGAAGAATCAGGAAGAGATCTTGAGTTCAGAAATTCAGAAGCTCTACTGGAATCAAGCCCTGAAGCCTCCAAGAACTTCAAGAACTTCAAGAACTTCAACTTCGAATACGAAGAACATTCGAAGAGAAATCATCCAAATCATCCTTCTAGATCTCAAAGGTCACTAGAATCAAGCTCAAAAGCCTCCAGAAACCTCAACAAACCATAAATCAGCGAAGCTCTACGGATTCAAGCCTCCAAAGCCTCGAAAAACTTCCACCACAAACCTTCAAATATGAAGAACATTCGAAGAGGAATCATCCAAATCATATTCCTAGATCTCAAAGTTCACTGGAATCAAGCTCAAAAGCCTCCAGAAACCTCACAAACCACAAATCAGTAAAGCTCTACGGATTCAAGCCTTTAAAGCCCCGAAGAACTTTCACCACAAACCTTCGAAGATGAAGAACACACGAAGAACGTGAAAAACAAAGAATTTCTAATAAACTCATAGCTAGAGATTCGTTGTAATTCCATTTCAAAGGTCTTCGATCCATCCTTTAGCCATCTTGAAAGATATCTTGTGTTCGAATCAAAATTACATCACCACAATTCCAATCAACAAATCTTTCAAGGAGATTGAATCAGAGGATCACTCTTTTGTAATTACAGAGAATTGTACCACACATTTATCAATACAAATTCGCATTTGTGAAACTATTTTACTTGTTTGATTTATTTCGAACTAAGAAATATAGTTGTCCACAAGGCCTGTGGTTTGCATAATTTTTTTTTAATTTATTAATTTATAAATATTATAAGTTGACTCGTTATTCAAAAAAAATTATTCTTCATTTAAAAGAAATTATTATTATTATTATTATTATTATTATTATTATTATTATTATTATTATTATTATTATTATTATTATTATTATTATTATTATTATTTTATATTGCCCTCTTCTAATTTGTGACTAAATTTGATTACTTAAAATTTTTTTTCCCCCTTTTGAAGGCATAAATTGTAAATAATAGAATGAGAAAACTAATTGAGCAATTTTCAAGTAACCACTCATATATACTTCAAAAAAAAATGTGTACATACTGATAGTTAATTACATCAATGGTATCAAATTTGCAATTTAACCCCAAAAAAAAAGGTACTTGGAAGCTTATCTATTGAGAACATCAACAAACAATAGAACTTCATCAGCATCAAGAGAAGTGAAATCCCACATTTTCCATGTCTCTCTTTGTTGCTTGACTTCAGGATTTGTTTAATTTCTTGGTGACTTCCTATATATGAAGAATATCAACAACAACAACAACCTTAAGATTAACTACTTTCTATTTATTTTCTTCATCAAATAATATAGAAAAATAGCTTCAAAAATGAAAAGAAGATTGATAGAATACCAAGAAAATATTAAATAACTTGAAATTAAAAAGGAAAAAGGAAAAGTTGACAAAAAGATATAAGTTGTCGTACGTTTGTGAGAATACTTTTGTTGCAATTGGAATTCATAATCTAGTTTGTTATATATAGTGTAATTATTTTTTTTTTTTAGAGAGCTTCAACTTATGGCGTCTGCTTTTGATGATAGCTCTTCATCATTAGACCAAAACACCAATTAGTTTTTAGTATAGGCGGGGATTGAACCCCAGATCTCTTATACAACTATCAAAAACTTTACCAATTGAGCTAATTAGAACCCACATATATAGTGCAATTATCATTTATTAATGAAATTATATATATAAGAGATGAGTAGCTATAAGTTACATAGATGTAAGAAATCAAAGAGTTATGAGTTACAAACCATTAAACTAACAGGTTTTTTTTTTTTTTTTTTGTGATACAAAAGGACATGTATCCATGTATTATATTAATTCTTGTATGATGTTTAAAATTTAAATGTGTAAATATTTTTTTTTCTTCTTTTGAAATCAAAAGTGTTAGGACATATGTAGTTCAATTTGTTGATATATGTCGCTATTTTATGTAATTGGCTTATCCTTTGACAAAACGTACTTTACTTGTAATTGGGTAGATTTAGGATGTGTTTAACGCTTTAAGAAACAGTGTTTCAAGATTAAGTGTTGAAGTCATCAAGTCTGTCCAAGAAACAAGCTGGAAAGTGCAAGTTACTAAAGCTCGACACTTGTCTCGACACATGCATCTATCGAGCTTTAAGAAGCTGTTTTAGCCCGAGCCTCGACAGCTTCTCGACAGATCCTCGAAACCTCTATCTGTCGAGATTTAAAGAAAACAAATTTTTAATTCTGTTTTAATTCCAATCCGTGAATGTGTCTTTGGGACTTCTTTTCTCCTAACCCTAGACATATAAAATGATTGTTTTAAGGGCCGTCAAAAAAGATGCAAGTTGCACAAGTATTGAGCAATCCTCGTTCATCCAAGTTGTGATCAAAGACAAAGTTTGTGCCCTAGTTCGTGCCCTAGTTCGTGCCCTAGTTCATCTCTTGTGAAGAAGATTGATGTGTATTGTGCACCGTAGGGTTTTGTGACCGAGCATCTTCTTGATCTTCATCGTGTAGATAATTTGAAGAACTTTGCAGCCAACAACTCTCTCTCTAGTTGGTGAATTAAAGTCGCGTACTAGGATCCGCACAATTGGTTAGTCACGTACTTAAGAGCCGTACATTGAAAGGAGAAACTGTCACTACAGAGCAAGTCCAATTAGATATTGGGGTAAGGGTTCAACTGTAGGTTGGTAAGGTACTTAGGATTACTTGCTTGTAATCGCTTGCTGTGATAATAGTAGAGTTTCGGGAGTGGTGACCTTAAATCACCCAGTGGGGTTTTTACCATCAGGTTTTCCCCATTCGTAAACAAATCACCGTGTCTTTTATTTTTCCGCTGCATAACTTAGTTTTGGTGATTTGTTTGTGCTACTACGTGATTTTGCATGTTAACTTGATTAATTAATAACTTGGCTAATTAATCAACTTAATTAATCACAAGGGGTCAACACGTTTGTGGCCTATCAAAAAGGACGTAAATCACAATATTTTTTATTTTGGATTCATTTTTTCCCATAAAACTTAAACATAAATGGTAATAGATAGGTGTGTGTAACACAAAAGTACAATAGTAGCATATTTAAATCTAGATACCCCCCATGAGTTCCAGTTAGCTCAATTGCTAAAGTCTCTGATAGTTGTGTAAGAGATATAGGATCAATCCCTGCCTGTACAAAAAGCTGATGGGTGTCTTGGTCTGATGATAAATAACTAGTATTAGGAGCAAACATCATAGATTAAAACCCTCTCAAAAAAATTTAAAATCCCCCCTAAATGATGTGTAATAGTAATAACAAAAAATGTTAATAATTAAGTTTTTTTTTTTTCCCCTAAGACTCAAAGCCAATCACAATCTTCATAAAATCCACAACGTTCGACTTCAACATCAAAGCTGCAAGATACCATGACTGCATAAAAAACACAAGCCCCCTTCCATGGTCAAAGCCTACTCATCTGGGTTAGGATCAAATGGTACGACAATGTTGGAGTTATGTAGGTGTTGTTGAAAGGTTGAAGGTAAATGACATCGTTTTTAGTCTGAGCGTATTTGAGATGAGATGACATAAAGGGATGTGAGCACGTGTATATAAAGGAGTAGAAGTAAAAAATGGTGAATGAAAATGCAAAGAGTTTTGTGTGTGTAAAAGAGAGGAAAAGTCTTGACGCATTGAATCAAATGAAACAAATAATAGTTTTGAAACATTGTATAACATATAACAAAAAGTAGTCTTGAAACATTGAATTAAAGGAAACAAAGAGTCGTTATTTTTAAATTTGTTCTTATCTCTAATATGACTTAAGTGTGTTTCAATTTTCTTTATAGAATGCGTCACATGACAAAAGCCCATGCTCTCTCACATGAGATCTCTACTTCTTGGGGTTCTGTTTTTGTTAATTCAATCCTTTGTCCAAACTCCAAAGGAGTCAACACAAGTGGGTGCCTTTGTTTTGTGTGTATGGGTGGCTAGGTGCTTGAAATTGTAACGGGTTTTATTTCTAGGGAAATCCATGGCTTTTAAGTAGAATTTGTTAGAACCACATGTGCTATTTCTAGGATTAGGGGCGGCTTAAGGCCTAGGGCAAAGGACCCTAATTTTTAAAAGATTTCAAAATGCACAAAATTGTATAAAGATATTTAGAGATATTACAAATTTTTGTGTCACCAACCACCAAGAAAAAAAAATTAAACATTTATTTTTGTGCAGATGGGGATTTCTTTTGAAGCTTTCATTTTTGTAAGCCAATATTCTACACAATAGATTATCAACATTACTCACCTAGTCTTTCACATGGTTACACACAATCTATATTTTTTTCTTAATACCAAGATCAAAATATATTGCAATGAATCACTCAAAGTAAACCTCTATTTAAACAAAATACTTTTTCTTTTTTTTATTGAAATTTTTATTCTTAAACCATAATATTTGATTCTCTATATGAAATTAGCTTTATTTTAGGTAGTATTAATTCATCAATTTTTTTTTAATTCATCTAACTAACCTTTGTTTCAATTGTATTAAATAAATTTATTTAATTTATATTTAACTATGAAGCCTCGCTTAAAATTATCGCTTATCCTCCCACAAATTAATAATCCTCCATTTGGATACCAATGAAAAATGAAAATTTATTTCACTATTCAGCTTATTTTTGCTACTATTCATGGATCCCACTGCACTTTTTTGTATTATTCATAGGTCCCACTACACTTTTTTGTACTATTTATGGGCCCCACTGTACTATTTCAGTTAACTTTTACATTTATCTACAGTACTTTCAGCAATAAATTTTTAATTTCAGCAAAATAAACAGTATCCAAATAGACCCTAAGTCTCACCCTCTGGCCATTGAGCGTTATGATCTTTGATTTATGTTATGTATTTGAAATTCCCTCTTTCATTATAAGCCAATTTTTAACAGTTGCTCAAGTTGTATAATGTTGCAAACTCCAAACAAAACAGAGGATGACGGACAGTTTGATTTTATTTTATTTTTCAAAATTTTGATTTAATTACATATTTTAATTTTAATCTTGAATACTTGTTCATGTTTTTAAAATGGTTGCATGATGTCCCATCTCTCAAATGTTTTATTTTAGTGCTTATGGTTTTAAGTTTATGTCAAGAAGGTACTAACCTTCGACTCTTATTTTTCTATCTGTATAAAAGGAATAAACAAAGCATGTTAATGACCATTGTCTTATTTCCTTTGTTGCTATCATTTTTGTTAGGATTTTCGTGGAACAATTTAATTGGGTTATAGATTGACTCTAATTATTTAATCATATTACCCAAGTTTATTAATTAATCAAATTACATGCAAATTAGATTAAGGCACAATCAAATCAACAAACTAAATAAAGTGTAGCGGAAAATAAGTTTGACATGGCAATTTGATCAAAAAAATCCATCAAGTGATTTTAGGTCACTACTTCCAAAGAATCTACTAATCAAGAAAAAGCAGTTAGAAGTACAACAAATCTCACCGTATTGTCTTATTCTAAAATATCTACCTACAGTAAAACCTACTGAGTTATATCAATCTTAACTTCAATCTCTAATTGGACTTGATCTTGTAGAAGACTTCACATTTACATGAATCTCCTATCCGTGACTAGCTCCACAGCAACCCTTTTGACTATTGTAGTTGATTTGCTATAACTTCACACAAAATACCAATAAGATCTTCAACTATTGGTGTCATAGACCTTGCTTGGTACAAAACCCAAATGTGAACAAGAGTCGCAACGATATTCCATTCTTCTATTTTCTAAAGTCACTAGTTCAATAGGTGCAGGCTAGGGTTTCAATATGAACGTCTTAGGAAGCCTTAAGTTTTCTATGTCTACCACCTTATTTAAATAGGAGCTTAATTGACACTTAAATTGGCTCTCCTATTAGGTTATACAAAGTCACAAATAAATAGCCATTTAAAATAAAAAATTGTTAAATTAGAAATTACGTATTTTGATAGATCGAGAGGTGTCGAGCTATTTATCGAGGTTTAAATCTCGAGAGATTAACAGGTATCGATGCCTGCAATTTCAACTTTTCTTGAACAATCTTGTTTTTCAATAATATCACTTGTTGTCCACTCGTTATATTTATTAAACGCTAGAAACTAATACTCAATTACATTTAAAGTGTGTTTATTTCAAGATATGTCAATTACATAAAAACATGACCCTTACACCCACCATTGGGACATTCCCATGGATTGTCATCCCAGAGTTATTCTTTATCAAGCCAGGCAGCGTTAAGTGTAGAATCGCAATTGTCTCCAAACTGCAAATTTGTTGGTGACAATCACATTCTCATGATTAAAGAAAATTGGACCTAAGCCTTGTTCTCCATTTTTTTTTATTCTTCTTCTTCTTCTTCTTTTTTTATTTTTTTTTTTTTTTTTTTTTTTTGGTCATAGATTTTTAGATTAATACACTATGGTTACAAATATTTTTAACATGTTTCTTAATAATGTAGCTTTGAGATTATTGGTTTATGAGAAACAACATAAACTAAGAATCATGATGATAATGCATGAGCTTCCCATGTACTTTATTTGATGATTTCCTACGTTTACTTTCTTGTCATATCTTCAATCTACATGTTTATTTTTGTAATATTTGGTGCGTTTATTGGTAAGAATGCAAGCCAATTATGTTCTTTCTTTTTCCTCTTTGTTTCCCTTTAATTTTTATTGTGTTACTAAAATATAGTTTATATCCATTGCAAGGTTAACATTCTTTATGTTAAATGAATTCAACAATTAATTTGTGTTTTATTTTGTGAGTCCAAATTTGGTAAAGATGGGATGTAAAACTTATGTTTTACACTGTCTAATAGGAGATTGTCACATTAATTTTTTACTTAAAACTCAATATATCCTACCACACATAATAACATTTCAATAAACTTACAGTTAAATTGGATTTTCAAATGGGTAATAGAATTAATAGAGTACAATTATGTTTATTCTTTAATATATAATATGATGGTGTGGCATGTTGAAAATGAAAGGGTAAAACTTATGTTTCACACCACATCTTTATTGAAATCTCTTATTTCATGTATATAAACTTATAACTAATTTCCCTTGGCGTTCTAGGAGCTGGATTTTTTTTCAAGTACCAACACATAGTGCCAAGCAACACAAAGTATAGTAAAGAAATTTTTTCCTATGGCTATATATGCCACATAGCTACTACAAAAGTTGCCTCCAACCGATTTTTATCTCTTTCTCAATTTAATTTAAAACTTCATTTTTGATATTCATTTTGATATAAAATTCGGTCATAAATTCAAATTAAGCAATTGATGCTTACTCACCATACAATGTCATTTTGGAAAGATCATGGTTGCAATGGATGAAGGGTGTCCTTTCCCACCAACCCTCTTACGGTCAAATATTGTGGTACTTATAGTTATATTTTAAATTTTATTGTTGTATTTATATCTAAAGATAAATATATGTTAAACTTCAAATTAATTTTTCTCAACTCTCCTCTTTATAACTTTTTTTTTCTTTCATATGAGAAGGGGTAGAGTTTAAGAATCAAAATTTAGTATGGAAATACTATTTACCTTAAACAAAATGATTTTCTTATGTATATTTATGTTATTGTTATTTTATTTAAATGATATCTTCAGAAAAAATAATTTCAACTTCAATATATTTATAACCCTTTTAGAGTTTTTTTTTTATTTTTTATTTTTATGATATATGGAGAAAACACTAGTAATAATATAATGTAGGGAAAGATTAATTTAGCTAATTATGTTTAATACTCGAGCTACAATTTTAAGATAAAAATGAAATTAATTAGATTCAATCATGACATTCCTGAATTATAATAATCTAATAGAAATTTAAGAGATTTTTAGTAATTATTCAATTTAAAAAATATTGGGGGAATTTGTCCAATTGTTTTATAGGGAGACAAAAGATTGCTTGGAACTTGAAAATTCTCAAACTTAAGCATCTCTTACATATGTATTCAATATATTTGACTTTTAAAAAACCTAAATAACTCAAATATTGATAGAATTTTTTTTGTTTTTTAGTTTCTTATTTATATTTGGAAAAACAACATATGTTTGTGAGTATAGCATTAGACTGCATCCATTTCTACTATTTCTTTTTTTTAATTCAGAATTTATGAACACAAACACCCAAGTCACTAGAGCCAATGGTGACATCAACTTTATTTCTATTATAGAGAATAAACTATAAGTTAGGGAGGAAAAACAATATTTTAATGGCAAACATTTGTTTCATGGTTTGCTACATCATCATGGTTGCCTCAAGAATGCTTTGGATATGGTAATTCACTAAACTCTATTTTGATATTTAAATCATACTAATTCATGATTTATATTATTATAGGTTAAGTGGAAGACTTAGTTCAATATCCCCTGCATTGCCAGCTATACTATGAAGCTCAGGTGTGTGTTTAACATTGTACGTGTACATTATTCAGTTAATCATGTATACTATTACTAGCATACATTGATAAATTATTATTATTAAATAAAAGTGTTCCCACAACAAAAAAATGTTTAATCTCAAAATTTTTATTATTTTTTTCTATACTTTGTTACTCAATTTGATACTTTATAATTAATTAACAGTGTTAATAAATATTTTTCTTATAAAAAATGATAATAAAATTGAATTAAAATGTCAATCCATTCCATTGTAGTGCATGTAGTTATGTTTTTCATCTTATTGTTATATTTGTGTCTAGATATATGTTTAAACTTATAACTAACTCTAAATTTGTAATTTCATAACTCTACTATATATGATCTTATTCATCATATGAGAAAGAAGGAAGTTTAAGAATCATGTGAGTAAGACTAGGTATCGAGGTTCATTAACTCTCAATTGATGATAGGTATCAAGAAGGTATTGAGACTTGTAGTTTCAGCTTTTCTTAAGTAGTTTCTTGAGTAGTTTTGTATTTTCAATATTACCACTTGTTATTCAAACTCAAGGTGTTCTCGAGCACACTTAGAAACAAACACTCAATTGCATATAAAGAGCATTTTGTCTATTGGATATGCCAATCACATAAAATATGACCGCTACAAATCTCAACTTAATATCAAACAATAGTTAACGACATGGATGGACTTTTTAACACAAACTTTAGGATAAAGTTTTGCTCCAAACATGTTCAAAGCTTTTGGCTTCAACCCCTAATAAATTTGTCATCCTTTATTGTCATGTGCATTGCATATAATTCATTTGGTTGGTTGGATTAAGTGAGTCATGTGCACTATACATGATAATGACGCATATTATCTTCTTATTGGGAGTTGAAATCAAGGGGTTTAAATGTTTTCGGTCATTTTCAAGGTTTCTGAGTCATTTCGGTCATTTTTTAGGTTTGGGGGATATTTCAATTATTTTTTAGGTTCTAAGGGTATTTTGATCATTAGTTGGTATCAGAGCCATATGAAGATGAGTTCCATGCACGTTGCTGTAACCAGTTTCTTCCTCTTTTGATCAGTATACTTTGATTATTGTCTTGATTAGTATGCTCTGTGATTTACAGTTGCCACTATAAGTGGATCCTCTGTATTTATCACATCAGAACACTAGATTTGATAATCAAGTAAAACACTAAAGAGTTGCTCTTAAAATTTTTAAAGAACCTAGTTTTCTTGAGTTATCTTGTGGACGTGTAAGCCTAGGTGTGGCGTTTGTGTCTTGTCAGATCTTAGGTAAACAGTTCTTTCCTTCAAGAAATCCTTATGGCCAGTTCATCAGATGCAGTTCTTGATACCACTATACCTACTATTGACCCTCCTCTTCGCAAATCCACTGCAAATAAATTAGACTACTTGTATGAAATCTCCCATATACCTGAAGATAGTAAGATTCCTATTACTGACTTCCCTATTGTAAATCCCTACATTGTGTTTGATAAACCTCAAAATTCTTTCAAAAAATCCATAAAAAAGTTTTTAGGTCCTTCTCATCCTTCTACTGTTAAAGAATATGTCCAAGCCTCTAAGTTTGACCAGTACAATATTCCAGCCACTGAAAATGAAAATTTTATCACCTTAGCCCTTCCAAGAGAATTTGTAATACCATGGCAGAAACAAGGATATACACATCTCCATTTTGGTGCAGTCAGATTGGCACTCACTTTTCATGGCAGAAAAGGACTCCCTGTAGCCTCTAGAATTTCACATCTTGATTCTAGGTTCTTGGAGTATCATAATGCAGTCATTGGTACAATCCAAACAACTTTAAATGCGAGAACAGTTTTTGTTACCCTCTTTCCCAATTTCAATATGTCTCTCAAAGACCCTCACCTTTGTGATGCTCTTAAGGTGCAAGTTCAAATTACAGGAGCTTCCCAGGTGCAAGATACTTTTGCAGCCACACTCCATTACCAGTTAGCCTACAGACTCCAAAATCATGCTTTTGACGTAGCAGTTCCAGAGATGGCCCAATCCAATGAAGCCTTACTAATCCAAGTTGATCCAGGTGTGACACCTATGTGTACATTTGTCCCAAGGCAGTTAGACAGAAACCAAATGACCTCTCTCTTTCCAGAATCGTGGATCACAAAATATGAGATGCTTCACCAAGCAGTCAAGCCAGTACAGTCCAACAATCCTTTCCTTGTCAAAAAAGAAAATGGTGATGTTGAAGTCAGATTCCTTACCAATACACAAGAAAAGAAGGAAGTCACAGTCTTTTCTACTCAGATTGCAATGATCGATCCGGTGTCATATGAGGGCCCAGATGGTCTTCAAATCAAATCATTTCGAGATGATGGAATGCCTTGCTATGAAGGAAAATCATCCTCTGGTCACATATGGTGAGATGTTTGTGATTGTGATGAATGACGAGAAGAAGAAGTTTTTGAAAGAAATGATATAAGAAAGAAGAAAAAGTCTTCCCAGCAGATTCTTAAAGAAAGATATGAAGCAGGAGATCTAGAAGTTGACCTCCTTGGAGAACCTTCGGGAAAGTTTGATTATTATGTCCTTTACCCTCGAACCAAAAGACAACATCCATCCTCTCCCTCTCCATGCAAACAAGATCCAAGTCAAAACCATAAACCTCCTTTGACCCCTCATTTAATACCATACTCCTCCCCCAAATCCCAAAATGTCAGCCCAAACCTATCAGTCAAACTCATGTTCAAAAACCCCTACCTTGCTACATGTTTGACCATGCTTCACCCTCCTACTCACAAAATTTTCCTCCTCTCGAAAATTTTGACCATCCTCAAGCCAACACCAAACATGTGTGGAAAATCAAAAATCCTGTTGGAAACAACCCAGATGGAACCAAGAAACAGGTTTCTTTAGCCGAGGCAGCTTTAAATTGGCAAGCAGAGAATGCTGTGGCACAAAACCAGGTCCTTTCAAAGATTCTTGATAATCAACAAAAAATGGCTGAAGCAGTTACTCATACCTTCTCATCCTCAAACTCTCTCATTGAAGACTTGAAGAAAAAAATACAGTCAGTTAAACAGAATTAGCAACTATTGCCTCCACAGTAAAGGATTTCTCTGTCTCATTTCCACTTATTGGACAAAAAGAAAAAGAAAGAAAACAGTTGCTGGCACAACTTCAGTCAATGGAAAATCCAAGAAAAGAAGTGATCCAAACCCTTCCAATGCAAGTTTACATGCCTTATCAACCTCGCCAATCCTTTTATAAAGACTTGTCCATACCCCCAGTCTCACCCTTCTCCCCAGTTTCTCCTTACCAAAACCTCCAACCATTGACCATGACACACCCTGACCATAAACCTTTTAGACCAAGCAGAATCTTTCCAAGTATACCATATTCTCCACCACTCCAACTACAACCCCAAACCAAACCACAAAATCCTCCATCTCCCATGAAAAGAGACAAAGAACCATTATACCAAACTCCAGACCCAATTTTTAGTGCTTCTTCAAGACCTCCAAATATGAACATGCTAGCTACAAACCCTAACCCACCAAACCCAATATCATCATTCCTCAAATCCCTTACACTTCAAGACCTGCAAACTCCTTTTGAACTCCCAGTCATTGCTGACACAGATCTAGACTTGTCTGATCTTGGACTAGATGAGGTATTCATGACAGATCCAAAGGTAGAAGAAGATGATGATGTCCTTCACCATGACCCACCTCCACCTCCACCAATATTTCCTCCACCACCCATAATTCCTGATTTCCAAACAAGACTAACCTACTCATCCACCACAGATTCAAAACACCTGTTCACCATTGACAATACCCCTCCATCAAAATGGCATGATGAAATTTTCAATATGTATTCATGGTGCACAGCTGAACTCTAAGCCCCAAATAACACTGTTGCACAAATCATTGCCAAATTTGTTGCAAGACTCACAGGAAGATTAAGACAATGGTGGCTCAACCTTAGAGAATACAGGCAAAGACAAGCAGCCCAGTGTCCCACTTTAGAAGATTTTTTCACAATCATTCATAGTGAATTTCTTGGCTCTGTGGCTCATTATACAGAAGTGGCACGAGAAGAATTTTTGCTGATGAAATGTTGCTCTTTTGAAAGAAAAGATTTGGAGAAATATTTTGACAGAATGTCCAGCCGATACTACTCCTTCAATGGTATGGATGATGTTAATTCAAAGCACACCTTTTTGTACTCTTTTCCAGAACCGTTAGGAGATGAAACTCTTCGAATGATGAACCTCCAAAAAATAACTCTGCAGCAAGCCTCTTTAGGAGAGATCTACCAGCATGTGCTCATTGCCCTTGAAAAGCTCTGTAACCAGAGAAAGTTTCTCTCAGAAATTGACAAGGTCCATAGCAAGCTCAAAGACAATTGCAAAAAAAAAGATTTACAGATAAAATGCTATGACAAAAGTTGTACTTGTTCCACAAAGAAAAGAGATCATTTCAAGAAGTATCCCTGGAAGAAAAGGTACTGTGCAAGTCAGAAGAAGAGATCCTTCAGAAAAAAGAAATGGAAATTCCTCCGAAGGAAGCAGTTCAAAGGAAAAACTTCAAAGGTCTATTTTGTATGCAGAAAACCAGGCCATTTTGCAAAAAATTGTCCAAAGAAAGAAAAGGCGGTAAAGCTTCTTGAACAAGCTCAGATTCATGCAGATGATACCCCCTTCTCAGATGTAGAATCACTCTTTTCATTAGATGATGACTACTCTCCCCAAGCCCTGGCAGTTATGGCTTATTCTACCTCAGAAGATGATTCAAGTTCAGAAGATTCAGACCCAAAAATCCAAACCATCTACACAACCTAGCCTCTCATAGCCCCCTTAACCAGCCCTACACCCATAGCCCAAGTACATATCCTCCTTGACACTTACTCCAGACCCATTCCAGCAATAGCCTTGTTTGATACAGGTGCAACAGCTACAATTCTCCACCCCAAAATACTACCTGACTAATATTGGCTACCCCATAACCAAATGTTCAAAGCAGCCAATGGAGAAACATTTATGATCACCTTGAAAAGCAAGCCTATCCTCATTAGAATCTTCCCAACCCTAACCATAAAACACCAAGTCCTTGGCTCTCCTCTTACAGGCAGAGACCTCCTTATAGGATTTGATCTCCTCCACCAAATACCTAGCCTCAGATGGTCATCAAAAGGACTTTTGCACAAACAACATCTTCTTACCTGGACTCAGGTACCCCATTTGTTCACAATAGAACCATTTGACTCTCTCAGACTCCAAATTATAAAAGACTGTTATGCAACCACCCACTCTGAATTCCTCCTTAAAAATCCAAACCCTTTGTGGAAAAACCCATCTTTCTTCATAAACTTACCCTTCAAAAAAAATGAAGATGTCAATCCCACAAAAGCCAGTCACAGAGGAATGAACCCAAAACACTTGAACTTAGCTAAGCAAGAGTTATCCACTCTTCTTTTAGAAGGCCTCATTGAACCCACAACCTCTCCATGGGCATGTGAAGCTTTTTATGTTAATAAGCATGCTGAGCAAGTTCGTGGAAAACTCAGATTGGTAATCAACTACCAAGATCTTAACCATTTCCTTGTTGATGATAAGTTCCCTTTGCCAGACAAAAGTTCCCTTTTCCAACATCTCTTACATGCTAAGATATTTTCAAAGTTTGATCTCAAAGTAGGATTTTGGAAATTAGGAATCCACCTAGAAGAAAGGTACAAGACAGCTTTTTGCATTCCAGACCACCATTATCAATGGACTATTATGCCTTTTGGTCTTAAAAATGCTCCATCCCAATTTCAGAAAGCAATGGTAACTCTTTTCTAGCCACTATTGACAAATGCCTTGATCTATGTTGATGATATCCTTCTATTCTCAAAGGATGCAGAATCCCATGAAAAATTGCTTACTGAATTTTATAATTTAGTAAAAACTCAAGGGATAATGCTTTCAGAAAAGAAAATGATCATAGGAGTCTCCTCTATAGACTTCTTAGGAGTAAACATTTCAGATGGAAAATACACTTTGCAACCCCACATTGCAATTTCTCTTGCAGAATTTTCAGATAAGCTCACAAATACCAAACAGATACAGCAGTTTCTCGGAGTTGTGAACTACATGTCAGATTTCATTCCAAAAATCTCCAGATACAGGAATTGTTTAGCTCAATTATTAAAGAAATCTCCCCCAGATTGGAATCCAATTCATACAGAAGCCGTCCAACAGCTGAAAGGTTAGCAGAAAAGCTTCCTCCTTTGCAAATTCCAGGACCAGGCAAAAGAATTTTGCAGACAGATACAAGTGATGAATATTGGGCAGCAGCCCTCTTTGAAGAAGACAATGGCAAAAGAAACATTTGTGGATATAAAAGTGGTACATTTAAGCCTTCAGAGCTTCATTATCATTCCACTTTCAAAGAAATTTTGGCAGTCAAGCATGGCATTGAAAAATTTCAGTTCCACCTCTCTTAGGGCATAATTTTCTAGTAGAAATGGATATGTCCTCATTCCCAAAAATGCTCCAGTTCAAAAGAAAAATGCTTCCACATCCTCAGCTACTCCGATGGTCAAATTGGTTTTCACAATGGTCTTTCCAAGTCAAACACATCAAAGGCAAAGAAAATCTTATCACTGATGACCTTTCCAGAAAATACTACTCCGATGTTCTTACCACAACAATCATTCCTCCACCTTTACAAGTGATGAATATTAAAATCCATCCTCATCCTCAAGCTCCACTTCACCCCCTGATGAAATCTTTAAGATGATAGAAACCCTTCCTCCAGAAATAAAAGACCAAATAAAGAACTTGACCCTTCAAGCCAAATCCAAAAGAATCATTAGAGTCCTCCATGATTACCTCAAAGTACAACAAAGTCATTTCCTTGCCGTTTTCCCAGACATAGATGAACCATGGAAAACCCCTTTCGCCTTTTGGATAACCAGTTGGACAATTGCACATTATCTCTACATGTGGTACTTACTTAATGAGTACTACTTGTATCTCCATTTCGAACCAGAATTTTACTCATACATTTTCCCCCGTGAAAATAAGTATTTTTACAAGTTCTGGTATGAAATTTTGAAAAATGATGCTCATAATGGTAATTGGTCCAAATATCCCAAAATAGAACACCCACGCTTTGGCAAAAAACTCACTTCTGCCTGTCTAGTTGCCAAGCTTAATTCCAAAAATAATGTTCGAGTAGAAGGAATCTTTCACCCTGCAGACATGCATTGGGTAACTAATGCAGATGGCACCCTTCATAAACACATGGACATATCTTGGCAATCATGTCACTATTCCCTCACAATGGCTGAATCTCTTAATCAAGGAATTCTCCCTGAAATAGTGCCCACAAATCCAGATATATGCAGACAACAATGGCCACATGAAGATCATTGGGAAATGCCAAATCCTTTGATGGGACACGACGACCCTTACTACCATAACCATGATGGACATCCTGATTTTGATGATGTTGATGAAGAATGATTCCAAGGAAGAGATGGATGGGATGATTAGTGTATTGTAAAAAGTTTATTGTAAAATAATAATAATAATAATAATAATAATAATATCTATATATATATATATATATATAAATATATGTATATATATAACTATATCTATACCAATACCTCAAAAGACTTTCCATGCAAAGAAAATTTCTCCATGCAAAGACTTTCTTTCCACAAGACTTGGTCCACCTTCAGAAGACTTAATTTCTTATACTAGCCTTTTTCAACAAAAGCAAGACTTTGTTGCCAACAAGATGGACTTCTTCCAACAACTCATGCTATTGTCCCAGGCCATACCTCTCCCTTATGACACTTGTCACTCAACTCTGCACACTTTGAAATTTGGTTCTCTTCCTCCTGACAGGATAACTTCAGTAATCAGCAACATATCCGGACGAAGGAAAAGTTCTCAAATCATTTTTGGGGTCCCCCACATCTTTTGACATTTGTCCCATGCCAGACGACACACACCATTTACGGTGCAAAATCCTATCCTCAGATTGTAATATAATATTGTATCATATTGCCTATAAATAGGCCTTTTGCATCTTTAGAAAGGCAAGAGGGGTGAAAAGAGAGAAAGAGTGCGAAAGAAAGCCATTGTAATACCCAATCTCTCTTATGCCTGATGTAAAAAAGTTGTTAAATCTAATAATATCCCTAAGTTTATTGTATCTTGTATTGTGTTCCATTCCTTACGTTGATGTTATATTTTATACAATCTTAGCAATATATGCCATAAACCAGTTTTAATCTTCCACTCCATAATCTTCTTACACCTCCGTCTCTATTACATGTCTTTATCATGTCTTTGTCTTTCTTCTTTCTTGTGTTTATCCTGCATTTCAATCAATTTTTTGGTTTCGGGGTCATTTCAATCATTTTCTAAGTTTAGGGGTATTTTGGAAGTTTTGGAGTGTATTTCAATCTTTTTTAGATTTAGGGGGTATTTTGATCATTTTTAGGTTTTAGGGTATTTCAGAAATTTTCTAGGTTTAAGGGTATTTTAGTCAATTTTAGGTTTTTGGGCCATTTTAGACATTTTTTGGTCCTAAGTATATTTCAATCTTTTTTTAGGTTTCATGGCCATTTCTATCATTTTTTTTAAGGTTCTTACGGTATTTTGGTCATTTTTAGATTTTATGGGTATTTTGGTCTTTTTAAAAGGTCTTGGGTAGTATTTTCGTTATTTTGAAAATTTAGGTGCATTTTGGTAATTTTATAGATTTAAGGGTATTTTGGTAATTTAATTGGATGGAATTTACCTATAATAACTGGGTTGGGTGAAGTTTGACTTATAATTAATTAGTTAAATATATTGTCATGGGTAAATAAGTTTTATGTTATCCACCCATTAATGCCCAACACACTCACTTTGAGCTTGCATGTAAGCTATTTACCAATTGTACGCATGCAATTTGTCTACGCAACTGCATAACTTTCGATCCAGGTTATCATTAAAGTTGAGTTGAATCCATGGACACTGTAGGCTACAAATTTTTTTTTTTTTTAAGTTGTAGCAAAGAATTTGAAAGGTATAGCTGGCAGAAACCGATTATCCACGGTTTAAGCGTTTTTTTCTAATGAGCCTCTCCATTATGATCTTACAAACACATCAACTATTATATATTGACTTATATATAATAGCACCTCCCTAAACTATCAGACACGCTCAAAGCGAAGCAACAAAGGGAAAAGAGAAGTGAGAAAGAGTATAGATGTTACAGACACCCTACCCGGACAATCCCTATTAACCTTTGAAGTTTGAACCTTGTCGAGTTCCTTAAACAAGAATGAGACTTTTGCTTCTTTTAATACCTAGGCACAACATTGGGCTCCCACCTTTTTCCAATTTCTATTTTGTTAATTCAATAATTGTTCCTTTTCCTCAATAATTACAATGAAGACGAGAGAATTTGACATCTAAATGTTTCCACTAAAAACAGTACAACACCTTGAAGGTTAGTCTAGCTGTCGCCCTTTTTTCTTTTTCTTTATTACAACTATTTTGGGAACCCAAGTCAATTGCTCAACCCCATTTAAATAACCCAAAAAAAATACCAACCTTTTTGTAAATTTTGAATTGACAATTGAGAAATGAGACTTCAAGACAGATTGCCTTAATTACGTTAGAACCTATAACAAAATGTCAAAATTGAACCTGTTAAATGGTCTGCGTCGTTCGCTAGTGACGCTAACATACAATTTGTTTATATAGATCCTTCTGTCTCCAACTTGTTCGACTCTTTGAAACTAACAAAGTTGATTACTCACTTCCAAGCCAGATGTAATAATAATCAGTTCCGCAATGGCCAATTATTCTCCTGGGGTAAATTCTAAATTGAAACAAACCCACCTCGGGAAGATCTAGCTGATTTGCTTTGAAGGGTCAGCTTACCAAAATGAAAGTAACGATTTTTCGCAAGCCCTTAACCAAAGATAGGATCCAGAATGCAGGCTACATCGCCAAACAGAAACCAAAAATCCACATATGCAAGCATATATAAACATATCTTTGATCATTAAATCACAATAAAAAATAAAAATAAAAAAGAACTGTCAATACAAAATATCTACTCACATAGTACACAAAAAAATGTGTAATTCAATGGAGAAGCTGAAACATGCCATCAATGTTTACCAGAAAAACGAGGAAGTTGAAATTGCAGAGTTTTCATTCGCTCATTTGCAATCTTCAATACACGTGGTGTCCAGACATCCCACTAACCCACATTGTTTCTGTTGTAGGAGCCGACACCCCCACATTCATGCATCCTAACAAACTTCTTAGAATCTCCAGCAAAAGTTGTGGATATTTTCAAAATCGATAAGAAATAAGGTTAGCTATGAGAAAATTAAAACAGGCATGTATACATAACAAGAAGATAGAAAGCCCTGAACTTATCAACTCAATTAAGCACAAGAAATGTCTAATAGATCTCAGCTTTCTCTTTGAAATGTCAAGGATGCTCACTAGGGAAATCCATTGCAATACCACAGTTACCATTTGGCCCTTAATTCTACCATTTTTGACTTCTTGAGGACCCAGTGGCCATCAGTGAATAATATGTACGTTATTTTGGTCTAAAGAACATAGCAAAACAACATATACCAGAGATCACTGCAGTACATATTATTTTAAGAAAAAGAAAACTAACTGTTAATATTATGGCAAAAAACAGAACTGTAACATAAAATTTTGTTAAAATGTGGAGGATAAGTGGATAACTGCTTCAATAATGGTACTAGCTTATATGTGAAATGCTATTTTCATGGCTTCAAATATGTAATTATAAAAGTTTGATCAATCATAAAATATTATTGGAAGGTGTAAGCTAATCACTGGTAATGTTTTGTGGGTCCTATTTTCAACATTATAGACCAAATCATGCCTCCATCAAGGTAGGAAGGATTTATGCACATGGGGGAGGGGCTGCTACCCAATTGTGTAGCTCATAATTTGCCTTCAGACAACTTAAAGAGAACTACGAACAATATTCAAAATTCTGTGTAAAGGAACACACACTTGTGCAATAGATATTGCTCTCTGCATACATACAAACTGCAGACTTGTTTTCCAGTCCAAAACCCCATAACAGTCAAAAGCCTTGTCTACATCAGAACCATTTTAGGGTTGACCCTGGACAAGATTACATAATTTTGGAATAACCAATCAATTCTGTATGATATCCCAGCCTAATAAAAATGCTCATTCCCAACTAGAATAATTTTTCCTATTTTTTATTGGCTACCACAATATAGATGAGCCTAAGCTAAATTGAAAATTACATTGATCTAGGATACCTCTCCCAAAAAAATAAAATATGGGGAGGGGGGCATAAGGCTGCTTACCAGTCACCTCTCCAATATCTTGCAAAAGTGGGAGTTTTTTGTACTATGTATGACCTATATATAGGATACTTCCTGTGTACTAGAGTAATACCGTATCAATAAGGTGGCCTTTTATCGATAAAAATTGACAATCATATTATAAGTTATATAACTTTTATCTTATGATGCTGTCATTGATTTATGTCAGACAAAATCAATGACAGAACCTAACCAAGTAGTATTAATGATAAGAGTTTAAATTCAAATGACTGCCTACACAAAAGTAACAGAAAAAAATAGTAACATGTGCATGATGATGCACTCATCTGTCAGTTGAAATATCCCCCCCCCCCCCCCCCCCCCCCCCACCCACACACACACACACACACACACACACACACACACACACACACACACACACACACACGTAACATACAGATTATAAAAGAGTATAATATCTTCCTCTCTTTTTCAGACTAGAATTCTACTAATTATTAAAAGCCTCTATATATTAATGAAAAATTATGTAATTCTGCCCCTATTTATTTCAATCCTCTCTGAACTTCAAGAAGTCAGACCTCGGTCCACAATATGGAACAAAAGGATTTTCATTTAAATCTAAAAAAAAAGATTGCACAGATGTTAATACAGGTGGAAAGAGAGCAGTTGCTTAAAAAATAGGCTGGACAAAAATACTTGTTTTTAAAAACAATGAGGCTTTAAAAGATGCACATAAGCCAAATAATAAGCTAAACCAAACATGCTTAAAGAGTCATATCATGATGCAATTTATGGCAATCAAAAGCTCCATTTCTTTATAATAAAAAAAACATTTTCCAGGAAAAAATATCTTCAGTAGAAAATATTTTCAAAGAAAATAATTTGTTGCCTACTGTTTGGTTGAGTCTCTGAACTACTTCTCCAGTGTTTGGTGCACCAAAAATATCTATTGTCAAAACCAACAAGAATTCACTGAAGTCAATAGGTAGTGGTGGTTATGGTGGCAGCAGTGACAGTGGGAGGGGGAGAGAGAGGTGGTTGTCGTGGGGGTGCAGGGGATAGAAGGGAGGTGCTGGCAACAGCAAGGAGGAATATCGTTTTTTTGGGGATGTGTGTGTGTGGAGGAGGTGGCGGTGGTAGCAGAAACAAAGGAGCAAGGAGGAGGCCAGGAGGGAGGGGAGAGGTGGTGAATGGCACAGAGAAGTTGGGAAGGGAGCAAAGAGGTCATTGAGGTAACACGGAGGAGTGGGGAGAGTTGGGGAGGTGGGGAGTGGGGACATCAAAGGCTTGGTCTAGGAATTGTTTATGATTTCACACTGCATAAGCAATTTTCAGCTCCTTTTCTGTAATATTCCATTGATCATGAAAACATTCTGTTGACAAACAATTTTCAGTTGCACCGATTATTACAATACAACTTCTGGAAAATATTTTATGCCCAAATAAAGTGTCAAGGATCTTGATGAGTTTGGAGAAATCACACTGAGCTTAACAGCAAACATATAAGAAAACAGTTAAAGGATACAAAGGTGGATACAAGTGTAGATAGAATTGCTGAAGCCTGATGACTTTGTACTGCAAATTTATGCGAATAAACAATGTCAAAAGCTAACTACACATTCAAACAAAGATAAAATCATGCTTAAAATAAAAATTAGAAAAACTAGAATTACTCACTTCAAAAGATGAAGCTACTCAGATTTATCATGGTAGCCAGGAAAGTTCCTTATTGAAAGAGTAGACGCCAGTTTGGTCAAGCAATTCTGTAACACAATTTATCTGGTCTGATGCTTGCTGCCAGTGGAGAGATCATCTTCATACATATCATGAGATTCTGAAGGAATGTATCGATCCTCAAAAGCATTTTGTACCAGAAAGTCTGAACTATAATTTTCATATGTTTTTCTTCCCCTTCTATCCTCAACGTTTGATTTCTGTTCGTCTTTTTTTGCAACTGAATGATTCACAGAATTTGACCTAGAAGAAGATGATCTACTATAATGGTATTTTAACATGCCAGAAGATGGCTGCTTAATCTCATGTTGCCTGGTATTGGACACCTCCAGATCATCTCGCTCTCTTGGATGACTACTTCGCACATGTGACCGGCGATGACTATCATTTCTGCTGGGGCTTCTTGAATAAATTTCACTATCACGTTTGTCCCGATTGGAACATCTCTGATCCACATATTCATGGTGCTCATTAAGAGAAGCATCTTTCAAACTTTTAGATCTCTTACCACAATCAGAGTGTGACTGTGTCCTATCATTATATTGGCTACCTCTGGCTGCTGCATAATCACTTTTTCTAGGCTCATCAACAGTGATGATGCTATCATTTCTGCTGGGGCTTCTTGAATAAAATTCCCTATCACGCTTGTTCCGATTGGAAAATCTCTGATTTACATATTCATGGTGCTCGTGAAGAGAAGCATCTTTCAAACTATTAGATCTCTTACCATACTCAGAGTTTGAGTGTGTCCTATAATTATATTGGCTACCTCGGGGTGCTGCATAATCACTTCTTTTTGGCTCATCAACAGTGATGGTGCTGTCATGAGCAGAAGATGATTCAGATGGAAACATTCCTTGATCTTCAGTTCCCTTTACTAAACACCCAATTCCTCCAGCTTTCTTAATTTCCTCCATGTATTCGTCTATTATATCCCTTGTAACCTTTGAAAAGCACATAAAAATAAAGCCATTAATGAGGGAAGAAATCAACTAGGTATCAAACTGAGCTGCAATTGTAAACAACATATAACTAATGCAATTGTACAATGATCTTGTCAAAATTGGTGACACCTCAGTTTAGCTTTTTATCCAAGTGTTCACAGATGTCAACCAGAACAATGCAGTAACAGTCAACAAATGGTCCACAGTCTTCAATAACTGAAGGACCTACTTTCAGACTTTCACAATTACACATGTTCTTCATAGAAAGTATGAACCACAAAAGGAAACAAACTTCTTTCTTAGGCACAATCTTCCACATCATATTGTTCTATGCAAACAACAAAGAAATAATAAACATTTTGGGAAATATATGGCACACTTGGTCAAAGGTCAAGTCAGTAGAGCAAAGCGCATAAACACTAAGATGCAGGAGCAAGAGCTGATCCCTTCCAAAACAAGCCTATGATCATAACTAGAATACTATAAAGCAATACTTAGTAGTTTTAGTCACAAGAAATAAACAATGATAGTCAATTAAGGACACGATTATAAGGAGATATCATTATGGGAAAGACCATCACATTGAGCCTTAACAACAAGTCACCAAATTAATTACAAGTCATGTTCATCATGGAAACTACAAGACTACATGTCTTTCATTTTATTTATTTTTGAAAGAGAGTTTACAATAAACATCCAAAAATCAATTGGGGGATGACATCTTCAGTGCCCCTTCACCTCATTTTGTTCAAACGAAGCAGAATAAGAAGTTCCTGCTGCTGCTAGCAGATGAAAAATTTAACAGTTTTCAGGAGCATTGTCATGACCTAGTCATATTTCCCATCTCAGCTCATTCTTCACCCTCTTTTCTCTCCACTCAAGGCTACAGCAATTGCCTTCCTCAGCAACTGCAAAGCCACATAACCTCTATAAGTAACATACATGCAACTTCACTCTCTTAGATCCAGTTACCACTTGGTCCACTTCTTTCTCCTCTATGATTCCCGAATATACCAAACGGTGAAAAATTGTGTGAAATTTGGGAATATGAGAAAAAAAAAAAAAAAAAAAAAAAGAAAGATAAATCCATATGCTCAAAATTATAGAAAAGATAATAAAGGTTATATTTATTCTCCTGACTTGCAACATAACTTGTAGATTTTTGTCATTTACAAAGTGCTTAGTGCTTACACACATGGCCTATGTGATGAATGACCTCTAGAGATTTAAGCTTGCATCTAATAATAGATTCCTAAAATGCTTAATAATTTCAATGGCTAATTTAGCAGATGATTGAATGACTTGCTACTCTCTTATGTACTATGAATTCAATAATTTTTTATCTTATAACACAGTTCTAGAAGAAAAAAAAAGATCATATACAATGCAAAACAGGAAAATTCATAATTGAAACACTATATTCGAACTCCACTACTTCATATACTCAACTCCACTGAACCAACCCTTATGAAGTGGACATCAGATGCAAGCCCCAGATCACATGACAGAGCAATGGAGGACCATTACCTAGAGGACCCAATCAATATTTTTTTTCTTTTTTTTTTGATAAATAACATAGAAAATATATAGAAAGAAACAGCCCCGTACATAGGAAATGTATGAAAGAGGCAAAAGCATCAAGAAACCAAAGTACAACAATCAAGCAACACAGGAAGGGAAATACAAGAAAAAGAAGGTAAAACCAAACACCATTCGAGAAGAGTAAAAAAGCAAAAAAACTTAAACTCAAGTCTGGACCGTTCACAATCCTCAAAGCTTCTCGAATTCCGTTCCCGCCAGATACACCACATCAAACAATGCGGCACAATCCTCAAAGCATCAATATTGATTGATGCTGATGGATGGTCAAACTTTTTTGGATTTCATTTTATTTGAATTTTTGGACTTAATGTTATTTAATTTCATTCCCACATTTAATTAATTATTACAAGTTATTTCCTTTCCATACTTGGTTATGAACTTATATGCTTTCTTTCCTTGGTGTAACTTGGGAACCCTATATAAGGCCAAAATTCAGTAATGGTACATTTTGCTGGATAAAGAAAATTATAGTTGAAATTTTCTTCCAATGGATTGGTGCCAACTCTAGGCAACTCTAAGCGCCAACTCTTAGGTTTTATCTTTCTTTCCACCACTTAGAGAGGGTTTGGATAGTGATTATTCTCAGCTGCGTTTTGAAGGTTACGTTTTCTCCCTTTTTTTTTCTTTTTTTCTTTTTTTTTTCCGTTTTTGCTGCTGGGGGGACAACGCGCACTGTGCACGCACTGTGCATATACTTTTTTAGCAATTTTTTATTAAAAATGGGTCCCGCAGTACTATTCACACATTTAAAAATTATTTTGCTACAATGTTTTCAGTTTTCAGCAATAAGCTCTATCTAAACGGACCCTTAATCCTAACTCCAAGCAATCCTCAAAATTAATTCCTCAGTTTATCTTTTTTGTACTTTTTGTTTAGTCAAAACTTCAATTAAGAATTTTGTGTTGCATCACCTCAATTTCAATTTAATTATGATCAGCTCTATGGATCCTAATCATCTAATTGGGATTAACCACAAGTATTGTTTTCCGCAATTCTATCCTATAAAAAATCAAACTCTTTGTCGCCTCCCTCCTGTTCACTACTTCTACCTATGTTATTTTAAGCCTCCCTCTACCTCTTTTCACTTCATCAACTACTACATTCTTTTGTTTGTAAGTTACACAACCACCCAATAGATTTTGGATCAACCCCCCTCCACCCATTCTTGTGGGAGGAGGAAGTGCCATTTGAGCTAAAGCTCATTGGCCACTTCATTGACTTCATATAGGAATAATTATTAACATTTTGTCACTTTATAATCAAAACTCAATCACACTTTGACATTCAAATGACATGTTAATATCATCATATTGATGTTTTATCAGCCTGTAAACCGTCCATATTACTCCAACACCAAATAGCAGCAATGTTATCAACATCAAGTGTAATAATGTATAATTTTCTGACCATATTAAATAAGATGATACACGTACAACAAAAGAAATTTCTAGTACTAACACCTGCTTTTTACCTGTACAGCTGTTTTCTTCCCCTTTTTTCCACGATATGACATTCTTCTGCGTTTGTAATCCCTTTCTTCAGCCAGTAACTCCTCTCTAGTCTTAGTCTTGTTTGTTTCCTGATGTATACACAAGATTTTGAAGCTATGAGATTTAAAAGTTAAGTTACCCACCAAATAAATAGAGGTTAATAATTAAGATTTTAGTTAATCTGCCTGTTATAACCAAAATTACTGACAAGAGAGGAAATGCAAATCAAGAAATCCAAGAAAGAAGACTAAACTTTGTAATCATCCAATCAAACAACTGTAAAATGAAGACTTCAGGATGTTGTAGTGATCTCCATCCCATTGAATTTCTGATTATCTCTCCCATGCCAAATGACCATAAAGCAGGTGTGTGACATAGTTACCACTCTGCCTACTTTTTTTTTTTATATAAGTAATAAGTTTTATTGATGTCAAAAAAGGATCGCCCTAGTACACAGGGAGTGTACAAGGGGTCAACAACTCTGCCTACTTTAAAAACTCTATTTCTTTAGGCCTAACTACAACGATCTTGAGTGACACGTCTCAAAAGAAGTGTTTCAGAAGTTTTATCTTTAAGTTGTGTTGCCAAGCCTAAGGAAGACTTTTCATAAATCTGCCAAGTGACCAACACCTTTTATGACTCTTCACAGCCATGTCATCTAAGTGACATGAGCCTCTAATAAGAATGTTACAATGGGTCAAGTCAAACCGTTTAGATAGGTAGGTTAAGTCAAAAACTAAAATAAATTTTATCAACATGGCAGCAAGGGGACTAGGGGTGTTTTAAACTGACAATAAAAAAGAATGTTGTGGCTGCTTCAACCAAAATAGAGATGTTCATGATTCTAAACGCAGTGCCTCACCACTACAAGCTACTATCCATATTCATATTTTAGTGGAGTAAACCCCACCAACAACAAAAAGTTTATTCCTAAAAACTGAGGAGTGATTTAATTTTCCGCAAATGACAAATTCCATCAAAGTTCTAAAAAAGGCAAAAACCAGTATGAACCAAACATAATTTGGTTGAATTTCCCAAGACACAATTGTCATGGTGCCCATTTAGTAATGCGGTTTCAAGCCGCACTTTTCCAAAAATACAACTATTTTAAACTTCACTTTTTTCTGGATACAATGAAAAAGAAAATAAATAAATAAAACCCAGTTTCAAAAAGTTGAAAAATAAGCTAATACCAAACAGGCGCAAAGTTACACATGCACCCAATGGATCTTGAACCCATACTTCACCACCCTCCACCAAGCACTCGTAAGGGGAGGAGGTGTCCGTTGAGCTAGAGCTCATTGGTAAGATGTAACTTCCTGCTGAGATATACAAAGCAATGAATACCTGTCTAAAGGACTGTTGCCTAAGTCCGTCATGCTCAAGTATAGGCCTATAGTTTGGACGTCTTTTCCGCTCTTCATATGCTCTCTGTGACAGATAATCATGCTCAGCCGCCCTACAAATAGAAAGAAACTGACATCAGCATTTATTTTTAAAAATGAAAACTGGTATATCTGTCAAGATAAAACTATATCACATAAAAATAGGAGAAGATCTAAAAGAATGATTCCAATAAGTTGGAACATGAGATGGAAATGAAGACACCCTATTCAACACTACATAGAGGCCGTGCCTGGTGCACAAAGCTCCCACTTGGACTAGGAGAGGTGGTTGGTTGGTAGCCTAAGCCCAAAACCAGTCGTATCTGACCAACACTATATAGATGATAAAAAAATCATAGATAAGATCACAAGGTCCACAACAAACTCTGCTAGTCTATTTACAGGTATACCATATGGATGTCACAACATACACATCTACCCACTATCTCTACTTAAATAAATATATAACTAAATAAAAAAAAAAAAAAAAATTGATAAGTACTAAGATTTATTGACATCAAAAAGGGACAACTTAGTACACAGGGAGTGTACAAGGGTCAAATACAGATCTTATAGGAATCAATAAAATCAAAGACAAAAGAGAGTGATTGGTTTCACAAGGCAGGCAACCAATCCAAAAAAGTTCAAAAGAAAAATAACTTGAGGTCAAGAATGGATCTCTCAGAACCTTCAAAACACCCATTGCTTCTTTCCCTCCAAAGACACCACATTAAATAATGGGGAACAATTATCCATATATGACCATTTTGATAACGACCAAACCAGCCTTGCCAGCAAGCAAGGAGCCCCACAACTAACTTAGGCATAACCCAACTTACTCCAAATAAACCCAAAACCATAGAGCACAAATCCATAGCAACTGGACAATGAAGGAAAAGATGGTCAACCAATTCACCATTACACCTGCACATACAACACCAATCCAATATCCAAACCTTCCTTTTTCATAAATTATCAATCATCAAGCATTTCCCCAAAGCAGCAATCGAAACAAAGAAAGCCACTTGAGAAGGGATTTTCTGCTTCCAAATACTTTTTTCCAAGAGAAACAACAATCACTAGAGCCCACTAGAAGACTGTAATAATCTTTAACCATGAATCCTTTATTTCTATTTGGTTTCCAGCTCATTTTATCCTCCCAAACCCCTTTTAATGAAGAGCCATATACAGTATCCATAAGACTCGACGCAGCCTCCATTTCCCAAACATGAAAACCCCTAAAGAAACTTATAACCAAAAAAAAACCCCATTAGTGAACTGCATAAGCTCGGCCACACTTGCCTCCTTATCTCAGCAAAATCTAAATAATTCAAGAAAGCGCATAGCTAGAGGTGTCTTCCCACACCAACATTCTTGCCAAAACTTCACCCTCGACCCATCACCAATATCATACAAAATATAACGAGAAAAAAAAGGCCATCCTCGACTAATGTTTTTCCACTCCCGCCTCTATTTCCCGTTCTACCACCCGCATTCAACCAGCCGCCTCCTCAATTTCTTGGTTTTTTTCCAACACAGTTTTCATCACCTTTTGGCTTTTACCAATATCACCATTTTTGTCCACCCTCTTCACCGACTATCCCTCCCCCACTTCTGTCCAACCTGCCTCTACAAACAGCGCCAAAAACAACCACCACTATATCACCCACACCAAATAATACTATCAAACCGACTCTCCATAGCACAACACCTAAACCTTCTCCTATTGACCGAGGGGGCAGTAAAGGTTCTTTTTATATTGATTCTAAAGTTTTTTCTTTCTCTTTTGATGGTGGGCAGGCTGATTCTTACGCAATTCATGAGACTTGCCAGAATATCAAAAGCTCCATTTGGGTGGGGCGTAGAGATTTAGAATGGATTGTCTCTTGTTTTGCTAATGTAAGGGATTGGGTTCCGGGGAATGACTTGTTATGTAAGCATTATAGTGAAAACAATAAATTTTTCGAATTCTGTGGAAGATCGAATAAGGCTGGTCTTTTTGTGGATATTGCTTTTTATTATGGTGGAGCTCATCGTGGTTGTGTGATGATACCAGCTACCTTGAATCGTTCTAGGTGGTGTTTGTTTCAAAAAGAATTAGACAGGTTCTTATCGGGTGAGAATTCTATATCAGTGGCAGAGATGACATCTGTTGGCATTGTTGGTGAAGATCTGATGGCCGGCAATGGTCAAAATGGGAAAAAAAATTATCAATTATGGTAATCAGCAAAAGACTAGGAATTTTCAAATTTCTAGAGGTATTTTGGGGCATAACATGATTAAGGGAGATTCTGCTATTACTGTTTCGAATATTAATGGCAGACCCACACGTGAATTTGTTTTTAAGTTGACTTCTGCCAATTTAGCATTAAGAGTATTTAAACCAGATGAGGGTAAGCAGGTTGTCTCTTGGATGGACCCAAACAAGTTACAAAGGCCTGAAAAGTTGGTCTTGTGGTTAACCAAGCCCAAGCCCAAGCCCAATCCCAATTGGCTAACCCGAAAGGAAAAGCATATTCAGAGGAAGACTTGAATTCCTATCCGAGTGGGTTAGTAAGAGATTGCTCTGCAATCAGGGCACGAATGGGTCGGGCAAGACCTCAAGGTTACCTGGGGCGGCGGCGGAGTCTCCGATGGTGGTTTTTGCAGCTCCGATGAGGGTCAAATCGACGGTTCTCAACTCCTGTCAAGTTGCGGAGCTTCTCACCCCCATCTCGGTGGCTTCTCATCTCAATAGGGAGGTCGAGAGGCAGTTTGCGAACAATCCAAGGATCACAGTGGATTCAAATAGCTCGAAGTTATGGGTAAAGGCTCAAACCCAATGGTGTCAATGCCGGAGATCACATCAGGAAGGTGATCCCCTCCATCATCATCAGTGGAAGGCTTCGAATCGTTTTTATCCCTTGACCAATTTGGTTAGGGCATGGGGTCCTTGGTCTGAGGAGGAGGAGGAAGTGTTTACAGAAGACCCTCGCATGAGAGACAAGGAGGGGTGTGCCTCGCAAACAGGTATGATGGTGTCAGATGTTGAGTATGCAGATGGACTACAAAATTTTGAGTCTAAGCTTCTGTATTTTCCATAAGGACAAAGTGGGGTTGACACCAGAGAGTCTGGTAGTGGAGAGAATGAGAGTGGTCCTTTAGAGTGTCCTCTGCTATCTTGATGGGATCCTAGGGTAGCCGAGGATATGGTGATGAACATGGTGGTTGAAGAGGGTAAGTTTGAAGCGACAAAGGTGGAAAATTCGAAATAGGTGTCTACAATGATGAATAGTTTTGCAAATTGGTGGGTTTTCCTATTGTAAGAAATAAATCTCAATGTGTGGCTTTATTTCGTCTATTGGAACAGGAATGTCTTGAGGTTGCTAATGGCGGGTGTAATCAGAGACTTGTTAAATCTGGACAGAAAGGTCTTAAGGAACTTCAGGGTCTGAATCCACAGTAAACTATGATGGGACTTATTCTCATAATAGAGGTTTGTCGAATGGTTTGGGGGCAATTGGAAGTTACAAATGACTTTAAGACTTCTTTCCTAGAATGTTAGGGGGTTAAATAACCCTCAAAAGAGGGAGGTTTGCAAGAATCTTCTTAAGGAATGGCGGTGCAATATCGTATGTCTCCTAGAAACTAAACTTTCTTCTTTAAATTCTTCTCTTGTGCAGAGCTTATGGGGTAGTCCCTTCACTGATTGGGCTATATTGGATGTGGACGTATGTCTCCCTTAGATGGTCCTTTATATGAGGACAAACCTGCTGTACAATCTCAGGTGGTTCAGCTCTATCAAAATATCTATACAGAGACAGATGCGTGGCGCCCGACTGTGGATGGACTAGATTTTGCTTGTATTGGAGAGGATGAAAGATTGTCTCTTGAGAGGGAGTTCTCAAAAGAAGAGGTTACCCAGGTTCTAACTGAGATGGTGGGGGATAAAGCACCTAGTCCATATTGCTTCACCATGGCTTTTTTCCACAAATGTTGGAGGGTGGTGGAGGTGGACGTCATGGCTGTTTTTGAACACTTTCACAAGTATTCAATGTTTGAAGTTTGAACAGTCTCAAAATGCCTCGTTTTTCTCTTTAATTCCCAAGAAAAATAATGCTATTAATGTTAAGGATTTTCGGCCTATCAGTTTGGTAAGGAGTGTGTACAAGCTGCTATCTAAGGTGCTGACGAATAGATTGAGGGTTGTGTTAAACAGTCTTATCTCTGAGTCTCAGAATTCCTTTGTTGGCGGGAGACAAATTTTGGATTAAGTGCTTATTCCAAATCAATTTCTAGATAGCAGATTGAAGAGTCATGTTCCGAGTATGGTTTGTAAGTTGAACATTGAAAAAGCCTATGATCATGTAAATTGGGATGCATTATTCTATTTATTAGGTAGGATGGGTTTTGGGGTGAAATGGAGGGGGTGGATTAAGGCCTGCATCACTATTGTTTGCTTCTCTGTTCTAGTGAATGGATCTCCAGTAGGCTTTTTTGGAAGCTCTCATGGGTTGAGACAAGGTGACCCATTGTCCCTCTTCTTTTCCTTTTAATTATGGAAGTACTAAGTCGGATTGTGAAGAAAACTGAGGAATGTGGTCTTCTTCGTGGTTTTCATGTGGGGCCAGTTAACTCTATTGGGGTACACATTTCACACTTGCTACTTGCAGATGATACCATCTTGTTTTGTGATGCTTCTAGAGATCAGTTATTGTCCATTAGGCTGGCTTTGACTTGTTTTCAAGCGTTTGTTGGTTTGAAAGTAAATGTGGGGAAGAGTGAGATTGTTCCAGTTGGGGAGGTTGGAAATATAGGTGCTTTGGCTACCATACATGGATGTAGGGTGGGTAGTCTGCCTATGAAATACTTGGGAATGTCGTTGGGTACTCCATATAAAACAGCATCTGTTTGGAATCTTATTTTGGAGAGGATGGAGAAGAAACTCTCAGGTTGGAAGCATCTTTATTTATCGAAGGTGGTAAACTTACTATGTTGAAGAGTACTCTTTCAAGTTTTCCTACGTACTACCTATCCTTATTTACCATCCCTGTAGCTGTGGCTGATAGGTTGGAGCGTATTCAACGAAACTTTTTATGTGGATCTTCAAAGGAGTGTTTCAAATATCCTTTGGTGGCTTGAGAGAAGGTGTTTTCACCATTAGAGATGGGTGGTTTGGGGATCAGGAAGTTAGTGCATTTTAATCAAGCCCTATTAAGGAAATAGTTATGGGGTTTGGACAAGAAGGCACCCATCTCTGGCGGAGTGTTGTTGCAACTAAATATGGAGAGGGTCAAGGGGGTTGGAATACTAAAGTATGCAAACGGGCCCACAAGAGTGGTCTATGGCGTGGTATTCACGATGGATGGGAGAGTTTCTGCAAACATGTGGCCCTAGTGGTGGGTGATGGTTCTCATATTCTTTTTTGGCATGATAAGTGGGTTGGGGATAACTCACTTAAAATGCTCTATCCTCAGCTGTATGCATGTTCAAAGGACATGGAAGCTTGCATTTCTGAAGCTCTATGCTATCAGGAGGGTGGAAATGATAGATTTTAGGATTTGAGAATTTATAGGGATTTTCATGAAAGGGAATTAGAGGCTGCCTTCTCTTTCCTTGAGTTCATTCAATCTTGGATTCCCAGGGGTGTTGGGCGTGATATGTCCTATTAGTGCCTCAATGGGAATGGCAAGTTTGATATTTGGTCCTATTACAATAAGATTCGTGGTACATCTATCTCCAATTTTCCTTGGAAGGGTGTTTGGAAAGTTAAGATTCTTTGACTGGTTCTCAGTGTGGAGAAACCATCCTTTTTCTTCTATTTCGAATTTACTTGACTTTTGTAATATTCGTCTTTGATTTGTTCCCCCTTGTATATTCCCTGTGTACTTGGGTGACTCTCTCTTTTTAATATCAATGAATCTTTATTACTTATCAAAAAAAAAAAAAGTTACGATTTCTAAGAGGGTAGCAATTTTTTTGTGGACAGCAATTCATGGGCGGATCCTTACCTTGGATAATCTTATGCGTGGGGGGCGCTCTTTGGAGAATCAGCGTTGTATGTGCTATTGTAATGAGGAATCTATAGATCATCTCCTCCTCCATTGTCCTGTAGCTCACTCGCTGTGGGTGCATATGCTTCAGTTTTTTGGGATCCAATGGATCATGACAGGCTCTATGGAAAGCTTGGTGTTTTGTTGGAGCTATTGGCTGGGAAAGTTTAATTCAGACATTTGGAATTTGGTTTCTGACTATTTGAGATGGATTGTTTGGACGGAACGAAATTGGTGCTCTTTTGAGGATACTAAGAAATCACCGGTTCAGTTACAAGCTGTATGCTAGAAGACTCTGTTTGATTGATCTAGGTGTTGGGGCTCCTCAAATTATTCTTCTATCATTGAGTTTCTTTCTTCTCTTAGTATTGCACCTTAAATTATTTTTTTTTTCCCCCTTGTTGTTTGTTGCTTTTTCTTGTGTTCACCATCATGAACACCTTGTTCACCATCATGATTACCTTGTATTTGCTTTCTTCATTTTCTCATCTTGATTAATATTATTCTTATTACCTATCCAAAAAAAAAAAATGTCTGCTATGGACACTGAAGAGAGGAACCACTGTAGAGTTGAAGATGTCAAGCCTCGATTGTTTAACTGAAGTCGTCTTTTCATAAGATAATTTTTTGAATGGTCCCATATTCTAGATTCTAGAAACAATCATTGTATGGTAGATTTCATTGATTGATCTGATTCTCTCCTTTTTAGCATGTAACTTTTATTCTTTGTAATTCCTTAGGACTACATCATGTATATATCTCATTTGCATAAAAATATATGTACTATAACCTTCCGATGTTTTTAATTACAGATTTTCCTTTCTATAGATATATTTGAGAACCATCTATTCAAAAAGCAGGAAGCATAATACATATTGTCAAGGGACATTAAACGTATGTCCAAAAGAAATAGTGTATCAGATGCAACTACACAGATCAAAGCCTCCATTTTCAGCAGTATCAGATGCATATTAGAAGCCTCCATGAAGTACAAATATGCAACATAGACACGACTCTAATGTCAAAACATCCATTCTATTACATAAGCAACCAGGGATCTGTTATTATATCTGATTTGGAAAAAATAATAATAATCCTTCTCCATACGATTCTCATGTGCGACACTCAGTACATTAGTTTCTAGCTTTCTATAATTCTTTTCGGTTCTTTCTATAATTCTTTTTCAGAACCTTATTGGACTGGTTCTCCGTGTGGAGAAACCATCCTTTTTCTTCCATTTTGGATTTGCTTGATGTTTGTAATGTTCATATTTGATTTGTTCCCCCCCCCCCCCCCCCCGGTATGCTCCCTGTATACTTGGGTGACTCTATCTTTTTGATTTCAATAAAGCTTTATTACTTATCAAAAAAAAACTTCATACTAAAAAAAGACTGAAAGTGAACAAGCTGTACAGCATAGAAATTAAACAGGGCAACATATATATAAAAGAAACAAGAAAAGGCACAAAGGATCAAGATAGACTTTGAAACTGAAATTAGAATTCCGGAATCCAAACACCAAAAAGAAAGCAAACTACAAACTTCACTGCTAGTGGCCTACAACCTTGGTTCTTGTGTCATGAATGAGACCATTATAACCCAATTAATGAAAATGAGAACAAGTTTAGCCAAGTGTAAATAGGTTAGCAAGCATAGTAGAGAAAGAAAACAGGGAAAAGTAACATACAGCTGATACTTGGTAAGCGGTTGAGAAAGATGAAACCCATTAAAGTTTTGTTGAAGCACAGCTCTTTCTTTCAATGCAGTAACCGCTGCTTGGACTTGTGACACAGATATGACCTCATCTGCGCGGCCAGCATGAGCATGGGACTGGGTCTGGGTGGTGGTGGTGATAAACATTCCCAATTGCGCTGCCTCCAATACACATTGCTTAAGCATGTGAATAGCAAATAGCTTCCCATTCATTTCACCATAGAGAATGGAAAGCTGAGAGGCTAACCACATCAACGCTTGTACCAAAACGGGACACTTGAAAAAACTCATCACACTCTGCTCATTCGATTGTTGTTGTTGTTGTTGTTGTTGAGAATAATTATGTAGAGCTTCCTTGACAATAGGGCTGAGGCAGAGCCTGAAAAGCAACAATATATGATCCCTCATTGCCACATCAATGACAATGCTGCCGTATCGTGGGGAACTCATGAGCACCCAATTTTCGATCAGCCCGGAAACGGAAAGCGAGAGGGAAAGGGAACAGAGAATGGGGTAGGAGTAGGCGGTGGGGTAATTAGTCCAGGCGTCGGTTTCAGCTCTAATAGAGAACAAGTCGGAGGGGAGAATTGAGAAATCGAAATCGAAATCGAAAGGAAGAGGGTTGTTGGGAGAGTGAAGGGATAAGAAGTGGGGAAGAGGAGTAGGAGTAGCGGTTGGGGTTGGTGTTGGGGTGGAGAAGTGAACGACGGCGGGGCAATCGTGATAGAAAAAATTGGAAGAAGAAGAAGAAGAAGAGCAGTGGCAGTGGCAGTGGCAGCGAAGGGAGTGGCGGAAGAGGGCGGAAGAGGGGATGAGATGGTGGGGATTGAATGGGCATTGGATTAGGTTTTGGTTTTCTGAATGTTGAGTGGTGGAAATGGAAAGGGAAAGGGAGTGACGGAGGGTTTGTTGGGAGAAGTGGATGAGGTTTTCAAGTGTGGTCAGTAACGAATTCGGGTTCATTGGATTGAGATTTTAGGGAGCTAGGGTTAGGGTTTGGGTTTTGATTTGAACACACACACACAGACAGAAAGATCAGAAGATCAGATTCAGGGGTGCCCCTCTTCTTGAAGAAGAAAGCATGAAGTCGCTCACGAATGAATGATGACCGACTCACATCGGCATCAGAATCATCGCTGCAATATTTGGTTGGACTCAAGAGGATCAAACTTCGGGTTTCTATTCAATAATTTGGTTAGCTTGCATCCTCTAATATTAAAATTCAGGTACAAGGTTAGCTTGCATTCAATATCTTCAAGTAAATTCCCATCAAAATATATATATATATATATATATATATATATATATATCTTCAAGTAAATTAATATTAAATTCAGGTTTTTATTAATTTTGTTAAAAAAATTAAAGAATATTTTTCACACACGAAAAATATTTATGTGAAATTTATTTTCAAAAAATCTTTTTTATCAGTTCATTGCATACATGAAGGCAATTTTTATTTTTTAAGAATTGAACAGAATGCCTAAATTGAATAAGTTTGAAAGTTAGATGATTTAATTGAATAAAAATAAAGTTTAGAAACTTAAATACATTTTAGTCAAACTTAGGTGGTGAAATTTACGCCTATTATATTTTGGACAAAACTTTGGCGGATTTTTTGTTTTTAAATTTGCAATTTAACACTAAAATGCTAACATATTCATTATTTAGTATGGTTTCCGAACTATTTAAGAATCTAACAACTCGAGTCTAAAAAACTCAAGTTTCATGAGGTGGCAAAGTTTAGTTGGAAAAAAAATCCAGATGGAACTCGAGTCTTTGAAGACTTGAGTTCCACAAAAGAAGAAGAAATAAAAAAATAAAAATAAAAACCCAACTAATCCTCTTCTCTCCCACTTTTAGCCCCAAAAACCCAACAACAAAACCAAACATCCATATGGCAAACCAAAACTGAAAACACACCTCTTTCACTATGAACAACAACAAACATGGAAAATTCACAATACCTAAACCCATTGAAAATTCACAAAACGAAAACTCAAACCCACAGAAAATTCACAATACCCAAACCAACCATGGCCCTAATTAGATTTGGCTTATGTCCCACGACCACGACCACCACCAGATCGGCTACCCAAAATTGCCAACAGAGAGAGGGATGAACGGATGGTGAGAGAGAAAAATCAAAGAGAGAGAGTGATTGATCTTACAGTTAAAGGCCAAAATCAATTTAAGCAAAAAAATTTGAAGAAGAGAGAAGAGAGGAATAACAAAGGCAAAGAGAAAGGAGAAAGAAAGAGAAAAGAAGAAATTGTGTGAACTAAAGAAGAAAGAAGGCGAAAAGAAAGAAAAGAAGAATGTTCGTGGATTTTTTTTTTTTTAGGAACTTGAATCTTCCACGTGGATTTTTTTCCCACCTTACCTTTGCTATCTCATAGAACTCAAGTCTTAGAGACTCCAATTTCTACAATGAACTCAAGTTTAAGAGACTCGAAATGTTAATTTCCTATAGAGTTTGGAAACCATACTAACTAATGAAATTGTTAGCATTTTGGTGTTAGATTGCAAAAAAAACCAAACTTGGCTCCAAACTTGTTTAAGCAATCCAACATACATAATAGATTGTTTCAAAATTCTAAACTTTATTTGTGATGACTGAACTAGTATGGTGCAAAATTTTTGGTGGGGTCCTGGAAAGATGACATGGATCAATTAAAGCATTAGCTTTAAAAGGGTGTAAAAACCCCCTAGTTGCTATTTTGGCAACCCACCTGATCAAATTAAGTTTTATCTGGGTGCGGGTTGCTAAAACTTTTTAGCAATCATGGATAGTAAGTTTGTATTTTTATACAACTTGAGCATTAGCATATAGGGATGCAAAAAAAAAAATAAAACAAAATAAAAAAAAAAACTTATTTTAGAGCACTAGCATTGGGGGGGAGGGGGTGTAAACACCCCCTAGTTGCTATTTTACAACCTAATTCCTTAAAAACATGCTATATCCTCGTTGCCAAACTTAAAATTTTTTCCCAACCAGATACATCTTATATGCAACCTTACTGTTCACAGGTTGTATTAATAAATACTAATATTTGATTTCCCAATTCACTCTCTCTATCTCTTCTGACTCTCCCTCTTCTCTCTATTTCTTGGTCTCTCCCACTTCTCTCTTCATCGTCCCTCCCTCTTCTCTCTCTATTTCTCTCTACTCTCTACTCTCTATTCTCATTGTTTCTCTCCAATCTATCTCTTCTTGTCTATGGTGGTGTTTCAATGGTGGAGTTAGGTATTGTTTTGTGGCATTTCGGTGGTTAGAGTTGAATTAGTGCCTGGAGTTTTGGTGGTAAAAATCGTCTGTGGGTCTATTTTAGAGGTGTTAGGTTTGTATTGGTGGTGCGTCTTGTCTATGGGTTTGGGTCATAGCTATGGGTTTCCGATCGGGTTTCAGGTTATAGGTTTTCGATGGTCGTGGGTCGTGGGTTGTGGGTTTGATTGTGGTGTTATCTGGTTTGAGATTTGAGAAATGGATATGATTATGGTGGTCACTAGTGTGGGTTTGGTATTTGGTTTGAGATTTTAGAAGTGGGTATGATTGTGGTGGTGTTCGTAAGTTTTGGTTTGGCCGTGGGTTTGGGGTTTGTATTGGTTATGGTTTGGTTTGGCTATGGGTTTGGGGTTTGTACTAGTTATGGTTTGGTTTGGCTATGGGTTTGGGGTTTGGTGTATTAGGTTGATTCAGTGGTTGTTCAAGGGTTTGTATTGGTCGTGGGTTTCCAATGGGTTTATGGTAGGTTGTTCAGGGTTAGCTGGGTGGCAATGGTGGTAGTTTGACCAAATTTTTAATATTATTTGTTAATATATTTTATATTATTTTAATGAATTATTTGCAAAAATAGAAATTGAAATATTGGGAGAATTGTAAAATGAAATGATAAAATAGATAAAATAGGTTTTAAGAGTGAAAAATAGAACTTTTTTGGCATCCCAAATGCAAATGCTCTTACATCCTTAAATGTCATTCTATCTATTTTAACATCTCATTTTACAGCTCACCCAACATTATAGTTTCTATTTTTACATACAACTCTTTTTCTTTTCTTTTTTAGAGAGTTTCGAACTATGGCATCCGCTCTTGATAATAGCTCTTTTATCATCAAACCAAGACACCAATCAGTTTTTGGTGTAGACAGGGATTGAACCTTAGATCTCTTATACAATTATCAAAGACTTTATCAATTGAGCTAACTAGAATCTACTACATACAACTCATTAAAATAATATAAATTACCCCATCAAATAATAATATAATATAAACAAGAGGCAGAGAAAAGAGAAAAAAGAGAAGAGTGAATATTTTTTAATAAAGAATGAGAGAGAAAATTACTATAAATAATAAAATATTACATTTAGTTTTTAGCAATAGTAGGTTGTATACAACCTTACTGTAGCCAATTGGTATAATATTTTAAGTATAGCAATTGGGATATTGCATGTTTTTTAATAGGAAAAATGATGCATTCTGAAATCTCAAATTCTCAAGGTGGAATGGGTTTTAAACTCTTGAAGGAATTTAATTAGGCTTTATTAGTGAAACAAGGATGGAAACTCCAATAGTCCAATCTAATTTTAATTCCCTTGCCTATCATGTTCTTAAGCCAAATTTTTATAGATTGTAATTTTGTGGATTCTAACTCTTGGGAGAAGGCCATCCTACACATGAGGATGATTATGACAACACAACAAATTGTAAGACAAGAGATGAGATGGAGAGTAGAGAATGGTAATAAAATCTAGATATGGTCAGCCAAATGGCTTCCAACCCCAACAATGTTTAAGGTAACTTTGCCTCAGAACACACTTGGTGATCTCAAGCTTTGGTTAGTGATTTAATTAACAGCAGTTTGGGTGTTCGGAAAGTTGATTTAGTTCGGCAGATTTTTTTGACTAATACTACATTGGGCTTTCCTCTGAGTGATTTGCTTCCTAATGATTCTTTGATATGGAACTCAATTGCAAATGATATTTTCTTTTTCGGTCGGAAATGGGCCTATAACTATAAGTTAGCTATGGATTTTAGGAGGTTGTATATCTTGTTTCCGTTGCATGCATCCTTTCTCTCACATGAGGGTGGACCCCCACATTTATGGGGTCCACCCTCATGTGAGGGAAGAGATGCATGCAACGAAAAAATAATGAATTTTCTTAGATTTTACAGTTGTGTCTGGCAATAGCTCCTCTAACAACAAGAACCTCAACTCAAGAAACTTTGGAGTCTACAAATTCCTAACAAAGTGAAAATCTTTGCTTGGACTAATCAAAATGAAAAAAGATGGTGGTACTGCAAAAGTTGAGGTTACAAATGTGTAGTGGTGTACACAACTTATGTGATTTTCAAATGCAAAATGAAGGCTCTAGTCCAGCAAAACCCATGGCTAGTCATGGTTGGATTCCACCTCTTACAAAGTAGACATTGATGGTGTCGTTTTCTCCACTTAACAATCAGCTGGAATTGGGGTCAATCGTTTGTGGTTTTCATGGATTGGTAATTGCTACTATTTGTCACAAACGCTTGGGGCTTTGGAGATGATCATAAAGGGTGATTATCTGGTAGTTTCAAATGTAGTGGTTGGAATATGAATATCTCCTCCTCCTCCATCTTCTAGCTTCGATTGGTTTTGGTATTTCTTCCCTTTCTCATGATTTTTGTAGTTTTCAAGTCTCACATACAAGAGAGAACGGTAACCAACTGGGTCACTTTTTAGCAAAACATGCTCAAATACTTGGATTGAGGAGAGCCCATGTTTTATAGAATATGCTTCCTCAATGATGCATTTTTCCTTAAGTTATTTCAATGAAAGTTCATTATTTCCTAATAAAAAAAAAACCCTGTTTGCATTAATTTCATTTTCAACCCTAAACTATAAAAAATAAAAATCTGCTTTCATCCCCAAACTTTATAAAGACTTTTTTTAAAAAATAGTTTAGGGTGAAATTAGGTATTTAAAAAAAAAAACCCCTTTGAATTGTTTAAAAAAGAAGAATATCTTGTTTATTAAGAATATGTTTTATCTTATATATATATATGTATATAAACTTGTTATGTCAAAGATTAAAAATGGACATTTTTTTTATTTCAAATTAATAATTTGATATGGTATAACTTTATGTAACGAAGACTAAACCAAACGGATTTTTTTTTTTCCAAATAACCTTACTTTGCTAACAATTTCGTTAGTTGCCTGGTTTTGAAAAAATGTTGGAAACTAACATCTCGAGTTTCTAAAACTCAAGATCAGTCTAAAACTCGAGTTTCTAATACTTGATATTATGGTCATTGCTAAATGCCCTAAGATAGTGTATCTCAGATTTACACCTATTTTCCGAACACGCGGAGAAGGCATATGTACTCCATTTATTACCCTCAACAAATCATGAGTAATTTTTGTGTGCTAGTCGTGGAAATATTCAACAAGTTTGGACCAAGTGAACTCAACCAATACGACAATAAGAAAGCCCCGTGCACCATTCAGTACACCATTAAAGCACTTTGATACATTGGTTGTCATTGCTCCAAAATATCTTCCACCATCATGTGACTGGGTCCACATATCCACAATCTCGCTCATTAGGTATGTGTATGGAAGATAATCTTCTTTCCTGCCATCCTTCCCCATCGCCTTCTTCTTATTCCTATTGGCCTCAATTTCCACCTGTTTAGTGGACTCTATTATGGTATCAAATCTAATTGTCTGAGTAGCATATCTCACTTTCAACACCGCTGACTTTAGAGTCTAGTTCCGAAAATGTGTGTTGAAGTTGCTAGCAACATGTCAAAGGCAATATCTATGAAATACCCGTGTTCTTCCATCATCCCCTCTAGGCCAGTTGCAATGGCATTTTTGATACCAAGATGTCAGTCAGAAATTATGCAAATGCCTTCGTCAAGTATCACATTGCCAATCATATCTCTGAGGCATTATATAAACCACCTCCAACTAGACCCTGACTCACAATCCACAACATCAAACGCAAGAGGAAATACCTTATTGTTAGCGTCGGTTGTCATTGCGACCAACAACTTTCCTTGATATTTACCACACAGATGGGTCCCATCAATACAGATAACCAGTTTGCAATATCTGAATCCATCAATGTATAGACCGAAAGACCAAAACACATAATGCAAAAATATAGTGTCATCTACACTGGTGGGTTTGGTAAGATAGGACACTTGGGTTTTTGGATCCTGATCAATATATGTCATCAGCAACTTTTGCAACCTTTGGTAAGACTCTTCTCAATTCCCAAATATCTTCCCAATCGCCTTTTGTTTCGCATCTCATACCTTGTAGTAAGAAGGTTTATGGCCATCGTATTTCTCCTCTATCATAGATCTCAGATGCTTAATTGGGGTAGTGTGATCCTTATGTAACTTCTTAAGGATGTCTAATGCAATAAAATTATAATTCATTATTCTACCATCATTTCGCACCCCAATCCGTATACACATGTAAGGACCCACATACACGGTGACCATCCGTAGTCTGTGGAGATCGGTCTTCATGACTGCGCAGGTATACTACTTGCATGACTCATCCACGCATTTCGCACAAAATTTGACCTTTGTCGACCTATTGATCATAAAATGCCTGTATTCCTTGAGGGCACAAATTGTGAATGCATACTTCACCTCCACTTTATTGGCAAACGTCAATCCTCTGCACAAATTCATCACTTCTCTCCAAGTAGACACAAATGGTATCTCAATATGATTAGGATCAACTATATTTGCCCAAGTATTTGCAGAAAATGACAAGGCAGAAGGTGCGTAGGCAGAGATTGTGTTCGTAATGTTTTCGACACTAATAACATTGTCTGCTTTAGGTTCACTATCGTCAAATGTCTCATCGTTATCAATGTCTCTCTTAAAGTCGCCAAAGTCCCCTCGTTCAATCCTCTCCTTATTCTCATATTTATAGACAAAATCTTTAACGTTAATGGCAGTCTCATCAACATAATCATCATCATCATCATCATCAAGACATGTGTAAACTACTCATATTGAGCATCCAGAACTATCACCTGTAAATTTGTGGTTGTTTGTTAAAATTCCTCAATACCAACTTATGCACGCGGCTCCAACTGTATGTACAACTCAATACCATTTACTTCGAGTGTTCTCTCCAACTTGTTAAACATGATCTTTACATGTTTGTCTGCTTGTATCGTCATATGCTTGTAATTAATCCAATTCTTTAAGACTTCATGTGGCATACGATAAGTAATTTGTATGTTGTGCACAACATGATTCACACGCAATTCTTCCATAACTATCATCTTCAATTCATCAAGGGTCTTCAACCTATGATTAATTTGGGTTAACTCCAATTTTATACCCGGCCCTTCAAATGGCAATTTCTTGTTCGCATTGTCATTCTTAAGCGGACCACCGTAGTATAGGATTATATCAATTACAATCATTGTGAACCTGTTCGAGTCAAGTTACAATGTTAGTTAAAAAACATTTTATCTAGTCAAACTGCACAAAGTACAAATTCCAATTCATTCAAGGGGCATGAATTTCATTACACATTCGTTACACATTTCATAGCCAAATCATTTTTCCGTCATGTTAAGACTACTCATTTCATATCCCATACCAAAAAAAAAAAAAGCCAAAATCCTTGTAAAAATATACAACATTTTATCTAATCATATTTATATACCCATTTCATACCCAATACAAAAAAAAAGCCATGTCATTACACATTCAAAGGGCATAAATTACATACCCATTTCATTATAATTCATTCGAAGGGCATGAGCAAGTCACACATTTCATTACATACCCATATAACCATTCAAAGGACATGAATTACATACCCATTTCATTACAATTTATTCACTACCCATTTTGTATCCAAAACAATGATGAACAAAGTCAAAACCCTTGTAAGATCATGATAAAAATAAGAGCCTACAAATAATGAATCATGATAACAAAAACCATGCAAATAAATACTCAAAAAATTAACACTAACAAAACAAAGTTCTATAATTCACAATATTGGTATCTTAACTAAGTTATGTTAACTATCTACAAAATAAATAGTCAAACTCTTTAACCCACACCAAACAACAAATAATATCCAACTGTAATGACAAAGTCCTCAAAAAACCCTTACTTGATATATGAATTTGTTGAGAGGGAGGAGCAGTGAGAGAGGCAATGTGGTGTGAGAGTATGAAAGTTATGGGTGAGTGAGGCAGTAAGGAGTGTGAGGCTGAGTGTGGGTGAGAGAGCGAGAGCAAACTGAGGCTAAGTGTGGGTGAGAAAGTGAGAGCAAAGATTGTGACTGCGTATGTTGAGTGTGCATTTTTATAAATTTTGCCTAGCAAAACTCGAGTCTATAAGACTCAAGATCTAGGTAAATTTTAATTAGATTTTGAGTCTTATAGACTCAAGATCTATGTGTCTAAAACGGTTTTCGCTCAGAAAATCGAGTCTCTAAGACTCGATTTTCATTTGGCAGAACTATATGGCATTTTTCGTCCTGGTCATCAAGTACAAAGCGGCCCAAAGCGAGTCTCTAAGCCTCGAGTTTTACCCACATCTCAAGTTTCTAAAACTCGAGATGTTAATTTCCAAAATCCTTTTAAACGCATGTTAACTTACAATTTTGCTATGCTAAAAGCCAAATATCCTCTACCCAAACGAACATTAAAACAGAATTAATAACTTTGCAAGTTTTAATAATGACACTAGTTTTTTTTTTTTTTTTTTGGAGAACCAATAATCACACTAGTTTGTTGAATGAACAGCTTGGTTTTTACCAGTTTGGCCACTAAGATGTCATGATTCTCTTTAGCTTGTACAACTTTGCTTGATCACAATTTTGGCGAACTGCAACCTGCTTTATTTTGGTCGCGTGAATCTTCAACTTGATCACAACCTACACTCCCACAAGTTGATCAAGGTGGGTATTCAATACAGAGAAGTACATCTCTCATCTCCTTGAGCATGCCTTGTTGCCATAAATCGAAATCGCCAAGCTTAGCTTCTAGTATTCTACCAGCTCAACATATGAGTTGTCCATAATGCATCTTTGATACCAATTGTTATAGGTACAAATTTTTGTTGTTGTTGTTGTTGTTGTTGGTTACTCTTTTGATGAAAACACGACCTTCAAGTTTGTTCAGACGGGCTTTTTCAAGATAATCCAAATCTTTAAAGAAAAACTTTTTTTAATAATAATATTTTTCAGCCTATTTTATTATTTATTATCGAGCCATATATACAGATAGCTTTACAAGAAAAACATAAGTTAACATTCAAATTCAAAAGGAACCCAATCTTTATCTACTCTTAGTACAAAAGATTAACAGTTCATCCCAAATTTAACCATTTACTCAACTCTTAATAACAAAAATACAATTTTAAACAATGTGGGACAATTACCCATTCTTTTTCTTTTCTTTATTCTCAAAAAAAAAAAAATTAAATGATAAAAGGACATAGATAAGAGGCATGTAACATCTTATTAAGCTAAATAAAAACTCATGGGATAAATTAGATGCAAGGGCCTTCCAACATAAAGTTTGGCAATTCGCTTTGTAAAATAGTTGGACTAACAAAATTTGGTATACTGAGAATGGACTCACAAGAGGACTCCTTCGGCATTATTAAGGGCTTTCTTTACAACCTTAAATTTTTCAGTGATGGCTTTATTGGATTTCAGAACATACTGCTTGATGAAAAACTCAATGCCATGTCTAAGACTTTCAAGCTCTGGGGTGATGGCCACACGTGTGAAAATGTTCCATATAAGCTTATCAGGATACTCAAAAAGGGCCTCGAATAGCATCCTGAAATGCATAATCCTTTTTGGGGTGAGCTGCTTCATGTTACCTAGTTCTATAGTCTTCAAAACTGCAAGGGAGAGAGTGAAAGAGGCAACCATCTCAGCTACAAATTTTGCAAGGTGCATTGACCTAATAAGCGGCATTGACTCAAGCTCTTTGAAGTGATCCCAAATACAAAACTGAGAAATTATAGCAATTCAAAGATTAAATATTAAAAGTAATAGCGTAACAGACAAGACTCAGAAGGCAATTTCAAAATAATAGAGAAATGAAATTAACACCCTACCCAAAAAGGAAAAAACACCGATGCCACTTTTGAAAGAGTTTATAATGAACAAAGTTCATGGCATGTAAGTGATGAGAATGCAACCTTGTACCTCAGAATAAATTGAAGTTATAATCAAAATAGCATCCATAAAAAAAAAACTTTTTCGGCTTCTTATAGGGCATAATATGGCATTCAGAAGGTAGCCAATTGAATTGCATGGTTAATGATTTTTTACTCATTGGTGAGTGATACAATATATTTGATGGTGTTTGGAGTTGTTAGAAATATGTGGTTAAATGATTAAATTTACCATATCCCAATAATTCAAGCTTTTGAGACAACGGTAATTTAACATGAGTAATACAAGTTAAAAGGGAAGAAATAAGGTGCCATCAAATATAACAGTACATTGATTTTTCTAATGATTTTGTATTGCCATGTATTTTCTTCTCTTTCAATTCATAGAATCTAATTGAAGGTGTATTAAAATAATTTTTATAACTCCCTCAATCTGATTCAAGTGGAGATATAGGCCAAGAGTTTCTAGATGTGCTAAACATTCATTCAAAAATTTTTTGAGCTAAAAGCTGCATGATATTGCAGGAAAAAAATTCATAATTGTGGATTATCTAACAAATCACATCAACAAAGGAAAAACTTGATTAGAATTATATAAGATAGGAAAAAAAATCACATCAGCTCAAGTTCAATATGAAAAATAACCGCATAAGCCCATGCTAGATAATGGTAAATCAAGCTGATAAATTTTATTATCTATTACCATTAGAAAGTTTTAACAGCATATCTGACAAATGAGTATAGGCTTCATCCCGAGCCAAATGCAATAGAACTATTAGACAAAAATAATGCAGGCATTCTATGTCTTTAAAGAATTCAAATCACTTGCTTCTAAGATTCTACGAACCCAAAATAACTTGCATATGCTACAACCCCAACCCCGAAAATTCTACACTACCCCAACATCTTGTACACCTACACAGAAGCTAGCTTATTATTTGTGAGTTGTGACTCACAAAGGCCATCAATCTCCAGTTCAAACAAAGTGGTGACTCTCAAACTCACACCAGCAAGGTTGATAACATAACCAGGAAAGGCTCTTATGAAAACACAGATGGGTGCAAGAAATTGGATTTATCATATAAAATGATTGAATTGAAAAGCTGTAAATGTGCAGGAGACACAAGAACTGCAACCCAACAGCCTACAAATTAGGCAAAGGGGTCCAATAAATGGACCATACAAATTTCACAAAGCTGATATAACTGTAACATGCTGAATGAATACCTAGGGTATATGTCCTATGAATTTAAACAATAAATTATTTGTCAAAATTTAAACCACAAGTTTTTGTCATGCTTTCCCTTAAATTTTATTCTAGAGACATCCTACAATCAAGAGAAAGGTATATACCTTTTTTTTTTTTTTGATAAGTAATAAAATTATATAAATCATAAAAAACGAGTCACCCAAGTATACAGGAAGTATACTGGGGTAAAGGTATATACCTGTAAAGTGAACTTGTGGTTTTTGTCATGCTTACACAACTTCGAAGCCAGAACAGTGTAATACTTATTAAATGTTTTCTCCTCCTGTAAACAGCAATAAACAAGAACGTGCATGATCTCTCTGTCCTGTAAAAAAAAAATTGAAAATTAATTATCAGAAATGAGAGAAGACATCAGCAAAAATAAAAGTACACAAAAAAAAACCCCCAAAGAAATAAAAAAAGGCACCCGCCTGCTGCCAATGAACTCTAGCTCAGATGGCACCTCCCCCCCTTATAAGAGCAAGGTGGAGGGCAGGGTTGTGTATTCAAGACCCACTAGGTGCAATTTAACTTAGCAATCAAAATGGAAAAAAAAAAAAGGGGGGGGGGGGAGAAGAACACCCACCAGCTTTCCCTGTAGATCCAAACTCAGAAGCTTCTCAAATGCATCAATGTAGTCCTCTCCACTCATTATTATACAAAAGATTTGCCTTCGGACCTCTGTATTCATTCGCTGTGCAGCAGCAAGCTGCAGCATTTTCTGGGCTTCAAGAACCTCCTTGTCAATTGTGCTAGCAATCCCTGCAACATTGTCCATTGTGGAAGCCATGTCCCCAGACAACCACCATTGGCCCTTCTTCTCAGGATCAAGAAGCTTGCTCCATTTGAGCCCTCTAATTAAAATACCTTCCACTCTTAACTGAAAAAAATCAAGAAACATACAATATTACACACACAAGCACAAAAAAGGATACTAAAAAGCCATGTGAATAATTAAAAGTAAACTTCAATGCCAGTCTAAAAACACCATATCACAATAATAAGGTTACCATAACTTCCCCAGACTTGAGTTTTCACGAGCTATTCACTATTTCAAGTCATCCTGGTACGGATAATAGTCTAAATGGCTAATGAAAGATAGAAGGTTATCTAAAGCAAGGAATTCAATACCGTACCAGAGGTTGTACCAGTTTGGTCAGCGGTACGATATATTTCAAATACCAGTCAATATCGGTGTACCGTTTCAGGTTTACCGCTATTTTATATATTATATACACACACACACACACAAAAAAAATCTCTATAACCATGGTTCACTAATATTATAATAAATATAAAAGTTTATCATAGAACATTACCTCAATTCAGAACAAATTAAAGTTTTAGACTTTAGCATCAATTAAAAGAAAAAAAAACACAATATAATAGATAGAAAACTTAATTGTTCATTGCATACTAAGAAAACAAATAATACTAATAAGTTGATATAAATAAGTTACCATTATGCCCTTACAAAAATTCAAAAAAGACAAAACTAAAAAAAAAGCTTTTTTTTTGCACCGGCCGATATTGCCCGAAATTGGCCGGTACGGCCGGTATTTAAACCGGTACGAAACGTTATTGTTTCAATATCGGTATACATACCGGCCGGTACCGCCAATACCAGTACGGTATTGACTTCATTGATCTAAAGTCATACAATAGTAAAACTTATCCTTTATGTCCTTTTGCTCCATTAAGCCAAAAAGTTTGTCAACTTTGACCAAAGAATGTGAGGAAGTACGGGAGAGTCTTTACTCATATACAATAATGTATTGCATTGAGTTGGTTTTGATAGAATAATGGTTAAACATTTTTTTATCAGTAATAAAATTTATTAACAAAAACAGGTCATGCTCACAATGATGAGAACTCCACAGCATAAAAGAAGTACAAAAATTATGCAAAAAAGAAGAAGTGATTCTGTAAACACTATAAGGTTGTTGCTATTTGTAAGATCCCACACAATGGTTAAGCCATTCAGTGATTAAATTCGCAATTTCTTAACAACTTAAACTTTTGGGACAAGTGGTAATTTATCATGCTATCAGAATAGGCTGTCTTGAGTTGAAACCCAATCTCCACTCTACCTCACAATTTAAAAGATAAAAAAATAAAATTTTAGAGTGGTAAGACCACTAGGAGTCTTGACACTTCTAGTACAAGAGTATTAATGTATATTTATGCTCAATGAATTCAAAGTTAATGGAGTCTATGAATCAAAATATTAGAGTATTTTGAGCATTGAGACATGCTGACCTATGTGTGTTTCTTTTCTTCCTTTCTCTTCTCTTTTCTTCTCCTCTTTCTTGTGGTCTTTTCATGGGTATTGCTCATACAACCCCTAAACACCATAAAATTCTTTTTTTTTTTTCCTTCATCCTTACAACCCCAAATCAAGCCCCTTCTTTTTCCTATCAAAACCCTATAACCTCACATACTTTCTTATACCAAATAGCTATCAAATAACTCATCAAACCATCTTTTAATTCCTAACACAACCTCATAAACCTTCAGCAATTCTAAACCCTGGATCACAAATTCTCCTAAATCTTAACAAATCGCAACCACATGTAGACAAATCCCCAAGTATCTCACCAAGAAGGGTCAAAGGAGTCATGGACCCTCATCATGAGAACCCAAAATACTATCCATTCCATTATTTGTCATGTTTCTGATGGACTACAAAAGCAAAATACCAAAAACACAGGGATTTTATAAAATCAGAAAGTCCTAGCTAAAGCTCTTATTGTTCAGTGAGAACCGAAATAAACACAAACAAAATCTAAAAAAGAGAGAAAAAAAAATGGTTGATTACACACATAGCAACCCACAACCTTACCCTCCACCTCTCTCTCTCTCTAATTTAACAAGTAAAAATTTATTACACTTCTAGAAAGAGCACAACAAGTACACATGTTGTGTACCCAAGGGGATGCTATAAAACAAAAATTGCAAAAGTCAAGAAACTCAAGCATATTAGAGAGAATGAATGAACACACTTAAAGCAACCATTCAATCATATAAGGGATGTGTAAGAAAGATCATCTTCAGATCCATTGTAGCTTATTCAATTCCTTCAAATCACCAGCTATTCTGTTCTCTCCATACAATCCACATTATGCCCAAAGGGATCACATTCGGAGCTTAGCTAGAAGCCCCTTCCAACAGGCCAACGAATCAATTACCCGATTAGGCATAACCCACTGCACCCGAAATAAGCATAACACTAGAGACCATAATTCTCTGCACTATCACAATACAGAAGTAAATGATCAATTGTCCCTCCATCCTTTATTGCACATGCATCACCATTCCACAATTATGTTTATTCTTTGTAAAGTCTTGTAACTTACAACGAGAAGAAGTGCTATTTGACCTAGAGATCATTGATCACCTCCACCCAAAAACAAAGGAAAAAAAGAAAAAGAAAAAGAGGAGTCATTTACTAGGAAGCACTTGCTCGGATTCGGGTGCAGTTGCGATTCAGTGCAACAACGCGGCAATTTATTAAAAAAAAAAAAGGATACGGGTGTGGCGGAATACATTTATTAATTAATTATTAAATATAATTTTTTATATATTTTCTATATATCGCTAAGCATTTTTTTTTCATATAATGGTAGACATATCAATTTAAGTGTCATAATAGATGATAAAGGGAATACATAACCATTACAACCATTACATGATGTTCAAAAATTAGAATACAAGATCGAAAGTTTGAAACTAAAAATAAATAAAAGATAAGCGTTGAAGACAATCAAACAGAAGCAACATCAGTGAGGCAAAGAAAAGGAGAGATCGAGACAGAGGTTTATGATTTTAGGGAGAGCTGGGAGAGTGAGCTGTGGGTCAGCGAGGCAAAGGAGAGATGGAGGGAGAGTGGGAAGCCCTTGTTCAGAGAGAGAGGAGACCAAGAGAGCTGTGAGGTTGTAAGTTTTTATTTTATTTTATTTTATTTTTTAATTCTGCCTACAAAATGCAGTGTTCCATGTATAATTAAAGTTTTTATTTATTTATTTTAATAAGCTTCCTTGATTTCAGCCCGTACCGGGCCATATTTCGGGCTGTGCAAAAAAAAAAAAATCGTTAGGGGATGCGTGCAGCCCATCCAGGCCACACAGCACGTCCTCCACGGGTGCGCCAACCAAAATGGCTCACCCGTGCTTACCAAGTGCTATGACTTAGACAACAAAACAAGGTTTTAAAAACCTAATTGCCGAAAGAACATGGCTTCAAGGTTTTAAGGCCAAATTGGGGTTCAACTGAAGTTCAAACCGTGATAACGTACGTATATTTTAGTATTAAATTAAAATTAAAATAAATAAGATGTTCAAATTTTAGCAATCTTAACTAAAATAATATTTTAGTTATATATATCTTTATTAAAGACAAGATGATATTTTCATAATTTATTACAAAGATTAAATATATATATTCTCTTATTATTAAAATATTTGCACAACATGATAATACAAAAAATTCAAAATACTAATATAATTATACAAAATAAGACTGAAAGAAAAGTAAAAGTCATGACTCATGTCTCCTCCACACCCCCCCCCCCCCCCCACCTCTCAGTTCACTTTCCCAAAGAAACATATCATAAGAAATACCCCAGTCTCTCTTTCACTGAGTCGCTCTGTGTCTCTCTCCCCTCTCAAAAATCTCTCTTCCCCAAACAAACAGATCATTGAGATCCTGGAAAGCATAGCCACGGTATTTGGGTTGCTGAGCTTGTGTGTACAATACAGCTGCACGCAGGTCCAAGCCTTTTTTTATTTTTTGAAAAAAATGAGGGACATGGCTGGATACGACAAGGTCTTGGCCAAAAAAACAAAACAAACAAAAACCTGAAACACACCTCTCATGCAGATTGATCTCCTCCCTCTCTCTTCTCTCATACTGATCTCCACCCTTGTCTTCTTCTTCCACTCAGGTGATCTCCTCCCTCTTCTTCCTCCTCTCATTCGATCTCTTCTTCTTCTTCTTCTTCTTCTTCAGTTCAGATCGTTTTCCTTAAGGATTTTTCCCTTTTGCCCTTTTCACTTGGTTTGTCCGTGTGAGTGTTTATCTTTATTTTGCATTTATCTTCTCCACCAACCCAAACGTGAAAAGCTTCTTTGTCTTTTAGGAGTTAAAATCCCATCAAGCCAAGCAATTATATCCTTTTACAATTTTTATTCATTATTTAGATAGATAATAGATGCGCGCGGACACACACATATATGGGTTTAAAATAATTTTTAACAATTATTTAAAAACAAATAAGATTTTTGTTATAAAACAAATTTTGTAAGCTTTGAAATTTTATATATATTTACATATATAATTAATTAATTCATAAATGTATCCCCACCATACCTGTGTCCTAGTTTTTCAAAAATTGCCATGTCATACCATATCGTGCAAGTGCTTCCTAGCTAAGATCAACCCTTCTAACCAAATTAAAAGATGAAATCCAGTAGTGGTGGGGCTTCCAGCGATGAGCAAAAAATGGCTTAGGCTTCCAGCAACTATCAATGAGATCGACTGCCATCCATTTTTAGCGAAATTACAGGGAAGAAAACTGGCAAACCTTTGCCTGGTATAGCAAACCAAGCAATTTAACTGCAGTTCGGACAGTTCACAGAAGGAAATAAAAAAAGAGGAGATTTCTGGTTTTTTGGGTTTTAAAAGCTGGACTGGAGGCCAGTTCTCAGTTAACTTGATCCGACCAGTGGGTACAGTCAGATTTTTTAAAAATTACACTTTACTCACCTAAACTTACTCCCAAATTTATAAGAATGTACACTTACCCTTCTAAATTATACCGCATTTTACACTTACCCTCCTAAACTATGAGAAAGCACACTTTACCCTTTAAACTATACCCCTTTTACACTTATCCTAAACAATGAGAATGGACACTTACTTCCCTAAACTATAATCCATTGGATGGGGTGCAAAGTGTTACATTGTTAAAAGTGTAGGGGGTTAAGTGTGCACTCTTATAGGTTAGGGGGGCAAGGGGCAAGTATTATGCAGGTGATAGTTTTGGGGGGTAAGTGTGCATTGTCGTAGTTTAGGGGGGTTAAGTGTAAAAGGGGTATAGTTTAAGAGAGTAAAGTGTAATTTTCCCATTTAAAAAAAAAAAAAAAAACCATTCATACAGATATAGACACATTAACAGTGCAAAGAAACTTGAAGATAAGAGGCAAGATTAACTATACAAAAAAGCCTCCCCAAACTTGCTCTTGTTAGTTGTAGACACTCCACAGTGACGCTAACCTAGTTACTGGTAACATCTCTTCCTATTGATATAATGAAATTCCAGCCAAATCAAACATGCCAACCCCTTAAAAATCAACCCCCCCCCCCCCCCCCCCCCCCCCCCCTCCCCCCAAAAAAATGATAAATTCAATAGTTATAATGGGGAAGGGGGGATTTGAACCCAAACGTCTTTGTTCGAAACACCATGAGGTGCTAATTGAGCTAAAAGTCTCTTGGCAAAAAAAAAATAAAACAAAGTGATAGAAATTTATAAAAAGAAAAAGACCATGTCACCATGATGAACAAAATGTAATAAGAATGAACAAATAAACTAGCAAGACCTTTTGCAGCCACTTCTTTATCCGTGTGTGATGAGCAGGATCCTCTTTAACTCTTTTCTTGTTGTTCTTGATGTCACATATGGTTTCAAGCATAAATTCCATCTGCAAAAATTCATGAATTATATGCAAAAAGAAATAACAAAAGGAACCCTTTTCATAATAAAACTTATAGTTACATAAGGTTACCCTTTTGCTAATTATATTTTCCTGGCCATCTCCAGAGGAGACCTTCAACTCATTGACCCTATTCTGAACATTGAGAATAAAATTTTTCATGGCAGCAGGATCATCAGCCCTTATTTTCATGCCACAGCCTATATAGTTAACCGCATCCACATTAGATACGACTTGCCAGCACTATCATAATACTATAAAAAAGCTAGAACAGTAACATCAAGCTACTAATAAACTTAGAAAAATGAACAGGTTATAAAAAACACTTAATACCGATACTAATACAGAAATGATATATATTGGTTTGATATGCAAGCTTTGGCAAAAAAGTGGATCTCCATTGATATTAAAAGCTTAAAGTTGGAAAAATTCTGAAAAGAATCTATAAAAGCCATAAAAATCACATATGCTAAAAACAAATACCAAATTTTAAAGAGGCTTACATTGTAAAGTTGTCAAGATGACAGAGACATCAATCTCTGTTAGCCGCTTGCTCAACGTTAGCAGAAAATCATATATCAAATCACTGGGAAGCATCAGCAGAAGTATAGCTATTAGGAGCCATTATGTACAATGAGAGAATTGAAAGACACTAATTGAAACAGATGTCAGTGAACTGTGCAAAGACATATACACTCATCAAGCAGCTACTGCATTGTACAAAGATTGCTTGTATTATGGATTCACCACATGGATTCATCAAGCCACATCATCTAAAAAATATGTTTTTTTTTTTTTTTTGAACGACATCTAAAAAATACGGTTAATTAATGCAACCTAGGTGCATTTTTGAGTTTGAGGATTGACCCCTCCAAAAAAAATTTGGAGTTAGGCTGTTTACCAACCACTTTCCCAGGCCCCACAAAAGAGGGAGCATTGTGCACTGAGCATGACTTTTTTTTTTTTTTTTAATTACACATGTACTTAGTGATTTTTGAATTCACGGCCTCACCTTCCACCTATTACACATGTCCAATAAGAAAGTTTCATATGAGGAAGAACTCATTGGTTACATCAAGCCACATCATCCTAAAGTGTAGTGCTACATTATAACAGAAAAGCATAATAATTTCCAATTCCTTCTATTCTGTTTCAGTAAAATGAAGCAATTTCAGAATCACTGTCATGGAATACACAACCACGTCTTACCATAACCTAGTAATTTTAATGAATGTAAAGCAACTGATGTTCGCATTTTTTTTTGATAGGTCAACTGATGTTCACATTATCATAAGAACATTGCACTTGCAAATGTTCATGGTTCATCCCTCCATTCTTGAAAAAGCATGTATCTTGATTTATACTAGAAAGTTTTAATGAGCAGAAATTTGGCTGCCCAGAAAATTATTGCCTCATCCAGTAACCCGCTTTAACTTGTGTATGATATATGCTTTTAGTTCTTGAAAATTTATTTTTTCTCACTATAATATATTTCTACAAAGCATCAAGGAAAACACAAGTTACCTACCTTGAGCAAACTCCAAAAATGTATAAATAGGAGAGCAAAAGAGTAATATTTCGCAAAGAAAGATTGTCTTCTTTGTGGTACTCATCCTGGGTACAAAAACAGAAATTTCAGTACAGTTACTAAAATCTTAGCAAAGGCTTTTGCCACCTAAAGCCAAAAATTTCTCAAGTAATTAATCTTGAGAATCCAAACATATAACCTGCTATGATAAAGATCTAATAAATTTCTGAGTATAAGGTGTACCTCAAAACATTTAGCAAGGGAAGCCATAAGCTTTGCACTAAATTCATTTCCAAATAAACATGCCATCCCAGCAACAAAAGCACCAAAAACAGCAGCATACCTACACAAAGAGCACGCAAGCAACTTTTTTGATAAGTAATAAGTTTTACTGAAATCAAAAAAGGATCACCCTAGTACACAGGGGGTGTACAAGGGGTGAACAACTCAAATACAAAAATTACAAGAATCAAGGAAATCAAAATAAGAAGGGAATGATTCCTTTTGCATAGCAACCAATCAATCCAATAAAGTTCTAAAGAAAAATGACTTGAGGTTTGGTATGGATCTCTCAATATCCCCAAAACACCTATTATTTCTCTCCCTCCAAAGACACCATATTAAGCAATGGGGTACAATTAACCAAATAAAATCATTTCAATGACGACCAAACTTGCCTTGCCAACACTCTAAGAGCCCCAAAATGGATCACGGCATAACCTAGTTTACTCCAAATAAACCCAAAACCATAGTAACCGAACAATGAAGGAAGAGATGGTCAACTGATTCACCATTACACATGCACATGTAACACTAATCCAATATCCCAACCTTCCTTTTTCGTAAATTGTCAATTATCAAGCATTTTCCTAAAACAACAGTTCAAACAAAGAAAGTTACTCGAGAATGAATCTCCTGTTTCCAAATGCTTTTCCAAGGAAAACAAAAGTCAGTACAACCCGCTAAAATTTTGTAACAATCATTAACCTTAAACCCCTTATCTCTACTAGGTTTCTAACACATCTTATCCTCACCAAATCCCCTTATTGAAGAGCCATATATGGTATCCAAGAAGCCTGGCATAGCCTCTAATTCTCGAGCATGCACACCCCTATAGAAACTAACATCCCAAACAAGGACGCCATTGGTGTACTTCATAAGTGTAGCCACACTAGCCTCCTAATTACTGCAAAATCTAAATAACTCAGGATAACTGACTGCAAGGGATGTCTCACCACACCAACAGTCTTGCCAAAACTTCACCCTAGACACGTCACCATTATCATACAAAATATAGCGTGAAAAAGAAGGCCATTAAGACAATTATAAGAAGGAGAAACGATGATAAAGACCCAATTTTATATTTACCTATGGACTAATAGAATTTGATTAATAACCATAGTGAAAATATTTTCCATCCACATAAGAAAATTGCAGCAAAATGGAATATGAAATATTTTTTCACTATAACTGGAAGATGCCATCTTGTGCCATTAATTATACAAGTTTTGATTTGCAAAGAGACCTTCATCCTGCAAAATTAATTGATGCATATGCAATCCAAGTCTTTCAACTAATGAAGCTTACAAGCTTCTCAAAAAAGACAATTATTAACTACAATTTTGAAATAAAATTTAGAAGCAACGGCGTATAGACAATTACGTATAGAAACAGATTATCATTTTATCAACCAAAAAAAAGGAAAAGAAACATTTTTTTTAATTATAAAAAGCTATTGCCAAATCAACAAAACAAAGAAAGAAATTTAAGAAAACCAAAATTAGCTGACACAGCTTAGCTGGATAGCAGTTTAAACTTTAACATTCTGTTCGTTTCGATTGAAAATATTTTCCTAACAATGTTTTCCACATTTTCTGGCCAATGGTGCGGTAGAAAATTTTGGTCCACAGAAAACACTTTCAAAAGCCAATGAAAATAACTCCAAAGAGGCCGAAAATGTTTTCCCTTTAAGCGAAGCGGAAAATATCTCGTCATTCCCTTGTGCCCTCACCCCTCCCCATTCCTTTGTGCTTCTGCCACTACCACCACAGCCCACACCACCACTACTGCCATGCCACTGCTACCATCACCTCTGGTAGCTTTTCCCAACTCTCAACATGAAAATCAAGAAGATAAATTGAAACTCTAAGCCCTCTGACGCAGTGCCATGGGGGCTCAATGTTGACTAGGTTTTTGCCATATGAGCCAATCTTGTAATGGTAACATCAAACAGGTCAATGTAGTGAATAATGTGTTACCAATAGGTGATATCATACCTGTACCAAAATTATCTAACAGCTAACAGGTAACATCACTATTTGAACCATTGTTGTTATGATAGCTTCAGAAGTCAAAGGGTTGCTTGCTTCGGAACATGGTTTTGGTCAAGTTGATCTTGTCTTGAACCATTGTTGTCAGTTGTTAATAGCCTGCCTTCACTGTTACCCACATAAATATATATATATTTATATATATTATATCAGAGAAGATTTTACTCACCATACAATTCACAAAGGGTAAGACTGATCCCCTCCTATCCTCACAGTTCTATAATAAGTTCTAATTGTGACATCCTGAGCCTTACATAAAATCCAAGTCATCCTATCCTCTTGAAACCAATGTATCTTAACCAAGTACTAGTTCTTCAAAAAGGAATCCAAGGATTACAACTCCTAATCATACATTGCTGTAATGAAAGATGCATTCCAATGAAGCAATCAGGAGGGTTGTTGGTGCCATGCCTATATAGTTCTAGAAGTGAAGGTCTAGACTAAGCCATTTGAATTGTTTATTAGGATCATTATCATTGCAGTTAAGCATAGCTCCCCTTTATCTAGCTTATGGTTGTGTGTGAATTCCATATTATCAATCTCTTTTTCCTTGTTGTGCCTATAAATTTTCTAATTCAGTCTTCCTCCATCTTCCAACATTTAATTTTGAAAACCTCCATCTTCCAACATTAATCAAAGATTTATTGCATAAAAAGGACATCATGTTCACGTTGGTGAATAGTTTATAACCGATACAAGCAACTCAATAAGAGATACGAACAAAAAGGAGAAAATCAGAAATGGAAAAACATTATGTAAAACCCCAAATTCTAACCCACTAAAATAAAATCCCAACTAGTATAGGTTTCAAAAGATCTGCCGATCTCACAATATCTTCAAAAGTACGATTATTACATTCCCGCCAAATTAAACATATAAGACAAGCTGGAACAATATTCCAAATATCAGAAGAATGCTTCCTCAACCAATTCCACCAACCAAAAAGAAGGGAGGCTATTCACTTCGGCATCACCCACTAGATCCCAAATATTAAAAGAACTTCACTCCACAAAACATAAGCAAACTTACAATGGAGTAGAAGATGATTTGCAGTTTCCTCATCACAATGGCACATGCAACACCAACTAACTAGAGGTAGACGTCTTTGAACAAGATTATCAATGGTAAGAATACTACTCTTAGCTGTTGTCCATAAAAAGAAAGAAACCCTTTTAGGTACCTTTATACTCCAAATGCTCTTCCAAGGGAAAGAGATAGAAGGAGAACCATCAGGAACAGTCAAAAAATTATAATAAGAATGAACATCAAAAACACTAGAACAATTCAACTTCCAAGTCAATGTATCATTTCCCTCACCCCTTGGCATATTGAAGTAAAAATGCTCAAAGAAAGAACGTACTCCCTCTATCTCCCTGCCATGAAAAGCTCGACGGAATTGTAAATTCCAACTCCTATTACCCCCTTCTAAAGTAGAAACAACCAAATCAAAACTCCAACCTTCTTTAGACACAGACCAAGCAAAAAGATTTGGATAGAGATCTTTTAGAGGGACAGGCCCACTCCAGGGGTCATACCAAAAACGAATACAATGGCCTTCCCCCACAACATACTCCACCTGTCTAAAGAAACTCTCATATCCTGCTCTAATATTCTTCCAAATTCCACAACCATGAGTCCCTCGAACACCCCTAGTACACCAGCCCCCACTACCCACTCTGTATTTGGTTGCTATAACCTGATGACATAACCTGTGAACTTCCTTCCCAAAGTGCCATAACCACTTACCAAGCTCCATCTTCCACCTACACAACCTTCTTTCTCGCTCTCTCTAATTATTTGTTGATTACAATTTTGATTACAATTTTGTTGATTACGATGGAGTTTGTTGGGTTATGCCTAGGTCGGTTGTTGGTCTTCTGGCTTGTTGGCAAGGTCCTTTTGGTCGTCATCGTAATGGAGCCTTTTGGAAGGCCGTTCCTTCTTGCTTGATGTGGTGTATTTGGAAAGAGAGAAATAGCAGATGCTTTGAAGATGTTGAGTGTTCCTTGCCGGATCTCAAGCTTCTTCTTCTTCGTACCTTGCTTGAATGGCTCTCCGTGTGGAGAAACCATGCTTTTTCCTCTCTTCTAGATTTTCTTGACTATTGTAATGTTCGTTTTTGATTTGCTACCCCTGTATACTTCCTGTATACTGGGTTGTTTTGTCTCTCTCTTTTTATCAATGAATCTCTATTACTTATCAAAAAAAAAAACTAAACCGGAGTACTAAAATTTCAATTAAAGGTCAGGTGGAAAGAAAATTAACGAGGAGAACATTTGCATGCAAAGCAAAGCGCTGTTGAATAGATTCATTACCAACACAGATGAACAATTTTTACTTTTGTATTGATAAATAACAAAACAAAACAAATTAATTAATAAAATTTTGATTTGGAGTAAGTGAATAAATCAAAAGAGAATAAATAAACCCTTAACTGTTCATTGCCACGAGGACCTCCAGAACAAGATGCCAAAACCTCCTCACTGAAAATTTGAGAAGCAGCACCACGAGTAATAGACTGCAGATGGTTGAAACAAGGTGAACACTATGATAAAAATTGACAAGATAATAGTTCAATAGTAAGTTTCAAGGTGCTGAAATATTAAATAAGTGACGATAAAGCAACTGCAGACTGTAACTTCCAATGACAGTTCTCAAGGGTCAAATTTATTTTTTATTTTTTATGATAAGTCAAGGGTTAAAAAATTGGACAAAATGATGTCAGAAATGTTTAAAATGCAAACTCTTTTGACCTAGATATCAGTCTTCCAATTTTTGTTGGTGAAATTAGAACCTAGAGCTAACCCCACCTCAACTGTTTACCACCTATTTATGACAAATTAGTCTATTGTCATAAGAGTTGCAGTCCTCCTTTCATATGATTTTTCTTTTGTTATTCCCATTTGCCATGGTCTGGGAATATACAGAACACATCATAGGGGAAAATTTAGACAGAATAAGTAAAATCAATAAGGTAAATGAAGAATGGCATACATGAAGAATATTGGATATTTCCCTCGTTATTGATTCCACATTCGATTCAGATAACCTGTTCAGAAGACCTGGAACAAAGGTAAAGATCAGAAATTTAGAAAGAAAATAGAAACTGAGCCTAATAAACTTAAGAAGCATAGATTTCATACCACGTACACGTCTACGCATTTGGATATGCTCTTCTGATTCATTTCCTGCACGGGCTCTCAAATGAGGAGCAATATATTTTCCATTGCCCTTCCCTGCAGGTGCATTAGCAGGAACTTCTTTGGCAGCACAAGACTGGACCGGCTTGGATGTAACCACGGCTGCATCAACCACCATGTCACCTTCTTGTTCTTGCTCCGACAACTTTATTTTCTTACGCTTCTTCCTTGTAGAAGCCCCATCCTCGTCAGGAACTTCTTCCAAAATGTGTACGTCACATGCTTCCACTGGTTCAGAAGAAGTTTCAACACTAGAGTGATCTGCTTGATCCAATGAAATGCTCTTCGTCTTCTTCTTCTTCTGTTTCTTAGTTTCAGGTCTCTTTCCAAAATACTGTTGGAGTTCTTCTTCTTCTTCCCCAGAAGAATCAAACAAGAAATTGATACCATCATCCTCTCCTCTTAGCTTTCCACTATCCTTGACCTTGAGTTTCTTGGCAAGTCTCCTTTCCATTTCCAAGTCCTCTTCTGCCAATAAATGAGTAGAATTGTGCACGCCCATTTCAAGATACTCCTCAAACTTAGTCTTTTTTTTCAATATTCCTTTAGAACCCTTTTTTCTTTTCAGCAGCGGCTTATCCTCCTCCTCAACTTCAACTTCAACTTCCATGTTAGAATTAGATTTCTTCTTCTCCAAACTCTGACTGCCACTCTCAGACTCAGAGTTTCCATTTGGTGCCAAAAATTCTTTCTTCTGTACATTCTTCTTTTTTCCAGAAGATTTATTCACATTTTTGGACATTTTCTTAAGCTTTAGAGCTTTCTATAAGAACAAAAAAAAATGGACAAATAAATAAATAAATATTCTCTGAGTCCATAACTAAAAAAAAAGAAGCTAAATATAAATATATATAGTTTGACCTGATGTTGGAGGCGAGCTTCATGTATCTGAGCTTTCTTTTCTAACCGAGCTTTTTTTCGGATTTCTCGCCGTGATCTTTCTTCTGATTTGGTCACTGTAACATAATTATTATTTAATTTTTTTTTTTTTTTTTTTAAAAAAAAGCTTTTTCAAAGTTGGAACTCATAAAGATATCGGTCACTCACCCATTATTCCCTCCCTCCTAGCACATAAAGAAAAAGCTTTCCAAAGAAATTCAAGAATCAAATATCATAGTTAAATTTATTTGATTGAGATAATAAAAAAAGAAGTTAAGTTTACTAATGAAAAGAAAAGAAAACAAAGGCCAAAACAAATCATAGTTACATACTGGATTGCAATAGGAGACGGCACCAACTGCTACGGAGTTGGAGTTGGAGGCTCTCTACTCTATTCTTTTACTACAATTACAAACTCTCCTGACAAAAAAGGGGGTCCAGATGTTGAATGAAAAACTCCAACGAAACAAACGCCAGAGAGCGAGAGAGGTGGGTAGTAAAGCAATATTAATAAACCTAGGTGGGTTTAAATTTTTTTTTTTTTAGTTTTTTTCAATTTTAAAATATAAAAAAAAAAAAAGGTAAAACGACATCGTTTTATAACTGATATTAAAATCAATACTATCAAGTACTCTAAAACAACGTCGTTTTACAGTGCCATTGTTTTTTGTTTTCAGATGGGACAGTGCCATTTTCTTCTTCCTCTTCTATTGCTAAAATTAATAAGTCCAGTTTTCTTCTGTGTCTGCTGAAACATAATATACAGAAACATAATAAAACTATATAGTTATATACACTGATATATGATATATGTTAAATTATATATAATATACAGTGCAAAATAGCCACCGGCAGTCTTTGCTCTACCTCTATATATTCTCGTTGCAAGGCTCCAGTTTTCTAAGGTCCGTATGTCTACTTCCAAGCCCTTTCCTTTTTCTTTTCTTTTTTTGTAATTTTTGAATCGGGCTTTTATATTTCTTTTTTATATTATTTTTTGGTCCTATTCTCTCTGCTTCTGCATTTCATTTTCCTCGTTTTCTTTCTTTATATTCTTCTTTTTCTTTTTCTTTTTATTATTTGGGTTGGGGCTTGGAATGGTTAATTTGGATATATCCAGACCCAAACAATCTGGTTCCTATCTATCGTATGAGTTTCATTGTTGACAACATTGTTCCAGACCCACTTCGTCATTGTGTTTCATAGCTTCTTCCACTTCAGATATATAATAGTGTTATTCTTAGTTAATTCAGTTGTATTGTGCTGTTGTGTACCTTCAATTTTGACTATTTAAGCCAATCACTTTTTTTTTTCCTTGCTGTGTGGATATTTCAAGGCAATGCGACTAAGTTACAAGGCTCTCTTGGCTAATCAAGCTAATGATTTCTTTTTCGATAATCATTTGTTACAACTTACAACAAGTGGGGACGGGGAAATTGAACCTGGGTTCTCCTTATAAAGGAGATTAAGCAATGCCTCTGAGCTGTAGAAGGCTCTTGGCTATTCAAACTAATGATTTTGAGGAGATGAAGTTAGTGATCCCTACATCTTTGTATAATGAAAATGAAAAATGCAAAAACCGGAAATATAAAGTAGTTGCCAAGGAAAATTTGTTGTTTTGGACATTTTAATTTTTTGCAAGATATTGCCATTATGCAAATAATCTTGGTGGTACTAATGAGCTACTCTAAACTGATTATTTATGGAATGATAAATAGTACTGCGGGACTCATTTTTAATAAAAAATTGCTTTTTTTTCTTCCCCGCAGCAGAACCAAAAAAAAAAAAAAAAAAAAAAAAAAACATTTTAGGTAAACTGATTAGGGGAATTGTTTTTTTTTTTTTTTTTCCTTTGAAGAAAAGGACATTTTAGTCCTAAGGGGAATCGGTTACAGATTTCTACACAAGTAACACAACTGCAGAAACACAAACACAGCTCTTTCCAACCTCTCTCCATCGTCTCCTCTCCTCTCCTCTCACAACAATTGATCAATAGCCTTTTCTTCACTTCTTTCACTCACAAAACAATCAGATTTCACGTCTGCTAATGAGCAAAGAGTGATCAATGTTTCATTCATGGGAAACACAATTAATGAACATTACTTGCATTGCATAAAAAGGTGGTTAAATACAAGGTTTTGGAGAAGAAAACATTAACATAGGACAAAATGAGAATACTAAACCTTATGTTGCATAAACAAGTCCATTCCAGACTAGGGTGCATGTTGATGTTATCCACTAATAGAATATTTTGCAGAATATCCTTTGGCATTTTTTTAACTTATAACTTAAAGATGTGCGCTTTGTATTCTGGATCCTGTGCCCTAGTGAAAATGTTGTCCTATTCATACCTGTTGACATGATGATTGATATTAGACATTGATGTAGGACAAATTAGGAATTTGCCTAACGTTTAGTTGAGGTGGGTTTAGGGTTAAGAAAAATGAAGAATTAGTGAGAAGTTATGGCTGTTTAGGGGCTGTGAGAACAGTACTCCTTAGGAAGAAAGAAGAGAAAATAAAGAGAAGATAGAAGGAGAAAGTAACCACAAAGGTCAATGTGCCTATTGCTCAAAACACTAAATTTTATTAATCAACTTGTTGTATTCATGGCTGTAAAACCCGGACCGGACCGTACAGTCCGACCGGGTTAACCGGAAACCGTCCATCAAAACGGTTTTCTTATCTCCAAAAACCGACATATACACAAAAGTCAGTAAACCGTGCAAACCGCGGTTGAACCTCCCGGGTTTGAAAACCGTGGTTGTATTTTCTTTAAATACATTGAGCACAATATATATAAAGGCTCTTACTATTACTAGTAGTAATAGGATTCTACTAGTATTAGAACTACTAATAAAACCTAATAAATACAAACTTGGACCCAAAGTAAATAAATCTAAGATACTTAGAATACTGAATACCTTAGAAGATTCTAGACTCAACTAAATTACCAAAATACCCTTAATTCGCAAGAATAGCAAAAATTACAGATTTGCCCCTCAATATAAAATTGACCATAACTAATAAAATAAAAACCCAAATTAAACTTTTTTAACTGTAGAAGACTTGTACTTAGACCATTAAAAGGGCACGTCTTCCCCTTCATTGTTGTCCATGGTTATTTTTTGTGGTTTATTGCCATACTTTTGGTCTTTTGTTGAGTTTCTGTACAAAAGGTTTCATTTGGCTACTGGTGATCATAAAAATTTGTAAAAACTTCCAAAATCCCCAAATTTCACCCCTAGGTCAACAACTCGCAAGCAAAAAATACATCAAGCAGCAAAAATCAACATAACATCATTTAGAACAAACTAATCAACCATTAACTAACTCCAAGCCTCCACAAACGCATTAGTGCCATAAATACACACCCAGCCTCATGGAATATATGGAAAAGAGCATTTAGGAGAAAACTTTGAGTGTGGATGACTGAACGGTTGAAAGTGGAGATGGATGGGATAGATAGGCCGGGATAGAAAGGCGGCCAGTAGTGAGTGGTACTTGGCTTTTTGGCCAGCAGTGAGTGGACAGAAAACATCAAGTTGCAACGTGGCTGTAGGGGAGATAGAGATCATGGAAAGAGGCTGAAGACGCTCAAGGCTTCGATCCAGTGCTCCTCTTGCTTAGTATAAGGTTACCTGCTTGCAATGTTCCCAAGCCTCCCCTAAGTCTCTTCTACATTTGTCATCTCTGCATAAGTGTTTCTATATTTTTCATACTTTTTCTCTCTCATCATTTCTAAATTTACACGCTCCTTTTCTGGCTTCATTCCATCTATCTTCCACACCAAACTCCATCCACTTAATAGCCAAGTTTGTGCTTAACGTCATGTATGAGGACTGGTTGGTAATTACCACACTATGCTGTCTCGTGTTTTAGTTGTTCACAGTTTGTAGGTCTTATTTAGATACTGTAAATTTTATAATAGTGTAATTTTGTCCATACGATTTTTTTTCTTTAAATTTTATTGAACAAATTACCTATCTACTAAAGAGAGAAATAAATCTCATATTCCATTTGCCCGTGGCAGGAATATTTGACATGTTAGTAATAAGCCGGAAATTTGGTAATTCTACTAGACTAAGGTGTAATACAGGACATTAATGAAGCTCTGCTCTACTCAAAATCTTGAGTATTTTCTAAGTAAATCATCAATATTTGTTATTAAGAGATACTTCTTCCCTCAATCTAGTTGATAAAAGTTGGGTTATGAGATATTATAGGGCCAAAAGTGAAAAAGTACAAATACAAGGTGTAGAAGGGGTTATATTTAGTAGGCTCGTATTGCTTGAGTCGATGTAGTGGGGAAATGGTGAATCACTTATTGGCTTATTGCTTCATTGTGATGTTACTTTGTGTTGTGGTGTGATGTTTTTTTCTGAGTTTGGAGTTCAGTGGGTGATGTCCTAATAGTAACATCCCTATTATTTGGGTGGAGGAATTGGTTTGGGAAGCACTCTTTAGTAGTTTGGAATTTAGTGTCATCATGTTTGATGCGGTTTGTGTGGAAGGAATGCAGTTCTCACACATAAGGATATTGAGAGATCCCTTGATCAATTGAAATCCTTATTGCTGTGTATCTTATTTGAGTGGTCTTGGGCTTGGGGTTTTACTAATTGTACTTTTGTTTTTGAGTTTCACATTTCTATTAGCTTTGCTTTGTAATCTTTTAAACTCTGTGTTCACCATCGTGAACGTGAACGCATTTTTTTTCAATAAAACTATATATATATATATATATATATATATATATATAGGAAGGTGCAAAGGATGTCTGATGTGTATTTTTTTTTCTTTGGTCAGAATCTGTCATGTTTGGTATAGTGTGCATTTGTGCATTAACAAACTTGCTCCTTTTTTCCTTCTCGCTTTATCTTCCTGTTTCTCTCTCTATCAACTGAGCATGTTAATTTTTCTAATCCATCATATTTGAGTGCCAGGAATATCACATGAATATATACTTCTGTGAACTAGTAGTGATTACAATGTATTACAACAGCTTTCTCAATCCACTAAGCCCTATGTAAGGTCTCCCTCTCCCCCCCCCCCCCCCCCCCCCCCAAAAAAAAGGAAAAGGGTTTGTTTGGTAGGTATTCAAATGATTGTCTTATTAGAATTGATGACACCTAAATGAAATAAACGGGTTAGAAGTTTAGTGTTGTAATATTGCTCAAGATTTGTTTTGGCAATTGATTCAGCCGGAAACTTAAGTTTGAGCTTGGATTGTAAACTAACTTTGATGAGCTTAAAAACTAAAAGAACATCAATGAAATTGTAGCCTGATCTTTAGAGTATGAATTGCAGCTGGGGTTGGCTCAATTTCACATTTTTAACCAACATATTGGAGGTTTGATCATGAAGTATTTGTACACTTTTTGTTTATGAGTAATAAGAATTATTGATATCAAAAGAGGGACACCCTCGGACACATGAAGTATACAGGGGTCAACAAATCAAGTTCCAAAATTATTATGACAGTACACTTTTTAATAATAATAAAATTATTATTATTATTATTATTATTATTATTATTATTATTATTATTATTATTAAAGTTGATATAAGATATATGACTGTACAAATGAGCTTGCACAGTCTCTCCCTTACATCCTTCACACCACTATGTACATTCAGTTTACACAAGGTTATCAGTTACTGATATCTAATTGACTAAGATCTTGTGACTCTTTTGATTAATTTTTCAAGTTAAGAGCTTCAGGATTTTGATCTGCTGACAGATCAATCCCCACTAATTGTCTTTATTTTTTTTTTGGAGAAGTAATTGTCTTTATTTTGTTCTATGCCTTTGACACTAATGAACCTCACAGAGCTTGTTGAAGTAAAATATTGTGGGTTACATGTTGCTATAATGTCAGCTTTTAAAAATGGATACTTATTGCAGGTTTATTAGACTTCTTAATGCAATATAAGAAAAAATGTATATGATTTTAATTCAGTGAGGAATAGGCTCGGTTTTAGTGGATCTTAATTGTCATATTTTGTCACTAATAGTTGTTTGAATTTAGATGTTTTCGCACAAAAAAGGACATTTTAGTATTATTTCTATGTCTAATTCTTGCTTGCTTTGGATATTTCCGGTATTATGTCTATATCTAACTCTTGGCTTGCTTTGAATGTCAAGGGTATTGAGATCGATGAAGCATTGCCACCAAGTATAGAAGTGTCTGCTGAGTTGCACTAACTGTGTTTACTCTCTAGAAAGAGAGAATGACCCTTTGGATGAGACAAAAGAGATCCAATAATACCCAGTTGCCTCAGAAGCTTGCCTCTTTGCTCACTGTTGCTTTTAAATCATCCAACCAATCAAATATATCTTCAGAAACCAATAGTGAAATCAACAAGATTATCAGAATTATTAATGATCATCCATTTCCTGATCAACCACTTCAACCTACCCTTCTTCAGTACACACCTCCACCTATACTTTCCAACAACTTCGTGGAGAATGTTCTTGGACGCCTCTTTGCAGCCCACTCCAATGGTCTTAAAGCGCTTGAATTCTTCAAATTTTACCTTCATCATTCACGGTTCTGTCCAAGTCCAGATGCTTTTGAAAAGACTCTCCACATCCTTATGCGGATGCGGTATTTTGATAAAGCTTGGGAACTGATGGAAGAAATCCATCAAAGACATCCTTCCTTGCTCACCCTTAAGTCTATGAGTATAATGTTGTCAAAAATTGCTAAGTTTCAATCTTTTGAAGATACCCTGGAGGCATTTCAAAAAATGGAGAATGATATATTTGCTGGGAGGAAGTTTGGTACCGATGAGTTCAATGTACTACTTCAAGCATACTGCACACAGAGGCAGATGAAGGAGGCACGCTCAGTGTTCCTAAAGATGCATTCTCGATTTCCACCTAACACCAAGACCATGAATATCTTGCTCTTGGGGTTCAAGGAGTCAGGCAATGTTACTGCAGTAGAACTGTTCTATCATGAAATGGTTCGAAGAGGTTTTAAGCCAAATAGAATAACTTATAATATCAGAATTGATGCTTATTGTAAGAAAGGTTGCTTTGGTGATGGTCTAAGACTTCTTGAAGAAATGGAACAGGTGAATTGCTTGCCAACGTTGGAAACGATTACTACTCTGATTCATGGAGCGGGAATTGTCCGAAATACAGCCAAGGCACGGCAATTGTTCGATGAAATTCCTTTGAGGAACCTTCACCCTGATACTGGGGTTTATAATGCTTTGTTGAGCTCACTTTTTAGATCAAAAGATCTGAATTCTGCAGTTGCTCTGATGGATGAAATGGAGGAGAAACATATAAAGTATGACAGTATGACCTATCATATCATGTTCTTAGGATCAATGAGGTCAAATGGCATTGAGGGTGTTTGTGAGCTATACCACAAGATGGTTGAGAGAAATTTTGTGCCCCAAACACGAACAGTAGTGATGTTAATGAAAATTTTCTGTGAAAATAGTCGGGTTGATTTGGGTTTGAATTTATGGAATTACCTTGTGGAAAAAGGATATTGTCCTCATGGGCATGCATTGGACCTGCTGGTGACAGGATTGTGCTCACGGGGGAGGGTGCAAGAAGCATTTGACTGCTCCAAACAAGTATTGGAGAGGGGGAGGCATATAAGTGAAGCAGTATTTCGGATGTTGGAAAGATTTTTGTTGCAGACGGGTGAGAAAAACAAGTTGAGTAAACTTCAGAGGATGATAGAAAAACTACATAATATTTTGCCCCCATCAATAGGGCATGCAGTAGGTATCACTGCTTCCACAGATATACATTAATAAATATGGTTATGCTCTATTATACTTATCATGATTCATCAAAATTTGTTTTAATTCATGGGTAAATTACTTTTTTCTTGCTTTCTTCTCAATAATGTGTTTTTAGATACTGTAAAGTATTTACATATATGCCTAATATATTTTTAGTGAGAATTATCTTGCCACCTCCTTGAAGAAATCATTAGATCAAATCATGTTGTTCCCTGCCTTAGGAGTGCTCAGGCAGTCAATAGATCAAATTTATGGAGTCTGTACATTTTGTGCAAAAGATTAAAGCTCTTGAAAAGTCATATCAGAGGAGTTTAATCAGTCAAACTTTGGAGGGAATTCATAGAAATTTAGGTGCTGGAGAGGCTTTTTTTGAATTGTAAAGCTGGGATCAATTGGCTAAGGTTAAGGGACCATAATAGTGCTTCCTTTCATAGGACGGTGAAAGTCACTAGGAATTCAATCAAACGCCTCTTTGATGACCAAGGGAATCAAATTGAGGATATGCAAGAAATCTGCAATCTGGATATCTATATCTTTTAGAAAGTGCTTGGTACTGCCTTTACTACTTTTTGTTAACTCTATTGGCATTGCTCAGATTATGCAGTATGAGATTCCAATATGGAACAAAGAATCACTGATGCAGAGGTTAAGCATGCTGTGTTCCCACTAAATAAAGACAAACCTCTTGTTCCCGATTGATATGCAGCTCATTTTTTCAAATAGGCTTGGCATATTGTACAGAGAGATGTGCTTGCTGCCATTCATTAGTTTTTTCTCTTCATCTAAGCTTCTTGGGGAGGTAAAAACTACTTTAATTACTTTTGAGTTCTTAAGATCCCTAAGCCCTCTAATATGACAGAATGTAGACCAATTTCTTGTTGGAATACAATATACATATGCATTACAAACGTATTAGTCAGAAAATTGAAGAGTTGTCTTGATAGATTGATATGTTCCACACAAACTGCCTTGATACCTGGGAGGAGAATTGCTGAGAATGTCCTAGCTCAGGAATTAGTGAGGAATTATCATAGGAACCTTGGTCAATGTGCTATTAATGTAGGGAAGACCTATGACGTAGTAAATTGGAAGTTTCTTCCCAAAACTCTGACTAAAGTTGGCATCCCACGAAATTTATTGAATGGATTGAGGCCTGCATTACCTCTCCCCATTTTCAAATTGTCATTAATGGCTCTCTGGTGGGCTATTTAAAAGGGAGAAGAGGCTTGAGGCAAGGTGGTCCATTGTCGCCATGTCTTTTTTATCATAGCTATGCAAGTGTTTTAAAAATGATGAGCAAGGTGGCTGAAATGAAGGTTCCATCCTAGATGTGAGAAAGTAGCCCTATCTCTCTTGTGTTCTCGAAAAGATTTATGCTTTTTGTAGTTGCTAAAGAAGAAACTGTTCAAGCTATTTAGCAAAATAGAATCCTTCTATCACTAACTTAACCTTCGAAGGTCTTTAGCCGGCACCCCACCGATGCTATCTATTGGTTCTTTGCTCTCTTATTTTTCAAGTACCCTAATTGGAGCACGTGTGAACGATCAGCTCACTAACTATTTTTGTGCTTCATCAATACCCACCACCCAAAGATATCTTCGTATTAATCTTACTAGCAAACTTGACTTGCTTTTGTTCAATCTTTAATTCTTCAAGCATTTCAATATTTAACCACTTATAATCTACTCCTTAGAATCTTTTATCCATCATATGAGAACGAAGGAAGTTTAAGAATCACACAAATATGTATTGAGGTCCATTAGCTCTCAATAGATAGACAGGTATTAAGAAGGTATCAAGACCTACAATTTTAGTTTTTCTTAAGCAGTCTTGTATCTTCAATAATACCATTTGTTATTCAAGCCAAGGACTTGTTGAACACATTTAAAAACTAACACTCAATTACATATAAAGTGTGTTTTGCCTGTAGGATATGCCAATTGATGTCGTCCAATTTTGTAATGGAAATTATAGTGTAGCTAAGGTTGTCATTCTACCGAGAAAAGGAAAACAAGAACACGGTAAAAGCACCAATAATATATAGAAAAATATGATTGAAACTTAGGAAAAATAAAGTTTGGTAAAATTTAATAATTAAAATCACTATGGCGTTAGATTTATCCACCAAAATTGTTAAGCATCCACTACCAATCTAATTTAGTACACAATCGGGTAAGCAAATACATAAACTAGCCGATTTGAAGATTTAGAGAAAAGCTTTAATAATAAAACTCTCTTTGATTGATTATATTCATCAATTGTTCCAACAATTTAGTCTAGAAAATAGAAACTTTGCTAGAAAAACTCAAGAACATCACATACCCTAGAGGCAATACTATGGCAAAAGTAATATCTAACAAGATTACCACGTTTTACTATAAAGATTATAAAACCCTAGTCTAACAATAAGAAGATTTAAGAATAAACTTAATAAAGAATTAAAAATCAAATATCAATCTAATAAAACAATTATTAAAAGAGAATAATTGATTTTAATAATCAAAACGTGAAAAACTTGCTTGAATTGAATAGTAGACAACTTACAATATTGGGGATTCACCCTTAACCCTAGCTTAGGTTCTTAAGCTTTCATGGAAAATAAAAACTCTTTAAAATTGATGAAAAATAAGGTTTCCTAGCAGCCAAAAACGTGGCTGCCCTTGTATCCCTCTAATATGTATAACATTCAAAACCCTAAAATACATGCTTCCCAAAAAGGCAAATATATAAAATGGCAAATCCTATTTTTCAACAATGGGTTAAATTTTGAGTCGATTTTGGCTTTTAATACGGCAGATTATGAAGTTTTGGTAAACTACAAAGTTTTAGATCTTTAATTCCTCTTTCTATGGCCGCAAGAATCAAGCCAATTTGATATCAGAGTAAAAAGATATGGCCAAAATACCAAAGGTTAGAATATTTCTATGCTATGATTTTTTCATCTTTGGCTCAACCGAATTTCCTTCTTTGACTCACTAAATTCTTCAAAAACCACTTCTCAATTGATTTTCACCCTTGGATTCTCTTAGCTTCATGTCTGCATACTTAGGTCATTAGTTTAAATCTACTACAAGAGAAAAATACACGTAATGAGTATATTTTAGAGAAAACTTGCGAACTCTCATATTTACGTGTAAGTGTGGGAATAAACTCAAAATAAATGTGATAATGTCAACCAAAACTAAGATAATATTGTACCTTTAAGCTATTATCACTGATCACATATAACATGAATCTTACAAATCTCAACTTAATATCAAACAATAGTTAATGACATGGGTGGTGACCTTTTAACACAAACTTTAGTATGAAATTTTTGCTCCAAACATGTTCAAAGCTTTTGGCTTCAACCCCCAATAAATAACATGTGCTCTTGTCATGTACGTTGCATTAATTTATTTGGTTGGTTGTGTTAAGTAAGTCATGTGTATTATACATGGTAATGACTCATAGCATTTTTCTATTGGGAGTTGAAATCAATGGCTTTAAACATGTTTAGAGCCAAACTTTTTCCAACTTATGAGGAGCATGGCTACAACTTTGTGCTTTTTGCCTTTTGTCTCAACTTGATTTTAATAATGTAATTTTAATTTTTTTAGAAATAAGTTAACTTTTAACTTCTTTTTTTTTTTGTCTCACATTATGCAATTAAGCTATTGGAAATAAGTTATTACTAAATGAACACTTATTGATATAAAGATTAATTCTTTTTTGGCTAAAAAATCATTTTTGTACCTAAAGTTTGCATGAAATTTGTTTTTCATCTCTAAATTTTAAAAATTTTATTTGTTATCCTTACACTATTCAAACATTTCACCATTCATCCCTTAACTATTGTGTCATTCATATTTTAGCCCCTAAACTATAAAAAATTGCTCTTTAAAAAGTTTAGGAACACAGTTTTAAAAAATTTATAAAATTTTAGAGATAAAATGAAATACAATTTTTTTTTTGTTTTTTTAAGAGAAAAAAAAAATTAGGGACAAAAATAATACTCTAGCAAAAAAATAAAAAAAAAACCTAAAATTAAACATATAAAGTTATAAACCTTTTATTTTTTTATTTATTTTTCCTCCAGAGACAATTAAGCTTGAGAGGCCATGGGCCACGCCTGCTAAATCAGAAGGGGGATCCAACAAATATGGGACCCTCCTGCTGCCACATTTCCATAACGGATACCGTTAATCGACCTACCAATAAGAACCATTTGCATCATCTCACCCTACTCTCTTTACAAACGCGTGTCCGCTACCCCTTCTCCCTATATCACCGATCAAAATGCAAAATCTGTATTTTATTTTAATTTTTAATGAAAAAGTAGAAATTAAACTCTTAAAATTTTGGGTGTTTTAATTTTACATTTTGAAGAATCAGAATTTAAATTTTACTCTTTAAATTTTATTTTGTTTGCATCAACCATCAACAATCATTCCATCCATATTTTTCATTATGTGTCACATAAATTTACTGTGTGTCACATAAATTTACTGTGTGTGTTTAGTTTTTTTTTTTTTTTAAATATAATGATGTTATATCATTTTTGTAGCCTAAATTTTATTTTTAAAGTTATTTGATAGTAAAAGAGAAGTGCCATGATCACAACATTTTCACAACAACCTATAGGTGATAAATTGTTATTAGTTCTACTTTGAATCCACAACTTTAATTACTTTTTTGGCCATCGATAACAACCTGTTACTTAAGACTTTTAGTAAAAGTATTGTAAAAATATTATTGACATAATATTTTTCTAATTAAAAATAAGAAAATGCTAACAGGTATTCTAAGGGTAATGGTTAACAATCCATCTAAATAAAGTTTTTATAGGAAAAGAAGAAAAAGTAAATAATATTTTGAAATTTTATTCCATTTTTCATAAAAATGATGTAAATTTTTGTCTAAAATGGATTGTTAACCATTGTCCTAAGGGTACTTGTTAGCATGACCCTTAAAAATAACATAGCATAATGACATTATTTTATTGGATGAATTAAACACGTGTGACAAGTTTATATAACACTTAACCAAAAATATAGACGAGGGGCTTGCTGATGCAAATAGAATACAACTTTAAGGGTAAAATTCAAATTCTAAAATTTCGTATAGTTTGCGATTTAACATTTTATTATATATAAGCTAGAATTCTAATATGCATGGTTCTCTATTGCTAAACTAACACATTAATCAGTTTTGGAGCAAACAACCCTTTACTAATCCTAAAATTTGTTATTTAATAGCAAAAAATTTTATCCAATAAGCTAACCGAAAATACGAGGACAATTCCCAACGCCAAAGTAAGTCAAATTCCTAATATACACGCCAAAAAAAAAAAAAAAAAGAGGGGGGGGAACATTTTTGTGGGGGTGTGTGAGTGGTGTGGTGTGGGGGCAAAAAGCAATAACGCATCGGTCACATAATGAGGCTATGACTCGTCGTCTCTACGAAAAGCTCCGACTCTTGTCATCGCATTCGCAGCGACTCTTCTTTTCATCCAGACCCACTCGCTTCCCCTCTTTAAAACTCCCTCACTTCTTCTCTCTCTCCCCCACGCTCCAACTCTGCAAGTCCCTCGCACGCGCCTTCGCATCCAAAACCCTAGCTTTCTTCTCCTCCATCTCCATGGACGACCCCTTCTTCTCCTCCCTCGACGATGACCCCTGGTCCGATAACTCCGAATATCTTTCCCGCTACCGCCCTCTCCGTACTCTTCCCGATGGCGACGACGACGACTACGACTTTGGCGCCTCCGCCTCCGATTCCGATTCCGATTCCGCTATTGACAAGCTTTACTTGGTTCCCTACAGGTATATTCTCTACTCGCTCGCCGAAAATGAGTCTCTAGGTTAGGTTTTGGATTCAGGATTTTGCTGAATTAGGGGAATGGTTGCTTCGTTTTCTTGTGCTTTAAGCAATGCAATTTGAGTATTACTGTTATTGCTTTTGCATTTGTACTCTTTCTATGTTGCTTTTTTTGGGGGGGGGGGGTTCAATTTTGTGAAGGAAATTTAACTACTTTATATTATAGTGTAAATGTATAAACTCTCTGGAATAAGCTTTATGAAATGTATATTTGGTTCCCATAGGTTAGCTTTTGGATTTAGGAATTTGCTGAATTAGAGAAAGGAAAATGCTAGAGCTACAAACTTTTTTACAAACAGCTTATGTGGTGGGTGGTTGTTGGTAAGTAAATTTGTCTGTGGTGTTCTTTCTTATGGTTTTTGGTTTCTTGTGCTTTAAGCAATGGAATTTGAGTTGCTATTGATTGCTTTTGCATTTATAATTGTTTATGCTTTATAGGTTTACTCTCTAGGAGTAGCTTTTTATGTTAATTTGGTGAAGGAAATTCAACTGCTTGGTAATTGTGGTGTAAATGTATAAAATCTTTGAAAAGGTAATCAATAAACCAAGATTAATCTAAAAATTGTTTTTAATGCAAACAAATCTCTCTTTATTATATATATATATTCTTTATGCAATGTTGTTCTACTTTATTTCATTGTAATATTAAGAGAGAGCCTCCATCAAAATAATGCATTTCAGAAAAGTTTTTGTTGTAACAATGCATTCAAGTACGGAGCGTGTCTTATTTATGTGGCCTCCTCAATTTAATTGTGTATTGAATTTTCAGGTGGTGGAAGGAGGCTCAGCATGATGATGATAATGAAATAGGAGGTGTTTTATACTCTGTGTCATTGAATGATGACATTGAGTCAGAAATTGTACTGGATTTGAGGAAGAAAGAGGATTTTAGGAATGCTGAAAAGGAAGAAGAAGGGTTTTCAGGCCGTGAGTATGCCTTGCTCCCTCAACCAATGTGGTTATGGGCCCTCAAACGGTGAGCGTGCAAACATTTGCTTCTACGTCCCTTTGATTTGTTCTTTTGCCGAAATGCATGTGGTCAAGAACTTGGTCTGATGATAAATAGCAACCATAGGTAGAAACTATCTCTTAAAAAAAAAAATTTATAGGATCTTTGGAAATTGTCTAAAAACCAAATTGAATTAACCAATTTTTTAAACCTATCCAAAAAAAAAAAAAAAACTCACAGGAGATAATGCTTTATGAGAATTTGATTTCTTCTACTTCTAAAGTTCTTTATAAGCAGCTATCACATGATTAAAATGGTTCTTACAGTATGGAATAATAATTTACAAGAAGATTGGGGTGGAAAGTATTTGTTTAGATTTTAGATAGCTTTAATATATGTTGTAACTAAGTTGCAGAGTTGTAGTATTTTTTTTTTTTTAATGTCCCTCGATTCTTTGCCTGAAGAGTTCTGTTTAGTTTTTCTCCCAGTTTATTTTCTGAGAAGTTGGTATATTTTAAGTCTTGGTAGTTAATTAAGTGCCTAGAGTCAAGGTTTATTTTTGTAATTCAATAATGGAAAATTTTTGGCTCTAAACATGCTTGTAGCTATTTGTTTCAACCTACTATGTAATAATTGAAGACACCATTAATATGTAGTTTTAGTCACATGACTTTTTAATGTCATGACTTGTTTAAATAATACACATGGATATTCTTATAATTTTCCACGTAGTGGGACGGAAAAGATAGCCCCAAACATGGTTGGTGCTAAATTTTGTCCTTCGATAATTGGGATTTCCCAAGTCATTTAGAATTAGGTTTCCTTAGTCGATTAGAATTAGGGTCTAGTAATCTATATTAGCTTAGCATTGTTCTCCCTATCAAGATATATTCCTAATGGCCTGGTGCCAACTTTAGGCAACCACACGTGGATATTCTTATAATTTTCCACATAGTGGGATGAAAAAGATAGCCCCAAACATGTTTGGAGCTACACTTTGTCCTTCAATAATTGGGATTTCCCAAGTCATTTAGAATTAGGTTTCCTTAGTCGATTAGAATTAGAATTAGGGTCTAGTAGTCTATATCAGCATAGCATTTTCTCCCTATCGAGATATATTCCTAATGGCCTGGTGCTAACTTTAGGCAACCCTAGGTGCTGATTCCTAAGGATTTTTTTTTTCTTGCTTGTGGTTAAGATATGTCCCAGACTACGTTAAGCAGCATGTGGTAAGCGATGAGTCACTTGTTTTCTTTTGGTATGATGTGTGTGGAGTTTTTTCTTTGCGGCAACTGCTGATATTATGCTCAATTGGAGCCTAGCTTGAAAGAATTCTAGATTCTCTCATTTAACTACGCAGACTAAGTAAAGCCAATGGTTGTATGAGTGAGCTTAAACAAGGACAGTTGAGCTCCACTAGGGATTCCAAGGCTTGACTCTTAAACTCGTTCTAATTTGATGGCGCCATGGGCCTAGGCCTTAGGCTTAAACAGGACAAGCTTGGCATGGTTGAATTCCTTAAATTGCTAGATTAGTCACAAAATTTTCTAGTTTATCTCTGTTGTTATGGGTGGTTCCATTTTCTTTTTCGTTGAGTCCAAGACTTTCAAATTCTCCGTTGAGGAGGGAGGTACCCATTACATGTTGCGCATTTTTGAGAGAAACCAGAATTCTCTCCGATCGGTTTTTATGGCCAAAGAGAGTGCAAAGCGTTTACTTGCTATTGTGGAGGATATCATGTCTAATGTGATTCCTGGAAATTATGTACGAACTTTCAGGGATGGTGATAAAGTATTTATTTTGCAATTAGGTTCCAATGCACATGGTAGTTTCTTTATGATCTCAGAATTTGACAATGGTAGACGGAAAGGCTTCCTTGTGGTGCCGGTAGGAAAATTGGGTACTGGGTGGAGAGGGTTTGGATTTCATCCTTGGAAGGCTATTGCTCCTGAAACACTCTCCGACAAACCGCCATCACAATCTGATTTGAAACCACTAGTGGAGAAGTTCTGACAACAAAATTCCAAATCCATTCTGATGGCAATGACGGAGGGTGATTGGAGAGATGGAGGTGGTAGTAAGAAAGGAAAGCAATTAATGCCAAATATTCAAAATTCAAACAAAGCAATTTTGAATAATCAGAATCATGATTCACGCGATATGGATGCTGGGAAGGCAAGAGCGTTGCCTGAGGCTAGAATTATGTTTGAGATTAGTGAATACGTTAGTAGTGGCACTGATGTATCTCTGGATGTTTGCTTGAGATTGGACTGTGGACCAGATGGTAGGTGGGAAGTTAAGTGGTCCAAAGTCTCGAAAGTGGGCCAAAATGTCAAGCCCACAAAAGGTTATTTTAAGCCTACAGCCCCATTCAACCTAGGCAACCTAGTCAAAGCCAAACTAGTCCACACTTTTAAACCCAAGCCCATCTCGGTCTGGCGGCCCAAAACAAAACAGCTCACTTCCTCCTCTTCTTTTCCGGCACGCGAAACCCAAATCCTAGGGATATCTTTGGCATCAGTCATGGCGAGATTTGTGAGAGGTAATAAGAGCTCCGATGTAGTGATTGCCGAGCCAATGCTTCCTCAAGCTGTTCTCGGTAGCTCTCTGACACTAGCCCACTCGACAAATGTCTCCAATGAAGTCAATGAAGCTGATAATGAGATTCTCGGCTCCGATGAGGCCGATGAGACCAGGTATGGGTCGGCAAACACCTCTGATGGTGAAGAGAATCTGCAACGAGACATCTAGTTGATTCTTTAGGAGCATTCCGACAACGTTATCAAGAAATGGGGGAATTTAGAGTAGTGGGTGCTTGAATTGCGAGATGGAAGGAGGGTGGCGGTTTTGATTTAGATCTCTCTGCCGCCGGGTGAAGCCACAGAGGTTTCAGAAGACCAAAGTCAGTTGGCCTTGGTTTCGTTGAAATCTTCATACTCCTTGGAAGCGTCATTAGCTTAGTATGACGGGGATGAAGTACTTGTGGAGGATTGAGTTTCGGACACCTATTTGGAGGATGTTGAGCTGCCTCTAGCTGTTGAATCACTTGCTTTCTCACTACCCTTGGCCATGAAAGAACCGGTAAGTTGTGGGTGGGGAGAATTCAGTGGGTGTGGATAGTTCAATGAGGCAAGAACCTTACTCAGAGTGGTTCCAAAGTAGATTCAATGGCTTTGATAGCTTCCTCGGCACGTCCCTAGAAGTTTTGGAAAATCAAGCAACTAAATTTTTATTGGCTGTTGAAGCTGAATTACAACGGAGGGCTGCTTTGGACAGGAAAGCACGTGATTTAAAGAGTCCGAGGGTGAAAGGGTTAAGAGAGTTGAAGGGTCTATTCAGTTCTATTAATTATTTAGTTCTATTAATTATGGTTCTACCTCTGCTTGACGTAGTGGTAATAATAGGGATCGGGCTCTCTTTGTTCCTCAATGAACTTAAAATTGCTTTCTTGGAATGTTAAAGGGTTGAATGGGGTAGAAAAGAGGCTTCAGATTTGTAATTTGCTACGGACTTGGAGTGCTGATATTGTGTGTTTGCAAGAGACCAAACTTGAATGGATTATTAGAGGAATTGTTCGTAGTATATGGAGCTGTCCTTATGTAGATTGGTTGTACTCGGGCTTTGAGGGTGCCTTTGAGGTATTTTATTGACGTGGGATAGAAGGGTTGTGGAGGAGGCGGTGGGGTATTTTTTTAGTTTCATGCAAATTCAAAAATGTTGGTAACCAATTTGAGTGGGCTTTTATAGGTGTATATGGACCAAATATGAACAAAAAGCCTAGGAATATGTGGGAAGAACTAATTGGGCTGATTAGTTGGTGGGATTTGCCTTGGTGTCTAGGTGGTGACTTTAATATAATGTGTTTCCCATTAGAGAGACTAGGGGCTGCAAGTTATACTTGGGCTATGTGTGATTTTCTAACTTTATCTCTCTTCATGGGCTGATGGATATACCTTTGGAAGGGGGCCTTTACACTTGGTCCAACACATCCTCTGCATCTTGAATTGATCGGTTTCTTGTCTCTTTGCTCTTGACAGATCATTTCACACAGTTTTCCCAAAAAAGGATGTCTAGAGTTCTTTCAGACCACTTCCCAATTCTGATGGAGGGCGGGAGTCAGAGGAGAGGTAGAATTCCTTTTCGTTTTGAAAATATGTGGTTGAGGGCGGAAAATTTTGTTGACAAAGTGAAGGCTTGGGGGGCATCCTTTTTGTTCTAAGGAACTTCTAGTTTTATCTTAGCTAAGAAGTTGGCAGCTTTGAAGTTGGATCTAAAAAAGTGGAATGAAATGGAGTTTGGCAATGTCACATATAAGAAATAGCAGCTTTGGAGCAAGTTGAATGATTTGGATACTAAAGAGGAGACTCAGCCATTAACAGTTGAGGAAAAGTTTGTAAAAGTTAATCTTTGTACGCATACTGAAAAGTTGACTCTTCTAGAAGAGATTAGTTGGAGGCAAGTGTCTAGGGTGTTGCACTTGAAGGAGGGAGATGCCAATACCAAATTCTTTCATAGAATAGCTAATTCTAACAGAAGAAATAACAGTATTGAAAGCCTTATGGTTAATGGCAGCTTGTCCTTGTATCAGGGTGAGATTGTAGATTGCTTTACTCAATTTTTCAAGAAGTTATATTCTGAGTAGCAAGTTGATTGACCATTTCCAGATGTATTAGTTTTTCCAATGATATCCAGTGACAAGGCGCTTTGGCTAGAGAGACCTTTTGAGGAGGGAGAAATATTTGATGTTATACAGAATTTTAATGGTGATAAAGCTCTTGGACTAGATGGTTTCCCAATGGCTTTTTTCCAAGCTTGCTGGGGGTTCTCAAACCTGATATAATGGCTGTATTTCATCATTGCTAAAGGTCAGTTTGAGAAAATTTTAAATGCAACATTCATTACTTTCATCCCTAAAAAAAAAATGCAGCAAGTGAAGTTAAGGATTTCTATCTCTTTAGTCTTATTGGGGGGGGGGGGGTTATTAATTTATTGCTAAAGTCTTGTCCAACCATCTTCGCACGGTTATGGAAGATATAATTTTTTTTTTTGATAAGTAATAAAAATATATTAACAGAAGAGGGGTGTCACCTGAGTATACCGGAGGTATACATCAAGGACAAAAACAAATCAAGAGCATAAAGTACAAAAGTCCATGAAACCACAGACGGAAGAAAAAGAACGAACGCCAAACACTGTAACCCAATCCAGAAGCGAGTTAAGGAAGAAGAGTTTAAGATCAGAAACTGATCTCTCTAAATCTTCAAAATGCCGGTTATTCCTCTCCCTCCAAATGCTCCACATCAAACAATGAGGCACAGCCATCCAAATAGCAGAATTCCGATGCCTTCCAAACTTTCCTTGCCAACAAGCCAACAGCTCCGCCACTGTTCTCGGCACAACCCAGTGAATGCCAAACATAGTAAACACCATTGACCATAAATCAAAAGCAATAGAGCAATGGATTAGGAGGTGGTCAACTGATTCCCCATTTCTTTTACACATACAACACCAATCCAAAATCAAGATCTGCCGCTTCCTAAGATTATCAATAGTCAAGATATTCCCCAAAGCTGCAGTCCACACAAAAAAAGCAACTCTAGAGGGAACCTTAGACTTCCAAACAATCTTCCAAGGGAAGGACTGATCGAAACTTCTTGTCAGCACTTGGTAGTAAGAACGAACAGAAAAACCTTTTCCCATAGCAGGTTTCCAACACATCTTATCATCCCCAACTCCTTTCAAAGAGACCCCATAAATTCTAGCCATTAAACTGAAGAAGGATTCCAAATCCCAATCTTCACTGTATCTTCTAAAAGATAGATCCCAAAAGAGAACACCATTTGGGAACTTCATCAACTCAGCCACCGAGGCCTCCTTATTTCGACTTGAAGAAAAAAGTCTTGGATAGAGCACACACAAAGAAGAGTCCCCACACCAAATATCCTGCCAAAATCTAATAGAAGACCCGGCCCCAACCTCAAATTGGATGTGACGAACAAAGGAGGGCCAACCACGACTAATAGACTTCCACAAACCAACACCATGAGGACCAATAACAGGAAGAGAGAACCAACCTCCCCTTTCACAACCATATTTAGCCCCTATCACTCTCCTCCACAAGGCTTGACGCTCATTCCCAAATTTCCATATCCACTTCCCAAACAAGGCTTTATTAAAACTTCTCAGGCTTCTAATAGCTAAACCTCCAGAATGAAGAGGAGTGCAAACCGTGGCCCATTTCACTAGGTGAGTTTTTTTAACCTCCCCCATACCACTGCAGAGAAAATTCCGTTGAAGTTGCTCAATACGGTTTGCAACTGCCACTGGGATAGGAAAAAGAGAGAGAAAATAAGTTGGAAGATTGGACAAAGTACTCTTAATAAGAGTAACTTTACCTCCTTTTGAGAGATACAGTCGTTTCCAACCTGCTAACCTCCTCTCCACTTTCTCAATAATAGGATTCCAAATAGATCTATCTCTGACCTTAGCACCCAATGGAAGACCAAGATACTTCATAGGAAAGGAGCCTTGCTTGCACCCTAGCACATCCACCATATCGACTATATTTGGAACCACACCCACTGAGACCAATTCAGACTTATCCATATTAATTTTCAGGCCAGAAACTGCTTCAAACCAAAACAACACCAGCCGGAGAAACAAAATTTGACCAAGATCAGCATCACAAAAGACCAGAGTATCATCAGCGAAAAGAAGATGGGTCACTTGCCAAGAGTTATCTGTAGGACCCACCCTAAAACCCGACATGAACCCATCCCTCACTGCCTTATCCAACATTTTACTAAAAGCATTCATAACAATGACAAACAATAGAGGGGACAAAGGATCACCTTGCCTTAAACCTCTAGAGCTTTCAAAGAAACCACAAGGAGATCCATTAATGAGAATGGAGAATTTAACAGTAGAGATGCAAAAGAAAACCCATCTTCTCCATTTTTCATGAAAACCACAACGATCCAGCATATAATTTAGAAAGTCCCAATTCACATGATCATAAGCCTTCTCTACATCCAACTTACACAACACCCCAGGAACTCCGGATTTTAGCCTACTATCCAAGCATTCATTGGCAATAAGAACAGAATCTAAAATTTGTCTTCCTTTGACAAAAGCATTTTGAGATTCGTGAACAATATCCCCGAGCACCATTTTTAACCTGTTAGCTAAAACTTTAGCAATAATTTTGTACACCCCTCCAATTAGACTAATAGGTCGAAAATCCCTTACCTCCACTGCCTCAGAGTTTTTAGGAATTAAAGAGATGAAAGTAGCATTCAGGCTTTTCTCAAACTGAGCATTATCAAAAAAATACTGAAAAACCTCCAACAAATCAGTTTTGATAATGGCCCAACAAGCCTGAAAAAATGCCATAGGGAAACCATCAGGACCAGGAGCTTTATCACCATCAAAATCCATAACCACTCCAAAAATCTCAGCTTCCTCAAAGGGTCTTTCCAGCCAGTCAGCCTTCTCTTCAGAAATCTCCGAAAAATTCAGCACATCCGGATGAGGACGAATTGGCTTATCTTCCGAGTAAAGACTTTTATAGAACCGAACAATACCCTCTTCAATAACTTCCTGATCTGATGTCAAGACTCCACCAATTTTTAAACTACCAATATTGTTACTCCTTCTATTAGAATTAGCCATCTGGTGAAAAAATTTCGTATTGCTGTCCCCCTCCCTTAACCAAAGCACCCTCGATTTTTGTCTCCAACTAATCTCCTCCAACAAGGCAATCCTCTCAATCTCCAAGCGAATTCTCTCTTTATCTTGCTTCTCATCATCGGAGAGAGACACCCTCTCCTCTTTAAAATCCAGGGCGTTAAGATCATTCCATAGCTTAGTTCTCTTAACAGTGACATTGCCAAACTCGGACTCATTCCACTTTTTTAAATCTCCCTTTAAAGCTTTCAACTTCAAGGCAAACCTATAGCTTGGAGTTCCAACACAATGATACGAATCCCACCAAATTTTCACCTTCTCCACAAAATCATCCACTTGGAGCCACATGTTCTCAAAACGAAAAGGCCTACGACCCTTACGAATAACCCCGCCCTCCAACGAAATGGGGAAGTGGTCTGATAGAACTCTACCCAGCCTATTTTGAAGAATATTTGGATAATGTTCCTCCCAAGCTGAAGAAAAGAGGAAGCGATCTATCCTGGAGCCAGCCCGAGAGTTTGACCAAGTTAAACTACCACCCTCCAAAAGGATATCAATTAACCCATTAAGAGAGATGAAATCAGAAAAATTATACATACCCTGAGTGAAGCTCTCTGCCCCCAAACGTTCGGAAGGAAATCGAATTGCATTGAAATCGCCACCCACACACCAAGGCATATTCCACCAACTATAGAGACCCGCTAACTCCTCCCACATCAACCTCTTCTCCCTAACATTATTAGGACCATACACACCAGAGAATGCCCATTCAAAATTATCACCAACATTCCTAAATCTACAAGACACCGAAAAATCACCCACAGCTTCTTCCAGCTTCTCCACCACCCTCCTATCCCACATGACCAAAATCCCACCTGATGCGCCTATAGAGCTCAAGTAAACCCAATCAACATGATGACAGCTCCAAATACTTTTAATAAATCCCCTAGAGATAAGCTCCATCTTAGTCTCTTGCAAGCAAATGACATCAGCTCTCCAAACTCTAATAAGGTTCCTAATTTGGAGTCTTTTATCCTTCTCATTCAGCCCCCTCACATTCCAAGAGATAATCTTTAAATTCATTGGAACACAGTCAGAGCCCTTTCCCTATTGGAACCTCTTGCTTTACCAGAAACAGAATCATAATTAATAGAGCTCACCAAGCTCCTCAACTCCCTTAAACCCTTACCTTCACCCTTAGTTTTCTTACTCAAAGCCTTTGCATCAGCCCTTTGTCTAATTTTCTCCTCAACCGCCAAGAGGAAATTAGAAGCAAGTTCTTCCAAACCTTCAACTGGAGTCTCCAAAAAAGAGCTAAACTCCTGAAACTTTTTCTGAAACCAAGGTGACAGACGAGAATGAGATCTAGGCTGATCATCTTCCAAAAATCCAGATACGTTATCAACTTCTTGGGTCTCAACAGACTTCGATATAGCTAACGGAGTCACATTTAAGGGTTCTGGAAAAACCGAACCTTGTTGAACAAATTCAACCATCTCACCACCTTCTGACCAGCATTCCAAATCTACCTCCTCAACCCCCACCCCATCCCACTTGGATTGAACCTCTGAAGGCCTCGAAGAAATTCCTGAAATATCCATGGCATTAAGCTCATCCAAAACAGAGCCCTTAAAAAAGCCTGAAGGCTGTCTCTCAATCCTCATCGGCACCACCACCCTCTTCCCATCACCCAGTTCAAGAGCCCACTTGTCCGAGGAGCCCCTTAATATATTTGAGTCCACAATATTATCAGGAAAGAGGTGCTTGATCTGTTGCTGAACCAGCGCATTATCGACAACAGAATTAGACTCCGAAACCACCATATCGGAGCATATATGTGGAGTGGAGACTAAATCAGCAAGAGGGTTCTCCGTATTTTCAGACAAACATACCTCGTTGACTAGGACTGGTTCCGAAAGAGGGGTGGGGGCAGGAATTAGCACCAGTGGTTCTAGAAAAACAGACCTAACCTTTGGGTTTTGGATTGCAGACTCAGATTTGCCAAAATCGGGGCATGCAACATCATCGGCATCGGAATAAGTCACCACCGTGTTCACTGGCACCACCTCGGCAGGGGTATGAGACTTGGGGCCAGCTTGGGAGATAGAAGAGACACACGGCACAAGAGGAAGCATTACTGAAGGACTTTTCACGTGATTCTTTTGTGAAGAATCGACAAATCCTTGACCTTGTACTTGTTGCTAATGAATGCCTTGATAGTAGACTGGGTTTACTTTGCAAACTAGCCGTTGAGAAAGCTTTTGATCATGTAAAATGGAGTTTTCTCTTGAAGCTGCTAGAACGGAGTGGGTTCTTTGCTAAGTGGAGGCAGTGGATTTTCTTTTGCCTATCTACAGTTCGTTTCTCAATTCTGATTAATGGCTCTCATTGTGGATTTTTTGAGAGTGCTAAAGGGTTGAGACAAGGTGATCCATTGTCTCCTTTATTATTTTTTTTGGTTTTGGATGCCCTTGGAAGAATGTTGAATAGAGCTGTCCATGAGGGATGTATGTCAGGCTTTAGGGTGGGTGACTTAGAGGGAAGATCCTTGGCGGTGCCTCATCTTCTTTTTGCGGATGACACCCTAATTTTTTGTGATTCTGATCTAGATCAGATTTTGATTCTATGTATGATTCTTATTTGGTTTGAGGCGGTGTCTGGTTTAAAGATAAATTTGGGCAAGTCAGAATTGGTCCTTGTTGGAACGGTGCATAACATTGAATTATTGTTGATTGTACTTGGCTGCAAGCAAGGTACTCTTCCAATGAAGTACTTGGGTCTTCCTCTGGGTGCTAAATTCAAGGATAAGACCATATGGAACCTAATTCTAGAGAAGATGGAAAGGCGATTAGCGAGGTGGAAATGTTTGTACTTATCCAATAAAGGTAGAGTCACTTTAATTAAAAGCACTCTATCTAATTTACCCACTTATTTTCTATCTCTTTTTCCTATGCCTGCTGCTGTGGCTAATCGGATTGAGAAACTTTAGCGGAATTTTTTATGGGGTGGCATTGATGATGAACCTAAATTTCATCTAGTTAAATGGGCTACTGTTTGTTCCCCTATTTCTTCGGGTGGCTTAGGGATAAGGAATGTAAGACTTTTTAATGAAGCTTTGCTTGGGAAGTGGCTATGGAGATTTGGGATTGAGAAGGATGCCCTTTGGAGGCAAGTGATAGAGGTGAAATATGGATGTGTATGGGGGGCTGGTGTACCAGATCTGTTAATGGTCCATATGGTGTTGGTTTATGGAAAAATATCAGTCGGGGATGGCTTTCTTTTTCATTCCATATTTTGTATGATATGGGTGACGGGTCTAGGGTGAAGTTTTGGCAAGACCGTTGGTGTGGTGAGACATCCCTTGCAGTTAGTTATCCTGAGTTATTTAGATTTTGCAGGGATAAGGAGTCTAGTGTGGTTGCACTTATGAAGTACACCAATGGCGTCCTTGTTTGGGTTACCAGTTTCTTTAGGGGTGTGCATGCTCGGGAACTAGAGGCTATGTCAGGCTTCTTGGATACCATATATGGTTCTTCAATAAGGGGGTTTGGTGAGGATAAGATGTGTTGGAAGCCTAGTAGAGATAAGGGGTTTAAGGTTTATGATTATTATAGAATTTTAGTGGGCTCTACTAACTTTTGTTTTCCTTGGAAATTGGAAACGAAAGATTCCTTCTTGAGTAGCTTTCATTGTTTGGACTGCTGCTTTAGGGAAATGCTTGACAATTGACAATTTACGAAAAAGGAAGGTTTGGATATTGGATTGGTGTTACATATGCAAGTGTAATGATGAATCAGTTGACCATCTCTTTCTTCATTGTCTGGTTGCTATGGATCTGTGGGCTATGATTTTTGGTTTATTTGGAGTAAGCTGGGTTATGCCACAATCCGTTTTGGGGCTCTTAGAGTATTGGCAAGGCAGATTTGGTCGTCATCGAAATGGTTTTATTTGGTTAATTGTACCCCATTGCTTAATGTGGTGTCTTTGGAGGAGAGAAATAGTAGGTGTTTTGAGGATATTGAGAGATCCATACCATATGTTGGTAACTACTATGCAGCTTTGAGACAAAATTGGGAGTTTTGGTTTTCATGGAGAAATATATGGAGGACAAGGGTCGTATGTGGGGTACTAGGGTGGGGCCTATCATGTACTGAAAAATGTGATGTTGGTGACTACTATGCAGCTTTGAGACAAAATTGGGAGCTTTGGTTTTCATGGAGAAATATATGGAGGACAAGGGTCTTATGTGTTGTTGCATTTTTTGGTGGTTTGGATTGCGGCAGTGTGAAAAATCAATGTAATAAAATCTTTGGCAGACTTTCTTTGTTAAGGAGTGCTCTTTTGAGCCTTCCAACATATTACCTTTATTTTCCATCTCCATGCATGTGGAGGATAGGCTGGAAAGGATTCAGAGAAATTTCTTATCCACATTGGAGGGCAAGTTTAAGTTTTTGTTGGTGGCATGGGATAGGGTTTGTACACTTGTTGAGGTGGGTGGATTGGATTTTACTTTTTAGGAAAATAAGGAACTTTAACAAAGCTTTATTGGTGATATGGTTGTGGCATTTTGGCCAAGAAGTCTCACACTTGTGGTGTTTGGTGATAGAATCTAATTGTTGGGAGAAAAAGAGGGGGTGGGGGGTGGGATACAAGAGTTGGTAAAGGAAATCACAAGTGTAGCCTGTGGCAAAGTATTAAAGCAAGTTGGGGTGGCTTCTTCCAACGTGTGGCATTTCAGGTTGGTGATGGCAATTGTGTAAGGTTTTGGTTTGATCATTGGAGTGGGTACCCACCTCTGAGGGACCTATACCTGACTTTGTTTGAGTGCTTGGCGAATAAGGATGCGGTAGTCTTCGATGTCCTGAAAGTTTAGTCGGATGGGGTGGAAGGGATGTGGAATCTGTGTTTCCATAGACTTTGATGATTAGGAGTTGGATTCAGTGTATTCCTTCCTTGATCTCATTTATTCTCGGGTACCTAGGGGGGAAGGAGGTGATAGGATGAGTTGGTGCTTGAACAAGAGTGGTACTTTTGATGTTCAGTCTTATTACCAGCTTATCTGTGGCGCTAATGCTCCATTCAATTTCTGAATTCTTACTTTCCCTTCCTTTTAGTTCTTGATTTGGTTGTAATTGTTCCTTGTTTAGAGAGTTTACCATTGTGAACATGATGTTCAGTATTTTTCAATAACAGTAATTTTACCTATAAAAAAAAAGGTCCCTATGTGAATGTCATTCTTTTTGTGGGAAGCTAGCCACATGGGATTAGATTTTTACTACTGATAACCATAAGAAGAGGGAGGGGTCATGTTAGTGGTTTGGTGCTGTATGTGTCGGCGTTTTGGGGGAGTGGTGAATCACTGATTGATCCATTGTGATGTTGCTCATGCTTTTTGGAGTACAGTTTGTCAGATATTTGGTTTATCTGGAATCCTGTGTCTGTGTGTTTGATGTGGTTAGTGTGGAAGGAACATGATAGTCATGTTTGAAGATGCCAAGAGAACCCTTGAGCAATTGCAATCTTTGTTGATTCATACCTTGTTTAATTGGGCTAGGACGTGGGGTTACACATTTTGTAATTCCATTTTTGAGTTTCAAAACTCTTTGTGTTCATCATGTGAACACAAAGTAGTTCTCATTTTTAATAAAACTTCATGTTTATAACAACAAGGCTGTTTGCAACGTTCTATTTAAATTATACTGGTTTCTTAGGTATTCGTGATTGCCTATGAGATTGGAGAGGAGAGATTTATATTATAAATTTATACCTATTTTTTCTTTCTTTCTTTCATCTTCAGTAGAATTATTATTATTATTAATATTAATATATTATTATTATTATTATTATTATTATTATTCTTTCTTTATTTTTACTTTATTTTATTTCAAAATTTGCATAATATAGCAATGATATGACACAGCACAAATTGAAGAACTTGTTTACGTGTGTTTTGTGGTGGGCTTAGGGTTATGAGAACTTGTAGATCTTGGTTTAGAATTGTTTAAGAAGGATTATGGGATTGTATGAAAGAAGATAATAGAGGTTTTTATGGTGTTTAAGGGGCTGTATGAACAGTACTCATGAATGGTAATTTAGAGAACGAAAAGAAAAAAGTAGAGAAGAGAGTAAGAAGAGAAAAGGAGGAAGAAAGAACCCACAAAGGATAATGTGCCTCTATGCTCAAAATATTCAACAATTTTATTAATCAACTCTCCATCTCCTTTGAATATATCAAGCACAATATATTTTTGATAAGCAATAATATTTATTCAAAAACAATCGACCAGTACACAGGAAGTATACTAGCTGAGGTTATACAGTAGACTAGCATACCAAACATAATAAATACTAGACTTAGACCCAAAGAAAATAAATCTAAGGTACTTAGGATCTCCTAGAAGATTCTAGACTAAACCAAATTACCAAATACCCTTAATTCACAAGAATTGCTGAAACTACAGATTTGTCCCTGATTATAAAGTTGACCATAGCTAATAAAATGAAAATCCAGATGAAAAGCTGTTTTAACCCTAAAAGACTCATACTTAGACCATTAAAAAACTTTTACTTCAATTGCACTTCACACATGGACCCAATAAAATAATTCTTGAATAGAGGGGAATTTGCAAAATAAAAGCAAATCCATCTTCCATGGCTGCATCATAATTTCTTTGGGAAAATTTCTCGACATCATTAACTTAATTTATCATTGAAATTTGTATGATATTTTGAAATTGATTGATTCTACTTTTTCTGTAGGCATAATGATCTTAACGCAGCAGTATATCATGGCAGTCTCTATGGTGATGGAGATTGTTTGCAGGATATCTTTCCTATACAAATTAGCCTTTTTGTTTTGTGGGAAACAAATTCATTGGTGGTGAAAATCAGCCAAAAGGTCAGTTTTGCAAAATATTCTTCTATTCTTGTTTCCACTGCCTTCCACCTGTTATAGTAGTCTTGTACCTGCCTTTTGGATTTTGGTTGGTGAATGGTAGGATCCTTTCCCAAAGTTGGATAAACCTTGCTTTTCAGAGCTCATTATACTAGCTGTTGTTAATAAATATAATTTTCATTGGCATACAATCTAGGTCTGCTTTTAAAAGCAGTGTGATATAATTTCTTCATGATTCCACGGTTTCTTCCATCCCCCATGATATGGCATCTAGCTTTGTAGTCTAACATAGGAAGCTCTAGTAGAAGAGCGTTTTGGAATTGAAATTATTGAATCATGGGATCTTTTTAAACTTTTAAGTGAAATGGGTAGAGGTTTAGCCTGTTGCAGGCAGCAGATTAGATAATTTTTAAATGAAATGTAAGAGAGGAAGAAGAAAATAGAAATGTAGCCAATCCTAAGCAGTAGGAAAGAAGCCAATCACACATTATAGCAAAGTATCAAAGTTGCAGGAGGATCTGCAGTGTTATTCTCTCTGCATTGATACATGGTTTTTGTAGGCTGATGTTACCTCTTTATTCTAATTATACTCTAGGTTGCACCGACATGCCATTTTTGGCGATGTACCGGTGTCCGACATGTGTCGGACACGGACACCGGCACGACTCGCTGGACTCCGGTGTTTGAGAGGTGTCTTCTTCTTCTTCTTCTTCTTTTTTTTTGTTTTTTTTTTTGTTTTTTCCGCTTCTCCGACATGTGGACACACCAGCAGTGAAAAAAGAAGAAGAAGAAGAAGAAAGTCACAGATTTTGACAGTCGTCGGTGGTTTGAGAAGTCATTATCGTGAAAGTTGAAACCCATAGATAGTCACCGGTGCTAGGATTGGCGAATCGGCGAGCTCCATAAACATATTTTTTGTCTAAAAATATTAAAAAATGTGCCTAAATATAAAATTTAATTAATTATTTAATTGCCATGTCCACGTTGTGTCATATCCTTATTTTTCAAAAATTGCCGTATTGCTATGTCCGTGTTGTGTCCGTGTCCGTGCATCATAGATTATACTAGTAGTTGAATTTAGAAATTGTGTATACTTGAAGATTCGCCTGTGTAATCATATTCGAAGTAAGACAGATTGACCACATCTTTGCTCTATTAGCAACATACTCTAGAAAATTAACAAAACTAGATAGAGAGACCAATAATGCTCATTTCTTATGGGACTAACATCACTTTCTTGAAACATCAGGGACTAAAAAGCACTCAACGTAAACTTTACGGACCAAAAATGTATTTTGAGGTCCGTTTGGATATTGCTTATTTTGCTGAAAGTAAAAAACACCGTAGCAAAATAATCTTTAAATGTGTGAATAGTGCACAGTACCCATTGAACGGTGCATAATCACGTAAAAACTTACTTCTCAGGAAAAAAAAAAAAAAAAAACGCTCAAAAAAAAAAAAAAGAACGCAAATGCACAACCGCAGCACCAGAAACGCAATCCAAACGGGTACTTGGCCTTGTATTTATTTTATTTTTGTTCTTTCTTTAATATTTACATACAGGTTGGTTAGCTTTAGTTCAAGTAGAATCTCTTTTTTTGATAGATAATCCGGAAAAATTTTATAAAAGAAAGAGAAAAGGAGTACAAGAAGTTCATGATGATGAACACTAAACAGAAAAAAGGAAAAACAACACAACAAACAAAGGGAAATCAGGAATCTAATCTAAGGGAGGACAAAAACTCAGGGAGAGAAGAGCGATCAGTGAAACCCCAACACCGAGACCATTCAAAAAGAGTACGATGACATAAAAGCTTTAACTCATCCAACGTCTTCCCTTTGTCCTCAAAGGAACGATGATTTCGTTCCAACCACACAATTCACATAAGGCACCCCGGAACCAAATTCCAAATATCCGAGTTGTGAATCCCAAACCACTGATGCCAGCAAAGTAACAAACCCGCCACCGAACCCGGCATCACCCAAAGAATACCAAAGGCTTGAAGCAAAGAAGACCAAAGGGATTAGGAAACCGGACAGTGAAGAAGAAGGTGATTAACGGACTCCCCATCATAGCAACACATACAACACCAATTAGCCAAGGGCGGCCTTTTAGCATTAGATTATCCAAAGTAAGGATCCGACCATGAGCGGCAGCCCAGAGAAAGAACGCTACCCGCCTAGGAATCTTTGGTTTCCAAACACCCTTCCAAGGAAACAAAGAAAACGAGGCACTCCGGATCGCATGGTAATAAGACCGAGTGTCAAACTTACCATCCCCTTTTAGCCGCCAGTGAAGAGAATCCCTCCTATCACCCTGAGGAATACGAGATTGGATAAGCTGGAAGAGAATCTCTCTCTTTAACACCCACCAGGTCATGTGTAACTTATTAACGAAAAATATTTTTCATGTTCATGGGTTGTGCTCCTGCTTCTAATGAATTCTTATTCATTAAAAATTGTTCCTATAATTTTGGGCCTCATCATCAATCTACAAAGAGTGAATGCAAGGGTCAATCAAGCAAGGATGAATTAGTCTTTACAATATATTTTCATATCCTGGTTGGATTAGTAGTATCTTATTTCAAAGCTATTGAATAGAGGTAATTAGGTGAAAGGTAGTCAAATTTGTGTGGATGGCCAGTTAACATATTAATAATTGCAACTTCGCAATATATATATATATATATATATATTTGGATTAACAGTAAAACAATGGGAATGATGCGGTTTGATGCATGTTTGTTAATATAATTATTATGGATGATTTAGAAGGTTGAACTTCTTGCTTGAAAATTTTCAAATTTTATTTAATAACCCATTCTCCCATTTAGGTTTGAATTGGCCTCTTTTCCTCTTTTAATATTCTTTATCAATAAAAAAATCCTCTATCTTTTTGTCCATAAAAATAATCCTTTATCAATTAAAAAAAATTTGACACTTCTACTTATTTATTCTGTGATCACTTTATTTTATTTTATATTCATCTCCATTAAGGCACTAAACCTTGCAATTTCTGATCTAGTGCATAGATTTTAGTTGCACCGGAACTATACATTGATTTTTTGGCTAATTGCAGTTGTAAGTTTACCCAATAATTCATTGATTTACCTTTAATTGTGTGTCTTAACTTTTTAATACCATCGGAGTATCATAAATGAAGTTCCTCTTGTTTTTGACATTAGACTGCATTTTTCAGGACAATGTACTTGAATTTTACAAGAGAGCTTGCAAAGTTTTCAATTCCAAGTCTGCTCCTGTGAGTTCTCTCTCGTTTTATTTTGTGAATGTGTTGGTGGGAGGGGGGGGTGGAGCGTGATGGTGATTTAGCTTAATGATATTTACTGGCTGTATCATTTGATTGCACAGTTAAATATTTGGGACTTCTCAGGGCAGACAGCACAATTTTTCTTGGAAAACGAATCTTCTGGACAAGCACAGAAAGAGGTAAGGTTAACTTATTTGATTACTGCCATCTTGTTAAAATTTCATGTTCTGGTGCAGCCGTGGAAGATTAACTTGCTATTACTTGGCTAATTCACCTATTCAAGAATTATTGTATGGGGTCCCATGTGAAGTCCAATTGAAGTGAAAGTCGGGTGGTTTTAAAGGTCTACGTATGAGTCTTTTAGGGTTAAAACAGTTTTTTTATTTGGGCTTCAATTTTATTAGTTATAGTCAATATTATATTCAGGGGCAAATTTATACTTTATGCAATTTCTGCGAGGTTAAGGGCATTTGGTGATTTAATTGAGTCCTTAATATTCTAGGAGATCCTAAGTATCTTCGGTTTGTTTTCTTTGGATCCAAGTTACTAGGAATTCTAATACTAGGACAAGTAAGAGTCTTTATATATAAACCCCTGAATACCACTAGGGGTTGTGTTAGGCATTTGCACTTAAGTTATGCGATTCAATGTAAGCATCATATGTTGTGTGATATGCTTTTTCCATGTGGCTCACTATTAATACGCTAAAATCAGTAAAGATAACTTAGTATGTGTGAAACTCTTACTAAATTTTTTAAAAATAATTTTAATCATGAATTACATTTTTTTTAATTAAATTTTTTATTTATTTTGATAAATGCTTGGTTTTACATGATGCTATTACACCAGGTAACTTAAGTCTTTTTTTAGTTTACATATGATCTTTTGCTAACACGTCACTTTCACGGGCATAGTACTAGTCTCTATCAATGTCAAACATGGATAATTGTGTTCTTTTGTTATAGAGGTTTAAAATTAGTTCTATTATTTGTACCTGTTTATGCCTTTTACTGTTTGTAAATAATATTTTCGATTAAAAATTAGTATGTGCGTGTGCCTACCATATTGTATCCTAGATTTTCAAGAATTGATGTAACATTGAATTGAGTCTTGGACGTATTTTTTGGGAGGGGGGTGGTGTCCTTCCAATTTGGATTTTAATGTGCCTTAGTGGGTTTTGGATTTTACACCTCCATCAATCATCCTGCTTTGTTTGTTTTCCTTCCCAAATATGTATTTGGGGAAAAAAAAAAGACTACTAATTTCTGAATCAAGATCTTTAGGTTTTATTTCAAACCAAATATGTATATATATATGGGCAAGACTTAGGCACAGTGTTTAGATGCTTTTCTTTAGATTTCCTTCTTAAGATTTTTCTATGTGGATTTTTTCTCAGGGGATGGAAGTGTATTTTTTAGTTAAGTAGCTACATAGTTAAATCTTAAGAGGAAAACCTAAGGAACAACACTTAAAGTACTGTACCTAAGTTTTGTACTATATATATATTTGGTTTTTGTGGAGAAATTCTACTTGCCTTTGTGTTTATTAATGTGTGGAACACTGATATCAGGGCAAGAATATTGGTATAGACCAATCCTTTAGAAGATGAATATCTGATCTGTCACGACCCAAACTTGTTCTCCAGATTTTAGAGCATTACTGACATGTTAATATCAAGTTAAACTCAATACTAACATGAACCAGCTAAGGCTGAAGGTGATTATCAAAATTTCACCTCTCGTCATCTGTTTTCATTCCTTGCATAAAAGCCATAATATACAAAATTCATAAAAACTTAAAGTTAATTACATTCAAACTTATGAAGCATGGGTGTGTTTCCGGATTCGGGTGTGGGTGTAGGACTCGGCAGTTTTTGATAGGGATGGCAATTTTTATCCAACCTGCGGATACCCGGCCCGGTCCGACCCTAATGGGTTGGATTTTACCCGGCCTGATAAATTATAGGGTTGGATATGGATTTTAATAAAAAACCCGAAGCGGGCCCGGGTTTTATGCATACTTGGCCTGAACCCGACCTGTATACACATAATATTAAAAAAAAGTTTAAAACCCTAGTAGTATAAATACTCTCTTTTCCATTCAGATTTCATTTTTTAAAAACTAAACCTAACCCTCACTCTTAGCCTCTCTCTCTCTCTCTCCATTGGCCACCCTCCCTCGCCCTCAGACGGTCCCCTCACAATCACGACCTCACTAGCTTCACGGCCCCACGGCCTTGTCTCGCCTCACGCTCCACTCACGGCGTCACTCTACCTCGCCACCCCTTACCTCTCTCACTCTCGTTTTCTCTCAACCGCCCCTCACCCAGTCACCTCACTCTCATTCACTCACCAAGGGTAATAAGTTGATGACTCACCCTTACATATTTTCAAAAATTACTTACCACCCCTCCATAAACTAATATTCTAGAAAGGCCCAATTAATAAAATAATTCTGCATTTATACCCTTCTGATAAAACTTCTTTCCATGACCCAAAAAAAAGCCTATATCTATTTTAACATCAAAATATCAAAGTCTTATGTACTTCAGTAATTAAGCTCATAATAAGTATATAAATCCATAAAATTAATTATGCAATTAGGCTGGGATGTTACACTAGGAAGCACGGACGCGGCAAAACGCTGGCTGCACATGCGCCGCGTCCAGTTTTTTTTTTTTTTTTTTCATGCACTGACGTGGCGCCGACTTGGGCCGACGCACGCGGAATCGGGTCGATCTGCGCCGATTTGGGTCGAATCGGTCCGTATCAGTGACAACCACTGATACCGGCGCCGAACCAGCCGATTCAAACCGAAATTCAAAAAAAATAAAAGAAAAAAAAGGTGCAAAATGCGGTGAGGATTCGCCGGAATCAGTGTATGAAGTGAAGGTCCTGATCTGAAGGAGTAGTTTTCCATGGTTTTTTTTTTTTGAAATAACTGGTCAGATTCCATGGGTTGATTGTACAGAGAGAGAGAGAAGAAGATTTCTTTTTTGTTTTGGAAAAAGGAGAGGAGAGGAGAGCGATGCTAGGTGTGGAGTGGGTGTGCGACTGTGCACTTTCTTATGAGTTTTTTTTTTTTTTTTGAGAAACAGTTTTCTTATGAGTGGGGCCTACTTGCGCATTCATTAATTAGGTGTGTGGGTAAGATCTTTAGAAGCACTATTACTTTATTTATTTAGTTCAGTGTAAGAATGAAACACGAGTGCAGTTGTATATAATTAGTTACAATTGAAAGCACTATCAATTGTGTCCTACAAAACAATTGAAATTTTAATATAGATTAATTATTGTTGTATATAATTAGTTACACACAGTCTTGCATATATTTTGTGAAGTTGTATTTTAAAAATATAATTTCAATTATAATTGGAAAATCATGAAATTGTATTTTCAAAACATAATTTTATAATTTATACTTAGCAATATATGGAAAATATAAATAAAAATATTTTAAATAATTTTTTAATTGCTGCACCCCGCCATACTCGCACCCTATTTTTTTAAAAATTGCCGAGTCCTGTACCCACACCCGCACTCGCACCCGAATCCGAAAACGCACCCATGCTTCATAGATGTTACATGATCTTAAAGAGGCTTTCAAATGGTCTGGACATGATGTGGACCTTCTCCATTCTTTAGTTTTAGTAGTTGGCCTCCTCAGGACTCAGGAGGAGATCCTTCTTTAAGAGTCATTTTGTGTAATTATCATTTAGCATCTTTTGCTTGTTTCTTCATAAAAAATATCAACAAAGATATATGTGAATACAACACCTAATAGCTTATGGACTTGTTTAGCTGCACTTTGTTCGCTCCTTGATGTCATAATGGTTATGGATGAGTATCTTGTGAGGAAAGGATCTAGACGCATTTGTATTTTCTGGGAGATGCTTTCTCATCACAACTGCTTATATTTTACAATCATATGGGGGAGAGCATTCTAATCTTACTCAACTAATAAAAAGAAAAAAATGATCTACTTATCTTGTCTTTTGAGGTTTTTATTCCATTATGGGTGATCATGTTTGAATTTTTTTGAATGGAACTGTTGGTAATTTTGTTATAATCTCAAATAGTATGGGCCCAAGGTTCAGAGTGTTCCATGAGTGCATCAACAGTTAGTTTAAATGCGATAAAGTGCCCTCCATCATTCATTTTGACTTTGTATTAATAGGTCTTACAGATTATAAAAAATTACATGACCAAAGAGTTAAATATACCTATTCTGTTAATAAAACATAGAGGCTGTTTAAATGCAGTTGAAATAAGTTGATAATGTTTGATTATATTCAAATTACATTCTAAATTAGTAATCTTACTGGCAGTTTGCTGCATTAATTTCATAGTTGCTTGCCATTTACCAGTTTAAAACATGGGCTTGAAAAGGGTGTTAGATTGATTGCCTTTGAGCTTGGCCTATACTTAACGATTCCCTTATGTAACTGTTGCAGTAAAAATATTCTGTAAAATATGAGTTTTAACACCATGTTTTAAATTTAGTTAAGTTCTTCATGAAAATCCAATTGTTTAGTCAATATATTTGCTCATTTGTTGCATGTTGACCATGCAGATTCTTCTTGAATTGCAAGTCTATGGGTTTTCAGATACTCTGAGGGGTATAGATGAGAGGAATAATGAGATGGCTCTAGTACAGTCCAAAATGGAAGGTCCCTTTCGCAGTGGGTCTCTTAAGATGAATGGGAGCACTGACAAAGTAGGCTCTTTATTAGCTTTAACTAGCTCTTCACAAAGTGGTGGTAGCTATAGGGGAGCTGCTTCCTTGGGCTTGACAGGATTACAAAATCTTGGGAATACTTGTTTCATGAACAGTGCCATCCAGTGCTTGGTGCATACCCCAGAGCTTGTTGATTATTTCCTTGGAGACTACCCAAAAGAGATAAATTACAATAATCCATTGGGAATGAAAGTACGCTCATTTAGATTTATGTTATATGCAGTCTTTTTATTTAGTTGCGTTGCCTTAAATTAGCATCTTTGCTTTCTTCTGTACCTCGTCTCTTGTTAAATATGTTCATCTTGTTTTCTTCTGTACCTCGTCTCTTGTTAAATATGTTGATCTTGTTCAGGGGGAGCTTGCTTTAGCATTTGGAGATTTATTAAGGAAACTATGGGCTCCCGGAGTGAGGCCTGTGGCACCAAGGATGTTCAAGTCAAAACTTACTAATTTTGCTCCTCAATTCAGTGGCTATAATCAGCATGATTCCCAAGTTAGTGTAATTATTTTCCTCTAAATTATTTTTGTTATTGTGTTGTGTAAGGAATATTTCCATAATATTTGAAAATGTCTATGATCTAGGAATTTCTTGCTTTTTTGTTGGATGGACTCCATGAAGATTTAAATCGTGTTAAATGCAAGCCATATATCGAAGCTAAGGGATTAGAGGACCATCCAGATGAAGAAGCAGCAGAGGAATATTGGAAGAATCACCTTGCTCGTAATGATTCCATCATTGTTGATTCTTGCCAAGTGAGTTCTTATAGGAGGTTGCCATTTTGCATGGATTGGAAAATTCTGATTTCTAGTTTTGTATAGTTTTTCATTATTACATATGACAGTACTCCCTTAGTTCCAAATTGTTGGTCCTCCCATTTTGGGATGTCCCAAAATGTAGGCCGCTTTGAAATTTTTTTTTTTTTGGATAGGTAATATATATTTTCATTTAAAAAAAAAGTACATCTTGTTTACAATGATGAATAGACTGTACTTGAAACAAATACAAACAAATCAAATAGAAACAGAAACAGATTGCATGAAATAAATTTTGCAATATTAACCTTGTACTTATTTAAAAAGTCAACTATTCTTTCACTAGAGTTTAAATCAATGAGGGTAGTTTTGGAAATACGTACATTTTAAACTAAAAGAAAAGGCATTAAATAATGCTCCCTTTAAAAGTTGGATTTTCTAAACATAACCAACAATATGGGTCGGAGGTAGTACTTAATAGTATGGCATTCTTCTTACTTGGAAGTCTTTGATGCTACTATGATTTTGGCCTTCTTATGGCTAAATGTGGAAAGTTGTTTGAACTTTTAATTATTTTGTAGGATGAGATAGAGTTGCATCTGTATTTAATTATTTGTTGTTGATCTTTTTTAATAACAAGAAAGCTTATAGGATAAACAACGCTTATTTTAAAATAATTGGCTTTGTTTTTCTTACATTATAGGGTCAGTTTCGGTCGACGCTGATTTGCCCCCTTTGCAAGAAGGTTTCTGTCACATTTGATCCATTTATGTACCTGTCGCTGCCATTACCTTCAACAGTTATGCGGACTATGACGTTGACAGTCATGAGCGCTGATGGGATTACACTACCATCTACGTATACCATAACTGTACCAGATAGTGGGAAGCTCACGGATCTTATTGTGGCCTTAAGTGCTGCATGTTCTTTAAGAGATGATGAAACCCTGTTAGTAGCTGAGGTTTGTAACTGCATATATGTTTTTGAGTATTAGTGTGTGAGTTACCAAGAAAAAAATAGTCACCATCATGTCTATTCTGTGCACTCAGTATTGGTGTGGGATCTGTCACCAATTATTTAGATGACTTGAGTGAAATTCCTACTAGCTTTAGTAGTGTAACTTAAGTTTTTCGAAGTACCATTGCAAAATGAGATGATATGGGGACCTATCACAGTGCCTGACCTCATATGACCTTTGTGTTGTGTTGGTGGAAATTTCTTTGAACACTGACCTTGTGGAGTGAATTGTAGGTATATATGAATCGCATTTTGAGTTGGCTGGAGCCATCTGGTTCGATAGCCTTGATCAGAGATGATGACAAACTTGTTGCTTATCGGTTACCGAAGGATTGTGAGAAATCCCCCTTGGTTGTCTTCAAGCATAAAAAAATTGACCAGTAAGTTAAATCTTATTATGGTTGTTGAGGCTTTTTATGGTTGCATTTGTATAACAAATTATGACTCGAATTTGATTTTTCTGCAATATTCTATATTCTGTGCCTTCTTTTCTCCCTTTACTTTCATGTTTAAGAAATTGTGCAAGTGTTATAACTCAATGAGTGACATCAGATAATGAGTGTGACAACTGAAACGTCTGGAATGCTTTAGATAGATTTCATTATGATAAGTCTCTCAAGTGCATTGCTAGACTATCTACTATCCATATTTGAGATTAATTTACAATGCCCACTATTCATAATTTTGTCCAAAAATTATCAAATTTTTGGATAAATTGGGATTTTGATTGTAGAATATTTGTAATTTATGTTGTATACTGTAAATGCTTTCATAGTTAAAAGAAAAGGGTGGGCCCTTATAGGTTGTAAGCATATAAGGATATGCAAACAAATGATACATCTTTACTCTCTCTCTCCAAGAAACATTTTCTCTAAATGTTCTATATTTCAAATTAGATGTTATGATACATCGGTTGTTCTTGTATCTTCTGCTCAATATCTGCGCACTGTCATCTTGGCAGCTTTCTATAATAATTGTTCTTTTCAACAAATATAGTAGTTTTTCATTTGCAAGTGTTGTTAATCAATGAGCTACACAATAGGTCATTTGGGTAATTGCTGAAATATTTGGAGGCTTTTAACTAACTGTTCCATGAGACATGTATCACAATCATGGTCATCAATGTCTTGCCATACGCATATCAATGCTTAGGTTCAACATGTTATATTTGTAAGAGAATATGTAAGGTTGCTGCTATGTAAATTTGTGGGTTGTATATTATGATAAATGAAGTTACTTATGAAAGAAAACATTATGATACATGAAATTATCCATATGGTCTGTTTGCAGTTGGCCTTATAGCTTTACACCAAATAAGATGTTTGGTATTCCGCTTGTAGCAAGGTTGCCTGATCTTTCTTGTGGATCTGATATTCGCAAAAAGTTTTTGAAATTACTCAATCCATTTTTAATGCCCACTGAAGATGTATTAAATGACTGTGATGATGAGGAAGGAAGTTCTGGCAATGAAGATTCTGAAATGTTGGAAGCCACTAGCCCTACAGTTTTGGATACAGATGCCGGCTCAGACAGCAAAACATTGGATGAGACACATTTGGGTACTGACTTCCAATTCCAGATAGGACCATTGTTTTCTGAGATAAAGATGGATGAGCCATTACAAGTTTCAGGTTTGGCGAAGGAGTTGGAGGTGCATGTTGTATGGTCAGATAAGATGATTGATAAGTACGATACGTGCATTCTCAGCGCATTTCCAGAGGTCTTTAAGCCTCAGACGTTCATGAAGAGGCCTCAAGAGTCTGTTTCTCTGTACAAATGCCTTGAAGCCTTCTTGAAGGAAGAACCTTTAGGACCAGAAGATATGTGGTTGGTGCTTATTCTCATATTTCGTCTCTAAATTTTTTTTACTTGTTGCCGGTCATTCTTGACTTAATTTGACGAGTGGGAAAGAAAGTGTTTTTTAGAGCTTTAAGATACTTGAATTGGATTTGGTCCTTATGCGATCACCATAGCTCTTTGACTAATGTTTGTCATATAAAAATCAAGTTGTCACTGTTTCATCTTGCATAATTACTTTGTAACTGTGTATATTTCTAGGTACTGCCCTAGCTGCAAGAAGCCTCGACAAGCAATAAAAAAGCTAGATCTTTGGAGATTGCCTGAGATTCTTGTTATTCATTTGAAGAGGTTCTCATACAACCGATATTTTAAGAACAAGCTAGAAACATTTGTTGACTTCCCAGTTGATGATCTGAATTTCTCAACCTACATTGCCCATAAGAATAGCCAGTTTTCTAATCGCTACATACTGTATGCAATTAGTAATCACTATGGAGGTCTGGGTGGCGGTCACTATACAGCATCTATCAATGTAAGTGGTGTTTCTTTTAGTGTAGGAATTTTCTCTTGATTGCCTGTTGCTACGTACCTTTTACATTCTCTTGCACATAGAATCAGTATAATTTGGCATTCCCTCCTTGTTGACACCATTACCCTAATAGGGCTTTCTCATTAAGAGGGTTCCTTCCAGCTTACATAAAGTCTTTAATCTTTTCAAATATTTAGGAATTTGTTGTTTGGAATCAGTGTAATGTTCTAAATATGGGATTATTGGAGAAAATTTGGATGCTAGTCTAGAGTTACTTGTCTAGTATGTTATCCTGAAATGAAAACTAATTTTGGCATGCTATCTATGCCATTACTTGAAATAAGTTGCAAGTTCCAATGTTAAGGTGGAGTCGGGCAGCATTGTAAGTTCAGGTAGTACTGGTTTAAGGAGAGTCACAGATCTGTTTTTAGCTTGGCATCAAGCAATATATTATCAACTGTAATTTTGTGATGAAAATTTGTGCTATGGAGGGTTGTCATAGATGGTAAGTGGTAACACCAAAAAGTTAGTTCCATTATATAATTAAGGCTAAAATGCAAAATTCACCCATTATGTTTCACCAAAATTCATTTCAGTCTTTTAACTTTGTTTTCGTTTATTTCAGTCCTTTTAACTGTCAAGATTATTCAATTAAGACTTTTCCATCAACTTTTGATATATGTTGTGGTTAATTTTCCAATTTTTTAAATTTTCTTCAAGTTTTTTAAATTAAAAAAATTCAATGAATGATTGAAGAATATTTTCCAGATTTTTGTTTCCAAAATTTTTTAACAAAAGTTGACAAAAGTCCTTAATTGAATAAATTTGAAACTTAGAGGACTGAAATGAATGATAACAAAGTTAGAGGATTGAAATGAATTCTAAAGAAACTTAGAGGGTAAGTTCTACATTTTAGCCTATAATTAAATTGAAAATGCATTGTTAACATATCATATGATGTATAATTAGTGTGCTAAACGAATGGTTTCCTGGTAGTGTTGTGGTTAATCTTCCTACATAATTGCTGAATTTATTTGTTGGTATCTGAATGAAGGTGTGTGTGTGTATATATATATATATAGTCTTTTCTTTAATGTTTCATTTTTGTAGGAATGGTAACCCTTCTTGTACCCCTTCCATCACATGTATATCCCCTTACAATTTTGATTTTGTTGATTTTTGTGAACTTACTTGATATGGGAGTGGCTTAAATGTCATAAAATAGAGATACAAGCTAAAAATTAATGAGAATCTGGGGATTTTTAACTCAACAATTTTGTGTAGCACGTAGATTTTACATTGCTTGCAGGAACATCTTTATATCTTTTGTATTATACTCATGAATTTTATATACTATAGGTGCTCTAATTCTCTTTGTTCGTATGCAGCTTGGATATGGAATGTGGTATGAGTTTGATGATGAGAAGGTTAATCCTGTCAGTGAAGACAGGATAAAGACCTCTGCTGCTTATGTTCTTTTCTACAGGAGAGTCCCAGATGTATAAACCAACATAGTTGTACAGTTGCAACAATTTGCAAAACAGTATCGGGCAAGCATTACCTTCTTCTTTCTCCCCCAAACCATTTTGTAGTTATTTTTGGGAGCATCCTCATTTTGCTTACAGCTTGGAATTGGAGAGGATACACACAGAAAAAATGAACAAAGGACAAAGGATTTTACTGTACAGCTTCAATTGTGCGCCATTGGACTAGGATAGAATATTTCAACCGCTTTGTCGTTAAATGTACATATGCTTCATAGTTCATACAGAGGGAATTCTTGACAGACCCATCAATTTTAAGATGGAAGAGCTTCCCATAAGTATATCACTTAATAAAATTTATTGGGTACGTATTTTGTTTCCTACATTTGTTTAAATTATAATAGTCTAAAAATATTTAGTATCATGGGTTGACAATTGAAGTCTTGGCACTGTACACCAAGCTATAGAAGTTACAGCAAATCATCCTTGTAAAGCTGCTAGGGGCTTTCTACTTCGAAGCTACATTTCACATTAACCTTGCTATGGTGAACCAAATACATGTGCCAGGAATAAGCGCAACAATGCAAGCCATGTGATGACTTGATAGGGTGACTTTCCAAGGAAGTCTCCTGCAGACTCAAATGAATGTTCATTGTTTGTTTACTAGAGGGGAAGGCTGATAAGACTGTATATAAACAAACACCTTTCGTCATTATTGATGGGAAAGGCTGACTAGAAAATGTATAGAATTGATTTTAGAGATGGGCTTTTATACTTGGGAAAGGGATTGATTCTGTAATATTGTAGCCTGTCAACCTACCTTAACACTGTTTTACGCCAAAACAAGCACAGCCTTAAAAAGGATGTAAATTGAATTTTGTCAAAAAATTCATTATACTTGAATCTCTTCCATTCCAGATTGACAACAAGGAGTCTAGTTTGTGCGAAGGGGCAACCTCCTATTCAAGCTCAATCTTGATGTAGTGTTAGAGGTGCAGGTGGTTTCTCAGAAGGCGAATGAATTCTCTGTATGGAGATTTTCTTCTTCAAGTCATGGCTTTAGTGTATTGCTTAGGGCTCTCCAGTTTGATCACAAAAATGGTTTGCAGGTTGCAGCAGGTTAGAGAAGAATATGCATGCGGTGTCTTATTTAATATTTATGATGTTGAATTCTGATGCCCCAACTGTATCAACAAGTCTTGTTGTAATAAAGCTTCCCAAAAGTGTAAAATCATAAAGTTAGATATACAGAATTAATAAAATCACTATCATCTTCTCTCCTAACAAATATATATATATATATATATATTAATAGCCATCATTGTTTTGGACCTCTAGGAGAGACCAGATTGAAATAAGGTTAGAATCACTGTCGATGTGGACCTCATGCTCTTCCAAAAAGCTCCAAATTAATTTTAGTAGGTAAGATTTTATCATCCAAAAACTTTTCTTGCTGGCTGGTCAATTGTCAAAGACATTCTTACTAAAGCTTGAACCTAATAAATGAAATAGAAGTTAATGTAGTAGTAGTGGTGGTGGTAGTGGTAGTGGTAGTACATAACACCACATTTATGTTTATCTTTAAGCATGAAGCTGATGTTTGTAGCGCCTGGGACCAAAGTCCTTGGTCAATAAAATGTGAATATTAATCCTCCAGACCTAAGCCTGAATGAAATTGACTTCTCTTACTCATAATTCTATATCCAAGTCCATGTGAAACATGCAGTGGACTTTGGCACTTTGAAGAGTACTAGTAGATCGATCATGTAGCCAGCAAGAGGTGGCGGCTTTAAGATCAAATTCTCATAGAGACTACTGACAGGTGTGCATGCATGCATGGCTCAGTTGCTCACGAAGCAAGAACAAGAAGACAGAAATGGGCTCTCTTCAACGAATATAAATCATTTCCGCCATACCCATGCAAATGTATAGAGATCTATATAAACATCAATGACTATTATACGTTTATGGGAGTGGTATACTTCCCAACTAAATCGAGAGTTGAGCTTAAAGTATTGAATGGTAGCACTGAGCCAATAAATTATTTGCATCAACCACTTGACCACCTTTTGAGTCCCCAATCATAAACAAAGTCTGCTAAGTAATGATTACATTTTAGTTTAATTTAACTAATTTTGAAGAATTTTCAAACATAATTTCCATATAATAAGAGTAAGGTCTACACAAAACTTTTTCTATTTTGAGTTTTAATAAGGTTGTAGGGATAAATGGCCTGTGGGCCTCGTCCGAGAACACTTAGTGGTCTGAGGATAGATAGATGATAGGAAAGACGTAAGAGTCAGAGCGCCACGAACAAACTATGACTGCGAATATTTGGGAAGGTAGTCTGAGGAGGAATGACTTCTCAGGCCTCAGCTAGGCAAAGCAGAGGTCAGAAGGAATGGTCTGCTCTTGAGGGAAACCCTTTAAAAGGTTCTACTGATAAGGATAAATATCAAGGAAACATATGACAAAGGGAAGCTAAGAAATATGATAGGCCAATAACGTATTGACTTCTTGTGATAAATTGATTTGATTAATTAGCCAAGTTTATTAATTAATCAAATTAACATGCAAACACGTGGTAGCATAAACAAACCACCAATAAACTAAATGCAATGGAAATTAAATTTGACATGGTGATTTGTTTATGAATGGGGAAAACCTCCAAGGCAAAAACTCGCCTGGGTGATTTTAAGGTCACCACTCCCGAGAATCTACTATTATCAAAACAAGCGGTTACAAGTAAAGAAATTCCAGTACCTTATACCAACCTACAGTTGAACCCTTACCCCAATACCCAATTGGACTTGTTCTGTAGTGACAATCTCTTCTTGTATTGCACAGCTCCCAGTACGTGACTAACCAATTGCGTGGATCCCAGTTTGCAACTTTAATCATCAACTTGAGAAAGATGTTGGCTGCAAAATTCTTCTTCTTTTCAACAGATGATTGTGAAGTTGCTTGGTCACAAAACCCTACGGTGTACAAATATAGTAGTTTCTTCAAGAACTAGGGCAAACTAGGTTTTCAGTCACACTTGTGGAATTATGTTCTTGTGCAATTGTGCTCTCAGCTGTGTAACCAGATACGACCCTTAAAATAATCTTTTCATATGTCTAGGGTTATGAGAAAAGAAGGCCCAAAGACATATTCATGGATTGGAAGAAAACAGATCAGAAATTTTTTTTTTTTTTTTAATCTCGACAGATAGCATCTGTCGAGAAGCTGTCGAGTCACGGGGCTGGAACAGCTTTTTAAGCTTGATAGATGCTAGCTGTCGAGTTTTAATGATAGACACTTCTTCAGCTTGTTTCTTGGACAGACTTGCATGACATTAACACTTGACCTTGAAACCTTGTTTCTTGAAGTATTAAAAACATCCTAAATCTACCCAAATACAAGTAAAGTACGTTTTGTCAAAGGATTATATAATTACATAAAATAATAACATATGTTCCTAACAAGTGAACCACATATGTCTTAACAATAACCTTTGGAAATCAGTGACAAAACCACAACAAACAAATAAACATATGAGAGAAGTCATAAATCATTCAACTCATACTCACTTGTTAAAAACAATAAAAACTATCCTAATATAAACTCTTGAAAAACTTTACAAGAAGAGAGTTCAAGACAAGTAGATTTTGACAACTTGTATTTCTAAAACATTTTAAACAAAACATATCAAGGCATCTTTGTGTGAAGCAGAAATAATAGATAGCATACAAATAATAAGAAACATGTGCATAAAGAGTGGAAAGAAACAACACATGTAAGGGTAGGTGAAAGAAACATACATTAACATATAAAGAGAATAAGTATAATGTATGTCAATAATAGTCACAAGACTTAAGGTACAAGAACAATGTATCTCTAAAAGAAAGAAAAGAAAAAAGATACAAGTACTCCTCACTACATCCCTCAAGATATCAACATTTTCCCTAAGTATGACTACTCTCATATCCAAAACTACTTCCCCTTTTTGTCACGAGTGACAAAGGGTAAGAGCGCCAAGTAGACATCTCATTGATAGAGCTAGCATCTCCATCATCATCATTATTGCCATCAGCATCATCCTTAGAATCATAAGTAGAAGCCACTAGAGGAGGTCAGGAGCGAAGCCACCCATGACCGCCTGTCGCTGTGCAATATGACCGACATGAACATTCACCTAATACAGCTTAGTAGAGAGTGTATCAAGGTGAGCATCCATGCGTTGAAGCTGCGCCATGATGTCTCCGAGAGTCACATCGCCCATAGAAGAGGAGGGAGTGGATGTGGATGGAGCAAATCGGGATGGAGCCGAACGGGTGGGAGGAGCTGCTGACCCAGTTTGTCGTGATCTAAACTGCGCCTCGCTACGTTTAACGGTAGCGGCGTCTATGACACACATGAAGGTAAAAGGGTTGGACGTTGGAAAGGGAACAGAAAAGTGGCGTAAGATCCTTGTGATAGCAGATGGAAAGATGAGCTTATCACGGGACATTGAATCCTGATGAACATCTATAATAGAAAGAATAAAATGAGAAGGGAAATCTATAGTGAGATGCTCAGGAAGGGACAACAGAAATCGAGCATGAGGCTCGGTGATAGAGTTATAGTGAGAGAGAGGAGTAGGATGAGAAGAAGTAGATGCCTCGGAATGTAGAGGATTTCAAGACAGAATAGACTTACGTTTAGGTGCCATAGACACGACTAATGTAAACTGAAAAGAGAGGGAGAGAGAGAGACAATTAGAAAAGTCCCAACACATTTCAAATATAACAAGTATATTGAAAAGAGAAGACGTATGCACGGGAAATGCATGAACATGTGACATACAATATAAAAAGCATTATAGGCTCAGCCCATTCTAATCCTACCAGCACACAATCAAATTACACACATCTAAATGCATGATAATACTGTTATAATGCTTATGAGATGCAATGTATGAGATTTTAAACTTATTTAAGCAAAAATCCATCCCAAAATTTCAACAATGACTCCTCAATTTTGAAAAACCCAAAAGTTTTCGAAAAACCCCAAAACTTAGGTTTCAAAACATGAAATGCATGTAAATGAAAGATTAGAAACTTACCAAGTGAAGAAAAAACTTGAGAAAGCTTGAAAGATGCTTGGGAAAGAGGTTTGGGAGGGGAGAGAGAGAGAGTGATTTGGGAGGTGAAAGGGCAGATCAGTTGAGAGCGAGATCGAGAAAAGTGAGAGACGGATCAGGCTGAACCTTTATATAGAACGTCAGTAAAGCTCGACAGATATAGGTGTCGAGAGGTATTGAGACAGGTGTCGAGGCCTAGAACAGTTTCTTAAGCTTGATAGATGTTAGCTGTCGAGCTTTAACGACAGACACTTCTTTAGTTTGTTTCTTGGATAGACTTGCATGGTTTTAACATTTGATCTTGAAACCTTGTTTGTTGAAATATTAAAAACATCCTAGATCTACCCAAATACAAGTAAAATGCGTTTTGCTAAAAGATTAGCCAATTACATAAAATAATGACATATGTTCTTTACAAGTGAACCACATATGTCCTAACAAAATATCTAAAAGAAAACTGCTACCATAGCATTATGCTCTGCAGCTAACCCTCTGATCGCAGTAATGTAGAGGTGATACCTGAACAGTGACCAACAGCCTTACAGTTACTCCCAAAGATTTCAAGAAGGTGCTGATGGGACGAGAATTAAAGCTAACAACTTGTCCTACTCGTGGAAGGTGAAGATGAAGAAGAGAGGGGTATATAATAGAGAAAGAAGCCCCTTACCAAGGGATCTATTTGAGAATGGAGACAAAAACACTATAATAACATGAACTAGACTTGTAACCAAATTCAAAAAAAATATATACAAGAACTAATCTCCTTGGACTGTGTTGAGGACGATTTGCTTTGGATAAAACCAGTTTATCTTTATTTTCTTATCATCTGGGTCCACTATAATTTTTATCTAACTCATTAGAGTATAGTTTTCTAACCCACTCTTTACAAATTCATTGTATTGGGCTCTTTGAGCCTAAACCCTGTTACCTTTTGGGCTTAAGAACCAAATTGTGTCCTTACAAAGGTAATTTTATGTCATGTGTTAAATCAATTTCTTAATTTTGATGCAAGTATTTATTACTCATGGCAACAATGAAGGTTTTGTTAGTTTTTCTATTAAATGTGATACCACTTTCAATAAGAATTATTTCTTTTTCTATAAAAAAAAAAAAATTTCTTTTTTGAATATAAGAATTCTATATCATATTGAATTTTTAGTTTTAAAGATTTTTTTTATTTTATTTTAAGACAATTAGATAACTCTTTTTTTTTTCTTTTCTCCTTTTTCTTTTAAAGAACCTTATCATTTAAATGATGGAGTACTATTTTGAATGAGTAAGATAATTTAAGAATAAATTATTTCAAAAACTATAATTAACAAACTTAATTTGTAATTTATTGCATCATAACACAAAAATTAAGTCTAGAAGTAAAATAATAATTTTTTCCTAGAATAAAATACATAAACATGAAAAATTTGCATTTTCTACTAAAGAATTTTTTAAAAGTTAACAAAATATAATAATGACCATATTTAGCTCATGTAAGAATTATAAAATGTATCTAATGCATATTTTAATTTAAGTGTATATGTGTGTGAAGTTCACTCTTGAATACTTTAATTATAGTTCTTACCCTTCACACCCTACAAGCACCTATACTTGTGGAGTGACCATCACGCTAAGGATGTACGGTGGTCTAATTATGCATACTTCAAAACTATACAAAATGTGTGTGTGGGTTCTTATTTTGGACGGTACCCAGGTCTAAGAAGAAACAAGGATCCTTGGCCTCCAATGAACTTTATACTTGTTATTTGGTGGATTGGGCTTGATTCACCACAGTTATATTGTGCTGATTACGAACTAAGTTTTGCTCAAAACATGGGCTCTACAACATATACATATCCATACATGCAAACATATACATATCCATACATGCAAACATATACATATTATAAAATAAATGGCTAAGGAACAGTAAGGAAATAAAGAAAAAGCATGTAAGGGCATCTGGGATTCTTAGAAATAATTTGATATGTCATTATTATTGAGTTCCAGTACATTGGACCCTATTTTTCACTACGATATGTCACAAGGTTCAAATAAGTCCAAAAGTTGCAGACTTAGATAGCTCTTTGTAGGCTTCCAAGACATGTGAGGTTTGAATCCTCTTGAATCAAAGTTTATCCTATAGCGCTTATCTTAGGATCCCTCATAGTGTTTCCCTCTCTTTTCTATTTTATGAGGTTTAAATGAGTCTTTTAAACCCTCTTTTTGCTCTGATTAATTGTTGCTAAATAATCTTTGCTGATGGCTTGGTCCCCTTTTATAATACCTTCCTAGGGTTTTTGGCGTGCCATTGATTCCCTTCATTTACTGCCCTAGGTACTAGAATCAATGTTGTGTCAACAGCATTGGTGGCTGATCATTTTCTCATTTTCTCAATACATTCTTTTTTGAGATTTCCCTCCAAAAAGTCTCCAGCTTATCTTCCTCTTTTAGAGCCTCTTGAGGGGTGACTTTTGATCTCCTTTCCCAAGGCTTCTAGAGAAACCTTTTCAAATCCCTCTTTTTGGCTGCTTCACTCTGTCATTTTCTCTAAATAGGCAAATTCCTCTCTATCAAGCTGAAAGATCCCTGGCCACCTTCTTTCATGGTTCACATTCTTGCTTTTCCCAAGGTACCAGGCTTCTTTTTACCAAGTGCTGATTCCTAAGTCATCACCTCTTTTTTTTTTTTTTTTTCTTCTTTCTGAGTCATAGGTGGCTGATGGGACATGCTTATCTTCGTTCCTTGTCTCCATGAGCATGCTTTCTTGAACTGTCCAATTCCCAGCTGCTTCTTTCCTGCATTTCTTGAGGATCCCCCTTAGTTCTGGCAGTTCCAAAATGTCCTGTTCCAGTCTCTTTATAGGCTCCTTGGGGGCTCTTCTCACAAAGGCTAAGCCAAACTTCTTCTACCTTTTTTTTATTTATTTTTTTATTTTTATTATTATTTTTTTTTTTTAAGGTCTATGGCTTGCCCATTCATGAGATTGAGCTTCTTTTTACTCATTTTAAATGGGTCTTGGCTCATGGGTTGGGCCCTCCTCATCTTTGAGAGCCCATTAATTTTGGATTGTAATACTTGTTAGACCTTAACAGGGTGTGATCAAAAATAGGAAATTAGAAGAATTTGTTTGGTTTAAATGGAAAGAAATTAATGTATTGCTAAAATTTAATAATAATTACGACAAAAATGTTTATAATAATTAGGAAATTAATGTATTGCTAAAATTTAATTGTAATTAGGAAATATAATTATGACAAAAATGTTTATAATAAAATATATTTAATGTTTGATAGTAAACATGACAAAAATGGTTATTAACATAAATAATATATTAAATCACTCTTAAATGAATTACTTATGAATACTTCACTCATAGATGAATGATTATTTTCTTTTAAAAAACAATGAATGGTTATTTATTGTTGACACATAGAAATTTTTTTTTTGACAGGCAACAATATCATAGCAAATAAATGAATATTATACCAAATAGATGAAAGAAATCATTGTTATAAATTAAAAAAAAAAAAAAACAGATGAAAGAAGTTACAGAATATGATATGTGTCATTATGCATTAATCAAAGTTAGCATTTTGTGTATCCACCAGTTTTAAGAATTCATGAATGTGTACAATATCAATTGTACATATTCATGAAGTTAACCTTTTTATAACATAGATTGGTCTATAACTGTTTCTCTCACTTCCTCAGCACTGCAAAATTTTCCGGTGCCTGCTTTAGCAGTTATCGCGAGAATTTCCAGTCATGCAAAAACCCAGTAGCGGTAAAATTTCTTTCATTGTTTCTTGGATTTTTTTTTTTTTTGTATTTTATTTTATTGAATTGCTTCCTTCACATTTGATGCGAAGCTCAGTTACAAAGTTTTGATTTTTTGCTTGTTCTAGTGGTTAGAATTAGCGTAGTCTTGTGAATTCTTGATGGGTTTTTTGTTTTTTTTGGAAAATATTAATTGCTTTGGGAATAATTAGCTTCAGTGTGTCAATAGTGGGATTCTCGTTTTGCTCATATTTGGGTGTCAGAATTTGCTCATATTCTTGTGTCAATAGCTTCAGAATGTTTAGAATTCTGAACTATATGTGGGTTTCAGAAAAGTTTGGTTTGATAACTGAAAGTTCGGTTCTTTCATGCAAAGAGCTGTTTCAGAGCTGTTTCGATGTGAAGTTCATAGTTCATGTTTACTTTTATGTGCTTCCATTTGGCAAAATGAATTTTTTTTTTTTTTTTTTTGTGAAGAACAAATTTTTAATTCATAATTTCGTTTTTTCTAACACTGTAGGGTCTTTTATACTCCCTGTGAATCAAGTTCCCTTGATGGAATATATTTCATAGATTTTAATTTTTTAAGTTTGGAATATTCTATGTAAGGTACACCGTATTCCATGATGCAGGATTAACTTCTTTTAGATATTGATGTTGACATGTTGTTGAGTCATAGTTACATACAATTATAGATTGAATTTGACCTCTTCTATGAGACACATGAACGGATTGAGAAAACCAATACATACATGAACTGTGATGTTAAGACTTAGATGTCGAATTGCATCAAAAGAATGTGTAATTGACTGCCTTTTTTTTGCAGATGTTATAATGTTTGATCATAAGAAATCAGTGTTGCTATAGGAAATCACATTTTTTTAAGCATCTATGTAGCCCCCTGAATTATTCATCTTTAGTTTGGTGCTTCAAGTCATCATTCCACCCTTTCGAGTGTATGCCTAATGAATAATGACTCTCATAGGAGCAAGGATGGATGTTGTTGCAATAGCAAAGGGAGACAAACTCATATTGAGGGGGTTGAAGTTCCATGGGTATCATGGGGTGAAGCCAGAGGAAAGGACGCTGGGTCAGAAGTTCTTGGTGGATGTTGATGCCTGGTTGGACCTTCGGCAGGCTGGTAAATCTGATTGCTTGTCAGATACTATTAGTTATACTGATATTTACCGGTACGCCATAATTTTACACCTTTTATAATACCTTGATCCGTGACTTGTCACAGATAACATGTCTTTTCTCCCTTTTTTTTTTTTTGATTGGAAGAATTCATCTTAATTTTTATAATTTATAGAAATCAACTTCTTAATGATTCCCATCAAATGTAAATTTTTATGGCAACTGCAATAAGAAGGCTGAGATCGTATATGATTAAAAAATATTAACAAACCTAAACTGCATAATATAGTTAGTTTAATAGATAATGGTAATTGTAATTTATGATGAATCTTATCATTCTATGAGCTATCTGTATGTAATGTGTCACGCCTCAAACCCAAAAGGGTCCAAAATATGAGCAAACGAACCACCAAGAGAAACTGTAGGGGATTTTTTTTTATCAAAGCAAAAATCCTCAAATGTATTGGAATTTTAATTTACAGGCGCTTTGGGTGTGTAGTTTTCCATGCACTAAACCTTTAATTGGTTTGGGGTGTGACATTATGCATGCTCCGTATGATACAAGATCGCATTTGATAGTTTGAATTGGTGAAATGCAGGATAGTTGAAGAAGTTGTGGAAGGGCCTGCTCAGAATCTTCTAGAGTCAGTGGCTCAACGCATTGCGTCTGCCACTTTTACGAAGCACCCCCAGATCTCTGCTGTTCGTGTGAAAGTTGGAAAGCCTCATGTTGCTGTTCCTGGTTCTTTTGACTATTTGGGTGTTGAGATTCTCAGATACAGAAGTGTAGATGCATCAAACTGAACTCGTTATTTATACACATTTTCCCTTTGTCCCTCCACCCCCACCCCTTTTTTGATACCTGAAAAAAATAGGGGGGGATGTTGCATGTGTTGCTTGTAATTTCTTGCCCGGTTTGAATTGGTGCTAGCAATTGATTTATGAGGTTGCAGTTCTTTCTTAGTGCTTACCTAAATTTTATGTATTTTCTTTCATTCTTTGTTTACTTGGCCTCCACCTTGGAATTTATCTAGTCCCTTGTCTAGCAGTTCCTTGCACCAACATTTGGATCAGTTTTCTATAAGATATCATATGTACTTGGGATTGGGAAATGTATCTAGTTTTTAATGGGATTGCGCTTTACATGAATGAAAGTTGGTATTGTATTGGTATGCAGTTAATTATAACTCATTATCCAATTATAAAAATAAAAAAACGTTGAAAAGATGCTCATTTAAGATTGCCAAAATATGTTAGAAAACCTTTTAGCTCAATGACATCGTTTAGTCTTCTTCAAGGAGAGAATCAAGTCCAAATCTCCCTCCCGAATGGGAAAAAAAAATGATTGCCGAAATATTTTAACTGTCTAGACTTAATTGTGCCGTAGAGAGAACCAATGATGCATTATGAGAAATTTGTAGGCAGGAAGAGGATGCGGTGGTTCATAATAGGGGTGGCAATTCGTGTTCGCGTGTCGGGTTCGTGTCGTGTCAACTCATATGAATCCGACTATATGGGTCAACACTAACCCGACATGTTTATTAAACGGGTCAAGATTCCTCAACCCTAACACGACCCATTTACTAAACGGGTCAGTCGTGTCGACCTGTTTATCTGATTTTATCAAAATGAAGAAAAACATTTATCGAAAAACAAGAAAATAAATATTTTAAATATAAAATTTAGAATTAATGAGTAATTATATCACAAATAATCATTCAAAACTAAAACATATCTCAATATCATAAAAAATCCATTACAATACGTCAAAGAAAATAAACTACAACAACTAATAAGTTTATATACCTATAGTTTGAATGGTATATTGGTAAAATTTCATTTAATTAAACGAGTCAGACGGGTTCCATAGTTTAAACCCTAACCCAACCTGTTTATCAAACGGGTTCATCGTGTCAACCCAAATATGACATGAACCCATTAAGCCTTAACCCATAACCTGCTAATTTCGTGTCGTGTCGTGTCGGGTTCACGGGTCGTGTCCAATTTTGCCACCCCTAGTTCATAACCTGTGGAGGTGTCCATGGGCTCAAGATGTTTGTCCGGGCTGTTCTAGGAAGCTTCAGAGGATGAGCCCCAATATTGATAGCTTTTCAGTTTAGCACGGCCTTGCTTATATAGAATGTGTAATTGCTAATATCGTAATATGATAGGTTGTTTTTTTTTTTTTTTTTAAATTGTATACATGTGGCAATATTATAAAGTCGTGTGACAAGAGATCTATACAAAAAATAGTCTACCATATTAACAATTATAATTCGAATAATAGCCATATAAAATATAATAAGAGTCACATTGAAGCATTTTTAAACTTCCAAGCACTAAACTGGAACAAAGGATTAAATTGAAGTCTTCTATTATTTATAGTTTTAAGGACCACAATCGTGTTTCGTACAATTCCCTTAAGAGTTATCACAGCTTTCATGTGATACCCAATTGCAATTTCAGCCAAGCTTGATGGACTGTGTCAACTGGTATCCAATTATTGGTTTACACGACCGAGAATTGTATTAGCATAAGCAACTGAAAAAGAGAGTTAAAAACTCAGTAGTATCAAAGAGCTTGGTGGATTTGAACTTTCATTCTTGAAACATGACACAAATAAATAAAAAATATTTCAATGTAAATAATATCTGACTGCAAAAAGTTTGCTTCAACACTTCTACAAGAAAATTTCCATTGAAATGCAGACATAGGAAGACTCTTCTCTCAACACTTCTACAGAGTTTTCTTTTAGCTTGTGGCATATGTTAGTAAAGCTGGTTCATGTAGCCATACCACTTGATTCATGACTGTTGGCTTTGCCTTTGCGATTCCAGATGGAAGTCGTCTCAATAAGCTTATGAGGTACAAGCCGCCTTTCTCGCTTAGTAAGCTTGCGGAAGTTGTGGACTCTGAGTCTAGCTATCTCGGCCTCCTCTTCAGCAGTCATCTCCCTCACTACCACTGTTAGTCGGCACTCGGGTCTCTCTTTGACTCCACATTTTCCTTTAGCATGATAGGAAACTCTTTTTCTATAGAAACCCTTCCCAACAAATGCCTCAGCTGTATGAAAGAGAGTGCAAATAAGCAAGCTAAAATAAAATGAAGAGAGAAATTTCACTTGCATCATTTACCAACAAGGAGACGGTCTAGATCCAATCCATGGTTATGAGTTGCATTTGCTCGGGCTGAGTGGATAACCTGCATATAACAAATTCTTATCACGTAATGTAAATTGGCAATTCATTTAAAGAAAAAAACAAGGTTCCTCCTTCTATGGTACTTCTAACACACCTTTAAGACTCAGGTACCAAGTTTCAGGATATTATCATGAGAAAGTCATAAGCATTATGACATAAATCAAATAGATTTATGTAATTTCAAAACCCAAGTACTAAATCATGCAAAAAAACCCAAGTACAAAATCTTTTTTCATTTTATTTATGATTAGCGAGTTACACATGCATTTAATGGGTCTTGAACTCACAACCTCTCTCTCCATGTAGCACTTATTAGGGTAGGAGGTGCTAGTCAAGGTAGAGCTCATTGGCATGTGCTAAATCATTTATATGATGATAAACAACTACTTGCATGACTTCTTTAAGAAAGAATTACAAGGAAAACTAAGTGACACCTTAAAGAAAGAATTACAAGGAAAACTAAGTCCAGATCCTGGTACCAGAAAATGCACAATAAAAAATAAAAAACAGAAAAAGAGAGAGAGAGAGATTTATGAATGAAGATACTATAACCCTTTCTAATTGGTCATGTTGACAGTGTAGAGTGCTTGTATAACCTGATACACAGTTTTTGCTGCTCGCTTTACTGTTACTTGCAACTGCAACAGTGCATCCTCAACTCGCATCCCACGAACTAATGCAGCAACCAAATTGACCTTTTTGGGACTCTGAAAATGCATTAAGTTAAGGGGCATATCAAACTTAAACAGATGCCATTCAGGTGCAACAGAGTAAACACATATTCAATGGTCCATTCCAAGAAATCCTTTATGTTTAATGTCTAAACTGCACTAACAAAAATCTGATTCAACACAGACATAAACTTTTATATCACCCTTTTCAAGCAACTAAAGTTTGGTTAAAAATGAAATAATAATTCAACTGCCGGGATAATTAGCAGCTGACTACGGTGCAGTAATAGGCATCACTTTCATTTTCATAGGTTTTAACCAAATTATTTGTTTGAATTTTTGTTCCCCTAATTTAAATGCATCTCCCTTTTGTTCTCTGAATTCTCACAGTAATATCAGTTAAAAAAAAAAAAAGAAAAGCAAGACAGATGTTATGTATAAGATTGTTCATAGTCATGGGTCTGTTACTTCATATGCTAAACCCGGGCTTTAGTATTGACCAAAACAACAAATAAATGCTACCATATCTCACTATGGGAATAACATATCTTGCAAAGTGTCCCAGGGCTTTGGCTTGGTGACATCAATGTGGAGTGTAATTGGGCCAGATCTCACTATGGAAATAACATATCTTGCAAAGTGTCCCAGGGAATAACATATCTTAGTAAGTTGTTTTTTGGCAAGTAATCTTAGTAAGTTGTTCTAAACCCGCTCTCTCATTACAATGGGAGATGTATAGGCATTCATGGTAACTGAATCATAAAATTGTGCAGCATTTGAATACTCAAAGCCATACTGTTACATTTAGATAACTTTATCCACCAATTATAACGTACAAAAATAGTCATTTGTTTCATCCTGATAAGCATTTATTGGAAAGACTGAATTAAAAGCAATATAATAATTTCAATGGCTCTAATAATCACATGAGACTGAAACCAAAATGAATTAGATATTCAATTGTCCCATATATATTTCCAGAACAGACTGACTGATGCAAAAACAATGTGGTATCTCATACCTGTTTAATGCCCTTCAATATAGCTTGAACTTTTGAAGGCTTAGAGACAACTTTCTGGTTCTGGTCTTCGCTTTTTCCACTATTTATTGCCAATACAGGAGTCAATGGAGATGGAATGGCTTTTTCCTCAGATGATTCTGCTAGTAACTTCCTTGAACTGGAAATTTCCTGGATCAGTAAGAGATTTAAATTAATAATGATAGTAAAAAGTCTATACACACACTAAAACATACAATCAATTAAGTTGAAGGAGAATGTTTGGCATCAACTCTTACTGAGCCTAAAAATTTGCACTGATAAAAAGAATTGCCAACACACTGAACTACAAGTTCAGAGGTATTGTTCAAGATTTGTCCCATCAAGTAGGAAGTGCCTCAGGTTCACACATTGTGACAAAATTTACTTTAGAATTTTAGACATTGCAAATGGTTTACAATATATGCCCAGGTGTGTTGGAGGTGTGCCACGGTTAATATGCTACACAGCTTCTCTTATAAAATATTCATGCAACAAACAATAATAACAAGAACTTTACTAAACTAGAGGACAAGTGAGGAACTCAAAAAGGAAAATTTTCAAGATTCAGAGGGAAACAATAAGGCAAGGTTAAGTTAGCAATACCAATTGTTGAAAATACTGATAAAAAGGCCTTGAGATGTTTGCAGAAGGGGGTTTCCATAGTCTCTGAAGATTAGTTAATTCACCTGCAAAAGCAGCCCATGCTATTCAGTCCTCAAATTTGAGTTACAAAATGCCAAAAAACACTGAGAGCCAATTGAAATAAATATGATTCTGAAGACAACAACAGGAAAAGAGATTTCAAGCACAGAGCTTGGTTGTTAATGACAGGTGCAGCAGCAAAAAAGAAAAATTCTACTTAACATTTTTCATTACTAACGGTTCAAATTTCAATTTAAACTTAGTATGACAATTTTTTTTTTCCACCCAGGAAAATCTGAGACAAACCTGGTGAAAAAGACGATTCCAAGCGAGAAGAAGAAAAGTTGGCAGATAAATTGTAACTATGTTCCACTCTTTTCCCAACACGACTAAGTACAAAGTGTATATGTCTCTGCCAGCCCACCATGACCACAAAAGCTAACTCAACTAACAAAATCTTCTGCTAGAAGAATATCAAATTATCTACAAGGAAAAATTAGCAAAATTATACAGTCAAAATCAAGAGCACAACAATGCAAAAAACACTAGACATTCAAATTTTTACAAAAATATCCAAATTTTTAATAACCCAATTGAAATGTTGGTCCATAATAGGCTACATTTCAGCTCAAATCAAATAGTTCATTTTTCATTTGGAGAAACATATGTTATATTTTAAAAACAGTACAAAAGTTGTGCATTTTCGAATATAAAACCCTCCTAACCCTTAAACCCACAAGGGTTTATAAATTGAGTTTTTTTCTTTCATTCACAAAACAATGCAACTTTGACGCACAGATTTCAAGCTTCTCAAAAGGGCAAAAGTACTATCAACAACTTCTCTGAACAATCAAAATCCAAAAGCAATTAAACTCTTTCCCAAATCTAAACCTGGAAAAGGAATGAGTAATCAGCACAAACTCACTCAAAGTCAGTACCATATAAGAAAGTGAGATATACCCGGAAATTTTCTTTTCCTGGGGTTTCCCGAGAACCAAACAGAGAGTGAGCACGTGAGATTTACCTGAATGATCAGCAGTGAACTCTGAACAGTCCTTTTGAGCTTCCACAAAGAATGAAAAACTGCCTAAGCCTAAGGTCCTAGGCAGAGTGGGCGCGTTTGAACCGACCCGGAAACCCAACCCAAACCTGAGCATATTGACGGGTCCAGCTGGGCCGGCCATGAAGTAATGAAACCCAACACAACAGATATCATAGAGAACTAGTAATTATAAATTGATCCCAAAATTTTAAATCCTTATTTTGTAAAATTTAGTAGTATTTTTTTTATCTGTCTTTAAAAAAATCCACAGAATTTTTATAATAAATTATAAGTAGTAGATTGTTATGGGTTGTTATGGGTAGATAAAAAAGTAATTTCAGTGGTTGATTTAAATTAGAATCAATAATAACTTACCCCCTATGATTTGTTATGAAAATATATTGTAGACAATTGATATTTGGGAAAGTACTAAAAAAAAGTAAAAATACATTCTTGAGTCTTCTATCTCAATTTTCATTTTCTTAATTTAGTATTAAGACTAAATGATTTTCTTGTATATTTTCATTAATTATTGATACCATTTTATTTATATAGATATAATTGGATTTAAACTTATGGTAATTATTTCATAATAATTTTTTCTTTACCATCATACCAAGACACTGATTGCTTTCATTTTAGTGTAAGTGAGATTATAATTCATGTCTTTTATTCAATGAAAAGAGACCAACTGAGCTATTTTTATTTTATTGTTTGAGCTATGATCGCTACATCTTAAGCTAACTATTAAGATAGCATGGTGCTTCCTATAACCAACTGAAAAATCAACCACATTCTTTGCTTCCTTTGTGCAATGAGCTATTTGGTTTGCCTCTGGAGAGTAGTTGTGTAAAATTATCCTTCTCAACCAAGTTGAGACTTAATCAATTGAGCCATCAAAAACCATTATTGATATTACTTTTATTAGTATTGTTCATTATAATCACTAAAATGTAATCCGTACAATGCATAGATTAGCTTCATAAAAATATATATAATTACATGGTTGTTACTGTAAATCTAACCATTGAAAAATAAATAAATTAATTAGATTAACTCTAGAATATGTATATATAATGACGTGAAAAAATGTAGATCCTCTATGTTCGTTTGAATCATTGTCCAAAAGAGGAGAGACATGAAAAATTAATAAAGTCTCAAAGATGGGGGTATTCATACATATACATATCTTGAGCATCAATGTCCAAGTTCAACCAATCAAAGTACATAGAACCTTTTTGCTTTTAAATCCACAGACCTACACACAACAATTTTTTTTTTTTTTGGTTTAAAGAAAGAAGCATAAGACAGCAGAAAGATATATATAATCTAACTTATATAAATACAAATTTATAAACTAAATATTTATATCAAGAAATTTGATTCAATCATCAAACACATACTTTCAAATTTACCCTGTAGAAGACCAGATCAAAATCTATAATATGGTTGAATAATGTTCATGCGAAGGATCTAATTAATAATACGGTTTTGTTAGTGTTTTTGGGTGATGGGAAATGTAATGATTGAAGAATTATGCTTATTATTAGTTCTGAATTTGAAATTTTATGAGTTTTAATTATAATTCAGTTCTTATATTGCCTGCATTTTTTGTCTATTGTATCAAAATGCTTAAATCCTTGTAATTTTTCATTCAATGGATTATTATTAGGCTCTTAACGATGAAAGTTCGAATCTTGTGGAGCTGTTTGAGTGTTTGATGAAAAAATGAATGTGCAATACACTGAGAAAGACTTTTGTGGAAAAAAATTTGACAGCATATATTTAATCACAGGTTGTTAAAAAAGCATGCTTTCAATAGTTAGCAGCTACATCTAACATCCAACTTCTTGTAGACCGTAGACATGATACTAAAAGAAGAAACTAAATAGAGTTTTTAACTTGCATTGGGGGCTAATTGTGCAAATCTGACTTTAAAGACTTCTTGTAGACTGGTTGTTAAAAAAAACATGCTTTTATTTTCTTGAATGATCCATATTGAGTGTCACTTCAAATTCAAAATTATACAAAATTGACTTTTTCAGGTTTTCACTAATTATTGGCCATGAAGTTTGTTATTTATAATGTTTATAATGAAATTGTTGTATATATAAGTATATACATTGATAAGATGTAATAATGATATTTGAGTTTGGAGAGTATTGTTTCATAAAATGAAAATTTAAGTTTTGAAATTTTCTAAGTGAAAATTCAAAATTCAATATTTTTGATTGGTTGAAGCTTTGGCTCGATCGATTAAACTGGTAAGAAAATAATCCTGGAGTCTCTAGATGATTCGATCACTATTTGATTCCTGTTTAATCAATCGAAAAAAAGGAACTCTCGACCAATCAAAACTTGAAAAATTGAATTTTCTGCAAAATTTTTTAGTGACTGTTCAGAGAGTTTGAAGAGGTTTCAAGCTTTGTGAACAGTTTTATGAAATATTTTAACACTTCATACATGCCTTTAAAAGAAATATAATCCTATAGGTATAACTAAAGACTTATGTTCACTTGAAAAATAAGTTAAAGAGAAAAATAAGAAATCTTGTAGTTATTCTCCAAAATTACTATCTGTAGAACCCAATAACTTGGTTGTATCCTAGGGACAAATTTGCGATAACCCTTTAGCAACAATAGTGTAGAGGCAAATATTATCTAAGGATAACAAATTTGTGCCTACAAGTTATTTTTTTCTATTTGTTTTTTGTGTTATCCTTATTCTTCATTTATTACTTTGTGTATTATTCCCAACATAAATTGATTTTTTAATCTTATTCGTTATGGACTCAATTTTTAGTAACTTTGGTTACATGTTTTTTTTTTGTTTTTTTAACCTACGGTACTTTCATAACTGGACTAACAATCATCATAGATTATTATACTTTGCTTTGAAACTAATTTTCTTATGCCCATGATGGTTAGTACTTTTACGAAATTTTGTGTTAATCCTTATTATACTTTAATTACTTCACTCTTATCAGTTACCAAGTCATCAACATAAATACATAATTTGTAGTTTTTCATGACTATGAAGCTTTTAACTTGCGTCCGTTCTTCTCCTGTCCTTGACAGATGGACAAGTTCTACCCAGGCAAGTTTTTGAATGTACCCTTGCTATTGAATCTTTAAGCACGCAAATACTTTTTTTTTTTTTTTTTTTCCCTCTTTTCTAATGGAAATATGTATTGTGGTAGTTGAAAAAGTTATTTATAGTCAACTATAATATTATTTGGAAAAAACTTAGATACAGTACTTAAATACTGTTTTTTAAGTTCATCTCTTAAAATTCAGTCACGTGACTCTTATCTTATGAGATGAACATATATTTTTAATTAAGTACTATCACATTGTTGAATTTTAAGAGGGGAACTTAAGGAATAGTACCTAAGTACTATTCCTAAATTTTGCCCATATTGTTATGACCTTGTATTTTTGTTTTTTGAAAATATTATGACCTTGTAATTAAAGTGTTTATTTCAATAAAATTCTTGTTTTTATGGCTGAGCAAAGTGTGCAATTCAATGTGTGTTTGGCTTCAAATTAAAAAGTCAGCTTATTCGACTATTCAGTTTATTTTTGCTATTATTTATGGACCTATTGTACTTTTGATTTTTTCAATTTTAATAAAATAAACAGATCTCAAATAGATTCTCAATATAATTTATTTATTTATTTATTTTTTTTTCTGGACCCATGGGATGGTAGGAATGACTTTAAAATTTGACCATTCTCTCCGTTAGGTATTAATATTTCTTTTGGTTTACAATAGTGTAGTTGCCAAAAACAAATTAAATATGAGAGCACAATTGATTAAAGTGCTAGCACCATCTAATTTAAGTGGATTTTTGCCCGTTGTATATTTTATTAGCACTTACCCAAGGGATTGCACTAACAAATATATAAAAATATTAATGGGTTTGTTTACACTAATTTAGGCACACTTACCCAAATCAATACACAAAACTTGCCCAAATTTGCACTCTCAACTACTCTATGTGTTTACAGTTTACACTAATTTCACTCACACTCAACAACTCAAAAAACACAAACTCATTATCAAAACCCATCTTGACATCAACCCCAGTTTGTAAACTCCATTCCCAAACAAAAGCTATAACACTACAACGACAAATATTTACCCACAAGGTCTGATCACCTTCAATCACAGCACATTCAGCCATACCCATTTTCCAAACCCAAGCAAGCAAAATCATACAGCTTTAGTCATCAAAACAATTAGTAAAACTGAAACAAAAAGAAAAATAAAGAGAGAAGATATTTGAGAAAGAGAGAGAAGGGAGACCAGTGGGCGGTGGTGTGGGACTAGCTGAAGCCATGGATATTCGGCCATGCAGAGAGAGTTATTCTGGGAAGCTGAAGAAGAGAAATGGCAGATATTGGAAGCATGCAAATTGCAAGCGTAGACATATGACACGTGCCAATTTCCTGAGCATTAGATTGAATCCATGACTGATATTAAAACTATTATTGGTCTCAATCCTCAAAACCGCATATAAAATATAAATAAATAAAATTAAAGGGTTGGGGGGTGAAAAGTAGAAAACAAAGAAAGCAAAACTTGTGGCTAGGGTTTGCTCTATACGGTCATTATCTTAGTCTTAGACTTGGTAAAAGACAGCAAGCAAAAGGAAAATAAGAGAGAGAGAGAGACAACTAGCAGTCTAGAAAGAGAAAGAGAGATATGGAAATGATACTGTGATGTGTTTAAAGAGATTTGGGGGAAGAAAATAAGGGCAATGAGGATGATTACCCGTGAGAATTGGGAGTGTACCACTGCGGCTTTGCAATCTCCTTATGAGGTAAGCATCTCAGGATTTTGGATAAGAGAGAGAGAGAGACACTACAAATTCAAAGTCTAAAAGTTGATCAGTGACTATTAGACCATCCCCATCTATTTATTTTGGTTTTGTTTTTTACTGTTAGTTTTTTTTTAATAAATAGTTTAAAGTTTAAAGTTAAACGATTAAACTATTATTTTATAAAAACAAAAATATAAAACCTGTATAGCAAACTATACTTTGTCAGAAATTACTAATTAAAAACAGTAAAGCAGTATGCCAAAAAAATTCTTTTTATTTTTTTTCTTATATAATTTCTGAAATTTAAAAATTAACATAAAAATTCTTTAATTAGTTTAAATTATACTAATTATGACGTTTTCGGTTCAATCATTAGTCTAACCTTGGTCAGATTAGAGGATCGATAAGCAATCTCTTTTTCGATTTTTTTGTCCATTTCAGTTTTTAAAACCATAATATTTACACATTTGTTACATTTAATTGTGTAAATACACATAGTTACTATAGCTGTGTATTATATTATTATTTTTTTATTGATTTCACAATTTCACTCCTTTCTCTCTCTCTATTTGCAATATTACACACAAACACACCCGTAAAGACAAACCAACATAGAGACATACAAACACACCCAAAGAGAGAGAGCAAAGGTGGAGTCAGGAATTTTTGCTTGGGGGGGGGGGGGGGGGGGGGGGGGGGGGGGAGTTGCTACACTAATATATTTATCAAGATAACTCCCCCCCACTCCCCACACACACTTTTTTATTATACACACGCACACACACACATATATACACCCATTTTTTTTTATTTGATAATTTATATATATATATATATATATATATACACACACCCAACCAAAAAAAAGAGTTTGGTATTTTCAATCAAAATTATGTTCGATGGCGATCTTTCATAAAATAAAATTCATTTTTACCATTTTCATAGTAAAAATTTAATTAAAAAAGTTTCATTTTCAATACAAATTATCAAATTTTATACTAAAGTAAGTAAAAAGTCTTTTAGTTGAACTAATGAAATTTTCAAAAACATTAATGATCAAACAATTGGAGGAATAAGTTAGATTTTAAACATATTTGAAACTATCTTATTCTAATCCATTATGTGGCAATTAAAGAGGCATTACATGTATAGTTCTAGTGACAAGATTTTTTTAATGAGTCAATAACTTGTTAATCGCCACATAATGAGTTGAAAAATATAGATCCAAACATGTTTGGTTCCAAATTTTATCAAATATTTAATAGATTTAAGAGCACATTTTATAATAAAAAATAAAATTGCGAAAAATAAAATTATGTCTCTATAACTATTAGATCAATTATTTTTTTAAGAGTATCGTTGGATTAATTATTGAAATATTTGGGGGAGAACTCTTATTTTTGTAGGCTAGATTTTGAAAACATTAAATATAATAAGTGTGTGTATATATATATATATATATATATGAAAATTTCAAAATTTTAGAGGGACCCACCCATGTACATGGCTCCACCCCTGAGAGAGAGAGAGAGAGAGAGAGAGAGAGAGAGAGAGAGAGAGAGGGAGAAATAAACAAAATAGTAGCAACTGATTATTTTAGCTAGTTGCTAAAATTTTCTAGCTTTAACACCTCTAATGTAGCACATATTTTGGTGTTTAAGCATCTATTATCATTTAACTTCTTAAAAAAAAAAAACATATTTTAGTGTTTGAGGTGCTAAAACAGCATTTTATCTATTTTAACACTTCCAATGTGGAAGCTTGTATACTTTAATTAGGGAAGAGTGGTTGCATAATGAATTAAGATATTTAAATTGAAAGCTTTAATTTGTGCAAAAACAAAAGAGCTTCTTTAGACTGCCAAATAAATATTGCGGCTAGGTAGTTTTTACTCTAACTTATACTAAGTGTGAATAAGAGTAAATGAGCGCTAAGAACCGTTATCACTACTACTCTAAGCCATATTCACCCATTATCACAATAAAAGAAAATCTTAAAGAGTAGGGAAGAGAGATGCAAATACAAGATAATACCGAGATGTGTTATCGAAAAGGAAACCAAAGAACTCAGCGAAAAACCTCTCCGTGACCCTCCAAGTCAAAATCGATCCATTAGAGAATAAAGTTGGAGTACATGAATAACAAAAAACCCTCCAAGCCTAGTTAACCTCATGTACTTGAGCCCTTCAAGCTCCTACTACCAACTAACTTCTTGGAGTATTGTCTTCTCTAATTTTCCAGATCTTGCAATTCAGCCCGATTGCATCCGCCAATGAATGGCTCATTCCAATACTTTCCAATAGCACCAAAATCTCATTTTATACTCAGGATGAAAGTGATAAGTGTTTGGACTAACAACTGCTCAAAGATATAGAGATGGAGAGGTAGGAGTTGAGGAAAACCATAAGGAAACGTGTAGATGATTGTAGGTATGACAATCTCTAATTCTCAAGTGTATTTTCTAAGGTTTTCTCTTTGAAAATCACTCCTTACAATTTGTGGGTAATGAGGGTATATATAGTGTCAATAAAGACATGGTAAAACAAAACATAACTTTTTGCCAAACAGAATGTTTTGCGGGTCCTTAGTGGGTTGCCTTACCCGCGAGATACTCGCGAAAAATATAGCCTGATGCGACTCTTCATCTTCCAATCATGTGCTCTACACGTGGCTCTTTCTGCGGGTAAGCTTCTTGCGAGACAGTCGCGAGCTAGTCATGAAATCCATTTGTACATCCTTTGAAGCTTGAGTTCTCACCGATCTCTCACACTCATCCCTTACAATTAATCCCAAATACATATAGGGAAAATGATTGAGGAAATTATAATCAAATTTGGCACGGAATTAAAACTAACTCAACATAGCTGGAAATCACAACTTTACATAAATTATTCTTATCTTTTTTTCTTTTAATAGTAAAAATAATTCTTATCTTTAATGTTGAGCTTGAAACACATTTTTTAAATTAAATGGCATCTCGATATGTTTTTAAAAGAGTTTGTTCAAAACAAAATCTTCTTCTTTATACCCTAAGCTGACCTTTTGTTTTTTGAGATAGTTATCTCTATATATTAAGAGGATTCAAAAAGTTATTTATTGTTTTTTTTCCAAAAATACCCCTAATTTAATTAATTTATCCTTATTCCCAAAAACAAAAATGAGGTTAAAAATGTAAATTGACAAAAATTAAAAGCAAAAAATCTAATCATATTTATAAAACTACCCCACTTTCTATATATAAAAAAAACTACCCCAAGTTCCTATTTTTTTAAAAAAAAAAACTATAAAAAATAGCCTTATTACACGCATGAAGCGAATGTGATGAAACTAATAATATACTACTAATCTCGCAGTTCGAACATTTTTTTCCTTAGATCCCTAGACACTTTGTGTGTGGAAATTCCAATTAAGTTACAAATCATTGGAGTAACTTTTAAGATGATTTAAACACTTATAAAATTAACATTCAACTCACTCTATCTCAAATTTTTTTTTTTTTTTTTTTAAGTTATATGCTGCTAATCTCGTAACTCGAACATTTTGTTCTCTAATTCAAGCATTTTGTGTATAAAAATGTGTCAATTAAACTACAAAACTCTTATACATATTATTTTATTTTAAATTGGAAACATTTCTGCCATCACTCTATCATTTATTTGAGAAAATGTTTTCTGCTAAACAACTTTAGAATTTATCTCTAGTACCTAGGCTCATTATCTTGTAGTATAGCACTAGTAACTAGGGATAGGATAACTGTAATAAATCTTTCGTTTGATTAAATTGGTGTCCAATCTTTGCTTGGGAACCTTCTTCACACACACGCGTAAAATACCCCTGGCAGGTTTGTTGTCTCACTGAATTATAGAGGGGAGAAAAGGAAAAATAAAGAAAGAATTGGAAGAGAAGGAATTATGGGTCATTGGAGCAAGCTGTGTTTGTTTGGGAATTGGAAAGGGTACGATACAAAGCGGCAGTGGGAAAGGGCAAAGAATGATGAAGCTTTTGATGATTGATCTCAAACCTAGATAGAAGTAGAACCTCCAGAAACCGTGACAACCCCCTATTAAAGGCTTTCGCATTTATTTTTGGGACGCGTGCTCTTAGCATAAAGGACTAGAGGCAATCATGATTCATGACTCTGATTTTTTCTTATTGCACTTTTGTCCTCAATTTTTGGTGGATTTCTGTTACACTTCCTATACTTTGAGGAAATTCTTTATTATACTAATGGAAACTCCCCAATGAGGTGAATCATGAAATCCGGAGGAGAGAGATTAAAGGTGATAATTCATAATTAGGAATGAAATCTGAGATGAGAATCAAATTAGAGTTCCTAGTATTAATTTATGATCATGATCCAAGTTTGATTTTCATTTTACTAAGTTAGAAGTTAGAACTAATCCAAACAAGCTTTCCTTCAAGAAGACAATTGTTGTTTCACGACTAAAGTTAAATTTGGTCTTGAATCAATTGCCTGCATGTATGTAACAAACGTCACCTTCTTACTAAGATCAATCTTGAATTCTTATACTAGTTAAATGTAATTTGGTATTAGCGAAACTAAATATTGATGAACAATAAAATAAAACAACTACACGGCATGGGATAACAATATTTATTATGGTTCAGCCAATTCTAAGTCTGTGTCTATGGGTAGTGCCAATCAAAATTTACTATCAATGATATGAGTTACAAACACTCTTAACCAAACCTTACAAACCCACATATTCATCCAATTACTTTTTTAAGAAGGAACTTTGGTTTCATACCTAGAAAAAATATTTCTTCCACATCAAGGAAAAATCATTTCCTTCTACGCCAAAAAAAAATTATTAAAGTCAAAATTAGAAATTTGAACATTTGTAACAATTATCTATTTTGTATTTATCTTTGATCCATCCAAACATCCAAAATTACAAAAATATAATGTGATGATGTTCAAGTGTAAGCTACTATTGAAGAAAAAAGAATATTACTAGTGAAACTTGGTAATTACTCATGAATATCAGATAATTTGATTAATAAAATATTTATTGCATCATAATAGATTTAGAATTTAGAATTTTATACCATGGAAAATGGTAAGTGGATTTCAATTAATTTAACTGGTAATGATTTTTATCCTTAAATAATGAGTCTTGTCTACAACAACATTGACTTAAGATTTAAAAACAAAAAAACAAACAAACAAACATCATAGAACAAACCTAGCATATAACGTGTGTTTCTTACACAAACATTAATGTACACACCTTTACACACACGAAAAAAACAACTTAAACTGTGTCTTTGATTTCCCAAAAAATCTTTGCCATAACCTATAACCCCAATGAATTTCCAATGAGGAGAAAAAAAAGTTTATCATTTATCCCTAAAATCCTATAATTAAGTATTACAGTATCGTTTTCCTACTAAAAACCAATTAAACTATCCATTAATTGGTTGTCATGTTAACATGTTGTAAAAGAATACCATATATGCGTCATTAATAAGTAATAACCAAAACTGGCATACTCCAGTAACTCCACACTTGCCGTGGCAACTTTTTTTCTTTTATTGAGTGCTCTAGTCGTGGCGCCTTGAGAACTAGTTAACTCTCAATAGAAAAATCTGCTTACTCTAGAGCATATTGTCATAAACGATAAAACTTAGTTACAAAATTAATTATAATCTAAAACTACAATTTTATTGTTAAACAAAATAAATATTAATTACTATATATTTTGAAAATTTAATCATTAAATTGTATGTTCTTTACGCCCTTAATACATATATCAAATTTTGTGTCAATCGAATATTATATTTACTATATGACTATAAGTTTATATTTTATGCATAATTTTAAACTACAAAAACTTGCAATTTAAACAATTTATTGATAACATAGCTATTAATCTTTAATTTTTTAGAAATTTTGCAAGAAAATAAGATATAAGAAGAAAATATAATCCAATAATAAATTTATCAAAATTCACTTCTAATAAAAAGATATTAAGCAAGATTGTAACCTTTAAAGACAGTGAAAGTCACTTCATTTTTCTACAAATGAAAACTCAGTATATCCTTTTATTTTTTATTTTTTTATGGGCACTATACAATTATTTAATTTCAAGGCTGTACTTTCCATACAGATAGCCTTCCACTGCAGCTACCGATAAGTAATCCCCCAATTGCCTCAATAGTAAAACCAGGAAAAAGCAGAACCAAGAAAACCGAAACCCTAATAGAAAAGCCTCATGCATAGTTTGGGACCCATGTAATGTAATGTAAAGGGTGTTCATCGTTAAAGTCATTTATGGTTCTATGACACTCATAAGTAAGTACAAGAATAACTCAGCAAAAAAAAAAAAAAAAAAAGAAAAAAAAGAAAAAAGAAAAGAAAAGAGAGAAAGTAAGTACAAGAATATTGTCTTTTGGAGCTAGTAAAAATACAAGAATATCTCTCTATCAAAAGAAGAAAATCACATACATTACCCATTCATTCATTCATTCAAAAGCCTATCTTCTTTCTTTCTTTCCATCCAATATATCATTTCATTCCTGATATTATTTTTACATTTCACTTCTCTCTATCTATCTCTCTCACACACACACATCAACATTAAAGTGCATCATAATTAAGTTTCATACCTGGACATGCCTTTTCATCCAAGTAATTCCACTGATACCCTCCCTTTCTAAGCCATCTTTTGTCCCTACCCTTTTTATGAACCCTTGTCTGTCAACTTCAGTCCTTCTCTCCCAGATATTATTCTGATTTCCTCTCCATGTGCCCACCTTTGCTTTTGCACTATTAAAACCCCATCACCCCATCTCACCATTTCATGCACTCTTACTTGTACTCTCACTCGCACTCTCACCAACCCTTTTCTCTCTCTCTCTCTACTCTTTCTTTTGTTTGCTTCTCTTTGTTTTCTTTGTTTGAAATCTAATGGAACCTCAAAATCAACAGCAACAACAACAAGCACTAAACGAGGATGGTAGCAGTGGAAAAGGGGGATATCTATGCAGGACAAGCAGTACACGCTGGACTCCCACAACTGACCAGATAAGAATTCTCAAAGACCTTTACTACAACAATGGAGTTAGGTCCCCAAGTGCTGAGCAGATTCAGAGGATCTCAGCTAGACTCAGACAGTACGGCAAGATTGAAGGCAAGAATGTCTTTTATTGGTTTCAGAACCACAAAGCTCGTGAAAGGCAGAAGAAAAGGTTAAATTCTGATGTGCCCATGCAAAGGGCGGTCGGGGTTGGTAACACTAATTGGAATAATACACCAGAAGAATCCATTCACACCAAGTACCCCTTGCCCAACATAACCTCTGGTGAACCAACCTCTCCTTTATATATTATTTTCCATATACCTTATATATTATTCTCCATATTAATATATATATATATATATTTTTTTTTCTTCCTATTTTAGTTTGAAAGGTCTCTTTTTGTGGGTGTACCTTTTTGACTAGTCATTTGTGTGATGTGGGTGTGGTTTGCAGGGGTCTCTGCTTCATCTTCATCGTCTGGGGTGATTTCTGTTGGGCAAATGGGGAATTATGGATATGGATCAGTGATTATGGAGAAAAGCTTTAGGGTAAGTATCTATAGGTTTGGCACTTTGGCCCTCTAAGAGTAATGATGAAATTGGTTTACTGAGTTATTAAGGTTTGTTTGTTTGTTTGTTTTTTTTTTTTTTTTTTCAGAGTTACAAGTTCTTGTAGTTTAAATCATCTCTCTTGCAAGTTGCAACATATAGAAATGGCAAGAAGCCGACATAAAACTTGAGACCATGTGATCATATATATATAGTGCAAGTTTGATCTACCAAGTACTATAAAGACAGCATCTTTTGGTATCTGGTTTCAATAAAAGGGAGAGGCAAGCTAGACAATCCTTCTTCAGACCCTCAAAATATCTATAAAAAGAAGAATATCTATTCAGTTTCCTTCTTATAAAACAGTCAAAAATTAAAGCTTTCAAGAAGAGAAATCAATTTCATTTTGGGCTAAACTAATTAGAGGAAAAAACAATGCAGTGCACTAAGACTATAGTTAAAATGGTAATATATTGTAAAAAAAGTAGCAACTTTTCTATTTATTAGAGTCCTTTTATAATTTCATATATATATATATATCTTTCTTGCTAGCCTTTCTAAGACTCTTCTCTTTAATGCTTATGTCCCAAACAGGACTGCTCAATATCAAATGGAGGTAACAATGGTGGTGTTGGTGGATCTATTGGGCACAACTTTGGATGTGTAGGGGTTGATCCCTATTCTTCATCCTACAGTACCCTCTTTGATAAGAGAAGATTAATGGAAGAAAACTTAGGAGTACAAGCAGATGAAGAAGAAGATGACGAAGAAGAAGATGAAGAAGAAGAAGCTGGTGAGAAAGAAACTCTCCCACTGTTCCCCATGCATGCTGAAGACATCAATGGCTTCTGCAACATGAACCCTTACACCACCAATAATGGGTACAACTACACCAGCTGTTATCGCTCTGCAGATGATGGAATCAATGGATCTCGTACTTCCCTCGAGCTTAGCCTCAACTCCTACTCTCACAGATCTTCACCCTACCATTAGATTAGACCCACCATAGTTATTAATGTTTGCTTTCTTAATTTGCTACTATGTACGTACTTGGCTTTGCCAATGTCTGCTAAATTGCTAATTAAGGGTAGTTTGCCAACTGGGCCTAATTTGACACTCATTTTATAATTAGTTCAAAGTACTAGTTATGAAGTTGACATGTGTAATGCAAAGAACTTAATGGGTGATTAATTTAGCTTTTCCTTTGTCACTTTTGAAAGAATATTCCATTATAATCTGCTATAATGAAGGGATTAAGGACACAAGCAGTCATAGTAATGATTAGGATATTTATTAAGACCTACTTTGTAGTTTATACATATTGTGAGCTCCTAGAAGACCACGTCTTTTGTTAAGTTCTAGCTTGCACATTATCAGATAGTGCAAGATTTGTGGGGCTTAAAACTTGAAAAAATGGCTTTCTGTCACCTTCACTGAATTGATTAATGTTTCAGTAGCTTTCACGCGCATGTACATTGCGTGGAAAAGTGGATTCTCGACAGAGATTTTAGGTTTGGCTAGTGCTAGATGGTGCGCGTTATCTAACACTGCATAGGTTTTCTGGGTATCATATGGTGCTGTGTACACAGTGAAAAGAATTGGCAATGATATCCAATCCAATGGTATAAAGAAATACTCTATATGCTGAGAATGGAAAGGGACTGTTAGAGGAAGTATGATGAAAATACGAGAATGTGAAAGCACATATGCGTCTGCAGTTACAAAGCACAGGAAGTGGTATATATTTTGAAGTTTGAACCCATTTCGTAGAAACAGCAATGTTTTTTGTTTTCCTCTCAAAACTATCAAATGAAATGTGGGTTTTATAGTGCCCAAGCCAAGTTGCACATTGGCACAATCCTTGACTTGTCTCACTACTACCACTACCATTTCAAAGTTATAAATATCATACATACTCACTAGTTTAATTTGGTACAAAATAATTTTTTGTATTGATGTACTGTTTAGAAGTGTGTATATATATATATATATATATATATATATATATCATCATGATATTAAAAGGAAAAAGAATAGTGTTTACTACACACTCTTATTCACACAATTTTCTTATTTTGAGACGTGTGCGCAAAACTGTGTGGATTAACTTATATACAACATCATTTATCCTATTAAGAATATATCCAACTCATTATTATAAGTGTGTGTTTTTATACTAGTCAAGAGTAAGTGTATTGGACTATTTACTAATGTGAAGACTTTGGATAAAACCTTGGAAATAGTGAAATACACCATGCCACGGACCGTTTATAATCTCCTCTAAAAACTATCTATTCTTCACCAAAAATTTTGGGAACTATCCTAATTATTCACTTCTATCTATATAGAATCCCAAAATGAACCCCTCTCCATCTTCTAAGATGGAATGAAATTCCTTGAGGAAAAAAAAAAAAAAGAGAATAATATTGATTTTTTTCGAGTATTATTCAATATTTTCAGCTCTCATCTTGAGGTCAACTGACACTACCACCTTCTGAAAAATGATTCATTCACCAACTTTTGCAAGAGTGAAAAAGGATTTAACACGTGTTCATTCTAGTGAACCAAATGGCTCGAGAGTCCCAAATTTTCTAACCTATTTATTCTTTTCGTTACACCAATTATAGTACTTTATTTTTTCTTTTTGCCGACTAGAATATTAATCTAACCACCGGCATCTTCTTACTGCCTATAGGCTATATACAAAGCGCATATTCTAGACGGCTCTGTTTGTTCGATTGACTCTTTGCTTAAAGAATGAATACATGCACTGCACAAATGAATGTAACAAGAAATCACGAAGTCATTGTTTATCTTTTTATCTGAAGGTTCACAACATATACTTTGTTTGTCCATAATAATAATAACCACACACACAGCAACTACATTCGGTAATGACTCACTTTACCCTCATACAGCCACTAACCAACATAATGTAATCTTATGCGTATAGATTATGGATAAAATTTAGATATACAAATTAAGCTCGTGAAAGGTAAGATTGAAGGCGAGAATGCCCTTTTACTGGTTTCAGAACCACAAAGCCTGTGAAAGGCAGAAGAAAAGGTTATACTCTGATCTGCCTATTCAACGAGGGTTTGGGGTTGGTAAGACTAATTGGAATAATACACCTGAAGCATCCATTCGCACCAAGTACCCCTTGCCCAACATAACCTCTGGTGAACCAACCACTCTTTATACTTTTCTTTTTATTTCTCTTTCTATTTTTCTTTGAATGGTCTCTTTTTGTGGGTGTTCCTTTTTGACTAGTCATTTGTGTTTTTTTTTTTGGTGATGTGGGTGGGGTTTGCGGGGTTTTCCCTTGATTAATAAATTAATTAAAATTTTATAATTTTCGAAATTATCATTTAAACAATAACATCACATTGAAATTAGATTTCATTAGAAACCAAAAATAAAATTAGGAGATATTATTTCATTGGTGCTTAAAGTACATCTCATAACATGATAAATGATTACCATCAATTCATGACTGTTTTTAGGTGGCGGAGTTAAAGTGTGGACCGGGTCATTACCTTGAGACAATACACTCTGTCTACAAATTTATCTGATTTAGTAGATAAATAATTTCTACACATTATTTTCAGGATACAACAGTTCAGTCGTCTTGGTGATTATCCTTACAAGACTTACATTGCTCGTAGGATTTGAGGCTTTCAATATAGTACTTCCAAACCCAAAATATAGTATAATGATATATTTAAATATATTTTAACAACAAATGTTTGACGAGGGAGCTACTAATCAAAGAATTGTCCTCTTTCAAAAGCTTACACTGCATGTTTATAAACATCTAAGGTGTAGCCTCGTAATTTAATCCCATGTTTAAAACAAATTAAACTTCTGACATTTTTTTTTTTTTTTTGTATTAAAAACATTGGACAATAATGATAATAACCCATTATTGAATGATGGTTATTACTAGAGAAATTATTAGGTCTATAAGGAAGACTATTGACGTGGTCCTTCTTGACCTCCCAACCAATAAAATGCTGTTATTTATACAAATGTGAAATTATTTGGTAATTTTTTTTTTTAATTTTTTGTACTGATTAAGAAATTCACTCACACATTTACATAGATAATATCGTCTCATTAGTTGGACGGACCACGTCAACAGTTCTCTCAGTGAACTTAGTAATTTCTCTTGTTATTGAAGGTTTGGATGGCCATTTAGATACAAACCGTTTGATCATCTTAATGCTCATTTTGAATTGAGCAACTAAAGGGAGAAACTTTCAAAAGACAAATTTTGACTTTAATAGGAAGGTAACAGACTAATGGGTATAAATATTAGTAAATGACTTTTGATCAAAAATAAATTTTAGGCGTGAATACACTTTTAGTCCTTACATTTTGACCCTATTTTTATTTTGGTCCCTACATTTTTATTTTATTGCTTTTAGTCCCTAAATGAAAAAAATCATTACATTTTAGTCCCTATCGTTACCCACTTAACGGAAATATCCTACGCAGTAAATAGAGTACATTGTTGGCACCGTAAATACTGACTTGGCTGTTAAAACTAATATTAAAAAAAATTATTTAGCATCCACATTAGCATATAATTTAAAAAATTAATCTCTCAATTTAACAAAATAAAAAATAGAATTAAAAAAAAATTAATTGAGATCTGATTTATCTCGAACAAAAATAACAAAAACACAAAACTAGAAAATTTAAAATCCAAAAAATTAACATTCAGATCCACATGAACACAAAATTAAAGGGGAAAATGCCCATATACCCCCTGAACTTTAAAGCAGTGGCCAATACACCCCTTGAACTTTTATTTTGGCCAATTTACTCCTTAAACTTCACACATGTACCAAATCACTACCTCAGTTAGTCTCTGTTAAAATTTTTAACAGAATATGTACGTGAGACACAAGTGATGTTTAACATACCAAATCTGAAATCTAAGAAGAAGAGAAACATTCCAAGTGACGATGATCAAAAGTCAGAACCACTTTGTCATCCCTCCCTCTGCACCAGAAGTTTTGTCTCACCGTCCATGGTCTCATCACACTGTTCAATTGCATATCCATCTTATGTTCGACAGCCACCATGTTACTGAAATCTTCATTCCAAATATTTTCCAAGATGCATCAATTGATTCAATTTTGAGACTCTATTATCCTGAAATGAAGTCTGATTTACTAGGTTGGATGTCTTCAATGATGTTTGAAGATGGATTCCTTGGGAGCTGTAATCAACAACCAGACCAAATATAATAACCCAAATAGCCAAGTCCCCCACAATCTTTACCAACACGAGAAAGAAAACTAACCAAAACCCACCAATCCAATTCCAAATCCCAACAATGCACATTGAATTTATCAAAACCCATATTTTTTTTTTGTAAAAAAAGTTACATATAAATTCCTTTAATCAACAACTAAATTGAAAAAAAAAAACTTTGTTTTATTTAAGGTTCTTGGAGACAAATTCTGGGAGCTTTAGAGGCTAATTCCCCTGTCTAGATCCATTATAACCTTCAGAGGCATAAAACTTGGTTTTAGAAATTCTTGAGAATTTTTTTTTGGGTGTGTGGTGTGGATTCATATATGTTGTTGAACAGCATTGCAAGACCAAGGATGGCAAGATGGATTTCCAGCGACAGAGGGAGGGATGTCACGGTGGTTTTGATCGATTATCTCTCTCACTCAAAACGTTTCTCTCTCTTCTTTCATTGAATTCATATTTCAGATTTGGTATTTTAAATATCATGTCTCACGTGCATATTCTGTTATAATTTTAACAGTAAACTAATGGGAGTAGTGATTTGACATATGTGTAAAGTTCAAGGAATAAATTGGCCAAAATAAAAGTTTAGAGGCTGTAACGATTACTACTAAAATTCAGGGGGTGGGAGAGCATTTTTTCCAAATTAAATATGAACAAATGGGAAAAAAAATCAAACCCCCCACACAACTTCAAAACATCAAAATTGAGTTTTGATTTCACTTTTAAACCACCCAGCCACACTTTTCTTCTTTTTTTTCTTTTTCTTTTTTTCATTATTTTTCTAAAGAACACTGAACTATTTTTCCATTTTCTTATGCTTTTTGAGAAACCAAACATAAAGCCAGAAGATCACATGAACAAAGAAAAATCAAATCATCCACAAATATCAAACCTAGAAAACAAACCCATAAATTTCAGGATTAGAAAAATTCGAAACAAACAAAGACCATTAGATCAGAATCTCTTCAAATCCAATCGATCCTTGCAACTTCCCAATACAAAATAACCCATATGAAGTTGAGAAGCCAAACCCATATAAAACTAGTACAGTGACCAAAGATCTGAGATTTCGAACCGGAGAAGCCGAGTCTTTGAGTGGATTCGTCGAAGTCTTCGATTTTGGCGTGGTGCATAAGACTTTGTGAAGGATTGTTGCTAGGTTTGATATGTGTGGATGGTTTGATTGACAAAAGAGCAGATCATAAAGAAGAACAGATCTAAGAAAATTGGAGGAAATTGCTTTACAAAAGAGCAGATCATAAAGTAAATTAGCTGGGATGTTACAGTAATAATGGGGCATAGTGCATTGGCTAACACAAGAAACAACCCTCCATGAAGTCTTATGCATTAACTAGGGATTCTTCAAGTTTGACTTGATTGCCTCGTCTCTGCTGTATGCAATGTGCTGGTGTCATTGTATATTAATATTGATTAATATTGTGGTTGTAAATCGGTTTGGTATTTTGTTTATATTTTGGTATCTTGAGTTTGTTAAAATTTAGGGATGTGCTGGGTTTACTAATGATATTGAACTGGATCTATGTTTTTGTTCAAGATAAATTCAAATCTTAATTCATGCTATTTTTTGTTTTTAATTTTTTTAAATTGAGAAATTAAATTTTTAAATCATATGCTGATGTGGATGCTAAATAAATATTTTTTCATATTATTTTAACGGCCATATCAGCATTTACTGTGCTAACAGTGCACTTTGTTTGCCACATATGATATTTCTGTTAAGTGAGTAATAGTAGGTAGGAATATGCAAAAGGAAACCGGAGCCGACCTTCTCGACCGACGCTGACCTTCTCGCATTGCAACTACAACCGATTGACAAGGCCGACACTGGTGATCGGGGTGCCGAACTGAATCGATATATTCAAATTGTTTATTAGTTTTTCAACTTTTGGATACGACGTTGTTTTACTGAGTATGGATTTTAATTTTTTTTACTAAAGTGACATTGTATTGGGTATTATTATTAAAAAAAAAAAACACAAAACAACACCGTTTGGTTCTAGGTTTTTAGATTTCGCTCACTAAAAATACACTCTATTTCTCTCTCATAAGACTTAACTCTCTCTCTCTCGCTCTCGCCTCTTGCCGGATTGCCGCCTCTTCGCCTCGTGTCTGAGCTCGCATTGGCTCACCACAAATAGGCGCCCATAGTCACTGGTAAGCCATCTTTGTGTCTTGGGTATCTTGTTATTTTTTTGGTTGTTTGTAGTACAAACTTTACAATGTTTACATTTTGGGTTTGTGTTTCTTTGTGAATGTTTGCCTTACATGGGTTTGTCACATTTGTGTTTCTACTTTCTTGTTATCTTTGTGTCCTTGGTTTGTGTTTCACTGTTTCTTGTTATATTACTTACATGCCACAAGCTTTGTATTGTACTTTGTTTTAACTTTTATGAGAAAACACATTGTTGGCCCAACGTGTCTAATAGACCCAACAAATATTAAGTGTCTAATAGACCCAACAAAAAAATGTTAAAAATTAAAATGACCCACTTAATTGGCTGAATTTGTGGTTTTATTTGGGGAGTGTAGACAGTTTCAACTTTCAATTGTTATCCATATAACTGCATGTAGAAGAATAAGTCTAAATTAGTCTTTGTTGTTTATGTTTCATTTATTGCAGTTTGTCAGATCTCTACAATTTTTTATTTTTCATTCACTCTACAAAATTATATACATTTTTATCCTCTTAAAGTAACTATAAATTTATAATGAAAAAAAAAGACACTTGACATATTAAAATTGATAGAATATAAAGTAAAACATTATGAATGAAATAACTTAAGGTTTTTATAGAATATGAATGGGCTGCTTAAATATTTTTTTGGAGGTTTATCTCTATCATTTATGTCTTGTTAACTATAATAATTTATAAGTAACATGGGTTGATTTCGTCTAAACTTTTGTTCCTCTAAACTTTTTTTATTATCAATTTTTCAGCACTTGTTTGGGCTTTGGAGTGTTACATTGTTATTTTAGTCCCACTTAATTATTTAAGTAACTTATTGCGTTGCATGAGCTAGCTAATTAGTGACTCGGTGTGTCACAGACTAAGTAGTAAGCACTAATCTTTTTTTTTTTTTTTTCCCTTCTTCAGCATTTTAATTTTTGAGGGAAACGAGATTGAGAGAGTTCACACTTTCAATCCTTCACCGAGAGGTAATCACTAAACCCTAATCACTCACTATATTTAGTATTTTCATTTTAAATTTTTAGTACTCAGCAACAATTGCTTTAATTTTTTATATATAAAATAAAATTTTATTTTATATTTATACTGAGAATAATATGATAAATTCCTTGTTAATATCAGTGACATGAATTGTTGAGTAATGATTAATGATTGTTAGTCTATTATTGTTGCCTTGTTATAACTAAACTGATTAGTTATTGCTATTATTGGATCTGGTTGTGAAATTCATTGATTGAGAGTGAGCTATTTGATTTTATATTTGTTGAAAAATTATAATTTGACATTGTTGTGGAAAATTTGTTTTTTGGTTGGTTGGAAATTTTTTTATTAGATGGATGTCGATGCTTTACCTGAATTTGGTGCCCTTAGGGACCCTAACCCACCTCCTCCTGACCCTAATCCACCTGAATCTACAGTACCAGTTAGACTTGGTGCATCACTTCCTCTACTATCACCTAAACAATGTGGTAAGGATCCGTCTATAATATGGTAGTACTTTATTAAGTTGGTTGGTTTTGATCCCAATAATCTTAGGTTTCAATGCAAGTATTGTAAAAATCAATATAAATGTCATGGTAAGAAAATGGTACTTTGGGCATGTTGCAACACATGAAGGTGTATAAGAAGTGACCTTTTTCTCATGTTGATAAGAAAAAAACTGTCTTTCCAAGCCAAGAGAGTGGGGGAAACTAGTTCAAATGTGTTAGTGGTTACAAACTATAATGAAGAGAGGATAAGGTTGGCATTGGCACGGGTGATCGTCATTGATGCATTGCCTTTTAAATTTGTGGAGTATCAAGGCTTTCAAGAATTTATGGAAATAGTTGAGCCTAGGTTTCCTATTCCCCATCGCACTACCATTACAAGGGCTTGTATGAAGATTTATTTTAGCGAGGTGGATATTTTGAGAAGGGCTTTTGTTGGGCAACAGGTTTGTGTGACAACGAATACTTGGACGTCCATACAAAACTTGAACTACATGGTAGTCACTGTGTACTTCATTGATGGGGATTGGACTTACCAAAAGAAAATCTTGAACTTTTGCCCTATAAATCACAAATAGGACACTATAGGTAGAGCGGTTGAGTCATGTTTGTTGAAGTGTGGTATAGACAGGTTGTTTACAATTATTACGAACAATGCTAGTTCTAATGATGTGGCAATTGATTACATGAAGAAGAAAACAAAAGAAAGAAATAGTAGCATATTGGATGGTGAGTTCATGCATATGCGTTGTTGTGAGCATATCTTGTATTTGATAGTGCAAAGTGGGTTGAAATCTATTCATGAATCAATTGCCAAAGTTTGGAATGTGGTGCAATATGTGAGAGCCTCTCCCACAAGGTTTGAGAAGTTTCAAGAATGTGTTGAAAATGAGAAAATCAAAGCCAAATGTTTGTTGTCCCTTGATGTGCCAAAAATGTGGAATTCCATTTATCTCCTGTTAGATTGTGCTTTAAAATTTGTTAGAGCATTTGATAAGTTGGAAGAGGAGGATGGGCATTACAAACTCTATTTTTGTGAATCGGATGGGAATGGGGAAAAACCCATTGGTCCTCTTAACTATCTTGATTGGGAAAATATCAAGACCTTTGTGAAATTTCTTGGCATATTTTATGAAGCGACACTTAGATTTTCTGGGTCCTTATTTGTTACTTCTAATATATACTTCCATTAGAAAAATTACAATTGAAGATCAATTGCAACAGTTGTGTAGTGTTGATGGGGATCCACTTTTGAAGAGTATGGTGGTAAAGATGAAAAAAAAAAAAATATTGGGGGAGTATAGATAATATCAATTTGATACTTTTTGTTGCTGTTGTTCTTGACTCAAGGTATAGATTGGAGTATGTAAAGTTTTGGTTTAGGGAGTGGTATGTAAATGACAAGAGGGATGTGGTGAACTCTAATGTTCGGGATGCATTGAAGAGGTTGTATGTGGAGAGAGTAGGTCAAAATGGAGCTTCGAGTTCTAGTGGTAGTGGTGTTTCATTGTCTAGGGACTTCAGGCCAAGTGTTGGCAATGCTTCATTGTTTGATCACATTAAAAATTATAATAATAGGTTTAAGCAACACTTGGTAGGCGAGGATTGTGTGGAAAGAAAATCTGAGTTGGATAGGTATCTGTTGGAATCTTCTGAGGACCCTGATGTGGAAGATTTTGACATCTTGATGTGATGGAAAATGAATTTTTCTAGATATTGAGTCCTTTCCCAAATTGCCCATGATGTGTTGGTTATTCCTATCTCTACATTTGCATTTGAGTCTGCTTTTTGTATGAGGATGCGTGTTTTGGATTCGTTCCGTAGTTCACTATCTGTCAATATAGTTGAAGCCCTTATTTGTATCAAAAATTGGTTAAAGGATACAAAGAAGAAAAGTCCAATAAATCTACAAGAGTGTATAGATAATGTGGAGGATATGGATGGTTTTGAGATTGACATTGGTAAATATATATATATATATATATATGTGTGTGTGTGTGTGTGTGTGTGTGTGTGTGTGTGTTCATTTTGTTTGTTGTATATATCAATTGTTTATTTATTTGCTCAATACTTACAAATCATTTTATTTTGAATGGGATTGTAGAAATTGCATCGGTTTGCCCAATGTCTATGGAGGAGGATCTAAGCATCGTTGTGTTGGATGATGATGAGTGATGTACTACTTTTTGCTTGGAGTTAGTTAGTAGTTAGTATTATGTAAGTATACATACTATTATCATTCGTTTGTGTTAATTATAAGTATTTTATTGTTCATAAATGTTTTGTTGTTATTAACACGTGTTTATTTTGTTTTGTTCAGTATTTTGTAGGAGTTCTAGAATGATGCACAGTGCACAGAATTACTGGACAAAAGACTTACAAGAATTAGTATTCTGTTGCTTATATGCTAATTATATTTGTACATGTTATTGGTAGTGGACTTTTTACTAATGGTAGTTATTTAGGCATTCATGGGTGGGATTATCATTGGGGATACAAGCAATTAGCATTCTTTTGCTTAAATGCTAATTTACTTTGTATATCTTTCTTTTGACATTTGTGGACAATGACAAATGGTTCTGGAATATGTAATTAAGTGGATACATTAATGCTTATTGTTATTGACACTGACACACACAGTGACACTAATGAGATTATATGCTACATGATAGTATTTTGAGAGTTGAATTCTTATTGAGGCTATTTCAAAATATTTTGCATGGTGAATGAAATGAAAAAATTTGGATAGTTTGGATCATTACTATTTGGGTGAACATATTTTTTTTTATGTGAACAGATTTTTTTTTATGTGAATAGATTTGTTGAACAATTTTTTTTTTTTAAGTGAACAGATTTTTTGCATAGGTTTTGGATCTTACTGTTTGGGTGAACAGATTTTTTTTATAAAGTTTCTGTTGAACAGATTTTTTTTATAGGTTGAACAGATTTGAATTGATATATATTGAGATTGAGTAGTATATTGTTAGTGTCTGATTGAGTAATGAGTAATTATGGCATAAGCATGATTTAGAATATACTTTTGTGTGTTGGCTAGATGTAGAAAAATATTATTTGACATTTTTTTTTTAATTTGACTTTTTTTTGGCTTATGTTTTATGTGTGACTAGATTTATTGATGACTTGCTAAATAAAAAAACTGTTTGTATTTACTTGAAATCTTGAACAGGTAGATATATTGATATTGGGCTTGAAAGCCCAATTTTTTTATTATTAAAAAAAAAAACAGTTTTTTTTTTTTAATATTTCAAACTGACTAGACTGCAAAAAATCGCATTGCTATAGGCCGGAAAACCAACCCTAGGCGGTGTGCAACGGTTCCAATTATGAAAAAACCGATATGTATCAATTCGGTAATAAATTTGGAAAAAAATCACACCGACCGAACCACGCACATCCCTAACAGTAGGGACAAAAATGGAATGCTTTTTTCATTTAGGGATTAAAAGTGGTAAAATAAAAATATAAGGACCAAAATAGAATAGGGTCAAAATGCAAGGACCAAAAGTGTATTTGCGCCTAAATTTTATAAGGGAAATGTTAACGAATGCTTTAAGAGTATTGGTTTAAAAATTATTTTTAGAAATATTTTATGAGAAAATGATAAAGCAATTAATTTTTTTGACAGATTTTTATATTTTCCATGAAAGTAATGTTAAAAACTTTTCTGATATGGTTTATTAACAATGACAAAACTTAGGTACAATACTTTAGATGCTGTTTCTTAAATTCTCTACTTAAGATTGAACTATGTGGTTACTTAACTAAAAAATATACTTCCATCCCATTAAGAAAAATTCATATGACAAAATATTAAGAGAAGAACTTCAGGAACAGCACCTAAGTATTATACATAAATCTTGCCGTATTAATTATTACCCTAAAGGTACCATTAACCTTAGGACAATTGTTAAAAAATCATAATAGAAAGATTTTTTGACATTATTTTCATGAAAAATATAAAAAATTGTCAATAAAATTAATTTTCTAATCATTTTTCAATAAAGTGTTTTTTTTTTTTTTTGTTTGAGAGTCAATAAAGTGTTTCTTAAAATAATTCGTAACCCAATATTCCAGCATCTTCATCGACTGGGACGATTTATGTGGGCATATGGGGGAGTATCTGTGGAAAACAGGGATATTTTCGTCAACACGGAATTACAACGTCTATCTCAGGAATGTAGTCGTTGCAACTTTCAAAAAAAGATAAATCACCTAAACCAGGCAAAAGAGCATCGCGAAGAACAAACCTCAATCATCATCCTCTCATAATCCTCAATCAAAACTCTCATAATCCTCACAAGCGCTCAAATATTCACAACAACAGGCTCTTCTTCTTCAACTCTTTCTTCATATTTTGTTTCTTTAATCTAACTCTTTGTTTTGCAGGCTTTGATTCGTCCTCAATCAAAACTCTCATAATCCTCATAAGCGCTCAAATATTCACAACAACAGGCTCTTCTTCTTCAACTCTTTCTTCATATTTTGTTTCTTTAATCTAACTCTTTGTCTTGAAGGCTTTGATTCTTCTTTTTCGTTTCAACATTTTTTTTAGGGTGTTGTACTTTCTCACTGTATCTTTATTGTCTCTCTCTCTCTCTCTCTCTCTATATATATATATATTGTTGTTGGTTGTGTTAGAGTTATGGATGCAGGGTCTGTGAATTCTTCTCCCACTTCTTCTTCTTCTACAAGTAGATACTTGAAGTCGCAGTCTCGGTTCCCTCTTCAGGAACAATTTCTTCAGAGGAAGAAGCCCAGAGAAAACGTAATTTACTATATTTTTACTTTTAGTTTTGTTTACATCTCTGTTATTGCTTCAGTGTTTTACCCATTTGTTTCCATTGCCCTTTTTTTTGGTGCCTTCTTGCTTTAAATTTCATTTCTTCACACGGGTTTTCTACAATTTGATCTTTGAAATAAGGTTTCAATTTTAATGAAATTCTTTATTGGTTTTTTTTTTACAAAAAGCAGGCATTCAATTTCGAACTGTTCTTTTCTTTCTTTCTTAATTTTTCAAATGAGGTATCTCTGATTGATTGGCTTAAAAACCCATTTTTTGGGGAGTGTCTGAAATCTTAAACCGATGTCAGTTCTTCTACGTTGATCTTTTGAAACATGGAATGTCTTCTGCTACGGTATTCTGATGTAATCTTTGTTCCTCACAAGCAGTTGGATAGGTTTATTCCAAACCGATCAGCAATGGATTTTGATTACGCGCACTATATGCTGACAGAAGGGAGGAAAGACAAAGAGATTCCACCTGCAAGCTCGCCCTCCAGAGAGGCCTACAGGAAGCATTTGGCAGAGACCTTCAACATGAACAGGACTAGAATTCTTGCTTTCAAGGACAAACCCCCTGCTTCAGTCGAGTTGTTCCCACCCCATTTCTTCTCTTCTGTGCCCCAGGATAAGTCTACCAAGCCCCGGCGACACATTCCTCAGGTGGGGGTCTATGATTATTCTAGTCTTGTGTGATTCTTTTGTGGTATAAAAGTTTATGGACTTGGTTATATTTAGAGGATGACGCCATCTTCTTGGTTGGAAAATGTTAGGATATAAGTCATTTAATTTAACAATTTTACATGATAGATTAACATCCAAAAGGCTTTGATTCTAGTCTTGCATTGATTCTTTTGTGGTATAAAAGTCTATGGACTTTTTTATATTTAGGGGATGAGACATCTTGATTGGAAAATGTTAGGATATAAGTCATCTTAATTTAATTTATTACACACCGTTTGTATGCTTAAATAGTTTATAGTTGGTGTCTATGATTCTAGTCTTGCGTTTAATTCTTTTGTGGTACAAAAATTTTATGGACTGGTTTTATTTAGTGGACGAGATCGAGACATTTACATGATAACATGAACGTCCAAAATGGCAATTTCATCATAGACAAATGAGTTCATTTTTTTGGGTTCATTATGTTGCCATATCAATTCTGTGATGTGAGTGAAACATAAAGAATTTTTGGAAAGGCGGTTCCGTTTATAATTTTATTCTCAAATATTTGCCTTATGAGTATAGGTAACTATGTTGTATTCTAATTTGTTTGGTTTCCTTTTGTTTGATTATGCAGACTTCTGAGAGAACATTAGATGCCCCTGACATAGTGGATGATTACTATCTCAATTTAATGGATTGGGGGAGCAGCAATGTTCTTGCAATTGCTCTTGGAAATACAGTTTATCTCTGGGATGGTTCAAATGGCTCTACTTCAGAACTTGTCACTATTGATGATGAAGATGGCCCTGTCACAAGTGTTAATTGGGCTCCTGATGGCCAGCACATTGCCATTGGCTTGAACAATTCTGAAGTACAGTTGTGGGATTCAACAGCTAATCGACAGGTTCCTTGATTCTTCATTTATCCTCTTTAATTTTTTATTCTATTTTATAAATTTTTGCTAATGCTTTTTGGCTTTGGTAAATGTTCTTTCTGCAGCTAAGAACTTTGAGAGGTGGCCACAGATTAAGAGTTGGATCACTGGCATGGAACAATCACATCCTTACCACTGGAGGAATGGATGGTCTGATCATTAACAATGATGTAAGAGTTAGATCACATATTGTCGAAACCTATAGAGGTCACGAGCAAGAGGTTTGCGGGCTTAAATGGTCACCCTCTGGCAGGCAATTGGCAAGTGGAGGCAATGATAATCGCCTATTCATATGGGACAAATCAATGGCATCTTCAAATGCAGCGACGCAGTGGCTTCACAGACTTGAAGAGCACACATCTGCAGTGAAAGCTCTTGCTTGGTGTCCTTTCCAGAGCAATTTGCTAGCTTCTGGTGGAGGTGGAGATGATAGGAGCATAAAGTTTTGGAATACTCATACCGGTGCATGCTTGAATTCTGTGGACACTGGCTCTCAGGTGTGTGCTTTATTGTGGAACAAGAATGAGAGAGAGCTGCTTAGCTCTCACGGGTTTTCTCAGAACCAGCTTACTCTTTGGAAATACCCATCAATGGTGAAGATGGCAGAGCTCACTGGTCATACTTCTAGAGTTCTTTTCATGGCGCAGGTATTATATCAACATGAACCTTTTTAATCACCCTGAAAATTTTTATCTTTCTTCATGGATTGACATGTTTTCACCTTAATATAAACCTTTTGCAGAGCCCAGATGGTTGCACAGTGGCAACAGCAGCAGCAGATGAAACACTTAAATTCTGGAATGTCTTTGGCGCCCCGCAAGTGGCAAAACCTGCTCCAAAAGCAAATCCTGATCCCTTTTCCCATGTAACTCGTATCAGATAGATGTAAAAGCTCCAGATATCAAAATTGTCTCTGCAAAGTGCGCAAACTCTAATTGGATATTCCCTGTGTGCCAAGCTGATAAGGGGGGAGCAGCTGCAGCCAAGAGAATTGCTGCAAGGCCAGCCGAGTGGTTAAGGTGCAAAGCAGTGCACTTAAAAGTTCACTCTAGTAGACTTAGAATATGAATGATAAATATGCCTTGTAACTAGTAAGCACACAGCAGTGTGCTTTGAGTCTATAAATCTCCTTTATAATAAGTAGGGGCAGTTTGCTAGTGGTGTTTGAGTAATAATGTGAAAATTATAGTTTAAGAAGTGCTGTGAAAATATATATTTAAATTAAAAGTGATGACCAGTGATGACCGCATTTCAAATAAATCTCCTTTAAATGTGCTTGACACCGCATTTCAAATAATATAATTTAAAATGTGAAAAAACATAATTATGTATTTGGTACGTGAGTGTTTTTTTTTTTTTTTTTTTTTAAATTTAAAAGTGATGACCAGTAAAGGTATATATCATTGAAGGAGAGAGAAAATGAAAGAGAAAAAAAGAAAGGAGGAGATGGACACAATGCGTGAAAGAGGTGTGGAATCGTGGAAGAGGTATACCAAATTAAATTTCCAACGTTCTATTACTATCAAAGCCAGTAAGACTCATAGAAACTATATCAATTTAAAATTTGGAGTATGTCCACAACAGTTGGATTATTTTATTTCAGACTAATAAAATAAGAAAGCAATGATATGCCCACAATATTTTACTGGTTGTTATTGTTAAGGTAGAAAAGTAAATCTTAATGCTAGATTCAAATTTGAACCAATAACAACTAACCACTAATGATTTGTTGTAAAAATGTTGTAAATGTAGCATTTCTTATAAAATAAAGCATGTAGCCTCTCTTCTTCTCATATAAAATAAAGGATAAGGTTCCCAATTAAAATCCAACACAACGACATTGAATTCAATTTTTCTTGAGAATTTTTTTTTTTTTGAAGATTAAAATCCAACACAACGACATTGTTAATATTTTTTTATTAACATCATTTGCCATGAGAATAGTAAAATAAGAGAGTAATTTCTCTTAGTCATTCATTAAAATCTGACTTAACATGAGCGGCCACTTTATAATTCAGTTTATTACTTGTTTTTTTTTTCACTATTTGCAGGTTTTATGTGAGTCACTTATTTATTTTATTTAGCTTTTACTTATTTTTTACTATCTATGGGTCTCACCTAAGTTATCTACTTATTTTATTTAACTTTTACCTTATATTTACAGTATTTTCAGCAAAAACATTTAAGCAAAAGCAAGCCAAATATTTGCTTTTTATCTTTTATGTACAACTTTTTCAAATCTCTTTGTTTTTTAATTTTTTTTTCTTTGGTTGAGACTTGAGACAATGAGTTCCTTTCCAAAGTATTATTGTTAATTGTGAATTGAAAGTTTTCATAATTGTTCTTCTTCTTCTTCTTCTTCTTCTTCTTCTTATTATTATTATTTTTACTATAAACAAATGCAATTATATTTTTAGTTATTGAATAATTAACATTCTATTGTAGGTAATTGAATTATTTCTGCCTCATATCAATGTAAGTTGTTTCCAAATCTTTAACAAACAACAATCTTCTTAGGATTTACATCCCCTAGTGGCGATGGGGCAAGTTGCTGATTGTGATTTAATTTGTATCCCTTGGGATTTACTATAGATAACCATTTGAAAAGCTATTTTTCTACATTGACATTCTAATCTATATTTTAAAATTTTACTTTTTAAAGTTACATATAGTCAATTAGGAAAATGACCTATATCTTCAATCTCTTTTTACCATTCTATGATCCTTTGGAATCATAGAAATCAAGTGGTTCATGATGGGAAGACCCCAAATCCAATAAATGTTGTTCTCACACACTGCCAAATCTCTTGTATGCAGTTACCAGGATGCCTTTAGAAATGGACAATCCTAATCTCAAGATCACAGCATTCCAACTCATAAACATGTCTCCAATAGGGATTGGCAACACATTATCAAAGTAGTTTGTTGCAAGAAAAGGATATTCAAACAGAGTGGCTATGCATATGAAGCAAAGTAATTGAAGGGAGATCTAATATTAGTGGGGTAGCCTCCAGTGTGTCAACATCTTACCCAGCAGCATTTCAGGATGCAATCATGGAGGTTGCAATAAAAGCTAGAGACCTTGGATTTAGACAAATTTCGTTTGTCAGTGATTGCAAAAGGATTGAACAGGTTTGCAATGGAATAAGTTAACCAAGATTGCAGGAACAACCTATGATGACAAACTTGCATTTTCTGACTTAACAAGGTTTAACTTTTCACACCATTTTTGTACCAAAAAATATCATGTTTATTGTGTTAGAAGTAGCTTCTCTAGCTGTTCATTATTTGACCCATTACTGTTGGATCTCTCCAAATCAAATGTAATATAACTTGTGTCCTGTAATTGTTTTTATGGTATCAAAAAAAAAAAAGAGAGTTGCATATAGTCTTCAACTATGCTAATTAGAACTATTTAGAATTCAAAATAAAGAGATCCAACACTAAACAAATTTTGAACAAATTAGGATTGAATTTCTGTAAATAAATTCTAACTAAATTAGGTAAGCTATTTTGTTAAAAAAAAAAAAAAGTCCAATTTCATTTTTTTATTTATTCATACTTTTTATCCATCAATTGCCTATAAATATATATTTTCACAACCAGCCCGTGCATGGCATGGGTTAGCTGTTAGTGATAGTAGCGACTAGTGTATAATAATGTATAACGATGAATTGGCATTTGCTATTTAACCAATTTAAGAAGGGTAACACTTCAATTTGTGTTGGCAGATATCATATTCACTTCACCAATCATCATTATCCTGACAAATTAATTTATTCCAAAAAAATACATTCAGTATGGCAAATTTTCCAGCCTCGGATTGAGAATAAATGTTTCACATGCCAAATTCACATTACGAATTAGGGTAACGAGATTTGATTTCAATTCAATTTATAATCCTTGTCCCACCTACCAAGCAAAGTTCTGTGCCTCGCTTTTTTGTTTCCAAATAAAGACTGAAATCTCAGTTTCCTTGCCTTTTTTTTCCTTGATTAAAAGAAAATTGACACTTGGCCATTACAATTTTATTTTTCTCAGCTCATAATGCATAACCAAGTGAACATGCAATCCGAAAGAGCATACACCTTCCTTTTTCGATATTACCTACCGAAAGAAAAAAAAAAGTTAAAAAAAATTATAAATAACTAGCCGGATTAAAACAGTGCAACAATTGTGAAGAGTTTTGTACTTTAATGGCTTCGCACGATCTCTTTTTTAAGGAAACTTTATTTTTGATACGTTGAATCTCCCATTTCCCATTTGTTCTCACAATTGAACTTGAAAAAAAAGAAAAGAAAAAAAGCAATCGTTTATGGGCCAATCATATTGCCTTTTCTCCATCCTAATTGTGATTCCAAATTTCCAATTAGATAATATATAACGTAGAACAGTACCATTAGTTGTTACTAGAAGTGACCAAGGCTTGTAGTTTTAGTTGCTACGATAGGCCATTTTTATACCTCCTTAAAATGTGTCACGATGAATTAAGGTATTTCATAATCACTTATAGTTATTCTCAAAATCATCAATCAAATTACAAAAACTTCTTAATCTCAAAATTATTTATATAGTCCAAATTGAACTAGTATATATATCTTAATATGGTATTCAATAATATATACATACTCACATAATAAATATTCATACAATCCAAATCTAATCCATATGATATGGGGCATTACAATTGGTGTGAGTTATCGGAAAAGAACAATATAATAGTATTTTGTTTTTCATATCAAATTGTGACTCCATTACTATTGCATACAAGCAACTCTAAAAAAGTTCTTTTGGTTGCCTAATATTTTTGCTTGTTTTTACCTTCAATGAAAGCCATGCTCTAAAAAAGTTCTTTTTGTTGTCTAACATTTTTGCTTTTTATTACCTTCGATGAAAGTCATGGCTGTTTATTACCCTCAGCGAAATTATGTCTAAGCAATATGTTAATTGCTTAGAGAAATTAGTGAAAACTTTAGCAATACAAATTTCCTTGGAAGTTGTTTTTGTATTAATACAGAAATTTGTTCTGTCCATCCATATTATTAATAACTGCAGATTCTGTATGTGAATTCAACTAAGTAAAATCGTTCCCAATCCTTTAATGTATTCTGAAGAAAATGTCTTCCTATGGAGGAAACTTTAGTTGTGGCTCCAGCTGCGAGTGTGGCAGTGGCTATAGCCAAGCGATACTTCTCATAAAAAAACCCATAAATTTGTGAAACTTTAGTCATAAAAATTTACTACAGAAAAGTGATACTTCTATTTAAAAGAGAGAGATCTCAGGTGAACCAGTGGGAGGGAGGTTTTAGGGATTGGAGCAGGGCTAACCCTCAAAAGTATGGTTCACTGTTGGCCTATTGCTTGAGAAAGAACAAAAACGCAGATTTTAATGACAAGGATGGCTGAGATGGAAAAGATTTAGTTGTGGTTATGGTAGGTCTCAGGTTCATTTCTTACTATCAGAAAACGGGTGTGTTTGAGTCTGTGTTCACACGAATGCGTGCGATGATGATGAACAGCAACAGAATTGAAATTCAAATTTTGTAGTGATGACAACAATTGGTTCCAACAATATAAGAGCAACAAAAGTGGGACGTAAAGCAGGCAAGTAATTAAGCTTACCACAAAAATAGAATCTCCATTCAGACAAAATTTTGACATCTGTGAGATCTCTAAACTGATTGAGTACAATCCCCCCAAAGAAGAACCCAAGTTTCTGCAAATGATTGGCACTAAAAATTGTCAATATAGAAATGGTACAACAAGCTGATAGGAACTACGCTGCTGTCTACTTCTACCACATTTGATTAAAACCTGAAGTTTTGTCAAGTAACGCAGCTTTGTCATAGGAAGTATGCATGCACATGTACGAGCTACATGGTCTCGTATTTTATATTAATGCATTCTAACATCCTCACAATATTGACTGACTAAGTTAACAAATTAGAATAAATTCACAGAATTATTAGATTTTCAACACAATAATAAGCACAAAAATAGCTACCATTGTAGATTATAATAAAGTAAAATCATTTTAGATATCTTGCTGATCATTACAAATAAAATCATTAACAAACAGAAATAAAATTCCTATGGACAATAAAATATTGGGGAACGTACTCTTGGAGTTGGATTGAATTGGTCGTCCACATACAGTACCAAATTGGCATACTCCACTATCACCACCAAACAATAATTTTGAAACCCATCATCCCCCATTCCCTATGCCAACACCAACCCTACATTCTGTTTCGCAACTCTCTCTCTCGCTCTCTGCTCTACTGTATTGTGATTGAAGTAAAAATAAAAAAATTAATATTTGTATTAACAAAAAATGGCACGTATGGTATGAGTAATAAATGTAAAAGTGAGGGTAAAATCGGGAGAATAAATAGATGTTGTGGTTCGAAATAGTAATACCGACTAGCCGTTAGTTTTAGGAATTGGATTATTTGAATTATAAAACCTTTATTCTCAGACTTATTAATATTACAATTTCTTGAATTGCTTTCCATTCGCCAATTACAACAAGAAACCACCTCTTTTATTCAGTATATATGAGAGATAAATACAAACTGAATTAAAAATCTCGCTGTTTATGAGTTGTGAATGATAAATAAAAATCCCTGTTTTGTTCACTCCGACTCAGAGACTGATAGACTTGCATTCAATACTAGAATTCAAACGTAACAAATTAAAATTGTAAAATTATCATCTTCATTACTTCATGAACAAAGTACAAAAAATTCAAAAATCATATACAAAAAGAATCATGATCAACATGTAGATCATCAATGACGGTGATAGCACTTGGATTTCTTGGAAAGATTAATCTCTGGCTCAGGCTTCGGGATATCTCTCAAATCCACCAATTGAATCTTTCTTTTGGCCTTTTGAACTTGTTGGTATCCAAGTTGGAGCTTTCTTTTTGATGCTTCAAGTTTCAACTCCAATGACTTCTTCTTCTCCTCTTTCTCCTTTTGCGCTTTCCTTCGCCGCCATGCAGCCAAATTAATCTTGACCACAATCCTCTCTTTCTTTTCACCATTCTCAGCGGAAGACAACGTTAAGATCGCTTCCTTCTTGTTGCCATCATCTTGCTGCTTTGAAGGAAACCTTGAAGCAGAAGCAGAAGAGAGAGTCCTCTTCAAACCCATACGAGGGTTAGTATCTAAACCCATAGCCACACGAGTTCTTGCATCTAAACCCAAGAGAGAGTATTTTTGCGGACTGAAGTCTTCAAGAGAAAGTATTTTTGCGTTTATTTTTTTCTTGCCTAAGTGGGATATATATATACACACACACACACACACACACACACACACACACACACATCACTCTCCGAATCCCACACGGAGACGGAGAGACTCTCACTCTCTGTTTTGTTATCACCGACTCAGAGGAATACTTTCATCCCACGCAAACGCAACCCCAACTAGCCGTTACTATTTCAATCCCTTTATTTAGTTTCCATTCTCCTCTCCAACTCTCCAACTACAACAACTGAATTTAATTTCATTATGCATAGAAAAAGATTTCTTCTATACCCAGTAAAACTATAGTAAAATTAAACTCCTTCAATAATTGACACTGCCGAAGGTATCTATGACATTGTCACGTATATTAATGCCAAACTGCCACCCTATCTTCCACCATAAAAAGATTAAAAGGAATTGACACTGTTATGTGCAATTGATTTCATAATAGGAATGAAAAGGCCTTGAAATATTATGCATTACAAGAATTAATAAAAGTTTTCCACTTTTTGAATAACATGATAGTAATGTGCGGTGTACCTGCTTGCTGCAAGGGCAATACAGATTTGAATGAATTGACCAAAAAGAAAAACAGAGAGAAATTTCCAATTGAATAATCATCTTGAAATATTCCTATCTCTCAAATTGTTGGAGAGCTTCGCATGGGCCGTGGGATCTTTCTTCTTCTTTTTCTTGAAATGTTTAGAGGCAGCTTTCAACGCCTTAGTCCAAGCCTGTAATGAACAGTGTAAAATACAATAAGAAAAATGCTTTTTTTTTTTTTGAGCAGATGATGAACCAAAAGTAAATTGCACTCAATAGAGACAAAGTTTTCCTACAATTTTTTTTTCTCTCAAAAGGGCTTATTAATTTCAGGTTAATTATCTCAAAATTTCAAATTAAAAAAAATATAGAATAAAGAAAATAAAATAATAGAAATTCTCTAAAAGGAAATAGGAATAGAAACACCTTTTGTGGTGTGTGGGAAACAAGTAAAAGTGGGCTTTAGAGGAGTTGGGGAGAACTCAGATGCCTTGGTTTTGTTCTTGTGCATGTGCTTCATCTTCAAAACATTAAGATTAAGGTTGATGTTGAGCTTCTTCTTGATGTTTTAAGTGACTTTCTTCAACTTGGTTTTGTTGCTCAACACCATAGCACCACCACCAAATGAGATCTTTCTATTTGTGGTTGTCATGAAATCCAAATCTTCAAAATCAGAATCCAAGTCCATGGCACTGTAAGCCCGAGGGACCAAAGGAGACCATATTGAGCTCTGCATGTAGTCGAAGTGGAAAGCTGATGACTTGTCAAGGAATTTGCAGAGAAGCTCTTTTGACATCAATGGTTCTGAGTAGTACACCACTTTTGTAGTGCCCATAACAAGCCTCTCTGTCTCTTCTTCTTCTTCTGCTACTTTGGACATAGCCATATCTAAGAGAGATCTTGTTCTGAATCTTCTATATAAGATACTCTCTACATAAACTGTTGTGATCTTTTTTGCCCTTTTTTTTCGCTTATTGTTTGTGGGATTTGGACCATTTGGGACTTGTGTTTAAAGCAAACGTGGGGAAGAAAGAGCCAAAGGATGTTTTGGAAAGTTACAGTTACATTTTCGATTTTAAATGTGATGTGCCTGCTTTGTCTCTTGTTTCTTAACCTTTTTCTCGATTTTGACCTCCATTTTTGCTTTTTTCTCATTTAGGTCCATGGAGTGGGTGATATAGGTGTCATGTCACGTGTCAGTGTGGCATACTCACAATAGTTTAGAACAGTGAATAACCTAACAAAGAGCGACCATAAATAAAATAAAAAATAAAGCATCTACAATGATTTGTAGATTGTGAATTTATATTATATAATAATACTTTTTTTTTTTGGAGAATTAATTATTTAATAATACTTGAAAGTACAATATTGATTGTAAAAGTTAAAACCTTATTCAATAATTTTTTTATTGAAGGTGAATTTTGACAAATTCACAATTGAATTATTTATTCTTCATATATTCTCTATACTTGTAAAATTTTTTAAAAATTAAATATTAATAGCTACGCCATCAATAAATGTTTAAAGTACAAGTTTTTGTAGTTTAAACTTATGTATAAAATATGAGCTTATAAATCATATAGTAAATAATATCCAATTGACACAAAATTTGACATGAGTATTAAAAGTGTAAAGAATATGTAATTCAATTGTTAGATTTCTAAAATATGTAGTAATATTTATTTTATTGAGTAAGGTTGTAACCTTAGACAGTTAGGCTACAACTAATTCTGTAGCTAAATTTTATCCTACTTAAAATATGTGATGAAATCATGAGAGTGTTTGTCTCTTTATATATTAAATAGTACTAAAAAAATAAATAAAAACTAGCACTTTCTATTTAAAAAAAAAAAAAAAAATAGTACTCAAAGTAAGGATTTTTTAAAAATTTTTTTTGTAAGAACTAAAAGTGAAGATTGATCAAGAAAGCTACATACAACTTGGTGGCTAGATCAAGCATCCTGATATTCAGAGCCAAATTGTCTAATTTTCTTTAGATTTGAATATTGTGGAACTTAACAATCTAGAGCCCTACCTTGGAATTTGAATGAATGATGAGTCCAAGATTAATGGCTTAGAACATAGTAGACCTACTACCAAGAAGATCGTGCCTCAATGACCACCCCTAGCCATGGAGGTCAACTAAGTAAGGCTCTTTTACTGTATAGTTGTAGTAATTGCATTTTGTATTTATTATTTCATTCACTATAAATCTTATTTAATGCTACTTGACATGTGATTAGTTCTCTAACCCATAATGCAGAAAGGCCGATAGAGGATTCACTCACTCCTACTTGGACTCTCTAAGAGACATAAGGTGACTAACTTGAGCCCCATATTCAAGGGATTGTAAAATTCCAATTTTACCTCAACAAAGGTGTTACAAATATCCAAACACAATTTTAGGTAAACATATGAAATCATAAGCTTATAGTCAAAGTTTCAATAATTTGTTAAAATTTAAGAGTTTTTAAAATGACATCAGGCCTAACCAATAATAATAAGAAGGCCATGTGACCACATGACTTGATATACTAATAAGACCATTGATCACATGACTTGATATATCAATAAGACGACTTGATTTGATATATCAATGTGATGTTGGGTGAATATACTCACACTAAATGACAAAATTTGAAAAGTTAAATCAATTTCTTTTAATTTATTTACATCATTCACACTAAACAACAAAAGCTCGAAAAGCTAAATTCAACATTTAGTTTCCTTCTCATTTATTTGATAGCATTCACATCAAGTGGAAAAAACAATAAAAGTTTTATAATTAAAAAAACTTAATAAAAAGAAGACAAAGAAACATAGATGAGATATGGTTTCGGCACTGATCTACCTGCTAAAATGAACTATTTTCACTAGTAAGTCTGATATATAGAATGGTACTATTTGAATGTGTTTTTGTATTGGTGGACTGACTGGTAGGATAATTACTAATTGTATTGGATGATTTAAGTACTTTTATTAACTTCCTTGATCAAACTTTCGTGGCCAAATTATGAGTTTGATCTATGTTATTTGTTTGTTTATGGTTTGGTAATTGCAAATGGCGGTGGCTTTGTCTTTTTGGCCAACAACTCTATTTTTAAGAATCATCTGGTTGTAACGATGGTGTCTGTGTCTTTTTGGCTGAAATGGGTAGAGAAAAGATAGAGAAAAATTATTATTATTATAATTTAGTAGAGATAAAGATTAAAGCTAATTTAGGTGTTTATTTGTTAAAAAAACAAAAGTGGATTTTTCTATGTTAATTTATTTAAAATTGTGTGAATGCTTTAAACCAAAAAATATGTAATAAATTATAAATCCCTTAATCACTTCCTTCTCTTGTACCTTAATTTCCAAACCATTAAAGCCTTAATTCCTCTCGCCCATCCCTATTATTCCCTTTTCCTACCCTTAATAGAATGTTGGAGTATTTGGCTATCATTTTAGTAAGTCTCACTAAAAAAGAGGTGAGTATCTAGCTCAATTATTCGCTCTGCACTTAGCTACCCAACATTTACCATGGGCACGATAACTGGTACACCAAGAGGTTGTTGGATATTCTCCAGATAAAAGTCAGAATATGGTCCTTATGAGGGGTTTAACAAAACATGACGATACATAATATATTGATCGTGTTTACAAAAAATGTAAGAAATCAAAGCATCTTGGCCCTCTATGTAGATTTTGGATTTGCTCATAATGATCAAATTATATCCAATCTTGTTTCTACAAAATCTTATTAGAAGTAGAACAAAGTAAGAGGTTTAAAATAATGGGGAAGGTTACTTCAAATAAATAGATGAATAAAAAGAAAGTAAAGGTGATCACACAAAAATATTGAAACCTCACAGCAAAAACGATGGTCTCTATCTTGGGTGGAAATTTATGCCTTCACCTTTATCATCTCAACAAAGAAACAACTATCACTGCTTCTGTCTTCGTCTTCATCTTCATCTTCTCTCATGAGCTCATCTTCAACTAGATTCGAGCAATCATGGTGGGGGAAAATCAATGATCAAAACCAAGCTTGAACGACTTGATTATGGCAATCATGAGCTCATCTCCCTCTAAATCGTATGCTTCTCAATCTATCAAAAACATCCTATCTTGATTTTACCTCCACTATATCCAAAACCTTCTCAAGTTCATCTCCCCCAAATCAACCTTCTTGATGCATATTTTTTTTTTTAAGAAATTCAAATTTGTAAGTTGGTTTTAAAGCAATATTTAGGGTAAATTATATACTTGATCCATAAAATTTTGTAAGTTGATTTTGGTCCTTTAAATCTAAAAAAGGTTGGATTTCGTCTCTAAAATTTCGATATGAGATCAATTTTGTCCCTCCATAAATGGGGTTTCATTCTACTTTGTTTATTAATTAAGTGGTTGGTTCAATTTGGTTCCTAAAAAATGAGGTGTGCCTTAACATAATGCGGGTAATTTAAACTGAATAATTGATTAAGGGACCAAACTTTCCCTTCTGAAATTTTAAAGACTGAAGTTGAACTTAAAAAATTTGTGGGACTAAAATCAAGCATAAAAAATTTTTAGGCATGTAAAGTATAATCTATCCTAATAATAACATAAAAAAAATTAGAATGTGAAAGAATTATTAGGCCTCTTTAATATCCAATTTTTTCTTCAAACTATATATGGGGGTTAGGAAATTTTCTCAAAAATATTGATCAAATCTTATTGTTGCCTTGGATTTGACTAGGGATCATGCATAATTAGCACCTAACATAATGGTGGTAAAAATAAAGTAAGACTTTTGTTTTTTTTGTTTTTTACTCATTTTGGTGTACTTAGAAATTTATTTAGTATGGGCTCCTTCAATTTTCCTTTAGTTAAATGATTCTATAGTTTAGCCACATCCCTTACTGAAACTAGTGTTTAATCCGCTTAATGCACGAGATCATTTTACATATTAAAAGACAATCAACTTAACATAACAATACATTAAATTTTTTTCAAGGGCATGTTATATTGCTCCTCATTTGTCCTACTTGTAGGTATGCTATCTATAAAATACAACGTCATTCCCTTCTTTAAAAATCAACTCCAATTATTTTTTATTGAATTAAAAAAAAAATATATCATATGTTACAATGGTGTCCTTCAAGAAACAAAATATCAAGCACATTGTGAGCACATCATCATACGTTGCTAAAAACACATGAAGGCATCAACCCAAAGTAGAGGTTAACCATAAACTAAAGTCCTTTTATGTTGAGGTGGTGCCCTTTTTTTTAAACATTGAGTTTATAGGAAAAAAAAAAAAAAACATAGCCTAATTCACAGCGCATGCAAAATACATTGTTTTCTCACTCTTCAATTTCCAATGACAATTGTTGTGTTGGTTTCCCAAGTTAATATGTCAATCTTATCACACCAATGAGCCAAGCTCGTCTAGGTAAAATAGCTTCAAATTGTTAACAACATGCTAGATCCAAACGCAATGGACAGGTTAGAATTAGTAGAGTCAATGCCAAAAGTGAACTCTAGAATAAATGTAAATTATCTATGCAAATTCAATCAAGATGTAACTAAGCAAATGAATCAATAGGTGGTTTGAAATTGAAGCGTTAGAAACAATTAACTTTAAAAATGAACCCCAAATAGCAGGCTCACCCAAAAACTAAATGAACAATTTAGTATAGTTGTATAAAATTAAAAATACAAAAATAAAAATTAATAAACTTACTTAACACCAGTATCACCAATAATATCAATTGGCATGCCAATCAAAATGTGCATAACCAAGCATTCTACCCATAACAACCAAGACAATGCACTTCATCTTCATTTCAAGCCTCATCACACCCATCAACACCACACCAATACAATTATTCATTGTCCCATAAGTAGCTCTCACACCTAAAAGCCCAAAAATTTAGAATAGACTAAAAAATAACACAATCCCTTCCAAAAACAAAGAAGCTACTTTTTTTTTTTTTTTTCTCCCTAACTCTTGCATTTTTGTGGTTCTATTAGTCTAACTTAAACAAACTAAGATTAAAAATTGAGTTAAGATTGAATATAGTATGACACAAAACATAGAAATTAGTAGAGATCAAAATACTTGCAGCAAGTAAACTATTTAATAGAATTTACAAATGACAAATTTCTCAAATGAGCATTAACAAGTAAACTACTTGCAGCAAGTAAACTATTAAAACCTAATTATGCTATTAACAAGTAAACTATTAACAAGTAAACTATTAACAAGTAAATGAGCATTTGTGTTAAGATCAAAATACAAATGACAAATTTCTCAAAATACTTGCAGCAAGTAAACTATTAAAACCTAATTATGCTCAGGTAGAAATTATCCATCAAAAGAATAATGCTTACTACAAAAAAAAAGGTTACCATAGAAATAGGATGGAAAGATGTAGAGAAATAAGTTTCAAAAAACAACAAAATGCCCATTGTTTTAATCTCCTGCTTCTTTGCCAAGTTTGCCTTCTATTACATGTTCGAGAATATATATATATATATATATATAATGTGTGTGTGTATTAAATCAATAGAAATAAATGGGAAAATCCCTAAACTTATCATTAAATTATGATATTCATTGTAACTCAATTACATGCCTCAATCACTATGATTTGTGAACTCTTTGATCTTTACATCACAACCCCAGGAAAAATAATTTTAAAAAGAATCCCTCAAAGAACTTGTAAACAACGGAAAAAAAAGGTAAATATGAAACCAAATTATAAAGAGGAGAAATTGTTTCAATAATTTTTTCTAAAAAAATTGAATTAAAAAATAAAACATAAATGAAATGAAAGAACTTTGTTTACTGCAACATGTGAAAAATAACACCTAGTAAGCAACTCAAATTAAATACATAGATAACTATCACAATCAAATTTATAAATGATTGGATTATAGTATTTTTATGAGCAGAATTTTTGAAAAACAATTTGTGGTTCAATGAACAAAGCAAGTTAAATTATTGATAATGAGGAGATATCTAATACAATTTTAATAACAATTATTATTAGACATTGATAAATATAAATAGGTTTGGAAGAGTATAATCACAACTATAATTCCCAAAACAATATGCTTCTTACAAATATATTTCTTTTAAGTATATTATATGCAACTAAAGTGGTCGGTAATATCCGCTTTGATGGATACAAAATATTAGCCCAAAAAAAAGGTTAAAAAAGAATGATGAGAATATCCTTGGAAGGAATTTGGTGAAGAAGGCAACTTAGTTGTTGTTAGCTTCACGTTTGTTGTCTTAAAACTTCTTCATTTGAAGAAATAGATCTAACAAGAAGCTATAATTTAGATCAAATGAGGCTAATTTATCCAAAAAGAGAAAAATAAAATGAAGCTAAGTTAAAACTGCAAATAGCAAAGAAGTTTAGACATCAAATTTAGCACCAACTTTCATAAGACTATTACAATTATGAAAATTATAGCCCAAACTCAAGAAAATTTCCTCACGAGTGAAATAGTTGTAGAACCCAAATGATACGTTTCCCATATTATATTCAACAAAATCCAAGTAGGAAAAATTCATCTAAAAAGCATGATGCACTTCTAAGAAACTTTGAGAAAAATTAAGTTTGTATCCATCAACTTCCAAAACAAATTATACAAAACCGGATAGAAACCACTTGAAAGAAACTACGAAGAGTTTTTTTTTTCTTCTTTAATATTGAAGAATGATGCACAATCTAATCAAATTAAGGCTCTATTTGCATCCATATAAGAAATTATATAACTCAACCAAAATATAAGCGGTTAAAACCTATAGGGATTCACTCTGAAATAATTTATTTTACGGTCTCATAGAATGAAATAGGAATATAGATTTTGTAGCCATAAGTAGAGGTGCATAAATCATAATTGCTCATCCATCCCCCATAAAATATATTAATTTATACATACACAGATACATGCTACCATGCATATAAACATGTTAACCACGATGAGAATGAAAGAATGGGCAAAATGACAATGATATATAATATGTTACAAAACTTAAAAAACGTTTTCATATGATCTAGAGGGTAGATAAGTGGAGACTGCATTACAAAATCATTCTTAATAGTCATATATGAAAGATGAGCTCGTAGGCAATAAGAAAAAGTTATTCTAAAAGAGAACCAAGTAATAGCATAGTTATATATTATGTAGGTATATATGTGCATGCTACTAAGGCCGATAAAAGTTTTTCCAGAGCAACAAAATCTATAGTTGATGACATCTGAGCCCACAAAACTGTGAAGATGCAGAATGAATATATATATATATATATATATAGGAAAACATTCTTTAGAAATATTATTACAGGTGAAAGAAAAAATTCATAAAAGAAAGATAGAACCTATTGGGAAAATCATTCTTTATGAACACAAAACAAAAGGATCCTACTTCTATAAGTAGGTCAAAATTTTGTCACTCCTTTGTTGCCACTGGTGGGAAGATGAAATTTGGGATTTGATGTATATATAGGGTTATATATATAAAAGAAGGGAACCAAAATTGATTGAATTAAAAAAGAGGGTGCACCCATATCAAACTCCACACCACACACTCGCCTTTGTTGAACCTTGACAAACAAACATTTATCACCATTAAGACTTCTACCAACTTAAGCAAATATGAAATACACAACTTCTCCCGTATATTTCTATTTTAACCAAAAAAAAAAAAAAAAAAACACATAAAACTAACAAAGAATATCTAAAAGCAATCCAGTATGTATTCAATCTCTCAATAGTCATCTCCTTCTGGCCAAAACAAAATTTGTTTTTCTATACTCTGAAAAAATAGAAGTCATGAAAAATAAATGTTATTGCTACGCATGATAAGGCAATGCATATATTTACAATTGCAATTAATATTACTACTATTTGAATTGCATTTGATTCCATCTGGGTTTTACTGTTTTTTGCAAATAACTTTTTGAGGCTCTGGGAAAAGAATGAATTCAATAGAATATTAAAATGGTCATACCCATTGTTTGTATTTAATACTTGATTCTTCAAAAGAATAATACATTGAAGAAATTGAAAAGCATCCCCCAAAGAGATCTACGTTTATTTCTACCCTGTGTATGTTACTTATATTTTTTCTAGAATAATCTATCGCCCTATTTTGATCTTCAAAGTATCCAAAAGAGAGTGGAAATCGCTTAAGGACTTTGATTCCTTGGACACATAAATAGATACCTACAAATCCATTTAACCAAATACCTAAAACAAAACCAAATCTAACACAAATACCTTAATCAGAAATATAACCTAGAAAGTCAAATTAAAAAAGAATCCAACCAAATTATTAAAACTTGATCATAATTAATGCACATACTAAAAAGCAAAGAGAAAAACTAACCAGTAGCAATTCTGAAGGGACAGTAGATGTTGGGAGGAAGTAGGCCTTTCTATTAAGTTTGATCTTCGTTTTAGCGTAACTAAAACGAAGAGGTTTTCTAGAGGAGTTGAAATGTTCTCTGATAGTAAACTATGGATATATGGGCAATGGAAGTTTTTTATTTCCTTTGTTTTATTTCCTTTTAATCGGGTTGATTGGGATTGAAGCTTCCTTCCAACCGCTTGATGTTTTAAAGCCACAATCAACCTTTCTCATTTTGTTTTTCACTTTCTTTTCTAGAAATGTGGTAGTTTTTTAACTAGAGCTTTTTCCTACATGTTGCAATTTCCATAATTGTAAGAAAAGGCAAATGCTATTATCTCTACTATCTTTTAGCCTGCTCAATATGCGGGATCATTTTACGTATTAGAAGACAATCAACTTAACATAACAATACATTAAATTTCATCGGGGCATGTTGTATAGCTCCTCATTTGTCCTACTTGTAGGTATGCTATCTATATAATACAATGTAATTCCTTTCTTTTAAAATCAACTCCAATTATTTTTTTCATTGAATTTAAAAATAAAATATCATATGTTACAATGGTGCCCATCAAGAAAAAAATTATCACGCACTTTGTGAGCACATCATCATACGTTGTTGAAAACACACGAAGGCACCAACCCTAAGTAGATTAACCACAAACTAAAGCCCTTTATGTTGAGGCGGAGCCCCTTTTTTAAAAAAACTTTGAGTTTATAGGAACAAAACATAGCCTTACTCAGAGCACATGCTTTTGAATACAAAGTGCTTTCTCACTCTTCAATTTCTAATGACAATTGTTGTGTTGGTTTCCCAAGTTAATATGTCAATCTTACCACTCTAATGAGCCAAGCTCATCTGGGTAAAATAGCTTCAAATTTTTAATTGCATGCTAGATCTAAACCCAATGGACAAAGTTAGAGGTAGGAGGTCAATGCCAAAAGGTCAACTCTAGAAAAAATGTAAACTACCTATGCAAATTCAATCAAGATCTAACTAAGAAAATGAATCAATAGTGGTCTGAAACTGAAGCGTTAGCAACAATCAACTTTAAAAATTAACCCCAAATAGTAGGCCTACTCAAAAACTAAATGCACAATTCAGTATATTTGTATAAAATTAAAAATACAAAAATAAAAATTAGTAAACTAACCTAACACCAGCATCACCAATAATATCAATTGGTATACCAATCAAGATATGCATAACTAAGCATTCTAGCAATAACAACTGGGACAATGCATTTCTCAAAAAAAAAAAAAAAAAAAAAAAAAAAAAAAACTGAGACAATGCACTTCATCTTCATTTCAGGCCTCATCACACCCAACAATAGTCAACACCACACCATGCCATTATTCATTGTCCCATAAGTACTTCTCATACTTAAAGCCCAAAAATCTATCCAAAAACTGACTAAAAATTAACACAATCCATTCCAAAAACAAAGTCTTCTTTTTTTTTTTCTCCCTAACTCTTGCATTTTTGTGGTTCTATTGTTCTAACTTAAACAACCTAAGATTGAAAATTGCATTAAGATTGAAAATAGTATGACACAAAATATAGAAATTAGCAGAGATCAAAATGCTTGCAAGTAAACTATTTTATAGAATTTGCTAATTACAAATTTCTCAAATGAGCATTAAAACCAAATTATGCTCAAGTAGAAATTGTCCATCAAAAGAATAATGCCTACTACAAAAAAGCTTACGATAGATATAGGATGGCAAGATGCAGAGACATAAGTTGCAAAGAACAAAATGCCCATTGTTCCTAATCTCCTACTTCTTTGCCAAGTTTGCGTTCTATTACATGTTCGAATATATATTAAATCAATAGGGATAAAGGGGAAAGTCCCTAAACTTACCATTAAATTTTGATATTCATTGTAAGGCAATTACATGCCTCAATCACTCTGATTTGTGAATTCTTTGACCTTTACATCACAACTCCAGGGAATATAATTAAAAATAGAAGCCCTCAAAGAACTTGTCAACAACGAAAAAAAATAAAGAACATAGGAAAACAAATAATAAAGAGGAGCAAATGTTTCAATAAACTATATTAAAAAACAACTGAATTTAAAAAAAAAAAAAAAAAAAAGACAACATGCATGAAATGAAAGAACTTTGTTTATAGCAACATGTGAAAAATAACACCTAGTACAAATTTCAAATTAAATACATAGATAAATATCACAATCAAATTTATTAATGATTGGATTATAGTATTTTTATGAACTGCGTCAGTAACTAATAAGTAGAATTTAAAAAAAAAAAAAAAATTTGTGGTTCAATGAACGAAGAAAGTTAAATTATTGATAATGAGGGGATATTTGATAGAATTTTAACTACAAAATGTTGACATTAATAAAAATAGATAGGTTTAGAAGAGTATAATCACAACTATAATTTCTAAAACAACATGCTTCTCACAAATATATTTCTTTAAAGTATATTATAAGCAATTAAAGTGGTCAGTAACATCCCCTGTGATGGATACAAAATATTTGGCGGAGAATGTAACTTGGTTGTTGTCAGCTTCACGTTCTTTGTCTTAAAACTTCTTCATCTGAAGAAATAGATCAAATGAAGCTATAATTTAGATCAAATGAGGCTAATTTATCCAAAAAGAGAAAAGTCAAATGAGGCTAAGTTAAAATTGCAAATGGTCAAGAAGTTTAGACATCAAATTTAGCACCAACTTTGATAAGACAATTACAATTATAAAAATTATAGCCCAACCTAATTTGATAAGACAATTACAATTATAAAAATTACAGCCCAACCTCAAGAAAAATTCCTCAGGAGCAAAATAGTTGTAGAACCCAAATGATATGTTTCCCATATTATATTCAACAAAAACAAAGTGGGAAAAATTCATCTAAAATCGTGATGCAATTCTAAGAAACTTGAGAAAAATTAAGTTTGTATCCATCAACTTCCAAAAAACTTTATACAATACTGGATAGAAATCGCTTAAAAGAAATTATAAAGAGATTTTATTTATTTTTTCTTTAATATTGCAGAATGATGTACAATATGATCAAATTAAGGCTCTATTTGAATCCATATAAAAAATTATATAACTCAACCAAAATATAAGTGTTTGAAACCTATAGGGATTCTCTATGAAATAATTTCTTTTACCAGTCTCATAGAATGCAATAGGAATAATGATATTGAAGCCATAAGCGAGGTGCATAAATCCTAATTGCTCATCCATCCCCATTAAATTCATTAATTTATACATACACAGAAACAAGCTACAGTGTATATAAACATGTTAACCACTGTGAGAATAAAAGTATGGGCAAAATGACAATGATATATATTATCTTGCAAAACTCAAAAAACGCTTTCATATGATCCATAGGATAGATAAATGAAGAATGCATTAAAGAATCATTTTTAACCAAGGGAGTCAATCTCGTATCGGAGGCTATACCGGTTTGGCCAGTGGAACGATATATTTCAGTACCAGTTAATGTCGGTGTACCGTATCAGGTTTATCGTTATTTTTTATATTTTTATATTATATATATATATATATATATATATATATGTTTGTGGGTGTGTGTATATATATTATATATTGGGTTAGGTTCAAGTTACACTTGGTGTAACTCTAAGCAATGTTACACCAACCAATAGTTTTTAATTGGATGCAAATTTTGATAAATCTACCGTTAGATTACATTATTTTCGTATATTCTCTGTACTTACAAAATTTCAAAGTGATCAAAGATCAATAGCCATGTCATCAATCAATTATTTAAATTCAATTTTTTGTAGTTTGAAATAATACATAAAAGATTAGTTTGTAAATCGAATGGTAAATTACATTTGATTGACATGAACTTTGGCATGCGTGTTAAGAATACATAAAACATATAATTCAACGGGGTGATTTTCAAAATATGAATTCAATAATAAGTTATTGACTGGTATAACATTGCTTAGAGTTACACTAGGTGTAACTTGAACCCAACCCATTATATATTATAATAAATATAAAAGTTTACCATAAAACATTTGCTCAATTCAGAACAAATTATTATGGTTTTAGACTTTAGCATCAATTAAAAGAAAAAAAATACAATATAAAAAATATAAAGCTTAATTGTTCATTGTATACTAAGAAAACAAATAATATTAATAAGTTAACGCAAATAAGTTACCATTCTGCCCTAACAAAAATTCAGAAATTACAAAACTAAAAAAAAAAAAAAAAAAAACTTTTTCTTGTATTGGCCGGTACGCTCGACTCCGGCTAGTATTGTCCAAAATTGGCCAATACGGCCGGTATTTAAACCGGTATGAAATGTTGACATTTCGATACTAGTATACGTACTGGTACAGCAGATATCGGTATGGTATTAACTACCTTATTCTTAATACTATATATGAAAGAAGAGTCAATAGGCAATAAGAAGAAGTTATTTTAAAAGGGAACAAAGTAATAGCATAGTTATATATTACGTATGTATATGCATGCCACCAAGGACAATAAAAGTTTTTCTAGAGCATCAAAATCTATCTATATATATATATATATATAAATAGGCAAACATTCTTTAGAAAAATTATACAGGTGAAAGAAAAAATTCATAAAAGAAAGCTAGAATCTATTGGGAAAATCATTCTTTATGAACACAAAACAAAAGCTTCCTACTTCTATAATAAGGTCAAAATTTTGTCACTCCTCTGTGGTCATTACTAGGAAGATGAAATTTGGGATTTGATGTATAGACAGGGTTCTATATATAAAAGAAGGGAATTGAAATTGATTGAATTAAAAAGAGGGTGCACCCATGTTAGACTCCACACCACACACTGCCCTTGCTAATTGATTGAATTATATGAAACACACAACTCCTCCCATATATTTCTATTTTAACAAAAAAAAACACATAAAACTAACAAAGAATATCTAAAAGCAATCCAATATGTATTCATTCTCTCAATAATCATCTCCTTCTGGGCAAAACAAAATTTGTTTTTCTAAACTCTGAACTAATAGAAGTCATGAAAAATAAACATTACTGCTAAACACAATATGGCAATGCGGATATTTACCATTGCAATAAATATTACTACTACTTGGATTGCATTTGATTCCGTCTGGGTTTTACTGTTTTTTGCATATAATTTTTTAGGCTGTATGGAATGTCTTTTCTATTAGAATACAATCTGATCACAACATATCATAAGGAGGCATTTTTCATTTTTATAAGATACCTAAGATTGTACCATGTGTAATAAATTGGGAAAAGAATGAATTCAATAGAATATTAAAATGGTCATACCCATTTTCTGATTTTATACCTGATTCTTCAAGAAAATAATACATTGAAGAAATTGAAAAGCATCCCCCAAATAGATCCACGTTTGTTCCTACCCTGTGTATGTTACTTATATTTTTTCTAGAATAATCTATTGCTCTATTTTGATCTTTAAAGTATCCAAAAGAGAGCGGATCTCACTTAAGGACTTTGATTCCATTCATCTAAGTTTTAACCGGACACAAATAGATACCACACATCAATTTAACCAAATACCTAAAACAAAACCAAATCTAACTCAAATACCTTAATAAGAAACATAACCCATAAAGTCAAAGCCAAATTATAAAAACCTAATTATAAATAATGCACAATTTGAAAAGCAAAGAAAAAAACTAACTGGGTGCGATTTCGGAGGGATGGTAGACATTGGGAGGAAGTAGGCCATTTTGTGAAGTCTGATCTTCGTTTTTGTGTAACTAAAACGATAAGTTTTTCCAGAGAAATTGAAAGACATTCTCTGATTGCAAACTACGGATACATGGGCAATGGAAGTTTTTATTTCCTTTTAATTGGGTTGATTTGGGATTGAAGCTTCCTTCCATCTGTTTGATGTTTTAAAGTCACAACTTTTCTAATTTAGTTTTTCACATTCTTTTCTAGGGCTAGTGTATAGTACATAGCATTAGATTAGATTAGATTAGATGTACAATTTTTCTTACTAAAAGCTTGTAAATTTATGGTTTGACCGTAGCATATGTCATGTAATTAAGTCAATATTTTTTTAATTTGCCTACAAAATTTTTCTATGTAGCATATAGATACTAGGATTATAATTAAGGGTGTTCGCGGTACACTATGGTATGGGTTTCGACCATTTTTAGCACCGCATTTTGCAGTGTAGTGCAGTGCAGTGTAGTGTAGTGTAGCTAAAATCATAACTGCATTGTACCTTATTTTTGCAATCATATGTGCAATGTGGTACGATTTAGAGTTTAGCTAAAAGCGTAACCACACTGCACCTTAGTTTTTCAATCACATGTGCAATATGGTGTATAAGATGCAGTTTGAAGTCAGTATTTTTTTCCAAATTTTGGGCTTGTCCTATTCAGCCCAAAACTATTTTTTTTTTCCTTTATTTTGGGCCGAGTTTTAAACTATTGAGTTAGTTTTTCTTTATTTTGGACTAGCTTTCCTAGTTAACACTTGCTAGGGTTATCAAACTTAAAAAAAAAAAAAAAAAGGGTGATTAAACTTTTAATAATATATTTAATATTAAATATATAAATAAATATATTAATATATTAACTTATAGAGAAGGTGCGGTATGGTGTAGTTTGTGCGGTTTTCTTATTATAAAACCATAAACCGCAAACTATGTAGTGCGATGCTTTATTACTTGCGGTGCAGTGTGGTTGTGCCATTTTACGGGCGGTTTTGGTGCAGTTTTTGTGGTTTGTGTAGTTTGGTGAGCACCCCTAATTATAATGGTACAAGATACCTCTATTGTAAGTATCAACACCAATATATATATATATATATATATATATATATATATATCAAACTTCCATCTAAAAAAGAGAGACCGAAAATAAGAATGTGTTTGGGGTATGCACTTTTCATGCTCTCAAAAAGTCTAAGGTTGCTTCTTGTTACAAAAAGTCTAAGGTTGCTTCTTGTCACACACACACACACACACACACACACACACACACACACACACACACACACACACACAGAGGTCCACACACACTAGGCCGTCGTTCTTTTTTTTTTTTTTTAGAGAGTTTCAACTTATGGCATCCACACCTGATAATAGTTCTTTATCATTAGACCAAGACACCAATCGATTTATGGTGTAGGCGGGTGTTGAACCTCAAATCTCTTATTCAACCATCAAAGACTTTACCGGTACTTAATATTTGGCAATTGACACAATATTGTTGCAATATATTTTTTGTGATTGTCTTCTATTAGTTGAAGATCATGATGCTTTGTATATTATGTACAGATTCACTTGAATATTATACACCCTGATTGTGCAAGCATTGGTTTTGGAAGAGCTTCATTAAAAATTTAACAAGAATAGTCTGCTGAATATTATTGGAAGAGCTTCGTTAAAACTCCACAATAAAAAAGTTTGAATAAATATTATTGTCTGCCAATTAGAAGTTAATCAATTGTGGGTTTCAATTAACTTAACTAGTAAAGTCTCAGATGGTTGAATAAAAAATCTAAGGTTTAATCTCCAGTTATACCAAAAACTGATTGATGTCTTAGTCTAATGAAAAAGAGCTATCATCAGAAGTGAACGTCAAAAATTGAAACTCTTAAAAAAAAAAAAAATAAATAAATAAAAAGTTAACCCCCACTCATAGGCCTGTTTAAAAAACCATTAAATTGAACTTTATTAGAATGATAGATAGCCTTGGGCCCGTTCAGGTATTTTTGTAATACATGATGTGGGCTTCCATTATATGCTTGGTTTATTTTTGTAATACATATGTGGGTTTCTATTCATCTTTAATTGACGCGGTTCTATTATATGCCTCGTTTATATTCTCTTTCTTTGTTTGTCGAGCTTTATTTTTTTATTTCAGATTTGAGTGGAATTTTTAGTTTTAGAGTAGGAATTATTGAGTTTTCTGTAATGGGTTTTTCTTCATTGTTTTTTTTTTATCTCCCCAGCTTCTTGAGATTAAACCAGAAACAAACATGGCATTTTTGTCTGTTTGTGTTGTGACTCCATGTATGTTCTATATTACCCTTTGTGTGGTACAACCGTGAGGTTACTGACAAATCATGATTAAATATAATCCGTGCTGTGACTTAAATAATGCTTCTAAGTGTAGGATTGTCACGAAATAATAACTCGGTAAGTCCGATGTCAAATCCATAGGGAAAAGGGAATTAATTAGTAAACCACAATTAAACAAAACTAAAATAATAAAGTTTAATTGAAGAGATTTTGATGGTTTAGTAAAGGTAATTTTGAATGAGACGAAATAATAATATATTGAGGCACTAAGGTTTAGAGACCCACACACAACATGTCTATTGGTAGTCTTAACAATATTTATTTTATAACTCAACTAAAATTCATACGAATGATGATCTTAGTCAGATGATTTAACAATAAAAACTTAAGAATTAATTGTCTAAGCTAGTTTCATGAAATTGATTGATTTTAGGTAAAACAAAACTAGTGAATTAGTTCGCAGGGAATACTAAGCATTTAACGTGCCTGGAGTCTACGATAAATTAAATAATTATACAAAACTAAACAATTTTCCAGATGAGTAAATCAATCAAAAACATAATAACATAAGCATTAAAACCATAAAATAATTGTTAAGAACATACTAATAAACGTTTGAGTTTCATATCTTTCCTTAGCAAGGCTTCTAACAAGTCATAACACAAATAAAACTCTGAAAATTGTAAAGAAACTTTAATAAAACCTAAATTAGGTTCTAAGGCAACTCTCTCTTGAATTTTTCCTTAAAGAGCCTTTAAATAGATTAAGAAATTCTATTACAAGTTGAATTCCCATTAGGAGAAAATTTTAGGTTTTTAGACTTTACTTAACTGACGTTTTCGGTCCATTTAACTTCAGAATTCAGACTTTTGGTAAACTACAAAGCTGTAGCCCTTTAAGTGAACTTTCCAACTTGAATAATCTCGCTTGGACATCTGAGCCGAAAGTTATACTCCAAATACTAATTGGTGCACAGGCTGGAATCCTAAACTGAATTGGACTTGGATTTAGTGCAAATTTCCTTTGATTCCTTACTCCAATTGGACTTGAATTTAATTGAGCTGACCTTCTTTGACTTCATCATGGCTTTTGTGAAAATAAAGTTCATTAGCTTTCTTCTTTGCACAAATCTACTTAATTAGTTTCATTATCCTGCAAAAGAAAAATTCATGCATTAAAATTCAATTAAGCACAAAATTGATTCAATATTATTCCAAAACCAACTATAAAATGCATGAATTAACTCAAAATAAGTATGGTAATACTTTCTAATAATGATATAAATATGCAAAATTAAGTTATTATCAATCCATTTATAGTGTTTTTGGTGAGTCTTGAGTATGTCAAAGGTGTATTTTGTAGTCCAAAACAAAGACCCAAGTTTCGATCAAGAAAGAATGATGTTTAGAGCAAGAAAAGAAAGTTTCTGTCACTTCGATTGTTGGCTCGACACTTGGCTTGATTGATCAAGATTTTTTATTGCAACCTCAACACTTATATCCATTGATCGAGATTGCAATATCAGCAAAAAGTTGAAATGCGGAAAAGCCCATAACTTGCTTGTTACCCAATTTGTGATCCGTTTTATTGTGCTATTTAAAGGACATGATAAGCTATACCTAAAGAGGTTTTTCAGAGAGAGAAATCATTGTTTGTGCGGCTAGGGTTTGTATAACCAAGTTTCTCTCAACCTCATTATACTGGAGACTTTCAAAGTATATCTAAAATTCCATCTATTCAACCCATAAGAGTTCAAGAGCACATAGAGAAAGATCAACACGGTGTCACTGCTGCCATAATGCAGATCTGTATGAAGCCATAAATCAATCCAATCTATAGCAGTTGCTAGTCAAACAGAGAAGTTTGTGTGAAATCAGTTAACCACAAATGTTGATCTAAAACCTTTGAATGGAAATCTCAAAGTCACAAATAGGCAACAATCCAATGTAGAAGAGTTCATTGATTCAGAGCTACATGTAGTCATGCTAGTAAGTACTACATAAGGGTAGCAGTATATTTAGGATTAAGTCTATTGTATAAACTTTGACTCTATTTAATGGATATGTTTCCTTTTAGGTTAAGTCTGTTGATTTAATTGATGTCAGTGAAAATCTCCGTTGGGAATTATCTAATTCTTTGAAAATTACTAAGAAATTCTAAGAAGTGGAAAACATGGTTAAACTTGAAAAAGTGGCATTGAGTGTATGTTTGGATAAATCAAATAAATTGAATGTGATTTTGAAAAAAAAAAAAAAAACACTATGCATTTAAAGTTGAAAAGAACAAAAGCTTGGAACAAGAATTAGATGAGTCTAAACCTAAACTAGAAAAATTGTCTAGTACCGAACTTGTTGTGACTAAGTCAGTTTTCAAACCCCTAAAGTCTAAATATGACAAAGTTTATACTTGTACCCTCTTCCACAAGTCTTGAAAAATTTCTTGGTTTTCTTTTGAAAAATTTAAGCTTGTTAATTGACATGTGACACAAAATTCAAAAAAGGTCTCCCATTGAAAAGGATTTTATTTTCCCCAAAAAACACTGTTTTTCATGTTTTTCTCCTACAAAGCCAAAAAGTTTTGCTGTGTGGGTTATAAAAGATTTTTTGAAGTGAGTGTTTTTTGAACTATCCTTAATTTAATTTTTTCAATTATTTGAGGACAAATTTTTTTTTTCCTGTTTTTACTTTGTTTTGATTATTCAAAAAATCCAAAACCATTGAAAATCTGCAAAAAGACAAATATTCTATTCTGTCTTGTTTTATTTTTTTCTTAAGGTGTATTACATGAATTCTAATATCTCTCTCTTCACTTAGAATACAATTAACATTGTGAAGAAACTTAAAAGGATGTGTAACATAACTTAGTGATGACTATTTTGAGATAAATGCAAATTGTGGTGTCAATTGTAAAAAAGTCATATATGTACTATATTTTCTGCTCTAGCACTTGCACACTTGTTGCTCGTTATTAAACTCTCTTTTAGGTAAATTTTATTAAATGAATATTCATTGAGAACCTTGATTTTTTAAATAATTTACACATTTTTTTACTATACACCCCTTGATTTGAGTGCTTTATAGTACCCATAAAAATATATATATATATATATATATATTATTTTTAAAAAAATACTTTAACATGCGAGTCACTCGCTGCAAACAATTAAAGAAACTGGAAATTGAAGCCTAAGGTGAAACATAAGTCCTTTACCAATATATAAAAGTCGGTAAAAAAACCTACTTATTTTCCTCTCTTACAATATCGCAAAGGGCATTCCTTTTTTCTTTAGGTTTCCTTGTACGTGGGGTTTCAATCTGTTTCTCTCTCGAAAAAGTATGGCTGAAAACAATGAAAGTAAGCGGCCATCTGGGCGGAAGAAGATCGAGATGAAGAGAATAGAGAAGCATTCAAGGCGAATAGTGACGTTCTCGAAGCGGCGCAAGGGTCTTTTCAAGAAAGCCGCGGAGCTTTCAGCCATGTGCGGTGCCCATGTCGCTGTCTTCGTTTTCTCTCCCAAAGACAGACTCTACACCTTCACTCACCCAACTGCTGACTCTGTTATCGACCGCTTCTTAAGCCAACACAACAACCACCCAGAGGGATCATCATCATCAGCTTGTGATCAGATTCTTCAGTCTGAGTGGGAAAAGTCCATAGACAACATGGAGTTGGAGGAGCTTGAGGGTTACATGGCGGCCATGTTAGAGTTCAAAAAAGAGGCATACATGGAGCAGGTTGACGAGACCAATATCCGGACAATGGTTGCTAGAGAGTTTTTCCCTTTGCGTCCGATCGAGAAGCCTGATGTTAGTAATGACTCGGAAAGATGATAAAACTTGGAGGTTTGGTTCTACTTTGATTTGCTGCTCCTGCTTTTGGCTCTCTTTCATGGGTGAAGATAGAAAGAGGGGTTTCCTTAATTTTCTTTGTTCTTTTCTTTCTTTCTTTCTTTTTCTTTGTCCTCTCGAATTGGTGAAGCAATAATGCAGTTGGGTTTGAGTTTTCTTTAACATTCTTTGTTTTAATTTTATTTTTTATTTTTTTGAACTATCATTTTTCATGGCTGCTAAACAAGCATAGACAGCAGTAGTTGCCTAAATAATATGTGGTTCTTAAGTAGCTCCTGTTTTGGCTTTCTTTCATGGGTGAAGTACATATAGAAGTATGGTTTTGCATAATTTTTCCTTTTCTTTTTTTTCTTATTTCTCTCGGATTAGTGATGCAATGCTTAGTAGGGTTTGAGTTTTTATTTTTTTTATTAATTTTTTATTATTTTTTACTCTTGGTGTTCTTTAATATTCTTTGTTTTGGTTTAATGACTGATAATTTTTCTTGAACTAGTGATGCAATGCTTAGCAGGGTTGACGGATGGAAAGAAAGTAGCTGATTGTGTTGATGGATGCTCAAAGCCATGCGCCAATAATTAATCACCAAGAAATAGAGTGCATGAATTTTTATCCTATTTGCAAATAAGAATTACAATTTATAAATCTTTTTATATTCATGTACTTGCATACAAATATATATATAAATGCTTTAGAACTAAGACATGTTTGATTTATGATACAAATATTTTTATAAATTAGTAAGTCTAATATATCACGGACTCAATGTCCTAACATGGAATTGTTGTTCAAGGAGTACAACTCAACCTAGTGGGTTGAAGATGGAGAGATTGAGAGTCTCTAACTGGTTTAGGTCCAAGTTTCAACTTGATTCCCTATGCAGAGGATTAATTTACACACCAGATGTTGAGTTTAGAGTTAGAATACTGTTAATTCTAATTTTATTTTAATTTTGATAATGAGAGGGTTTGGATATAGCTGAAACCCGCACGTCTACGATTTAGCTATTTGTTTTTTTGGGCTGGGACGTGCATTGTTCACTGTTCATTGGCCATGAACGGTGAATTTAGGCCAATGAACAATAATTTTAAAAAATGAACAGTGTTTTTCACACATTAAAAATTTATTTTGCTACAGTATTTTTCAGTTTTTAATTTCAGCTTTCAGTTTTTAGTTGTATCCAAACGGATCCAAAGAAAAAGGAAAAGTAAAGTTTTTGGGAGATTAAAAAAATTTTACACTCTTTAATTATTGCATACGTTTAATGCATTTAAAACCACATTGGAGGATATTTCTTGTTTGGATGATACAAAGAATAAAGCAACCTGTATAGCAATCCTGGAAAGAAGCAGTGGATTGGCCTACAAGCATCCCCAAGAGCAAACAAAGCATCACAAATGATCCAACTCTTCTTTTCTCCATCTTTCTTTCACTTTGTGAGAATGAAAAACGTTAATACTAAAGTAGAGTGTGAGTGCCTCCTTCATCCAGCAAGGACTTATATAGATTTCTGATAAGGTTTTACATGAATATACGTTACAAATGGAAATTGAATAATGAAATTTACAAAAGTAAATGCAAGAATCTACATGGATTTAAATTGATGGATATGGTGAATCTCACTTTAAAAGGTATGTCCATTATGATGGACATCTCCCATAATCTTTCCAAATCTGGGCACTAATTAATTAGCATTTCTTTTCTCTACAAAGTGAGCTAACAACTTATCATAAGTCAAATTATCTATTCAAATTACATATTTATCATGGGTTACAGCTAGTTTAATGGGAAAAATATTTTGTCATCAAAATAGATTTTGAACATGTTTATCCCGAAAACCAATTGATGTCTTGGCGTGGCAATAATGAAAGATCATTATGAAGCAAACACCATAAGTTAATATTCAATTGTATATATATAAAAAATAAAGGTAATTACACTCTTCTTCCTTAAAATTTAGGAAAATAACAATCCACCCAAACCTAAAGAGAAAAAAGAATACTTCTCTACCTTGAGATTTGAAGAAAACCACATCTCCCCTTCCCACTTTTGTTAATATTAGCAATAGAATATTTCAAAATTTTAAAAAATTCTCTTTAACAAAGTTTAATCATAATCAGTATAAAAATAAATAAATAAATAAATAAAAATATTATAAACTCAATTCTATTTGGTATGTAAACAAGTTAAGTTTTATTTATTTATTTTTAAAAAAAGTTGACTTAAATTAAAATCTGAGCTACATATTCAACTGATATTATTTTTCTCTCTAACAATATCACAAAGGGCATTCGTTTTTTCTTTAGGTTTCCTTGTACGTGGGGTTTCGATCTGTTTCTCTCTCGAAATAGATTGGCTGAAAACATTGAAAGTAAGCGGCCATCTGGGCGGAAGAAGATCGAGATGAAGAGAATAGAGAAGCATTCGAGGCGAATAGTGACGTTCTCGATGCGGCGCAAGGGTCTTTTCAAGAAAGCCGCCGAGCTTTCCACCATGTGTGGTGCCCATGTCACTGTCTTCGTTTTCTCTCCCAAGGACAGACTCTACACCTTCACTCACCCCACTGCTGACTCTGTTATCGACCGCTTCTTAAGCCAGCACAACAACAACAACTACCCAGAGGGATCATCATCATCAGCTTGTGATCAGATTTTTCAGTCTGAGTGGGAAAAGTCCATAGACAACATGGAGTTGGAGGAGCTTGAGAGTTACATGGCGAACATGTTAGAGTTTAAGAAAGAGGCATACATGGAGCAGGTTGACGAGACCGATATCCGGACAATGGTTGCTAGAGAGTTTTTCCCTTTGCGTCTGATCGAGAAGCCTGATGTTAATAATGATTATGAAATAATGCTGCTCCTGCTTTTCTCTTTCTTTCATGGGTGAAGATAGAAGTAGGGGTTTTCCTTAATTTTCTTTGTTCGTTTGTTTCTTTTTTTCTTTGTCCTCTCGGATTGATGATGCAATAATGCAGTTGGGTTTGAGTTTTCTTTAATATTCTTTGTTTTAATTTTAATTTTCGTTTTGATCTAATTAATGACTGATCATTTTTCATAGATGCTATACAAGCATAGAAACTAGTAGTCTCTTAATTAATATGTGGTTCATAAGTAGCTCCTGTTTTTGGCTTTCTTTCATGGGTGAACCGGTGAAGTACAGAAGTATGGTTTTGCAGCTTTTGCTTTTTTTTTTTTTTCTCTCCGATTAGTGATGCAATGCTTAGTAGAGTTTGAGCTTTCTTTGATATTTCTTGGGTTTCTTTAATATTCTTTGTTTTGGTTTAATTACTGTTGATTTTTCTCGGATTAATGATGCAATGCTTTGTAGGGTTTAATGACGGATGAATTTTTTTTTTTTTGATATTCATTGTTTTCTTTAATTTTTTAGGCAGTTGTCTAAGGCCCTTAAATAGAATATATTATATTTTTTTGTCTAGTATTAAAAAGCCGTAAGACTTCTTGGTCAAGCCAAAAAGATTTCTTAGAGGGGACAGCAAAGAAGTATTGCAAGGAATTTTATATTGGTTAAGACCCAAAAAAAAAGTCATCTTCTATTGGTTAAGACCCAAAAATATAATTAATAAAAATAATTTTTAAAAATATATTATGCTATTTTTGAATGATGTGCATTCTATTAATATGTTTTATTAGGCCAAAATGAGCTTTTGCCATTTTCACAAAAAATAAAAATAAAAATCTGCATGTTGCCCCCTTTTTTCAAATTAATTAGGAAAATGCCTCTCTTTTGAAACTCGATTTTCTCAAAATCGAGTTAAGTCCTATAATGACATTTTGAAGAGCCTATAGTGACGTTTTAAGAACTCTTTAGTGACATTTTGTAACTCGACCAACTTGCATGTAACTCGATTTCATGGAGGTCGAGTTACAAAACGCCGCTATAAGTCCTTAAAACGTCACTATAAACTTCTTAAAACGTCGTTATAAGGTTCCAGAAATTTTTTTTTTATTAAAACTCGATTTTGAAAAAATCGAGTTTCAAAAGAAGAGTATTTCCCTAATTAGTTTGGAAAATGGAACATTTGCCCTTCTTTTTTTGTGCGAAATGGGCATTTGCCCATTTTCACCTGTTTTATTATGTATACGATAGTATTCTAACTTTGGTCTCAACGTCTAGTGTGTAAACCTCTACATAAAGGTGGCGTTTGGATTCAGCTGTGTTTGCGTTTTTTTTTTTTTTTTTTTTTTTTTTTTTTTTTTTTTTTTTTTCAGCTGAGCACATTTTGCACTGTTCATTGTCCATGAACAGTAATTTTAGGCTTATGAATAGTGCCAAGTGCGTGAATAGTAGCTTTTTTTTTTTTTTTTTAGTTGAGCGCGCATGGCACTGTTCATTGTTCATGAATAGTGATTTTAGGCTTATAAACAGTGCCAAGCACGTGAACAGTAACTTTTTTATTATTTTTTTTTTATTATTCTTAGCTTTCAGTTTTTAGCAAAATAAGCGGTATCAAAACGGACCCAAAGAATCATGTTGAAACTTGGACCTAAACCAATTGGTGACTCTCAACCACACCATCTTCAGGCCACTAGGTTGAGCTGTATTCCTTTGACAAAAATCCCGTGTTAGGACATTGAGTCCACAATATCTAACTTATTAATTTATACAAATATTTGAATCATAAATCAATCTGAGTTCTAAAACATTTATATTTGTATGCAAATACATGAATATGAAAAGATTTATGAATTGTACGTAATTCTTATTTCGAATAGGATAAAATTTCATGCACTCCATTTTCTTAGTGATTAATTCTTGGTGCATGGCTTTGAGCATCCATCAACACAATCAGTTACTTTCTTTCCATCTGTACAGATAAAAAAATTTAGTGGTTATAAAAAAATTTAGTTTTTGTAGACTTCATTAACGGCTTAGCTCATATAGAAACATATAATAAGTTCTATCACACACAAAATGAAAAAAATAAATAAATAAAGAGAAGTTAATGGTGGTTACCAGGGTTTCCTATGGTGCTAATATTAGTGCATGAATAGGTTGCACAACCAAGCTCACAAAAGTATTGGGAGTTTGTGCCAATGGAGGGAGGTGTTATGCAATCTTTAATGCATTGTAAACCACATTGGAGGATATTTCTTGTTTGGATGAAAGAAATAATAAAGCAACCTATATAGCAATCCTGGAAAGAAGCAGTGGATTGCCCTACAAGCATCCCCAAGAGCATACAAAGCATCACAATTGATCCAACTCTTCTTTTCTCCATCTTTCTTTCACTTTGTGAGGATGTCAAACGTTAATACTAAAGTAGAGTGTGAGTGCCTCCTTCATCCAACAAGGACTTAAATAGATTTCTGACAAGTCTTTACAAGAATAAACGTTACAAATGGAAATTGAGATATGAAATTTACAAAAGTAAATGCAAGAGTCTACATGGATTTAAATTGATGGATATGGTGCATCTCACTTTAAAAGGAATGTCCATTATGATGGACATCTCCCATAATCTTTGCAAATTTGGGCACTAATTAATTAGTATTTCCTTTCTTTGCTAATTTGTGGCCACAATAAAATTTTACAATGTTGGGTTAAGATAACTTGATTTCGGTTAATTAATTCAATTACCCAAGTTGACTAATTAGGTTCAATTTACATGCAAAATGTGCAGGCACCAACAATCACCAAAATACTAACTGCAGCGGAAAATAAATTTGATACAGTGATTTATTGACAAATGGAGAAAACCTCGAAAGTTAAAAACTCTACCGGGTGATTCTAAAGTCACCACTCCCAAGAATCCACTAACCAACAATCAAGCGGTTACAAGTATAAGGAATCTTACCAATTACCCTGGTCTATCCTTAAATACCAACTTACAGTTGAGACTTTTCTCCAATACTCAATTGGACTTAATCTTATAGTAGTCTTCTTTCCCTTGATGCACAAATCTCCAATTTGTGACTCACTCTTTGCACGGATCTCAAGTACATGACTAACTCTAGCAACCTAAATAGATGTTGTTCGCTGCAAAATTCTTCACTTCATCAACAATGAAAATTTGGAAGCACTTGATTACAAAACCATATGGTGTACAAACGTAGTAGTTTTACATAAAGAAAATAAGTCTCTTGGTCTCTGTATTTGTGTGTGGTGATCTTTAAAATAAGCCTTATATATGTTTAGGGTTATGAGAAAAGAAACCCCAAACAAATATACTACGCCAAAGTTCAGATCTGAAAATTTTGAAATTGTAGTTCTCGATAAATCATGCTACTATCCAGCTATCTATTGAGCTTCACATTAAGTCTCAATAGCAGGCATCCGTCGAGCTATCTGTCAAGACTTAATAAACAACTTTGCTTCACTTATTTCTTAGACCAATCTTCATGTCTTTGTTACTTGACTTGAACAACATGTTTCTTAAAGTACTAAACTCATCTTAGATCTACCCAATTACAAGTAAAATGTATTTTGTCAAAAGATTAGCTAATTACAAAAAAATATGACCCTAACATACAACATTTTCATAACAAGGTGAGCTAACAACTTATCAAAAGTCAAAATAAAATAAAATAAGATAACATCCAAATCCACCACAACTCTTTTTTATTTTTTAGAATACTAAGTATTTTTAACACACACACACACCCACACATACACACACACAAGGGAAAAGGTCTTAAAGAATTTGACAGTGGTGTATATCCAAAATGACATTACCAATTAAAGTAATGAGTGGCTTGGTGCTTATAGTTTAGACCTGCCCGAGTGTCAAATAGATATCTTAAGTGTATAATCCAATTGGACCAGGTGGCTTCTTTGCTACCTATTCAAATTACATATTTATCATGGTTTACAACTAGTTCAATCAGCAAAATATTTTGTCATTAAAATAGGAGATTAGGGATTTTGAACCCTATCGACCCCAAAAACCAATAAATGCCTTGACATGGTGATAATGAGAAATCATTATGAAGCAAACATCATAGGTTAAAATTTTATTGTATCTAAAAAAAAATAGAGGTAATTATACCCTTCTCCCTTGAAGTTTAGAAGAATAAGATTCCACCCCAAATCTAAAGGGAAAAAATACATCTCTACCTTGAGATTTGAAGAAAACCACATCCCACCTTCCCCCTTTCGTTAATATTAGTAATAGAATATTCCAAATTATTAAAAGATTTTCTTTACCAAAATTTAACCATAATCAATAAAAGGAAAAACATAATTTAAACTCAATTTTATTTGGTTTGTAAACAAGTCAACTTTTATTTATTTATTTTTGAAACAAGTTGACTTTAATTAAAATCTAAGCTACATATTCAACTGATATTATTCAAGTTTGAATTACCATCTCTCTTTTTTTTTTTTTTTTTTTAAAGATAGAGTTTCTACTTTAACCTAATTTAAGTGTATATATGTGTGAAACTCCCTTCTGGAAACTGGAATCTCAGCCCTTGCCTCCCCCCACACCCCACAAACATTTATACATGTAGAGTGATCACCACACCAAGAGTGCAGAGAGAGAGAGAGAGAGAGAGAGAGAGAGTCAACTTAAATTGAAGACTGAGTTATGTATTCAAACTGATATTATTCAATTTTCAATTGCCAAACATTGGTGCTTACCATCTCAATATGTTAAAGTTTGGTTGCTTATTAAGCTTACTCACATATTTATATAATCTTTTACGTCTATTTTCTTCAATTAGTTTGGTGTTTCATCTTTGGACATTGGAAAAATGCTACAGCCGGGGAAGAGCACGAACTCCAGAATAAATACAACATTTTCCATGATTCAATTGTGACTTTTTCTTTAATTGTAACTCTTGAATTCTATAAAATTATTTATTATACAGCAAAGTCATACAAATTACAAATGCTTTAAATGATTTCAATTTCAAAGTTTTTTTAAATCAATGTATTCTTTCTATTTCAATTTGCATTGATTCTCCACCAAAAAAACAAAAAAAAAATTGAAAATCATTTTGCATTGAATTTGTAAATTTATGCCTACTATATGGTTTAGGATATCTGAAGTTCCTACAGGAACTTCGCTGTATGGTCCTTATTAAAATCTTGACTGTCCTTTGTTAATAGATGGTTCAAATTTTGCTACGTCCTCAATAGTGCTAGACAATAATGTTGGTTTCAAAACTGATGACAAGGAAAAATATGAACCATTCCTATAACCATGGACCGAGAGCACTAGCATGGGGTGTAAAAACTCTTTAGTTGCTATTTTACTACTTAACACTTAAAAACATGCTACATTCAAGGGTGAGTATCTAAATATTTATACCAACTTGCTACAATGAGTTCTCATAGAACGCTAGAAATGGGGATGTAAAAAAAAAAAAAAACAAATAAAAAAACCTATTTTACGTCTATTTTACATTTTCAAACACTACTTTATTTATTTTACCAACTCATCCAACAATACACCAAATATCCTACTTTTTATTTTTACATACAACCTAATAAAATAATATAAACTACCCTATCAACTCATTCTCTCTCTTCTCTCCCATCTATCTCTTTCATTTTTTTGTACTTTCATGCGGTTTTATATTTGCTTTTATGTAATAGTAGGTTGTATATATACAACCTTACCATTCATGGTTGCTAAAAATTTTAAGCAACCCACACCCGGATGGAGCTTAATTTGAGCGGATGGGTTGCTAAAATAGCAACTTGGGAGGTTTTTGAGCATCGGTATCCAGGCTTCTAAATGGTAAAATATGGTATATTTTAGCATCAAAGTATAAATAACATGCATTACGCAAATTTCTAATTGTAAACTTTTTTTACAATAAGCTACAGTACTGTCTTACTCTTATGACGGTACTATAGCATACTATAATATTATTTTATTTTTTCTCTCTATCAGCCACTCATTTCTACTTCTTCCTTTCTTTTATTTATTTATTTATTTATTTTTCTGATTCCTCTTTCTTCAGTCCTCACTTCTCACTCCTTCATTCACATCTCTCTCTCTCTCTCTCTCTCTCTCTCTCTCTCTCTCTCTCTCTCTCTCTCGTTCAAAGCACGCCACTGGAGCTGGTTAGATTTGGCGTGGTCACGGCATGGCGGAGATCAGCATTTTCTCTAATTTTTTTGCTATGGATTTTTGTCTTTTGGGTTTGGATAGGTTGGATTTTGGATTCTGATGGGTTTGGGTTGGATTTGGATTGGTTGGTTAGGTTGGCATGGTGGACAGTGGGTTGTTTTTGCTATGGGTTTGCTGGGTTTTTGGTGGGTTTTTTTTTTTTTTTGGGTTTTTGGTTCCTATGGGATTTTGGTGGGCAATGGTGGTGTGGTGGTAGTGGTTGGGTTTTTTGGTTTTTTTAATGGGTTGGGTGGGTTTTTGGTGGGTATTTGGTAGGTTTTTTTTTTTTTTTTTTTTTTTTTGGGCTTTTATATCCAATGGGATTTTGGTGGACATGGGCAATCGTGATGTGGTGGGCATGGTGGTGGGCATGGTGGTGGCATGGTGGCACTGACTAGGTTGTTTGGTTTTTTTTAATGGGTTTGCTGGGTTTTTGGCGAAAGTTTGCTGGTTTTTTTTTTTTTGGTTTTTGGTTCCAGTGAGATTTAGGTGGGTAGTGAGTAGTGGTGGCGTGATGGGCATAGGTGGTGGTATGGTGGTAATTAGGTTGTTTCATTGTTGAGAGAGTGACAGCAAGGCAGTGACAAAAATTAGAAAGTGAAGAGGGGTAGATAATTTTTTATTATTTTATTGTATAATTTATATTATTTTAGTGTGTTGTATTTTAAAATAAAAGTTGAGATGATAGGTGTATTGTAAAATGGTATGGTATAATAGATAAAGTAACTTTTGAGATAGTAAAATAGAATAGTTTGAAGATATCGGATGCAAATGCTCTTACACCCTCAATGCTAATGCTCTACAGCTCATTGTAGTTGAGTTGTAAACTTAAATCTTATTATTTAATTCACATTCTCTCTTCTCTCTCAGCCACCCACATTAACTCTCTTTGCTAGATTTTTTTTTTAAAATAATACTAAGGCAAAAATCACATTTTCGTCCCTACATTTTCATGCGATTCTCACTTTAGTCCATATTTTTTTTATTTTCACCACTTTTAGTCCTCATTTTGAAAAACGCGTTCCGTTTTAGTCCCTACCGTTACTCATTTAACAGAATTATCTTACATGGCAAACGGTCCAATAGTAAATGCTAACGTGTCCATTAAAATAATATTAAAAAAATTATTTACATTTTTAAAAATGCCACATCAGCAATTTAATTTAAAAAAAAAAAAAAGCCACATCAGATAAAAATAACATAAAAATTTCTAACCTAATTATTTTTTTTTAAAAAAAAGAAAAGAAATTAGTCAAATCAATTTTTTTTTTCTTTTTTTTGGAAGAACATGAAGAACTCAGCCACCAAACTACCATTAACAATTCAAAAAACAGCCATCAAAACACCATAAACCATTCAAAAAATAGCCACCAAAATTGCAACCAACCATCAAACCACTGCCGACCACCCAAAAGACAACCAACGTCAAACAAAAATCTAGATCAGAAAGCTAAGAAAAATCTCCACAAACCCAGATTGAAAAATAAAAAAAAAATAAAAAAAAAGGCTCAAGAAACAAATAACATAATCTGAAAATCTAACCCAACGGAGGCGAGATTGGGTAGCCACCAAAAACCCAAGATTATCGTCTGACCCCTAAGAGGGAAGAGAAGATGGGTTAGTGGCGTCAATTAGTGGTTGGGCAATGGTCAGTGGGTAGGCGTCGATCAGTGGGTGGGCGTCGATCAGTGGTGCTGATGAGTGGGTGGGCATTATTCAGTGAGTAAGAGAGCTGAAAGATGGAGAGAGGGAAAAGAACTGAGTGAAAGGTTGTGTGGTTTTTTGTGGTTTGGTTGTGCATGGAGGCCAAAAATCTGGGTTTGAGTTTTGTGTGTTTTTGTGTTTGGTTTCAAAGCATAAGAAAATTTGGTTGAATGTTTGTATTTTGTAAATTTTTATGGGCATGTCTTTTTATTTTGTAAATCTGAGTGATTTTATGGGTTTGGTTGCTAAGAAAATGCAAGAAAAGTAAAGTAAATTTTTAATTTTTAGTTTTCTGGGCAAGCTTTGTTGGAGAAGAAAATGAAGAACACATTTGGTGGCTAAGTTCTTCATGTTCTTCCAAAAAAAGAATTAATTTAACTAATTTCTTTTCTTTTTAAAAAAAAATAATTAGGTTAGAAATTTTTATATTATTTTTATCTGATGTGGCTTTAAAAAAAACATTAAATTGCTGATGTGGCATTTTTAAAAATGTAAATAATTTTTTTAATATTATTTTAATGGACAAGTCAGCATTTACTATTGGATCGTTTGCCACGTAGGATAATTCTGTTAAATGAGTAATGGTAGGGACTAAAACAGAATACGTTTTTCAAAACAATGACTAAAAGTAATGAAAATAAAAGATAGGAACCAAAGTGGAAATCGCGTGAAAATGTAGGGACAAAAATGTGGTTTTCGCCTAATACCAAAAGCCAAACTATTTTGTTAGTTAGCACACTTTGAAACTATTTTGGTATCTAACAACTCGAGAACAAGGGACTTGATTTTAGAGTTATAAATCGAGTATAACTTACTTGATTTACTGTTACAGATGTACGAGGCCGGGTAATTTCTTGGTCCTCTGCCGGTACTTGGGATTTTCCATCGTAGCAACAGTTGAGGTGGACTTTGGTCCACGTGAGCACAGAACTTGAGTTCTTTGGACTCGGTTTAAGAACTCAAGTTCTTTGGACTCGTTTAAAAACTTAAGTCCTCTAGACTCGATTTAATTTAAATGAAACCAAGCCTTCTGAACTCGATTTCACTTCAGCCCTCCACGTGTCCCTAATCATTCAAACACTCTTCATCGTCTCTCTCACAGTCTCTGACTCTCTCACTCTTCAAATTGGGTTTTCCCTATCACTCTTCAAACTTCAAACTTCACGGTCTCTCTTAGTCTCATGTTAGGATATGTGCCCTTAAATCCTATTGTATGATACTATGTATGACATTATGTATGACTTAATGTTGTGTTTAATAAAGTTGTTTATTTTTATTTAAAATAATGGTAACATGAATATTTAGACATTATCATATAGTCCATGAGATGCATAGTATGTGATTTATGTGATTTAGTCACAGAAGATATAAATCACAAGTTCTTTGTAAACTCAGAATTTATAGTTCGTAGTCGGTGATGAAATTGGACATTTCATCTGCGAAGACTATAACGTATCAACTAAGATGATTTGTCTTGATCATGGAAGTGGTGACTTCTAGTTGATATGTTGATATGTTTTAAGAGTTAAAACATATTGAACTGGACCGCTGTGAGATTTATTATTCTCCTAACGACTGTCAATTGAATAATAAATCTCACGACTTCTATTTGCATGAACTCTTAATCCTGAGAGAATAATGGACCTGATCATGAGGTGTAGGTTGCTTTGATATATCAGGAGTGAGATCTAATGTAACGGTCAAAACCTCAGTATGTTGGGCAGCCACATTTAGTGTTGATGGAACATATATTCTCAAGATGGAATTCATAGTCTCTTAACGGAGATAGAAAATATTCCCTTGAGATAAGTTTAATGGGTTTGGTTATTCAGAGAGTTAGGCCTAACCACTTTGGTAAGAAATTACTAAAGTATATATTTATGAAATTGGATTTCATAAATATATGATGAATAACTTTAAAGGATTAAACCGGGCACTCAAGGATAAGATGTAGTAATTTACAAAGTGGCAGTCTATATTTATGACTTTGTATTACTACGAATATTTTATGAAGGGGTTACGTGTAAAATAAAGTCTTGGGATATAATTTATTAATAAGGCCTAGAGTGCAATTATATTTATATAGTGGTATTAAATATAATTAATGGTAACTTTGGACTTGTCAAGAGTTGACGGAAAAGCCCAAGGCCCATTGGAGCTAGTGTCTTATTGGTCCCTTTTGGTCCCATTCCAAGCCACACACTAAAGCCCAATTGGAAAGGCCCAGTAGGCCGGCCCAATTAGATAATCAGTTAATTATAAAGGGAGAAACATACAGAATTTTTTAATGTGATTTTTCGAAAAGAAAAATAAAGAGTGTGAGACACACTTTCATTCTCCCTTTGGAAACTGATTGAGAGACCACACATCTTGGGCGTAAAGTGGAATTGGAGTGAAGATTAAAAGTTTTCCCAAGTGCTTCTAATCTTTGTTTTGAAATTCTCCATACCAAGGTACGCTATCTTGTTCTTAAATTCTGAAATTTATAGAGTGCATGTTGTCAATCATGAATGAAATAGATCCTTGTTTGTTGCTTCCGCTATGTGTTTTGTATGAGATACAAAAGCAGATTTTAAACCAACATCTCATTCACTTACCCACACTTCAACCTTCCCTTTCACTCTTCAAACTTCAAAGACTCTTTGCTTTGTCGCTCTACCTCTGCCCATGGCTCCGTCTCTTCCATCGCTTGGTGTTTGGGTGGCTCCACTGGTAGGGACTCCACGTCTATCACAAGTAAGGACTCTCTCTCTCTCTCTCTCTCTCTCTCTCTCTCTCCATAGTGTTTGCTTAGTGTTTGGGTTCTGAGAAAAGTTCCAAAAACATCACAAAGCCATCACCTCTCTCACCACTTCTTATCCAAATCTCAAGCAAAAATTCTAGAAATTTCATGAGTTAAGGTCATTAAAGACTTTGAATTGAGGAAAATTTTATAATTTATGGTTCTAGGGTATTGAACAGAACATCAATAGTGTCTTCAATTGATGGTGGCTTTTGTTATCATGAATAAATTCATTCACTTAAGTTATCTACAACTTTATGAAGGAAGCGTTGGGTTCTAGAGTGAATTGGCACATGTTGATAATATTGCTAGTCAAAAGATGTTCTTGGTGCATGGCTTGTTGTGAAGGGGAAAGGTTTGGTTCATAGAACTCAATCATCCCTAAAGTGTTTGATGAAATGTCTGAGTTATACTCTCCACCATCAAACTCAAAACTCATAATATTATTTTGCAACAAAGCATATCCCATATCCATTAAATAGGATTATGTATATATTTTCTTTGGATTTTACCTTGATTTCCATTATTGAGCTCTTTTCCTATCCAATCCGAAGCAACCTTGCCGCAAAAATTAATACTGATGATGCCAAAATTCACCAGTAAGCTACACGATCCTCACGAGAGCGAAATAAAAACCTGCACAATAACAAGAAATAACCTAGCAGAGAGCACTGATGTGATGCCGGCCAAACCCTCCGAAGGTCAAGTTAGAAACCTTATTTTCAACACTAGAGTGCTAGAGTTAAGTTAATTATGCGTACCTTGGTTTGCGAGGGTTTTGGTGTATTTATAGTCGCGTAGAGCCAATGCCTATGCCTTGGTTAAAAAGTCCTTTCCTTCTAGGGGAGTGACTCCTTTTCCTTGTAGGAGTCTGCTTTGTTTGGGCTTAAGCGTGTAGATCAAGAAAAAAACCCTAGTAGCCCAAATGTAAGCAGCAACCACGCTCGTATAAAAGCCCTTGGAGCCTAACACACGACATGTGCTGAAAAGGTCCGTCCACTACATGTCTGTCATATATTGAACAGGTCCGTCCACTACGTGTCCGTCATATATTTTCCTCTTCAAATACCAACTTGAAACATTGAGCATTCTTCTTGGCATGTTAGAATTTTTGTGAATGAATAAAGAAAACAGAGAGTCAATTCTTAACCAAAATTTTTGTGGACTCCAAGACTAAACAGCCTTCTCATAAGCTCATCTCATATTTATTCCACCCCGGGTTTAAGACAAAAATAGGAATCATCATCATGTGTTAAACTCAGCATATTACTTGCGGTTGGCCTCAGAAATTACTTTTGTCAATTTGATCTATAAAGGATCATATTCAGTTCAATCCATTAAAAATATTATAATTTTTTTATTTAATAAGTTTTTCCTAAAATTTAGTCAATGTTTCTGTTCCAATTATTTATGTAATTATTAAACAAAGATTTGAAGAGTAAAATTCCTTAGCCTCAAGTCAAAATCATTATGTCATGTGACCATAAAATTTGTGTTCATATAATTGTGCTAGAGTAAATCTTCAGTAGTATTTAAGCTTGAGTTAGAATATCTAAACCTATTCCATGCCTATAATTTATGAAGTAGACATGTCATATCAAGAACAAATAAGACATGTATAAAGAAAAAGTATAAAGACATATTTTCAAGTGTAGATTAGGAGTTGTACATTAAGAATTATGTTCCGCCATCATGTATAAAAACAAACCATTCCATTGTTTATTGAAATAGTAAGAGAAATAGCATAATATCTTTCAAAGGGGCCAACAAAGAATGCAATTGTGCAACCCATGTATTTATTTCCTTGAGAATTTTCAGATATTGTAGTAAAAGCCATTTTGGTAGCTGTTGTATTTCAATTTACTACCAATTACTTGAATAATAGTTTCTTTAGTTTGCGAAAGTGGGGGTTTTTTAATTTGGCAGCATACTGAGTTTTTTTTATGTGTCTTAATTCCCTATGGTTCATTGTCGTACTTATCATTTGTGTAAGAAATTAGGCTATACATTGAGATCCTTGCCGATTTATCTTGGACATGTACTTATATTAGTCTTAACTCCCTAAACTTCGTGCAGTATGGTTGTTGTTGTTTTTGAGGAGCTCAATGAGCTAGGTCCTAGTCCCATGGATTGTTCAGTGTTAAGGTTTCTAAAAGAACATCGATCGTATGCTATTTGGGAAGGCAAGGTAAAATTAAAACCGACCACCTATTGAATTTCTATATTCTCTTCTTATCCTCTTACATTTAGTTGATTTTTTTTTTTTTTTTTCATTTCTAAATTTCTAAGTTTGTCAATGGTATTACTAGCTTTGAATGCATAGTCATGAGCATGCCGTAGTGCTATTTGCAAAACGTTTTTATGCACTCATAGTTTTTTAACTCAATATCTTGTGTGTAGATTGTACTTCAAATTCGAAATAATAAGGCCAGTTTTTATCTCAATTTCTTGCATGTATTATAGGCCAGCTATTCCCTTGCAATCTTGACAGTTGATGACTTATATGCTTTTGGTGGGGTGGTTAGGGTCTAATTTTCCAGTGATGAGAAAGGGTTTTTAGGATTCATAAATTTGAACAAGTTTTAATTTCTCATTTGTATCATAGTATCAATCATGCTTAAAAACTTTATTTCATAATTGTGTCATACCCCTCCAATTTGTTTATGTTTGGTGCTTTTAAGATAACCAAATTGAATTGTGAAAGCCAAAGAGAATCAAATTTTGATGCATGTGTATTCATTGTTAACATGGTGGGTAATGGGTTGGATTGCTATTATGGCAATGTTTACACAATAGCATTCACGACAAACTCGAGTAGCAAGATAAACAACTAAAAACAAATGTATCAAGTGCATTGCATCCTTTTATTTTCTTCCTTTGTTGCTTTTTTTTTTTTTTTTTGGATGATATTTTAATTTCAATGATAACCACATTATTTTTGTTTTTTGGGAACAATAGCTACAATCATATATACAAAGGTTATAGTGTAGAGCATCTCATCACCATGGTTCTATCGTGTGCAGGATCCAGGGGCATTGAAATGCTATGGTTGTATTGACGAGTTATGAAAACGACACCCAATGGTGGATGATCGCGCCCTCGACATTGCCAAGAGAGTTGGATTAGAAGGGCAGCATAGGAGCCCATCTAGAGAGATTGATCATAACTTGATAACGGCCTTTGTTGAGTGATGGCGGCCTAAAACCCACACATTCCACCTGCCCATATGGTGAGACGACGATCACATTACATGATGTGGAGGTTCTTTTGGGGATTCCAATTGATAGTGAGGCAATTGTTGGAACAACTGACTTGGTGTGGGCTCGTGAATGTGAGAATATGCTTGGAATTGTTACTAATGGTGTGGTGCTTCAAGGACAAAGGATCCAGATTAAACGGCTACTTGAAAAAGTTGATGAAGGGTTGCCCTATGGTGCAGCAGAGGTTGCTGTGCATCAATATAGGGGACACAATTTTCACCTATAAGTCTAGCAATAGGGTGCATAGATGTGGTTGCAGATGTTGGGAGACCTTCACAATCTACCTCGGTACAATTGGCGGAGCGCTTGTCTTGCATGGTTGTACAGAAAGTTATGCAGGGCAACTAAAAAATGTGCCAGTTAGATTGGTAGGGGCCTTGATCTTGGTTCAGTATTGGGCATGGGTCAAATTTCCTTTTTTGTGCCCAAGGATGGACCTCCCACCAAATGATGCATATGGCCCACCATTAGCACCTTCTCCATTGTCCATTAAGTAAGTCTCTCTCTCCCTTTCTCTCACCAATTAAATTTATGTCTTTGGATACAGAACTCTAGACCTACTTGTCACAAATACTTAAGTTGATAAAAAGAATAATTGAACTTAGCATTATTCAAGTATTATTCTAAAACTAAGGATGTTTATGTACTACAGTAGTAGTATATGAAAGAAAAAAAAAAGTATGGATTTTTTTAAGCTTCCATCAGCATACAATTCCTTTTTCTTTTTTATTAGATTGTACTTATTTCAAATATTTCTACAAATATCTGATTCTCACATGAGAATGTTAAGGGATAATTCTAGTGACAAAAACTTAGTAAAAAATCTCTTCACAGAAGTTAAGGAGCTCAAATCAACCTCCAATAGTAAATTCTCTATCTGTGGACTCTCTTTTTGAATTTCCTCCTTCAGTTCAGCTGCTCTTCTAAAATCCCTTGCTAGAATCACAATTCTCACACCTTTCTTTGCTAACACTCTTGCTGTTTCAGCTCCAATCCCAGATGTTGCCCCTTAAAAAAAAATAGAAATAACAAAAGCCAAAAGCTTTTATTTAGTTTTTTTTTTTTTAAATTTATGGCACATGTGTTTTATGCGTGAGATTTTTTTTTAATAGAAATTTAAAAAATTAAAATGGTGAAACTTTGTTGCAAACGTGACATGATATGGTACAGAAAGTAGTGATCTATTGGAGACCAATTAGATACTACTACTATTCCAAAGAGACAAACCCATATCTTGGTGCACCCAAAAAGAACCACTAAAAGAACTACTAGCTACCATATGGCATTAAGTATATTAATTGGAGGGAGTCTATTCCTAAAAATACTGCAAATTATCCTGAACACACATACTATTTCTCTTCAAAGAAAGCCTTAGAAAGTTATCTAAAAACATACTCTTGTATGCATCCACTAAATTTGGCAAATTATCCCAGGAGAGTTCTTAGGAAAATGAATGAAAATTAAAACCTTAATGAAATATTATTATATTTAAACTCTATTTTGTTTTGAGTTTGTTTGTGATGTGTAGCATAAAAATAGAGTTTGTTTGTGATGGGTAGTGTTCAATGTTATGGCCCACCATTAGCACCTTCTCCATTGTGTTATCATTGCATAATTGGTAGATATTGATTCCCTCTTTCTTAATTGTAGGTGGTTGTGGGTCGTGAGCACGAAGAATAGCCCTGTCGAAATCTGTTTGGTCTAGTATCGTTAGCTTCTAGATTCTATGCATCCCAACCAAGTACCCAAATTGTGTTTCTTGTAATGTTTATGAATAGTGTATACTGTTATAACTATAAAATATCTCATAGCTGAAAATAATGAAACATTGCATAATGTGCTGCCCTTTTTTTTTTTTTTTTTTTTTTTTTTTTTTTTTTTTTTTTTGCTATTTCAGGTGGTGTGGCAACCATATAAAGTTGAATTAGGCCACCTGCATGCGTTCTGTTTCGCAGGAAGGGATATGTGAATGGCGAGGGTGCCGCTTGTATGTTTCTAGCTAGTAGAGAAATATACACTAGACCGTGCTATTCGCCAGTTTGGGATGGTACAAGAAATTTCCTTCGATATTGATACTGAGACGCCTTTCATGCCATAGATCTGAGGGAGAAGACCAAAGTGAATTGGAGGGAGAAACATGTTGGCCATATCCAAGTATGGAATAGTCGAGCACAACTACTATGCCATGGACCACGACTAGAGGGTGATATGTCGTCTGCTCATCCATACTTCCATTGGTACAGTAAGGTCACTTGGAGGTTCGTTGACCACACTAGCGCTGCACTTCTTATTACTGTAATTGCTTCAACCTTTCTTTCCAAATTTTGTTACCGGTCACCAGCTTACAATGTCTGAATCCATCAATGCGTAGAGCGAAAGCCCAAAATACATAGCGCAATAAAGTATCACCGGACTTGTTCCTAGGTATGGTGTGATAGAAGTACCGAGTGCCCGAATCTTGATCCAAGTATGCCAACAACAATTTTCTCAACCTTTGGTAAGACTCTTCCCAATCCCCGAATATCTTTGCAATAGCTTTTTGTTTCGCATTTAAGGCACCTCTCTTTTTGGGTAAGTGGTGTGGAGTCGCCACTTATTTTTTATGTACAAAAAATAAGAAAAACTAAAATACAAATTTACATGATTGAAATGCCTCATTGTTATTGATTGAATGCAACTATTAAAGTTTGAAAGTTTGAACATTACATGGTTTTGGGTCCTAGTTACAATCTACTAAAATACATGGCTTTTTGTCCTAGTTACAATCTACCCAAAATAAATAAAGACAAAATTAGATCTACTTAGCCAAAGATCTAAATCCAGAGGCTAGGTTACGAAATGGGAAGGTGTTAGGCACCCATTCTGCCCAGACAAAGGCTGGTCTTCTAGACTCTTATGACCAATGTACCATTTTATGCTTGTTATGAATGATATGTTAAACATGTGAAAAAAGAGCATAATTACATAAGTCTACTTCATGAATGAAATCTCTCATTTTGAAAAGAATCAGATTTGTTTTAGTTGGTAAAAAAATGGATTTTGATTTGAAAATATCAAATCTGTTTTGTAGTATGTAAAAAAGTGGTTTTTTTTTTTGGAGATGAAAGTTCAAATCTGTTTTGTGATGATAAAAAAAAAAAAGGTTTTTTATAACAGGAAAATCAAATCAGTTTTTGTATTTGAAAAAGATATTTTTATGGAAAGGATCTCGTTCATAAAATAATCTTATGCTAAATGACTCAAACAAAAGAAACAACAATACACGATCTCTTTCTTTATTTTAAAAATCTGCATACATTAAAGAAATCAAATCTGTATCTAAAGAAGATACAATTTTTTTTTTTTTTTTTGTTTTAAGAAAAATTCAGATCTACATCTAAGGAAGATGTAGATCTGTTTTTGTTTAAAGAAAAATTCAAATCTACATCTAAGGAAGATGTAGATTTGTTTTATTTTGAGAAAAATTCAGGTCTACATCTAATGAAGATGTAGATTCATTTTATTTTTTAAAAAAAGTCAGATCTACATCTAATGAAAATGTAGATTCGTTTTATTTTGAAGAAAAATTTAGATCTACATCTATATCTAAGGAAGATGTAGATTCGTTTTATTTTGAAGAAAAATTCAAATCTACGTCTAAGGAAGATGTAGATCTGTTTTATTTTGAAGAAAAAGAGTTAAGTACATGCAGATATTTAAAACTAAGAAATAGATTATAGTAACAACAAAAGAATCAAGAGCATATTTTAATAATCTAAATTAACAAATCAGAATATAACTATTGGAAACAATAAAGCATGCATCATCATGATAAGAGAAGCATAAGAACAAAAGGGTCAGAAAGAAACCTCTTGCATGAACACTCTTCTACTTGAGAGGATGTTTTAGGGTTCAAAAAGAATTATGTAGTTATTTTTGAAACCTAAAAACCCTAATTCCTGTAGTAAATCTCAAAGAGAAGTAGCTAATATCAGCAATTTATGAGTCTCAAAACGTATGCCTCTCAAAGCATAAAAAAAAAGGTGTTAAATTATGTGACCCAGACGCTATTTATAAAGGCCAGAAATCTCTAAAAAATAAGCACGGACAATTAGGATGCGAATCTGGACTAATCCTTTTGTGAAAAGGTCAAAAAGGGTATGCCTTATCATCACCCGAAGAAGGTTGGGCCAAAGCCCAAAAAGGGGCAATTCGACACTTTAAAGTTCTGTTCGGCACTCCAAAAGTGCCAAATTGGCTCTTGGATGCTGAACAAACTTTTGTGTTTGGGTGCCATTTAGACTCGCTTTCTAGGGTTTTTTGACCAGTACTGGTTTTTTGACCAGTCCTTGTATCTAGACGTGTTTTCATCCTTTGTCCATGATTTTTTTATATCTTTTCTAGATAATTCATGCTTTTTAAGAACAATTATCTTGTGGATAAATCCCTCAAAATAAATCTTGATAAGGTTCAGATTATCCACCATTTTATTGTTATCTAATCATACCTTTTATTCCTATGCATGCATCCTAATTTTAAACACTAATTATCAACCAATCACAAAATTATTTAATTAATTTTAATTGTTTAGCGAATCAGAATTAATTTAAATTAATCGTGTGTGGTCGACTCTACCTAGACATAATGCATATGAACTATGCAAAATTGATTATGCGATATCTTTCGATTCGATGGTTCGATTTAGAAACCGAACACACCGTTACGACTGTTAGATACTCAAGATCATTGTTATTATATGCAATGAATAGAATGATGCAGGCAATTCAAGAATAAATTGATGCATGTGATGCAAGTATAAAATGATGCATGTAATGCAAGAATGATTTTTTTAGGTACATGGATGGTCACTCCAGTCATCTTCCTTGATTAAATCATGGGTGCAAAATCGAGTATCTACACATCCCATACCTTATAGTAAGAATGCTTATGTTCATAATACTTTGCTTTAATGATGTCTCTAAGGTGATCAATTGTTGCAGTGCGATTTTCTTACAACGTTGGAACAAATTTTGCTGCAAGAAAATTAGAATCCATCATTCTGTCATCTTTTTCCATGGCAAGGGGTACACAACTGTGAGGACCTACATAAGATGTGACCATCCATAGTCCATTAAGTTTAGGCTTTACGACTGCCCCAACGTACCACTTGCATGACCCATCCACGCATTTCAGAGATAGTTTACTTTTGGTCAACCTATTAGTCATAAAGTTTTTGTTATGCTTTGTGGGCGTAAATTGTTAATGCACGCTTCACCGCCTCTTTATTCGCAAAAATCAACCCTGTACTAAAATTTATCTCCACATTCCAAGAAGAAGCAAATGCTTATTGAAGAACTTTATGATCAATCATATATTTCCAAGTATTTGCATAAAATGATGAGGCAGGAGGTTCATAAATAGGGGTTGTATTTGTAACATGCTGAACTCCAATAGTAGGGTCTGCATAATCTTCATCATATTCATTCATATCATCAACATAAAGATTGGGAGCAATTCCATGGTTATCAACACCTCTGTCAACGTCACCTCGCTTAATCCTCTCTTCGTACTCATCTCTATCATCAAGATCTTCACCATTGATGGCAGCATGATCAACACAGTCTTCGTCTTCATCTTCAACTATTGGAAGTATAGAGGGTTCACCTCGATGTGCACAAAATCGATCTTCATATCTATTGCCAGCTTCGCTCTCAATTGTTGTTGGTGTCTCTTGAAAAGGGGGTGTATAGACTCCCAATGTGGTGCATTGATCATCTGGGACTGCAAACTGTAGAGATGTAGTTGTTTGTAGAATCTCCTCTACGCTAACTTCCTCATGCGACTCCAAAGTAACGTACAACTCAAAATTTGCTACTTGGGCTGCATCCTGTTAAACATGATCCTCACATGTTTGTCTTCTGTTAATGCCATATATCTGTAATTAATGTGTTGATTGAGGATTTCATGTGGAGAACGAAACTCTTCCAAAGTAGGTTTCACTTGCAACTCTTCCAAAAATTTTATCTTCAAATCATTCAAGGTCTTTAGCTTATGATGTATCATCATATAATAGCACTAAATACTCGGACCTTGAAATGAGAATCTGTCAAAAGGGTTGGTATTGCTAAGGGGTCCACCATAGTATATAGTTATATGGATCATTGTCAACCTATTAATCATTAAGTGTAATTATGTTAGTGACAAATTTATAACTCTCAATCAACATCAATCGCAAAACTTTGCATGTGAAATGCCAACAATACTAACCTCAACCAAATTTGCATATACCCACCTCAGATCACATACAAAAATAGTCATTACCTATTTCATATTCTTTTAAAATTCCAAATCATTCTATGAGCATGACTTTCAAAACCCATTAAAATAATTTATGATGAACAAAAATATTATACCAACCCAATCATTATCCATTTCATCTCTGTTACAAATCTTAAACAAATATATCTTGAAATAATTAATGCTAAAAAGACTACAAATTCTATCTTAGGTATCAAACTCATAATCCATTTCATACCCATGATAAAAACCGAACAATACTAAATATTCCTAATAATTAATCTTTATATTAGTACTAAATATTCCCAATAATTAATCACAATAATAATTTTTTTTAAACCTAGCAAATAATTAATCACAATATTAATTTTTTTTAAAAACCTAGCAAATAAATTAATCACAATATTTACACTAACAAAAAAATTAAACAAATATTCCCAATATGTTGTAATAACATTAATCGAATTAGCCTTAATACTAAATATTCCCAATAATTAATCACAATATTTTTTTTTTTTTAAAACCTAGCAAATAATCACAATATGTAAACTAACAAAAACAATAAACAATATTCCCAATATATAACATAACACAATAAATAAATAACATTTTATATAAGACATTACTGGTGAGAGAGTGTTATGAGAGTGGATTAACTTTGTTGAAGTGATTGTTGTGTGAAAGAGTGTGAGAACTGAGGAGAGTTGTAAGGAGAGCTATGAGGGAGAGTGTGAGAGCTATTGAAGCTGGGGGAGAGAGTGTGTGAGTGTGACTGAGTGAAAGGGACGAGTAAGGGGGAAAAAGGCACCGTTGGGACCCACATGCTACAAGTGGGGGGCTGGGCACCATTCATGGAAATCGAGTTCTTTAGACTGGTGGGACCCACATATAAAATCGAGTATATTAGGCTTGGTTCTTTCTTTTAAGAAAACTCGAGTCCAAAAGACTGGATTTCAGTAAACCAAAAATCGAGTTTATAGGACTCGATTTACATGCCTACATGGATGATTTGTCCACCTCAACTGCTGTCGCGATGGAAAAATCAAGTAAGTTACACTCGATTTATAACTCCAAAATTGAGTCCATTGGTCTTGAGTTGCTAGATAGCAAAATAGTTTCAAAAGTGTGCTGACTAACAAAATTAGCTTTTAGTGTTATTTTCCACCAAAAAAAAAAAAAAAACCTCTTTGCCTCTCCTTCTTTCTTTCTTTGTCGGTGTTGTCTGTGTCTCTAAGAGAAAAGCCACAACCACACCTAGTTCAAGAAGCTCAAAATCCATCAAGAAAATCCAATTATTTCAAGCCCAGATCAAACAAGAACCATCTACTTCCATTGATTCAAGTCTGTCTACTATTAAGGAATTGCTAGGGCCTGTTCATGTTGCTTCTTGGAAAAATCACAGATCTAAGGCTCTATCTGCCTCTCTTTCTTTCTCTCTTTCAAACAAACGCCTCTATCTCATCCCTTTATCAGATCGTTTGTAGTGGGTTTGTTGATTGGTGGTGGGTTCTTAGATTGGGTTTGTTTATTGGTGGTGGTGGTGGGTTTCTAGATCTGTGGTGGTGTGAATGCTAGATTGTTAGGCTAGGTTTGGCTTGGATTTTGCGGTGGATTTTTAGATTGGGTTTGGCTTGAATTTTTCCGTGAGTTCAGGCTGACAAAGAGTGAGAAACACGATGGGTTTGCGTGGTTTGGCTATGGATTTTGCTGAGTGAGAGAACAGAGGGTGAGAAGAAGAAGAGGAACAGAGGGTGAGAATCCATTAATGGGGTTTGTGAAAAAAATTTAAGTTAGAATAGATATTGGTGTTTCTATGGCAATGTCTAAGTTTATATCTGAATCTGGGCTAGGGGATTGGGGTTATATAGTAGTATATAAATGGTGGTGGCTATGATGCAACAGTGGATATGGATCTGATGTGTTTGCCCGTGATGGAGAGAGAGAAAAAGGAAGAGAGGAAAATAGAAGAGAGAGAATTGAATTGTTTATGACTATATATTAAGGAGAAATTCTACGGTACCCCCCCCCCCAAAAAGGGGGGTACAATACCCACTAGTAGGTAACCTGCTATACCAGGTTATTTTTTTCTCACATTTGACGGTTCCATCTTCACATTGTGTAGTTCTAATATCACATGTGACAGTTATTTTGTCATATTGGGTGGTTCCCTTACTTTTTTCTCACACTTGACGGATCCATCCTCACATTGTGCAGTTCCAACATCATATGTGATAGTTCTTTTCTCACATTTAATGGTTCCCTTACTTTTTTTACTCATATTTGACGGTTTCATCCTCACATTATATGGTTCCAATATCACATATGACAGTTCTTTTGTCACATTAGATGGTTTCCTTACTTTTTTCTCATAATTGACGATTCCATCCTCACATTGTGCGGTTCCAACATCACATGTGACAGTTCTTTTCTCACATTCAGTGGTTCCCTTATTTTTTTTCTCACATTTGACGGTTCCATCTTCACATTATGCAGTTCCAATATCATATCTGGCAGTTCTTTTGTCACATTGGGTGATTTTCTTACTTTTTTCTCACACTTGACAATTTCATCCTCACATTGTGCAGTTTCAACATCACATATGATAGTTCTTTTCTCACATTTAGTGTTCCCTTATTTTATTTTTCTCACATTTAATGGTTTTATCCTCACATTGTGCAATTCCAACATCACATGTGACTATTTTTTTTCTTACATTTAGTGGTTCCCTTATTTTTTTTCCTCACATTTGACGATTCTATCCTCACATTGTGCAGTTCCAACATTACATATGACAGTTCTTTTGTTACATTTGGTGGTTTCCTTACTTTTTTCTCACACTTAACAGTTCCATCATCACATTGTGCAGTTTCAACATCACATTATGCAGTTCCAACATCACACGTGACAGTTCTTTTCTCGCATTTGGTGATTCTCTTAATTTTTTTCTTACATTTAACGGTTTCATCCTCACATTGTGCAGTTCCAATATCACATATGACAGTTTTTTTGTCACATTGGGTAGTTCCCTTACTTTTTTCTCACACTTGACGGTTCCATCCTCACATTGTGCAATTCCAACATCATATGTGATAGTTCTTTTCTCACATTTGGAGGTTCCCTTATTTTTTTTCTCAAATTTAATGGTTCTATCCTTACATTGTGCAGTTCCAACATCACATGTGACCTTTTTTTCTCACATTTGGTAGTTCCCTTACTTTTTTTCTAATATTTGACGGTTCTATTCTCACATTATGTGGTTCCAACATCACATATGACAGTTCTTTTGTCACATTGTGTGGTTCTCTTACATTTTTCTCACATTTGATGGTTCCATCCTTACATTGTGCGGTTCCAACATCACATGTCACAGTTCTTTTCTTACATTTTGTGGTTCACTTACTTTTTTCTCACATTTGACAGTTTTATCTCACATTTTGCAGTTCCAATATCACATGTGATATTTTTTTTTTCTCACATTTAGTGGTTCCCTTACTTTTTTCTCACATTTGACGGTTCCATTCTCACTTTATACGACTTCAACATCACATTTGACAATTCTTTTGTCACATTAGGTGATTCCTTTACTTTTTTCTCACACTTGACGGTTTCATCCTCACATTGTGCAATTCCAACATCACATGTGATAGTTCTTTTTTCATATTTAGTAGTTCTCTTATTGTTTTCTCACATTTGATGGTTTTATCCTCAAATTGTGCAGTTTCAACATCACATGTGACCTTTTTTTTCTCACATTTGGTGATTCCCTTACTTTTTTTTCTCACAATTAATGGTTTCATCCTCACATTCTGCAGTTCTAACATCACATGTGATAATTCTTTTCTCACATTTGGTGGTTCCCTTACTTTTTTTTTTGTCACATTTAACGGTTTCATTCTCACATTGTGCAGTTCTAACATCACATGTGATAGTTCTTTTCTCACATTTGGTGGTTCTCTTACTTTTTTCTCACATTTGATAGTTCGATTATCACATTAAGTAGTACCAACATCTCATTTGACTCTATTTTTGTTACAGTCAGTGGTACCCTATTTTTTTATTCTCAAATTTGACCGTTTCATTATTACATTGGACAGTACTCACATTAGTTCTGACCGTACTTTTGTTACATTCGGTGGTACCCTATTTTTTTCCTTACAATTGACAATCCAATCATCACAGTAAGCACTACCAATATTACATCTGACCATAATTTTACATTTAGGCTTATCACTAAGGTCACTTTTTTATTCACTAATAATTGCTCATCACAATAGTAATTTTTTTTAAGTTATTAAAAAATTTAGATCTAAAATAAAATAAAATAAAATAAAATAAAATAAAATAAAAAGCATTCCTTGAAATTAGCCCAACCACAATTATTATTCTTGTTCACAAAAAAAAAAAAAAAATCAGCTGGAATTATCTTGGTTTCCTTCACAAATATTTGAATATACCAATTAACTTCCTACGTATCTCCCTTGGTAGCTTCCATCACATTCAAGGGCATACCTCCCTATAAAATAGCATAGTTGATGTCATTTTCCTAATGTTTATATTTTTGTTATTTATATATGATGGTGAACCAAAAATTAGACTATCTCCAATTCTCAAGACCAGAAAGGTCATCCAAGTGCAAGAAGGTCGTCCAACATGGAGTCACTTGGACGACTGCCAAACACTTAAAATTTTTCAAAGTAAATCTATATCCAAAAGTTTATGATTCGGACCACGTTCTACTATTATGAAGTAGAAGAAAAATTCTTATTCATCGCTCTAACTACCCACAAAGTTCTTAACTTCTGATGGCAGTTGTAGAAGTTAAGTCTGAACCTTCTAACTTTCATCCACGTTGAGGAAGTTATTAAACAAATAACCACTCCAAAACTCACTATAAAATGACTCAGCCATATGAAATCAATGTAAGTTTTTCACCACTTATAGAGTTGGAATTCCTAAGTTTAAAAGAGAAAATTTACTTAAGTATCAGAAGGGTTTTGGCAAGTTCACCCCGATTACCTTTGATCTTGTGCTTCTTTCATTTCAGGCCCTCCAAGAAATCTCAAGCCCATTGAAGCCCTGAGCATTCAGCCTACTGATTTTCTGTGCATCATCAATATATACTTTAAAATCAAAGATGTATAACCTTATGTACTCTTTAATTGTTCTTATGCAACATCTGCAACTTAATCATAGTTGTGTGTTTGTTGTGGTGTCTAAGGTTGGAAATAGAGTGACTATACAATTAGCAAGTTATGCAAAAAATCCAATACAAAGATTTTTGACAATTTTAAAATTTTCAGTAAACACTTGAATTGAAACTACAAATCCAGTATCAAATAGTCGTCAATCATGGATACTACACTAGGTTTTATATTTTTTAGGCATTTTCATTAGATCCACATGTGCGGAAGTGTCAAATGACTATATCTGACACAAGTATAACCACCCCAACCAAAGTGTTTATGCAGTTTTGTTTCATAAAATTATTATTATATTTAGACCTATCTAAAGGAAAATAAACATCCCAAAAAATTTCCACAATAACAAAAGTTACCAATAGAAAAGCTAAAAAAAATTAAGCACAATTGACCAATTTTACCCAAAACGAACAACCCAGTCCTTTTAAAAAGTTTTATCAAAATAATTTTGTCCTTGAGAGTTTAGCATTTCAACCATAACAATAAGTGTGAGCCTCATTTAAGTCAACAAAGCCTCCATTAGCTAAGTCTGAGAGAGCCCTAATAGCAATGAAATGTTTTCATTGTTGAAGACTTATTAGTGCCACATAGCAGTTATCTCTCTCTCTCTCTCTCTCTCTCAAGGTTTCGCAAAATTTATACAAACTTTTCATTCTAAAGCTGTTTGGTATTTATTTCTATAAAATATTGGAACACGTAATTTGAACATAATTGGCTATTAAAATGTCAATTTTCTGAAACTAGTGTTTGAATGTACAAAATTCTATAATAATCTTTATTTTTTGATGTGCTGTAGATGGAATAAACCACTTTTATTTGGATAGGTTTGTCTTGTCAATGGAATTCTCCTTTGTTGAACTGATGGAACATTAGGAAATGTGTTCTAAAATACTATTGGGCTTTATAGAATTTCTTAGGCATACTTATATTGATTTGTGATATACTTGGAATGGAGTGGATTCTTTTTATCTGTTATCACCATTCATTCATTAGTATGGCATTGTTACCACTAGCATTGCAAGAAAGAACCCATCACCACTAGCATTGCAAGAAATCATGCATAAATTATTGTAGGTATCTAACAAGCCCAAACCTTCTCTTTCCTCCTGTCCACCCCTTCCCTATAGCATCATAATTAGTGGAAGATGCCATTGAAATCCATTGTGGGCAAGTTATGATTCATTTTAAGGTTACAAAACTTTGAACTTAAACATAACTGTACTCCTAAGTTAAATTTGAAGTTCATAAACTGCTATACCAGTAATTAGTTGTAAGTTAATAGTTAAATTTGAAGTTAATAGTTTCAACAAAAAATGTCATAGTTTTAACTTTTAACATACAAATGAAGTCCAAGCATGAATGAATTAAGTTTCGTAATTGAATCAAGTTTCGCCATTGAATCAAGTTTTTATTTTGGATAAAAACTCTATAATATCACATTAGAATCCATACATTGTAGCTACATTTTCTCAACAACTAAAACTAATTTGCTCTTTCAAAAGTTGTATATACTTAACAACCAAGTCTGCAAATATCTTGTCGATGGATGGCGTCCACCTTGTTCTTAAACCTTCTAGCTTTGGTTGATGACTGGCTTCACTGTCCATCTACATGTGTAGAAAATGTAAAGTGCATATTTTGTTTCACAAAATCATCCACTACCTTTCCTCCTCCTTAAATTACCCATTGAACAATTTCAACCCTCTGAGAGAAGAGATCATAGCTAACAGTTAAACACATTTGAATATTTAATACCTATCTCAAATTCATTACTACATACCAAAAAAATGAAAGAACATAATAAAAAATAGGAGAAATTACACTTTACCCACCTATGGTTTATCCAAAAAACACTTCACCCACTTGGGGTTTAAAAAATGGCACTTTGTCCACTTGTGGTCTAATCTGTTAGCAAAACGTTACCCACCTCTAACACTGCCGTTACTCTAACACCAATTCACTCAAAAAAACAACAGCAATTGAATCAAAACTCTTTCCTTTGAGAAACCATAACAGAGCATGACTTGCAATTTCATAATAGAGCATATCTTGCAATTTCCAAACCAACCTTTACACACACAGACGCTAACCTAAGAAAATGTATAGCACAGATAACAACAATAGTTCTTTTTTCGTTCTTGGCAGAAAATGTATAGCACAGACCCAATTTCTCAAAAAAAAAAAAAATCATTAACACGCTACACATTGAGATAACAACAATCATTGATCTGCTCTGTTTTTGTACGTGTATGATAAGCCAGCAAAGGTTGTAAATATAAGAAAGCGCCTTGGAAATAGAATTAGATGGTGAAGTATGACAATATGTGGTGGGTGGAGCATAAATATTGGATCAAAACTCCAATGAGAAGTCAGTGAAAATATATAGCACAGAGCAAAAAAATGTATAGCACAGACCCAATTTCTCAAAAAACTTTTTTTCATTAACACGCTACACATTAAGTAATCTACCAGCAATTTAAAAAAAAAAAAAAAATCCACCAGCAAATACCAAGACAAATTAACAACGTAATCTGCCAGCAAGAAAAAAAAATCTTCAAAAATGTAATCTACCAGCAATAAGCTACAAATCTTCAAAAATCTTCAAAATAAATCAAAATTGCAGTAGAAATCAGCCAGCAATTAAAAAAAAAATCTGCTAGCAATTTTTGAAAAAGAAATCAAGAACCCTAATTATCAAAAACGTACCTATGGTTTAAATCAAGAGAGAAAATCTTCAAGATCCTTCACATGGGTTATGATTGGGCTGCCAACTTCTCTTGATGCTGAGAGTTTTAAGTTTTTATCTTGATGGAGTGGATCACAATCTGGAATAGGGAGCGTACATGTATAGGGAAGTTTTTTTTTTTTTTTCAAAAGAAAGAGTTTTGATTCAATTGCTATTCTTTTTTTTAGTGAATTGGTGTTAGAGTAACGGCAGGGTTAGAGGTGGGTAACGTTTTGCTAACGGATCAGACCACAGGTGGGCAAAGTGCCATTTTTTAAACCCCAGGTGGGTAAAGTATTTTTTGGGCAAACCACAGGTGGGCAATATGTAATTTCAAATATATTCAACCAAAACAAAAAATATTGAGAATCAGAAATAATCAGCAAAACCCAAAAATGCACGCTAGTAAGTGTAAAAAGAGCAATCAAGTTCTCAAAGCCAACAAATACTTCTTCTTCTAAAATCTTACAACATATCCATAATTGCTTCCAGTGTTCAAACCAATCTGTAGAATCTTATTTGATAATTTATAACGCTAACTTTAATTAAGAAACACACAAACTAAAGCCCTAGATCTAGGGGATTCAATGAGTGTATGTGTATATAACATTATGATGAAAATTTTAAGAGGTTGATTTCAAGTTAATGGAAAGAACTCAAAAGCCCAATCCAAATCAAATTGTTTAATACATAAGCAATATGTTCTCTACCATTAAATATAGAACTCTTAACATAGCAACCAAAGACCTTTAGTTTTAGGCAGGTTTACAAGACTACAAGTTCATGTTTCACATTCCAAGTCCTATTCAGTGCACAAGTTTTCTTTTTGCAAATGACATTGATAATATTTTCAAGAATTATTAAAAATACCTAGTGTACATTTCTCTACATTTACAATTTAACATACACATTTACGACCAGAGGCACATAAGTGAACTTCTAAATAGTGATGATTATACGAAGGCCATGGTTCTTTTAGTGCAAAATTGAAGGAATTTTAACAACTTACCCTATCCTCAACAAAGGATTTTGAGAAGCAAAATACTCTCGTCTTGAACACACTTAATGGCTTCTCATTTTTAACACTTGAATCATGTTGTGTCTTCTTTGACCCTTTTTTTTTTAATCTTAACTTCTCAAAACCATTACCTTTACCATTTATAATAGGAAGTTGACTTTGCTCAGAAAATTTTGAAGTTGCTTTAAAAGATCTGTCTCGGTTCATGTTGATTTCTAACCTCTCTTCTTTGTTTTTCTCCAATGACAGCTATCTAATTTTAGAGTTCCTATTCCTCAATACCTAATTAGATGACATGCTAGGATGAACTGTGGAGTTTTTACTTTGATTTATGCTGGCTGCTCGAACCACTACTCCTTTTGTGGAGCAGATAGAATCTATGTGATCACAATTTACAAGTTAAGATTAAAATATATAACATAATCAAAAGTTTGACAAGTACCAATCAAACATATGAAAGAAATAAAAACAACCCACATAACGATATAAGTCCAACTTGAACTAGAATGTGAAATTTAAAACACTTACACACAAACCAGGACTTTTAATATAAAAATAAGCAAAACTTTTGGAAGAAGTAGATCATAGGCTATGTATCTCAGTAGAACATGGATCTCTTACTTTTCGCAATCACAATCTTCTAGCCATGTGCTTTAACTACATAAATAACACCCAAAGCTACAAGGCTCCTTACCTCCTTTTTCTCACTTAGAAATTACAAAAGCAAGTGAGAGACGAAGCTAATACAAAACGGGAAGATATTCCCCAACTCAACAAGAATAACAGAGAGCCAATGCGAATAAAAGGAATATCACATTAATGTCATAAGTCACCATACTAGCAAGGGACCTTAAATAATTGCTTAAAGAAAGAACTAAATTTATTAAATCTCTAAAGGAGATCCAGCTACTATGTGTGCCAATTTATCATTGAATGACATACACTAGGATCCTCCACCTCTACGCACCATACTGACTAATTTACACATTTTAGAACTCCAAAGCCATTGAACAAAAAGAAAGATACACTAGCAATCATAAATGAAAAACCAGAACGAGTGCAAAGATTTATGTTATGAAATCAAATTTTCTATATATTAAATAAATACGTAAAAATTAAAGTTTCACATTACAAACTTGCTGTGGGATTCTTCAATGGGAAATTTTCACATGGGGTTTCCATTGGGGGAAAAATCGAAGCAAGTGGCTTGATATGCAATTTGAATCTACCTATTACGAAATTTCAATTCAGATTTCACATCATTACTGTTCCAAAATTCTTAGAGAAAAAAAAAAAAAAAAAAAAAAACCAATCAAATAGGCTTAAATCTTGACAATAAATTCAGGGAAAAGGGAGAAGGGATGAAGAAAAAACCTATCCTACGCACACATTCAATTGAATTAAATCCATCATTCAAAAACCCAAATCTTGATGATAAGTTCAAGCAAAATGTACGAAGAATGGTTACTTGAGATTTGTATGAAGATGAGGTGAAGATCGGCTAAGAATGATGAGGAGGAGCAAAATTAGAAGAGCGCAGCAAAGAAGTAGAGAAAGCACGCGAGAGGGTGAGGTGAGAGAGAAAAAAGAAAAGAGAAACATCTATTTTTTTCCATGTTTGATTTTATATGTTACTTGCTCGATTGGTAACTGGTAATTCATTAAAATTGCATAAATGGCAAGGATGAAAATAAGTGAAATAAATGGTTAGATCAATGGGTGGGTACCGTACCCACACAAAAAAAAGGTGGGTACGGTAGAATGACCCTATATTAAGAGGATTCATAAAGTTGGTTATGGTTTCAAAAAATGTCAAAAATAGTCCTAATCTAATTAGATAATCCCTATTCTAAAAAAAATGGTTAAAATTGTAATTCAGCAAAATTTATTAAAAAAAAAAAAAAACTACGAGATAAACTTTTTTCTAAAAATTAACACACTCTCTAGTTGAATATATCTCATGCAAGTCTCAAACATTTTTTCCTAAAAACTAGCACACAATAAATAGATCATTTTACTATAAAAAAAAAAAAAAAAAGAAATCTCATTGCACTTGCGGAGTACATGTAATGAGGCTAGTGTTATTTAATGTTGTAGTTTATATTATTTTAATAAGTCGTATATAAAAATAAAAATTTAGATGTTGAGTGAGTTGTATAATGAGATAATAAAATAGATTTTTAAGGTGTAAAATAGAGTCTGGGATGCATCTCTAAATGCTAATGCTAAGGATTTTCAATCTCTAACTTTTGGCACTATATTTTGATTTATTACCTGGTTAAGAGTTTTTATAATATACATGGTATTTCTTCTCAAAAAAAAAAAAAAAAAGTTCTTATAACTCATTGTTGAGGTCTAAAAAGTTAATATTGCACCAAGGCCCAAAAAGGGGCACAGAAAATTGAACTCCACAAAAAATAATAAAATACTTTAGCCCGCATAAAGAAAAAAAGTGGTAGGCCCAAATTCATTAAGGGTTTCTAGGAGGAGCCCAAACCCACAAATAGGTAAGCCTTAGAACTTATGAAATGAAGGGAAGAAGAAAAGCTCAGCCCGCCAAGGTCAGAAAATTGCTAGGGAGCCCAATGGCAAGAACTGGGCTGGGATAGACTACCAGGAACTCAGGATCCTCAGGACTTGCAACAAAGCCAGAATTGGATTAAAACAGCTCAAAGTGGGCGCCAAGAAACACAAGGAACAAGAATAGATATGTCCCTATCGGCCACTCAATAATGCAGAAAGGAATCAAAAGGCTTAGGAACCAACAATTCATGAACAAGGGACTAGTACCTCAGGAAATCCAAAAAGAAGAACCAAGAAGGGAAGTGGTTGGGAAACTTTCAACCTGGCAAGAAGAAATCAGCTCACTTGGGACAAATGATAAAGAGAAAGGGAGTCAAAAGCTAAATCTGAAAAGGTGAGGTTTAGAAGTCTTGAAGGAAGAAAGGCCAAAAGTCAGCTCTCTAAAGATACTCCAAAACAGAAAGACAGCAATAGACTTTTAGGGAAGAAACACCAAAAGAAGAAAATTATAAAAAATGAGGAAGGACCAGCCACCAATGTTGTTGGCACAACATTGGTTCTGGTACCTAGGAGAGCAAATGGGAGGAATCAGTAGTACCTCGGAAACCCTAGGATGACACTATAAAAAAGGGGGAACAGCCAACAGTGAAGCAGGGGAATTCAGCAATAGTAAATTAGAGTAGAATCATTGAGAAAATTCTGTTAGAATTCAAAAAAAGAAAAGAAAAGAGAGAAAACACCGCCCGGTATCCTCAAATAGCCATTAGAGAGCACATTTAGATTCAAAGGGATTCAAATTTTGTAAGTCTTGGAGGCCTGAAGAGTCATCTAAGTCTGTGATTTTTGAACTTATTTCGACCTTGTAACACATCCTAGTAAGCATAACGCGTTATACAATTAAGAAAGTAATAGAATATTTCACATTGTCTTAAGGACCCTTACGCCTTTATTTTGTGTCTTTCTTTACCACTTTGCCCCTTTACTATTTATTATTGTTCAATGCATATATTTCTCATTTGTCAGCATGCATGTGTTATAGGATTCGTGTTCTGAGCATTATTTGGTTTGTAATCAGCTCATTTAGATGCAGTAAATCAAGCCTAGTCTCCCAAAACAACAAGGGCCTAAGGTCTTTGTTTTCTACTTGGGCTGGGTACTGTCCAAAAGGACCGTCACACTCACCAAAAATATTCTAGTTCCAATATTGGCTTCAAATGCCTAAAGTCTTCTAACTCAATTAATAATTGTTGGTATTTTCAATAAAAACATTCAAAATTTAAATCTTTCACTTGAAACTATTAAATTATCAAAAAAAGAAAAGAAAAGAAAAGCATTAACTTCAAACATGGTCCACGAGACCATTCTAAATTTATATTAAAATATGTTAAAAATTATCTTTTATATTTCACGTATAATAATCATTATGTGGTATTATATTTAAGAATTAGTTATATTACATGCCATTAAAAAAGGGGGAAATGTGAACATTTATGTTCGATAATTCTGTATACGGATATATAGATTGTTTGAGTATGCTCACAAATATTTTATTTTTTCAATTTTTTTATTGTGCGTATCATTAAACTTGCTTTAGTGTTTTTTTTGTCTTTGTTTCATCCTTTACGGAAGAAACTAACTACTACCAAGACCCTTGTGTTTTAATAGCATTGCTCGGAAGAAATTAGATTTAAATCGTCCCTCTCAAGTCTCAACTGATTGTGAGCAGGAATAAAAATGGATTAGTATAAATTCTCTTTTTATTAATAATTAGTGCCTCACATATTCAACAAAAATACTAATAAATTTATAATAAAAAATTGAAACTTAGAAATGAATAGATGTACCTCATTAAACACATGACAATAAATTCATATTTTCTCATAAAAAAGCTATTATTTTTCTTAAATAGAAAAGAATAATAAAAATAACTAAACAAATAGTTAAAAGCTTTTCTAAGGTGAAAAAGCTAAATGAAGAATATTTTATTTTCTTCTTAAGAGTGCGCCACATGACAAAACTTTAAACTATCATAGCTTAGAATAAAACATGAGAACAAAATTATTGGTTGGGAACTTGGAATAAGATATATTGGACACATTTTATTTTGAAGTGTTAAGGATAAGAGCTGAAGATAGGATAAGATGAAGTTGTTTGCAATTTAAACTCTCTGCTGAAGTTAATCCAGCTATCCTCTGTAGCTGTGATAATTTCAAATATGAATTACAAATTGTAAATAGGATCTGATGGAGATAGGATAAGAAGTTATTTGAAATTCAAACTCCTTTATATCTTGGATTCTTTGTATCTGTATAATATATATAAATGAAAACGTCCTAAGCCAAATTTGGTTAGGCTGAAAACATTCCAAAATATTATTGTCACTTTACATGAAGGAATAAATTGAACCTACATATTTAAGAGACCAAAATCGAATCAATAACCCTAAATTTAAAAATAAAGTCCAAATCAATCCTACATTTAAAGGTCCAAAATTGAACTGACACCGTATGAAAAGATAAAATTGTTCCCCTTTTAAGATTTTTGGGACCAAATTTAAACTCTTCACAGGCTCTACTTTGTAGGAAACAACAAATATCGATTCATGCAATTCAAATTTTAAAAGTGTAATTTTGAAAATTTTAATATAAAACTTTCTCATGCATGGCACGAGTTAAAGAATGAATAGTTTGGAAGATCCAAAAAAAACACAAAACAAGAATGCCTTAGGAATAGTCAATCACATTCTCACAACCATACCACATCTTTATTGAATTTAATATGTGTCCTTTACTTTTCCCTCCTACCCAATGAATACTTTTTTTTTCCCTTCTTGGTATATCCCTCTGTTTTTTTTTTTTTTTAATTGTTTATTCATACTCTATAGTAAGTTTTGAACCCAAATATACCTGATTAACCCTCTTTTTCTTCCCTTCCCCCTCAACACCCCCACCCCCTTCCCCCCTTTTTCTTTGTAGTTTGTCCTAAAGCCCATAGCCTCTTTCTTTCTTTCTTTATCTTGATCTTTGTAATTTCTCCCAAAATTCATAACTTCTTTCCTTTTCTTTATTTAGCTCACTTTCTTTAAGAAAATAAAAAAAGTTCACTTATGAAAAATATAATATTAGTAGTATGTATTATATAATGGTTAAAAATAGTACAATTGTGTACATTTATAAAGCACAAGAAAATTATATAAAATGCTATTTCATATGATTAGTTGACCACTAGATTGTCATATTATCCATTAATATCATTTAGCATGCATTTGGGAGAGGATGTTTGAGCATTTTGCGTTTGGGAGAGGCTTGTTCATGAACCAACCATGAAGTGAAAAATGCAGTTAAGTTTTCAGCAACAGTATTTTGCCCTATTAAAATTATTTTACTACAATATTTTTAACAATAAGTTTTCAATTTTCAGTAAAACAAGTAGTATCCAAACAGATCCTTACTTTAATCTAAATTAATTGTGCTTTGCACCAAGACCCCAAAAAGCCTCTGTGGGGGCATACTCTTGCGAAAATCTGTACCTCTATGTCTGTGCCACGAAAAGCCCCCTTAGCCAGAAAAGAGATTGGGGATGCTTGGTGCCCAAAATTAGCATGACCCAGAAAATCTGACCATGAGCTGTAATACATACTTTCACCCCTACAAGGGGAGGGGGGGAAGAATCAAAGAAAAAATCAGCCACTAAGGACGGAGCTTCCTCATTAACCACTTCTTTCGCAGAGGGGCATCCAATGCTAAAAACATCCTGGCTCTTTTCTCATCCTCCAAGAAGTCACAGGCATCCAGTAATAGATCATCATCCATGTCTGGTATAGCCTGGAGCACATCAATCACGTCCTCTGTCGATATAGAGTTCTCTTGCTTTTGTTTCTTTGTTAATGACGTAACTGCAACTGCCATTTCCCTTAGAACATCTGCCATACCATCTTGAATTCTTCTTGCCTTTTTAGACAGTTGAAAAGTTTGTGGCATGTCAGGCTGAAGCCTCTTCTGTTGTTCACTAACATTCTTATCACCTCCTGAATGTAAGGCTACTTCATTTTTTTTGGATGAATGATGCTTCTTCTTACCAACACCAGAATCTAATGCTTCCTCAACTTTTCTAAATGAACGATGATGCTTCTTATTAACGCCTGCTTCTAATGCTTCCTCGTGTTTTCTAGATGGATGATGCTTCTTCTCACCACCTGAATGAAATGCCTCTTTATGATTGTCTCTGACATTTTTGTTATCAATAAGCATAGCTTTTCCATTGATATTCTTCTTCCCTGGGGCTTCCTCCACAAGACGTGACTTGCAAGATGGTGTATTGTTTTTCGTAGTAGTAGCTTCATTACCACATATGATGGACATCTCAGAATAGTATGGCATTACTTTATTTCTGAACATCCGAAAGTTGTGGTGTGCCTGCATTTACAAAATGTAAGCTACTTGATGCAGAAATTTTTGAAATAACAAATTAGATAATGAAAAAACCTTTGTACCTTAAGATACTTGTTCCAGACCCGATCATCACCTACCACTTTTTGTTGTATTTCATCCCAACTGAATCCCTTTTGAGTAAGTAGAATCTTTATGCTACTGTAATGCCTCCTCAAGATATTATAACGATTTTTCAAGACCACCTTACCATACTGGAAGCCAAATTTAGTATTAAATGACATGATCATGTGCGCCCACGCTTTCTTCTTAAACATACGGCCAATTTTGTTCCCTTTATGCACCTGGTCCAGCATTAGTTCTACAAAAAATTGGTCCATGGTCTGTGACCAGTCGATTTTTGAATGATCGTCACTAGAGGAGGCTTTGGGAGTTTTATGAGTTTTAACATCTGTTGTTTTTGCTGCAAATTTTGAGAACATGTAACAACAAATAAATTTGCAGGCTGTTTGCAGGCATTAAGTAGGTAGGAAACAAGTACTATTAAATATCACAAAACTTGAAATTGATGAATAATCTGTATTGAGTACCTTCATCGTTTTTTTCAAAGTCTACGTCAAAACATGAAAGACTGTATCTTCCATCAGCAACCGCATGCCCACATATTATGCACAGCTCATTATAGTGTGGCACAACTCTGGTTCTGTATGTTACCATATCCGGGTGGGCCTGCATGTAGCATATGCAAGCTAATTGCATTTTGAAATTTCAAATATGTAGTTATGAAATGTTTAGGAAGAATTGTGTACCTTGATGAACTCAGCCCATACGTTATCATCAGCTATTACCATATGCAGTGTTTCATCCCACTTGAACCCACTTTGATCAACAAGCATCTTTATCTCATTGTATTGCTTCCTAAATCGTTTGTATCTGTTTTTCAGAACATCTGTATCGTACTTAAATCCAAATTTTGTATTAAACTGTGCAATCATCTCAGCCCATGCTTGTTTGCTAAATACATGTCCAGTTTTATTCCCTCTGCGTACTTGGTCTAGCATTTGGTCAATAAAATATTGGTCTTGGGATGGAGTCCAATTAGCCCTCAAACTATCATTGATTATAAAGGAATCATCATCCATTTTGTCACCTGCAACTCAAGGAGATCTGCAAATTAAGCACATGCTTCCAAAATTCAATATGCTTAAAGATATATTAGAGTCATTGTAGTCATACAGGCCATATGAACAACACTGTAATTGTAATACAAGTTCAGCACCTGATTTATTGTCTAATTAGCAATTCGACATTATCATCCCTGGTCCTCACAAAACAATAAATATTTTTAAGTCATGCTTATTCCTCCTGCTTCTATTAAAAAAAAAAGGCAGAAAAAGCAAGCTTCTACCATTCTGGCAATTTTTTTTTTATTAAAAGTACTTCAGAATCATATTATGATGGTTAACATGTTATTTAATAGACTATAGTTCCAGATATCACAAAAGGTAGTTCCCCAACTGGCACCAAACCTACTAGTGCATCTCATCTCACTTTTATGATCACTTATTGATTATTCCACTCAGTAAGCGAGAGAGCGAGAGACTATGGATTAAAATAGTAACATGCACTTTATGCATTAACAACCCAAAAGGTGGTAACTGCGTGAGATATATTTAATAAGTAGAGACTTGGTCAAAAACAAAAACCAAAGGCATACTTCATATATTCTTGGATCAATATGAGATTCTTTTGAAAAAGGAAACTAATACAGGGGAACTATAAAGGGCTTTTTGCGAACTTAATATAACTTTACTCACTAATGTATATTGGATATCACCCATCGAAGAAATAAATGGTGTGTGCAACTGTGTATCTAATAGAAACATAGGACATACATTCAAACATTAATATGTAGATGATGACATCAATTTCTGTCAAATGTAGAAATGTAGAGATCAAGAAAACAAATGTAGATACTGGATAACCTAATAGGACAGCATAATCTAAAATAGGGGACAGACTTTATCCTATATAATCAAATTTACAGGAATGTTTTTCCATCACTCGTCTATGTCCTGATGCTACTGCATACAAAACGCTTTTTCTTTTTTTCTGATTAGCCATACAAAACACATCCCAAAGTATACACTACATCTCTTGAGGAATAATGTAAAATTTTTTATATTTTTCTCAGCAACTTTTGCTACTCACCTATCGATATATAAATTAGTACCACTTTCCCTAAAACAAGATATTTATGGTACCCACTTGCATGGTGCAAAAACATCACATTCACTCATTGTTCAAGAAACTTCTTGGCAAAAGATTGGATAAAGTTCCGATGTTTGGAATTGAGTTCCTGTTAATGTAAACATTTCTATGTGATTGGTAACATTAGTTGGCACATTTTTCAAAGAATCCTTTTAAGCTATTGCAATTTTGTTTATTCCTTAAAGCACATAATTGTATCAAATCCTATAACCATTGACTAGATAGCAAATCACACAGTTGGAGTAATGAGAACTATAGAGTTTAACAAAAATGTAAAAATTTCTTGGCCAGATAGCCTCTCTGCTAAACCATTCAACCTTTCACATTTCTACCAATACTGAGGATTTCAAACTCGGACTTGCAAACTTGCTAACTAAACCACACAAGGGCATTTTGATCTTATATTTCCAATAAATGAAGAGAGCAAACCCAAAACTTATCAGAATTTATACATTGTTTAGTATAACTTAATTGCTATCTAACTATTATACAATTTTAAGCTCTAACTCAAGACTCTGAGCTTGGCCTTAAGACAATTTCGATTTTTTTTTCCCCCAAAATTATATTAACATGAATGAATAATTGCCCAGAATGAGAAACCAAAAATTTAGCCCCTATGTTCAATTCAATTCAATTCTCATTGAATAAAAGTGACCCTTTTTGCACTAACCCTCCAAACAGACAAAATTACCAAACACTAACCCCACCATTTAGTGGGTGAAAACTATCTGTTCGGTTTCTGAGAAAAAAGGGAGAAACTTTTGTCATTCTACACTTTCTTTAATATTTCCCTAAATTTCTCGGCAGCCAAACAGGACACACAAGGCAAATATGAATTAAGCAATTAAGAAGCAGTTTCACAAGTCCAGCCAATCATGTCAACAATATATGAATTTCTTATTAGTTTACAAAACTGAGAGTATGATTAAACAGCAATGCTCGTGTTTGGATGCCAAAAAAAAAAAGTGTTGGAATTTATAAGCAATCAAAAAACAGATAAAGCAAATGAATGGAAAAAAGAAAGGCAGTTAGAAATTTAAAGAAAGAAGAAGAGGTACCTCAAATTCTTTGGCACAGAGGAAGACGAAGGACTGGTAATGGTAAAAGCTTGTGGGTGGCAAAAAGATGAGGAATAGGATTATCCCAGAATAAGAAAAGAGGTTGGTATTGTTTGGTTGTTTGGTTGAGATTGGTTTACCTATTACCTAAATAAATAAATCCCTACGATACAGCACACTCATGACTCATCGCTTTCGGGTAACTTTTGCCTTTGGTACACATGACATGACATGGAGTCGTGGATGATGGATGAAACGAATGGGATCCTTGGTCTTTGTTTTTTGTTGCTTGTCGTCTAATATTATCATGACCTTTTGTTTTTTAAGAAGAAATTTTATCATGACTTGAGATTTATTGTATGGAAAAGGTTTGGTTCCGGATTTGGGTTCCAATAGGAAAATTACATGTGTCCCATGAAATGTATGATTTGTTTGATTGATTGAGTTGGGCTTAAATAAGTCATGTACATTTCACATAACAATAACAAAAATCATCTTCTTATTAATAGTTAGAGCCATATTTTGTTTCTTTTTTTACAAAATTATTAAGGACAAAGTTTTACTCCAAATATGTTTAAAACTCTCTTACTCAAACCTATCATGTGTAGTTTTTAATCATATGACTTTTTAAATAAGTTATATATCTCACTTAAACATATAAATAGTATTATAAATTGTCACATGATAGGTTGGAAAAGATAGTTCAAAACATGTTTAAAAGTAAACTTTGTCTACTTATTGATACAATTCATTAAAAATCATGGGTAAGATACATAAATGATTTTTTTTATTTTTAGAATCATTATAGTAAAATGAATTCCAGAATAGGAATTACTTGTTTCTTTTTCTTTTATTAATAGCGAAAATACATTTTTGGTCCCTATATTTTGGTCATATTTCTATTTTGGTCCGTACTTTATAATTTTATCGCATTTAGCCCCTAAAATTAAAAAGCGATCTCATTTTAATCCCTATTATTATCTCATTAATGGAAATTGTCTATTTGGCAAAATGAGTGCACTGTTAGCACAGTATATGATGAAGTAACCATTAAAATAATATTTCAAAAAATTTATTTGGCATTTTAAAAAATGCCTTGTTAACATTTTAATTAAAAAGAAAAAAGAAAAGCTTTTTTGGAATTAAATTGCTGACGTAGCATTATTAAAATTGAGCTTTTTGATATTATCAATGAGAACTGGGTTTTTAATGTTGTCAGTGAGAATTAGGCTTTTAATATTATCAATTCTATGATTTAGCATGATAATTAGGTAAAAAATATTTAGAGATGCCCAAGAATTTATTGGTGATGTTTAAGCATAGATAAGTAGTATTTAAATAAAATAGGTGTAAAAATATGTACCCTAACATTCAGCCCCTTAAGTCACATGTGATCTTTATTTCTTTTCTTTTTTTTTCTTTTTTTTTTTTTTTTTTTTTTTTTTTTTTTTTTTTTTTCTCTGAAAAATTGTGGCAATTTGTTCTATTATGCGTGAACCCCTACAAAACTTCATATCAAACACTAGGGTGATTACTTTATGTTACCCATAATAATTGCAGCCTCCTTCATGTCTTTTCTAGGCTAGGTGTTTGTTTGGGCAGTGCATCTACGGCCATGTTTTACGATTTCTTTTTGTTTTTCAGCTAAGCGTTTTTTGCACTGTTTATGATTCATAAACAGTATATTTAAGCATATAAACAGTATACGGAGGCGTGAAAAGTAATTTTTTTATTATTTTTAATTTTCAATAAAATAGGTTGTATCTAAAGCAACCGATTTCACGTTTCTCAGTAGAAGAAAAAGAATCAATTTTGCACTTTCCTTGTTGTTTATTGTGAAGGCCAAAAAAAGAGGGTAAAAAAGAAAGAAAAGGAGAGAGAAACTCACACCTCCTTCCTCCTTCCTTCTTCCTTCCTGTTTTCAGCACACAAAGAGAGAGAGAGATAAACTCACCACTTTTCTTTATCTCTTCTTATTTTCGGCAATAGAGAGGGAGAAAGAAAGAGTTTTTTTTTTTTTTTCCTTTTGTTTTCATTCTAAACCTTTGGCCGCTGTGAGAAGAGAGGAAAGTGCTTTGCTCTTCCTTTGTTGCTTCACTTTTTTTTTTTTGGTCAGTATTTGAGAAGGTTCTCTCACTGAGTTATACCCATGGCTAAAGAAGAAGGTCCACCCATTGCCAACGGTGTTGAAGCTGCGAATGAGTCACTCTTACTGCTGCAAGATCCTTGGTATTTCTCTTCCCCTTTATTCCCTATGGTTCCTAATGAGCTTAGCCCACTTGAAGCTCCATCTCAATGGAACATAAGGGGTGAATCCCCCAATCTTGAGACTGCGTGGGTGCCAGTGGCTTCAGGGGTCATGGATTTACGCCTCCAGGGGAAGGAGCTTTTGCCTGCACCAATGCAATTTTTGTGTCCCAGTGGGTTAATCAATGTATGGTTTAATTGGCTTGACAAAGAAATTGAGGATGATGGGTTTTGTCAATCACTTTGTGATGCCAACATTTTTGAAGCGGTATTGATGTCCCAGAGTTGGCATGTCTTTTGAGACATCATAGCACTCCAATATTTGATTTGCCGCTAAAGCCTTGAAACACACGTTCTTCCTCTCTTGGGGCGAAACCATTGTTACTCTTGAAGATGTGGGGAGATTATTCTCGCTACCAAGCATGGGAAAGTTGAACCCAATGGAGTTTCACTTGAATGAAGATGAGTCCAAGATCGAAGAGAAGCTCTATAAGGCATTTGGAGGCTGTACGGTATCACCTAGCGGCCAAAGAGCTAGGTTTTCTTCTTGGTTTAAGAAATCTAGTAGTCGTGCAGTTATAAGGGCTGCATTCTTGTCAATGTGGATGAGCAAGTGTATTTTCAACTGCGAACCCGTCCTATTTATCAAACCTTTCACTTTTGGTCTTGCCATAAAACTATCCAAAGATATGTCTCTACCACTAGGCACTTTATTTTTAGGTTGCCTTTACTCAGAATTAGATGAACTTCATTACCAGTTCTCTGTATCATATTGTTGATTCTGGAGTAAACATAGTGATGCTACAAGCTTTTGCTTGGGAACGTTCAAGAAGTTACATTAATGTAGGGAGAAGTATAGGTGAGATCCGTAGAACCAAGAGAGTGATTTTGATTGATAATCCTGATGGTGAAGATGGGTTTTTTGGGTTTAAGCACGGCCTTCCTTTGTTGATAAAGTGGATGGCTTTGAAGGTGTGGGGTTTGCCTATGATCGATTCACTAGATATTGCTTCTGATTTTATATGGATGCCTTATGCCTATATTGCTGACGGTTTCTTTTGTTCGCCTCCATTCCCATGTACTAGACCAGGTTCACAAATGTTTAACATAGGGGAGGACAGCAAGGTTTTGAATTTTCTACTTATTACTTCTCGATCCTTAATCCCTTGCCTTAATAGTTTGGGATTTAGCCTTGTGAGATATAATCCACATAGAGTGTCACGCCGATTTGGGCTTGATCAAGATGTTCCCGTAGCTGATGATATGGACTATGATCTTCAAGAGGCAATGAGGCCTTTACTTCATGGTTCAGCCATGGAATATTGGCGTGAAAGCAAGGAGAATGTTTTGGTCTCGAGTAAGTGTAGGGAAGGTTATGTTACTCAGAACATGTGGACCTATTGGCAAAAAGTAATGAATGCCTTTGTTGATTTTATGGCTAACCAAGAGCATGAGAGAGTAGTAATTGGTCCTCCAAGGAGTGATGTCCCTCCTAATCGACGTTTGATTCCAAATACCCCGGCTATTTCTGCATAGGTAGCAAGGCAAAAAATAAGCTTTGTAGGATGGCATGCTAACCTTGATGGTTGGGTTATCCATGATGAAAATGTTCCGGAGGAATGGAGCAAAAGGAATAAGATAGTGGAAGTCCCTAAGCCTGAAACAGATGAGAATAAGACACCAAGTAAGAGAGCCTGAGATGAAACCCCTTTGGCTGGAAGTGTTTCTAGGAGGACAAGGTCTAAAAGGGAGCCTGGTGCTCATAGCAGTAAGAAAGGCAGGTCTAAATCTCCAGTGATTGTCTTCACTAATTCTCCGGTTAAGGGCACAAGTCCTACTTTCATAGCTCCAGCAGTAGAGGTTGTTGGGCCTTCTTCAATAATATCAACTACTGAAGCTATTTTCCCTGTGAGCCTAGATGCCAAAGTGAAGAAATATAAGTGAAAAACCACTGCCCACAAGACAAAAGAATCTGATACTAGGAGTTCCTTTAATGGGGTAAGTGTTTTATCACTAAGCTTTTTCCTCTCTTTTTTTACCTCCATTCTTGTATTGACATATATATATATATATATATATATATATATTTGTATTGTTAGCTGCTCTACCAGTTTAGTGATAGTGAGAGGACACAGTCGAAAGAGCACAGTGGTGATTTTGAGGACACAACTACAGATTTCAATAAACCTTCTGTTACTCGCCTTCCTATCATCCTATATTTCTACTGCTGCTGACGGAATTTCTATCAAAAGTCATGTTACTGATTCCCTAATGGCACTTGGAAAGACCATTGGAGTTGGTGCAATCAAAGGCGTTGTTGAACCTTTGCTAGCACCTAGGGTGGCTGCTAATACTAGTGCAGCTAGAGAAAATGTTAATGTTCCCCTGCTAGCACTTAGGGAAGCTGCTGGAGTGGTGCAGCTGGAGGAAATGTTGCTAATCCCCCACGAGCACCTGAGGAAGCTGCTAGTACTAGTGCAACTAGAGAAGGTGTTGCTAATGAACCTAATATGTCTTCACACGATCTTGATCCTCCCAAAAGCGAAAAGACTATAGGTACAACTACTATTATCCATGCTTTAATAGTGTATGAAACTTTACCACACTACAAGAAATCCAGGTATAGGTGACATTTTTTACATAGTCTATTGCGACATTTCAAGCTAGTGCTGCTAAATAGTGGTGCTATAGTGATGTTTTTTACAAAACGTCGCTATATCATAGATCAATAGCGGCGTTTATTTAGCTTATAGTGACTTTCCTAGACACACTCTATAGCAACGTTTTAGAAAACGTCACTATAGTCATGGAAGAAAATGTGTTAGCATGTGCGGTGCATTGATAAAAACAAATACTCTATAGCGATGTTTCTGAAACGTTACCATATGGTCTAAACTTTTACCTTTTCGGTTCCCACACTCTTTTCCCTCTCTTTATTTTTTTATTTTTTCCCTACGCTTTAGTTTTTTCTTTCTTTTCTTTCATCCGTGCCCCACTTCTTTGTTCTTTTCTTTTCCTAACTTGACTATTCATTGTCCCTTTCTTCTTTTCTTTGTTCATTCTCTTTTCTTTGTGACCCACTTCAACCCCACTACAAATCTCTTCCCTTCCACCCACTACCACCGCCATAGCCACCCCGGCCGTCGTCGACCTCCACTAAGACCCACTGCCACCACCATACTCTTTTCCCTCTTTTTTGTTGTTCAAATTTCTTTAAAGGGTAAGTCTTTAATCTTGGCTTATGGGTTTGCTTTTGGCTTATGGGTTTGCTTTTGTATGGTTTTTCTTTAATGGGTCATGGAGCTTTTTGTGCTAATTTTTATTATTTTTCAGTTTTGGTTGGAAAGTTTTTGTTGTTCAAGTTTCTTTGGAGTGTAATGGGTCATGGAGCTCGATGATGTAGATAACTTTTGTGAGAATGTTCCTTATAATATAACCATTGATAATGCACATGATGTAAATGATAACCTTGCATGGACTCGTAGAGATGTAGAAGGAACCATTTATGAAACACCGTTATTTGTTGAGCGTGAATTGGTTGAAGATGACAATATAGATGATGAAGAGTTCATTGATGACGTGTATGAGTCCAATGATGAGTCTACTGATGATGAGAATGAAGATCGTGAAGAGCTCAATGATGGGTTTTGTGATGAGTCGACTGATGATGAGAGTTAATATGTCATTCATCTTTCATGTGTATTTCTATTTGCTTTGCTTGTGAAGAGTTTTAAAATTATATTGTGTAATCTTATTTGCATGTTTATGAATCTAAGTGGTTATGAAGTTGTTGTGTATTATAGGACAAGTTTATTTGTAATCCTCTTTAGATGGTTATTCCTTGTTTCTTAAAAGATTAAAGACTTAGTCCATTTGTATGAATGAGGATATTGATAGACTTGATATGGTTTATTTAGTATATTTAAGATTATGTGTATTCCTATTTGCATGTTTATGAAACTATATGATTTTGAATATGTTATACACTATATTTAATTGTATGTTTAATTCTACTTCCATGGCCTTTGCTTAAGTTTGTAGAGATTCAAGACTTAGTCCATTTGTGTGAATGAGGATATTGATAGATTTGATATGACTTGTTTAGTATATTTAAGATTATGTGTATTCCTATTTGCATGTTTATGAAACTATGTAGTTTTGAATATGTTATGCACTATATTTAAGTGTATGTTTAATTCTACTTCCATGGTTTTTACTTAAGTTTGTAGAGATTCAAGACTTAGTCTATTTGTGTGAATGAGGATATTGATAGACTTGATATGACTTGTTTAGTATATTTAAGATTATGTGTATTCCTATTTGCATGTTTATGAAACTATGTGGTTTTGAATATGTTGTGCACTATATTTAAGTGTATGTTAATTCTACTTCCATGGTTTTTGCTTAAGTTTGTAGAGATTCAAGACTTAGTCTATTTGTGTGAATAAGGATATTGATAAACTTGATATGGCTTATTTAGTATATTTAAGATAATGTGTATTCCTATTTGCATGTTTATGAAACTATGTGGTTTTGAATATATTGTGCACAATATTTTAAGTGTATGCTTAATTCTACTTCCATGGTTTTTACTTTAGTTTGTAGAGATTTAAGACTAAGTCCATTTGTGTGAATGAAGATATTGATAGACTTGATATAATTTGTTTAGTATATTTAAGATTATGTGTAATCTTATTTGCATGTTTATGAAACTAAGTGATTTTGAATTTGTTGTGTAAATGAAGGTATGGATAGAAATGGATATAAATCTTCTTTGTTTATTTTAGTTCTTGAAGTTATAAATGAAAATGAGAGGAATAGTTATACGTGACGTTTTGGTAAGGTTGTCACAACAAGCCTCTAATGAAGATGTGGATCATGAGTCACAGCAAGAAATTGGCCAATCATCCATAGTTAATCCATCAATTACAGTTGTGCCGCTACCAGTACGTGCTACTCGCGGTCCTAGCAAGTACTCATTCATTTGGAATCTCCCTAAAAATCACAAGATTGAATTGCCATTAACTAGTTTAAATCAGCCAATTAAGAAGGTAGGGAGGCACTTCTCAGGTTGGTTGGGTACAATTGCACGAAAACCTCATTTGTGCCTAATTAAGTATAAGAATTGGATAGAAATGCCAGATGAACTGAAGGAAAAAATATGGGATATTGTTCAGGTATTCAGGAAGTTATAGACTATATGTGTATTGTTCTATCTTGTACTAGTTTTACACAAATGTTTAGCTTGATATGGATTTTGTTAACTAAGCTATTGCATGTAGTCAAAATGGATTTTGCCCGAAGAACCTTCTAGGTTGGAGGCAATGAAGAATAGGACACTGTCCTCAATTGCGACATATTGGAGGAACCACAAGTCAACTTTGAAGAAGAAGTATTTCCTAGGAAGAGGAAATAGAGCACAAGCACTGCCAAATGTAATTTTGGAAGATTATGAAGTCATTTTTCTACATTAGAATTTACCAAAAACGAAGGCATTATTCTATATTGATATGCTTTAATTGTTCTACATCATCATCAGAACAAGAACATTCACATGGATATCCTTATTCTACATTGAATATCTACCATGAAAAATATATTTAAATAATACTTTTTTTAAATATGTAATTTTTTTAACGTAGGATCTTGCTTTAAAAAACAAGGACAGTCGATCCAAGCAAAAAAATGTACATACTGGAGGTTCAAAAAGCTTTGCTTCGCATGCAAAAGAAATGGTATTGACTCAATAATTATTTTGTAAATGACTTATTAGATTGTTCTTAAGTTTGTATGAAACCATTCTTCCTAATTGAATAAATGTAATGACCATAATTTAGGTAACAACACTTGGGAAACCTGTAGAGCGTGCAGATGTATATGTAAAACTCCATCTTCGTAAAGATGGTACTCCTATTAACGCCGAAGCAGCAAGCAACATTGTAAGTAATATCATGATTTGTTAAGAGTAATATTGAATCTATTAACATTGTTAATTTCTAATGTGTTATTGTGTTCAAATTTTGAATATTAGGAAAAAATCAACGAACTGTTGAGTGAGTCTTTAAATCGTGTGCAGTCATCCGACCTTACAGGTAGTATTTCATGGGCACCAGATGATGTATATGCTCAGGTGTTTGGTAATGAGCACAATGGTCATGTTCGGGGTGTGGGATTTGGCCCAACTTTAAGTATGCATCTTGCCAAGAGCACTCCTGCAATTGCTCAAGTAAGAAGCCAAGAAAGGGATGCTGAAGTGACTTAGTTGAAGAATCAAGTAGTTTTTTTTTACGGAGAAAATGAATGATTATGAAAACTTGAAGGAGCAAGTTGCCCAATTGATACAACTAGTGCAAAATCAACAAAATCATTCTTTAGAAGCTAGTCGAGTATTAAATTTTAATGTTTTAAGAATGTGTTTGGTGTTTAAATTTTTTAAGTATAGCAACTATTATTTTGTTACTCGAAATGATTTCTTTAGGGTGGTTTTGGTTTAGATCATCAATCTCCAACTCCTTATAGGTCACAGGCTTCATCCCATCAAGAAGCTAGCGGATAGCGGTACATGCAGTGTTTTAAGAACTCCATGGGCTATTACATAGTTGAACAACCACAATTATTTTGGAACTACTATATTTTATTTATAATATTGCCATAGTTTGGGTGGTTGTTTTTTTTTTTTTTTTTGTATAGGTAGAAAAGTGTTTTGTTACAACCACATTTATTTTGGAAGTATTGTATTTTGTTTAATATTGTCATAGTTTAGGTGGTTGTCCACACTTTTTTTTGTGTAGGTAGACAAGTATTTTGTTCAATTCAAGGTGATACATGTATTGGTATTAAACAAATATATATATATATATATATTGAATCTATGGCTAATGTGTTATTGTGGAATATTGATGATCAATAGGTATATTTGATTTATTACAAGCTTATGTTAGTTATTGTTGAATTTTAAGTAGGTTTATATAGCATTTTTAATATTAAAAAAAAAATGAGTAGGTTTTTGCCACGTTCTAAAAATGTCGCTAAAAAGTAAGATATATCCTTATTAGCGACGCATCTTAAAACGCCACAAATAATCGCACCTATAGCGACGTTTTAAAAACGTCACTAAAAAACAAGAGGACAAATGCTTTTGCGAACGCATTTTAAAACGCTGCAAATAATCACACCTATAGCGACGTTTTAAAAACGTCACTAAAAACAAGAGGACAAATGCTTTTGCGACGTTTTTGAAACGTCGCCATAGGTGCAATTATTTGCGGCGTTTTAAAAATGTCGCTAAATGTATTTTCCTACATTATATACGAAAATGTTATATTATTTAGTGACGTTTTTGAAAACGTCACTAAAAGTTTTTGAGGGCCACTAAAGATAAACATATAGCGACGTTTTTCAAAACGTCGCAATAGACCTATAGTGACTGCTCTATTACGACGTTTTTGAACGTCACAAAAAAAAACGTCACTATAGATCATTTGTGTCTATAGTGACGTTTTTTGGGGTTTTAGTGGCGTTTTAGAAACGTCGCCTAAACCCAAATTTCTTGTAGTACCATGTGTTTGCTTCTTTGAATTTTCATTGTTTCTTTGTTAAATAAATTAGTGATGCTGGTCTTGTTTGACAGTTGTGGAAGGAGAGTCATCAAGTGCTGCTCTTCATAGGGCTAGTGTTTAAGATTTCATAGAAATGTTCAATCAAGAGAGGGAGAATGACAAATCTGCTTAGGACTACTATACCCTCTCCAGGGCCACAGTGAAATTCCAGTAGTTCGATATTCTTATGGAAAGTCTGCCTCTGTTGGAGAAGATATTGTTAAAGCATCCAGATTTTATGTCTAATTGCACTTGCACATATGGTAATGCCGTGAGGAAGGTGATGTTCCAATCCTTGGCTGCACTATTGCTAGACATGAAGCGTATGCCCCTTAAGAGTTTCAACTTACACAAAGTACTTGAGCGGAAGAATGTACTTAATGAATTGCAGTCCATGAAGTTTGATGTCAAGTTTACTCTTGGCTGGCTCTAAGCTACTGCTAAATCATGCATTACTCGTGATGGTGAGATAAAGTTGGCTAAGCTTGTAGTGAAAATTGCAGACTTAGAGGAAGAAATAGCAGCAAAGTCAGTTGAACTCTCTTCTTTGACAAATTAGAGGGACTCCATCATGCGGTCTTTATCCATTAGTAATGGCTCTTCCTCAACGAAAACCTTTAGCGAAGGCTTGTTGGATTAGGCTACTTATGTCTTTGTCTAACTTGCTAGTATTTTGTAAGCAACTTTGTTAGAATGTAATGTGTACTTAATGTGTTATTACATGTTTTTAAACTTTCTAGTCAGAGACTCTTTTTTGATGAAATGGAAAAAAAAAGAAAAAACACTCATCCAGCTGTAGGCGTTGTTACTATATATGCATGAAAATTTACTCAACTATAAGTGTTGTTGTGTTTTAAGAAAAACTTATTCAGGTATAACGGTTGTCATTGTTTATATAAGAAAACTTATTCAGCTACAAGTGCTATCATTTCTTATGTAAAAACCTATTTCGCTGTAGGTGCCTCTACTACTTGTGCAAGAAAAAAAAAAAATTATTCGGCTATAGATGTTGTTATTAAAAAATTTCCATTTAGACTAAAAAAAAATCTGTATAAAAAAGGAATGCTTATTATTATTTTTTATTTTCTACCATTCATGACAAAGTAAACCTTGTGTAAAAAAAAAAAATTATTTAGCTATAGATATTGTTACTAAAAATTTTCTGTTTAGACTAAAAAAAAATTCTTTAGAAAAAGGAATGCTTATTATTATTTTTTATTTTTTACAGTTCATGACAGAGGAAACCTCCAGCCATAAATGCTACGTTCCTTTTTTTTTTTTTTTTGAAAGTGTCCTTTTTGGCTAAAAAATATGTTTTTTGGTTGTAAAAGAAAGGAGGAAGAGTGTTTATTTCTTCCTTCCCTGTTCATTAAAAAAAAATGGCTATTGCTTAAAAAGAAAAACTAAATACTATTCAAGGCATAAATAATTGAGGCAAAGGCAACGCTTACTTCTTTATTTAGTAGTAAGTTGTGATCTTACAAAAGGTGGCAAAAGACAACATAGTACAAGCATAGTAGTCAAAACATGATACAACTTAAGTCATTTGCCTTTAATAGGCTCCATGAGGATTTCACCATCCGTTGTAGCTAGACAATAGTAACCACTATCGTTGGCTTCCCTTATAAGATATAACCCTTCCCAACTTGAGGCAAATTTGAAAAGGGCAAAGAGAATCCTTCTCAAATGGTCTCCAGCTTTCAAAACTATTTGTCCATTATCAAAAGTTCTAGCCTTCATGACTTTGTTATAGGCATTGGAAATTTGCTGCTGATTCCATTAGATACAATTAAGGACTAAATTCCTTTAAAGTTTCAAGATTAGAAACCTTAATTTCTGCACAAGTGGCTAACAACCATTTCGATTTCTTGGCCATGAATCACCCTAGGAGTAGGATCTAATAGCTCAACCGAGGATACAACCTCAGTACCATACACTACAAGAGAGAATGGTGAAAATTCGATGGCGGTTTTAGCCGAACTTCAGTAGGTCAACAAGGTTTCCAAGTTCACTCCATCCACCCTCATATTCATGTACCGTCTTGCAAAGAATTCTCAATTACACTCGATTAGTTGCTTCAGCTTGACGAGGGTCATATTTGCGCGTAGCTATGTGTCTTCTATTAGAGGGGTGACTTTGCTAGACCTGAATTTGTTTTGAGGTGTTCAATCCGGAACTCTACATTAGGCCGCATAAACCAATGGCTTCCAGTGCATTTTTAAGCCTACAAAATAGATAAAGCTCAAAGTTTAAAAATCATGATAATGGTTGAAATAAATAAATAATATGTTTAGCATAATAACTTTGATTAAATGACGAGTTGAACATTATTATTATGTGTGTCAAGTGGTCTCCAATATTAGAGAGTAATTAATTATCATATGTCCAGTAATGAGATGAGTCCAAAATAGTCCATAACCTATTATGGTAAAGTTCATGTAATATATGTCCAGTAGTGGTTCATGTCCAAATAATATGTCCAACAGTGATTCATATCCAAATAATATGTTCAGCAGTGTTTATGTCCAAATAATACACATGTCCAACGGTGGTTTATGTCTAGGTAAAATATGTCCAGCGATGGTTTATGTCCAGATAATATATGTCAAACAGTGGTGAGATGGATTCAATTTATTATTATATATGTTCATTAGTGAATCCATGTTTACTAAATAGTAAGATATTAATGGAGTAATTTGCATTTTGCGGTATAGTGATAACGAAACAATATGTACTCAGTAATGTAAGTTTATAGATTGAGACATAATAACTTAGCTTGATATTGTTTGTGGTTCCAACTATATCATCACTTTATATGGCTTTTGGCTCTAGCCGTATAGCATTAATGAGCTGATAACATTCCAGCGGCATAATAACATGAGTCCAGGGGTACAATGATAATGAATTAAAATATACTCAATAGTATAATTTTGGAGATAAAAATATAATAACTTATTTTTATAGTTTGTGGTTTGTGACTCCACTCGCATAACATTAGTGGACTCATAACTTTTCAGTAGTATAATAAAATGGGTCCAGCGATATAGTATGATATTATGAGTCCTTTCATGATGACTTCATGATTGAAGGGGGAAAATGAGTGCAACTAGAGGGAGAGAGAATTCTAGCCATGTGCATAGGTTGGCTAAGTTTATCTCTTTTATCATGCACTTAAATAATCTTCCTCATGTAATGCTCTTTTAATTTTTATTTAAATATGAGTGATATTTCCTTCCATGAAAAGGGTTTTTAGTATTATAAGTTTGTACCTTTCATAAGAAGGATTTTCAGCATTATAATTATATGTATTCCATGAGAAGGGCTTTTGAGAAAATGTTCTTGGAAAAGTGTTTGATATGTTTTAAAATGTATGGAAATGGTAAAAGTATATATATTTTGTGAGATATGGTGTTTGTAAGATATATTAGAAATACATATAGGAAATATGTATGGATAGTTTGTGAGGTATGTGTTTGTAAAATATATGGAAGTATGAGAGATATGGAGATTAATTATAGTAAATACATGAGCTTATAGTGGTTTTTCATGTTATATCATGAGTTATGTTGCTTTCTAAGAAAAGAGATTTTGTAAGAGAAATGGAGAAAGATATGGAGATGTGTTTATGGGCAACAAAATGATGAAGTTTAAGAATAAGAGAATGAGAGAGTGATGGAAAGTGTTGGGGTAATGGTGTGTTGTAATGGTGTTGTTATTTAAGAAGAGAGATTTTGTAAGAGAGATGGAAAAGTATGGAAATGTGTATATGGCAGCAACATGATGAAATTTCAGAATAATAGAGTGTGAGAGAGATGGGTAGTGGTGTGTGTTGTAATGGTGTGGTAGTGTGTTTGTTTTGGTCCTCTTTGTATAGGGCCAAGTATATAACTAAATGGGATTTGGTTAGAGGAATAATCAGCAAATAAGGAAAGATCTTTGGCAAAGCAAGTAATTTCCTTAGTTGGTTTTTGGGTTTTAGCTAAAAGAGGAAATTCTGATATTTAAGTCTGCTATTGTAGCTGTACAGTAACTGACACAACAGTAACTGCAGTAACTGACAGCTGTACAGCAGTAGCTGTCCTAACACAGCTGGATGATGTCAGCTGGGTGATGTCTTCTGTTGGAGAAAATGTTCAACATTAAATTCATGGGTTTGGTTGAAAATAGAAAGATAACTTTTATAGGATCCTCCTATTTCTGATATTGTAGCTGGAGGCTAAAGATTTGGCTTTAAATGATAGGATTTCTTTTAAGGGATCCTTACTTCTTTTGGTATAAAAGGTAGTTGTTGGGGTTGACCATTAATAATCAAGTGATGCCATTTTGGACACATGTCATTTACCGGAGCTTCTGCTAAAGTTGCTGCTAGTACTTTTTGGCTAAGTTTCCACTTTTGAAAATTATATATTTAGTTCATTGTTTTATTACAATATAATTTGGGTAAGTAATAAACTCATGGGTTGATATTTGATGAAGCTTTGGAGTTTTAGTTTATGGTCTCTTTATATTATGATCAAATCTTAGAAAGCAAGGAGGGCATTTAATGCTAGATGAGATATTATTTAGATTTAGCCATGTGTTTGGGCTGGATTTAGATGAAAATAATAATATAATTTATATGAAATAATATAATTAGATTATATGATGAATATTAAGTTTTAGGTAAAGAGTCATGGGGAGTTTTATCATTATAAGTGCTATGTGGTATAAGAGACTTACCAGATGTTACTTATTGCACACTGACCCGTTAGAGTTTAGGGAATTGGGGAAGACATGCCAAGCAACATGTTTTATTTATCAACTTTGAATCGCTAGAGGTTTACTGAACATACTTCTTGGCCCTCCAAACCACGACTCTCAAAGTTTACCCGATGAGATTCATGAGTTTAGTTCATGAGTTGAAAATGAGATGATCTGCCATGAGCTTGAACCATGGGCTTTGATGAGATACTTCTGTTGGAGCTACTGCAACTTTTGCTAGAATTGTTGCTATTACTTTTTGGCTAAGTTTCCACTTTTGAAAATTATATACTTAGTTCATTGTTTTATTGCAATATAATTTTGGTAAGTAATAAACTCATTGGTTGATATTTATAAAGCTTTGGAGTTTTAATGGTCTCTTTATATTATGACCAAATCTTAGAAAGCAAGAATGGCATTTAATGCTAGATGAGATATTATAGATTTAGCCATGTGTTTGGGTTAGATTTAGATGAAAATAATAATAATATAATTTATATGAAATAATATAATTAGATTATATGATGAATATTAAGTTTTAGGTACAGAGTCATGGGAAGTTTTATCATTTTAAAGGTCTATTTGGATACAGCTGAAATTGAAAACTGAAAATTGAAAAATACTGTAGCAAAATAAATTTTTAATCTGTAAAAAACACTGTTCATGTCTAAAATTACTGTTCATTGGCCTAAAATCATTGTTCATGGCTAACGAACAATGCATGATGCGCGTCCAGGAAAAAAAAAAAAAAAAAACCTTGAAACGCAGACGTGGGTAGAATCATTTCTACCCAAACGCACACTAAGTGTTATGTGATATAAGAAGCTTACCAGATGTTACATATTGTACATTGACCCTTCAGAGTTCAGGGAATTGGGGATGGCATGCCAAGCAACATGTTTTCTTTATCAACTTTGAACCGCTAGAGCTTTACTGAATATACTTCTTGACCATCCAAACCACGACTCCCAAAGTTCCTTTGATGAGATTATGAGCTTAGGTCATGAGTTTAAAATTAGATGATCTACCTTGAGATTGAACCATGGGCTTTGATGAGATACTTTTGTTGGAGCTGCTAGAGCTCCTGTAGCTTCTGCTGAAGCTACTGCAGATTTTGATAGAGTTGTTGCTAGTACTTTTTGGCTAAGTTTCCACTTTTGAAAATTATATATTTAGTTCATTGTTTTATTGCAATATAATTTTAGTAAGTTATAAAGTCATTGGTTGATATTTGATGAAGCTTTGGAGTTTTAGTTTATGGTCTCTTTATATTATGGCCAAATCTTAGAAAGCAAGAAGGGCATTTAATGCTAGATGAGATATTGTATAGATTTAGCCATGTGCTTGGGCTGGATTTAGATGAAAATAATAATATAATTTATATGAAATAATATAATTAGATTATATGATGAATATTAAGTTTCAGGTAAAGATTCATGAGAAATTTTATCATTTTAAGTGTTATGTGGCATAAGAGACTTACCGAATGTTACTTATTACACACTGACCCATTAGAGTTTAGAGAATTAGGAAGACATACCAAGCAACATGTTTTCTTTATCAACTTTGAATCGCTGGAGTTTTACTAAACATACTTCTTGGCCATCCAACCCACGATTCCCAAATTTCTCCTGATGAGATTCATAAGCTTAGATAATGAGTTGAAAATGAGATGATCTGCCATGAGCTTGAACCATGGGCTTTGATGAGATAATATCACCATAAGTTTTGGACCATGGGCTTTAGCATTTTTTTTGTCTAAATATGGGCTCTTATGGGCTTTAAAAGAGATTTTCTCGAAATCCATGATAATATTAATGTGGTGCAGGTTGCTAATGAAATAAAGCCATGTAGTGTGAAAATTTTGTACTCAACACCACTTGAGCATTGCATTGGATAATAAGGAGGCAACTTTCTATGCTTGATGTGGCGATGTTCAAGAGGTTTGTGGACTCTTTTGACAAAAGGAGTGTCATTGTCACTAATGATCTTATGAGGGATACCAAATCTACAAATTGTACTCTTATGGATGAAATTTGCAGCTGCTAGCCTAGTAACTTTCTTTAATGGGATTGTCTCGACCCACTTTGTGAAGCATTCTGTAGCTACTAATATCCATATTACCATTGGATGATGCATTAATTGGTCCTATCAAGTCTAGCCCTTAAGTGTGAAATGACCAAGGGGTTGTCATGTTTTGGAGACTAGTGGGATAAGTATGGATTAGGTTCCCACGGACTTGGCAAATATGACAAGTCTTCACATGTTTGGTTGTGTCTTGCTTAATGGTGGGCCAAAACTACCCAAAGTTGAGCAGCTGCTGGAGAAGGTGCTTCTTGCCTTGATGATCGTCACATTTACCCTATGAACTTCTTGGATAACAGATTGTGCTTCGGGGTTCCCTAAATACCTTAAAGGCTCCCTGTTGAACCCTTTACGAAAAACAATGCCTCCCTCCACAAAGTAGTGAGTTCCCTTCCTTTTCTACTGGTATGCCTCATCCTGGTTGTCGGGAAAAATGCCTTTCATGAGATATTCAAGAAATGGGATTCGCCAATTGCTAAAGGTGAATGTAGCAAATGGTTAGGGATATGTTAACAGCCTTCACACTGACTTCAAACATTGGCAGCTTGCTTGTCCATATCTGGCCAGTAATACCATGATTGCTAGAGGCGTCTATAGAAGCATACTGTGCTGCTGGAGTTGCAGGATTTTTCATGGACTTCTCTTAATCGCTTACCAGACTCATTCAAGCCTAAGCATCTTGCCAAGACTCCTCCCAGGAATTTTTTGTATAACTCCCCTGCTATCAAGGCATAATCTTTGAAGAATTTCAATTGCCCTTTGCTAGATAAAGACAATAATGCTTCCTTGATAGGTGATCACCAATTTGCCTAGTTTAGTGGTTGATCAAAAAACTATTCCTTTATTACTTGTATAATTAGAACAAGTTTCTTTATAACCGTGACATCGGTAGTTGTGCTTTCAAAATTGATTCCAGAACCCAAAGTGGCTAAAGCATCAACAAAACGATTGCTGACCCTTAAAGAGTGTTGAATGTCAAAGTCTTCAAATGAATCTTCCAACATTTGAGCAATAGTTCTATACACTGCCAATGGTTTTTTGGGCGCAATATCTCTCTTAGCTTGATAAACAACTAGATTTGAATCTCCAATCACTCAAAGGTGTTTGATTCCTATCTCGCATGCTACAGCTAGACCTCTGAGTTATGCTATGTACTCAGCCGCATTTTTTATGCAAGAAAAATCAAGTTTGAAAGACATAGCTACTGTTTTCCCTATTTTTTTAGCTAGAACAATTCTAGCTCTCCTTCAGTAGCGATAAAGGACCCATCAAATCTTAGAACCCATCTAGCTCCAACCGCCTCAACCATTGAAACTTCCGAAAAATCACCAGGAACATCATCACTAATATTCTAACTCTCTTCTCCCAGAAACCACGCTAGTAAGTTAGTTATATCCTGTCCTCTTATAGTTGTAGGAGCAATTGAGATAATCTCAAATTCAGACAATTGTAGGAGCCATTGTGCTAGCCTTCCCTTTATTGTGATGTGGTAATGGGTTCCACTGGACATCCTGTTCTTGGCTTAAGTCAAGGGTCCCATCTACAATTTTTTTATGAAATATCCTACAAAGAGCCCTGCAATCTCTGGATTTATGATGCACATATTGGTGATAATGACAGTATAGGGGACTTTGCATATCTTCCATGGTAGGTTTTTAGTTGGTCTTGATGACTTTGTTAGTTATCCACTTCTTAACTATCACCTTGATTTCTTTGTCAGTACATGGAATAGGGGGTAGCTCCTATTGTTTTGTGTCATCCTCTCTTTTATGCTTCACCCTTGCTGCTAATTCATTGTTGGAGATTGCAAGAGCTTGAGGAGAGTTCCTTTTTACTACTCTAGGTTTGTCAATGACAAATGGCTTGACTGATAGGGTTGTTTTGCTAGCCTTTTGGAGAAATGAAGCAAATTGACAAATATCAAGATTCTCCAAGTGTGCTCGATATTTAGGAAACATGTTGTCAATGAAAATCTCTACAAGCTCCCATTCTTTGTACTGCCCATAACAATTAAGTGTAGTATCTCGGAATTGTCTGATAAAATAAAGGAGTCTTTTGGAAGGCTTTTTTTTTTTTTTTTGTATTATGAAGGGTGATGATGGTAACCTTCTCCTCCCCATGTAAATATTTTGTACAAAAACTTTCCAACATATCTTCCTATGTGGTAATGGAGTTAGGTTGCAGAGTAGAGCACAATCAGTGAGGGATTTTGAGAATTCCCTTGGACAAAGCTCATCATTTCCTGAATTTGGACCCATAGAATCCAAAAACTTGCTAATATGCTCTATTGTGTTCCCCCTTCTCCCATCATAGAGAGCAAAAGCAGGTGTCTCATAATTCTCTAGGTACAGTCTGCTAAGTAGCTTCACTAGATATGGGGGTCTACGAACATAATGCCTAGGTTCTCTTGGTTGGCTGCCTCTTTCCCTTTCCAGCAGAGTAGTGAGATCAGATAAAATAACAAACTGCTAGATAGGAGTATTTTGCTCATCAGATTGAGGATTTCCAGTCGTTGATCCTTTCTCTTGTTGTATACAGGGATTATTCTGAATGGTGGTTGGACACCTTGACCTTGAGTTTCCCTTAGAATTCTAACAGATTCAACTAGTTCAAACTGAGCTTGCTGCATTCCTTGCAGTCTTTCAAGGAGAAAAGAGTATCATTGATCAAAATTCTTTTGGTTGACTTTAGGCTGTTCAAGTTGATTATCTTATGCAATTAGGCCGTGGTGGCTTTGCGCCGCTGGGTGAATATTGTCTTAACGTGCTTTTTGTTGGCTGTTACACAACCTTAGAGGCATGTTAGACTTTCACATAGGGTTGGCTTCCTTAGTGGAGTCACCAAAATGTTGAGGGGAAAAATTAATATCATTGAATAAAATATGCTGAGGCCAAGTCGAAACTCAATGTTGGGCTTCGAGATGATGCCTAAAGGCTTTCAATATAGTGATAAGCCTATCCAAGAAAGAAATAAAGGTTGCACCTTAGAAAGAACAACATTAAGGCCAATAAAACATTACATGATGGTCAATTAATAGATAAGTAGCTCTGTTACAACAATGCAAGAAAAAAAATTCTCCAATGATAAGGTCAAATTAAACAGATGGTCCAGTAGTCAATTACTAAACAAGTTTAAGTAAGTGTTCACTTCAAAAAGTCCTTGTGTGTCTCAGTGAAAATGGTCCAAGGTACTTTCTGCTACTACTATGTCAATGTGAGAAGAAAAAAAAAACTTCATTGTTACAAACACATTATATCCCTTAATGGAAAAACAAAAAGTAAAGACCAAAGGTTCCATGGTGAGAAGAAATGGGTTATTTGGCATGATTTGAAGGGGAAGAGAGATTCCAGCTTAGTGCAACGGATGTTGAACCAAGATTCTTATGGAAGATATATGTGGGGTATGTGTGGGGTAGTAAAGGCTATTTTTAAGTGAATGGGTCAGTAAGTTTGTAGTGAAATGGAGGGAAATAATGATAAGGCTCAATTGTAATAAGTCTTTAGTGGGGAAGAAGGTCGCTTATAACTGAATAGGGAACATTTATGGGCTTAGGATCTATCAGAAAAGGAAAATGAATATTTGAGGCTAGGTGAGTGTAGGTTTTTTATGGACTGAGAGGGGTCATTTATTAGCTGTGAAAACTAACCTACAAGTTGAAAGATGGCTTCTCTTTATGAATTATGGGTCAAAATAACAAGAATAACAGAAATTTCAAGGAGGTTGGTGTGTGTTGGTGGAGCTGATGGGATTTCCCTCTTATATTGGAGCTTAAAAGGGTCATTACCAAGGGTCCAAAAATATAGGTTTGATCAGCAAGAAGAGTGTCAGACTCCTTATCCTAGGATTTGACTATAAATGGAGGATTTTCTTTTGGGCTATCTTGCTTCTTTGGGCAATATCAAATATAGTTGAATATCTAGGTAATCTTGCATTATATGCTTAGATTTTTTAGATTAGCTTCAACCAATGGGATTAAGGCAGGTATTAGAGTAGAATCTTGGTGCTACAACTAAGATTTAGACCCTAGAGAGTAGGATTCAGCACCCCAAGCCAAGTGTCAAATTTTAAGCCTACTTCAAAGGGTTCTGCTGGAGATCCCTTTATGCCTTCCAAACCACATTTTCCCAAATTTTCTCCTTTAGGATTCATGGGCTTGGTGCATGAACTAATTCTTGAACATTTTTGGCATTTATAGAGTTGACTTGTTGAGATTTGAATAACTTGGTTATAACTTCCTTTCACTAGAACTAGAGCTTTAAGGAAGATGATGAAGTTCCATTACCAATTAGACTTTAGTTGATAGTACAACCTCTGGACACTGTCCACATCAGGAGAGGCAATGGCAAAAATTTGATGGGACAGCCCTTAGTTTAGTTATAGAGATCTAATTGCTTCTTGAGGAATTTCCCAGCTGATCCTTGGTCAGGGATGGACAAGAGGGAAGTTGTCCAGCTGGTTCAATCTTTTGCCTTGGACTGCCTTGGCTAAAACTTCAAATTGGGCTTGTCTACATGGGCTGGACTCTTCAACTAAGCTGTCTTTGTGCTACTCTTCACTTGGATTTTTCTTCTTTTATCACATCTTGGGTCCTCAAAATGGATAGCAATGACACATATTGCCATGGGTTGTTATCCCTCGTGGACTTTTTATTGTTAGTAGATATTCAATTTGCTTTAGGCTTTGATAGATGTTTGTAATGGGTCCTTGGATATTGATTTGTAAGACTTTAAAATAATAGCATAACCTTAATTATTTTAAAATGTCTTGCAAATAATCTTTACTATTTTAAAATGATGAATTCCATGGTTTTTTTAGAATAGCATAGGTAATGTTTACGGTTCTGAACAAGACCCAATGATCATGTCATGATTTTAGTGATGAGCTTGTAGGATGAATGACTATCTTAACATTATGAATTGAAATGAATAGTGACCATAATTTTATTTGCTTAGGGGGAATAATCATAATTTCTCACGAGTTTTGGAAATAGATAAGTGGCCATGGGTTCTCATGAGTATATAACAAGCTTTAAAATGGTTGCAATTAGGGTTTAGGCAATTTTATCATTAACATATGATATTTTCCAAGTATCAACTATCTTGGGTTTTTCTTTACTAAATATTGCCAATATGAATTGGGCTTTTAAATATTATCAGTAAGAATTGGGTTTTTTGATGTCGCTAGTGAGGACTAGGTTTTTTTGATGTCGCTAGTGAGGATATTACTAGTGAGAATTGGGCTTTTAATATTGTCAATGAGAATTGGGTTTTTTTATATTACTAGTGAGAATTGGGCTTTTAATATTTCCAAGGAGAATTGAGCTTTTTGATATTGCCAATAAGAACTGAGCTTTTAATGTTTCCAATGAGAACTGAGCTTTTTGATATTGTCAATAAGAACTGGGTTTTTAATATTGCCAATGAGAATTAGACTTTTTGACAAATAATTTGCCATGGACTTGAATCATGGTCTTTTTTGTTTTTAGAATACTAAATATTTTAACACACACACATACGGGAGGAGGGAGAATGTCTTAAAGAAACTAACAGTGGTGTACATCCATGGGATTTGAACCCCTTCAATAAAATAATTTTGGCATGAATCTGAACTATAGGCCTTACAAATTATTAGGTTTTATAATATTTTATATTTGTGACCAATTTTGTGGTGGCACAGAGAATAGCTAAGGGTTAGCTTGATAATAGGGTAAAAAATATATAGAGAGGCCCAATAATTTATTGGTGATGTGTTAAGCATAGATAGGTGGTTTTAAATAAAATAAGTGTAAAAATATGTAACCTAACAAGAAGTTTGTCACATTTGCATAATTTAGCAAGGGATGTGAATCTCTCTCTCTCTCTCTCTCTCTCTCTCTCTCTCTCTCTCTCTCTCTATATATATATATATATATATATATGGGTTAGCATGATAATAGGGTAAAAAATATTTAGAGGGGCCCAATAATTTATTGGTGATGTTTAAGCATAGATAGGTGGCATTTAAATAAAATAGGTTTAAAAATATGTAACCTAACAAGATGTTTGTCACATTTGCATAAATTAGAAAGGGATGTGAATCTCTCTCTCTCTCTCTCTCTCTCTCTCTCTCTATATATATATATATATAGAAAAAATTAAATCTATCTTTTGACATTTTATTTCATAAATTAATGTTAATGTAATGCTTAACTGGACATGTCCTTTTGTTTTAAATATACAATAATAAGTGGTAGTGGGTTTTAATTTCTATATTTTATTTAGTTAAAGTGTGATGTGACAGTTTCTCATTAAAATAAAAGACGATTCTTTTTTAGAAAGTACTGAAGGTAAGTCAAACCCTATAAAAATTGTAGCTATTTAAATTTTCTATGTTGGTGGTTCTAAGTTACAAGAAAGCTTAGTTTCAAAGATGCCTTAAGCCAAGACTTTGCATTTGAGAGATATAATTTTTTATTTTTCTCTATCACTACATATATATGGGATTTTAACATTGTATTTATTTTACCAAACTTAAGTAATTTTGATTATCATATATATATGAATTTACTTATGTATAATTTGTGACTGAGGTAATTATGATGGACAAAACAGAAAGCCTTGTGTGATGCTCTATAGGCCAAAGCTACAACCTTCCTTTGTACCTTATAGATTGCACAATCTGAAGAACTTTAAAAGATTATTGTGGATGAGACTCTAAATTATGTGTTGATACTTTAAATTTAGGTTTAACATTTGTTGAGTGGTATATTTCCATATTTTTGTATATTTGTTTGAGCTTAGCAGAGGTTCTGTCTAGCGTATTTTTAGTTGGATTAGGAAAAATGGTAATTACTTTGTATACATCCTTGCTAAATTTACTGTTGTTCGGAGGTTTTTTTTTTTTTTTTTTAATATATATCATAGCAAGCACTCTCTTCCTCTTGTCGTTGTTGAGCAATTGAAGAAAGATGTTGCTCTTCTTTGTTGATTAATGAAGATATTATATACACACACACACACACACACACACACACTAGCCTCTAAGCACTTACTCACGCGCGTACTTAAAGACTCTTCTATTTTTTGGGTAAATATTAATAATTTGCACTTATTATAATTTAGAAATATATATTTCTATTTTTCAAACAAATTAAAATGATAAGTGTGGGAGCAGAAGTATCAAAGCACGTATTTGAGCCTTAGGCTTAATCCGAGAGCGTCAACCTGTCCAAGGATTGTAGGGCAGTGCCAAGAGCACCGAACTTAAAGGCCCATAAGCCCACCATTGGGTTATAGGCTATTTAAAATGGTCTGAGGAGGGAGGCCTCCTCGGCCAACTGAAACGAGGGTCACAAAGTACACCATGATGCTTAAGGAGGGACCCATAAAGCTCAACAAGCAAGGTTACACTCCAGAGGAATAAAAAGAGGGAGAACAAGTAGGAAGTGTCCTGCAAAAAGTTGCTGCCACCGCATTAAAGACTTCACACCTACTCCTCTGGCCGCATTAATGAAAAAGTGACATCTGAGATGACGATGATCAGCCTTATAACCATTGGGGGAAGATTTCAAGAGGGTGGTGGATGAAAAAGGCATCTGCATTGAGGACTCCATGAATGGAAGCACCCAGAGAAGGAATATAAATAGAGAGGGTGAGGACATTGTAAAGGGGGGATGACTTTGTAAACTTTTCTAAAAAAACAAACAAGAGAACTAATACAAAAGGTCCTCGGCTCACATCCAAGGAGAGCTTGTGTTACACTAAAATCCCCTTGCATGCAATCATGGATCTAGCTCAACGTCTTCGCTTTCCGTTGTCCAAAGCAACCTAGGTTCCAAACCCACCCTCTATAAATTTTATTGTTTGAGGCCATTTGGGCCTGTCCCTGACACGCATTTGGGTCCAGGCTTGATTTGTGTCCCAACAATAAGCTTTAGAGATAAACAGCAACTATAATTTCTTTTTTGAACGTAAAGGGAAAAAAATCCTAAATTTTAGGAATTTTCTTTTTGAATTCAAAATGAAATTTATTAGTTGATATTTATGATTCTATTTCTAAATGAAACTACCTTTCATTAATGAGGATATTTTTGAACCATATAAAAATCTAGTTGAAAGAAGAGAATCCTCTTATATATATATATATATAAATTAAGATTAAGCAATGAGTTGAATGAGTACATTAGTAGTTGTTTTAAAAATTAGCAAATGTAATTAAGTCAATTTTAGATTATTAGTTAAAGCCTAAATTTTAATCCAATCCCAAATCCTATTGGATTATTAAATTTAGCCCTTATTATTATTATTATTATTATTATTATTATTATCTCATATCCATCATTTTCAAAAGAGATGGTTAATAATTATTATTATTATTATTATTATTATTATTATTATTATTATTATTATTATTATTATTATTATTATTATAGTTCTAACTCAAAAACTCTATGCTTTGTCAAATCCACCGTTTTCAAAAGAGATGGTTAATAAATTGGCTAAGCCTCCGTTGGCCAAAAAAAAAAGACTTTTATTTTTTTTTCTTTTGTTTTTCAGAAGTACAAAAGAGAGAAAAGTTCTAACTCAAAAACTCTATGCTTTGTCTTATATATTCATTAAAAGGCAAAAATCTTTTTGATTTGCTGACAAAGGACCTTAAATGTGTCTCATTACCAAGAAAGGTAGCGAAGTCACCTCCATTCTCGATTTCTATTGCGACAGAGGAAGGTATCATAATAGAGTAAAAATCACGATTAGAGTCAGTCCGGATAAAAGGAAGAATCCAATCCGCAGCTAGTCTTGGGATCAAGGCTTCTTTCCTTTGCGGAATCAGGAATAGCCGACTCCAGGTAAATGCTTTTCCCAGCTCAAAGGCGATGACTAGTAGATTCGGGGGTACCTAGAAAGCGAACAAATGTTCCCATGGTCATGATTGTTGACTAAACTGCCCTTTCTCTGATTCCCCTTGCCGACTCTGAACTAACTCATGCTTGAAGTAAAGTCAACATTGGCAGGTGCTAGTGCTATGTGGTCCAATTCCCCTTCTATTGGTATTGGACGGACGTCGGTTGCATTATTTAATATCGTAGATGACTCAAACTCTACACGCCGACCATCAAATTTTTATGGGACCGAAAAGGGGGATCGAATGTAATACATGTCTCTGGCGCAAAAGGGACTGCTCATTTGCTCATCTGCGTAAAAGGGACTTTTAACCCCTAATATTTTGGTTGGGAGTCGGGAGTTGGGAGTTGGGAAATTGAAGGTGAATATATATAAGTTTTCAAATTTTGGTAATAAATTTTTCGTTGAAGCAGGATTTAAATTGTTAACCAAAAAATTTTGGTAATAAATTTTTCGTTGAAGCAGGATTTAAATTGTTAAAACATAGACGTATGTTGCATGTTTTGTTAAAATATTTATTGTTACTTTATCTAAAAAAATTAATAAAAATAAATAAGTGTCTCTATTAACTAAAACTTAAATGAATGTGACATGTTTTGTTAAAGTTATTATTGTTATTTTATCTAAGGAAATTGACAATAACAAATAAGTTGTTGTTTCTATTAACTTAAACATAGATGCATATTGCATATTTTTGTCTAAAATATTATTGTAATTTGGTGAAACCACTTGACACAACCACAACTTAGAAAAGATTGCTGCAATTTAATGAAGTCACTTAGTGCAACTACAGCTTCTAATCCCAATATATATACACACACACACACACACACACACACACACACACACACACACGTGTATATATATATATATATATATATATATATATTGCTATATGTTTGAAAAATCTAATCGTTAAATTGTATGTTTTTTACGTTCTCAAAATACATGTCAAATTTTGTACTAATTAGATTTTATTTAATATTTGATTGATAAATTTATTTTTATGCATAATTTTAGGCTAAAAATACTTAGAATTTATACATATTTTAAAGGAAAATTTAAACATTTGATTAACTATAGTTATTGATTTATGAACTTTTGAAAATTTGGCAAGCATGGGAGATACAACCAAAAAATATAATCCAATAATGGATTTGTCAAAATTTATATCCAATAAAAATATATTAACAAAATTTAGCTACAAAATTGGTTGTAGTCAGTCTAAGGCTACAACCTTACTCAATATCTTTTTATTGGAGGTAAATTTTGACAAATCCACCATTGGATTACATTTTCTTCTTATATCATCCATGCTTACAAATTTTCTAAAAAAATTAAAGATCAATAGTTATGTCATCAATAAATTGTTCAAATTGCAAGTTATTGTAGTTTAAAATTATGCATAAAATATAAGCTTATAGATCATATAGTAAATAATATCCGATTGGCACAGAATTTGACATGTATATTAAGAACATAAAGAACTACAATTCAACGAGTTGATTTTCAAAATATGTAATAATGTTAATTTTTTTAAAGGGAGTTGTAGCATTAGGTTACAACTAATTTTGTAGTTCAATTTTGTCCAAAGGATATATAAATATATATATATATATATATATATTTTGAGAAATTGATATAAAGTGAAGTTATAACCATTAGCTACAACAAAGTTTATGGCCTCACTTTATTCTTAATAATTATATTAATAAGATTCTCAGAAAAATATTTATTATATAATTAATACTCATATGATTTAATAATATCTTTATATAATAGAGTGTATTTACTCTACTATCTAGTTTATGAGTAATGCTAAAATTACAATCTTTTTTACAAACTATTAATGTGGTAAGTTGTTATTGGTAAATAAAAAATGATGTTAATGGTAAGCTAGATGAAAACCAATAAGAAACTAGCTAAATCAACAGTTTATAAAAGTGCTATAAAATAGTTTGTGACTATAGAATTAATCTTAATTTATTTTTTTAAAAATAAAAATAGATTTTACAGTTGTGTTGTGACAAGAAGGATAAATATCAAATAATATATATATATATATATATATATATATAGAAAGAGAGAGAGAGAGAGAGAGAGAGAGAGAGAGAGATGATATATTCACAACATTTTTACAACAAATCATAAGTGGCAAGTTATTACTGGTTGTTATTGTTAGGGCAAAAAAGTAATCCTAATGTTAAATTCAAATTTGAACTAATAACAACTAACCATCTATGATTTGTTGTGAAAATATTATAGACATAAGCACCTCTTTTATAAATATATATATATATATAATCTTTTTTTCCCATAAAAATAGTATCATTCTATTTATTTTGCCATATTCAAAAAAAAAAAAAAAAAAAAAAAAAAAAAAAAAAACCTATTTATGTAGCCCAAGAACCCATTGGTTAAGGGCCTTTTGGCTAAGATCAAGTATAGTATATGTTCTTATCCGTTTAATAGATGATATGTGCTTTTTTTTTTTTTTTTTTTCCATTTACCCTTAAATATCTAACATTTTCGTTAGTTGTCACTAATCAAAAGAATGTTGGAAACTATTATCTCGAGTTTTTAAAACTTGAGATTCAGTTAAAACTCGAGCTTTTAAAACTCGATTTGTGGTGTTTGTCAATACCATTACGTGGACAAATTTTCCACATGGAGGGAATTTAGCCATGTAGAAATCGAGTTTATAAGCTCAAAATATACACACTATACACACACAGCCACTTTCAAATGCCTCACTCACACTCTCTCAAAAACTCTGAAACGCTCTCAGTCTCTCAATCTCTCAAACGCTCTCTCTCAATCTTTCTCAAATCAAACACTCACACTCTCTCAAAAACTCTGAAACACTCTTAGTCTCTTAATCTCTCAAACGCTCTCTCTCAATCTCTCAAACACTTTCTCAAATCAAACACTCACACTCAAACACCCAAACCAGTCATCCTGAACCCCTCGGCGTGCAACAAAAATCACCCTCACCCTCACCTTCACCCTCAAACGCTCTCCTCGTTCCTCACAATCGACTTCAGACGATCCCCTCATCCATACCAACGGAAATTCAGATTTTTTCAAGTTTGAAGGTATACTTTTCTTATAAAAATTTGAGCTTTTTAAATAATTATTCCATCTGGGTTTAGCAAAACAAGTAGTGGTTTCTGCTCGGCATAGTTTGGACAATAATACTTATTTAATGCTAACCAACTCTGTGAAATTTTTTTTTTTTTTTTTTTTGATGGGCGAACTCTGTGAAATTGATTTAGTTGGTCTAAATTTAGTAAATTTTTCGTGTTCTAACTACTAATCCATGTTTGGTGAACAATCATGCTTTTCTTCTTTTGCTATTTCGGGGATTTATCAATAACATGCATTTTATACCTTTTTAAGCAATTTTTCATTTTTTTTTTCTCGTTCTAGCAGCTATCTGACGCCATTTTTTTTTATAAATATTATTAAGGGTCTCTATCCAATAATGTTATTGTTATCTTTTCTTATTCTGTGTTTGTTTTAGAGGAATAAGGAATAAATAGGGATAAGATGCTTACTTTTCTCTACTTTTTTATTAATAAGAAAAAAAAAGCGGTGTTAAATGTTTTTGAGGGAAAGTATGTGTGTCTCATGGGTAGATTCTAGAGTCAAGGCTTTGAATTTGCTATGTTATCTTTTCAGTAGTGTGAATCTTTAAGCCTTTTTGCAATGATACTGTGAAGGGGGTAGCAGTTGAATAAAATTAGAGTAATTCATGAAACAAAAACTTAACCCATTTCATGTATATTGTTTAGAGTTAGAGAAATTCATGAAAAGAGAGAGAACAATAAAAAAATGGGTCAAACAAACAATAATGGGAAAAAAAATGAAATTTAACAATAAAAAAATGGGTCAAACAAAGCAAGGTATCTTAACAAAGTTATATTAACTATCTACAAATAATACCCAACAACAAATAATACTACAAATAATACCCAACAACAAATAATATCCAACAAACAAATAATACCCAACTATAATAAAACCCATACCTGATATATGAATTTGTTGAGAGGGAGGAGCAGTGAGAGAGAGGCAATGTGGTGAGTGAGGCAGTGAGACTGAGTGTGGGTGAGGCAGTGAAAGTAAAGTGAGATCGTGTGGACTGATATATAAGTGTGTGTGCATGAGTGACCTAATATATTGCAAAATTTTGCCCAAAAAAACTCGAGTCTCTAAGACTCAAGATCTACGTAATTTTTAATTAAATTTCGAGTTTTATAGACTCGAGATTTATGTGTCAAAAATGATTTCCACAAAAAAATCAAGTGTCTAGGACTCAATTTTTCGTTCCAAAGAACTTTAGTCTTTAAAACTTGAGATCTATGTGGCGTTTTATTTCCACCTCATCAATTCCAAAACAGACTTAAAGCGATTCTTTGAGACTCGAGTTTTACCCACATCTCGAGTTTCTGAAACTCAAGATGCTAGTTTCTCTAATTCTTACAAACCTGCATTAACTTATTATATTCTTTGTCCCTACTGTGCTAGCCTGCAAATTCCCTCGATGATATGTGGGTCATTGGCCACATTTTTTTTTTTATCATTTATTTTAATTAAACAGCTCCTTTCTTCTTCTTCTTCTTCTTTATATATATATATATATATATATATATATACATATATATATATATATTTTAATTTTATTAAAGAGTATATATTCTCATAATATTCAATTGAACACCTTTTTAGCTGTTAGTACAATACATAATAGCATATATTCTTAGAATTTTTAATGGGACACCTCTTTAGGCTTTAGCCATTCTTGCCATTGCAGTGAGGAATCCTGAGGATATAATCTCATATATATATATATATATATATATTAAAAAGAACTAGAAGCAGAGCACTGAGAGATTATTTATCCAAGCAACGAGAGAGACCTCTTGTATGTTGTTTTGTGTATTCTTAAGCTGAGCTAGTAAAAGGTTCGTAGGATAAATGTAATTAAAGATGCATATCAACACATACAGAGAGAATTCCCTTAGAAATTTTTATCCTTCAAACCATCTAAATGTCTATTTGCAATCCGCTTATTTTATTGAAATTAAAAATTTTTTGTTCAAAGTATTGTGGATAAATGTAAAAATTAGTTGAAATAATACAGTGAGATCCATGAATAGTATTAAAAAGTACAGTAGACCACGCACACTAAATGAATCTCTTCCTATTTATTACTTGGTAATTTATGTTACTACCCATCTGTGTGAATCATGTAAACAATTTCATAACTCATTAAAAAGAATATACGAGTTGGGTTCAATTAACGTAAGCTTTTAGGATATATATTAATCATCCAGTTTATGAAATTTTTTATTAGAAATTGAAAAAGTTGTTAAAAAATTTTGACAATTTTTTCAAATTTTCACAAAGAATTTCATAAAATGAATTACCATTAAAACCTCTCTAAAAGTTTCCTAGTCCCTAACCACTCAGTGTGCACTTACTTTTTTTTTAAGATAAGTATATTGGTTATTGCTTTTTTTTTTTTGAGAAAAAACTGCTTATTACTAATTAACTTGCTTCCATGTATATATTTTTTTTCTTCTAAAAAAAAAAAAAATCTTGCTTCCTTGTACATGGAATGAATGCCACCTCTTTCCCTTCTCTTCGCTACTAATGTATCTTAAAAAAAACAAAACAAAACAAAATAAAACAAAACAAATACATCCCCTTCAAATTTTTTGATAATCATTCACTCAGATCTCATTGCTCATCTCTTTCATCACTCATTTTATTTTTCGTTTTTTTTTCAATTATTTAGCAAAAATTACTCAAATCGGGCTCTTCATAATCATAGCATAGAAGATAAAGCCCTACCAAATCCTTTATATTTTATTTTTGGTACCAAAGGGAATATTTTTAATTTTAAAGAAAAAACCAGAAACTTTTATTTTAAGGAAAATCCAGAAGCTTATATATATATATATATATATATATAAAAAGAGGTTTTATTAACCTATATCCTTGGGCTATATATTAATAAACAATTTTGAAATTTTTTTTGATAACTTTATCAATTTTTAATAAAAATTTTCTTAAAATAATTTTTTTTTTAAAACGATGAGAGAGAGAGTTTATGAGGTGCGTTCCCTAAAATCTAGCGGTTGGGATTATTAGTTAGGAGATGTTATGTGCACAATATTTTTACAATAAATCACAGGTGGTTAGTTATTATTAGTTCAAATTTAAACATAACACGAAGATTACTTTTTTACTTTAACAATAACAACCAGTAATATCCTGACACTTATAATTTATTGTAAAAATATTGTTAACATATCATTTCTTTTGTTTCTTAGAGTAACAAAGCTGCGTCACCGACGACCTGCCTTTACAAACGACCATAAACAAGCACACGTGTCATGGAAAGAAACTTCGTGAGCTTTTACCAGGTGGTCCCCACCCATACACATTACACAGTATCCCAAACCCCAGTACAATCCCAAGAGCTATGTTCTTCACAAATCTCTACTTTCCTTCTTCTTCTTTTTTTTTTTATTATATTTTTTGAGAAGATATATACTATTTTTTCAATACTAAATAGTTTTTGGAAAAAAAAAAAGAAAAAAAAAAAAAGAAAGTGATTCTGCGTTGTGGCTAGAATTCGTTAATTCCCAAGTGGGAATAATTTCCATAGGAATTTGGATTTTTGGAATAGCCCATGTTGTATGTCCGTCTAGGTGGTCGAACATCAGGTGAAGCTGTCTCCTTTCTTTCTCACTGAAATCAAAGTTTGGGATCTCCATTTGGGTGTTCAGGATTTCAGTTTTTAGCTCATAAAGCTCACCTGGGTGTTCCTATGTGAGTTCAATTTCCACAAGAATTTACATCTGGGTGCATTCATTTTTTTCATGTTCTGGTTTTGTTTTTGATGAATTCAAATTGTTTGTGTATGTGGGGGCTCTGCATGTTTTGGTTTTGCATTCATTTGGTTTGAGGTGAAAATGGATTTTGGGAATTTTATTGGTATGGTATGCTAAGAAAGGTAAAAGTGAGAGCTCTAAATAGTTGTTTTCTAATGGCTTTTTAATGAAAGTTAAGGATTTTCTACTTTCATGTGCTTTATAAGATGGAAATATTAGTAAAAAACTTTTGCAGTCACCATTCAAGGCTCTTATGTTAATGCATAGATGCTTCTTTCATTACACGCATATTATAAGTAATTTTGGTTAATCGTGCTTATTGAGATGTAAATTTCAGCTGTGTACACATGTTGCAAGGATGGTATCAGTTTTTTGAGGTCCTGTTAATCATTATCCCCTCTTATTCTTATTCATAAAACAACATTTAACACTTCCTAGTATAATCTTAAATTCATCAGATGGTGCTGAAATCCATTAATAGTACGTGGCATAGATTCTCCACTTGACTGTTTGAGAGAGAGCGTTTTATGATTTGCTTGGAGATGCTAAGATGGAGAAAACAAGTAAGATTACTCAATACAGGGAGAGGCTGGACAAGACACTTGCGTCTCCTGATCTGAAAAATGGGGAGAGACTTAAAACTCTAGTCAAGGATCAACTCCTACATTCTACGAAAGATGAAACCAAAGGTTATACATTTCTCTAGACTTTCCTTTTGACTTCCTTTAAACAGCCAAGTTGTATGTTACCTCATCTTAATATGATCACTAATATGAAAATTTAAGGTTGTGGAACACTTTTCAAATTAGATTTTTGGTTTTGCAGGATTAACTGAGAAAGTCATTGGAAAAAGGACTGCAGAAGTGTCAAATTTTCTTGACATGTTGAGGAGTGCTTCTGTAAATGATAATGAGGGACTGAAAGCCAGTGAGAAATCACATGCTGAATGGAAGGTAGAGCATATAATTTACATAATCCCTTCCCCTTTCCTTTTTTCTCTAGTTAACCCTTTTGTAATTTGACATATCTTCTTCTTTTCCACACTCTCTCCACCCTGGAACCTTTGTTGTTTCTTCTATCAAGACACTTCCTTTATTGTCCAGCTGCTTATGATGTTTATATTTGGATGGGCGTGCAGATTACATTTCATTACAGGTGTTAGGATACTTTATTGACAATCTGCTAGTTTTGACAGTTAAAACAGGATAATGAAGTGTACCGTGTAATGTATCGCGAAGGACCCCAAGGCACTCCCTTTCATTCATTACTGGTTGAAGGCTATGTAGATGGGCCTGCTGATGCTTGTAAGTTATAGCAGAATATCCTGACATCTTTAGCCTTATCCTACAATGATGAACAATAAAGCATTCTAATTATTTAGGCTGTTGGTTATCATTGAATATCCAAAATGATAACTTTAAGATAATTTTCTTCCTTCATTGCAGGTTTATGCATCTCATGGGAGTCATCCCTCTACAAAAAATGGTGAGAATTTTTCCTTCTTTCTGCTGAACATGAATAATATAGTAGAAACATAAATCACCTTGTCTAAGATATGCGTTTTCTTTTCCTTTATTTTTTATTTTTGGGGGGGGCGGGGGGAGGGGGGATTTTTTAGAAATGCAGAAAGCGTAAATTTCCTGCATTAAGTAGCTGCTACAGTAATATAACTTTTATCAGTTGACACTATTTCTTTTGGTTGTCGATTTGTTGGCATTATATGAGGCCCTATAAGTTCGTGTATTGGTTTAACTGTTCTTTAAATTTGAGGATATGCAACTGTCAAAATTTTTGGATTTTTTTTTTCTCTCTTTTACATCCCTTCCTATGTTGATGGTACTGATTATTAAAATTTGAGTTTGTGCAACTGTCAAAATTTTAGGATTTTTTTTTATGGTCTCTTTTACATCCCTTCCTATGTTCCTACCCTACTGACAGCATGGTACATTCACATTGAAAATAAGGAAAAAAGGATGGATTCCTGAGATGTCTGACATAGCACCTATTGTTAATAAGGATAAGATGAGTGAATATTAGTTGGGATATTTTTCCTGTCTATCCTGCAATTTATTTCTTATTAACATTTCTCTTGCCTCTTATCTGAAAAAAAAAATGATGGTTGAAGGTGATTGGTGAGGGCTTGTGCAATAGTTACCGCTGAGTGCATCAACAGGGAGTGTTGAGATTGAGAAATTAACACTGCGTAGGCAACCCTCCAAGTTTAAGTGTGTGTATGATTGCATATGCTGTGCTTATGCTAGCCTTGGGGTGGTAAAAAGCACACAAAAGGTGTCGGTTGAGAGAGAGATAGAGAGAGAATGCAATATGAGCTTGTGACATTTGGCAACCCATCTTTCAATCTAGACTTTAGTGATTCTGTAATTTTGACAATAATCCCGTTCTCTTTATATATTTTTTATATTTTGTCAGGTGGCCTCAGTTCACTATTCCAACTTTCAAAATTATCTCTTGCAAATGTTTACAAAGGGTCCGGATTGGCGAACAGATATCTTTAGTGAGGTTTGTCTAGCATAAACCACTGCATTTCTAATAATTTTTTGTTTTTTACTTTTACTTCCTCAAATATATTGTAGTTTGAAATTCTGATTTTTCTTTAAATTCTTGGAAGAAAGGATGAAGCTTTCTTGGCCACTGTCAACAAGAGAGGCTGTTGTGCACTATTTTTTGTTTGAGTACTTTCAAGATGATCTCATTGTTGTTCTTCTAAACACGGTAGCACTTGCAATCTTTCACGGATTTGATTTTTGACTCAGATGCAATGCTTTTTTTGTGCATGTGCCTGAAATTCAAGCTGTTTCTAGATTCAGACCTGAAGTAAACATATTTTGTTACAATTTTGCTTCCAGATCTCTGATTCAGAAGACATTGACATGGCCACTCATGGTTTTGCCAGTGAGGCAATCCCTGAAGCAGAGGATGTTGTTAGGATTGATGTGGTAGGAGGCTATGCTATGCAAAAGGTGACCCCAGAAAGAAGTTACTTTCGGTGAGTGTTGATTGGCTAATGTATATATAAGCAGTCCTGTAACTAAGATTTATTTGGGATGCAGATTATACTCGACTAGGCTTGTGGACATTTAAATCTGTAAACAACCCATTATATTTTGGTTTAAAAATGACGAGAGCCTTGATGATTTAGGCTTCTCTGTATGTATTCATTTTGTTCAAATAATTTTAAATGGGTCTAGTGGCTTTCCCATTGATAGAATAGCTTACAGTACCAACTTATTAAATAAAAAAAGTTGCTGACATTACCATTGGAAATAATATATGCATTAAACTGCTAATTAAACAAGACTTTAAGTCACTAAAAAAAAAAAGTCTTAAAGTGATTGCCTTTCTGCCCAATGTTACCTAAACTAATTTTGAAAATTTACGAACGCTTAATTTTTTTAGGACAATAGCAAATATGGATATCAAGCTGGATTTTGTCCCTCCATCCCTAATAAACTTTATCTCAAGGCAGCTCATTGGCAATGGTTTCAGACTGTATCAAAAGGTTATACATTTTATTCTCTTAAAGACTTTTGTTTTGCCTTACACATCTAGTTCAATATATCACTTTTATTGTCCGCTATGTCAGCAATAATGCCAATTCATTGAGGAATATTACTCTTTTAGTTAGTTGTGAATGAAATTGAGTCTAATCAAATCATCCAACTCATTCTAGAATGATCTGGATATACAAGACTTTTGTTTTTGGATTTTTTTTTTTCCTCAAAGAACTGGATATAGCCTACTTATTCATTGGATTTCAGGTTTTAATGGACAGACATTTTTTTTGGGTAATTGATAAACAGAGACACTTAGCATGACATATAAACTCAAAATGTATTTGCCAATGAGCTCTAGCTCAAATGACACTTCCTCCTCCTTTAAATAATGGGATAAAGGATAAGTCATGGGTTCAGCACCCATGAGGAATGTGTGTCTGAATTGGGGGTACCTCAATATGTACTTTGTTGGACCCATAAATGAATGGCATTAGGGCACATTTGATAGACTATAATAGACATTATAATGTAATAGATATTCCTATAGCATAACTATTCGGTTGTTTGGTTATGTTTTTATTACAATGAATAGTTATTCCTTATGAATAGCTATTTTTCAAAATGAGGAATAACTATTCCTTATCAAAAGTACTAAATATCTATTCTTTCACCTTATGTAATAATTTTTAAAAAAATTTCCTAAAAAGCCATTAGTTGCCACATCTTCAAAAGGAAAGAAAATAAATTTTCCTTCTTGTTAATTATTAGCTTTATTTTGAACACCCTAAAAAAAAGTGTATTTTAGGAAATTTGACTTTTAAAATGATTTAATTACACATTATTTTTATACTCTACTAAATTGTGAATGCATATTCAGGATTCTATTCCTAAATGGTCACCAAACTAATGAATAGTAATATTTATTACATTTCCGCTTAATGTATTCCTTGTAATACTTATTCTTATTCCCATGTAATAATCATTACAAGGTACCAAACGTACCCTTAGTTAACCTCATATATGTTATAGTTCTCTCATCCTCATCTACATCAATACTGTTCTATCATTTTCTCATATTTTTCAATCCTCAACATCACAGGCAGTGTCATCTATGTTCAAGTGTGATGAAGATTATAGCAAGGCATTGGGGGACCCACTGTATACTAAAATTCGTGAAGCTCTTTATTCGACTTATGTATCAAATAGGGCTGTGGAAGGGAAAGAGCAAAAGACTGATGCATGCATTCTTCCTGAAGAACGTCTTATCGAAAGTAGTGGGGATGATATGAGTGATATGATTCTGGAAGTTAATGGCACTTACCATGTAGATGAATCTGAGCCAAAGAATGCGAGAGTTACAGATAAGAAAGCCTTGGGGGAGATTGAAGAGGAAGAGATTGAAGAAAGCAAACATTTTGAGGAGGATAGCAAGGACATAGAAAAAGTTTCAACCAAGGAATTCATAGAAAGTTGTAATGTAAATGACAATAGAAATATTTTAATCAGGCCTGAGGTGGAACTAGCTCTGGGAACATTAGAGAAGGTCATCTCAATGGTTCGGGTTTATGGTTTTAATGCCCAACCTAGGTTCTCTTCCGGGGTCATCAGTGGAGAACCTCCAATTATGGACAAGAGTCTGCTTAAGGACACAAGTTCTTCGGAAGATGACAGAGTATCTTCAAATGGCGAGGTTAGTCCTGAAGTATCCAAAAAGGAAACCATAGAGAGGACATCACAAGAACAACCTAGGAATAGCTCTAGCAATCACAGCTTCAGGTAATAATGTTAATTAACCCAGTCATAATAATAATTTTTTCACAATATACCTCTGCATGTCCATAGGCTATTGGAGTCTAGTTTTGAATTTGTATCCTCCATTTTTGCTCATGTATTCTGAGTCTTTCATTCATTTTGGTTTTTTTTTTTTTTTTGTTTGGGTGAAAATGTGATTTTCCTTTTTAACTTTAAAAATGTCATTTCACCCGACTTAAATTGAAAGAGGAAAAGTATTTCTTCTCTTAGTTTTTGCTTTATTGTTACTTTCCGTTACTTCTTTTTTGATACAATATAAGCCTCTTCACATGTGCTCTCAAGTGAGTTCAAAGGCTCTTCTTTTATTTCTTAAAAATGTTTATTTTGCCTAGTTATTATAACCCTTAAATGGAGGACAAGAATCAGATTGCCTAGTTTTTCTTAAATCTTCTTGTTTTGACAATTTTGTCATCATTGTATTCTGTATAATTAATTCTCTCATTTTGTTTTTAACTATATAATGACCTTTTTGACGTATCAAACATTTTATTTTGTTACAATAAGTGGAGCGAGGATTTGTGTAAACTCAAGTTCACTTCTATGGGAGAATCGGGCAATGTCCCCAAGCTACAAAATCCTATTCTTTTTATAACAGTATGGATGACAAACCAGAGTCCACTTTTATGGCCATCCTTGCACTCTTTATTTATTTATTTTTTGAATAACTTATTATTCACCTAGGCAGAATTTGTCTCACTTGTTAATTCAAGAAGTAAATGGTACCGTCCTGATCATGTTTTGCAGGCGTGCTGGATCAAATTCTCACTCAAGGGAAGTAAACCATAACAAAATAACACCAGCATCACCAGAGCAGTATGTTTCAGCTTCTAGTGAGGCTAACCCGGTTGCTTTGTGTTCCTCTGGGAACGGGACAACTGAAGTACTGAATGTGGACCAGAGTGCAAATGATATTAATCAAATTAGCACTGATGCAAATGGCATCCATGAAAGTAGTCTAAATGAAGACAAGTCAAGCAAAGAGAAAAGGCATAGGATGTGTTGTTTCAGCGTTGGCACATCACTAAGAGGTTGAATTAGTTGAAATGGCAACAGAGGGAAATTCAAGAAACACAGGTTTGATACAGTCACACCTACGATTCAATCCTTAACAGATCACCTAAGAGATTTTTTAACATCTTGTTCGGAAACTTGTATCATGATGATATTTATTACAAGTTTTATTTTAGATCTTTCACTTTGGGCATATATGTTTTCAATAATTTTTGTTTTTACGATTTCCTTTTTGTCCTTTTCGATTAAAGATGTACCAACAGATGAAAAAATTGAGCTGTTTGGATGCCAAGGCAATGATAATGGAAAAATATTCAGTCAATGCAAAATAGACTTTGTAACTTGGTGCAATAGTTTCTTACATGATATTCTTGGATGAACATGTCTTTAAATGTTACCTTGAATTTGGTTTAGCCATTTGTGAAAGTTGTGTATGTTTATAAATGAAGTAAGCTGTTTATAAATAGTTAAAGTTTGGCTCGGGAAAAACTTTGTTCAAGTTCTTTTGTTTAGTAAATAAACCAAGCTTAAGCACAAATTTAGGCTTGACCAATAAGTAAGTCAAGTTCAAACACAATAATGTGTTTATAAATAAACTCGTGAATATGCAGGTTTGGTTTAACCATATATAATGTTATATTTTTATATGTATATATATTCCAAAATATATTTATATAGATTTGAAAATGGATTGTGCACGTTTGTTAGTAGGTTCATTTAATATCAGATTTGTATTTGTAGATTATAAATTTGTATTTGTATCTTTTGATAATATAAATAGGTTTTTCGTCATATAATTCATCAATTTGTGAACGGTAAAAAATTTTAGTCATGACTTTACTATATATAGGAAAAGAATAAGTTAATTGAGTAGCTCATGAATAAGTTAAGTTAATCAAGCGGTAGAAAATGGTGACATTGAATTTTTTTTTTTTAAAGTAGTGGGATTAAATTGACATTTTTTTTTGATTAATATGAAATTAAGCCTAAAACTTTATTAGGCTACACATACAAGCTAAGAGCCTTGTAGCTCGCTTAATTGGTTAACATCTTCTAGTGTGTTTATGACATTCACGACTTAAATCTAGTCCACTGTTGTAAATATTGAATTATCAAAAAAAAAAACATTTTAAGATAGAGTGTTTTTTTAGAGAGAAAAAATTGATAAAATTCAATTTAGTCCCTTAATTTTTTTACTTTAGTTGTCAAATTAGTTTCTACATATTAATTTTTGTCAATTTAGTCTATCCTTAAAAATAGCCAATTTGGTCATTTTATCCAAATTTGATAGCAAACCATTCATGATATATATATATATATATATATAAAAGTACTAATCTTTAAGTTTTTTTTTAAGATTCAGCCAAGTAGATACTTAACTAAAAAATACACTTCCATTCCATGTGAAAAATTCACATGATAGAATCTTAAAAGAAGAACCTAAGTGATAGCACCTAAGTATTATACTTATATATATATATATATATATATATATATATAAGAGCACGAAATTTAGCAGTCCAAGCCCACTGCAAATAGTGAGATTGGAATTCCTAAACCCGGCATAAATCAATAGATACTTGTAGAATAGAGAGAGTGGGATAAACAAGTTTTGGCTTTGCCCGAGGACACAGATAGAGAAGGAAGGACCAGAGGCCTAAGATTTAAACATATGAATGGATTCTTACAAACTTGCCCGAGAACAGTGTTCTTGGTTGTTACAAATACTGTGCACTCTCTCTCTTAGTTACTGTTCTAGTCGTGATCTCCCTTTCTCTTAATTCTCGTTGGGTCCCTTTTATCTGAGAGTCTATTTCTTTTATATACTCCATGGCATCTTGCATCCTAACCCTCCATCTTCAATTTCCCCAAATCTCCTTAGGACACTTGTCCCATTAGACTTTTGGTGAAGGTGGCGGAAGGAGCTGATGAGCTGTGGATCTACTGTTTAGGTCACTTCCTCATTAATGTAGCTGATAAAGTTGTTGTCAACCATTTAATGTAGAGGAACATGTGAGACTTTACAAGAAACTTCCCACAAAGATCTCATTTATCCCCTAAGGCACCCACCTTCACCCATTATATCCCCCAAGAACACTCCATCACTTCCCATTCTCTCCTCAAACCACCTCACTTCTCGGGTTGTGGATACTCCTTCAAGAGGAACAATTAAAGGCTACAACGGTGCTTCCCATCTTTGGTACTCAGGTCCCTATAATAACCCCCTAAAACCTTGCTATTTCCACTGATATAAAATGTAAGGTTTTAGTAGTATTACCACAATCCGTACATGCCAAACGAGTTCCCACGTGGTAACGTCTCTTCATCTGTTATCAACATGCTCTTGATGCTTTTATATCTACGATCTCACATTTATAATGTTAGGCGGCTGCTTGTCTCCCCACGTTTTACGGTACGATGATGATCCTACGGTCCTGGTTTACTCTCATTTATGAGCGGGAATTTTACTGTTCATTTTTCACCTCTATATAAGGAGAGGTTAGAGGTACCTTTGCCCCATTTATTCACTTTGTAATTCTTCGTTGAAACAGCATTTAGAGGAGAGATTCTTCCATTGCGAGTAGGTGCGTCCAGATTCTTTTATTTTTTTTGCTTAGATTATTTATTACTTTCACCATAAATTGCCATGGGTAGATTTGCTAAGTTAGTGAATACTCCCAAAGGCATGACTACCTTTAGAACCAAATATAAGATCCCTGATGGTGTTGTACTCCAACACTGTGAGTTAGGAGAGTGGTTAGTTATGAAAAGAGCTCCAAGATCAGTGGTAATTCCGATGATCGCCTTCATAGAAGGCAGGATGGAAATCCCCATAAGTAAGGTCACCAGGGACTTCCTTATGAACTATAGGTTGAACCTCACCCAATGTACCCCAAACGTCTATAAAGTCCTCGGCAATGTAGATATGATAAATTGCAAAATGAGGACCAACCTCACATGGCATGATGTAAACTGGGTGTATAACTGTTAGAGAGGGGAAAAAGGGAAAGGGACCAACTATTACATCAAATGTAGGGTTCCTTCTGTTAGGTTAATTTCATGCATGCCAAAATCAAATAAGGCAATGGACGAGGATTTTCTCATCGTCTCGGGAGAATGCCGTGATGGATTGCACTGTCTCACCTAAGAGGGGGAATTAGGTAGGAATTTTTTTATATACATAAAAAGGAATTTTTATAAGAATCTTTCCATAACTTATGTTGCATATTTCTTGGCAGACGAACATCACACAGCCCCTAGCAAGCACTTTGTGAACTTTCCTAATCTAAACTGAATCCTCAGATCAGAGATCTTTCTTCATAAGGACGGTCAACTTCGGCTAGTGCACTTGATCCTCAGGTTCAACCTTATCTCCAAACGCTTCCAAAGTCCCAAGAACGTAATCAAAGCTAAGGACCCTAGGCTAACTTTGATTAATGTAGCAGTCTCCAGCTTTCTGACAGCAGAGCCTCATCCACCTAGAACTTAGGACGCTTAAATTCCAACCCCACTCATAACCAAGCTACTTTACTCCCTAGAGCAGCCCATCCTTTCAGACGACGATGTAGAGGAATGCGCTCTGGAGCCCACTCAAGAAGTCACAAATAAAGACTTTGAGGTCTTCTACTAGTAAGAAGACCCCGAGGACACTCCCGGCCCCTCTCATCTCCATTTACCTCCTGCCTAAGTCAACACCAACTAAGAGGAAGCTAATATTCTAGAAGGGATGATGTTTGAAGAAAAAACTCTAGACCTCATAGCCTTACTCAAGCCCACACTGGGGATTCTTCCCCAGCAATTCTAGTGATGCCGATGGTGCCCCGACCACCAACTCCCGTTCTCGGGTGCGCATCCTCTGGTGATGCTGCAAAGAAAAAGAGGAAGCGGGGCCAAAGAGGGAAGGGCCCTGAAGGTACTGAGGAAGGAGAAATCACTCGCTCTTCTTAGCAACCCCCAACCAACGAGGCCTAAACAACTAGGGCCCAACAGAAGAAGGGTACCCCTTCTGGTACGTTAAAATAATCTGAAAGGGAGTAGCCACCCAAACCTTTTGCCTGGAGACCCTCCTTACGTTGAGTTCGGGGGGCCCTGTTATGGATAACACCAACCTAAGAGACCACTAAAAGGGCAAGTCAAGCCTTGTGGCGGAGTTTCTAAAGAAAGCTCTTTGCCTACTTAAAGACATGTAGGAACTCAGGTCCTTCAGGAAACGTGAGGTCCTCTTGTCTTTGAAGAAAGACCTTGCGAAGGCATATTATTCCCTCTTTTCATGAACTAAAATAACACATATATGAACACTAACTTGTATCAATCTTACAGTCTGTACAAGCAGCCTTCATGGCCGAAGAATGGGTAGACCACGCTCGTACGGCTGAAGGCAAGCTGGACGTAGCTAAAATGGCCCATGTCGAGGCTGATCAGAAACTTAAAGAAACCCTTACCCAACTAACTAAGGTAGAGAAGTCTTGAAAAAATGCTAAAGATGCCTTGTTCAGATTCGAAAAACAAGCTGCAGAGTCTCTAGAGGCTTAAAAGAAGGTTGAAAACAAGTTGGCCTTAATCATGGTGGAACTTAAATAACTACAAAAGCAGCTGGTGGCCAAGGATGTCGAGAAGATGTGAGCATGATTAAGACTACGCAAAGTCTAACCGCCCAACTTAGGGATGTTGCTCGGGCCTTTTGCCTTGAGGTATGAGGTCAGGCCCTCATATTCAGCCTTATTGTTAGTAGCCAGAAAACCCAACCGCAACGATTCCTCCATTACCAGCTTCTTAGGGGTTACCAGCACAATCCCTACCCTTACTTATTTTCGGTTAGCTGCATCATCAGTGTACACTTCCTAGGGGGAATATTAGAGGCCAAAGTGGTCATAACACCAACTGCTCCTTCCCCTCATCTTCTACCCCGTTAGTGAACTTTGCCACAAAATCTATTAGTACTTGCCCCTTTATAGTAGTACGAGGTATATACTTGACATCATAAGCACCTAGCATGGTTTCCCACTTAGCAATTTTGCCTGTGTAGTCTAATTTCCATAAGAGGGCTTGCAAGGGAAGCTGAGGAAGTTTCCTGGTGGCGTGCACAATGGCCAATACTACATTCTCCAGGGGTAAATGTCTAAGCTTCCTGCAAGGACTTGCTACTTTCGTTCCTGACCAGAACTAAACTAACGACATAATCCGTGATTGCCAAGTACGCATATAGCACTTCCTCTTTCTCGGCCTAGAAAGGTCTAGGGGGCACGACAAATATTGCTTAAGCTCTTTAAAGGCCAATACACACTCCTTGGTCCATTGAAAGTCCTTCCATTTGTGGAGAGGCTAAAAAAATGGATGACGCCTATCTGCTGACCAAGAGATAAACCTATTGAGAGCTGCTGCCATTCCTGTTAACTTTTGTATGTCCTTAGGGTTCTGAGGAGGATGCAAGCTATTAATGGCCTTAATTTGATTAGGATTGACTTCAATTCTATGGTGTATTATCATGTAACCTAGAAAATTTCCTGAACTGACCCTAGAAGAACACTTAGACGCATTTAAGCACAACCCATATTCCCTCAACACCAAGAACACCTCCCCTAAATTTGTTAAGTGCTTTGCAACTTGCTTTCTCTTTATCACCATATCATCGATGTATGCCTCCACATTTCTTCCCATTTGTAACTCAAACATCCGTGTCACCATTCTTTGATATGTGGATCCAACATTCTTAAGACCAAAAGGCATCATACGATAGTGGTAATTTCTAGTAGGAGTGCGAAAAGCAATTTTTTCTTGATCAGATAATGCTAAAAGTATCTGATGATACCCTTGGAATTCATCTAAGAAACTCATCCGAGGATGTCCAACTGTGGCATCCATCAGTTGATCAATCCGAGGAACGGGGAAGGGGTCCTTCGGACAAATTTTATTCAAATCCGTGAAGTCCACGCACACAAGCCACTTTCCATTCTTCTTTTTTACCACCACGGTATTAGCCAACCATTCGGAGTAAAAAATTTCTTTGATCGCCCCTGCTTGTTTAAGTTTGTTCACTTCTACCCTTACTGCCTCAGGAGGTTGCATTCGTGGGGTCGCCTCTGCATTCATGTTCAACCAGTGACATATGATCTCAGGATCTATCCTGAGTACGTCATAAGTATTCCAGGCAAACACATCAATATTATCTTCTAAAAACTTCACCAGCGCTGCCTTTTCCACTAATGACAATTAGGACCCCACTTGAAAATATCTTTTTTGTTTGTTTTGTCCAATCACATCCCTTTTCAGCTCCTTAAACAACACTTTAGGCGCCTCAGCTTGAAGTCCCACTTCGGGTCCCTTTAACTGCTATGAGATTCGCTCTTCTTCCCCCACAACAGGATCCACAGGATGCTGTGTGATGGCTGACACCAACATTGCCTAGCCATTGCCTGACTACCAACCAGCTCCCCTACTCTTTTTTCTATGGGATACTTGACTTTCTGATGCAAAGTTGAAGACATCGCATCTATAGCATGAAGCTAGGGTCTGGCCAATATAGCTGTGTAAGGAGAATAAGCTTCTATCACAATGAAGTTGACCTGCACCTCCTCGTCTCCAGTTTGTACAGGTAACCTTATCATCCCACGAGGGAATACCATCCTCCCATCAAAAGCAACCAATGGTGAGTTATATCTTTCTAAGTGCTCGGGTTTTAGATTCAACCCTTTATACAGATCGGGGTACATGATCTCTACTCCACTTCCTTGGTCAACTAACACCCTTTTTACATCATACCCACCAATCCTTATAGTGACCACTAAAGCATCATCAGGCGGCTAGAGTTTTCCCACTTTATCCTCTTCAAAAAAACCTAAGGTAGGGGTAGCAGTCATCTTAGTTGTTTTAGGAGCTTGATTCTAGTCCTCTGAATCAGGGCCCTCAACCACAGACATAACCCCCGAACAGGCCCTAACATCACCTCTTAGCCTGGCAAAGATCACATTAATTGTGCCCAATGCTGGCCTAGGAGCTCTATCCTTTTGAAACCTAGCTCTTGAGTGCCCATATTGACCTGTAGGCTAGTACAAGAACTGACCGAGTTTCCCTGCTTTCACCAATTGATTTAAGTGATCTCGTAAAGTTTTGTAGTCCTCTGTTGTGTGCTCTTTGTCCTGATGATAATTGAAATAAAGGCTTTAATTCCTCCTAGATGGGTCCCTACCCATTTTATTGGGCCACCTGAAATATTGTTCATTTTTTATCTTATCCAATGTTTGATAGACTGGCTCCTTAAACAATGAATTAACCACTTAAGCCCTCGTAGATGATGTCTGATTGGGGAAATCCCTTTTGGGCCAATTATTATGATATCCTCCTCCCCGAAGATCCCATTTCTCTGGGAACATCTTAGCTTTACCCTTTCCCTGTATCTGATCCTCTTCCACTTGTTTATATTTATCTATGTGACATATAAGCTAAAGTAGACTTCATTGTTAATGACTTCCTCAACTCATGCTCCGTTGAGAGCCATACCTTGAAAATTCTCACTGCCACATCCTCAAAGTCTCCATCTATTTCGCTATACGTTTCCCAACGTTTGTCTGATTAAGTCTTGAAAGTCTCTCCCTCCCTCATCGTCATGGACAAAAGAGAATCTACTAGTTTGGGGACTCTAATACATGTTATAAATCTAGAGCCAAATGCTCTTGTTAGCTCTTTAAAGGACCTTATTGACCCATCTTCTAAGGCATTAAACCATCGCATGGCTACTAGCCTGAGACTGGAAGGGAAAACCATGCACATAAGGGCTTCATTACTAGAATGAACTACCATCTTCTGAGTGAAGTGGCTCACATTCTCCACAGGGCCAGTCCTCCCGTTGTAAATGGTGAAAGTTGGTTTTGAAAACCGATGAGGAAGCTTGGCTTTGTTAACTCTCCTAACAAAGGGTGATTTAGAAATTTGTTAAAGTGTCTTGCTCATCACATCGTTTCCCACACCCTGAGAAGATGACCCTTGCCCACACCTGTACTTGCCCTTTTCCAGCTTATCTTGGCGAGAGGAGGCTGAGAAGGATTCGCTGGATGGAGTTCTTGACCTATTGCGATATGAGCATTACCTACTTTCCCCTGATCCATCACTTGATGGGGGTAATGGGCTCCTTCTGTCACACTCCCTTTGCCCCAGCTTCCTACGAAAGTAATCTATCTCACATTGCAACTTTCGTGTCTTATGATCATGCAAAACCTAGGTCCCTGACCTTGAATGACTCCACTTAGTGCCTGTCTCTTCTCTGTTCACGATTAACAAATGGATTCACCCTCTGTGAAGCCATAGATTCTTCCCTATTATGCTTTGGGTTGGTCGTGACTTACCAGAACAAAGCCATAACAAAACCTTGTTCCCACAGACGGCACCAATTGCAAGAGCATGAAATTTAGTAGCCCAAGCCCACTGAAAATATTAAGATTGGAATTCCTAAACCCAGCCCAAATCCATAGATACTTGTAGAGAGAGTGAGATGAACAAGTTTGGGCTTCGCCCGAGGACATAGATAGAGAAGGAAGGACCAGAGGCCTAAGATTTAAACATATGAACGGATCTTTACAAGCTTGCCCGAGAACAGTGTTCTTAATTGTTACAAATACTGTTCACTCTCTCTCTTAGTTACTGTTCTAGCAGTGATCTCCCTTTCTCTTAATTATCGTTGGATCCGTTTTATATGAGAGTCCATTTCCTTTATATACTCCATGGTATCTTGCATCCTAGCCCTCTATCTTCAATTTTCCCAAATCTCCTTCGGACGCTTGTCCCATTAGACTTGTGGTAAAGGTGGTGGAAGAAGTTGCTGAGCTGTGGATTCACTGTTCAGGTCACTTCCTCATTAATGCAGCTGATAAAGCTGTTGTCAACCATTTAATGCGGAGGAACATGTGAGACTTTACAAGAAACTTCCCACAAAGATCTCGTTCATCCCTCAAGGCACCCACCTTCACCCATTATATTCCCCAAAGATGCTCCACCACTTCCTATTCTCTCCTCAGACCACCTCACTCTTTGGGCCGTGGATGCTCCTTCAAGAGGAACAATTGAAGGTTACAACGGTGCTTTCCATCTTCGGTCTTCGAGTCCACACAATATATATATATATATATATATATATATGTTAAAAAAAAAAGTTTAACGGCTTCACTTGTCAACAGATTTGAAGAGAAAGATCAAATTGATTCATCAGGATAAAGTGTGGATAAAATTAGCAGAAGTCAAACTATTTTTTTTTTTTAATTTTGTTAGGTTTAATGAAAAATCAAACATTAAAATTAACTAAAATTAAAATTTGACAACTTTTTTGTTGTTAAATTTAAAACCTCGAGCTCAAATAGTAAAGTCTTAAGTAGTCTAAAAAGAAATATTGAATTCGACTCTTACATGCACCAAAAATTCAAGGCGTAAATGCACTTTTAATCCCTACATATTGACCTTTTTCCATTTTAGTTCCTACAATTTAATTTTATCACTTTTAGTTCCTAAACCAATTAACGCGTGTTATTTTTGTCCTTTATGTCAGTCAACCAACGAGAATAACTAAGGTGGTAGCCGGAGGTATTAAAATATTATTAAAAATGCCACATTAGCATCTAATTTTTTTTAAATAATTTATCAATTTTAACTAAATAAAAAAAGAAAAAATAGAATTAAAAACAATAAGAACACAAAAACAAACCCAGAACCAAACACAAACTCAAATTTAAAAACACAAAGAACACAAAAAAATTTTAAAAAAAATTGAATAAATTCAAAATCCCAAAATGGCAGAATACACAAGAGCACAAACCCAAAAAAATCATATAAACCCAGAAATCAAACCCTGATCCGTGCTTCCACAGCCTGCAAACTTTGGTACTCCATCATCTCCTCCCCAACCTTCTCTTCCTTTTCCTCTTCTCTTCATCCATGGTTCTTCCTTTACGGCCTCCACAACACCTCCTCCAAGAACCATGTTGACGAAAATTGTTAGCAATAATTGTTAGATTATGTTTAACAAACGTTATCAAATTATGTTTAACAAACGTCTTCAAATTATGTTTAACAAATATTGTCAAGTTATGTTTAACAAACATTGTCAAATTCGTCAAACATAATTTCACCCATAGGCCTTTTTGGCGTATGAGTTTTATTAATGTGAGTAGTGCCCATTCAAGATAATGTATCTCTTAATTACAGCCCCTTTATTTCAAGGAAAACCCTTTGATTCCAACCACGTTATCTTTGTACATAAGTTTATCTATTTTTATGTTTTAGGGGATATGTGTTTTTATTTATTTGTGGCTGCACCTACGAAAACTCCTTTGAAGCAATTTGATCATTGTGAACACATTTGGAATTGGAAAATTTCCTTAAATTAAATCAATTTTTATGGTCATTTTATTTTAGGAATTATTAACTCTAATTTTGATTAAGGAATTAATAATCCTAAAGAATTTGCCATGATTAATATGATGGAGTCAAGGACTCCACTAAAAAAAAAAAAATTAGAGTCAAGGACTCTATATATTTAAAAGAGTCAAGGACTCCATTGATGGGGTAGAGTCAAGAACTCCATTATTTTTGTAGAGTCAAGGACTTCATTGATGAGGTAGAGTCAAGGACTCCATTAATAAGGTAGAGTCAAGGACTTTATTAATGGGGTAGAGTCAAGGACTCCATTATTTTTGTAAAGTCAAGGACTTCATTGATGAGGTAGAGTCAAGGGCTCCATTAATAAGGTAGAGTTAAGGACTCCATTGATGTGGGTAGAGTTAAGGACTCCATTATTTTTGTAGAGTCAAGGACTCCATTAATGGGGTAGAGTCAAGAACTCCATTATTTTTGTAGAGTCAAAGACTCCAATTAAAGAGGACATTACACCATAATTTTGAGAGAATTTTTATTTGGTAATGTACAAATAGGAGTACGAGTCAAGGACTCGTATTTAAAGCTTCATGAATGGAGATAAAAACTCCCCATAAAACCCAATCCTAATTGCATTACCAAGCAAAAATTCATATTTGAGAAAAGAGAGAGAGAGAGATTTAGAGAAGAAAGGGACTAATGAAATCTCACATACAAACCTATGCTATTCCTTCTTTGCCTTGCTCTCTTTGTCCGTGCCTCTGTCTTTTCTTTTCTTTTCTTTTCTTTTCTTTTCTTTTCTCTGTGTGTGTGCATGCTTCTCTTTCTATTTCTGTGACTCTGCCCTCTTTTTTTTCTGCTTGCTGAAGGCTCCTTATTTATAGAGAAATTTGAGAAACTGTTCCCACCCTTTTTTTTTCAACTGATCGGTTAATGGGCAATTTTCATGGCCCATTATCTTCTTTCACGTGTTCATGCCATCACCCACGTTTCAGCTTTTTGGTTTGTTTTGTTTCTAGAATTTTCTTTTCGGGTAAAACTTAAGTACAGTACCTTAGGTGCAGTACTTTAGGTTCCCTACTTAAAATGTTGACACCTGTCCAATTTAACAAACCAAATAAACGGCGTTAAAACTAAAATATCTTTTATTTATTTATTTATTTTTTCCTTCTTCCTTCTTTGTACCTGCAAACACTTCCCTTCCAAAGCCAAAACCCATATTTCCTTCTACCTTCTTTTTCCTTGTACCTGCAAACGGCTTCTCTTCTAAATCCAAAACCTTTCTCTTCCAAACCACCACGGACCCTCCTCTTCCAAACCCAAAACCCAGAAAAGAAAAAAAAAAAAAATCTCATATCTCTCTCTCTCTCGGTGTGTATGTATGTGTACCTGTTTCTTTTTTCTTCTTTTCTGATCTATGATTCTTTCTCTCTCTCTCTCTCTCTGTCGGGTTGTGTGTATGTATGTGTATCTGTTCCTTTCTCCTTTTCTGGTCTATCGTTCTTTCTTTTCTGATCTATGATTTTTTCTTTTTTTCTGAACTATGATTCTTTCACCGTTTCTGATCTATCGTTCTTTCTTTTCTGATCTATGGTTCTCTTTTCTGATCTATGATTCTTTTCTGTCTTCTTTTCTGATCTATGATTCTTTCTCTCTTTTCTGATCTAAGATTCTTTTCTGTCTTCTTTTCTGATCTATGATTCTTTCTCTCTTTTCTGATCTATGATTCTTTCTCTCTCTCGGTGGAGATTTGAAGCTGTGGGTTCTCAAAGCACAGGAAAAAAAAAAAGAAGAAGGAAAAAAGAAAAAATTTTAAACGGTGGGTTAACGCTGTTTATTTGTGTTGTTAAATTGGACAAATGTCAAAATTTCAAGTAGAAAACTTAAAATACTGCACTTAAGAAACTGTAATTAAATTTTGCCATTTCTTTTTATAGGAACTAGGCAGCTCACGTGATCTCCTTTTTTTTTTTTTTGCTGAATGATCCTGTCGTGGCCCAATTTCACTCTTTATCTTCCTTTTTTTACGGACAATGGCAGACTTGCTTTTTGATAATGGGATGCCCACCTTTCCTTTAGCCCTTATTTTCTCACTTTAGCTCTTTCTTTCAGGTAATGTCAGACTAGCTAACTAGGTAGCTTTTCACTTCACATGTTCAAGGTAGAGATTTAGTTTAGATACACCTCACGTACATATATAACCTTTTTGTAGATGACTATACATTTGGTCTTATCCTAGAATGTAGTCCACAAGCCATGAAGTGAGTTTTTTTTTTTTTTTTTTTTTTTTTTTTTTTTTTTTTTAGTTTCAACAAACCACCAATTCTTCGCCTTCGACCCCATCTCCAACCTTTGGTTCCGCCTCCCTTCCAACACTTCCTTCTCCAACAACAACACTACTTCCGCAGCCGGCTTCCTCTTCACCACCACACCCACCTTCTCCTTCTCCCCAGTCCTCTCTCGCCACATTTCCACCACTTCCCTTTTACACTACTCTCGCCTCAACGCTCTCCTCTGAGTCTTCTATTCTAGCCACAACCACTACCACAACTGACCCAGTTTCATTGTTGTCGGTAGTGTCAAATTCATCGGCAACCTCGTTGACATCGAGGAACGTTTAGCCGTCAAGATGTACAACCCTGATCTCGATTCCTAGGACATCTATCCTCCCTTACTCCCCTCTCCACTGCCGCACATGTCGCTCCGTCCTCAACCTCTTCACCATCATCGACTTTGTCGCCAAGATTTGGATCTGCCCTTTTTATTTCCAGTGCAACCATTTCCATTATTATACCACCATCGAGTACTCCCGAGACAACCAAATCGACTAGTTGCCGCCACAACCGCCGCTTGTTTTCTTGTTCGTGATCGATTCCTGTCTCATTGAGAAAGAGATGGGGTTTCCAAAGTCTCCGATCTACAAGCTAAGAGCATCTTGAACGGTGCTTGATCCACAAAAATGAGATATGGAGGTTAAAGGGCAAAACAGAGGGATTGAGTAGGGTTTGTGTTGGTATGGTTGAGTTGGGTTTATGGTTGAGCAATCGATTATAATATTACAATATCCTGGGTTTGTGTTTGGTTCTGGGTTTGTGCTTGAGCTAAGTTTTTGTTGAGAAATCAAGTTTTATTACAATATTCTTTTATGATTTTTCTATGGTTGAGCTAGGTTTGTGGTTGAGGAGGGTTTATGTTTGAGTTGGGTTTGTGTTTGAGCTGGGTTTGTGTTGATCAATCAAGTTTTATCACAATATTCTTTTATGATTTTTTTTTTTATGTTTGATTTATGCGTTTATATGATTTTTTTGGGTTTGTGCTCTTGTGTATTCTGCTATTTTGGGATTTTGAATTCCTTCATTTTTGTTTGTTTTTGTGTTCTTTGTATTTTTAAATTTAAGTTTAAGTTTGTGTTTGGTTCTGGGTTGGTCTTTGTGTTCTTATTGTTTTTAATTCTGTTTTTTTTTATTTAGTTAAAATTGATAAATTATTTTTAAAAAAAATTAGATGCTAATGTGGCATATTTAATAATATTTTAATGTCTCCGCCTGCCACCTCAGCTTTTTTATTTAATAATATTTCTGTCGGTTGACTAATGAAAAGAATGAAAATAACACACGTTAATTAGTTTAAGAACTAAAAGTAATAAAATTAAAATATAAAAGCTAAAAAAAAAAATAAAAGGTTAAATATAAGAACTAAATGCATTTAAAAAGTAATTATTAAGTCCCAGAAGTCAAACTATCTTAAAAAAAAAAAAAAAAAAAAAAAAAGAAAAAAACTTAAACCCTCCCTAAGCAGAGCAGAGACAACCGCAATCCAAAAACAAAACAGTAATACTAAAACCTCCGAAGGCCAAGGACGAAGTGTTTCCATAGAAAAGTACAGAAAAATGTGGAAATGTAAGGCTTGGAATTCGACACTTCTCTCCACCATTCTCAGACGTAGACCAATCCTCCTTTCCATCTCTCATTTACAAAGCAATCCCACTTCACACTTTCCGTCTACATCCTTTTCAACAATTTCCAGAACTTCTAATTTTGATTTTCTCGGGAATCCCAGCTTTTCCGGAAAAACCTTCTGCTCGGAATCGGCAGAGAAATCCCATGTCCATGTCAGATGCTGGAGTTGTGGTAACGTGGCCAATGGGTCGCTGTTTCTCTTCTGTGACTCGTGTCGGAGCATTCAGCCCCTTGATCAATCCGTGGACTACTTCCAAATATTCGGCTTGTAAGCAATTTTTTTTTGCCTTTTCAACTTGAAAAAAAAAAAAAAAAATCCCATTTTACTCTGTTTCTTCGTCGAGAAAATTTGCCCACCAAAAATTTTGGAATTTTAGAATTCATAGTTTACTTTCTAGTACTTCTGTATTTGTGGTTCATGTGTGTTCATATTATAATAGATTTTGTGTTTTCTGGGATGACTTATTTATTTGTTTAGAATTCAAAATTTACTTTTTGCTACGTAAATTATAATACCCAATTCAAAATTTCAAGTTTAAAAGCTGATTGGAGCTTCTAGAATACATAAATGAGGAAAATACTGTTTTTTCTTTCTTCCAAGTTCTGGTATTATAGGCCAAGATTTATTTGTTTGTGTATTATATTTTATGGTTTTAACTTTGGCAGGGAGAGGAAGTATGATATTGGGGTTGAGAATTTGGTGGGAAAGTACAAAGACTGGCAAAAAAAATTGCACCCTGATCTAGTTCACTCTAAATCTGAGGTCAGTCTATCAAGTTCTTCATTTTTGTTATTGGAAATACAAAATTTTGATTCCCTTCTTTTTTGGTTGGAAAATCTTGTCTTGTGTTAAGGTTTTTTGGGGTCTTTTTGTAGAAAGAAAGAGGGTTTGCTGCTGAACAATCTGCTCGGGTAATTGATGCGTACCGCACACTTAACAAGCCATTGTTGAGGGCAATATACATTGTAAGTTTGCTTTGAATAGATGCGCTTTATGTATATAGAGGTATTATTTTAGAAATGTATCCTGGACTGGAATATCAGATTTTACATGGTTTCATTTTTCCGAACTTTACTCCTTGATAACATTTTCTTTAATCATGACTATTTTTTTATTATCAGGTTTTAATCATGGTTATATTTTGTATAGAAATATATATTCTTACTCAAGTTGTGTTGAAAGGCCAGGAATGACTTATGTAGCAATCCATTGTTTTAAATTTCAGTTGCTAGAATAATTAGTTTAGACCTGCTTCTGCCATTTATTGAGAACATGGGGCATTTTGAACTTTATAAATCTAAACATCTTGATTTCATTTTTCAGTGCCCTTAATATATATATATATATATATATATATATAAGTTATAGTACAATTGTTTCTTGGGATGGGTGAAAATTCTAGACAAAAACAACATGATTTTTAAAAATATAGTAGCAGTAAAGCCAAGAGCCTTGTAGCTCAACTGGCACCGCATGGTGTCTCTAATTGAGACATCCAGGGTTCAAATCCCTCCTCCCCCATTGTAATTATTAAAAAGAAAAAAAAGAAGAAGAGAGTATTGTAGCAGTAAATCTGGATCATCTTAGTTGAAGATATTGATCCTATGGCATACTTATGTTGTTATAATAGATTGATATGGGTGTACTGAGTATGACCTAAAAGGCTGGCGGGAATAGTTGCAATAGAGGCATGTGATGAACCTGCTCATTTATTCACTAGACTTTCTATGAAATTTATGTATTTGTAACATTCTGTTGGTGGTTATGTATAAATGCTTTTGGTATGCGGGACTGCATTTTAGTCGATAAATATGATACCATTGAGAAAAGGATCCTATCTTGATGAGATTTGTAGATTATGATGTCTGTTTACACCTGATTTCATTATAAATATCCTTGTGTTAATTTTCTATTTTTTGAAGTTTGTGAAATTAAGAATTATCCAAGAAAAAGTTTGTGAAATTAAGATTTGTCAGTTCTTTTATAGATGAGGCTTGAAGGTGTAGATGTTGATGAAGAAGAAACACTTTCAGATCCAGAGTTGTTATCTGAGGTAATTTATGTCTAATTGGTCTCCTTCAGGATATTTGATCATTTATAGTTTGTTTATACATGACAGTTCTATCTGCATTTTAATGTCATTTCTCCCTTTTCAATGTATACTTTGCCTTGCATAATTAGAAGGCCTATCAAAAAAGTGATAAACAAAATGGAAGATGGTCTGAGTATCCTGCTTATTGCTTTTGTCGCAAAAATTATGAACAATTTTGAAATTCCTGAGCCATAAGTAACATAGTATTTGCAAGGATCCATGTAAGACATGTTTGATTGAGGGATGAAATCTAACACAGGCAATGAGAAGCCAATTGCATTTTAATTTAGTTTAGTTTCAGGGGCAATTCTGTAGTTCTGGTTTCTAAACATGGGTAATATTATTCTATTGGGTCTTATTTTGGGGTTTGATTTTTTGATTGGTTTTATTTGCTAGTTTAGTTACTTAATTTGTGCTTAGTTATCAAAGCCCAAGTATTCCAATTCCTATTAGGGTTAGGGTATTAGTCATCTAGTTATATGGATGCAATGCTTTCTCTTTGAAGGGAAGAGAATATGTTTTGTAAATTTTCAGATGCTATGAAGCTTTTTGTGATACAACGTTCTCCGAGGTGTGACATTGAGGAAATTTTAGGTGTGATGCCTAGAAGCCTATCTTTTGTTCTCCTTTGTTCTTGAATTTCCAGAAATTTAAAACCAAATAACCACACATTGATTTGTCAAATTTAAAACCATAAAATACGAAAGTTCAACCCTAAACTACCCACCCATCAAAGAGCTGCAAATAACCCACAAACAGCCAAACTACCATATTTGGGTTATTAGTTACTGTTGTTCACAGTGCTGGAACAGTAACCCAAACCTTAGATTTTCCCCTATGTTTCATCCCTAAATCCTACTATTCCTTTACACCATTAGAAACACTATGTTCCTCACAATTTTCAGCCTTTTTTTCCCGCCAAACCCTAACCCTAATTCTTCAAAATCTTAGCTGTCCAGCACTTTGAAGTCTAGTTTGATTTTATTCCCCTTCACCCCTCATAAAAAACATTGCATGTAATTATTATCTAGATTCTAGGGAGGGTCGTGTGCTTTTTTGTAATCCTTTATTTCTAGATGCGAAACCTTTGACTACAAATTATGGTTTATCATTATTATAGGCTCTTTTGACTTGTATTGTTGTGTGTGTGTGTATATATATATATATTTTCCAATGATAGCTAACTTGTTATAGTAGTCTTATTAATTTATTTAACAAATATAAAGAACTTACTGCAATCTTAAATTACAACCTTTGAAGTACTACAAGTACAATTGCATCTGTATTTTGTTTTTTAGTTCCTCCTTAATTGTATATGGGAATGAGCAACTGACTTGGTAAATGTTTGCGATATGGTTCACTCCAAGGGGTAGCAAAATTGGTTGAAGGACCATATGCCTTGTGAAATAGAGGTCACTAGTTTGAAACTTCTCTTCTCCCTCCCCTTGGGGCCAAACTCACTTATAAATAATATATATATAGTCAAATTTAACTAGGCAAACTTTTTTTCATGAATTTATTGGCACTACTGTAGTGGATGGTTAAGGCCTGCTATGAAAGATGGAGATAATTTTATGGACTTTAAAATAGCCAAAATATGTCATGAAGCTGTTCACAGTAGTGTCAGAAGCAGTGGTTTGTTAGTGGACGCGGATAATTTTGTAGAAAAAAAGCTTCTTTTTGTATTTCAAGAATTGACTGTTTTTCCGTAATCATAAACAGAATTCACCTCCAAAATTTGGTTTTGAGTGAGTTTTCGTTTATTTTGGTCTAATTGCTGATAGGAAAGCTTTTTGACTCTGTGAAACTTTATGTTTTTTAATTATAATATTTCAGTCATTAAATCAAAGAGTAAGAATTTAGATCTAAATTGCAGATTTTGGAAATCAGGGAAGCTGTTGAAGAGGCAGCTGACTCTCAGGAGTTAAATCAAATTCAGTCTCAGGTATGATGGAGCACTCCATCACTTGACATATTTTGTGAGAATGCGGTAGTCAGTCAGAATGCCAGGGTTGCCTATACCCTAGTTTGAATCTTTTAAAACCATCATATGTTTTCAGTTTGCAAGAAGATTTGAAAAATGATGGCTGATTCTGGGACCTGAAAGGATAATTTATGTCATCTAGCTTCATGATTATAGGGCTATGTGGGTCTCTTACAAAAATGTCGAGATTGATGGGAGTGAACCCCTTCACAACTCAGCTGTGTTTACTCTATTTTCTAGTAGGAAAGTTTTCATGATTGCCGTACTGGTGCAAGTTTTAATCAGAAATATGCATATTTGTTTGCCCAGATGCAAGAGAAGCTGGATCATTGGTCAAACTCTTTTGCAAATGCATTTCAATGCCAGAAGTTTGAAGAAGCTCTAAATTCTATCCGACGAATGACTTACTACCAGCGTGTAAATGAAGAAATTGTGAAGAAGCTTTAATATAGGTATGCAATGCAAGTTTGTTTGTTTGTTTGTTTCATTTTTTTATTTTTTTGTCCTGCTCTTTTCTATTAGAAATGTGAGTTTCAGAATCATCTTTGGGGAAAAGATTTCTATTTAGGAGTGATTTCTTCACCTCAAGGTCACAAACTCTGACTTTTTTAATGATTTTGGACGGAGAATTAATTAGCCTTCTTGCTAATAGCCTAATGATCTGTTAATGACAAAACATGTTCTCATTGTAAGTCAGTTCCAATATTTTTGTATTTGAGGAACAATTTGGAAAGAATCGAATATGGTTTAAGATGATTTGTATGTCTGCAAATTCTTTAATATGAATTTCAAGTTGGGTTCCATTACCTCTTTGTTTGTAAATTGTTTGAGACTAAGTTCTACATGTTTGTAATTATAAATAAGTTTTTGAGCCATTGCCCACCCTTTGTCAGGATCTTGGTGGTCTAGTGCCCATTTTTGCGGTTGTCTAGTCAACAATTTAATGCCAAAATTCACAAGCCAATGTCTTCTGGATATTTGTGAGTATTAAATGATATTGCTGCATAAGCATTCGCTTTAAGGTTGAGAAATTAAATACTATGAATACAGTTGTAGCCATTTGTCTGCTCTCCCATGTAGTGCAGGGTGGACGGGGAGGCTATGTGTTCAAGATACACAGGGTTCTTGTGTAACTTATCAATAAAAATGAATCTGTATTATTTTTCCCTTTTATCTTGTTAGCTTCACAGAAGCAAATCTGTATCTTGAATTGTTGATCCTTGTTTGCTTGTTCCTTTTTACGGTAGGATCTGTTCAAATGCCTGGTCAAGACTGCATAATATCACGTAAGACAAACATGAATAGAACCTCAAAAATACAAAGGTCGTGGTTGAGGATTTATGGACAAAGCCATAGATGTTTGCCATGCCATGAGAATATGTATTTGTTCTTATTGTAATCCGTGGTTTTCAGTTATTCATCTGTTTTTTGCTTAAATCGACACAGGCATATGGCAGTATGCATGTACTTCTATTCTTACTATAGAATGTTTGATGTTCTTCTCAAAAAAAAAAAAAAAAGGAAAAAAATGTTTGAGGTTAGAGTAACAGATGAAATCTCGCATCGAAACTGCTTGCACTTGGAAGAGCTAGAGATATTCCGTTAGTACTTGAATAAATAATGAAAATTTGTCTATTATTTTGGTTAATGCAAAGCGGGAGTTGCTAACTTTTAATGCATTTTTTCTAAAAAGGTTTTTACACCTATAATTTGTAATGAGGTCAGAATGTAATTTTGTTTCATTTTAGGCTCTCCATTAAAAGGGGCAATAACAAGAAATAGCCTAGTGTAAGAGTTGGTAGAATCAGTAACAATCGTTGGAGAATCACGATTCTATTTGATCCCACTCTGATTCTGCTTTATAATTGTTCTTTGTATAATCCAGATTGATTGCATGGTCTAGGATTGATAGGGACGAGGGTAGGGAGAGCCATCTGACTTTGAGTTTTATTTTGCGCTTGTTGTGAAAGAAAAATTACCTAATAAGACCGTCTTATGGAGAGTTACTCACAACATATAGGTACCACAGGTTAGCATCTATACGCAATTGTTACCTAAATTTTTACTCATGTATACCCAAACCGACCCGAGCCTGATTTTTGGGTTATTTTATTTTATTTTTAATTTAAGCAAATCGTCTAAATAGGTAAAGTTAGCATGAAAACTAGAGAACTCTTAAAAAAACCTATCTGACTTCCATTAAACTACTCCTTGGTCTTTGTTTTCCATAACTCAGCTCTTCAGTTTACATAATTGTTAGAAATCAAAAGCACAAATAAATACATTGAAAAGGCCAAGTACATATAATTGTTACATTTACTTATATTACCATAAAAACAATAGACACAGCATAATTGAATTCAATCCCTCAAAATTCAATTTCTCACGTAATGTTTTCCCCCTTTTATGGTTTCACTTTCACACTTAACTCATACAGGACTAAGTCTAAAACATAGGTGGTGCTAATAGGATGATTAACATCATATAAATTAAACGCCACAGCTGGTTCAACTAATTCCACAGGACATGCTTATGTTATGTGTACAATGGATAGATAGCAGCATAAGTATATTAAAACTCTATTTTGAGGCAGACCTAGTTCAAGAAATAGTTGTAATCTAAAATTTAGAAGGAAAGATATAAACTCAAAGACAGTTATTGCAGAGAAACCAAATCCTAAAGTGAGTGTGCAGTATAAAAACTTGAACCCATCCAGCAACAATTTCAAAGCAATCAAATGCACAAGTGGGTTTGCAGAAAACCTAATGTTTGGATTAAAGTAAAGCACCAGACAGTTCTTTCACACAATCAATACCAAAAGGTATGAATAGAAAAAACAAAACGAAAGCAACAATCCCACAACAATCAAATAGACAAGCGGGTATGCAAAATCAAGGCCTTGGAGAAACCAACTCGCTAGCCAGTTGTTCCAGACGATCAATTTCAAAAGGGTATGTAATTATGCATAAAAAGACAACTGAACCCACCAAGCAAAATGCCGAACACCCTTTCCAAATAACAATAACATCCTAATAATTTAGTTAGTTGGCCGGATAGGAAATAAAATGGGAAACTAGCATCTCGAGTTTCTAAAACTCGAGATACCTAAAAAATCGAGTTTTAAAAACTCGAGTTTACCCGGTTTTCATACACTGACGTGGATAAAATATATCCACGTGTAAATCGAGTTTATAAAAATCGATTTATAAATCGAGTTTTATAAACTCGATTTTAAATACAGTTTTGGACTGAAACCGTGTTTCAGAAACACGGGTTTCAGCCCTTCAAACCTTATACCCTCACTCTCACACTCACTCTAACTCTCACACTCACTGACGATCCTCTCACTCTCACACTCACTCTAACTCTCACACTCACTGACGATCCTCTCACTCTCACACTCACTCTAACTCTCACACTCACTGACGATCCTCTCACTCTCACACTCACCGTCACTCTCACACTCACCGTCACTCTCACTCTCACCGTCACAGTCACTCTCATTCTCACTCTCACACTCACTCACGGTCACGGTCACTGCCCCGCCGATACGATCCCGCCGATACGATCTCTATCACTGTCACTCTCTATTGTCTAACCCGCCGATACGATCTCTATCACTCTCACTCTCTACTGTCTAACCCGCCGATTCTAACCCGCTGCAACCATCCTTCTGTGTCAGAGGTAAACTCTGTTTTTCTTTGTGTTTCATGGGTTTGTTTTTGAGTTGGTTGTAAATTGTAATCACTATGTTGTTATAATTGTGATTTTATTGGGTAATTTCATATTAATTGTGATTTTATGGGGTGGTTTCAGAGGTGAGGGCTCTTTTTTACTTATATTTTAAAGTTCAAAGGGTTGTTGACAAGGTGTTTGATAATTTTTATTTATATTTATCGCAACTGAGCATTTGGATTGTATGAAAGCATTTGATTTTATGGGTTTTGGGAAATTTGGTTTTGATTTGTTTCTTACTATTCCTGTTTGATGGTGTTTTCTGGGCTTTGGCTGTGGGTGCCAAGTGGTTAAGAGGAGGGTTGCTATGATTATGATTTGGTAGTGGGTTGAGCTGTAAATAGCCGTGAGAGAGGAAGAGAGAGAGAACTTATTTTGGGTGCCATGGCACAACCTCATCAAAATATAATGAGGGTGATTTCTATTTGCCACATCAATAGATTTTGTTTAGGAGTTTATGGCAAGGGTAACACATTTAAATCAAATAGAAATTAGGACTACAGTAGTGCGCGCACAAAAACAAAAAAGAAGAAAAAAAAATGCAAAAGGATGTCTTCCATTGTCACCTTTGTTTGTTGCTTAGAGATTCTTAGTTGCAAAAGAAGAAATTCTGAATTTGTTAAACATATATCGTGGGTACTCCTGTAAATTCCAATAATCAATTTAGTTAGTGTGAATTCGTATAAGCCAAGTTTTGTTTCTTTGTTTATTTATTTTTCAGTCTATGACTGATTTATTTGCCCCCACACTATTAATGCGAAATATTGTTGCACTATTTGCAGTATGGAGACAGAGATTGTGCGCCCTGGTCCAGAAGATCCTTCATTGTTGACGCGACAACCACATCATCGATCCGAGGACATTTGGAATGGCGAGGTGAAATATCTAGTTCTAACAACCGATTTAATTTTTTGTTGTCTTTGACTTTTACCAACTTCTTTCAAAGTTGTATATCTAGTTCTAACAACTGCTATAATTTTTATCCATGTTGCAGGACCCGGGCCCACTTACGTGCCGTGGTCGCGCTAAGGAGATGGCAAACATAACGATGCAAGATAATCGAGTGATTGACATTATCAAGTTGGTGGGGCTAGAAGGATTGTTTAGGGCCCCTTCCAGAGAGATAGATCACTGTCTAATATCGGCCCTAGTTGAGCGATGGCGGCCGGAGACACATACCTTCCACCTTCCACATGGTGAGATGTCAATCACCCTAGAAGATGTGGAGGTCATTTTGGGACTTCCTATAGACGGTGAGGTCTTGGTTGAGCCGACTGCTGCGGAGAATGGGGATTGGAAGGGACTATGCGGGGAGTTGCTTGGTTTTGAAGTTCCGCAGACTGACAACAAAACTTTGGTGGGACAACGAATTCTCATTAGCCGCCTCGTTCAGCGCATTGAAGAGCCATTGCCTCATGATGCGACGGAGATGCAAATACATCAGTATGCTCGATGCTATATATTAGCACTACTAGGGGATAAGATTTTCATGGACAAGTCGGGAGATAGGGTGCATCTGATGTTCTTGGAGTTCCTGCGGAACTTTCGTGATCCGCGACAGTATAGTTGGGGTAGTGGTTGCTTGGCATGGTTGTATAGAGAGTTGTGTCGGGCAAGCCATAAAGAGTCATCACAGATTGGTGGGGCATTGCAATTAGTCCAGTATTGGGCATGGGCGAGGTTGCCATTCTTGTGCCCGAGGATAGAGCCCCCACCTGGATGTGATTATGGTCCATGGCCATATGCTCTACTTGCATTTAAGTAAGTATTTTCATGAAATTTACTCTTCTTAGTTATGGAATTTACTTTTCTTAGTATTTCAGTGGTATTATCTTATGTTATGTTATTCGCTCGTAACTGTAGGTGGGTGCGAGTGCCAAGCTCGAAGAGTAGGCCATCCAGCATGGCGTTGATCCACTATCGCGAGCAATTAGTTAGATGCAGCCGGACGAGGTAATAATATACAAAACCACTTGTTCGTATTTGATGTTTTATGTCTTCGTTTTTTTCTTCCATAAAGATTAGATCCGTATCTATAATTGTCCTTAAGAATATGTTCAAATCATTTTCCCTTGTTGCACATTTGAAGATGTTATGATAATTATTTTTTGTTTGTATTGTAGATTATGTGGCAGCCATATCAGGCAGACTTAGGCCACCTTCCTGCCTTTTGCGTTGCAGGGAGGGATATGTGGACGGCAAGGGTGCCACTTGTATGTTTTTGCATAGTAGAGACACACCACCCAGACCGTGTCGTTCGACAGTTTGGGTTGGCGCAGGAGCGGCCCGACCATGTTCAGTACGATCATAGATTGCATGGAATAGACTTGCGTGGAAAGGTGGAAAAAAATTGGAGGGAGGAGCATGCACCGTACATCCTGTCATGGGGTATGAGACAACAACAACTTTGCGATGCACCTCCTCAGATGGGTGAGATGCCCCACGATCATGCGTATTACCTCTGGTACCGTTCGGTCACTCGAAAGTATGTCGACAAAAACAGCGCTAAATTACATATGATGGTAATGTGTTCTACTTAGATTTTATTACCTGCTTTGTTTTTTCTTCACTATATGTATGAACGAAGAATGAATTGATTTCTTTCTTGAGAAATTCTGGTTTGATCTGACTGACATCCAATTAAAAAGACTGTCTATTACATATAGCATTCTAATAAAACTTTTGTTCTTAGTTCGGCTATTTGCGTAGATATTCATGTCAAAGTTGTAATTTTCAGTTGAGTATTTGAATATGGAATTCATAAGTACTATATTATCCATTATGTAATTGTTACATAAATGTCTCAAATCTCAATTGTACTGGTTGTTTCTCTGTTTCAGATTGAAAGCCATAAAGCGCTGTTGGAGTTGCTTCCTGAAGGAAGCCCATGACACGACCATGTCCGGCGCGTCCTAAATGCTATTGTTGGGCTTCGTGTTGGTCCTGCAGCAAATGGGCAGGCAAATAATAGGCATGGGACTGAATCAACAGCTGCTGCAAGCCCAAGCACAAGTGCAGCACCCCTAAGTACACCGAGTTGTGGTGGGTTTGCTAGTGCAAGCCCAAGCACAAGCATAGCTAGGGGTCGTGGTCGGCGTGCTACAGCAAGCCCAAGCACAACTGTAGGTAGGGGCCGTGGTCGGCGTGCAACAACCCCTCGGGTTGTAATTAGTCCTGAGGTACCTGCACCCATCCCCCACGCATCTCCTCCGCCTGAGTTCCCTCCACCCATCCCAGATGCATCCCCTCAGCCCGAGGTCCCTTCACCCACCCCACCTTCGCAGCCCAGTTTTGATCTTGGTATTGATTTCCATATGACCCCTCCTACGCACCCTCAGACACTGTCATACTCCCCCACCAGCTCTAGTGCACCCACTTTGCCCATGCTAATGATCCTCACTCCTAGCTATACAGAGCATCATTACCCACCTACCTCGTCTTCATCCGACCCCTTAGGACCCTCGGTTCGGATTGACACTGATGTACCGGACGAGCATCCCCCTCATCCGTGCTCACCCCCACGAGGTAGACCACAACGTACTAGAAGAGCACCCACTTGTGGGACAGGTGGACACAAAATAGGACACAAAGGCTCTATGGTATGATAACATTAATTACACTTCGATGATATGATACATTGTAGTTCACTTTATTCTTATCATTACACCAAATATTGTTTGTAGTTCACTTTATTCTTATCATTACACCAAATATTGATTGTATGCATCTAATGTCTTTGCAGCACGATGATGAGCCTAAGGATGATGCCCCGCAGCCTCCTCCTCCCCCGCCCAAGCATTACACGAGGGTTAAAAAACGAAAAATTGGTGAACCTTGAAAAAGAGGTTTGTTAATGTGTTTATATGTATTTTGTTAATTTGGTAATTTTGATCTATGTGATTTCTATTTTGAGAATAGTCTAACTTGTAGTTTTAAAGTTTGAACATGAGCCTTGCATTATTTGTTGGATGCTAAATGCCATCATGAATTACTGAGTCACTTAGAGATTAGATCTAATTTTTTTACTTTTTTTTTCTCCTCCAGCAAAAAGCACTGGAAGCAGCAATGAATGATATAAATAGCTCATTTGGAAAAGGAAGTGTTACAAGATTAGGCAGTGCTGGTGGTGCTTTGGTGTATGTATTTTTATCTTTGTAATAAATAAATAAATAAAAATGTATTTTATTGCCCCTATTTACCCCCCCCCCCTCCCCAAAAAATTTTTCTCTTTTAACAATGTTTTAGCTTCTGGAAGCAGCATCATTGAGCCTGATTTTGGCTAGATGGTTGATTTTGTGACATTTTGTGCATTGCAGTGAAACCTTTCCCAGTGGCTGTTTGACATTAGACTTTGCCTTAGGTGGTGGCCTTCCCAGAGGGAGAATTGTAGAGGTATTAACTCTTTGTATGTCTTTAGGGGTTGGGGGGGTGGGTTCTCTTTGTGTGTCTCCCGGTTTCTCCTTAAATTTTCCTCCTTTTTTTTATTTTTTTTTATTTTTTTTTAAATGCTTTGGGTTTAGGTCATTTTGCCCCTTTCAAGCTTAGACAAAAACTGCCTTTTCCACCTTGCCTTCTCTGAAACTTCTCAATGTGAAATCCCACACCACTTTTTCCATATTCATGAGGAATCACAGTGATTGGTACTGGAAATTTAAAACTTGGTAATACCTACCATTGGCAATTTGTTGGGCAGTTGGGATATTACTGAAAAAATCATGAGTTGGAGAAGTTTGAGAGTGGAGCATGTGGGTGAAAAGTATAGGCACATGTTTATTCAAATTTTGGGCACAAGTGTATGGAATACACATCTTAATACATTGACACGTGCGCAATAAAGATGGGTGTGCCTTATGGAGTAGGTTCATACAATTAGTTATTTATAAATTTTGTCACAATTCATAAGACTAGTCAATAGATGTTCACTTTCAATATTCTGTTATATGCCTTTATGTTTAGGACTATGCCTTTATGCCATCATGCAAACAGACTGCTCAACTTATATCAATGAAGTCCTGAACAATTTGAGCATCTGCAGAGTATGTGATACTTATAGAATTATATGCACCTAAAATCTGGTCACCATATGCAATAAAAAGAAAATTGAGCAGGCTACTTAATTCTTCTGCACTCCTATCATAATTTGTAGTGGGTCTTTGATGTGCTTTCTTGCTCTAAAGAACTGCTCTAGCATTTTGCTGATCAGATAGGATAACTTGTGCTCCAGAAAGGTCTGATATAATTTGCCATATTTATTTCCAGATATTTGGGCCAGAGAGTAGTGGAAAAACCACCTTGGCACTCCATGCAATTGCAGAAGTGCAGGTATTACTTCTTTCTTGACTTCACATCTTAATCTATATTTCTGCCAATAATTGGAGCTTCTCTTAGAATGTTGTTTGTAATGAGACCAACATGTAGCTTTTCAATGAAAATATGCAGAAGCTGGGAGGGAATGCAATGCTTGTTGATGCAGAGCATGCTTTTGATCCGGCATATTCTAAAGCATTGGGAGTGGATGTAGAAAATTTGATTGTTTGCCAACCTGATCATGGGGAGATGGCACTTGAGAGTAATATGTTTTCTCTTGGTCTATCTTTTTGTGTAAGAATTCATGTGATGTGCTGACCATATTCAATATGGAGTGTGGTGCTTATGAAATTCGTTATCTTCACACTTGATGTATATATTGATTTTTTGAGTTTGTCATGTCATCTCAGTCGCAGATCGTATGTGCAGATCTGGTGCCATAGATCTTATCTGTGTTGATTCTGTCTCAGCTCTCACTCCACGGGCAGAGATTGAAGTAAGTTATCATCTGTGTCTCTCTCTCTCTCTCTCTCTCTCTCTCTCTCTCTCTCTCATTTATAGGTTAGTCTTGGCCCCAAGCTCTTTTAGATTTTGAATTGACAAGGTTTCCCATGTCTGACTTGTATGCTTCACTATATCGTATGGTGAGATTGGGATGCAGCAAATGGGTTTGCAAGCACGCCTTATGAGCCAGGCTTTGTGTAAAATGTCAGGAAATGCCTCAAATAAGATATAAGGTACTTTTGATTGCTTAGGGTTTTTTTTTTTTTTTTTTAAATTTCTAAACACTGCACATGAGTGATGATTGTAGTTAATTTTCCCTAGTGGAGCCTATCACCAACAGGCAGAATTGAGTCTAGCTCTTGCTTATATATTATTTTTCATTGTACCTTCCATTTCCGTGACAATATTCTTGGATTGAAAATGAAATTCTCTAGCTTTCTGTAACTAATATTTGCATTCTTGTGGGTTTTGTAAGATTGGTGTGTATTATGGAAATCCAGAAGTGACGAGTGGAGGAATTGCATTAAAGTTCTTTGCCTCTGTTCGGCTTGAGATACGATCTACTGGGAAGATAAAGTCTGTAAGCACAGCAGCTGCTTGAATGATTACTATATAGATAGAGATCACTTTGTTAATTTTTATTTTATCTTTGTGAAAACCTCATCATGCATTTGTCTTTTTTCACTTTAGGTTAAAGGAGATGAAGAAATTGGGCTTTGGGTACGTGTGAGAGTGCAAAAGAGCAAGGTAAATTACATGGCATCAAGATTGTGCAAGGATTGTTAAATGCACTGAAACGAAGTTGTCATTTTTATTATGCCTTTAAAACTTATATAATGTTTCTAAGATGTTTACTTGACATATATGAACGAACTGTTGCTGTTAATATTAAGAAAATAAATTGTTTTACCACTTTTAATATTGTTCATTATGTTGACACTTGACACCAGTCTGACTGAAAGAACCTATGAATGGAAGAATTGGATGTGTCATTCAATTACAGTATCCCAATATTTATATAGTTTGTTTTTGTACCTATGCTTTCCTTAGCACACATTGTGTGCACTCTGGCTTTTCTTGTACTAGTTTTTTTTTTTTCAATAAAGTTTATATATATAACCTTTGTATTGACATTATTTCCCTTGGCAGACATGAGAAAGCCAAAGCTAGCTGCTGAGATTGCCAAGCAACTACGCAAGTTTCATGAAGTGGAAATTCGAGGCTCTAAAGAACCTCAGCTATGGAATGACATCTCCAAGTTCTTTGAAAAAGGTTCTTTTATCTCACCCTGATGGATTACTAGCCATGCTTAGTTGCTTACTTGTCAATCTATACCATTCTAAGCTAATTTACTTGAACCTGGCATTCAACGTCCACTGTTTCACCTTTTTTCCCTGATCCTTGCTCTATTTTTAATATACATACATTCCTACTGATGTGTGTGTGTTCTGTAGTTGCCATCCATCACATGTTAATCTTTTCATATTTGAACTTTTGGTGCAGCATCCGTTATTGAATTTGATGATAGTGAGAAGCAGAGGATGCATAAGATCATTTCATTTAAGGAAATTCATGACGAAATTGTTGAGCTCAAGGTAGTGCCTGCTTTCATAGATTTTTTTGCAACTGCATTTTATTTATTTTATTTTTATCTCATCTCATACTATTATTTTTTCAGCAGGAACTTCACCATGTTGTGGAGGAACTTGAGAAAGTTGCTGTTCTGAACCTTCCTCAGACTGTAGAGGCCAATCATTTCTCTCATTGGAAATGTTCAGAGGTCATCACTGATACTAGAGAAGGTGCTGTATACATTATGCAGATTTAGTTAGAGAGTATCTCTTGAATTGTTGTAGAAACTTCTTAAGGTGATTGCAATTGTTGAGTTGTTTTTTTCTAACTGTTTTAAGAGATTTTATGGATTACCTTCTGTCCATAAATTTGTGTAATATAAATCTCTTTGAGATTTTTTCTCGTATACTTTTTCCACTGAATTCTTACAAGAAGTTGCATGCTTTGTAAATAGTGGAAACTTCTGGACATGATTGGAATAAGCTTTGAGGAAGAATGGAAATTAATAAGCTATGAGGTTGTGCAAACTATTTTCTTTTTCTTTTTCTTTTTTTTTGTGTGGTCTTACAGTATTGCAAATAAAGTTTTGTTGTGTGGTTCTGTATCTCAGGTTGGCCTAGCAGAAACAGTTGGAGAACTTTGTAATTGTGGTAGTGGTACTGGAACCTCTCTCTCTCTCTCTCTCCTTATCTCTGTTGTTGGCTGTTGGGTTTTTCTCTATTTGCTCAAAAAGAGTTCTTTTTGAATTTTCTTTGATGGTTATTTGCTGGTAGTGCTGCTTCTGTAGTTTGTTGCTTTGAAATGGTGCATATGTGGATGTGAGTATGTGTTTTGAATGAGTGGTGTTGTGAATTATTTTTGTTTTTTTGTTTTTTTAAGACTTTTGTTCAATTAGATTTAATAATTGTGTTGGTGGTAATGGTGCATGTGTTTTTGTCCTTAGCTGAAAATTTTGTATACTAAGGTTGTCTACTTTTTTTGCCCTGCAGGATATTTGTCAATATGTTTGTCAAGCTAAAGTGTTGATCTTGATGAGAAGGCATGTGATTTTATATGCTTGGGCCAACAAAAACGAGTTCTTCATTCGAAATGGTAATGGTGGAACTGAGAGTGTCATGGTAGTGGGATAAATCCGACATTTTTTGGATGTGCATTTTCTGGTCTTCATGCAGCTCTTGCTGGATAGTTATGGAGGGTTCATCTGAGTCTGCTTGGCAAGAGTCTGATAGTTCTAGGGGATTAAATAGTTCCACTGTCTCACATAGGACTAGTACGGTTCTTACTGCCAATAGAATTGGCTTGTCTGGTGATACATCGAATGATTCTGTGTTTAGGAAAGAGAGAGGTAGGGTTGTGTTGGCTTGTTTAGTATTTGTATATGTTGATGAGAAGAAGTTTAAAGCAGAGTTCAACTTATAAAGTGAGTCACTTAAGAGGAGCCTTTATTCATTAATGTTTCAGTCAACAATCAGAAGTTGACACAGGAGACTGTTCAGTCAACATCTGGTTGGGCTTCTTCAACTGCTGAAGACTCGAGTAGGGATGAACACTCATCCTTAACTGTGGATGTAGACTCACCTGCCAATAGTAATCCATGGGGGCAGCTGAAGTCACCAGAATCTTCACAAGGTTGGGGCTCTCAGAATGAGTCAAAGCATGGTTGGGGTTCACCAAATGCTGGTAGTGGCAATGAAAGTGACAGACATAATAATCAGTGGGGAAGAGGAACCATAGAACCACACTTCAAGAAAAACCGATTTGAAGGTTCAAAGGGCTGGGGTACAAATAATGGAGAATGGAAATCTAAGAACCGTCCTGCAAAATCACCTGGACCTGGAAGGGCTCATGATGATGCTGGTGCAGGTGGAATATTTACTGCAACCAGACAACGATTAGATATGTTCACTTCTGAGGAACAAGATGTTCTTGTGGAAATTGAACAGATTATGCAGACTATCAGAAAAATAATGCATCGGACTGGGTATGTTTTCCATGGTTTATACTTGTATAGCTCTAAAAAATGTGTGCTAGTCGTTGTTGTCTTTGTTGCTAAGCAACTCGATAATATGGGATGATTGTTACACTTGCATTTCAAGTTATATGAATAAAACTGTAATCAAAGGATATTGGCATGTACTTGTCATATAAAATGTTCTGTGTCCAATTAGAATGGACCAATTTATTGATGGAAATCTCTCCTTTGGAGTTGAATAGAGTCCAAGTTGAGGACGATGGCAAATGAGGCGTGCTTTAAATTTGATTGACAACCGTGAATCATAAACTTTTACAATTGAATTAGAGGCACTACTCAGTACATTATTCTTTTCAGCTATAGGCAATTAACACGGTACCATTCTAATCGTTTAAATGCATAACTTTTTAAAGTTGCTTCATGCAATGTGTGCTGTTTATCATGTACCGTGTATCCTACATTTGTGCTCTGTTTCAATGCTTAGTATTATACCTTTTGTGCATTTAGGATACTGGCTAGGCACACACCCACTTGGGAGCCACTTTTGTGGTATCACATACCCCTTAGGTAAATGTGCATTGGCAATGATGGTCTTCATTATGGGATCTTTAAACCAGAAATACAATCCAGAAGCTTTTTTCATTGCTGCCTTTTTTTTCATTGATGCCTCATTTTTCTACTCTTTGATCTCTATCTAATTTCTTTTCTTAACTTATCAACAAAAAATTTCTTTTCTTAACTTGGTCATTTCCTGAAATGTCATTCATTCCCATCATATGGACATCTGATTTTAAGTTTTTTTCTAAAGGTACAATGATGGAGACCCGCTGTCAGCTGAGGATCATTCCTATGTACTTGATAATGTTTTTAACCACCACCCAGATAAAGCAGTGAAAATGGGTGCTGGAATTGATCATTTCATGGTATGCTTCACAACAATGTTCTTGCAATTTTGTCCTTAATTATACCATCCTCATTATATGATACAGTGGATTCAGGACATTTTTGGATGTTTATTGTTGGATATGTGAGAGTTTATTGTTTATTTTGCCTTTTCAAAAGTGATTATTTATAATAAAAACAGATCTTTTGATCTGGCAAAGTTGTCAAAACAGAATATCCTTGCCTTTTTTTTTTTCCAATGATTTCAAGCTACCATATATACAGTGAAATCCTTTTGCACACCAAATATGCGCATTGAATTTAAAAATCTGTGCAATTGGTTTCTTATTGCATTGGTGGCCGCTTTCCAGTCTCCACCTACTTGAGGTGAATTGCCTTGACCATGATTCAATATACAAGAGTAATAGTTTTGCAGTTTGAGTTACATTCAGGGGTTAATTATCTTGTTATTGCAGAAAACTATTGGTCACTTTTTCCCATGCCATTCAGGAATGCAATGTCTCAAATTTACATTAATTAAACATAATTGTTTACAAAATTTATTATTTTGGTCAGTGCCTTTTTTTTTTTTTTTTGCTGACCTTCCTCTTTGATCTAACTTTACTCTTTGTAAAAATGATCAAGACCATGGGGATAATTTTTCTTGCAAAATTTTCTCTAATGATTTCATGTGATTCTTACTCTTTTTCTTTAATTGGTTGATAAGTTCGTACTACAGTACTACATAATAAATGGATCTAAAATAGTTGATACTTCATGATCTTACATCTACCATAACTGATTTTCCATGATGAGTTCTCCCCTCCTCCCCCGCCCCCCCAAAAAAAAAAAAAAAAAAAACTGGTGAAGTGATGTCTCATTATTCTAAACAGAAAATGTATTTAATTTGCTGATTATTGAAATGGGGTGACACATCTATTGTGTAGTTGGAAAATCTTATTTGTGCTTGTGGACTGTTTCACTTCAATGCTGCAGTGTTGGATGAATCCTGTAGTCCAGAATAGATGAGTTTGTAAACATGGATTTTGACTTGACTAATTTGCAGTGTTTCTCTATTTAATAATAGGGAAGAAAATTTTAGGTCTTTGGTAGGTCTTGAGAATGGAGTAACCCCCCCCCCCCTCCTTTTTTTTTCTCTTCAATTGGTAATTTAGCATTTGCGTTACATGATAATTGATGTTTGCTATAATGTTGAGCTCTGTCCTGATATTGAGAAATAGAGGCATTTCTGTAGAAATTTTTGCTGAAGAGTATGTATGCCTTAGCTTGAGTCGGGGAGCAGGGAAATTCGTGTGGGAGTTGAGGGATGACTATGGCAGTAGTGGGATACAAGACTTGGAATGAGGCCCCTGCGACTTGCACTGGTGAATTTCATATTCTTAGGGTGTTTGCATTTAGAGGGTAGGGGGTGTGGCATTGATAGATACTCTGCCTCTAGGAATGGAGCCAATTAGCACTACTTACGAATATGGGTTTATCATTGGAATCTTCTGCCCTGCTGCATTTGTGGGGTTGGTGGGGTTGACATCACTGAATACAAGGAGCCTCCCTCCCTTTTAGGCTGGCTTGAGTGGCAGGCTAACCTAAGTCCTTGCTTAACTGATTACTTTTTGCTATAGGCCATACAAAAGAAATGATAGTTGTCTTTTGCCTCTTATACAAGTTGGCATTGGGAGATTGGGAGTGCTTTGGTTCATAAGATGGCATAGATGGTGTGCACTAGAGGTAGACCCTTGTCTCTGTTATAGGTGCTGACACAACATTTTGAGGGAGCGCATTTGACTAGTTCAGGGTTGACCAATTTTCAATATGGATGTTCAAAAAGTGAATTACCAAATCAGTATCGTTTTAAATTTTGATGAGAAATTAGAAACATATTTGATAAATTACTAATTCTCCCAAAAGTTTAAGTTGTTAGGGAATTGTGAATTAATAATCTAACCAATATTTGAACACTCCCCTCGCGTGTGGGCCTAGCCTTTCCCTTAATAAGTGGGGCCCAACACATGGGATTTTTTTAACTTTTTAAATGGGAGGTAGAGCAGAGACAAAATTTGAATTCAGGTACACTTGTTCTAATACCATGATAAATTACCAATTTTTCCAAGTGACCCCAATAGATTAAGCTGTTAGGAAATGATGAATTTAATCATTCAACCAATATTTGAATGATTTCCTGCCTTCCATAAATATAAAGAAATGCAAGCATCGCTGAAGTGTCATGACCTTTGAAATGTAAAATCATTTGATCACTGATTCAAGCCAGGAATTGAATCAATTAGAGAATCACTTATAAAAGAATGAAAATCGATTAGAGATCTGGTTAAAAATCAATAAAGTGAGGTGCATAACAGAATGTAATCCTCAACTTGTGATTACATTGATAAACTATTGTCCCATTTAACAAACTTCATATTGACCGTAACAACTTCACATGGAAGACACTTCATGCTATACGTTGACAAATTCTGAAGATATCCAGTTCTAACTACTAAACCTTACATTTTCAAAGCAAGCTTTAAGCTGTCACCATGGATTTCAGTTGCTTGGAGGTGTCTGTTCATCAGTATAAGATCTCATGCACTTGCACATTAGGGGTTGCCTTGTGCCTATATGGCTCTTTATCACATATATTTCTAATTTTGCTTATTTAATAATTAGTACTGGTGATACATTATCTCTCATTGTGTTGGTGTTTGGTGATGTGTGAGTCTCTTAATGGAAAATAACTATGTTTTACTTATTTTATAAATTACATATTTTTTTAAGTAAAGCTTTATTAAAATTAAAAAACAAGAGTACGATGGACCCCAATTACACAGGCCTTGTATCCTATTTATGCATAAAAAACTGACAGGATGTATACATACAGTGGACCTGCAGAATTAAAATATACAAAAATTACAATCAAAAGGAAATAGAATCAATACAATTACAGGCCTTGTACTAAAGATATCGCTGAGAGTCACTCTACTCGTGGAATAGGGTTGGAGTTGCTTTTTTTTTTTTCTATTTTTTTTTTCTTGTACTTCCTAGTTTTGGAAACTTTATATGCTGATGACTTAGGATTATTCATCTGTTACAGGGATACTGGTCCTGAAGGGTGGAGATTGAGACAGAGGCATTTTGAGGCTATTACTTCCCTTGTTCGATCCTGCCGGAGGTTTTTCCCACCAGGTTCTGCCTTTGAGATATGGTCTGAGTTTAGGTCAGTGCTCTGAGGATCTTTCTCTTTGATTTTGTTGATCTGTCTAAAAGCCTTGAAGTTACTTTGGATTTCTTTGGCCATGAGTAGGTTCAATTTGATTTTGGATTTTTTCAAAGTGAATTACATATGATTCTATCTCTTAAGTTACATATGGCATATATTTAATGTTTTTGACCTTTAGCTTTTTCACGGAGGCAGAATGCACTAGAGTTTTAGTAATTTGTTTTATTAATAGCTGCACCAAGTACACCAGACATTGTCTATGAAAATTCATGGGATCTGGTATTCCATGAAAATTCATGGAATACTTGAAATCATAATGTTGATCTGCACCATTCTAATTCTATAGGCATTGAGGAGTCTGACACTGGCTTAGCTGCACCAAGCCAGTGGGATCTGGTATCCAATAAGCAAATGATGCAGGAGGAGCAGCCTCTTCAGGTGTGTATTTTGCTTAATGTTTTGTTCAGCAATAAAGTTTAGTATTTGTATATAAATTTGAGAAGCCTTCACTGCCTTGTCAAATCAGGTGGCAAGATGTACAAAGATCATTAATCCAGACACTGAAGATGCCAAATATATAATAAATGTTAAGCAAATTGCAAAGGTATACATCTTTTTGGCCTTTAACTTTATGTGTGGTACATATTTTTGGGTTTGAAATATGAAATTTTTCTTCACACACAAGACACATCTAACACCAATGAGTTTCCCACAACAGCCACAGCAGCCATAGCCACTGTTCCCACACCATACCCACTGGTTCTCTACATTCTGGTTAGGCACTTGAAATATGATTAGATATTGTGATGTAATAACATTATTGTTTTGCTCGATGAATTTGAATTTGAATTTTAGATCTTTTCACTTCAATTTCTTTAAAGATAATTAGAGAATAACTTATTATTTTCTGTCTACTCGACTTTATTTTTAAAAGTAAAAAACTTCTATACAGTTTGGTTGGTGTACCATAAAGTAAAGTAGCTGTGTTATTATGAAATAATAAATAGTTCATCAAAAACTAAATAATAAAAAAGAAAAGAGGAAAGTTTCAAAATATGAACAACAAAGATATTTATAAAAACTCCTAGGTGTATTTCTTTTTTAGTTTTTACTTTATGAGATGTAGTTTTATTATTTAGTAAAGTAGTCTTTACAGATGTTATCATTATTTAGTAAAGTAGTTTTTATCATTTTACAGGTACCAAACACGGTTGAGTTTGCTGACTGGATTGGGCGGACAAAGCAAAAGGAAAAGAAAAAAGATAAGAAAAGAAAAGAAAAAGAAACTCAAAGGACTAGATTGAAAAAAGGTTGAAGTAGAGGTTGTAATTTGTAATATAACCTTATTACTACATGGATGTAGCTTTCCCACCTTCTTAGTTCATAAGTGTGTTAGTGCTTCACTTTTTTGACGTAGTCCAAAAAATTATGAAGTGGTAATCATCGTCCAAAGAATTTCCCATGAAATGACGCTTTTGTTCCATGCACCAAATCCTGCTCTTCGTTGCTACTGATCCACCCATGGCAAGGTCTACGTGGAGAGACTGGGAGAGTATCCACCCGCTGTGGGGTGTGCAAATCAGGAGCAGGGCAAGTAAGACTATTCTCACGGTGTTTACCAGCACCGGAGTCCCTTATTTCTCCCTCCAGTACTGAGGATTGTTCCAATATAGTGGATCAAAATATTGTTCCACTGTATTGGAACAATCCTCAGTACTGGAGGGAGAAATAAGGAACTCCGGTGCTGGTAAACACCTTGAGAATAGTCTTACTTGCCCTCCTCCTGGTTTGCACACCCCACAACGGGTGGATACTCTCCCAACCTCTCCACGTAGACCTTGCTATAGGTGGATCAGCAGCAATGAAGAGCAGGGTCCGATGCAAGGAACAAAAGCGCCATTTCCAAAAGACATATTACGAAAGCGCAAGACCAGGTGGGATGTTAGGCCTGAAGATGTGTAACGTAGCTGCCTCTTTTGTACTTCATCGACTAGGTTTTGTAGAAACCACAAAAACACTTCTATGCATTTGTGAATCTGAAATTGTAGTTTATAGTAGATAACAAGAGGATTCGCAATTGGTATATGGCAAAATAAGAATTTTCTTTTTTTCATTGATTTAGTTCCTACTTTTGATAGTGTTTTCTTCCGACCAATGCGAAATGAACAAAGTTGTACGACATTAGTCACATAATCTAAGCAATAAAGGCCCTTCAGAAACCACTTGTTCACCTCCCTGAATTTATTGCTGGGTTCAATTTAAAGTCAATGCAACTACCGACGAAGTAAAAAAAAAAAAAAAAGCAAAGAAAGCGAAGTACACATTTAACAAGTTTAAAAAAGTTGTATATAAAAGTTCAAAGTTAAAAACTAAAACTTAAAACTGATGTGAAACTGATGTACACAAACCAAGCCATGTTTGCAACAAAGAACAGTAAGCAAAAAAAGAGCAACTGATTTCATATAAACTTAGGTAGAAGTTGTGTGCAATTCATCTTTGGATTTGCAAGAAGTGAACGTCAAGTGACATGATTTGTCAGGCATTAAGAACAACATTTTAAAATTGCACAGAAAGTGTGCACTTCAACAACAACGTCGAATGTTGGTAGGTAGAAATTTTTGAAAATCATCATTGCTTGAATCTGAGAAGTCTGAAATATCACGTTCATCATCTAACGTAGTAATTTCATTAATAGACTTCATGGCTCGCTCTTGCGCCTTCCCCTGCAAATGCTTTCTAGCCTTTTGGATTGCATGAAAACGGTCTAGTCGCCTTTGCATTTGATTGTTCTCTCGTTCAAGGCGAGCAAGTATGTCGGCCGGTTCATCTCTAGGTAACTCAGCTGAGCGTGCCTTAGGAACTCGTAACCCGTGCCATCGAGAATACACCTCCAACTCACACCTCTTCTCGTATAAGGTTGACCATGGTGCTTCTGCTACGGTGAACTCCATTGTGGTGGTATCTGAACTTAGTTTTGTAGGTTTTCCGAGCATGATGTGCCCGACGCTTCCAAGACTTTCGTACGTGTATATTGGCATATTAACGAAATCTCTCTTCTTTCCAACCCATTTCCCTCCATAGTGGTCTGTGTATGTTTGTAGTTGTTGATCTGCTGGAACTTGTGATAATTCATTTGTTGAAGTAGATTGAAACTTGTTTCTACATGTGCGAGATGATGTTGAGGCGCTGCGACTCATAGCTTAGTCAACATACGAAGTTAGTGTTGTAGGAATAAGATCATTATTGTGGTGCATTTATAACCTGATTCCATTTTGTATTGAAGCATACAAAATTAAATGTACTCGGGCTTGTCATGTCAATACAAGCTGGAAAACCATGACATTGGGAACTACTGCTTCATCTGACATGCAGTAGTTCCCAATGTCACAGTGAGATTCTCTTACAAATGTTTGTACCTCATTTCGATACCTTCTTTTTCTATACAACCCATATTTCTGTAGATTTTATTTCTATTTTTTATAGTAATTGTTTGTGAGTAAATAGTGGGACTCCTAATTTTGAGTTCAATTTCAAGGAAAAAAAAGGGTCACATGTCCGAAAAAAAAAACACAAGGGACAGTTAAAAAAAAAAAAAAAGTGAAAGGAACTCATCCCTTTCAAACTCAAGTATATTTTTAATAAAGTTATATTTAGAATAAGGGCTCTCAACCTAAATGGATCGAAATTTACCAAAATGGACCAAAGTGGGCTGAATGGACCAAAGTTGAGCAAACTAGATTTAATAGACTGAATAGGACCAAATTAAACTGAATGGCCATGGATTGAGCAAATTAAATTTAAAAGACTGAACTGGACCAAATAACCTCATTCCACTGTGGGTTGAAGCATCTACACTTTTTAACATATTCGGGCTTGTCATGTCAATACAGGCTGGAAAACCATGATATGTATTTTTTGTTCAAATGTTCCCAATGTCACTGTGAGATTCTCTTCTTGTGGGCAGTAGTTGCAGTGTACTGCCATGACTATTCAGGTAAAGAGTATTCACATGAAGCATGCCTGTGCTTCATCTGACATGAACTTGACGAGACAATACCGAGTTCTGTTAAATGTATCATAAACTTTGAAGGGGTCCTCTATAGCCTTCAAAACAGTGCATTGCAAAAGAATGCATATCTGTGTATTGACGTGAGAGTGGATGATATGACTAGGTACGGTTCTATAATGCCCAGCTATTCAGCAGCACATGTAACACTGCGAACATCAGTGTAGCAATGGTGGACAGCTGTGTATTCACGTGAGTGTGGATGACTTGCATATCTGTGTATTCAAAGAGCCTTTGATATTAGACGAAAACGGGCTAAAGTGGTCTCAATGGACTAAATTGGACCAAAGAGCCTTGATATTGGACCAAAGTGGACCAAATTCCCCCAAAGTGGACCAAAAAGGAGCAAATTCCCCCAAAGTGGACCAAAGTGGACCAAAAAGGACCAAATTCCCCCAAAGTGGACCAAATTCCCACAAAGTGGACCAAATTCCCCCAAAGTGGACCAAAGTGGACCAAGAAAGACCAAATTACCCCAAAGTGGACCAAAAAGGACCAAATTCCCCCAAAGTGCACCAAAGTGCACCAAATTCCCCCAAAGTGGACCAAAGTGGCCACATTGTGTTCTATAAAACTCGAGTTTTAAAGACTCGATTCTCTTGGAAATCGAGTCTTTAAAACTCGAGTTTTAATAGCCTATTTCTAGACAAATGAACGATGTGGAACTCGAGTCTCAGAAACTCGAGTTCCACTGGGAAATTTTTTTCCCCTGCTGCTCTGTTTCAGGCAGAGAGGCAGGGGAAGAATGCCCTGTTTTGGGCAAAATTTCCCAGTGGAACTCGAGTCTCTGAAACTCGAGTTCCACTGGGAAATTTTTTTCCCCAGCTGCTCTGTTTCAGGCAGAGAGGCAGGGGAAGAATGCCCTGTTTCAAAAATTGACTGAGAAACCAAAAACTGAAATGTCTGCAGAAATTGACTGAGAAACAGAGGTAGAGAACCTTCGAATGTAATCCTTAACATACTCATTCAGAAATAGAGAAGTTGAGAATGTAAATGCATTTAAATTACATCAAAATGCAATCTCAATAGGCACCAAAGTATAGAAATGGTTACGGTCTTTGCATATCCATAGTTTTACAATGTAAATGCACTCAAATCACAACAAAAGTCATTCTAAATATATCAACATTCTCAACATGGCCAACCACCCTTAATTACCAATTCTAACCATACTACTGAAATCACAATCTTCATAGAGGTACATTAGATAGAGAATTACAATTACATTGAACAAAAACCAAAACATGAATTGTGCTTGTTAAATGTAGTCGCTTTTCCTAAGATCGGCGGTCCGCACGAGAAAAACGTCGTCCATGAAAGCATGCCTGAAATACGTAGAATACTCATGTTAGGAGACAAGATAGTAAACATTATGTAAACATCAAATGAACAACAATTATTTAACCAATGCATAGCGTTTTGCCATCTACCTACCTAGTGTGGAACATGACCGCTTGTGGAAGCGCCACGGGACTGCGGACATTTTCTGCGGTTATGGCCGGAAGCATGACACAGTCCACATGTGTGCTTGGGTTGACTCTCTATCAAATCTGCGTCCTCCCTCCGCCATCCCGGTTCTCGATCCTTATTCCTCACTCCATCCATCTCATTCCTTATTCTTGACTTCACTAGTCGACCTTTGGCTCGCAACAATGCTGGATTAGGCAACCACTTTGGCCCCATCGGATCCCTCCACAACGACCGTGACTTCGGAACCACAAATGCATGCTCATAAGTGTTAAGGGCATGCTTCAAACCATAACTTGGGTGAATATATGCGGTCGAATCAACCTGTAAATAGTCACATACTCTAATTGCATGTGAACACAGGATCCCTATGTTTTGCCATTTCCCACAACTGCATGTTGTTTCCCGTAATCGAACTTCGTAACTGTGGTTTCCCCCTCCTGCGCTACACGGGTTGAGTTGGGTAATTACTTGAAATATTAGCTCTTCACTGCTAAATGGCTTGAGATAGTGTTTCTCAGATTTACGCTTATTTCCATCCCATGTGCACCACGCATATTCACTCCATTTTTTACCCTCTGACAACTCATAATGGTATTCTTTGTGCCGGTCGTGGAAATATTGAACAAGTTTGTTCCAAGTGAACTCAACCAATGCCGCAATAGGAAGGGCCCTTGCACCTTTCAGTACACCATTAAAACACTCTGATATATTGGTTGTCATTGCCCCAAAACGTCTCCCACCATCATGTGACTGGGTCCACATATCCACAGGCTCCCTCATTAGGTATGTGTATGGAAGATAATCTTGATTCTTTTCCTTACCATCCTTCCCCGTCACCTTTTTCTTATTCCTAATGGCTTCAATTTCCACCTGCTTAATGGAGTCCATTATGGCATCGAATTTAACTTCTTGAGTAGCATATCCCGCTTTCAATGCCGCTGACTTCAGAGTCGAGTTCTGAAAATGGCTGTTGAAGTTGCTAGCGACATGTCGCAGGCAATATCTATGAAATACCCGTTTTTTTCCATCATCCCTTCTAGGCCAGTTTGCAATGGTGTTTTTGATACCGAGATGTCGGTCAGAAATTATGCAAATGCCTTCGTCAGGTATCACATGGTCAATCGTATCTCTAAGGCATTCTAAAAACCACCTCCAACTGGACCCTGACTCACAATCCACAACAGCAAAGGCGAGAGGGAATACCTTGTTGTTCGCGTCCGTTGCCATTGCGACTAACAATTTTCCCTGATATTTACCATACAAATGGGTCCCATCAATACTGATAACCGGCTTGCAGTATTTGAATCCTGATATGCATGGACCGAAAGACCAAAACACATAATGCAACAATACGCCGTCAGTATCATCAGCGGGTGTGGTACGATAAGATACCTGAGTAGTCGGGTCCTGATCAATATACGCCATTAGCAACTTTTGCAGCCTTTGGTAAGACTCTTCCCAATTCCCAAACATATTTGCAATTGCCTTTTGTTTCGCATCCCACACCTTGTAGTAAGAAGGCTTCTGGCCTGTATATTTCTCCTCTATCATAGTTCTGAGATACTTAATTGGGGTAGTGTGATCCTCACATAACTGCTTATGGATGTCTGCTGCAATAAAATTACAACTCATCATTCTAGCATCATTTCGCACCCCAGTCGATATACATGTGTGAGGACCCTCATACACGGTAACCATCCATAGATTGTGGAGATTGGGCTTCATAACTGCGCAGACATACCACTTGCATGACTCATGCACGCAATTCGCACAAAGTTTTTTGGTCGTCGACCTAGTGATCCTAAAGTGTCTGTTTTCCTTGAGGGCACAAATTGTTAATACGCGCTTCACCTCCACTTTATTGGCAAAAGTCAACCCTTTGCACAAATTCATCCCCTCTCTCCAAGTAGACACGAATGGCATGTTAATATTTGAAGGATCAACCATGTTTTCCCAAGTATTTGCAGAGAATGACAACGCAGGAGGTGTGTAGACAGGGATTGTGTTCTCTATGTTTTGGACACTAATAACATTGTCTGCGTTAGGTTCACTACCATCCAAAGGCTCATCGTCATCAATGTCCCTCTCAAAGTCCTCAAAGTCCCGAAAGTCCCCTCTGTCAATCATGTCTTCATACTCATCTCTATCAGCAAAATCTTCACCATTAATGGCAATATTCTCATCAACATAGTCGTCATCATCATCGTCATCATCACTGTTAGCGACAGTAGTCTCAGCAACATAGTCGTCATCATCATCATCATCATCGTTAACGGCAGTAGTCTCACCAACATAGTCGTCGTCATCATCATCATCATCATCACTGTCACCATCGGCATGAACATTATCATCCTCTGCATGTGTAAAATACCCATATTGAGCATCCGGAACCGTAACCTGTAAACTTGTGCTTGTTTGTTGGATATCCTTTTGCCAGACTGCACGCGGCTCCAACTGTATGTACAACTCAAGGTTAATTACTTCATCAATTCTCTCCAACTTGTCAAACATGATCTTTACATGTTTGTCTGTTTCTATCGCCATATACTTGTAATTCATTTGGTACTTCATGCGTTCACTTGGCATACGATAAGTAATTTGTATGTTGTGCACAGCAGGATTCACATGCAACTCTTCCATCACAAACATCTTCAATTCGTCAAGGGTCTTCAACCTACGATCAATTTGGGTATAATAGGCCTTTATACCCGGCCCTTCAAATGGCAATCCTTTGTTCATATTGGCATTCTTAAGCGGACCACCGTAATATAGGATTATATCAATTTCAGGCATTGTGAACCTGTTCAAGTTAACTTACTATATTAGTTAAATCACATAGTCGTAAAGTGGGGGAAAAAAAGTAATATCATCTTAAGGCTAAACATATTCAAGCTAGATTATAGAGTACTCCATTGCCCATTAATATCTAAAGGCCAAGATGTAAACCTTCTAATCCTAGTGGATGGAGAGATAGAATTATCTATTACTCCATTGTATGGTGACCTATAATGCCTAATAGGGTTCTAAAAGAGCTAGGTGGGTAGAGGAGCATGATTACATACCTATTTCATACCCATTCATTACATTTATTCACCACCCATTTCATACCCATTCATTACATTCATTTCATACCCATTTCATACATTCATTCACTACCCATTTCATACCCAAAACAATGATGAATAGAGTAAAAAAAACTTGTAAGATCATGATAAAAATAAAGCCTACAAATGATGAATAAAATTTTGATAACAAAAACCATGCAAATAAATAATCAAAAAATTCACACTAACAAAACAAAGTTTTTTAATTCACAATATTGGCAAATTAACTAAGTTATGTTAACTATCTACAAAAAAAAATAGTCAAATTCTTTAACCCACACCCATAGACAACTAATACCCAACTACAATCACAATCAAATTATGCAAACCCTTACCTAAGATATGAATTTCTTGAGAGGGAAGAGCAGTGACAGAGGCAGTGTGTTGAGTGAGAGAGGCAATGTGGTGTGAGAGTTATGGGTGAGTGAGAGTTAGTGAGGCTGAGAAGGAGAAGGATGCTCTGTTTTTGGGTGAGAATGGCTGTGTTATTTGGGTGAGAATGGCTGAGTTAGTGATGTTATGCGTATTTTCCAAATTTATTCCCCCAGTGGAACTCGAGTCTTTAAGACTCGAGTTCCACTTGAACTTCGTCTACGTTCGTTTTCCTTCAATTTCTCGAGTTTTTAACACTCTATGTGTATATATCAAGAATCTCGAGTCTTAGAGACTCGAGATCTAGGTGGCTTACCTACGTTTTACTTGGTTTTCCTTCAGCAAATCGAGTCTCTAAGACTCTATATGTAAATACTAGAATCTCGAGTCTCTAAGACTCGAGATCCAGGTGGCTTAACTTGTCCACGTAAGCTGACAAGAAGCACCATGAAAGCGAGTCTCTTAGACTCGATTTCTTATTGAATCTCGAGTCTATAAGACTCGAGATGCTAGTTTGCCTAATAATTTTAAAGGTTGCCTAACTTACTATATAATTAGTTTTCCTACTGCTACTCTGCACATTCCCTCCAAAATGCCAAAACAATCAAAGCCATGGAGAAACCGACTCAATAGCCGTGAAGTTGCTGAATGAGGCTGAATCAAAAAGTAAAACGTTTATTTATTTATTTATTTTTGAATAAATTAAAAAAAAAATATGCCTAACCTGAAAATTTTAGGTAACATTCAAACCCAACCCAATTATCATTTATAAACCGGGCGTTACCCTAAACTTTTGGATCAGGTATTCATTACCCAATGAATTTGGTCATCCCTAATTGTAGGAGTGTGGAGCCCACCAAACATTAGAGAGGCGTTCCATAAAAGTGTAAAACCATCTCATTGTTGATGAGAATGTATACAGTGTTTTTGCTCAATATTTGCATTGTGTGAAGGCTCTCACATACTACGATGTTGTATGTAGCAGAAACATAATATACTTTCATGTGAAAGTAATCCTATTTATCCTTGAAATATTCCACCCATCTTAACTTCTTTAAGGCACCTCAGCTGTATTTTTGTATTTTTTTGGTAAAGTCATACACGCCAGCCCAACCCCCAACATGAAATCAGATTCATGAGTAAGGTGTTTCATAATAACCGTGTCAAATGCTGTGAGCCCGTGACCTTACAGACAATCTTAACTAGCACACAGGTTTAGTAAATATAGAGTTGTATCCTGAAGGACCCGAAAAAGTTGAATTAAATTAAAGCCAGAAAAAAAAGAAAAAAAGAAAAAGAAAAAGAATAGTTGTTAAAACAAAATTAAAACAAATACTTACAAAAAATACTTAAAATAGATTACGTTAAGAACTTGCGTTTTGATCTTAAAGCTAATTTTTGTTGTAACACTGAACGAGCTAAATCTTGCTTCCCTTCCCTGTTTAGCCCGTAAAAAACTTCTCGAAAATTAACAGTACTAGGAGTGATCCCATTACTTGCCATTTCAGATATAAGCTGCAAGGCCTCTTCAGAACTATTTGCCTTACAGAGAGAGGTAATAAATATTGAATAAGTCTTAAAATCAGGCAAAGGCCCTTTTAATTTCATATGATGGAAGATATTCCAAGCATCAGAAACCTTCCCCATGTTCATGTAACCACGTATCAATTCTGTATAAGTAACAATAGTTGGTTGGCAACCTTCTTGTTGCATTTTCTGAAAAACTTCCAGAGCTCTTTCTATCTGCTTCTCCTTCAAGAAATGAGCCATTAAAGATGTATAAACGTGGACAGTTGGATTAATTCCTGCCTGCCTCATAGAATCCACCTTAGTCATTGCCTCTTCCATGCGTCCCTTTTGTAGTAGTCCATGAACAAGACTTCCATAAGTGTACTGCTCCAATGTAGATCCTTCTGCCCCAACCTCATCCACCAATGCTTGAGCTTCTTCCAGCTTCCCAGCTCGACAAAGAGCCCTAATGTACATGGAATGACTAAGTGAAATTGTAAAACCAACCCTACTGAGAGAATCTGTGCATTTTTTAGCATCCAATAGCCTATCCACTTTACATAAGCAACCAACATAAGCTTCAACCAGTTCTTTGTCAGGGATATGTCCTGCGCGAATCATCTCATCATATATTTTAATGGCTTCATCCACCTTCCTACCTTTCCTCCTACAAAGATTTATAATCAAATACTTGTATGTACTGCCAGTTGGGTTACAACCATTAGCTTTCATCTCCCCAAATATATTCAAAGCAATCTCAGTCAAACCAGTACGACCATATTGCATAATCATGATTGTCCATGTATCTGATGTTATTGAGTAACCTCTTCTTCGCATTTCATAGAAGAGGTTTCTCATGTGCTTGAAATCTTTTCCACATCCAGCAATTTTGATGGCCATGTTGTAGGTCTCTGTAGTGTGGCTAAAGCCAGTTTGTTTTCCTACCCATGAGAAAAAATGTAATGCTGCAGAACCATGCGTATTGCAGTTATGCAAAATCTCCACAACAAGATCTGGTGTGAACTGAACATTGCATTTCTCCAAAGCTTCTTGAATTAAGCACCAATCTGTCGAGGATGAAAAAATCCTACAAATTTCTTGCAAATCGTGCTCGTCATAATTCCTTGGAAGTGGCTCTACCAAGTGACAGTCCATTCTTACGGCCTCTGATTGGTTAGAGTTCAACTCCATATTGAGCTCTTGCTCTTTGGATGCATCAGTACGAGGTGACTCACCTTCTTGAGGGTAAAGCTCGTAGATTCTCTGCATTTGCTTTATTTTTTCAATACCACCTACATCTCCCTTTTTCTCCATGTAATATATAACCCTATCAAATATTTCATCTTGAACATCTATCTTGGATGCCCGCATTTCATTCAAAACATTGAAAATCTCATCTGTCTTAGAAATCTTACAGAGCTCCTTAATGAATACTGAATAAGATTTCCAAGTGGGCCTGATGCCCATGTCTTCCATGCTCTTAAAAACCTTCGATGCTTCAGATATACGGTTTTGGCTCACGTGACCAGCAACCATGGCTGTGATTGCCACAGTATCTGGCTCCACTCCTTTTTCCAGCATCTCATCATATAGCATGCAGCCTTTTTCATACTCACCCAACTTGAAGAGATACTGCATCAGCTCTGTATAGGTAGAGGTCATAGGCAAATGCTCGGACTCTTTCATGCTTTGAAACATCTCAAGTGCCTTAGAAACATCATTTCTCCTTAAATACCCACTGATGATAATCCCATAAACCCTCCCATCAATAAGATGTTTTTTCTTCATAATATCAATAATTTCCAAAGCATCCGCAATCCTATCAGCCCTACACAGTCCCTTCACCAAGGTCTCAAAGTATTCAGCATCAAGTGTTACATCTTTATTTTTGAGGTCACGAATCCATTCTAAAGCTTCTCTTATTCTCCCAGAAATGCACAAACTTTTCAGCACATATCCATAAACAATGTGTTCTGGAGTCTGACAAACTCTCATCATGTCTTCTGCAACTGAGTGAATAGCACCCATATCTCCTAATCTTGCTAAGCAATTCATTATCATCTTATACAGATTCATATCAATCACCATCTCCTTCTTTACCATCTCCTTGTAGAATTCTATCACAATGTCGTCTTTTCCGGCTGCACAAAGAGCACGCATCATCTTTTTGTAAACTTGCACATCTGGTTCACAACCACACTTCCTCATATTGTTAAAGACCAGCAAGGCTTTGCTAATTAACTTTGAATTCCCATATAGGGAGATAAGAATGGTCCAAGTCTTAATATCCTTCTCACAAAAGTTCTTCTCCATTTCCTCCACTAACTTCTCCACCAACTTAAATTCTCCAGCTTCCCCAGCTATGAACAACATGGTATTGTAAATCCTAGTTGTATGACGAAATCCATCTCTGAGCTTTACCCAATTGAAGAACCTTAATGCCAAACCCGGCACTTTAAAGCACCTTTTCAACACTTTTTCAACAACCTCCGAATTAAACCCAACATTCAGATTTTCTAACCGCTCCTCCATCGAACCCACACCATTTTCTGCCCGGACAATCTGAGTAATCTTATGAACTTCGAGGCTAACATCATTACTACCCAAAATTCCCATCTGGGTAGCCTCCAAACTCAACACATTGTCCTTTTCTTGCAATACACTCTCCTCGGCATTTCTACAAACACCTTGTGTGCAATCTGGGAATTCTTCCTTTGCCTCTTTAACTTCTCCGGATATCAAGTTCCTAGATTGGGTTTTCCCAGTGGTGAAATTATCACCACCTAAAATCTCAGTAATCTCATTGAAAAGTAAGCCAAATGTACTACTAGTACTAGTTTCTATTCGATTCTTCAAATGGGTGTCTTGGGTTTTCTTCAACCGTTTAGAAGACCTGGAAAAGCTTGAATAAGAACAAAATTGAAATTCTGAAAGCTGAGAATAAGAAAGCTTGTTGCTTGATCTTAAACACAAGGAGTGGAGCTTCATCAAATTCCTCATACTCATATGGCGTGCTTTGTAGAAAAAAGTCAAAAACTTGTTGCTGTTCAAGCTGTAGCTTACGCTAAAAGATTGTTTAGTTTTCATGGGTCTTAAAATTGGGCCATGTTTCTCTTCTGGGCCTTGAACTTGGGCCCAAAGAAAATTTTCCCACCTATGGCCATCTCTATATATAGAAGCAAAAACCGACTAGAATGGTGTGGAAGATCTTACGTGGAAGCGAAGCGAAGCGAAGCTGAGCGAAGAATTTGGAAGAATGGGGTGGGTGTGGAAGGACGACGAACCAGACGAGAGCAATTCATCGGCCGGAGACGTCATTGATAGCCGGAACCCTAGGTCCGGCGACCGGTGCTCCACCAGGAAGGTGGTGAAGTCGCAGTGCAGAACGGAGGAGGTGGAGCCCGGAAAGTTCATCAGAAAGTGCGAGAAAACTGAGGAGCTTCTCAGGGAATGCGTTGGCAAGTACGTTTCTATATTTATATATGTGTATATGAATGTATGTGTATTTGGGCTTTGTTTGGTTTCTAAGAAAATTTTAGTGACTGGCTAAGGGCTTTGTTTAGATTTTTTATTGTTTGGGCTTGTGGTGAACCAATACTAGTGCATTTGGCTATGGTTTGTATTTATTTATTTATATATATATATATTTTAATTATGTGATTTTAGTGATAAGTTTTGGTATGTGAGGTGTTTGATTGAGTGCTTGTTATGTTGTTTCTTTCTCAATTTCTTCATTTGACTGAATACTTTTGAACAGTTCATTTCTATTTAAACATTATTTTCTGTTAGATATTAGGTTAATTTCCATTTTTGTTCCTAAAGTTTTACTTTTGTTATTTTCATCCCTAAGCTAAAAGTTCACATTTGTTTCCAAATTTGTTAATCAAGAAAAAAAAAAGTTTTATAAATACAAAGAAGCTATTAAAATTTCTTTTAGATAAAAAATAATAATAATTTTTATTCAAAAAAAATATAACAATAAATTAAAGCTCTATCAATGATAAGTTAGCTAGAAAAAGAAATAGACATTGTATGAAACAAACATTAAAAGTTAAAACCACCCAAAAAAAATCGGGAAAATAATGTTTATCTAGTAGGGGGGAAAAGTATAAATAAAACCAAAAAAATCATTCCATGACCACCCATGAAATGTAAATTTTCTTGGGGATAAGTTGTTGGAAATGTAGATTTTTTATTTTTTATTTATTTTTTGTATACTGCACATGCATCTCAGTGGTTTTGAACCCACAACTCCATCCTCTAACCTTTTATTATAGGAGAAGGATGTGCTATCTGAGCTATAGTTCATTTCCATTTAATTGGAAATGGAAGATTTTAGATAGTTGAAGTGCCAAAAGAAATCTAAGAGAGTATTTTTCAAAAATGGGAATTATGAGGAAATCTGAAAATTATGTAATTTGTGGAAAAGAGAAATGGAGTATGATTTTTTTGGTAGGAAGCCACCATTTCTTATTTATTTATTTATATGTTTATTAATTGGTAGACATTGGATCCAAGACCTCACCCTTCACCTAGGTCGTGTCAGTTGAGCTAAGGCTCATTGGCAGGAAGCCACCATTCCATATCAATTGATTTTAGCCAACGCGTGGCTGTATGCTTGGTGTGCTTTTGGATGTAACAGCTTTTTGTTGATTACTATTTGCTGAAAGTTGGTTGAAGTATAGTTGTATACTTGTATCTAAAAAATAAAGCGAGGCTTTATATATTACAAAGTGCTCAGCTCTATTCCTTTATTTTGCTTCGAAACTGAGCAGTATTATATTGAACTACTTTAGCATTAAACCTGTGTCTTTAATTTACTGTCAATCTGCCATTATCTTATTTCTAGAACCATAATTAATCCCGTATATGTACTCTGCCATGGTTGCTTCAAATTTTGTTGAACCTTACTTCTCTTTCTTCCTAAAGTTACTTGAAATCTCTTTGCAAGAATATGTCACTCTTTCAACCTATTTTCATGGTATATGCGCCCCCCCCCCCCAAAAAAAAAAAAAAAAAAAATCACGATATAACTTATGCTGTTTAATCATGCTTCCCTTTCTTATAATAGGATGGATTGCTTATACTAATATTTTGTTGTTTAGTTTCAAACTTATACTGTTTCTTAAATATGATCAGAAAATAATAAAAGAAATAAACATTTACCATTGTAATATTTCTAGGAAAAATCCTCTGAGCATGTGTGTTGGTGCATATAATGAGGCTAAATGATGATTATGACGATGCTGTTTTATTCATCATCATCATCATCATCATCATCATTATTATAAAGGGCATCAAAATGAATGCAAAGCCAGAAACCTTTACATAATAGTTTGTCCTTTCTCGTTTTGATTCTCAAACAGCACTTTTAAATTAGTGGTAGCCAAATGCTTAGATTATAGAATTATAGCCCATAATAGCTACAAAAACAAAAACAAATTACATTAATGTTTTTCCAATGATATCCATTTGCCATGCTTCTAAATTTAACCTCAGGTATAGTAACGGTTTTATGTTTGAAGTCTAGTTATTTAAAATAAAATTTACTTATAAAAAAATCTAGTTATTTTCTTATTTTGGAAATTTTCGATTTGCAAAGGGGTAACTTGTAATATCAAAAGGATTAATTTTTTAATTTCTAGGTATAGTTATTCAGAGTTCTCATTTTGGAAAATTTCTGTTTGTGAAGGGTATCTTGTAATTTAAACCATAGTGTTGGTGGAAATTTTTGTAGACACTATTGTTTTCTTTTAAAGCTCATAACTCAATTTGAAAACAATTATTGATTTATGAATTCAGTATTTAAGTAAAAGAATCTAATATTACATCTTAAATTGAGGTTTGCTACATCTTGTAATCTAGAAGGTTAAGCTTGAGCTTTTGTCTCTATTCTTATGAGTTATTAATCAGCAAAGCATTCTTCTTATGGCTTGATCCAATCTCCTGGTCCTTTGGAAAGGGATATAATTAAATTGAGGCCTGTTAGATGGATTGCACTATGTTCAACTTTCCTTCGAGCTCAGCTTTTTCTCTAATATGATTATATGTTTGTTTTGAATGGTTTCATTTTATTTAATTTTTTTATGAGGTTTGTCTGTTTATCTTCTACCTGGTAGATGCATGAGAGTTTTGTGTGTATGTTTTCTTTGTTTTGGGGTTATTTAACGTTCAGCCTTCTATCTTTGGTAAAGTACATTGCTTTATTATTCTTCCTAAAATTAAAAAAAAAAAAAAAAAAAAAAAAAAAAAAATTAGAGTTATGATTAGAGTTAACAGACTTGAAGCTATGGTACTTTTTATATGTTGTTGCCTTGTTGGTTCATATTTGTTTCCAAGTGAACAGTCTGCTTTTTGTAAATTGTTGTTTTCTGTGCTGTTGAGATTTGTCACTCATGTGGGCGTAGTTAGTAGGTAGAATAGTAATCAGGTATACCATCTGATAGCGGATATATATACTCTTTGGTTTTGGTTGCATTGGGGTCTTACATTAGTTTGGCATTGGTTTGGGATTTTGGGCATGTTCTGTTTTTGTTTTGGTTTAAAAAAATGTGGGTTTCATATGATATATCATGGCGGATGTGGTTCTGTCCAACTTCAGGTTGGTTTTGTTCACTATATGGGTTGGTTAAGGTTTGTAAACTTAATATAGCTCCATAAGAATATTGGAATTCCTCTTATAAAAAAAAAGAATATTAGAATTCCAATTAATGTGGTGGGATAGCAATGCAGCTGTGACAACAATTTAAGCAGTGGTCATAAGAGAATATATTCTGACTGGGAGGTTAGTCTCACACTTGCCTTAATTTTTTTGTCAGGCCTGTTGAAGTGGTGCAGTCCAACAAAGAATACACTGAAGATGATGTCACAGATGAGGTGCTTAAAGGGTCTCTCTCTTTTGGGTCATCAGAGCATGGGGCATTGGACTTCCCTGGGTTACGAAGTGATATCGAAGCCATAGAACGTAGTTTTCTTGGTGGCCTCAACAGTTTCTTTGAAGCAGCTGAAGAGATGAAGAATGGTTTCTTTGGTGCATTTGGGGGTTCAAGTCTGTTTGATGGGGAGCCTTCATCTTCCCCGCCTATGAAGCAAGGGAAGCCTTCATCTTCACCGTCTATGAGACGAGGGATACCTATTGAGGATAAAACCTTTCCAACTGAGACTGAGTCAGGAAATGTTGATATTTCAGGATTGGCAAAAGATGTTTGATGTACACCAACTGTGGATCATCAAGTTACCGGTTGATGGTTTGTTAAAGAAAATAATCGTAATAACTTAGCTTTTTATGTCTTTTTTTTTCCTTTCTTTTCTTAGCATATAGAGTACAGAAACTCGGGTTACTATTGCGGAGCAGTGGTTGTTTTTTTAAGCCTGTTTTAAAGTGATTATGGTCCTGGCATGCTGTTAGTTATAGTTTGACATCTTCTTTTCATGTTTAAGTTGTGCATATGGGTATGGTATTTTTGCTGGATTCTTGGGTTTTGATCTATGAGTGGATAGCATCCAACCTTTCTCTGTGTGCACGAATCAATTTGAATGGTGAAGATCTAACCCTTTGCCGACTATAATGTAGTTGTGTATGTATGGCTACATATTTACACTTATAGCTATGTTTGCATCAAATGATTTGATACCATTTGCTTCATGGTGTCTTGTTCTAGCTTGACATCATGTTATTGCCTTTATTTGAAATTGGCTATTAACATTGTGCTGGATTATGGGGGGTACATAGGGCTGCAACAACTTTTTACTATACATACACAGGGCTGCTAGGATTCACTAATTTGAAAGGTCAAGCATGTATCAATACTTTTGCTGAGTTATCTTGTGATTGCAGAGGTACGGCTACAAATGAAGCCAAAAAAAAAGTCTACAATTGTATGGATTATAAATTTGACTATAATTAGTTGGGCTAAGTTCTGATTGGATTTTAGGCCCCAAATAGAGGATAAAACTTGAAATTTGACACCTGAAACTTACTTATACATATGGCCCACTGCGCTTAAGAAACTGTTTTTATTTTTTTTCATATCACGGTGATATATCAAATATCTCTCACAAAAGTGAGACGCTTAGTAAATATCTCTTACAATGGTGCAAATTTCACAATCTTATGAGAGACATTTGATATATCACCGGGATACCAATTGCCTTCGTTTGAAAGGGATTTCATCCTTTGATGCTAGAATGAATTACAGAGAAACCTCATCCCAACAAAAGGTTAAAAAGAAAATTGACGCTTGTGCGTTTCACGCCCTGAAGTACTTAGTGGCATGCCTTAAAGTCTTGATAAAGATTATTAATGTGCCAGTAAAGCACGTTTGGAAATTGAATTTTCAACAAATTCACATACTGCTACACCACTTATGACTTATCCAATGTTGACCAAACCAAAGGATGTCAAAAGCCAATCCCGTGGAGGCACCAAATTGCCTCTGGACTCGGTAATACTCTTTGCTCTGGTGGAAGATCTATTCGAAGCATTCAAACAAGTAATAAAAATCCATTCCACTTTGATAGGTACAGCCTAACTTAGAAGACCAGTTTTATTTTCCCCTGACGCACGTTTCTCATGATTTTCAATTACTTAGTTATAGACTTATAGTAATAGATAAATATAAGTAAAAAACTTCTAATCTCCAGTAACTTATTGTCAAATTTCATTTGAATTTTTGTATAGTTTCATATAGTTTGATCATTCTAAACTGGACATTAGGCCTTAGTGTTAGTAGGAGAAATATTGGCCGTAGTGTGATGCATGCTTCTTATGACTTTCAATTGTCTAATTATAGTAATAGAAGTAACCAATTCCCAGTTTTTCATTGTAAAATTGGGCCGTAATGCAATGCACACTTATCATAATTTTCAATTATTTAGTCAAAGTAATAGATAAATATAAGTTCCAATCTCCAATTTCTCATTGTAAAATTGGGTTGTAGTGTGATATACGCTTCTCATGACTTCCGATTGCCTAATCATAATAATAGATAAATATAAGTAAAAAACTTCTGATCTTCAATTTCTCATTGTCAAATTCTACTTGAATTTTTGTAAAGTTTCATATGGTTTGATCATCCTAAATTGGACATTGAGCCTTAGGAGAAAAATTGTTTCAAATTATTATAAAAGTGAGGCTTAAAGGTGGGTTCACTTGAGAGTTGAGACCCTCCCTTCATGTTATCATGGTTTATATTATATACAATGAAATTTGAAGAACATGAGGATCAATTATATTGAGGATACCTTAGATTGGGTAGGGACTAGGGACAATTTTAAAGAGATTATTTTTCTTCCTTCAAAAAGAAAAAGAAGAAGTAAAGAATAAGCATATTTAGGAGAAAATCCTGCCAAAACAATTAATCAAAGTTGTTGAATTTAGGATTAATGTTATCTTATTCATTCCTTCTCTTTATTATCCAATTAAAGCAAACGAAACTACTAATCTTTTTATCCAAAAATAAAAAATAAAGCAAGAAAGGGACCAAAATACCCTCACCCTTGGACCCCTTAACATTAAAACAAAAATAAAAAATAATACGTAAAGAATACACCGGCATTGGCCGGTAGCCGGCAGTGAAGAGTCTGGCCCACCTAGCCGCCACCTTAATCCAACCTCCACCTGCTGACTGCTGTGAATTCATGCCATGCTGTTAATGCTAAGATTTTTTTTTTAATATTTTATTTTACTATTATTAAGTTAATTCTTAAAAAAAAAGAAAAAAAAAAAGTGCCGGGTCCAAATCACAGTCCAACAGAGAGCTAAACAAAAGAGCGACTCCAAAAAGATTATTTATTATTTTATAATTTTATACAGTAACATCGAAGAAAGAAAAACCCACAAAATTAAATTACTATTAAGACTTTTTAATTAACGCGTCCGACTCCGACCCTAGAAATTTGAAACATTCCAAACACAAAAACCTGCGACTCTCTCTCTCTCTGTCTCTCTGTTCCTGTTTTCCTTGTTTCTCTTTTCCTTTCGTGTCCTACGTTAATAATCCGCGAAACAAAATTAAAAAGTTCAATATTCCCTTTTGTCACAAATTTCTCAACTACTAAAATATTTTGTTATACCTCTCTGTCTCTGTCTTTCCATGGCGCCCGTTTTTTATTCATTCCATTCTCTGAATCTTTCTTTTTTGTAATTCTTCGGCGTTGATTGCGTCAATTCCACGTAATTTTCCATCGGTTTCCTCCAACTTTATATTCTCATTACGATAATCTTGTTTCTTTTTACAAGTCTTCTTTAAAAAAAGGAGAGGTTTTATTCAGGTTTCTCAGCGACTCTGTTGAATGTGTTTGTTTCGTACACCAATGGCTAATGCTTTTCGCTTTTCGCTTCATATTCCAATACCCATTTGAGAAAAACGAAATGGGGTTGTAGCGTTTCTCTCATATCTCACATATATGGTTCGTACAAGAAGAAGAATACAGGGGCAAAAATAGTAATACTAGAATTCAATGGGAAATAACTGTGTGGGAAACGGAGCTTCTTCCAAGTATGGACTTCTGGAATCGATTTCCAAATCGGTTTGGTGGACTAGATCCCAGGACTGCATCGTTTCTCAGAAAGGAATTGCCAATGAATCATCAACTTCTGTGAAAAAAGAAGTAGATTTTCCTTTCCCTATACAAAACAAGCCTCCGGAAATGGTTAAGATAGTCCTTGAAGATATTAAGCCAGTGCAGCCCATTAGAAATGTAGAGGATGATAAATTAGCACAACCCGAGAAGCCGGACAAAGAGGAAGAGACTTTTAAACCTGCAGAGCAACCATTGAAGCACAAGGAAGAGATTACTATTACTATTAAACCGGTACAGCTGCCAATTCCAATTCCAAAGGAGCAAGAGGAGGTTGCTAAGCCAATAGAGCTATTAAAGCCGAGGAAGCTTCCTTATAATGTGAAGAGATTAGCAAGTGCGGGGCTTCGGGCTGATTCTGTTTTGCAAACCAAGACTGGTCATTTGAAGGAGTACTATAACTTGGGGCAGAAGCTTGGGCACGGGCAATTTGGGACGACATTTCTTTGCGTGGAGAAGATGACTGGGAGACAGTACGCGTGTAAATCTATTGCGAAGAGGAAGTTGTTGACGAATGATGATGTGGAGGATGTGAGGAGGGAAATTCAGATAATGCATCACTTAGCAGGGCAGCCTAATATAATCTCAATCAAAGGGGCTTATGAGGATGCTGTTGCTGTTCATGTTGTAATGGAGTTGTGTGCAGGGGGTGAACTCTTCGATAGGATCATTCAGCTGGGGCATTTTTCAGAAAGAAAGGCAGCTCAGCTAACTAGGACAGTAGTTGGTGTTATAGAAGCCTGCCACTCTTTAGGGGTCATGCATCGTGATCTTAAGCCAGAAAATTTTCTTTTTGTCAATGACCAGGAGGATTCGCCGCTCATGGCAATAGATTTCGGATTATCAGTATTCTATAAGCCAGGTTTGTTCGAGAAGTCTCCTTCCCTTTAACTTGTATTTCTTTGGCTTCACCTCAATTTGTCTTGTTCTATCATCTATAATTACTGCCAGTAGACCGTACTTGATATTTTGAAATTACATAAACTTCTTACGTATGGAATTGGGAACTCTCTTATGAACATATTCAGCCTCACCCTGTCCTATTGTAACTACTTTGCTAGAACCAGCTTACAAGCAAAATCTTTTTTTTACTTATATTTAAAATTTGTAACTAATTTGCTAGAGGTGGTAATGTAGATCCAATACAGTTCAAATAATGCACTTGGTTATGGTAAATGTGGCTGTTAGATTTTCTGCCTATGATACATTTATTGTTGCCTCAAGTTCTGGGGTAGTCTTTCTTGCTTTTTATTTATAGGATTAATATGTTTGGATTGGTAATTTTAAAGCTTTAGGCTTCCTATATATATGTGTGTGTGTGTGTGTGTGTGTGTGTGTGTGTGTGTATTAATGTAGAGTCTCTAGATCATTGTTGCAGGGGAGAGGAATCATTTGGGAGTTTTGAGAACCATAATGCAAATTATGTTGCTTTTGATTATACTGTGATGTTCACCAGATGATAGTCAATTATTTAGTAGCGTATGAACTCTTGATATGAATATTTTTCTTTTAAAGTTTTGCAGTTATCTAAATACAATTATGCTATGTGTATTTTATTACTGATAGTCCTAGATTACAGGGGAAATTTTCAGTGATGTGGTTGGAAGCCCATATTATGTTGCCCCTGAAGTTTTGCGTAAGGTTTATGGTCCAGAATCAGATGTTTGGAGTGCTGGTGTGATCCTTTACATTCTTTTAAGTGGGGTGCCTCCTTTTTGGGCTGGTAAGAATCCTAATATGCTTTAGAATATGGATTTTTATTTCTTCTTATTGGTGCCTTCATAGATTGTTTTATTATAGTTCTAGTAATTTAAATTTATTTTTGTTTCTCTCCTTTTCCTTTTTCATTTTGAAATAGAAACGGAGCATGAGATATTTGAAGAGGTTTTGCATGGTGACCTGGACTTCTCATCAGATCCCTGGCCTAATATCTCAGAGAGTGCAAAAGATTTAGTTAGGAAGATGCTTGTCAGAAACCCAAGAAAGCGGATAACTGCACATGAAGTATTGTGTAAGTTGTTTCTTTTTCTTTCTGTTTCCTCCCCTACGGATATATCTGAGAAAAATCATGATGGCAAGCCCCCTCTCAACAGATGGCATGACATACATGTAATTTCATTGACAATTTCCTATATTGGCTACTCAAATTGTAGCTTTTGGGCTTTTATTATATAATTGTTGATAGGCAACCCCAAATGTTTAGGTCCAAGCCTCGTTTGTTGTATTATACAGTTGTTGATAGGTAGCCAGATGTGAATAACCTGACTGAGACCACTTAAACTCACCTGGTCTGTTACGTACCTTGTTTGTTGGAGCAAATTTAATAAGTAGCTTTCTGTTGTAATACTGATAAAATGGCTTGTAAAAATTTTTCGCCTGTTTTCTGCTAGTTGGCTGTTTGAAGAAAAGCCTTTATTAGAAAGTTTATTTCAGAGTCAGAAGATTTTTTTTTTCTTTTTCTTATTCGAAGGAATATAGAATGGCATGCATCATCACAGTCATTGCTGCTTGAAGCGAAAATAAGAAAAATTATTTATCAAACAGAAAAAGAAAATATAGCACAAGGAAAGTAGAATTTCAAAAGCATTTGGATAAGGCAGATGACTTTGCATTGTTATTCTATATATGTGAGCTATTTGTTTATTTGATGGACTTGGAACTCATGTTTATGTCAATATAAGGAAGTAATAATTTTCCATTGATAATTTTTTTGTGATTTGTTGCAGGCCATCCTTGGATTCAGGTTGATGGAGTGGCTCCAGACAAGGCTCTTGATTCTGCAGTATTGAGTCGCTTAAAACAGTTTTCTGCAATGGATAGGCTTAAGAGAATGGCTCTTAGAGTAAGTGGTTATTTTATTTTCACATAAGTCAATCCCACAAGTATTTGTGACTAATTCTTTATAGATTTAATTATGTTAAGAAATTGCTTTCTTAATTTTTACATTTATTATCTGTAGGTAATTGCAGAGCACCTCTCTGAAGAAGAAATTGCCGGGTTAAAAGAAATGTTCAATGTGATAGACGCTGACAATAGTGGTCAAATTACTTTTGAAGAGCTCAAAGATGGACTAAAAAGATTTGGTGCCAATCTAAACGAGTCCGAAATACATGATCTTATGCAGGCTGTAAGTATTGTAACAGAAATGTATTTTACTCATATGCGACACTTGAAACCCATGAACTCTTGACTAGCATTTTAAATTAAATGAGTAATGCTTCATTTCTTTCCTCAAATTGTAAAATTTCTTTCTACTTGAATGAAAATAGAGGGTGAGAGATATCATCTTTGGTTATAAGGTTCAAATTGACAAGTATTTCTTTGGTTGAAAATAGAAGGTGCATTTTCTGGTAGACCCCAGGAAGTATTTCTTCCTCTTCACCTGCCAAGGAGACTCAGAAATTCAGATATTTGAATCACTGAACTGGATTTTGACCATGGGACTTTCGCTTTAGGATATATGGTTCTAATGTACAGCCATCCTATCTAATGAGTTTTATTAGAGGCTCCAAAATGAAGGTCTTCATGTACCAAAAAGACTTAAAATTCTTATATCCCCATCAGCCAACATGACCACTCAGGCTCAATAATGAATCTCTTTGTAATCTAATGATGTCACTATTGGCATTCTAATTCTTTTGTTTTTTTGCTTTCTCGTGTTGTAATTTTTATGATTGAGATTCAAGGATTTACCTTACTAGCCCAAGTTCAGAACAGATACATAATCCCATTCAAGTGGTTTAGGGAAAAGGCCAATGGTTCAGATTTCCTTGCACAAAAAGTCTAACATGGAGCCTTCTATTCATAACACAAAGAGAACTCTCTCATTTGGTTATCTACTTTCTGTCTTTCTCCTTCAAGGTTGCATTACTTGCACTTTGATGCAACATTCTTTCTTTTTTAGGTTTTTTGTTCCATCCTTTCCTAATAACTTATCCAATTACAGCATAATAACTGCTAATGGAGCTTTTTAAAAATAAAATCTTGTGGACATAGTCTGTCTAATCATGGGGGTAGTATTTTATCATGGTGTTGGATTGAAAGTTTTTCTGGAATCCTTCATTGTTACCAGGGTTGACCCATGTCTCAAAAGAAAAAATTCTGCCGCTGTAACACCATTTCTCCTGAAGTTGATGCATTGCTCCATGTTCTCCTGTTCTGTCACTGCTTGCACAGCATCATGCATGCAAAACCTCTCCAATGTATTCTTTTCCTTTATTCAAGGATGGCTATTCCTTAAGTATACATTTTTCTGAGTGTGGTTGTGTTTTCTCCTGTATTCAAATTGATATATATCTTGAACTATATTTAAATCCTACACTCTGCACAATATTCATCATATGTATTTTTAGACAATGGCCTAATGCTTGTTTTAAAATTACAGGCAGATGTTGATAATAGTGGCACAATTGATTATGGGGAGTTCATTGCTGCAACGTTGCATCTAAACAAAGTCGAGAGGGAAGATCATCTACTTGCAGCTTTTTCATATTTTGACAAAGACGGAAGTGGCTATATCACGCAAGATGAGCTCCAACAGGCTTGTGAGGAGTTTGGCATTGAGGATGCCCACTTGGAAGAAATTATCAGAGAAGTAGATCAGGATAATGTAAGTATATTCCTTATAATCACATAATCTTATTTCTACTTAGAATTGAATAAGCCATCCTTACATCAATACCACATGTGGCGCATAGTGAAACTTAATACTTTGACAATTCTTTGATGGGAATCTCTGACATGGGAACTAATAGAAAAGTAAAAAAATATGGCTAGTTATCAACAACCTTCTAACTCCTTCAGAAGCCATGTTGACAACAAATGGACAGCTGCATGCAAACACACACAGAGACACACTATACAAAGTGCAAAAATGATGCCTGTAAAAAGAAAGAAAGAAAGACAAAGTAAAAAAAATTAAAAATAAGGGAAGAAGAGAGAGAGCTTGAGAATATGACAGTGGAAAAAAGGTTTAGTGCTAAATTGCTTTATATTTTGTTTAGTTGATCTTTCACTTCAAAAGCAATTATTGGTCTCAAGATCCTTTATGAACAATTTAGCCCCGAAAAAACAGATCTTATATGAATAAATTGATGGGAAATTTTATTATTGATATACAAATTTATTAACCCTACAAGCACCTTTCTGTCATGGACTGAGCTCAAACTTTCAAGTTAAATAATTAAGGGAGAGAGAGAGACCCTTGGCTACAAAACTCAATGGTTAAGCTATACTTTTTTTATGTTGAAGCACATGAGAAATGGAAATTATTACAATACTGGCTGGAGAGGTATTGCTTCAGTCGGGTAACCTCTTAATTCTGAACTTGTGCTACCGATTGGGAATGACATAGACAAGTTGGCCAAATAGATTACACTGAGTTCTAACTTATACAATCTTTTTTGTCCATGCATCTTTAATGCTGTAATTCAATATTGTCTTCTTTTGATTTAAGATTTGCCTTGTACTTGTCTTTCAGGATGGACGGATAGATTACAATGAGTTTGTGGCCATGATGCAGAAAGGCAATGCTAGTTTGGGCAATAAGGGTCAACAGAGTAGTTTTAACATTGGATTTAGGGAGGCACTTTCTGTTTGCTAACATAGTGAGGCCTTTTTTCTTTTTCTTTTTTCCCGAATACTTGGTAACGTTTTCTTCCCCACAGTCTTGTGAATGTATACGACTTTCAAGATGTAAGGATCATCAGGTGCTGGTATATATAGTAGATGCCTCAATCCTTTAGCGTCCAAATGTTGAATTTACTTAATAGTTGCAGTTGTATGCTTGTGACTTACAGATCACAAAACAGGCTGAACTTTCCTATGTATTATGTGAAGGAAAAGAAACTATTGAAGTAAAAATTTGTTGTTTCCTCGCTATCTCTCTCTCTCTCTCACACACACACAGGCACAACATGCATGTGTTAACTCACTTATCTTCCTCATAAAGTCAAATTCTGAATTTGTATATTTTGTTCCATAATTTAAGAGTACATTTCACACCACAATATTTTCAATTACTTATGTATAGCATTTGCAATAAGCCTCTCGTGTTTGAACTTATATCAAGGTCTTTTGGAGACCCCAATACTGTATTTGAATTTGAAACTGCCACAATCTTTCTATTTTCTATTGCTTTTGTTCTTCTTTCTTTTATCTTTTTGGACGTGTTAATTCTTCCACCTCTTTTTGGGTTTTTAAGTAAGTTTTTGATAGATTTGAAAGAAATGCAACAGATGATGGTTTTGAAACTAAAACTGTTAGCATTATCAACTAAAATTGCAAATGAAAAAATTCTCAAAAAAAAGCAAATGACAACTGTTGGTACTTCTAAAAGCTATGCTCTGGATAAGATTACTCAAACTTTGGTAAACCCCTATTGCTATATGGCCTGAATTTGAATTTCAGTTTGTTAATTTATAAACATATATTTATAGATTTTTTCTTGGAATGAGAGGCCGAGCGAAGCTTTTTTCTATTAAGGGGTGGGAATGAGTTGTCTTTAAAGAAATACTGGGGACCTTGACTATTATTGAAGTTTCAAAATCTATTTTAAAACTATAAATATAAATATATATATATATATATATGTATATATATATATATCCTTGTCTTCCGCCCCTAGTAAAATCAATGAAATAGTTTGCGATTTTTACTCAGGCGATCTAACTCAATCCCATCTCAAAATGTATTGAGTTGGCCCTAGTTAGTGGTGCTCTTAAGGTCCGTTTGGATAGAAGTTATTGTTGAAAACTGAAAACACTGTAATAAAATAATTTTTAAATGTATAAATAGTACTGTGGGACTTATTTTTAATAAAAAATTCTGAAAAAGTGCATGATCAATGCGCACATATAGTACGAGTATAGTGTGCGCACAGTACGCGCAGAGTGCCTCCGCAGCATAAACAGGAGAAAAAAAAAAAAAAAAAAAGCTGAAACACTTTTTGCGTCCAGACATGGACGCAAAATGCAGTACCCAAACAGGTACTTAGATCCATATTTAGGATGGATCAATACTGGGCAACTCTTAAGAAAATCATTTACATCATAGGCGTGATGACATACCCGGATTAGGGGAAACAACATGCCACTATAATCTAGGATTGCATTTTGTAACTTCTTGTTTGCATTTTAGATGAACTTTTTTCTTGTGTAATTTTTTAGATTTTTTTTTTTTAAAATATGTTTTATGCATGACGTAATGTTTATAGATATATTTCCTTCCTTGTAGGGATGAAAATACTATAATTGGCCATTAATTCTAAGGAGACTGATATTCGAATTGGATGAGATAAGAGACTGATATCTGACTTCAGATTAAAGGATTTAGTTTATTACTCATTCATTTTATTTTTCCTTTTCTTAATATCTAACTAGGAATTAAAGTATTGTAATTTTCTATCTTAAATTTGAAATAGTGAAAGGAGCAATGAAATTTGCTATTTTCTTTATATTTGAGAAAATGTAATCATAATTTTTAATCTTATAAAAATATTTTTTGAGGTTTCTTGATTTTTGTCCCATAATAATCAAGTGGCAATTTTATTGTAACTTTCTCGATCTAGTAAGAAAAGCATTTTTTTTTAATACAAGATAGAATTTTTACTCTAACTTAATCTAAGTGTATATGTGTGTGAAACTCCCTCTTGGAGATTTGAACTCTGGCCCTTGCCTTCCACAACCCACAAGTATAAATACTAAGAAAAGCATTCTTAGTAGAACCTTATTTTGAGACTCATAATTGAGAAAGTACCTAAGAATTTCGGTCCTATCAGATCGTGACTCCCGCAAATATTTACAATTAAATTTGTAACACTAAAACGTTATGTTTTGGTTGTGTAGTTATTATGTTTCACATATCATTCATTACGAACAATTATAGTATTCTACACTATTTATAACTCACTTCCACTCTAGTCAAATAACATCTTACAACAAAAACGCATAGATGGCACTAAATATTCACCAAATATGTATGTAACAGAACACTTTTGCTAATGAATTTTCGTTTAATTTGCAACAAAATTATGCTATAATAATCAAATCAGCACGTCAATGGTCAAACCCGTATCAGTTTGTGTTCAGATTAATCTAGTATTCTCCAGGTCAAAATTTCTCGTCTATCCATATCCTCTTTTTTATCCTTTGCATTTGGATGGGCTAACAAGTTCAAGTCCAATTATACCAACTCCTAACCCCACCAATAAGCCCAAATATTCAAATTAAGCTTCATGAAGAAAACAAGGAAAAAAAAATGAAAATTCTAAATGCTTTTAAAAAATATTGGAGTAGAGCATATTGGTATATATTCTAAATGTCTCTTGGACGAAGTGTGTTTTTTTTTTTGGGAGAAAGAAACTGATTGATTTTTATAAATATAAATCAACTACAGCTAATTGTAAAATTGAAATAAAATGTGATAGAACATCTTTCATCCATACTTGAAAATCTGGTATGCATAACGCATTTTTCGTTAGACTATGAGCTATCCTATTGCCGTTTCTCTTAATGTGAGAATACAACAATCTTACATAATTATTAGCAAACATCTTCACATATTCTATCAGCAAACCCATTGGTGATAAGAAATGCTCCTCTGACTTCAATGCTTGAATTAGTCCAAGAGAATCACCTTCAAGAATGGCACTTTGGAAACTCAGTTCAAACGCAAAAGACAAAGCTTTCTTGGCTGCCAGTGCTTCAATCTCATCAGCCTTGTATGCTTGATGGATTTTTTCTAAGCAAGATGCCAAAACAGCTCCCTTATCATCCTAGATTACTACTCCAATACCGGACATATGAGATTCACCAAATACAACTTCATTAAAATATATTTTTACCAAACCCGCTTGTGGATACCTCCATCTCGATCCTCTATTGCCACTGTTCATTATCTGTACCTCAGGAACTTGCTGATTTGCATGGAATTGTGCTAGCATCTCCTTCGCATGTTCTGTCACTTGATGAAGCGAGATAGCTTGTAACTTTAGTCGAGCTTTATTTCTCTAATTCCACACCATCCAAGCCGTGTATGCAAACAGTTCTAATGGCTTTCCTTCTGCAATTAGCCATGACAGCAGCTCCTTAACATTAGGAAAACCTACCTCAAAGCTAATCCCAGCTTTCTAATAAAGAAGTAATCCCCCAATCCTCCCCACTTTTGGCACAACCCATCTATGATCAAAACCAATACTACTGTGGACGAACTCTAGCCTTGCATCATCTGTAAGTGTCTCAGCTAAAAATACCACAGTGAGATCTTTTGCCCGTACGATTTCAACGAGCTCTCTCCTTGTACGCAGGTTCCCAAGTCCACGACAGTTCCAAGCTAAACAATTCATTGCTGCAGGTGGGGCTAAACGACAGCTCCCACCACTATTGAAGGAATGTTTTCGTCCCTAAGAGTAGCTTGAAATCGTTTTGTTGACGATTTAGGTCGAACCGCCTCTATTCTTGCTGCTTTTTTTTTTTTTTTTTTCCTGAAGGTTGGGAGGTACTTGCCGTGTTGCTTTTGATTTTTCTTTTTCTACTTGTCCAGGTAGGGCTACACAATTTGTTTCTGGATAGAGAGCCCTAGCTCCTTGAATGTCACGTGACTTTTTAAGTTGTGAGGAATCACTTAAATTGTCACATGAGCTAGGGTTTTTCGGAGTTCTCTTACCTGACCCCAATAGTGTAGCTGCACAAACTCCTTAGCCAAACAAACCTCCTCGTTATTTTCTTCCAAAACTGATTCGGTGTGATTAGGAGTCTTTAATTCCACCGTAATTTCCTCATTAACTCTGTCTTTTAAACCCATAGCCTCCTTTCTAATTTTATCCACCTTAATGCGTATTGATGAGGTATTTATATCACCTTCAATTCTGTCATCACTGCCTACCGTTACAACTTGTGACTGCTCCGGCATATTTCCTCTACCAGAACTAGAATTCTGGTCAGAATCATGATCAGCTAATGAACCTGAACTCATATTCTTCTTCGCTCCATAGTATCCTGGGACTGAGATTGTGTTTTTCCTAGCAGCTATGAAGGGGGGTGCCCTCAATTGTGGTCCAAACTCACATTGTTCCACTTTGAGCGTGCCCTCACTGTTAATCCACAGCTCACAATCTTTGTCGTTATGAGTAAGTCGCTCACACCAGTAACATAAATTTGGCAACCTTTCATACTTAAACGAAATCCACACCTGTTTTCTACCTCCACCAAACGATATTAATTTGCCACGACACAAAGGTCAAGACAAATTGATGGAAACCTGAACACGTATGAAGTGACCACCATCGTATAGTTTTGGATCATTCGACGTTGAGACCTCTCCCAACACACTACAAATTTTCTTTGCCGCCTTAATTGTCATATATTTTATCAAAATTTCATGTACCTGAACCCATAGCTTAGTCTTCTTAAATTGTATGTCTTCCAGCAGCGACTCATTTTCATATCGACTCATCATCACTGAGTGTTTGTCAAAACTCTATGGTTTGCCTTCTAAAATTTTGTCCACATCCTTCTTATTATTGAAAATGAAAAGAATTTTATGGCCTCCAAAACTCTGAATCTTGAAACCATTCTTAGCTTTCTATAGTGGGGTGAAAGTCTTAGCTATAATCTCCAAATTGGTGGCTCGTTTGGTTAAAAACTTTGCAACAATGGAGAAACTCTCAACTTTTTTATCATCAAGTAAACAACAACCTGGCCCCTCTCTATCAAAGAGAGTGAGCCGATTCCATGATTGAGCCAAATCATCCATCCTCACTCACACTCGAAGCTGTTTCCCAAACCCCCCAAAAAATAACCCAAAAAGCCTAAGAATAACAGTGTTACTCCCAGGATACTAAAGCACCTTCTAAGAAGGGACACTCTAATTCTACTATGTAAAGGAAATAGAGAGAAAATACTCGACTTCTAAACACAAAGAAACTTTCTGTTCTTAGATGAAGTGTTAGTTGAACTACAAGACTATTAGAATATATTTCATTAATTATCTTAAAATAAATTGTAGTTAATTATTAGAATACGAATTTGGTAAGAATTAGGTGTAAAACTCATGTTTTACACTATCCAATAAGAGATTGTCATATCAGCATTTTACTTAAAATTCAATACATCCTACCACATCTAATAACATTTCAATAAACTCCCAATTTAGTTGGATTTATATATGGGTATTAGAATTGATTGAGTGTAGTTGTGCTTATTCTTATAAATGTGATAAGATAATGTGACATGTTGGAATTAGAAGAGTAAAATATTACACCACGTCCTTACAGAATTTAATCTCTAATTATTAACATTTTAACATTAGTCATTCTAACATCATGAGTTAAGCATATATTTACATATCAACATTCCCATGGAGCTTCCTGCTTATTTGTCAGTCTTCAACTCAACCTAGCCAAGAAAGCCTCATTCCTAGACTTCATTTCCATAATGCCAAGACCTCCAAGGTTTTTTGGAAGAGTGATTGTTCTCCACTTTACAAGATGCAGCTTTCTTTTCTCTTGAGTTCTTTACAAAAATCTTTATTCTAATGGCACCAAGAACCAACATTGGGTGAAAAATAAAATCCTAGATTTGGTTATAAATCAAAATCCAATTTGAAACCCAAAGCTTCTTATCATACTCAAAAAGTAATGCTACATCAAAGCAGACCAAAATATATGGCCATTATATATATATATACACACACACACACACACACACACACACACACACACATCAGCACAGAATAATAGCTAATCCTACACATACCATATACCATCAGAGAATGATGGTAACAAAAAACTAACATGCCTACTAATCCAACAGTAAGATTATGTTTGGTACCAATTTTTTTTTCTATTTTTTTTTTTTTGGAATATAAAGAAAAAATCATTTTCTTATATTTTTTAAATTAAAAACATGTTTGGTTAGTTGAAATTAAAAAGATAATTTTTTGAAGAAAAAAATAAAAAATACTAAAATATGCTATTACTAAGATTTGAACTCTAATACTAACTCATTAAAAGAGATAGATTCATTATATTAAATGTGTTTTTCATTGACTTTTAAAAATTAGAAACTGAAAACAGTCTTTTGCATATTTTTAGTTTCATTTACAAATTGAGTTTTGAGAATAATTTTTGTTTTCAGTCCATTTTGGGTTGCCAAACAAGTTTTCTAGTCTCAAAAATAGAAATTTTTTTCCAAAAACAAAAAATAATGGAAAAAAATAGTTACCAAACATACCCTAAGTATTTTTGCTTTACTTCTTTGCCGAAAGGTAACTTAGTCCTACACCAAGACTTTTGGCAAAGAAGTGAAGAAGCAAAAATACCTACCAATTGATCATAGGACTCCTGATTCCTGAAGTAGATTTAGGGGTTTGTTTGGTTTTGCAATTTTGTGGAGCAAATAGAATGATTTTAAATGAAAACCCAAAAACAAATCAGCACTTAGCTTTTCTTTTTTAAAATTGGGAGGGGGAGGCATGTTTTCAAATTGCAACTCATGGATTGCTTAAAAAAAAGGATTAAAAAAAAAAAAAAAAAACTATTTTAGTCCCTAAATTTTACCAAAAATTTATTTTTCTTCCATAAGCTTTAAAAAGTTTTTTTTTTTTTTTTCATCCTTAAACTTCATAAATAGTTTTTTTAATAGTTTAGAGGAAAAAAATAAGAATAAAAAAGAAATTTTTTTAATAGTTTAGGGATACAAAAACAAACTTTTGATAACGTTTAAATACAAAACTTATTTCCTCAAAAAAAAAAAAAATACAAAACTTATAACATTTTCAATAGTTTAGGTATTAAAAACAAACTTTTCAATAGTTTGGGGGCCAAAAACAAACTTTTTAAAGTTTAGAAATGAAAAAACAAAGTTTTAATAAAATTTAGAAACCAAAATAGTATATTACCCTTTAAAAAAATTGCCAAGTAACTTGCATCTGTTCAATTTTTCACAAAAACAACATTTTTCAATGATTTTTTCAAAGGTTAATGGCATTTATTAATATAAATATACATTTTCAAAATGCATGTTTTCAAATTGCTACATTTACAAAACACAAGTTTTCGAATGGCTAACCAAACAAACACTTAGTAGATATATCCTCATATTTTTTATTTTTATTTTTATATAATAAAGACCAGCTTCTAGATGTTAAATGTCAAAAGAAAAGAAGTGAAAAGACGAGGATATATCTACGAAATCTAGTAAAGGAATTCTAACTAGGAAGTATGGACACAAACATTAGTTTGCATAAGGGTATGAAACTATGACATAAGTAAATTTTTTAAAGATCATAACATGACATGGTGGTATAGCACCTCAAATAAAGTGTCGGAATCTTAATGTCATCGGATGATGACCAGTCTCAAAATTGAGGTGCATCAGTTCTCTCGGTCTTGGTTGCTGCAGCAATCATCTCATTGACATCAAATTCTGAATTTTTCTCTCTCCTCCTCCTTACCAGCCGGGGTTCCTTAATTATCTGCAATTGCTCCATCACGGTTTTCTCAACAGTATCAATTGACTTCAAAAGTTTTTGCGGTGGTGTGAGAAACTCTAGATTCTCCAGCTTTGTTGATTATGCACTCAATGATCGAGTGCAACACATCACCAACATCAGTTGCGCAATGCAGCAGTGGAGATATCCTGCTTATTGAATCGAGCATTAACAGGACTCGCTTCAAATGCCTGAATACAAAAAATTTAACTAAGCATTGTTCAAACTCTATATTCTTTTCTTTCTTCCTTTCTCAGCAGCCAAACAAAAGACCAAAAGAATAAAACCTTAATCTTCAAAAAAATAAATTTAAAAGGCACTAAATTTAAAAAGAGGAACGTACATTATTTCTTGTATCAAAGATTTCTTGAGAGAAGGCCATGGAGAAATCTGAGAAAAATAAACGGAAATTAGCAAATTAGGAATGAAAAGTAAAAAGGAAGAGAATGAATTTTTGATAAGATGGTTGATGATGGGTTTGCACGCAGAGCTCAGAGTGTATGAATTTGTAATCGACCGTTGGGTTTCGCCAATTTATATGTCCAACCGCCTACGTATGCGTTGAAAACAAACTAAAAAAAAAACACCGCTTTCTGTTAACGCAACGTGAGAGCACTAGTCACGTATGATAAGGAAAAGTGTAAATTTGGTATATTAAACTCCAAAAATCACACACATTAACTATGAGGTTTTTTTTTTTTGGAAAAAAATTAACTAAGAGTTAATTGTATAAATTTACATTATGGAACATAATTGCAGTAGTTGTTCACATGTAAATCTATTTTTCAATATGTATTTTTTTATTCATAGATAATGAAATATAATGTAAAATAAATAATCTAATAGTGATGTTTTAAAAGTTGTTAAATAAAATGGATAAAAATTTTGTTGAACATGAAGATATGGAAGGAAATGACACAGGAAAGAAGAAACAAGAAGGAAGGAGCCACAGTAGTGGAAAACAAGAGCAAGGCAACAAAATATACAAGGAAAGAAAGAAAGGAAAGTTGAAAGGAAAACGGTAGCATTTTAGTTAAATGATTGGCACGTGAGATAGTAGGCATGTGAGGCTGGTGAGGCTGGTGTACAGCTGTTAAAACGTGTTAATTAGTTTGTTAGCAAATTAGCTAGGCTGTTAGCAATTAGTTAAAGTTAGTTATTTTCCCCTTTGTTTGTATCGTGTATATAAGAACAAGTATCAGAGTAAATTAATCAATTTTTCATTTTCAATCAATACAAGAAGATATTTTTCTCTCAAGCAGTTCTTTCTTAATAAATTTTAATATGTTTAAGTATGCTAGGAAGCTGTTAGTTGAGTTTCAGCAAGCTCGACAGCTCCCTCCAAAACCTGTTCGAGCTGCAAAACCAACTTGGAAAGCTCCTAATCCCGACGAACTAAAAACTAATTTTGATGGTGCGGTATTTGAAAATTTGCCAGAAGCAGGTATCGGTGTAGTAGTGTGAAACTCTCAAGGGGAAATTATGGCAACTTTGTCTGAAAAGATCCCCATACCATCTTCAGTTGTTTCATCGGAGACTTTGGCAGCTAGAAGAGCTGTACTATTCATTCATGAACTTGGTTTTCGTGGTTCAATCTTTGAGGGTGATTCGACAATCTCAATTAATGTGTTGTGTCACAATAAGTTCTTGCAGTCCTCATTTGGTCATATTATTAAAGACACTTTGTCTTATGCTAGTTCTTTACTAAGTCTTTCTTTCTATCACACACTCTAGCAATGTAATGCTCTGGCTCATGCCTTAGCCTAGATAGCGAGAATTTCTTTTGCTGTTTTGGTTTGAATGGAGTTTGTTTCTACTGACCTCTATGATTGTTTTGTTAAAGATGTTTCTGCTATGAATTAAATAAAGTGCACGAGTTTGATTCTCAAAAAAAAAAAAAAAAAATTTGCACAGGTTAATGCAAATGCTCTAATTATAATAAGCTTAAATTTTTTTTTTCCAAAAAGTAGTTTTAAAAGCTTTATGAATTTTTTAATTAAATAAAATTTTAAAAACATCAAAAAATTTAAGTCATTAAATCAATAAAAAAATCTTTTTAAAATGACTAAGTGAGCACTTACTATATGAATATATAATTGATGTTACATTAATTATAATAAACAATAATAAATTGCATCTAAAAAGATTAGTGTAATAAATTAGTTTTAAAATTATTATTTTTGTTTTATATTTAAAAGTAATAGATTATTTTTTAATAAAATTTGTTACGAATATTTATTAGGCAATAACATGGTACTCATTCTCAATGTACTAAATTTCATCTATGAGCACTACCGTACACCTTTGGTGCGATGGTCACTCCACAGGTATAAATGCTTGTGGAGTATGGGGGGGCAAGGGCTGGGGTTCAAGTTTCCAGGAAAGAGCTTCACACACATATACACTTAGATTAGACTAGAGTAGAAATTCTATCTTGTATTAAAAAAAAAAAAAAATCATCTATGAGCAAGGCCGGCCAGCTCTAGTTCCAATAATAAATATGCCCCAAAATTATTGTTTGCGTTCATGCATCGTAGTTATAAATTGTGTGTGTTTATTTTTGTGTTTGGATTTCACGAAAGTGAAATAAAAGAAAGGGGCTGTTGAGTTTTAATTTTTTTAAATTTCATTTTGTTTCTTTAATTCATCATTTTAGAAATTTTTTTGTCGTGAGTTTTTGTATTTATTGAAATTTGGGCTTGGCTTTTTTTTTTAATACGGATTAATTTTTTTTTATTATCTTATTAATCATGTGTTAGTTGAGAATTCAGTCAATCACGTAAGTACGCAATTTCCATTATTAAAATGTTGCAAGAACAAAAAATGAAAATACAAATCCAAAAAGTAACTATCGAAAATCCAACTTTTGAAAATCCTAATCCACTTCGCAGTTCATTCATAATTGTAAGTACACGGATCGAGCCTGGATCCAAATGCATGTCGGGGACAGGCCCAAGAGGCCCTAAACAATAAAATTTGTAGATGGTGGGCTTGAAACCTAGGTTGCTTTGGACGATGGAAAACAGAGACGTTGGGCTAAGTCCACGATTTGCAAGCAGAGAAACTTTAGTGCAGCTTAAGCTCTCCTCAGACGTGATCCGATGACTTTCTGTATTAATTTCTCTTATTCTTTTTAGAAAAGTTTTCCAATCACCCTTACAATGTTCTCTCCCTCTCTATTTATATCCTCTTCTTTGTGCTTCCATTCATGGAGTCATCAATGCAGATACCTTTCCCATCCACCACTCTCTTGAAATTTTCCCTCAATGGCTGTAAGGCTGATTACCATCATCTCAGATGTCACTTTTTCATTAATGCGGTCAGAGAGATAGGTGTGAAGTATTTAATGCGGTGACAGCAGCTTTCTGCAAGGACTTCCCACTTGTTTTCCCTCCTTGCATTCCTCTGGGGTGTAACCTTGCTTGTTGAGCTCTACGGGTTCCTCCCTAGGGATCACGGCTTATCTTATGACCCTTGCCTTGGTTGGCCGAAGAGGCATCCCTCCTCGGACCAAAATAAATAGCCTCTAACCTATCAGTGGGCTTATGGGCCTTTAAGGTCGGTGTCCTTGTTGTCGCCTTACAATCCTTAGATGAGTTGATGCTCTCGGATCAGGCCCAAGGCCCACATACATGCGTTGATACTTCTGCACCGACAATACTCATATGTAAAGATTTAAAAATAAATAAATGATAATAACAAACCTTTGTTTTTTCAAAAAGAAGTAAATATAATGAACCCAATTTGCCAAGTAGTGGTGGGGGTAAGAAACTCTCGGACTCGCAGTCCTAGTTTTTATTTATTTTTTTTGAGTACTAGTTAATATATAAAAAGATGAACACTTTCATGATTTTATCACATATTTTAAGTACGACAAAATTTAACAACAAAATTAGTTATAACGTAAGACTACAATCTTACTCAATAAAATAAACATTAGTATATATTTTAGAAATCTAACTGTTGAATAACATGTTCTTTATGCTCTTAATACACATGTCAAATTTTGTGTTAATTGAATTTTATTTACTGTATGATCTATAAGCTCACATTTTATACATAATTTTAAACTATAAAAACTTTGCAATTTAAAAAATTCATTGATGACAGCTATTAATTTTCTAGAAATTTTACAAATATAAAGAATATATGAAGAAGATGTGATCTAATAGTAGATTTGTCAAAACTCATCTTTAATAAAAAGATAATAAATAAAGTTGTAACATCTATAATTAATTTTGTAACTAAATTTTCTCCTTTCTCTTTTTAAGTATTATTATTTAATATAAATTTAGAAGCAGCAAATCATTGTAAATGCTTTATTTTTTTATTTTTTTATTTTGTTTATGGTCACTTTTTGTTAGATTATTTACTATTCTAATTATTGTGTTTGTGGTGGGTTTCAATTAGCTCAACTGGTAAAGTTTTTTATGGTTGTATAAGAGATCTGGAGTTCAATCCCTGCCTACATTAAAAACTGATTAGTGTCTTAATCTGATGATAAAGACCTATTATCAGGAGTGGACGCCATAGGTCGAAAGGCGAAACTCTCTTTAAAAAAAAAACTATTGTGTCTGTGTGTATACTATTACGGATATGGCACACGTGACATGACATTGACACCTATATATCACTCACTCCATGAACCAAAATGAGAAAAATGCAAAAATGGAGGGCAAAATCAAGAAAAAGGTTAAGAAACAAGGGACAAAGCAGGCACATCACATTTAAAATCGAAAATGTAACGGTAACTTTCCAAAACATTCTTTTGTTCTTTCTTCCCCACGTTTGCTTTAAAGTTTAAACACAGGTCCCAAACGGTCCAAATGCAACAAAGGAAACAGAAAGCAAAAAAAAAAGAGGCAAAAACGATCACAACAGTTTATGTAGAGAGTGTATCTTATATAGAAGACTCAGAACAAGATCTCTCTTAGATATTGCTATGGCCAAAGTAGAAGAAGAAGAAGAAGAAGAAGAAGAAGAGACAGAGAGGCTTGTTATGGGCACTACAAAAGTGATGTACTACTTTGAACCATTGATGTCAAAAGAGCTTCTCCGCAAATTTCCTGACAAGTTATCGGCTTTCGACTTCGACTACATGCAGAGCTCAATATGGTCCCCTTGGGTCCCTCGGGCTTACAGGGCCCATGGACTTGGATTCTGATTTTGAAGATTTGGATTTCATGACACCCACAAATAGAAAGATCTCATCTGGTGGTGGTGCTATGGTGTTGTCACATGCACAAGAACAAAACCAAGGCATCTGAGTTCTCCCCAACTCCTCTAAAGCCCACTTTTACTTGTTTTCCACACACCACAAAGGTATTTCTATTCCTATTTCCTTTTAGGGAATTTCTATTATTTTATTTTCTTTATTTCTATATTTTTTTTCATTTGAAATTTTGAGATAATTTACCTGAAATTAATAAACCCTTTTGAGAGAAAAAAAAATTGTAGGAAAACTTTGTCTCTATTGAGTGCAATTTACTTTTGGTTCGTCATCTGCTTAAAAAAAAAAAAAAACAAAAAAGTATTTTTCTTATTATATTTTACGCTGTTCATTACAGGCTTGGACTAAGGCGCCATTGAAAGCTGCCTCTAAACATTTCAAGAAAAAGAAGAAGAAAGATCCCACGGCCCATGTGAAGCTCTCCAACAATTTGAGAGAGGGGAATATTCAATTGGAAATTTCTCTCTGTTTTTCTTTAGCAAGTGGGTACACCGTACATTACTATTTACTATCATGCTATTCAAAAAGTGTAAAACTTTTATTAATTCTTGTAATGCATAATATTTCAAGGCCTTTCATTCCTATTATGAATTCAATTGCACAAGATAATCTTTTTACGGTGGAGGATAGGGTGGCACCAATATACGTGACAATGTCATAGATACCTTAGGCAGTGTAAATTATTGAAGGAATTTAATTTTACTAGAGTTTCACTGGGTATAGAAGAAATCCTTTTCTATGCATAATGAAATTAAATTCAGTTGTTGTAGTTGGAGAGTTGGAGAGGAGAATGGAAACTAAATAAAGAGATTGAAATAGAAACGGCTAGTTGGGGTTGCGTTTGCGTGGGATGAAAGTATTCCTCTGAGTCGGTGATAACAAAACAGAGAGTGAGAGTCTCTCCGTCTCCGTGTGGGATTCGGAGAGTGATGTGTATATATATATCCCACTTAGGCAACAAAAATATAAACGCAAAAATACTTTCTCTTGAAGATTTCAGTACGCAAGAATTCTCTCTCTTGAAGATTTCAGTAGTCATGGCTATGGCTATGCTTTTGGGTTTGGATGCAAGAACTCGTGTGGCCATGGGTTTAGATGCTAACCCTCGTATGGGTTTGAAGAGGACTCTCTCTTCTGCTTCTGCTTCTGCTTCAGGGTTTCCTTCAAAGCAGCAAGATGATGGCAACAAGAAGGAAGCGATCTCAACGTTGTCTTCTGCTGCCAGTAATAGTGCTGAGAATGGTGAAAAGAAAGAAAGGATTGTGGTTAAGATTAATTTGGCTGCATGGCGGCGAAGGAAAGCGCAAAAGGAGGAAGAGGAGAAGAAGAAGTCATTGGAGTTGAAACTTGAAGCATCAAAAAGAAAGCTGCAACTTGGATATCAACAAGTTCAAAAGGCCAAAAGAAAGATTCAATTGGTGGATTTGAGAGACATCCCTAAGCCTGAGCCAGAGATTAATCTTTCGAAGAAATCCAAGTGCTATCACCGTCATTGATGATCTACATTTTGATGATGATTCTTTTTGTACATGATTTTTGGATTCTTTGTACTTAGTTCATGAAGTAATGAAGATGAAAATTTTACAATTTTAATTTGTTACGTTTGAATGTTAGTATTGAATTCAAGTCTATCCGACTCTGAGTCGGAGTGAACAAAACAGGGATTTTTATTTATCATTCACGACTCATAAACAGAGAGATTTTTAATTCAGTTTGTATTTATTTCTCATATAAACTGAATAAAAGAGGTGGTTTCTTGTTGTAGTTGGCGAATGGAAAGCAATTCAAGAAATTGTAATATTAATAAGTCTAAGAATAAAGGTTTTATAATTCAAAAAATCCAATTCCTAAAACTAACGGCTAGTCGGTATTACTATTTCGAACCACATCTATTTATTCTCCCGATTTTACCCTCACTTTTACATTTATTACTCATACCATACGTGCCATTTTTTTTGTTAATACAAATATTTATTTTATTTATTTTTACTTCAATCACAATACAGTAGAGCAGAGAGAGAGAGAGAGAGAGTTGCGAAAACAGAATGTAGGGTTGGTGTTGGCATAGGGAATGGGGGGATGATGGGTTTCAAAATTATTGTTTGGTGGTGATAGTGGAGTATGCCAATTTGGTAATAGCAACGGCCAATGGTGGTTTCAGATGCCAATTTGGTAATGTATGTGCACGAGCCATTCAATCCAACTCCAAAAGTACGTTCCCCAATATTTGATTTTTTTTAATATATTATATAATATTATTGATTGTGTTTTCTGTTGTGATTCATGTTAAATTTAGATACTTGGTTTCTTCTTTGGCTTTGTGGGATTGTTTATACCCAATCGGTTTGTTTTGCATGTTTACAGATCTTACAGATGTCAAAATTCTATCCCAATGGGGGGTTTAAGTGGGTTCTGTTTGGACTTGGAGAGACAAATATATTCCTTTTTGTCTAAATTTCAGGTCTACTGTGTTTGTATGCATGTAACTTTTCAGCTTTCAGTTTGTTAGGTACTAAGAAATTAGGAACTAATGTATTAGAATTTTAATATGTATATGTTGGCAAACTATGATCAAAATGTTTTGTCTAGACTTAGCCTGCTCAAAGTATGTGTTTGTATAAAGTTGGAATCAAGTAATTGCAGGAAATTACTATTCAATTTCTACAAGGCTCGATCGATCAAAAATTAAACTTAATCGATCGAAGCTCGTGCAGATTGTTTTTCTGCAAAATTTTCCAACTCAGCCTAAGTCCCTTTGACGTGTAGAGTTTAATGTTTTATGTCTCATATATATAGAAAAACCCTAGCCACGTTTTAGTTATTGTTGATATGTTATATATGTAAATCTCTTGTGAGATTTAGAGGTGTTTATCTTCATACATTCTTAAGGTTATCAAGATCAAGATTGATGTCGAGAGCTTAGTGATTGCTTCAGTTGCTGTTTCAAGAGTTTAAAGCAAAACACAAGTGGGTGTACTTGTGGATGTTGTGGATCTGAGAAAAAAGTAGTCGATGGATTCGGAGCTGTCACGTTGTTGTAGTAGTAAGTTTTCTACTCAAGGTAGCAATAAGATGTTAGTGGTCTAAGTCGCTATTGTAAAACTTTAATTCTTTCACAGTGGATTTTGCTTTACCTTGAGGAGAACTAGGTTAAATCCTCCCCAGAATTTTTACTGGTTTGGTTTTCCTGAGTTATCATATCGTTGTGTTCTTTATTTTCCTCATTGTTTACATGATATGATTATTTTATTTTAATCTAGATCTGAATAATAAACTTAAGTATTTACTTGGTTAATTAATTAAGTTAAACAACTGGTTTTTAGGAGGTCTAAAAACGTACATAGTTTACTTTTTATGGAAACTTAATCAATTCATTTATTTATTTTTCCTTTAACATTAAGAGTCAAATTCCCATCATAGATGACTTAATTGAGTTTAAAATAATACCATATAGATATATTTTTTGAAGTTTATTTAGTAATTAATTATTTCAGATTAAACCTTGACTTAGCTTTGTTGTAATGCATTCCAAATAGGGGCTGCCTACGAAAATTACCCCTATTATATTCATTCTTAGATATGGTTGGTGAGATTCTCCTCGAGATAAGCTTTTTGTGACCATCCGCAACACGAAAAAATTACCCCCTTTTTTTTTTAAGCCAAACAATTTTTATTAACTGATATTCCAATCAGTTTGATCATATGTCAAAGTCCATTGATATGAACAACTGTTGGACAGTAATTAGTCTGTCAATTCTAATTTCTTAGGTAGGGCTTTGTCATCTCCAATAAAATCTTCATTTTGTACCCCTTTAAAGGAAGGGGGGGGGGATATATTTCTTTATGATTGATATTGTCCATATGAATTTCATTTCTGTTTGTTAATACTTTTATTTGTAATGATCAGCAAGATATCTAAAATGATTTTACTTTATTATAATCTACAATGGTAGCTATTTTTGTGCTTATTATTGTGTTGAAAATCTAATAATTTTGTGAATTTATTCTAATTTGTTAACGTAGTCAGTCATTTTTTTTTTTTTTTGAGAAATCCATCCCACTGGGAAAACTATATTCAATGGGAAAATTCTTTAGTTACAAAAATCAAAACATTTGGTGAAACATCTTCCATCCAAATACGTAAAGGAAAAGACATTTTAATCTCCCTAGCTAATGCATGAGCTACACTATTGCCTTGCCGCCTCACATGAGAGATAGAATGGATTTGAAACAAATCAACTATAGACATAAAGTCTTTCACTAAGTGCCTAACAAAGGAATTTGAGTTGTCCCCATCTCTTAGGCTTCTCACCACCCCCTCGGCATCACCTTCAAACCAGACATTTTTGAAGCTCAGTTCATGAGTGAAGATGGAAGCTCTTCTAGCAGCTAGCATCTCAAGCACTTTCACTGATGATGGCATCGCAATTTCTCTGACAAAGAAGCCATCACCTCCCCACGATCGTTCCTAATCACAACCCCCACCCCTGCCTCATGAGAGTCCCCAAAGATTGCACCATCAAAGTTTACTTTTACTGCATTAGGATGAGGAGGCTGCCACCGATTTGGACTGGAGTGGCTTTGACCAACTAACCTTGGCCCCTTCTCCTAAAACTCGACCAAAAGAGACAAGTCAACTTTGTAGATTTTGTGGACGGAGGTACTTGTCTCCTTGCACGGAAGCTTATTTCTGCACTACCATAACGCCCAAGAAACCATGGCAAATTTATCAAGCTCATCAGTCTCAACTAAGGGTCATTAAATAGCTCATGACCCATAGGCTGGCCCAATAACCCGCTAGCACACCAGGCTAATGGGCAGCCCAGCCCGACAATATTGAAGCCCGCGAGCAGCCCAGTAGCCCAATGGGACAAGCTATGGGCTGGTTTCTTTACCCATGGGCACCCGGTGGGCCGACTTATTAGCCCAGCTCATTAGCCTGACTCGTTAGCCTGACTCATTGCCCAAAATTCATAACAAAATAATTTGGGGGTTGGGTGGGTGAGGGATTGAACTTTAGACATTATAAAAACTTTAAGACCACACACCTTACCGCTAAATACTTGGAGTGATTGTGATACAATATTCATAATAAATATATATATTTTGGTACTAGTCTAGTAGCTTTGATTTTTAAAACTAAGTCTAAGTTACTAAGATGACCGTTGCCCTACCTCTGTGCCTCTAGAAAGAAAGTCATCCATTCCTTTGAGAAATTCCAAGTCTTTCCTTACAAGTTACAATTACAGAAGAAATACCTTTAAAAATAAAAATAAATAAATAAATAAATAAAAGCTTACCGTTGGTTGGAAGAAATTCTTTCCTTTAAGAATTGATATTTGACTCTTTCATTTATTTCCTTTAACAATTGATATCTGATTCTTAAAATATTTCCTTTGTGAATTGAGATTTGATTATTCAAATATTTCCTTTAAGAATGCTTACCGTTTGAACAAAAGTCATCTCTTTTTCTTTTTCCTTTTTTTTTTATGTATCCAATCTATAAATACCCATCACATTTCTCTCATTTTACTCACAAAAAATCTCTCAAATTCAAACTCTCCCTAGACTATTCTCAATTTTTCAATCTCTTATCATTTTTGCCCTCTTATAGTTGGGATGTACACATTTTGTAGTGATGCAAATATTTTCACTCTAATATATTCATGAAAATTTCAATGTACTTATTTATTCTTATCAATACAAGTTAATTAATCTTACTTTAGTATCTTTTTAAGAGGTATGTCTTAGTATTTTTTTTAATAGAATCTTTTAAGTAGATTTAATTGTTCAATTTGATAGTTTGTAATAATATATAATTATAATTTTTTTTGGTTAAATTTTTATAATCCCATTGAAGACCCGTTAAAAATGCACATGGGTAGCCCATTAAACCCACCTCACTAGCCCAACCCGCTAAAGCCCAAATGGGCATTGCCCATGGGTAGGGCCATGGGCTAGGGTTTTTCCATCCAGCCTAGCCTGACCCAGCCCATTGACTAGTAAACAACCCATTAAGCCCAGCCCATTAAACCCATGGGCCAAGTAAAAATGGGTCGGGCTGGCTCGACCCGGCCCATTGATGAGACCTAGTCTTAACATAGACGATACTGACCAGGTCCCACATAGTTTCCACCTTGGGGTATTTCAACCTTACCGCTGCAAATAAAGCTTCCCAAGCTGAGTGGATACATTCACAACCCCAAACAACATGAACCTCATCCTCAACTCCCTTCAAGCACTGATCACAGATTGGGTTGTCAATAACCTTCCTTTTGTGAAGCCCCACTTTTGTTGGTAAAGCGTTTGAGCATGCCTGCCAAAGGAAGACTTTAATCTTGTTAGGCACTTTGGTACGCTAAATGTTCTTCCAAAAGAGTTTTACGCTCTCATCCGTAGACCCCAAAGGCACACCATTTGCCTCGGCTTCACACAGCATTTGATACTTAGATTTTATAGAATAGAGGCCGATTTTGCATTTTGTCCATGACACACAATTTTCTTGGTTAGTGACACAAATGGGAATAACTTTGATATGTTGGGCTTCAAAAGGAAGGAACATGGCATCCACCAACTGGGCATTCCAACCAACCCTATACGGGTTCAACAGCCTGCCCACTAACCACTCAACTGAGATGCTATTTGGAGGCGAGACAACCTTGGCAAGTTCCTCCCCAGGTAGCCATCTATCACCATAGATTTTTATTTGTTTTCCATCTTCTACCCTCCACAACAAACCCGATTGAACAAGCTTCTTAGCTTTTACAATGCTTTGTCAAGCATATGACCCTGAAGAAGGTTTGGCATCCAAAACCGAGCCACTTGGGAAGTACTTGGCTCGAAAAACCCTGTAAAACAGCAATGTGTGGTCGGTTAGTAACCTCCACATTTTTTTTGCCAACATCGCCTCATTGAACTTCTCCAAGTCCTTGAAGCCCATTCCCCCTGATGCCTTTGGTTTGCACATGGTCTCCTAATTCTTCCAATGGATTTTGCGTTGATCTCCCCGTTGCCCTCACCAAAATTTTCTAATCAACCTCTCAATATCTTATAGAAGCCCCGTTGGGAGTTTGAAGCAACTCCTTGCAAAGGTGGGAATTGCTTGAACCACCTTCTTAAGCAATACTTCCTTACCCGCTTGAGATAAGAGCCTCTCCTTCCACCCTTGGAGTTTATGCCACACTTTTTCTTTTATGTAATTAAGGATTTCTTTCTTTCTTTGCCCCACCACGGCTAGTAGGCCAAGGTATTTCTCATACTTTCTAACCTCGCTCACGCCCAAAAATTCCACCAACTCCATCCTTCATTCCTCCGTAGTAGCCTTACTAAAAAACACCGTGGTTTTTTCTCTATTCAACTTTTGCCCTAAGGCTAGCTCATATAACTGTAAGATATGGAGGATTACCTCCAAATCTCCCATTGATGCTCAACAAAAAAGCAATGTGTCATTGGCAAAGAATAAATGGCTGATTTTTGGACCATCTCGACACAAGGAGAAGCCTCTAATTGTTTTGGAACTAGCTACATATTGTAGTTGTTGGTTTAGAGCTTCTGAACATACTAGGAAGAGATACAGGGATAAAGGATCACCTTGTCTAATCCCTCTTGTCAGCCAAATAACCTCTCTTGGAACCCCATTCACCAATACTTGGTAGGAGGCTGAACCAATGCAAGACATAATCAAGTCCACCCACTGCTTACAAAAGCCCATTTTTCTCATGGTTAATTCCAAGAATCACAACTCAACTCTATCGTATGCCTTACTTATATCTAGGTTAAGAGCAATGAACCCTTCCTTCTTTGACTTCTGATTTTTCATGTGATGAAGAGTCTCAAAAGCTACAAGGATGTTATCTGAAATTGCCTTATTGGATTGAAAGGCGCTTTGAGATTCCAATATAATAAGAGGTGATAAACCCTTCATCCTGTTTGCAACAACCCTTGAAACAAGCTTATAGATAATGTTACATAAAGAAATAAGGTGGGATTCAGAGACTTTTGAAGGGCTTTTTACCTTTGGGATAAGGGTGATGAACGTACGATTGATGGATAGGGGAACAACGCCCGTTAATAGACAGCTCAGTACCACCTCAGTCACATCATCGCCCACCACCTGCCAATAGTGTTGAAAGAACAATGGTGGTGACCCATCTGGCCTGGGTGCTATCAAGGGTTCCATTTGTTTCAAAGCCACTACCACTTCCTCCCTTGTGAAGTTAGCCAAGAGCTCTTCATTCATCTCATCACTAATAGAGCATAGAATTTTAATTAACAATAGCCTTAACCATGGTCGGGTTGGACGAGGTAAAGAATTGTTGGTAATAGTCTACCAAGATACTAGAGATGCCATCTTCATCACTACACAACTTCCCATTTGCATCTTCCAAGCTATCCATTCGATTCCTCCTAAATCTATGAGAGGCAAGACTATGGAAATACCTTGTGTTGTTATCCCATTCTTGCAACCATAAGGAGTGAGACCGTTGCTTCCACATTTGTTCCTCCCTCACTAGGAGTTTGGAAATTTCCTTTTTTAGCCTCAAAACTCGAGCAAAGTTCCTTCCTCTAATTGCTTCAGCTTCGACCAGTCCTACTAAATTCTTCTTCTCCCTTAATTTTTGGATCACATTCCCAAAAGCCACTTTGCTCCACCAATTCAAATTCCTACGGCACCTATCTACTTTGCCTTCCAATCTATTGATGGCAAACCTCGAAAATCATATGCCTATGCATCTTCCACCACTTCCCTACATCCCCTATCCTCCATCCACATTTTTTCGAATCTCCACAATTTGTTACTCTTTTTTGGTATGCCTGCTAGGAAGATCATGAGAGGCTTGTGATCCGAAGAACCACTCTCCAAATGAACCACCCTAGGTGCCGGGAACATACCCATCCACTCCACCATACCCACTACTCTATCCAACCTTTCCCACACTGTGTGGCCTTCCCCATGCCCATTACACCATGTAAACTTGTTGCCACTGAACCCAAGATCTTGAAACCCACATTCATCTAATACATCTCTAAAATCCTCCATTTGCTTACTCAGCCTCAACCTCCCTCCAGACTTCTCATGTGCCCTACTTATCTCATTAAAATCACCAACACACAACCAAGGCAGTGAGTATTTTGAATTTAGTCTCCTTAAAGTGGCCCAAGAAATATAGTGATTCCTTCTGTCGGGTTCGCCATAAAAACCGGTGAACCACTATTCATCCTCCTTTCCTTTATTTATAATAGCATCGATATAATTGGGTGAGTACGTGTCAACTGAAAAATCTACGACCTTCTTCCACATAACAGCCACCCCCTCCCCCCTCTGCCCTCCCTTGAGACTCTTCCAACAAATCTTCAAACTTTAGCTTATCCTAAATGAAAATTAGCCTAGCCTTATCAAGCCATGTTTTGGCTAAAAACACAACTAAGAGACCTTGAGCCCAAATAATAGCACCAAGCTCTTGCTCTGTCTAGGGGTTCCCAAGCTCCCGACAATTCCAACATAGTAGATTCATTGTTGTTGGCAATGCTGTTTAACTGCCTCTACCATTGATAAAAGTGTAGCTTGATCATAAAGGGAAACCGCTCTCTTTTTACTTGGTAACCCACTACCATCCTCATCACAAGTTCTCTTTGTCCTTGTCAAAGCCGAGGGGCTCATCAGTTCATCAGTGCCTGCCCTAATTATTTTCTTTCTTCTTTTTTTACACTCCATTGTGGCTTTTTTATCAAGTCTACCCAATATATTTGTAATATCTCCTAATATAGTTTGGGTAATTGGGACACTTACCAGGTCAGCAGTATTTACACGTGGCTGTCCACTCAGCACCTTGCCCGAAAAGCTCCCAAGTTGATGCCCATAACGTAGCTCCTTCACTGCCTCCTTGTTCTGGTCAAAATCCAACTTTGTTGCGTACTCATTACTGTTAGCTTCCCCCAAGATTCTAACCTTATCAGTATCCGATTTTGACACTTCATCCTTGTCAAACTTTTTCAAATCCCTGTCAATCTCCTCGATCCGCTCCTCAAAGTCTTCCTTAGAATTCCGGCTTTCCCTCACTCTGCCCATCATGGTCACAGTCTCGATAACTGAGCACGCCTCCCTGGCATGGATTTCCTCCTGGATATCCCTACCTTCCTCGGATTGTGACTACACCACCACCGGAGACTGCTGAGGACCCAACCTTCCTCAGATTGTTGCCTCTCTTTTACTTGTTTCCCATACACCACAAAGGTATTTCTATTCCTATTTCCTTTTAGAGAATTTCTATTATTTTTTTTCTTTATTTCTATATATTTTTTTTAATTTGAAATTTTGAGATAATTAACCTGAAATTAATAAGCCCTTTTGAGAGAAAAAAAAAATTGTAGGAAAACTTTGTCTCTATTGAGGGCAATTTACTTTTGGTTCATCATTTGCTTAAAAAAAAAAAACACAAAACAAAAAAACATTTTTCTTATTATATTTTACACTGTTCATTACAGGCTTGGACAGTTGGACTAAGGCGTTGAAAGCTGCCTCTAAACTTTTCAAGAAAAAGAAGAAGAAAGATCCACGGCCCATGTGAAGCTCTCCAACAATTTGAGAGATGGGAATATTTCAAGATGATTATTCAATTGGAAATTTCTCTCTGCTTTTCTTTAGCAAGTGGGTATACCGTACATTACTATTTACTATCATGCTATTCCAAAAGTGTAAAACTTTTATTAATTATTGTAATGCATAATATTTCAAGACCTTTTCATTCCTATTATGAAATCAATTGCACAAGATAATCTTTTTGTGGTGGAGGATAGGAATATAGGATGGCACCAATATACGTGACAATGTCATAGATACCTTCGGCAGTGTAAATTATTGAAGGAATTTAATTTTACTAGAGTTTTACTGGGCATAGAAGAAATCCTTTTCTATGCATGAATGAAATTAAATTCAGTTCTTGTAGTTGGAGAGTTGGAGAGGAGAATGGAAACTAAATAAAGAGATTGAAATAGTAACGGCTAGTTGGGGTTGCGTTTGCGTGGGATGAAAGAATTCCTCTGAGTCGGTGATAACAAAACAGAGAGTGCGAGTCTCTCCGTCTCCGTGCGGGATTCGGAGAGTGATGCATATAAAAAAAAAAAATATATATATATATATATATATATATCCCACTTAGGCAAGAAAAAACTAAACGCAAAAATACTCTCTCTTGGAGACTTCAGTCCGCAAAAATACTCTCTCTTGAAGATTTCATTAGTCATGGCTATGGCTTTGCTTTTGGGTTTAGATGCAAGAACTCGTGTGGCTATGGGTTTAGATACTAACCCTCGTATGGGTTTGAAGAGGACTCTCTCTTCTGCTTCTGCTTCTGCAAGATGATGGCATCAAGAAGGAAGCGATCTCAACGTTGTCTTCTGCTGCCAGTAATAGTGCTGAGAATGGTGAAAAGAAAGAAAGGATTGTGGTCAAGATTATTTGGCTGCATGGCGGCGAAGGAAAGCCCAAAAGGAGGAAGAGGAGAAGAAGAATTCATTGGAGTTGAAACTTGAAGCATCAAAAAGAAAGCTGCAATTTGGATACCAACAAGTTCAAAAGGCCAAAAGAAAGATTCAGTTGGTGGATTTGAGAGACATCCCTAAGCCTGAGCCAGAGATTAGTCTTTCGAAGAAATCCAAGTGCTATCACCGTCATTGATGATCTACATGTTGATGATGATTCTTTTTGTACATGATTTTTGAATTCTTTGTACTTAGTTCATGAAGTAATGAAGATGAAAATTTTACAATTTTAATTTGTTACGTTTAAATGTTAGTATTGAATTCAAGTCTATCCGACTCTGAGTCGGAGTGAACAAAACAGAGGATGTTTATTCAACATTCATATACGTGAGAATCCTTTTATTTGAATCTATTTATTTCTCATACGTGAGAACCCTTTTTTCTTCTTTTGTCTTTTATGAAAGAGGTGGTTTCTTGTTGTAAAGGAGAATGGAAAGCAATTCAAGAAATTGAAATAGTAAAGGGTCGTTTGGATAGAGCTTATTTTTGCTGAATTGAAAATTGAAACTGAAAAAACTGTAGTAAAATAATTTTTTAATGTGTAAATAGTACTGCGGAACCCATTTTTAATAAAAAATTGCTGAAAAATGACGTGAATAGTGTGTGCACAGTGCTGAACAGTGCCGCACAGTATGTGCACAGTGCGCGCACAGACCTTGTTCCTGCGGCAGAACCGAAAAAAAAAAAAAAAAAAAAAAAAAGCCTGAAAACGTAACACGTAAACTCAGAAAAGAAAAGCTGCATCCAAGCGGGCAATAAGTCTTTTCCTAAGTCTGAGAATGAAGGTTTTATAATTCAAAAAAATCCAATCCCTGAAACTAACCGCCGGTCGGTATTACTATCTCAAACCACAATATTTATTTATTCTCTCCATTTTACCCTCACGTTTACATTTATTACTCATACCATACGTGCCACTTTTTTTAATACAAATATTACTTTTATTTTATTTTTTTTATTTGCTCTGTCTTGCACAAGTATTTCAGTTTTAAATTTTTTTGGGCTTAAATAATAAAACATTTGTAATTAAAATTTAATAAAAATTACTTTTAAAATTATTTATCTAAGTTAAAGGTTTCATAGCGGATAAACTTCATGCATTGATTCTGATCATAGTCTTCTGCATCTCCCAGAGAATCAAATCCTAATCAAACTTGTTTAATGGAATTTTTATGGTACTACGATGTGAGTGTGATTTGTGTAAAAGTTGCATGTAAGGAATTTGACTTTGTCACTGTTTTTAGGTGTTTAAAGTAATGTAATTTCCTGTAGGTTTTGCTTTAGTTATGACGAAAGAGTAAATTTTAGTTTAATATATATGTGTGTGCGGGGAACACAACTCACACATCGTGTGACATGCATCTGATCCAAGGCCATTGAAAACATTTATAATATGTATCACATAAATATAAAATAAATTATATTTTTTTTCTTAGATGGTTTGATTGTGTGGTCCTAGCTGCCAGTGACATTGCAACAATTTTGCTCATGGGATTAATGTCCCGTCTAGGTTTGCTGATTTGATTAGAAGTAAGAGGAAACCTAAAAAAATAACCTTCAAAGGCTGATGCAGATTTGAAAGAAGTAAAGCACCTCAAAAGCATGCTCGAACAACAAGCTATTCAAATGGCAGAACAAAGAAGACATTTTGATGAACAACAAGCTATTTAAGTGGCAGAAAGAACACATTATGACAATATGATGATACAAATGTTAAGTTATATCACCTCACAATCAGCTCAATCTAGTAGTGATCACTAAGGTATGAAGATCAACTCAAGCAAGTCACTTGTGGGGTGTGTTTGAATTGGATTAATCTGTGAATGTTTGTGTGTTGTTGATGTTTTGTTGGTCCCTAAGGTGTAATCTATCAAGAATAAGCAATGAACCTGATTGGGTTATGTAGACTTGGAAATTATTTTTTGGGTTTAGTTACTCAAAACATGGCTGTACGTGATGAGAGATTTTATGTGACATGAACACCTCAGACATTTCAGATTACTGCACGCTGTCTCTTGTTCTTTGTCTAACATGTCTTTCTACTTAATCCTTGGCTGAACAATTTTGCATTCCAAATACACTACGAACATATTACTGTGGAATTGTAGTGTATTTAACAAAAAAATAGGTGCAGGTTAGCCTATAACTATTAAACATAAATTCTAGGCCTGGGTACTCTGTCCTTTCAACTCTGAGAATTCACAGCTAGTTAAGATTCAGAAAGCAACATTAAAGCACATTCCAATTACGATGTTCATTCTTATCTTGATATTTTCTGTGGTGCAGCTCTGTTTAGTTCATATGATGAATTGGAGTTTGTCTGTGGCTTAATCAATTCTTTCATGCCTTAGTGTACATGAACCAAAACAATTAGAAAAAGACAACGAATTCCAGTCACAAGGATGCAACATATCTGATATTTGGGATGACTAGATGGACACTTTCTAATAAAATTTACTTTAGTAGCTGTGGTTTTAACTGACAACACTCTTGACTACTCAATTCTCTAATTAGTGCCCTTACATGTCAGTGTATTGTAAATATGATATTCTACATAAAGCAAGTACATTGCATTATAATCATTGCAGTTTCCAATATTATTTTCCATCACTTGCTTTCGAATTGTTTTTAGTCTATGTTAATGTTATGGTTTCATATTTGTTAATGAGGATAATTTACTTTGAAAGATCACTGTATCCAGCAAAACTCAAGTGCAGAAATTTTAGTTATTAAAGATCATTTATAAAAAGTTCAAAAGTAAATACGCCAATGACCTTTGGGTAAAATGACACTTCGAATCTGCATAAGCATGGTTATTAGTGAGGTCACAGATTTAAGTCATCAGTACTAATGATTTAAGGTGTCAATTTTTTTTTTAAAAAATTTTGTTAGCCATTTATATATTCTTGTTCTGCACGCTTTTTCTTTCCTTTGTCTTACCGTCTTACTACTGATTTAGTTGAGTTAAAGAGAATTTGAAGGGTTGGTTTTTGTGTAGCTAGTTATTTGTACATACTTGTATCAAAGTTGTGCAACTAAAGAATCAGATCAGAAAGGAAGAAAAGGAACGAAGCAAAAGAAGAAAGAAGAGAAGAAATGAAGTTGAGAAATGAAGTTAAGGATAAACGACAGCAATGAATGTAGTTGTTGTAGTACTGTAGTGTAGTTTTAATGTAGACTAAAGCTACCTGTAGTTTTGTAATATATTTAAGTAGGCTGTGTTCACACGTGTAATAACTACCTAACACACATGCCATAACTAATCCCATGTAATTTGGGATATTTTGCTTATGCTCTGTTTTTGTATTTAGTCACAATTACTTGTACAGATTCATTCAATTCAGTTGAAATCAATTTCTTCAACTCCAATTCTTTCTCTCTAGCTTTCTGTTTCTTCTTCAAGATTCTCTGTGCTTTCTTATAACTTGTGCACACTTTTCCTATCCTTTGCTTTTAGTTGTGTCAAGAGTATGCCTCTTGTTTTGGTTGTTAATGCATATGCTACAGATCTTCACTTAATTGGTGATTTGGTTCCTGTCCTTGGTTACCTGAAAAACTCATTCATGCAAAGGCGGCAGAAGAAGTAACAACTATTGTCCAGAACAATCCCTGTAGTCAACAACTAGTCTTGAAAGCAAATAGTTTAGAACCTCTCCTTTCTAATTTTACTTCAGACCCTGATGTGACAGTTCAAACCAAAGCACTTTGGGCAATATTTTGTGTTTATAATAAGGATGGTGAATTGTGGCTTAGAAAACTGTTAATTCGGTTCTTCAGCTAAATGGATTTATCTTCTATATTTGTAGGTTAGATTACAATGGACTTTTAATGTATTTGGTTGTATAAAAGGACTTTTGATATATTTGGTTGTATTATGTGATATTTGTGCATAATTGTGGTTTTCTTTTTTAAATAAAGAAAATCTTATTTTGAGGGTCAAGGGACCCTTAAATAACTTAAGGGTTGTACTTATAAATCTTTTAACTCTTGATAAATAAGGTTATTTAAAGATCTCTTGATCCTCAAAATAAGATAGAGCACTTGTTTTGAGGGTCACAAAGGCTTTCAAAATTTCTTTTCGACGGTTATCAAGGGTAGATTAAACTCTTAAAATAAATTTTCTCAAGATTTTTTAATACATAATTCAAGGATTTTGACCCTTGAACAAAGTCAGCTTTATTGTAGTGAGGATGCTTGATCTAGCCTTCAAGCTGTAAGTAGCTTTGTTTTCAACAAAGTATGATGATGTGCCCTTGAAAAAATTTAATATATTTTTATTTGATTGTCTTTTAATATGTAAAATGATCCTAGGCATCGAGCAGGTTAAAAGCTAGTTTAAATAAGGGATGTGACTAAACTATAAAACCATTTAACTAAAGGAAAATTGAAGGAGCCCACGCTAAATAAATTGGCAAAAATACAATTTTGATCTTTACATTTTGGAGTCACAGTCAATTTGGTCTCTATGTTTGGTGGCAGTCAATTTGGTCTATGCTATTTTTAACTTACAATTAATTTAGTTTCTACTATTAACTTATTAACGGAAAATGTCTACGTGGCAAAACAATTTACATAGTTGGTGCACACATAATTATAATAATAATATAAAATCATGTAATTAACATTAAAAAAAGTCACCTAAGCATATTAATGAAAAATAAAAATCCATGTCAAATTAAAAAAATATATACATATATATACATATATATATATATATGAAAAATTAATTAAAAGAAAAATTAATGAAAATAAAATTTTAAACAATCCTCAATTTCTTTTATTTTCTTTTGTATTCTTCCACTTTCTAAAGTACCAAACATATTACCCAGCAAGAAACACAACAATCTAAGAGCATCCTAAATCTTGTATAATAGAAAAAGACACAACTTTTACACATTTTGCCTCAAAAATGCTCCACATCAGTGCTTCTAAAAGTGTGTAAAAATGTGTAAAAATGTGTATATTTATACACTTGCTACAATAACCGTGTATATTTACACGATTATTGTAGCTCGTTCATTTATTATTTTATTAATTTCACATTCGCACATTTTTTTCTCTCTCTTCTCCATGCACAACGAACTCAGCAACTTCTCCTCTCTTCTCCTCATCTTCTTTTTCCTCAGATGCACAAAAACACACCCACACACAAACTCATCCACACAGACAAATCAACACAGAGAAACACAAATACACCCACACACAAACAAACCCACACAGACAAATCAACAAAGAGACAAATCGGTGCTTATGGAACAATTGGTGCTTGACTGGAATGATCGGTACTTGTGGGTCTTGCTTGATCAGAGCTCGTGGGTTTTGCTTGATCGGAGCTCGTGGGTCTTACCTAATCAGAGTTAGGAAGATCTGACCGAGATAGGTCTGACCGAGATAGGTCTTGCCTGATCGGAGCTAGGAAGATTTGATCGAGAGGGTGTAGATTAGACCGAGAGGGAGAGTTGATTTGTGTTCAATAATGGATATAGAGATGGGTAGGGAGATGGGTATAGAGAGAGAGAGAGAGAGAGAGAGTGCATATGTAAAGGGGGTAGTTGAGAGAAATAATAAAAAAAAATTTGAAAAAATTGATTATTTAAATAAAATAGATTATAAAATAGATGGACTAATGTGAAGTATTTTGAGAAGTGGATATGTAAAATAAAAAAAAAAAAGTTTTTAATGTAAAATAAATGAAAAATTATAGCCAAATTGATGCGAATGCTCTAACTGTGATTTGCACTCCGCAGTCTGCACACACTAAAAACAATAGAATGAAGACAATAAGATAACAAAAATTGTTTTTTCTCTAGTTCACAATTTGCCCACATGGGAATCCCGTCGTTCTAACCCAAAACGTCTCTATCACCACTACCATTAGATCACGGTAGCACCCACCACATCCTAGCTCCGTTTGCATCGGATCAGCCAAAAAAACAGCAAAGAGGACAACATGCAGCTGCTTTATTGTGAGGAGGGATGAGACGTTGAAGAAGAAGAAGAAGATTGTATTAATCTATTATTCTAGTTGAATGTACCCATCGGCCATCGTTAGTTGATTTTGCTACTAAATGTTCAATTAGCTTCTATGATTTTGATTACGGTGTGAATGTTTGATTAGTGTCTAGTTTCAAATTATTGTGTTGCTTTCTGGGTAATGTGTTTGGCAGCTAAAAAGCGAGAATAGAAAAAGAGATTTAGAATGTTTAAAATTTTTTGTTCTCTCAATTAATTTTTTAGGATTTTTTTTTTTAAATTTGACTAGACCTTTTCTTTTTCATTATTATGCTTAGGTGGCTTTTTTAATGTTAATTACATGATTTTATATTATTATTAGTCGTTAATCCGTGCCATACACGAAAAAACTATTGATTTTGAAAAAAAATAATGAAATATTTAACTTCTTTACTTTTTTATAGTTTAGAAGTGTTGTCTAATATTGAACATTATTGAGTTACAAGTGCATAATTACTGAAACCTATAAAGTAATTTACAATTCTTAAATTAATAAAACAAAACTCTCAATAGTTATATACACACACACTAAATACTAATATAAACTACAAATATAAAAACAAAAACCATGATATAAGAAAGACACACCAAGTTTCAAATTTGAGTAGCAATATAACTTTCTTGTAGTAATAACAATATAGACAATTCAAAACATGGAACTATATCAAATTAGAATACCTAATTCCATTATCTTTTATGTTGAATCCAAACAAATAGTTAATTGAAATTAACCCAAACAAATAATTAATCAACCAAAAATCATAGCTTTTAATAAGAAAATAAAAAATCACATGAAACTAAATAAAAAGCATTTAAGGTGAAGAATTAAGATCAACCTACTGAGACACAAATACCAAAAACCCCAAGACTTAAAACTTCAAAATTTATAGAATCCCCAAATTCTACTTCAAAACCAAACCAAATTCAACAAATCTATATATAACATACCAAATAAAAATTTATCGTTCCTTAGGCTGAAAGACATAGATTGCAGCTTTGATTTTTCTCCAAAAAAATAGAGATGGTTTATCTGCCATGTACAATAAAAAAAAATTAGTAGAATTTTAACCCAAAAACCAAATCCACGAAAACAATGTCAATATAAATATGGAGGTTAAGCCAAATACTCGAAAGAAAATCAATTATAAATATAACAAAAGAATAAAATAAAAAAAAAATCTTAGGCACATATGAAAGCAAATAAAAAAATTCGACATAAAAGATAATTTTCATTAATAACAATATAAACAAATATCCACATATGTTGAATTGAAAATTTATTAATAATAACCATATAAACAAATTCAACATAAAATTCATTAATTAAAGAAGAAAGTTGAATCAGACTACTTGTGTTTTCTTTAAGAGTTTTTATTTTTATTTTTTATGTGAGACTTTTTTTTTTTTTAATCCTAAAGTGAAGATAAGTTTAGGGTTTTAAGATGGTAATTGCTAAGGTTTTGAGGAGGGACAAGAGACTCCTAACAGGATTCCTTTAGTTTGTTTTTTCCTTGGGGTAATTACACTAAACCCACCTATAGTTTGGCCTGAAATCACTTTGTCTACCCGTGGTTTAAAAAGTATCACTTTACCCATCTGAGGTCATTTTTGTTTATTTTCCGTTACCTACCTCTGTTAAAATAAGGGGCAAATAGGTATTGTTACTTAAATTTTATGTCTCTCTCCTCCCAAAACAAAAAAAAAAAGCACAAAAATACAAGAGAAACAGGATCAAAAGGCAGGGTTTTGTGAAAAGGAAGTGATCAGAGAGAGCTCTGATATAAAAATTAATGTAATTAGATACACACCTCACTTATTTTAAGTACACTAAAAACTCTCCCTTTTGATTAGGGATGGCAATTTTTGAGCCATCTTACCTCCCGCGAGATGCCGAGGTGGGAGACCCATACCCCTGCCACCGCCTTCACCTACCCACCTGGCCGCATTAATTTCTGAAAGGACGGGGGATCGCCCCGCAAAGGTGATGGGGAGTATAAGGGAAAGGGGGGGGCAAGACTCTTTTTGACAGAAAGAAAGGAAGAAGAAGTTTCGCTCCTGCTCCCACGCCCAGGGCGGAGGAGGGCGAGGATGGGTTTACAGCATCCCTCCATAGCGTTTTGGAAATTCTCTACAAATTCTATTGTAAAGGCCACTTGGGCCAGCCCAGTCACCCATACCAAGGCCACTTTGTGTCCCTACAAATGTAATTAGATACACACCTCACCGCCTCTCGTTAATAAAGGTTAAGTTGAAATTTTTTCATACTTTAAAACCCTACTATTTAAACAAAAATATCATCATCTTATTTTATTCTACCTAATGTGGTTCTACCTCTTTTTTCTCTCTAACAAAGTTGGAAGTAAGGTACCAATATCATCATCTTATTAGGAGTTTGGATTATTTTATTGTGTCATACTATGAGATTTTTTTTGTGACATTGTCTTGTTAAAAATTTAGATAGTATTATTTAGTTTTTGCTAAAAATTAGTTTGATTTGATAGGATAAATTTATTTACAATTTCAAGTATATTTTTAATATTGAAATATGCCATTTTGTTTGAAAAAATGGTAATAGTTGTAAGGAAAATTAACAAGAAATAAAGTTTTACTGTGTAGGGTGGGGCTTTGCGGGGCCTTAAGGGGCGGGGATGGGGTAATAAATTTTTCCCATCATGCGGGGCGAGGCGGGGCGGGGCACGACGAAGATGGGGCAAGAAAAACTGTACGGGGCGGGGGCAAAGATCCCATCCTTCGGCCCCACCCCGCCCCGCCCCATTGTCATCCCTACTTTTGATCTTGTTTCTCTTGCATTTTTGTATTTTTTTTATTTTGGGAGGAGAGAGACATAAAATTTAAGCAAAAATACCTATTTACCCCTAATTTTAATAGAGGTGGGTTACGAAAAACAAACAGAACATACTCAGGTGAGTAAAATGACACTTTTTAAACCACGGGTAGGCAAAGTGATTTCAGGCCAAACCACAAGTGGGTTTAGTGTAATTACTCCCTTTTTTCCTAATCCTAACTAATTCTTTTTTGTTATGTGAGTCTTTTTTTTTTTTTTTAATCCTAAAATGAAGTTAAGTTTAGGGTTTTGAGGTGATAATTGTAAAGACTTTAAGGAAGGGAGAGAGAGTCCTAATAGGACTCTCTTTCTCTCTCTCTCTCTCTCTCTCTCTCTCTCTCTCTCTCTCTCTCTCTCTCTCTCTCATAACATGACTCTCTTTTTTTTTTTTTTTTGTCCTATCAGAATTTTTGTTTTTATATAGATTATCAATGTTTGAGTTTGAATTTAAGTTGGACTTATTAGAAACATAGAGTTTCACTCCTTATTAAGCTTTGATTAAATAAAATAATTTTGTTTAAAAAAATGATAATGATGAGTGAGTTTAAGTTGGACTTGTTAGAGAGATAGAGTCTCACTCCTTGTTAAGTTTAGACTAAACAAAAATAATTTATTTAAAAAAATGTTACTTTTATTTAAACATTGTGTTAACGTGGAAAATTATGAGAGTTTCAGAGACTTCAATTTTATACTAATTTATTTAAATAAAATGATGCTTTTATTTAAATATTGTGCTGACGTGAAAAATTATGAGAGTTTCAAAGGTTTTGATTGTTTTAAAAAAATGATAATGATGAGTAAGTTTAAGTTGGACTTGTTAGAAAGATAGAGTTTCACTCTTTGTTAAGTTTGGACTAAACAAAAATAATTTATTTAAATAAAATGATACTTTTATTTAAATATTGTGCTGTCATGGAAAATTATGAAAGTTTCAAAGGTTTCGATTTTATATTAATTTATATACTTTTATATAAATATTGTGCTGTCATGGAAAATTATGAAAGTTTCAAAGGCTTCGGTTTTATATTAATTTATTTAAATTTAATGATACTTTTATTTAAATATTTTGCCGACGTGAAAAATTATGAGAGTTTTAGAGGTTTCGATTTTATATATATATGATAATGATGAGTGAGTTTAAGTTAGACTTGTTAGAGAAATAGATTTTCACTCCTTGTTAAGTTTGGACTAAACAAAAATAATTTATTTAAATAAAATGATATTTTATTTAAATATTGTGCTGGCGTGAAAATTATGAGGGTTTTAGAAGCTTCAATTTATTTTAATAAAATGATACTTTTACTTAAATATTGTGCTGACGTAAAAAATTATAAGAGTTTTAGAGGCTTAGGTTATATATATATATATATATATATATATATATATATATATATATATATATGTTATAATTGTGTGTGCGCCAATAATGCAAACTGTTTTGCCATGTAAGCATTTTCTAGTTAGTGAGTTAACGGTAGAGACCAAATTAATTGCAAGTTAAAAATAGAAGAGACCAAATTAACCGTGACCCCAAAATGTAAAGACCAAAATAATATTTTCACCAAATAAATTTGTAAGTACACCAAAATAAGGAAAAAAAAAAAACAAACAAACAAACAAAACAAAAGTCTTACTTTTTTTACCACCATTATGTTAGGTGCTAATTAGAATTATCCCCAATCAAACCCAAGGCAAAAATAAGGTTTGGTCAATATTTTTGAGAAAATTTCCTAACCCCCATAGAATGAAAAAATTTTGCATGTTAAAGAAGCCTAATAATTCTTTCACAAATTCAAATTTTCTTATGTTATTATTATGATAAATTATGCTTTACATGCCTAAAATTTTTTTATGTTTGATTTTAGTCCCACAAATTTTTTAAGTTCAACTTCAGTCTTTAAAATTTCAAAAGGGAAAGTTTGGTCCCTCAGTCAATTATTCAGTTTACATTACCTGCATTATGTTAAGGCGCACCTCGTATTTAGGAACCAAATTGAACCAACCACTTATTTAATAAACAAAGTTGAATGAACTCATTTATGGAGGGACGAAATTGATCTGTTCTTGAAATTTCAGAGACCAAATCCAACCTTTTTTAGATTTAAAGGACCAAAATCAACTAACAAAATTTTATGGATCAAGTATATAATTTACCCATAATATTGCTTTAAAACCTACTTACAAATTTGAATTTCTTAAAAATAAAAAATATGCATCAAGAGGGTTGATTTAGGGGAGATGAACTTGCGAAGGCTTTTGATAGATGGGAGGTAAAATCAAGATAGGATGTTTTTGATAGATTGAGAAGCGTATGGTTTAGAGGGAGACAAGCTCATGATTTCCATAATTAAGTCGTTCAAGCTTGGTTTCGATCGTTGATTTTTCTCTCTATTCTCTACTCAATTTCTCTACCCATTTCAACCAAAAAGACACATACACTGTCGTCACACAAGCCATCTAAACTTCCAATTGTACCGTCACTTGAAACCACCGGATGATTCTTAAAAATAAAGTCGTTGGCCAAAAAGACAAAGTCACTACCATTTGCAATTACCAAACTCATAAACAAACAAATAACATAGATCAAACCCATAAATTATATTTGGTCATGATCAAGGAAGTTAATAAAAGTACTGAATCATCCGACACAATTAATAATTATCCTACCAGTCAGTCCACCAATATAAAAACACATTCAAATAGTACCATTCTATATATATAGGACTTACTGGTGAAAATAGGTCATTCTAGCTGGTAGATTTGTACCGATCTGATATATAATCTATGTTTCTCTGTCTTCTTTTATTTAAGTTTTTTTTTTTTACAAAATTTTTATTGTTTTGTCCACTCAATGTGAATGCTATCAAATAAATGAGAATGAAACTAAATGTTGAATTCAACCTTTCAAGCTTTTGTTGTTTAGTTTGAATGATGTAAATAAATTTGAAGAAATTGATTTAACTTTTTAAATTTTGTCATTTAGTGTGAGTATTTCCACCCAACATCACATTGATATATCAAATCAAGTCGTCTTATTGATATATTAGGTCATGTGATCAATGGTATTATTAATATATCAAGTGACGTGGTCACATGACCTTCTTCTTCTTCTTCTTCTTCTTCTTCTTCTTATTATTATTAGTTAAGCCTGATGTCATTTTAAAAACTCTTAAATTTTAACAAATTATTGAAACTTTGACTATAAGCTTATGATTTCATATAGTTACCTAAAATTGTGTTTGGATATTTGCAAGACCTCTGTTGAGGTAAATTTGGAATTTTACTATCCCTTAAATATGGGGCTCAAATTAGTCACCCCATGCCTCTTAAAGAGTCCAAATAGGAGTGAGTGAAGCACAACATCCTCGATCGGCCTTTTTGCATTATGGGTTGGAGAACTAATCACATGTCAAGTAGCATTAAATAAGATTTTTGACACCCCATTTTGCAACCTGCATTAAACCTCACATGGAGGGTAAAAGGGTAATTTCACCTTGAAAATAGGCATCTTAATTGTGGTCATTAGATTCTTAATTTCATTTCATCAAAATGATCTTGATATTATAATGATCAAATCGACTGGTCATATGCCCTAATTGGACCTTCAGATTAAAAGTTATCATAAAATCAAGTTTTAATAGCTAAGATGCGCTATCACAAATTGAGTCCAAATATATGTGATTATGAACAATTGATTTCAATTGGTTATAATCATAATCAATTTAAGATTAATGACGTGTCATAATTTAATTGGTTTGGACTACATTTTATAGTAAGGTTGTACACACTTAATTAATTAGATTGTCAAACATTAATTATTCAATGAGTAATTTGCGTAATTATCTTTTAATTAGGGTAAATTTGGAACTAATTAAATTTGAAATGGGAGTGATTGGAGCCTATTAATGTTAATTGGAAACTAATTTGGAACCTATTAATGTTAATTGTGCTGAAATTATTTTCTAAAAAATGACCTCCGCTTACCATTTCATTGATATCTCTCAGAAAATTTTGAATATACGAATAAGGTTAATTTTCCTAGAAACTAGATATCTGGGGCTTCAATTTGAGTACAAGAATGAGACAATTTCGATCAGGATTGAGTAAGACATGATTTTTTGAAGTTAGCTTTACAGACTGTTACAGAAGTTACGAAAAAACCGAATTTTGCTTGCTCCTCACTCCTACCAATCTCTACATTTAATGTACCAGATTTCCTTAAAGGCTAAAATAAGGTTTAGATTCATGATTCTTTGTCAACCCTCATTAAATGACTTTCTATTCATATTTTCTCCACCACTACTATATAACCCCCCCTCTCCTCCATTCCAAGATAGAAAAGCTCCATTTCTTCTCATCTCTTAAGCTCTAGTGAAGCAGAGTAGTCTTGTCATATCTTGGTCTTCCTGAGACTCAAGGTATTAAGTGTGACTCACTCTCCTTCTCCCTCTCCTAACTCTTCTTTTCTACTCCACCCTTAGGACCTCCACCAAAAGTCTCCTCTTCCACCGGGTGGATCTTGCATGCAAGTATAATCTCTATCCTTAACTCGCTTTTCATGTTGATATAATATTAATTTAAGATTAAATCATGCTAGTGTTTATTTAAATTCCTTGAATACGTTTGAATATTCTTAAATATTTTTATTCGTTCTTCACATGTTCTTGATTGCTTATCACATGTTCATGCATAACACTAATTTTTATATTAAATTTACATCAAAAATTTGAAAAAGATGTTGTAAGGTCACAATTTGCACCCAAGTCCAGAAATAAGAATGGGATAGACCCAAAAAGCCCAATACAATAAAATTTGTAGAGAGTGGGCTTGAAATCTAAGTTCTAGTGATGCTAAAAAACACAAATGATGGGCTAGATCGCAACATCATACACATTGGATAGTTTATGTAACAGAAATTGTCTTCGGACTCAAGCTGAAGATGATGAATATTATCTTTCACTCTTTCAAATACAGATTACAATTATGGATGCTAAGGTGTATAGTGTTTTTCTCCCTTCTTTTTCCTGATCTCCCTTCCTGAATGTCTTCCTTTACTTTTTATATTCTCCTTCTTCTTCTCCTCATCTTCCACATATGGATCAGATTACTGATTTAGATACTTGTCTCATCAACCTATCCCTGAAGTCTTTGGAGGTAGCTGTATGGCAGAACCCTGATGCTCAGGCATTACTTCCCCATTAATGCGGCCAAAAAGGTAGTTGCAAAGTATTCAATGCGGTGGTAACAACTTTACCCTAGATATGTCATATATTTTCTTCTTACCTTCTAGATCCACCCCGCATGCCCTTACTTATTGGATCTCCTAGAATATTGCTCTTGAATGTTGATCAACCCTTTCTTACCTCGGCCTCATCTATCCGAGGACATATTCTTCCTCGGACAACCTTGATCAGACCTTGCCTTTCTATCCATCAATACTAACTCTTGGGCTGCTATTCCCGTATCCTCGGACCATTCAGTGTCCTCGGATTGGGCCGCTAGCCCAACAAACATTCCCAGGGCCATTGACCCTACAGATATGTTTTATAATTCTTTCAAATCCTTGAATCTAGGGTATCACCATCCACACTCATTTACTAGATTTTATTTTTCAATCAAAATGCAATACTTAATAAATTGTATTAGGGTTTATCACATACACACACATTAAATTCAACTTGCAAATTGATTGATAACATATTGGATGATATGATATGATATGAATGTTGGCCACTATAGTCTAAAAGACCGGTTTCACTGGACAAGATGGGTGCCTAACACCTTCCCACCTTGTAATATAGCCTTCGAGCTTAGATTAAGGGTTGATAGATCAATGTTTATCTTTATAATTTTCAATTTCTAGATTGTAACTAGGAAACAAAGTCATGTATTTTATCTTAGATTGTATCTAGAACCAATGCCATGTAATTTCCTATGATCAATGTAAATTCAATATCAAATCAATAAAATGATGAATTTTGCAATTATGGTTTTCTTATATATTCCAACAATTAAATAAGTGGCAACTCTATTATAAAATCCTTAATCTAAAGGGGAAAATATAATCAGTCAAACTTCTATTTTGAGAGGCAATAATACGACTCCACCCATTCACGTGGGTTTGGCCCAACGCACATTAAAAAAAGGGGCCAGGGGCGCAGTCTTTTAGAAAGATTAATGGTGAATGAAATAATAAACACAAGAGTGTGATGGCTACAACCAAATAGTAAAAGAGGCTTACTTAGTCGACCTTCATGGCCAGGGGTGGTCATTGGGGCACGATCTTCTTGGTAGTAGGTCTATTATGTTCTAAGCCATTAAGCTTGGACTCACCATTCATCCAAATTCCAAATTATGGCTCTAGATTGTTAAGTCCCACAATATTCAAATCTAAAGAATATAAAACAATTTGGATTTGAATATTAGGATGCTTGATCTAGCCTCCAAGCTATAAGTAGCTTTCTTGATCAATCTCCACTTTTAGTTCTTCCAAAAAAAAAAATCTTTACTTTGAGTACTAGTATTTTTTTTTTTATTGAGAGTTATTTTACCAATTTATCCTTCCAAACTCTTGCTATATAAATTTTTTTTCTCCTCTGATGTCAAGCCATGACTTAAACAAGACTTGTTTATTAAGCATGTTATGTAAGATGTGATGTGATGTGTTACTTGTTTAATAAACCATTTTGTGTTAGGGTCGATGAACTTTGATACAATTAATAAACATTTTATGTTCATGTTGATCTATGTATTTGAAATTTTGAATACTCATGAGTTGACATAACATAAACCCACATGAACACGAATGACCACCCTTACTTTAGGTCTTCTCCATATGGAGATGTGTTAGGTATGATATGAACTGGTTCAAAATAAAGCAAGGTATAAGGTGTTGATGCGAGCTACATCCAAGTTTCAACTACTTTGCTAGCAGTCTGAAGTGGACTAGCTTTTCAAACATGAAAACATAATGGTATTGCTTAAATTCGCCAGAGAAGGAGGTAGTAGTTTGTGAACTGGACCAACTGGTTGTTTGGTTGTTTATACGGAGGGGAGATGCTACATCCACAACATTTTCATAACAAAACATAGGTGGTTGGTTGTTATTGGTTCAAATTTGAACCTAACACTAAGATTACTTTTTTGCCCTAACAATAACAATTAGTAATAACCTGCCACTTAAGATTTGTTGTAAAAATATTGTAAAAATATTGTGAACATATCATTTCTCTTATACGGAGTCACACAGAAGTTAATTAAGCATTTACATTATAGTAGGAGAACGAAGTTTCAATGTATAAATTAAATATTAGCATTGATATATATATCATATTGAATATGCCAGAATAAAAGCAAAAGAGAGAGAAAGCATAGAATAAGGAATACAAGAACACGAGATTCAGTCTATCAAACCCTAAAAGATTACGTCTTTATTATATAAAAATGTAGTACAAAAGTTTTTGTTATAATAAATTAGGTTAAACCCTAGACTTCTATTAAAAGTAGGATATTTGCTTCGGACACAAAGTAAGATCTGCTTGAGCGGTTGAGCCTATATTAATAGACTAATATTTCTAATATATCTCTAACTTAATAACTTAGCAGAATTTAGGCATCTGATAAGGCATGCTAAGTGATGGAATAAGAAAAATTAAAAAACTACTCGCGTGGGGCGTTCAAATTATTCATAAAGACGCCTTAATCCGTGGACATATACATGCTAGGCCCAGTTTGCGTTTATCCCAAAGAATCAGCAAGATTTCAATTCCTGTCATTTATAAACCACTAGTTTTTTTTTTAGACAATTATTAACCACTAGTTGGCCCAACCCAACTTCACGATCAAATTTAATAAGTACTGGAAAAGATTATGGTTGTTGGGTATTATATGTGGACTAAAAATTATAATAATCATCATTATTCCAAATCAAAGCTGGCTGGCAATAGCGAAAGCCATCACAGTGATGCCCCCATTTGGTGATTGGCAAGTAAACAATTAATTAGAAAATGGCATCTTCATTTTTCATAACTGGCTTGACATATTAACTAAAAATTCAATAATATTTATTTATTAATGTTGTCCTTTTTATTCTAAACATGAAGACTCAAATGTTGAGAGGGACGAGATTCAAAAAAAAAATGTTGAGAGGGACGCATGATGTTGATTAGATGTGCAACTGGACCTTAAACTTCAAGGGGGTAATTATGCAATCCACCCACATAAATGCAAAGAAACAACTGGACATTGTATATGAATTAAGAAAGAAGTTAGTGAAAATAGTATCAAATTTAACAAGCATCTACCGCTTTTCTGTCCAAAAAAAAAAAAAGTATCAAATTTTAAGAAGTATTGAATATTGATGAATTTCATGGGTAAACACTCAAATGACTTAGTGAAGTACATTTTTACAAGTAATGTATATTGTTAAAAATAAACCAAAAAAAAAAAAAACAATTTCGAGCCTTCAATACTATTATTTTGACTTTTTAAATATGTATAGCGTATCACACATTCACACTACCAAATAACTCTCTCTCTCTCTCTCTCTCTCTCTCTCTCATTTTTTAACTGAAAAAAAAATATAACTTATGTTAATGTGAAATTTTAATAGAAAAGAAAATGTAAAATACAAAAGAATTTCAGGCATTTAACATAAAAATGCATAATTACAAGAAACGAATCCTTTGGAGTTGATCGCAAAATACTGCCTGTAAGAGCATCAACAACAACTGGGCTAAATTCCAAATTTAAACTCCATTCAGCCAATGCTCCCTCCATTGAATGCTGTAAAAGGTATGCATTGTTAAAAAAAAAAAAAAAAAAAAAAAAAAAAAAAAAAAAAAAAAAAAATTGTGCTACAGTGCGGTTCTAAATATAGAACCGCACTGTAGCTCAATGGTAAATGGGAAATTAATATTTTATGCTTAAACTTTTCTCTCTCTCTAGTCTCTCATCTCTCCCTCTCTCTCTCTCTCTCTCTCTCTCTCTCTCTCTCAGTTCCTCTCTCTGTCCCTCATAACAACTCATCCCTCCTCACTCCCTCTCTCACATCTCTCTCATTTGAAGCTTGCACCGATCTCTCTCGTTCGAAGCTTGCACCGGTGCTGGGTTTTGGATTCTGGAGGTTGGATTGGTGTCGATCAGTGGGCTGGGTTTTGGATTTTGGAGGTGGGTTGGGTTTGGATCGACGTCTCGGCGGGCTGGGATGGGTTTGGTTAGCGATGAAGATCGCGGTGGGTTAGTGTTGGGTCGCGTGGGTTGTGATCTGTGTGGGAGTGGGTTTTGGGTCGGTGGGTGGCGGTGGGTTGATTTCAATAAGTGTGATTTTGGAGGGCTACAACGTGGTCAATGGATGCAGCGACGTTGGTCTGGTGGTGCAACGACTTGGGCGGTGGGTGCAGCGGCATGGGTCTGGTGGTGCAGTGGCGTGGGTTTGATTGTGGGTTACTGTGTTTTTTTTATTTTTATTTTTTTATTATTTTTTTTTTGTGGTGTTGATGATCGGAGAGGGTGGTGTTGATGGTCTGGGTTTTTTTTTTTTTTTTTTTTTTGGTGTAGACGGTAGATTATGGGTTGGTGGTGGTGGTGGTGGTGCCAGGTGTGTGTGGTGCAGCGGTGGTGGTGATTGTGGTTCTTGAGTAGAAAGAAAGAGAGAGAAAGAATAAATAATGTTGTGGGATATATTATTTTATTGTGTAAAAATATTATTTTAATGAATAGAATAGGAAAATAAAAGTTTGAATGTAGAAGTATTGTAAAATTTTATTGTATAATTGATAAAGTAGCTTTTTGGATGGTAAAATATGATAGAATTGAGCGAAATGAATGCTAATGCTCTAACGCCATGGGCCACAAATATCACTTTTGTGTAACAACATTTCTCATTCCACCTACAAAATAAATGCTTGAAGTTTTTAATGTGAACAACAAGATGCATTTACACCATTTATGTGCACACATTCTCTCGTATACTCTTCCATTCCATGAAGCATAGATGCACTATAAAAAAAAAAATGAAAGTTGTAGTGGTACATAATTGTTTATAAAAATACAACTATATTACTTATGCGATTCAATTGGCTATAGATATCATTTTTATGTCTAACTATGTTAAAAGTATGTGGTTAAACAATTAAATTTACTGTATCACAATAATTTAAACTTTTGAGACAATTGATAATTTAACATGATATCATCCACTCTACCTCTCATTTAAAATGGTGGTTTTAGCCCACACGTGAGAGAGAGTGTTAAAAGTATGTGGTTATGTTAAGAGGGTTAAATGGTTCAATTTACTATATCCCAATAGTTTAAACTTTTAAAACAATTAGTAATTTAACAAATCACATTTCTCATTTGATCTAAATGTTTTAAAGTTTATAACATACTGTGGGTTCCAGTTAGCTCAACTGGTAAAGTCTCTGATGGTTGTATAAGAGATCTGGGGTTCAATTCTCGCCTACACCAAAAACTGATTGGTGTCTTGGTCTAATGATAAAGAGCAATCATCAGAAGCGGACGCCATAGGTCGAAACTCTCTCAAAAAAAGTTTATAACATACTAACAAGATGCATTTAGACCATAATGGTGCATATATTATCACATGTATCACGAATAAATTATGTGTGAATAAAAAATACTAAAGAAAAGTAAAAATGTACGTTACTATTTTTTTTTTGTTTTTTTTTATGCAATGTACGTTACTATTAATTTATAAGTTATGGGAACTAAATTCACAAATGAAGAACTAAGCAATAGATCAAATCATAAACTAAATATATTGGAATGAACAACAAAGTTTCTTGGATTCTCTTTGGTCAGGCCGATGAAGATTCTTCCAAGTTAGGACTTCCACTTCACACTCTCTTTTTTCTTCTCTCTCTCTCTCTCTCTCTGGCCATTTGTGTGGCGGAAAGGTGTGGCGGAAAGGTGTGGAAAATGATATTTGTCCCATAGAAGTCTCATTTCTTTTGAAGGAGTAAGCGAGTGTACCATGTATGGAAGAGAAACTCTCTTCTCTCTTTTAACGAGTTATTCTGTAATAAATGCGATCTGACTATTAAGTACAGTCATTCAATGCGGAGGTGAAAGTTGCTAGATTTAGGCACTAGCACCCCTAGTTCGTCAACTATACCTCTCTATTGGCTCTTCAGTAATTGTTGGTCATTCCTCAATCAGATTGTATCCTCGGCAATGGGTCGAGGATAAGTCTCACCTCGACCATGTACCTAAAGAGGGAATGCAACTTCTTTGTGGGTTGGGCTATGCAACCTAATAAGATTCATTCGTCTTCTTCTCCCTCGGTGTTGGGCTAGTTCCTTCTATAACTTCTTTGGGCTGGATTTGCTGCTTCCCCTTCTTCTTTTCTTACTTTTGTGGCGTTTGGGCCCACAAGCCTCTTGTACTTATCCTACTCTCCACATATACATAAATATTTTTTGGCTGGTTTCTAAAAAAGAAACAGAAAAGAAAAAAGAAATGCATAAATACACTTAAAAAGAAGAATATGTAACTGCTAAATATGTAAAGTACATAAAGAAATGATGTTAGAGAATAACTCCCATTGTAACGTAAACTCAAATTGTTCTTTCTTATTGGTTTGGGGTGTGACATACACGAGCTGGCCCCGCAAATTATTTTTTGGAATACAGAAGTTTTAGAACTTAGGTGCCAACCTGGCTGGCCCTTGAGGCTTTGAATGCAATGTATCACCCACAAAATCCCAAGCAACAAGAAAAAAACAAAAAATTTCTGTGTGTCACAGAAAAACGTGGATCATGAACAGGACCCCACCACAAAAATAACGGACGGTCGAGATTGAACAGTCCAAACGAAAAACAACCGTAGGATTAAGGCTCTCTTATTATCTATCCTGTTTTATGATCAACTCCGCACGTTGTGACAGCTCACACAATAGTAGGTGGAGGGACACATGTCGTCGAGATTGTCCTAACCTGTTACGTGGAGACCAATCATGTTGCTCGGTCGTGCCACGTCATGAAAAAACTGGACAAGTGGGCTCACCTACCTGCGACCTCTACGTGCCCCACGTTCTCGAACAGTTCTTTCTGTTGTATTTCAATCATTGGTTCATTCCTTAATTGACTCTCATGCCCTTGCTTATAATGCTAATCACTTCATTTTCTTAACCTACTCACCTTAATATTTTACGGATCATGATGAAAAGTGAAAACTTTGCTCTACCTACAAAGAATTCAAGAGTCGGTAAGACATGAATCATTCTCAAATATGTTATTGTTGTGAAATAATAAAAATAGATAAAGAATAAACTTTTGTATTCAAGTAGTTATCTTTGTCTATAATCCTTTTGATATCTTTTAGATATGTACAATAACAGTAAAGCAATCTCACATATATATATAGAATCCTAGGATACTTGTAGAGTTCGTGAGATAAATTTGTAATAATGAATTATTATGAATATGCATTTCTCCAATAGACTTTACACATTTAGAGTTTACACATCTCAAATAACTTTTCCATTGCCCAAGCTTTACACATTCCAATCAAACTTTATTTCTAACAATTATCTAATTCTAGGAATATGTTGAAGAACACAAAATTACTAGATGGTGATGTCATAAATATGCATGTTGTCTTTTTTTGGGACTAAATATTGAGTTTGTTTGATTAGTCTATTCAGGAGCTTAAAATTTTGTTTTTAAAACCCAAAACGCTATGGGTTAATGATTTTTTTACATTGATAAAGTTTCAACATATATCTTTCACTCTTGATAATTGCTCTTTATTGTTAAACTAAAACACTAGTTGGTTTTTTTTTTTTTTTTTTTTTTGTAAGCGAGATCGAATCGCAAATTTTTTATTTGATGATAAAAGATTTTATTAGTTGAGCTAATTGGAACATATAAGATTAATTATTTGATTAGTGAAGCAAGCAATTCTGTTCCAAAATAAATAAATAAATAAATAAATAAAATGAAGCAAGCAATTAATAAATAACCATTTGATCCCCTTTAAAGAAAAAAATTATAAATTGACTCCAAAAATTTAAGCTAAAAATGGAGTCATGTGAATATGTGATTATGATTTTGATTATGGAAGGATACTCATTGACTGTAATTAGTGTACTCAATTCGACTATTTTCATTCCCTCTAAGATTGGCCAATCTTATTGAGCTGGCTAATCTAAAATGGAGTTATATTGAGCTGGCTAATCTAAAATGGAGTTATTTTGTCATGCGTGTAGCCAAAGCAAAAATGTAGCCCATGTTTTAGCTAGTAAACTCATGAGTTTTTACATTACAATATTTCTAAAGGATGTACGTTCCCTTCTCCTTATCTCATCCCCCTTCCCTTATATACGTGTGTGTGTTAAAAAAAAAAAAAAAAAAAAAGGATGTATGTTCCCTTTGAATGGTGGAATAGTGAAAAAAAAAAAGAGTCATGTATTGAAATGAATATCTGTGATAATTTGAAAATTATAATTAACCTCCTAGTTAAGTGAGTAGTGTGGCTATTAGCAAAAAAGAATAGAAAAGGTGAGTAGTGTTGTTGTTGTTGGTTTTTTTTTTTTTTTTTCATACATTATACGGTCCATACTCCATAAAAGATTCTCTTTCTTACCTCTCCTCCAAAAATAGGTCCTCTTTCTCATCCTTTTTACTTATAAATGATGAAAAATGCAAACGAATGCAGGGTAATGGTTAATAATCTATTTAAATAAAGTTTTTATAAGAAAAAATAATAATTAATATTTTAACAACTTTTTCTATTTTTCATAAAAATTATGTCAAAACTTTATTAAAATAGATAACTAATTATTACCTAAAAGCATTTATTAGCATGACCCATAAATTATAATTAAAGTTATTGTTTTCGTCATTATTTGGCAACATGATTAAGCCTTGAAATAGTATATTTACTATGCATAGATATTCAACATTTTCCATTTGGAATCTTCTCCAAATATACACAGCTCATAGAAAACCCATATCTTTTCGTCCTTGACAATTATGTCAGTCCTAATCAAAATGAGGTAAGGATAAAATGTTAAATGACTCTAACAGAGCTTTGGACGGAATTTCCTGCCTACAATGTCATAGTCCAAAAACATATATCATATATAACGAAGAAGCAGTGATAACGACAAAACTTATGAACAGACAGAACAGTGATATTATAAATAAATCAATCTATGTATATAATAAAAGGTAAACAGATTGAGAAAATTTAATTAAATTTCAAATTAAAATTTAAATAGAGTCTAATTTTATGTCATGTGTCTTATTTAATATAAATTTTAAAATTTTGTGCCAAGTGAGTTAATTTAGTGTAAAAATTGAATTTCAAATAAAGTTTAATTTTACACCACGTGCCCCATCTAATCTAAATTTTTAATTTTTACACTAAATTAGTCAATTTAGTGTAGAAAACGAAGAGTACAATATAATAAACCATAAAAACATAATCATATAACTAAAAAAAATTCAAATTTATAAGTCATATATATATATATATATAATAGGTAAAATTTAGAGAAAATTGAATTAGAATTTGAAATTATAATCTAATTTTGCGTCATATGTCTAAATTTATGTGAAAATTACACCATAATTATCCACTTACTCTTATGCCATGTGTCTATTTAAGTTTTTTAATCTTTGTGTCAATTAAGTTAATGGGTGCAAAATACTAAGAATCTAATATTAATGAATTATAAAAAAAATCATATATATTCAATAAAAATCACCACTTGTTTCTCAATAAATAAATAAAATAAAAATCACCACACGTTCTATTTTATTAAAAATTAGAAAAAAAAATTATCATAAGTAGTATTAAATTTAGGTAAGAATATTAATATGTGACTAATTACGTTTACTTTAAGAAAATATTTTGATTAATTATCTATATTTTATGATAAAAATTGTATTTAATTTTAAATGTATAAATATATATGCATGAATGCATGTGTTCCAAGCTTTAAAAAAAAATTAATTTGACTAATTATTTATATTTTTATAATAAAAATTTTGTTTAATTTTAAATGTATCCATGCGTTTGCATGGAATTACATGCTAGTTTATTTATAAATAGTTTGGACTCAATTCAGGGATTAGTTCTTTTACATGTGTAATAAATGAGTCAAGTTCAAGTCTAAAATTAGACTCAACTATCAAAAAAATTGAGCTCAAACATTATATTATATTCACATATGAGACTCAATTTAAGTATATATGGTATTAATATATGTTTACTTGTATACATACATAAAATTATAATTTTGTAAACTTGAAACAGAATTATATAAGTTCGTAAAAATATATATATACATATATACATATAAAGTTCGTAAAAAAAATTATAATATTTTTTATTCAGCAAAAAAAAAAAAATATATATATATATATATATATATAAGTTCGTAAAAAAAATTAACAATTTTGTCCCTCCATCTATGAGGTTAGTTTGACTTTAGTATCTTAAAAGATGAATTTGGCTTGATTTTGGTCCCTTAAATATATGATTGGTTTGATTTGGTCCCTAAAAAATTGAGTGACTTAGGGTCCGTTTGGATACAGCTGAAACTGAAAACTGAAAAATACTGTAACAAAATAATTTTTTAATGTGTAAAAAATACTGTTCACCCTTAAAATTACTGTTCATTGGCCTAAAATTACTGTTCATGGCCAATGAACAGTGCACAACGCGCATCCCATTAATGAAGAAAAAAAAGAAAAGAAAAAGTGAAGGGGCTGAAATGCAGTCGCTGGGCGTTTCAGCCCCTCCCAAACTCGCACTTAAGTGGTTAGTCACCTAAACAAAAAATCACATGGAGAGACTAAGTTGTTTTATATTTTAAATTCTAAGAACCTAATTCGAACATTTGAATTTGAAGGATTAAAATTGAAGTTAGATAAAAGTTTTAGGAACAAAAACTGTAATTTAATATTTGATTTGTCAACCAGTACTGATTTCAAAAGTTGCACTTTATCCAAGGGGTTTTAATTTCTTTAAAAAGTTAGCTCAAAATAATTTTTTAAAACCAAATATTAAAATCACATTCTTTAATTTATTATTATTATTAATAAAATGATTTCTTATTTGAGTTTCATCATTTTGTGTATTAAAATATTCTCACATAAATTCTTAACTATCTAAATTATCCTTATCTTTTAGTTAGATAATTTTAAATTTAAAAACGCAAACTGGTTAAAAAAATAATTTACTATATTAAAAAAATTCTTAAGTTTTAGGTTTTCAAACTTTTATTAACTCTCAGGTAGAGAAAAATCCTAAAAATTAGGACACTGTCTCTAGCTTACTTTAATTTAAACACTATTTCACTAAATCCCAAAAAAAAAAAAAAAAAAAAAAATCCTCATCGCATGCAAAGGTCGTGTGTGATGATGCTAGTTTATACTATCTATAAAATGATTCCCCTTTTTTAACTGAATTTTATGTGGTTCAAAAATATCTTTAAACCTTACGTTTAACAAGGAAAAAACTTAAGGACAACTTAGTAAAAATATATTTCCAACTCCACTTAAAATACGTACAAAATAGGATACTTTCCTACTAATTCATATCTTCAAAACAAACTTATCCAAATTTTAAAAAACAAAAAAGGAAAATCATAGCACTAAACCAAAAAAAAAAAAAAACTCATCTCATGCGCAAAGCACGTGTGTCGAGGCTAGTATATATATTAAATTTATACACTAAAAACAAATATCATCGTACTTTAGTTTAGTTGGATAAGCATAAATTTTAAAATGACAAATTGGAAAAATGAATTCAACCATATATGGGTAATATATTATTAACCAAATATTTTTTTAAATAGTTATCTTTAAAAATTCTCTATAACTTTTTTTTTTCCCTCTAAAATCTTTACATTCTTAAGTTAGACCTATTTCACAATATCAAAGAGATTTTCCCCCCATTTTGCCTTAAAAAATTCTACATTTACAAGCAAGAAAAATAATGATTCCAATTCATTTTACTATATATATAGGATAGGATTTGAAACATGATTTTTTTTTCTTAATAAATAGTTAGCCAAAAAAATACTTATTAAAAGTCACATATTTAATAAACATTCTTTGAAACATAATGATAATCACACCCAAAAAAAAAAACCTTATTATGATAGAATATATTAAATATATAAACTAAAACCAAATACCATTACACTTTAGGTGGATAAACTGCAATTTTTAGAATGATAGTTGACAAATTAAATTCAACCAAAATCATAGCTGCATAAAATATAATTAACCAAATATTAAAAAAGTAATAATTTGAAAGAATTTTTTTTATAATTATACATTCCTCTAAAAACTTTGCATTGTTAAGTTAGATTTGATTCATAAAATCATAAGAGGAAAAGAAAAAAAAAATTGATTATCATTTTTCCTATAAAGAAGTAAAAAAAAAAAAAAAAGCCCAATTCCTTTTACTTTTTCATTTATAGTTAGAATATTAATTTTTCTATTTTTTTTTAAAAAAAAGGAAACTTCCTAATATAAGTTAACTCAAAAGTCAAAATTGTTAAAAAGAAGAAGAAGAAGAAGATTTACATATTTTTATTTGATTCACTTTCTTTGAAAAGGAAACATAAAAATAGAAAATTACATCCATATTAGGATATGAATATAGGAAATTTATAATAAAAAATATATATTTAAAGAAAAAAAAAGGTAGACATAATATAGTGTAACTTTTAAAATGACAAGTATGCAAATTAAATTCCTCCCAAACCATAAATGGATCAACCAAAGATTAGAAGAGTAATAGTCTTAAAAATTTCTAAAAATATTTATCACTGTTAAGTTAGATCTGATTCATAAAATCATAAGTGGAAATAAAATATTAATTATTCCTAGCCAAATTTCTACATTTCCAAGCAAGAGAAAAAATAATAATAATAAAAAAGTCTAATTCCTTTCACTTTCTGTTCCATCAGTGCATTCCGGTCCCTCCCCTATAACGTTCAGATTTCAAACTGCTAGTAGTTACAGTTACAATTAGAGCCAATGGCAGTTAAGTCATTTTATAAACTTCTATCAATCTAATCCATTGCATTGAAAAACAAATCAAACTCATCATACTCATCATGTTTCTCGAACCAAGCCAGAGGAGTGGAGAGGAGTGTGTGTCACCAACTCTGTCTGTGTGTGTGTAGCTTTCAAGCTCAGCTATCACAACCCACTTCACCCTTCACTAGTGCTTCTAATCCAAACCACTATCAATCTTTCCTCAAACTCTACTCTGTTTCATTCTTCTAAACCAAACCATCAATCTCCATTCAATCTATCCCATAATTCTGTTTTGGAAAAAGTCGTCATCTTTATCTCTCTTCAGGTTGTTTTCATTGTCTACTTGGTGGGTTCCTATTAATAATTCAATTCAAACCTAATACAATACTCATTACCCAAGTTTCCAAGGCACATACTAGCACTTTGTAAGTATTGCATTGCTTTGACTTTTTTGAATTCTTGAAAATCCGGTTGCTTTGTGCTTGATTTCCTATGTTTTGATGTCTGAAATGGTTGATTTAGTGCTTGGGCTATAATATATGGTGTTTGTGTTTTTTCTGTCATTTGATTTTATGTATCTTCTTCTCTTCTGTGTGTGCTCTAGTTTGGAAAACCTTGGATGTCTATACTGAGTTATGTTAATCCTCTGCTTGGTTGCTGAGTATTTAAATGAAGTACAGAAATCAAGATTTAGAATCTTCATAGCTTGAGGAAAAGTGAAAAACCTTTACTTTTAAACTCATGTCAGACTGATCAATACTATTTTAGCTGGTGTAGTACTGTTTTTTTGTCTGGAACAAAGTTACTCTCCAAACTCCCACTAAAATGACTATATATTTTGAAAATTCAACCGGTGAATTGTATGTTATTTATGTTCTTAGTATTTACGTCAAATTTTGTTCCAATCGGATGGTAATTACTTTTTGATCCATAAACAAATTTTTTATGCATAATTTAAGACTACAAAAACTTAAAAAGTTTGATTGAACACATAACTATTGATCGATAATTTTTTTGAAATATTGCAAGCATGGAGGTTATAATAAAAAAAATAAAAAAATGCAATCTAACGATGGATTTGTATTCATATCCAACAAAAAGCTATAAGGGGAGTTTGGAGAGAAACTGTCTTTTTTTTCCTTTGTTTTATGATAGATTATCATCTACAAAAGTGTTATGAAAGACCTAGAGGATTTGAAAGGTGGGGGTTATGAGAGAGCTAGAAAAAGGGTTATGAAAGGTGCAGTTAGATGTTTCTTTTCTTAGAATACTTATCCAAGTGGTGAACATTTCTACATGCTATCAGTGCCACGGATCTGCTGTTTGAACCTCTCTCCACCTGCTACTTCCTGCCAGCAGGCCTTTTCCTTGTCATTTCTCCAGCCGGCAGGCCTTTTCTTTGTCATTAGCCTTTTTCACATTCTTTTAGACTCACAAGCCGGCGGACCTTTTCTTAGTCATTGCCTTTCTCACATTCTTTTAGATTTCTCTCTCACTTAAGTTCTTTCACTCTTATATACTATTTAGATTCCTACCACCATTTAATTATATCTATATTTTAAAAAAAAAAAATATTCAATAATTTGGTACAAGCACCCATGGGTTTATGTTTTTCCCCTCTTGTATTCATGTCAAAGTCATTCATAATGATCACCACCAAGATCACTGTGTTCATACCATCACTAACACTAAACGATATGAGTTTATAATCCAAGATCACAAACTGAAGAAGCATTTGGCTTGGACCTTTGCACGCAGTAATTGAAAATTCAACCCATGAAGCTTTCTTTTCCTTATTGTTAAGGTTTAAGGTTTTCAACTTTAAAGGCAACTTGGTGTGAAGGTCCTAAACTTTGTCTCATGGAAACCAAAATCTTGGTCCAGGAAGTGCTTATTTTGTCCATATAAAGTCTTGTTCATGATTGCCCAAGTGACGCTTTTTTTCTTTCCTGGTGGGGGTCTAGTGGATTATATGGAACTTTGATTTGTGATGGCAAAATCCAAATTTGGTTTGTGTCAAATTTTTTATTGGGTCAAAATCATCATAAGTTTGACTGGGTAGTATTGAGGAAATATATATCATGGAAAGATTCACCCATCAGTTAAGGAAGAGTTGAGCATGTAATGAATTATGAAATTGGATACAATAATATTATGATCTTTTATAATTATTTTATTGTATAAATCCTTTAATGAGTTGATTGTAATCAAGTAAATATTTTGAATTATATTCATTTTTCTATATGCTATCATAGCAAGTGATCTTGAGTTCAAACCTTGTCTCCATCGTATCTCCATTTAGAGTTAAAACTTCCACATGTTAGACCCTCCTACTCATTGAGTGGCATTTTCCCATGCGTATTAGGCTTTTAGGGAATTTTTATAATGGTTTGTGAACATAGTGAGAGGTAAGACCTTTGGTGAGATGGAAAGTGTTCTCTGCCCAAGCTATGTGCTGCAAGTTTGAGTCCGGGAATCAGCCTATGTAGAAATTGAAGAAAGACTACCTACCAACCATCTCGTTCAATCCCACATAAATGGGAGCCTAGCACATCAGGTACATTTGTGAAACATAGTGAGAAAGGAGGGTAAGAACTACTAGACAAAGGCTTGAGAATTATGAACAACAGGTTGAGGAAAAAAAAGGCTTTATGAGAGTTTGTGATGCATTTTCATGATGGTGATATGTAGGAAGGATGTGTTAGTGTGGAGGAAGCCTTGTGAAATTTTTTTTCAGTTTAATCTTTATAGTGAGGTCATGGTGATCTTGCCCTTGTAGCTAAGAAGGTGTGCTAGTCCTTTGGGCCATCTTTTACTGAGAAGCAAGAATGCAAGATCCTTCATAGGAGTAGCAGGCATAAGAGTGATGCTACTTCTGTTGATGGTTTGTTTAGTCATTTCTTAGAAGTTTGGGAGCTTTGGGTGTTTCTGTGTTTGTGTTATTTTTTTGTTGTCACAAGCTAGGTGATGCCAAAATCCATATTTGACCCTGCCTATCATGATGGAGGGTTAATGTTGGCAAATAAAGAAACAATGATTTGAAGGGTAGCTCCTCATTGATTGTTTAGTGAATATGGGAAAAGCATAATACAACAGTTTTTTTTTTCAAGATTTCGGGCTTTGCCATACTTTAGTTGAAAAATACTGCACTTAGAATTCCAGTTCTTTTTGAAAAAATTCTTCGATTATACTATTAATGATTGCGTTTATGCCAGTTTTCCTTTTGTTGATTGCTTACTATTTTGTTTAATATTTCCACCCTTATCTTTAATGTGTATGTCTACCTGGTGTGTATCTGGATCTGGATCCTTTGTTTTGCATTTCTCTGCTGCTAAATGAAATTTTGGCCTAATGGTCCTAACCAAATTTGGCTTTTCTCTGCAACGAAATGGATCTTTACTCATTTAATGCAACTCCTTTTGCATTTGAATAAGAAATATATAAAAAATTGGTCACAGATAAGGAAAGGAGCATATCACAGAAGAAAATATAGGAGAAATAGTGTAATCTGTGTGATGCTAATTCCAATACTAGTTCATGGGAGTTAGGGGATTGAGCAGTGTTTTTTTTTTTTTTTGGCCTAAGTGGGGTATTAACATTTTTTATTGTTTCTCCAGAAATCTTTTCTATCCTTTCTGTAAGCATTTGTTACGCAATGGAGGCTGAAAAGGGGGTGGAGGATGAGAGTTGTGTTATTGAGAAAAAACATGTGGAAGAATCAGTTGAGCATTTGAACAAAGAGGGTGAGAATCTTAGTGACAGTGCAGTTCCCACTATGAATGGGATATCTGAACCAATAAAGAAAGCTGAAGGCTTAAATTCTTCTGGAGTGGTAGTTAAAGCCTCTGCAGCTGTATCTACAAGTAAAAACTTAAAATCCATAAAGGTACAAAACAAAGAATTTTCCAACTTGAACTGATTCTCTTATGATTATTGTAGCACATATGTAGGGGACCTTCTTATTATTATTTTTGGTTTATCTGTCTTTTGTGATCAGGAAACGAGAACTCTGAATAGTGGTTCACCAAAGAACAATAAACTAGCCAAGGATTATAAAGCTAATTTGAAAGCCACGAGTCCTTTTTCTCGTAACCAGAGGTTGCTTACTCAGAGTCTTTCCTTCCCATCAAGAGGAGTATGTTCTGATGTTCTAAACAAGAGCATTGAGGTCTACCCAGTGAAAAAAGAAGTGAAACATGCTCAAAGAAATGGGACTAGATCCCAGGCCTCCGGTGGACCAGCCACTTCAACTTCACGTCTGACTCATCCAAACAGACCTGCATCCATTGGACCCCACTCAAAGGAAGCTAATACAATTGGTGGAACTTCTGGTCGGCAGACTTCTTTAGCATCCATGCCTAGCATTAGATGCTCTGTGGTATCGTTTTTTTGGCCATATGTTCCTTTTATGCTCTCTTTATTACTCTGCCTCAGGCTTAAGTGTGTTCTTTGTTTTATCAGCCTGGGAAGTCTCGCACTGTGAGTGCAACTGCTACCTGTCCTCCAACTGAGGCACCCCCGTGAGTCACAACTTCTTCAATATAATTTTTAAATATAGATTTTGGGAGAGCATCTATATATTTCTGCTGAATAAATTCTCAGGCTATGATTTCATGTAATTGCAGATCAGTTGATCAAAATTTAACTCCTGTGAAAGCAGCACTACCAGTGAAAGAGGATGATGATGTTAATTCCACTACTTCGTATGATCCTTGATCAGCATGTTTTTTTACATTTGCTACAAGAATAATCATTCATTGTTTCTCATCTCTTTCTTATAATTATCTTCTTTATTTTAATCAGAAGTGCTACTCCTCGTGGGACTCCTACTGAGCGGAGGAGCAGTGGTTCAGGATTTTCCTTCAGGTTGAATGAACGAGCTGAGAAACGAAAGGAGGTTGCTGATGCTCTTTTAAAACCCTGTTAAAAGTTTTCTTTTAAATGCAAAAACTGATCGCTTTTTTTATTGGCCAGTTCTTTTCAAAGCTAGAAGAGAAGATTCAGGCAAGAGAAGTAGAAAGAAATAGCTTGCAAGAAAAATCAAAGGTGTTGGGAGCAACATTTCTTTGCACTTGGAAGATGCTTTGCATTAATCATTCTCTCTTTAAGTTTTCTGCTTGATAGCTATTCCATTTCAGTTATTTAATCCGTGCTCATTCTGGGTATCTTTCAGGAAAACCAGGAGGCGGAGATCAAGCAACTGAGAAAAAGCCTGACATTTAAAGCTACACCCATGCCCAGTTTCTATAAAGAGCCACCTCCAAAAATTGAAATAAAGAAGGTAACTCATCTATTTGTTTGATGCTTTCGAGGGGGTTTTTTTAAAAAAAAAAAAAAAAAAATCTTTAACACCAATGACCTTGCAATTAAAACCTTCCCAATTGAGTTGGCATTCTATGCAAAACAAAGTGGGTTAATTTAACTTCCATGCTATAGGGTTCCAAGACACTCTTTAAACTCATGGGGAAAACACCACTTAAAATAGTAAGTTTATTCTTACGGCCAACATCAGATCTGGTGCAATGTACAAGCTTGAGCTTACATTTTTTTATCCTAGAAATAGTTGAAAGTTCAAGCAGGTTGGGGCTAGAACTTGAGGGTTTTTTAGATTGAGTGGGGAGGGAGGGAGGGAGGGAGGGAGACTGGAGGGGAGTAGAGTAGAGTTGGCCAGAAATAAGTTAATTTCCAGCCAACTCTACTCTATTCCCTTCCACTCTCCCCCTCTCCCCCCTTCCCCTCAATCCAAACAGACTAGAAAAGACATCCAGCTCTTTTAACACAAACATACCAGCTGTATTCATAAACTTGTACACCTCTAATAAATACATGTGAACTCCTATAGTCTAAGAGTTTAGTGTTCAAAATGAGCTAGAGAGGCCTACTCTTTCTGCTTCCCCCCCTCTGCTTCATGCACCTTGCTTTTTGTTTCTCAGCATTGTGTCTACTCATTCATCTAGATACCAACTACACGTGCAAAATCTCCAAAGCTTGGAAGGCAGAAGAGCACTTCGAATGTGAGAAACAATTCCTTAGAAGGTGATGGACCTTGTCTCAGCCCACGTCTCAGCCTATCTCCGAAGGGGAAGAACAAGAATTCCATTGCTGCAAACAACTCTTCAGAAGGTGGTGGCTCGTGTCTTAGCCCACATCTTAACAGAGGACAGAACAATTCAACTAAGGGATTACAGGCAAAATCTGATAAAGATGCTGCTTCAAAGAAACCAATTAGAAAGTCCCAATCCAGGCTTCAACCTCAGGAACTTGTAGTAACTAATACTGAAGGAAAGCCTGCCAACTCTAAACCTGAGGCGCCAGGAGAAGAAACCAAAAACCAGGCTTTGCATGTTTCAGAATGCAAAGATAAGATGGACTTAGAGTCTGCGGTGGATACCTCTCAGAACAATGCACCGGTTTTGAATTCACCTGCCCCTGAGATTATGCCTCATGAGGTTACTGTTGGAGGTTAAGGATGCAATACTTGGACCTTGTGTTTATAAATTATAGGTTTACAATTTTTAAGTTTAATTGGACTTGTGAATTAAAAAGAAAAAAGATGTGTGTTGTGATTAAATCATGTATGTTAAATATATGTGGAAGTTTTTGCTTCTGTGATCCATATATGACCTTTATGCAGAGTTTATGGATGTCCCACGTCTTGCAAGAATTAATACATTTGTGTGTGAAATTGATAATTAACCTTCTCTTTTTTCTTGTTTTGTTTGGGTAAGCTCTTCTTCTACAGACCTATAAGTATACCAGTGAGGAATAAGCCTTTTTAGCTGTTTCTCATGAATCAAAGCACCAGCCAAGGGCTTGTATTTTTTTTATTCTTTTTTTTTTTCACTTAAAAGTTGAGGATGAATTAGGGCCTGTTTGTTACCGTTGTTTAAACAACAGTTTTTAATGTTTAAACAACATTACATATATTTTCACACATTTTTTTACCTATACGTATTTCCAAAAAATACAAACAACGTTATTAGAATAATATTACCAAACGGACTCTTAATTTTCTGAAACTCATGATTACCTATATCTCCTATTACGAGGGAGACATGGTAGCAACTTCCCATTTTACCATTTTACTCTTAAAGTTCTTATCTAAAAGTTGTTTAGGAACTGTCATACTCTTCTTTCCCCATGAAGAGGGTAAACTTAAAGTGGACGGCCAGAATTTTTGAAAATCTACCATGGGTAGCTTCACTAGGTTTATGGACAAAAAGATAAGGCAGCAACGACACATTGAAGGTGGACGGATGATCTGGGGAGAACGGATCACCTACAGTGAATGGATAACGGTCCGAACGGATACTAATGATGATGGTGGCAAAAGCCACATGGCAATGACATGGCTTATGTGGCCTCCAAGAAATTTCAAACGGCAATAACTTGTGCTCCGCGATTAACCTTAGTTAGTAGAGCCCCTGTATGGAAAGGGTCCCTTAAATTACGCACATTTATGAAGATTTTCTCTACAAAAAATATTCTTCTTCGCCAAGATACCAAGGTCGGTTCTCCACTTTTATAAAAATGTCAAAGCCTTCAGAAAACGAGGTATGCATAATTCATCACAGCTTTGACACTCTAGAGTTGTGACAGTTCTTTTGACTTAACATTTGGAGGGTATTTGACCAGTATCACACTGGTACTCTCTTGAGGTTTTCTTTTTCGGTGTTATGCAAGTATTGTGCCGGTACGTAAGGGTTGTGCAACTTACTGATGATTTTTAGCATCATCAATTAGTGTTGTCTATGAGAAACAGAACGTAGGTGAGCCATGTTGCTGCTTCCTAGACAAAGAGTTACATGGTGCTTACTCCCTTAATGGCAACCAACAACAACCAAGGAGATGAACCATGTGTCGTGACCCCTGAGAGACAAGTTCAAACACTCGTTGCGGCGGTTGAACGCCTTACTAAGCAAAACCATGACTTGGAAGAACAGTTGCGCCAAAGGAAAGCTGAACCCCAAGACCAAGAGGGGGAGCAGGAGGGCAACAACCCTCAGCACAATGACAACAGGCAATAGCAAGAAGGGTCGGAAGGCAGTAATGTCATGAGTAGGCTGACAGCTACGAATATCGCCCCATCGAACCTGGTCGTAAATATGCAGATGATGAGGGAATAGATGGACTTGATGATGAACGCCCTTAGAGGACGGGTATCAAGTGATCTCGATGAACTAGTACACCGGACAAACTCACCCTTTACTGCACCCGTTATCTCGTTCCCTTTCCTGCCGAAGTTCCGCATGCCACAAATAAAGGCCAATGACGGGTCAAAGGACCCATTAGACCACTTGGAGACGTTCAAGATCCTCATGCACTTGCAGGGTGTGGCGGACGAGATCATGTGCCACGCCTTTCCCACAACATTGAGAGGTCCTACAAGTGTGTGGTTTAGTAGACTGACGCCAAACTCTATTAGTACCTTTAAGGAGTTGAGCGCACAGTTTGCCTGACACTTTATTGGGGGGTACAGGTACAAGAAGTCGATGTTGTGCCTAATGAATATCAAGCAATGGGAGGATGAGATGCTAAGGTCTTATATCACCCGCTTTAACAAGAAGGCCCCTCTAGATCGATGAAGCAGACGATAAGATACTCAAAACAGCATTCACTAATGGACTACGGAGGGGTAAGTTTTTGTTTTCATTATACAAGAACGACCCGGAGACCATGTTGGACGTACTTTACAGGGTTACCAAAATTATGAACGCGGAAGACGTGCTACTCTCGCAAGAAGAAAAACCTAGGAAAAGAGAAAGGCAGGAAGAAACAAGACAGGAAAGAGGATAGAAGTCCATGAGGACAGGATACGGAAGAGAGGATAGATGCTCCAAGGCCCCTACGGCAAGGTTTGCAAATTTCACCCTACTAAATGTGCCGATCGACCAGGTACTTATGCAGATCAAGGACAAAGGATCATTGACGTTTCCTGGCAAGTTGAAAGGTGACCCCAACAAGAGGTCTGGGGAAAAATACTGCTGCTTCCATCGAGACCATGGCCATGATACGTCTGAATGCTACTATTTGAAGCAGCAAATAAAAGCTTTGATCAGGCAAGGGAAATTGCAGAGGTTTGTCAGCAAAGAGAAGGTGGACCAGCCACAAGAGCAAGGCCCCTAGAGAGAAAATGAGCGCCCTAAACCACCCATAGGGGACATAAGGATGATTGTAGGAGGCACCGTGACTTCCTATTCAACCAAGAAGGTGTGCAAGACCTACCTCCAGATGGTTCAGAACGTCCAGCTGACAGGTTTGGTCCCAAAGATACAGCGCATCAACAACCCAGTGATCGGGATTCTCGGAGGAAGATGCTTGATGTCTTCATCATCCGCATGACGACGGACTTGTTGTAAGTGTACAGATTGGGGACTACAACACTCACAGGGTCCTGATGGATAAAGGCAGCTCCACCGATATACTCCACTACCTAGCATTCCAGCAAATGAGGATTGGGAAGGAACGGTTGATTCCAGTTGACGCACCACTCGTTGGGTTTGGAGGAACAAGAGTGTACCTGTTAGGCGCGATCACCTTGCCCATCACAGTTGGCGATTACCCCCAGAAAATCACCAAGGATGTCACGTTCTTGGTAGTAGAATGCTCATCTGCTTATAATGCCATTCTGGGCCGCCCTACTCTCAATTCATGGAAGGCCGTAACATCCACTTACCACCTGATGATCGAGTTCCCCACTGAGTATAGGGTAGGAGAAGTACGGGGATCAAGTAGTGGCGTGTGGATGTTATATCGCCATGCTAGAGATGGAGGACCATCTACTGACAATGTGCATAGAGGAACAGCAAATGGTGGCGGAGCTAGTAGAAGGGATAGAAGAGGTGCTCCTTGACGACTCCAAACCCAAGTGGACAACAAAAATAGGTGCTCTTGTAAGCCCACCAGTCTGTTAAGCCCTAATATGGTTTTTAAGAGAGAACCAAGACGTCTTCGCCTGGAGCCATGAAGACAAGCCTAGAATCGACCTTTCGGTTATTGTCTGCAAGCTGAACGTATCGCCCTTTTTCCCTCCCATTCGCCAGAAGAAATGGGTGTTCGCTTAAGAACAGGACTAGGCCATAGCGAAGGAAGTTCGCAAGCTGCAGGAGGCAAAATTTATATGAGAGGTACACTACCCCGACTAACTGGCCAACATGGTGATGGTCAAGAAAGCCAACGAAAGGTGGAGGATGTGCGTGGATTTCACAGACCTAAACAGGGCGTGCCCCAAAGATAGCTACCCACTCCGAAGGATTGATATCTTGGTCAACTCAACGGTGAGACACCAACTGCTGAGTTTCATGGACGCATTCTCTGAGTACAACTAAATCATGCTGGATGAAACTAGCCAAGAGAAGACTTCTTTCGTCATAAGCCAGGGGCTCTTTTGTTATAAGGTGATGTCATTTGGCCTCAAGAACGCTGGCGCGACATATCAAAGGCTTATGAATAAGATGTTTGCGCACCAAATTGGGAGGAACGTTGAAGTGTACGTAGACGACATGCTGATAAAAAGCATACGGGAGGACGACCATCTTGGCAACCTAAAGGAGATTTTCAAGTCCCTTAGGCACTGCAACATGAAGTTGAATCTGAACAAGTATACGTTCAGGGTGACGATGGGGAAGTTCCTGGGATTCACGGTATCCCAAAGAGGTATTAAAGCCAACCCGGTCAAGGTACGAGCTATCATGGAGTTAGCTCCACCAAAAACTACCAAGGAGGTACAAAGTTTAAACGGTAAGATTGCTGCGTTAAGTAGATTTGTTTCAAGAACAACGGATAAGTGTCTTTCCTTCTTCCGCACATTAAAAAGGGCCTTTGAATGGACGATTGAATGTTAACGAGCGTTCAAGGATCTTAAGGCATACCTGTCTTTCCCACCTTTACCAAGCCCACCCGAACCAGGAGAAGAGTTTTTCCTCTACTTAAGCCATCTCCTTAACCGCTGTCAGTACAGCTCTAGTCAAGGAAGAGGATGGAACCCAAAAACCGGTTTACTTCACAAGCCAAGCTCTTAGGGGGGCAGAAGGGAGGTACCCCCCTATGGTGAAGCTCGTCTTTGCATTGGTAACCGCAGCGCGTAAGCTCAAGCCATACTTCTAGGCTCACACTGTAGTTGTCTTGACAAAAAAACCCTTGCGAAGAGCAATGAGCAGTCCAAAGGCGGCTGGAAAAATGGCACTATGGGTGATCGAACTAAGTGAGCTTAACATACAGTATCATCCATGTACGGCCATAAAATGGCAGGTTATTGCCGACTTCATTGCTGAATTCACCCACGCAGATGAAAAAGGGGCAAAAGGGAACCCCTAGTGGATTATCCACACGGACGAGTCGGCAAATAAACATGCAAGAGGAGCCTGTATAATACTTCGCAGCCCAAAAGGAGACGAGGTAAAGTGCATGGTTCAACTTGACTTCCTTATAACAAACAATGAGGCTAAGTATATAGCTTTGATAACAGGACTAGATCTCGCGCAAGCAGTAGGGGCCACGAGTGCGATAGTGCATTACAACTCCCAAGTAGTCACTAGTCAAATTAACGGTGGCTACAAGTGCAGGGAGAACTAATGAAGGAGTATCTCGAACAGGTGAAGAAACGGATGCACAACCTCAATGCCAAATTCGTTCAAATACCAAGGGAGGAGAATAAGCGAGCCGACTGCCTTGCCAAGGCGGCATCAGCCAATGGCATGTCTTCCCCTAGTTAGGTACTCTTCTTTGTTTAGAACTCACCGATAATAAACACGATCAGTGTGCAGGAGATAGTAATCCAGGACAACTGGACGACACCAATTATTTCCTACCTAAAAGACAACGTGTTACCTAATGACAAGGAAGCCGCGAGGGAGTTAATGGTTTACGCTGCAAGGTTCCTACTGGTCAAAGATATCTTATACAAAAGAGGTTTCTCCTGCCCCTACTTGAGGTGCCTTATCCCTGGGGAAGTGGACCATGTCATGAGAGAAATCCACGAAATAGTATGTGGAAACCACTCAGGATTGCGATCCTTAATTCATAAGCTGATTAAGGCAAGATACTATTGGCCCACTATGCAAAAGGATGGCCACGCATACGTCAGAAAATGTGATAAATGTCAGAGGTTTGGCAACCTCATAAGACAACCGACGGAGGAGCTCACACCAAGGACGGCCCCATGACCCTTTTCTCAATGGGGACTTGATATCATAGGTCCATTTTCTACAACAGTCAGGCAGCTGAAATTCCTACTAGTCGGCATAGACTACTACACCAAATGGGTAGAGGCTAAAGCCCTTACTATCATCACAGAAAAGAATGTACGCAGTTTTGTATAAAGGAACATCGTTTCCAGGTACGGTATACCTAGGGTCCTAGTCTCAGACAATAGAAAACAGTTCGATAACGACACATTCAAGGACTTCTGCTTGCAGTTGGGAATCAAGAACCACTATTTATCACCTGCACACTCTCAGGCCAATGGACAGGTTGAGATCACGAACCAATCCTTGCTGAAAATCATTAAGACTCGGCTTAAAGGGTAAAGGGTATCTGGCCGGAAGAGTTACCAAGCGTGATATGGGTGTACAGGACGACACCAAGGACATTTATAGGAGAGACACTATTTCAACTTACGTATGGCAGTGAGGCGGTCATCCCAGCTGAGGTAGGTCTCACAAACAACCGAGTAGCGAACCACAACAAGGAGAAGAATGATGAAGCGATGCGCCTACAACTTGACATGGTAGATGAGGTTAGAGCAATGGCTAAACAAAAGTTGGCACGATACCAAAACCTTATGGCCAGACACTATAACTCCCAGGTGAAACACAGGGACTTGAAAAAGGGAGACCTCGTCTTGAGGAAAGTAACGGGCACCACCAAAGACCCCTCTCATGGGAAGTTAGGACCCAATTGGGAGGGACCATACAAAATCGCATCATGGCATAGGAAGGGCACCTACTACCTCGAGACACTAGATGAAAAAAGACTGCAGCATCCTTAGAACACAGAACACCTGAAGAAATACTACCAATAAATAAGGGAGTAGGCGATGAAACTCCTCATTTCTAGTTTATAACTTTAGTTTTTATTGTTATTATCTACAGTACTTTTAGAGTCTAAAAGGCAATTTTCATATTTTTCATGAACAAAATTCTACTTATCTATCACAATAAGAGAAGTTTATTCATAATACGTTGAATATTTTTCCAAAAGTCTTATTCACCAAGTCCATAAACCAGACGGATCATCCTAAAAAGAACGAAACTTATTTAACAAGTCCATAAACTGGATAGATCATCCTAAGAAGGATGCAACTAATTTAACAAGTCTATAAACTAGACGGATCATTCTAAGAAGGATGAAACTTATCGAATCATCCCAAGGAGGATGAAACTTATTTAGCAAGCCCATAAACTAGATGGACTATTATAAGAAGGATAAAACGATTCATCAGGTCCATATTCTGAACGGATCATCCCAGAAGGACAATTCATTCACAAAATGAAAGGACAATTCATTTGCAAAATGGATGGATGTATATTATGAAACATATAATCAAAATATCATAAAGGAATGTCTACATAAAAGCCTACGATAGGCAACGGTTAAAATTAACAAGGGTACTGTTCTCCCATACATTTTCAAGTATGAAGAAAAATAAAAATAATAAAAACTACTCTGGGGCGACAGGGGTTTCCTCCTCCTTATCATCAGCCGTATGGACCTCAGGCTGATGGGAGCCATTGTTGACGGACTTCTTTGTTCTAGCTTTTTGAGCATCGCCATCGATGGGGTCGTCACCAAAGAGCCCGCCCGTCACTTCAGAGTCAACGGGGTGGGCAGGAGTCTAGCCTTTAGGATCTATGGTAATGTGAGAAAGGTTCAAGTCTGGGAAAGAAGCCTTGACTTGACGGAGGCAATCATCAAAACCGTCAGCAAAGGATGTGCTCAATTCGTTTAGAAGAGCATCGGAATCTCGATACTCTCGTATAGCGTCCATCTATGCCTGACGGAGACTATCCTTTTTGTCTTCCAGGACTTTTCCTAGCTCCTCTAATTGTCTCTCCAACTCACCCCAGAGTTGCTCCGACGCCTTGAGCTTATCTTCTTGACAAATCTTCTCGGCTTTCAGCTCTGTCAACTCTTCCTCCGTCGCTTTTTCCTTCGCACGGACATGCTTCAACACCGTCTCATGGGAAAGGCATCACTTCATCAATCCCTTTATCATTAAGACTCCCTGCACCAACCACAAAATGAAATAAGGAAAGTGATAAAAAAAGTACAACGGAAAGGTATTGGGACGGATACAAACCTGAGCAAGATTGAACAGACCCGTCTCCCCTATAGCTTCAATGGCGTGGTTACCCAGGTCCTCGTAGTCCTCATCCTTGATAATGGATGTGATTTGCTTAAGGGCATACTGGGAATCCTCGCGAGAAAGGACTAGTGGTTTCTCCTTGACAGGGTCTAGGCTAACAATCAAGCCCTTCCCTTGTCCAGGAAGAGCTTAGGGGGCAACTTGAACAAGCTAGGAGTTTTCCTAGCAGTTAGTCCCGTCACCACTTTGGGCTTCTTAGCATGACGATCTAGTTTTTCAGACAAAGGCCTTTTGGTGGACGGGTGAGCTAGGCTCGTCTTAGGAGGAAGGCTCCCCTCTTGTTTTTTCTTAGCAGTGGCTTGCTGCTTGATGTAAGCTCTTCTCCTACTATCTTCCATTTTTACATAAAAGTGGTCAGGTAAGAATCAAGGTAGCTAGTAAGAACATAAAAACATATAATGGGCAACGGACTTACGTTAATTCGTGCCTCGTATCAACGGGCAGCGCTAGTAGGTTTTGGGCTGTCGCAATACTAGTGGAGAGTATCCAAGGTGACTAACTTAACCCACGTTCTCTCCGATAGCTTAATGGTCCTGAAGATTCTTTCCAAGAAACTAAACTACTTAGTGGTAACCTATGGATGGTCCCGAGTTGCAGAAAGAAACGGTTAGAACGATTAAACAAATTGAAAAATTGAGCCTAAGAAGGACGGATACCTACCAAACGGAGGCATTATACCCCATGTCTTATCCACAGGCATGTATTCCTGGTCATTAGAGTGACACATCCAGTCATCCCTTTGGAGGAAAAAATATCGACCCTTCCAGTGCCTGTTGGAGTTCGGGGTCTCACATACTAATCTAAGCAATGGACTCCTCGGCAGGAAACTGTATATCCCCTTGGATTGGGCAGTCTCAGACGGACGATAACAATGGAAGAACTTCTCTACTGTCAATTGGCGCCCCCTGTTAGACATCACCCCGTACAAAACTTCCACACCCAAGAAGACCCTCTAGGCATTCGGAGAGATCAGGGTGACGATCAGTCATAAGTATTGGAGAAGATGACGATGAAGAGCGCTCAATGGGAAGCAAAGCCCTACTTTCAGCATCTGCTTATACACTCCGACGTCTTCCAGACCTCTATAGTAGCATTCTTCAGACTTGAAGGGTAGACGGATAGGTATGTGGTCAGGTTCTGGTACTTATCCCTAAGTGTATTGATGTGTGTTGTTTTGATGGTAGAAACAAAGTCATGCGTCCACAAGGGAAGTAGGATAAATTCCCTAAACCCATCAGGACCTATGACGAATTGGATAGGAGGGTCTACACCGTCTAGATCGTCATTTGAATCATACTCTAACCCGTCCTCACCATGCACCTCATCCTCCATTATAGAATGAGAGTTGGCTGACGGAACCCTTCTTTCGCTAGAGGTGCCGAGGTTTGCTTAACCTGACGGAAACACCGCATCGTAGCCTGCTCCTTCGTGGACAAACAATTTACCACTTGACGTCTCACTAGAAATCTAACACCTACAAGTGACGGGTAAAATTCCGAAGACTTTAGGTCTACACAGACGACAGGCAGGCGAATAGAATGAAAGAGAAAACTTGAGATAAAAGAAAGAATACTTACAGCTTGACGGCGTAAGAAGGATGATGGGAAGATTGTAGAGAATGATGACACCAAGTTGACGAAGTGACGGCTCAAAAAGAGTGGATGGTAGCGCTCTGCTCAGCAAAAATTTTTTGAAATATAAAAATGGAAGGGAGGAGCAGCATATATATAGAGGGAACGGCGCGGAAGACGAAGGGACGCTTCGATCCAAGCAATCAACTACTAAAAGCTTGCAACGTGTCCCTACGGCATTAATGAGCCTAGGCTAGCCTGTCAATCAACACACGTTTCTCAAGGATAAGGGCAACCCGTCACTCCATGGATCTGTACAAAAATAGGCAACGGGTCCATGAAGTGAGGGGGCAACTAAAGAGAGTAAAATTAAAGTGGACAATTAGAATTTATGAAGACCTACCATGGGTAGCTTCACTAGGTTAACAGACAAAACGATGAGATGGCAACGACGCATCGAAGGTGGATGGATGATCTAGGGAGAAAGGATCACCTACAGTGGACGGATAATGGTCCGGACGGATACTGAGGTTGACAGTGGCAAAAATCCACATGGCAGGGACATGGCTTATTTGGCCCCCAAGAAACTTCAAACGGCAATAAGTTGTGCTCCACGATTAACCTTAGTTAGTAGAGGCCCTATATGGAAAGGATCCCTTAAATTACGCACATTTATAAGGATCTTCTCTACAAGGAAATATTCCTCTTTGCCAAGGCACCAAAGTTGGTTCCCCACTACTATAAAAAAGGCAAAATCTATAGAAAATGAGGTACGCATAATTCATCTCAGCTCTAACACTCTAGAGTTGTGACAGTTCTTTTGACTTAACCTTCGGAGGGTATTTGGCCAGTACCACACCGATACTCTCTTGAGGTCTTCTTTTTCAGTGTTGTGCAGGTATTGTTTCGGCACGTAAGGGCTATGCAACTTACTGAAAATTTTTGGCATTATCACCCCCAACCCATTGCTAGGACGAGCCTCGTCTGATTTTGGTGGAAGAAATCAGACTACTGTATCCCCTAGTCCCCCAGTAAATAATTTTGATAAATACAATAGAATTTAACTCATGATAATTGTTCTATATCATCAAACCTAGACACTAATTGATTTCTAGTAAATAGTTATTATTGGAAGCAACGACTTCTTTCCTTTCATTCTTGCAACCAGGGTGTCAGAGTCGATTTCATGGCCAATATCAAACTTTCCACAGTACTTAAGATTAGAATTTTATGTTGGCCCATAAAACCATAATTTCTAAAAGGAGTATGACAAAAAGCACAACAATTATTAGTCACCATGAATGATGAAAAAGCACTAGATGAAATGGGCTAGAACCTTCACTTTGAGATGAGAAATGAGGAGATCCTTGGTAACCTTGTAGTCGTCATTTTTATTATGACTATTTGTAAACATGCTTGATTGCATTTCTAAATATTGGTAAGGTAGTTAATGGACTTTAGCTCAAATGACATTTTTTTTATTCCTTAAAGATTGAAGGGTAAGATTGTGGATTCAAGATCCATGGATAAGTCAATTTGAGTAACTACAATATCAACTCGGTAGGTGTCAAATATGGCATGTGAACAAACTTGAACAGAGATATACCTAAGTCTTGCCAATATATGCCTAAAAATGATGCCCTTTTTTTATTTCTATTTATTCTGGTAATATATTTGTCTATGGGTAAACACATATTTGTAGGTTCCTTCAAGGCTGTGTTTGGCTTGATGTAAAATGTTTTCCCAGTGCACAATATTTTTAGTTGTTTGGTTAGGTTTTGGAAAATAAGTCGAAAAATGGTTTCCAGTATTTGTGTTCACATAAAATTATTGTCGAAAAATATGTATATACGCCGAAAAATATGTCAAATCTCTCTCTCTCTCTCTCTCTCTCTCAATTTGGGTAGAGCTTGAAAAGTAGGAGTGTAATTCGGCTGAAAGTAAAATAGAGGTGTAAATGATTTTGCACTAAAGGGGTCAAAATTTTATGGTTGACCATATTTTCCAATCCACCCAAACACCCTGTCAGGTGTAAAATATTTTTCGTAAGGGTTTTTCACCCAAAACAAACACAGCCTAAAAGTAATGAATTGGGTTTTCAATTTTCTATTTCCTAATGCCAATGAGTCCTGGCTTAAATTGAACTTCCTTCTCTCACAAGTGAGGATGGCGGGTGAAGACATATATTCAAAATTGATTCAGTGCATGTGTAGCTTACCTATAAAAAAAAATCCTAATTTCTTTGAGTAATTCTTTAAGCAATTGAAACAAACCAATGCTTTTTTAAAAATACATATGGCCATGTTCTTCATGTATGTAAATAATGATTTATTCCTTGATACATATTTGCATAAAGTAAGGTGTATAAAATTTTACGGTTGACCATATTTTCCAATCCACCCAAACACCCTGTTAGGTGTAAAATATTTTCCGTAAGGGTTTTTCACCCGAAACAAACACAGCCTAAAAGTAATGAATTGGGGTTTCAATTTCCTATTTCCTAATGCCAATGAGTCTTGGCTCAAATTGAACTTCCTTCTCTCACAAGTGAGGATGGCGGGTGAAGACATAGATTCAAAACCGATTGGGTGCATGTGTAGCTTACCTATAAAAAAAATCCTAATTTCTTTGAGTAATCCTTTAAGCAATTAAAACAAACCAATGCTTTTTTAAAAATACATATGCCCATGTTAATCATGTATGTATATAGTGGTTTATATATTCCTTGATACGTATTACATAAAGTAAGGTGTATAAAATCTCACTGTCTTGCTCACCTTTTGGGTTTTAGTTTCTTGAACAATATGGTGAAGTACGTTGGACATAAAAGGTGCAGATGAAGCTATAGTTATTCTTGTTAATGACACTTCATTCACTCAGGAGGGCTCTGGTGTTAATTGTTGGTGTTTCATTTGCTGGCTCAATGGAGTGTGCACAACATCCCGAGGGATTAGCTATGGCCTATGAGTATGGTGCTTGCATCAAGGTTGTTTCTTCCCATAATGCCATGTTATGGAGTGTAATTACCTCATTACCTCAGATAATATGTTATGCTTTGTAATCCATTGTACTTTTGACTTTTGAGTATATTTATCTCTTACATTCCAAAGGTAGAAGGCATTCTAAGATCAACTTGGTCATATATATGCTTCTCTCCACATAAAGAAAATTAATAAGAGATAAATGGAAGCTTTTGGAAGATCAACATTATCTCAGTTTGTAAAACTTTTCTGCCAGTCTAGCCGTTATACAGTGACTTTTGCAATGCCCCTCGTAGTTTATTACATGATCAGAACTTAGTATGCTTTTCTTTATATATATATTATTATCCTAAAGAAAAAAAAGAAAAAAGAAAAGATAATGTATGTGGTATATCTAGTCAGTCCTGCTCACACTCTTTTCACACGTCCTCAATGCAGAATAGTCTTGATTTATTGATAAAGTTGGCAGAAAACAGAGACAATGCAGAATGTCAGCTCGCAAACGCCGCCTAAATGCAACCTAGCTAGGTCGCAAGTTAGTTGCAACTTGCTCTTGATAAAGGTTTCACTTTTGGCTGCCACTTGTCCATTCTGTGTTACAAGTAAATTTGAATCAGAATTAAGCCAACAAAAACAAAGGATAATAGTAGTTGTGGGGGGTAAAAGCGTCAAAACACCATATGGGCCTGGGGCCTGGTCCGAGGACATGGACTCCGCTAAAGGGGCCGTGAGTCGTGGATAGGGCCTCCTAAAATTGGGACCCAAAGGCCCGCCGACCAGATCGCCAACCTGTGGGATGAGGATCCGAGGAGAAGGTCTCCTCGGACACAAGTGTCAGGGACAGAAGAGGGTAGCACAACGTTCAGGGAAGAGCTCCTAAAGCTCGGCGAGTCATCCTAAGCCTTAACGAGACGCCGAGGAGGGAGACAAGGGAGACGTGCCCTGCATAAAGCTACTGCCACCGCATTAAAGGCCTTTCACCTACCCGCTTGGCCGCATTAATTGAGAAATGACTTCTGAGAAGACGGTGGACAGCCTTATAGGCATTGGGGAGCGTTTTTAGGGAAAAGACAGATGGGAACCAGAAATGGGAAGTATAAATAGAGGAGCATGGACCAAAGGAAGGGGACCGGGATTTTTTCTAAGAAAAGAAGACTCTCTCTCTCTCTCTCTCTCTCTCTCTCTCTCTCTCAGAAAACAGAAAGAAAACCTGGGCATAGGTTCCTCGGCACACGTCCGAGGTGAGGCAGAGCTGTTCCCCCAATGCCCAGCACGCCGGCAACGGACTTAACCCTTATCCCATAGCCTTCTAGAGCCCCAAGAAGTCTAAGCTTTAAGCCCATACTCTACAAATTCTATTGTGTAGGCCACTTAGGCCGGCCCGGTCACGCATTTGGGCCAAAGGCCAACATTGTGTCCTTACAATTGGCGCCGTCTGTGGGAAGCTTTGACAAGAGGGACTGGAAGTATCATGGAAGGTGCAGGTTCATGCCATGCGGAGTCCAGGGGGTCCCAGGGAGAGGACCAATTTATACGATTAGAGCGGGAGAGAGAACGCGAAGCCAGCGTGCGCAAGGAACATACGCGCGGGAGGAGCCATGCATGCGGTGGAAGTAGAGCCTCCCGCAAAAAAAGCGTTGAGACCCTGCAAAGGGAGATTGACCATCTGAGAAGGAAGCTGCGCCGGGGGAAACGAAGGCGCACGCCCTCCCCTTCAGACTAATCCTCAGCGGATGCTAGCAGCAGCTTCGACAGTTCCAGGTCGAGGACCCCCCCTTGCGAGTCCTCTTCCCAGGAGGATGAACACCCTCGCCAACCTAAGGATAAGAGGACATCCTCTAGAAGCCTGGCCAACAATGCACTGAGCAAGGCGCTCCACCAGATTTCCAAGTCACCTTCACTCGGAGGATTGAGAAGGGAAGACTTCCAAGGCGGTTCGCCCAGCCAACCTTCACAATTTACAACGGAAGGACGAACCCAGTAGAACACGTGAGCCACTTCAGCCAGAGGATGGCAGTGCACTCGAAGAATGAGACCCTAATGTGCAAGGTCTTCCCTTCCAGCCTGGGACCCATCGCGATGAGATGGTTCAATGGCCTGAAGGCAGGCTCTGTCAATTCCTTCGCGGAACTCACCAGGGCGTTCGGATCGTGGTTCATCACATGCAGCAGGGTCCTTCGGCCTCTGGATTCACTACTATCCATAGCCATGAGAGAGGGAGAGACCCTCAGGGTATATACCGACAGATATTAGGAGATGTACAATGAGATCGATGGGGACTTCGACGAAGTTGCCATAAGCACCTTCAAGGTCAACCTTCCAAACGAGCATGACCTGAGGAAGTCGTTGACCAGGAGACCTGTCAAGAGCGTGCGTCGGCTCATGGACCGTATAGACGAGTACATGCGGGTGGAGGAGGATCAGTTACAAGTGAAGGCTAGGGCGAAGGTTATCCCTCAAAAGAGGAGGGATTTCAGGTCGGACAGATACGGCAATAGTAGGCCGAGGAGGGAATTCATCGGGTAACCTCGTCAGGCGACAACGCAAGTGGTCGGCCTTGTATTTCGCGAACCCATACAGCGAGTGTTTGAGAAAATCCGCCATGAGCCCTACTTCAAATGGCCCAGCAAAATGATAGGTGATCCCGCGAAGCGCAACCGAAACCTCCACTGCCAGTACCATCAAGAGAACCGCCACACGACTAAGAACTGCAAGAGCTTGCGGTATTGCCTAGAACAGCTAACGAAGGAGGGAAAACTAAGACAGTTCGTGAATGAGAATGGGGGGCAGAGAGAACACCCTAGGCTGGCGAGCCAGGGCCACCATGCCCCGAGGCCTCCTCTGGGAACCATCAATGTCATTCTCGCCGCTCCTAGGAGGACCGGCTCGCGCCCTTCTAGGGTGATGTCTGTGGCGCGAGCCCGTGCCGAGGGCCCTGGCTCCGAGCTGAAGAAGATTAAGGGCAATGCGCCGCCCACATTGGCTTTCTCGAATGCAGACAAGGAAAGGACCATCTAACCCCACGATGACACCCTTGTCATAATGCTGAGGATTGGAGGTTATGATGTAAAGAAGGTGATGGTGGACCAAGGAAGCGGAGCAGACATCATGTACCCCGACCTGTACAAGGGGCTGAACTTGAGGGAAGAGGACCTCTCGGCGTACGACTCACCACTGATAAGCTTCGAGGGAAAGGCAGTGATCCCCAAGGGGCAGATCAGATTGCCTGTACAGTCAGGTCCAGCAGTGGTAGAAGTGGATTTCATCATGGTGGACGCCTACTCCCCTTACACGGCCATTGTGGGGAGACCTTGGCTGCACGCCCTAGGGGCTGTCTCCTCCACTCTCCATGCTAAGGTGAAGTTCCCTTTCGGCGGCCAAGTCGAGGAAATTATTGGGAGTCAGTCCGCAGCGAGACAATGCCTGATCGCCGCAGTTCTGCTCAGGCCGAACCCCGAACCCTCGACTCCGGCCGCTCCGACCTCATAGCAATTAGCCTCTTCTGCCACCACTGGGAGGACAGTGGCAGAGGAGCCCGCGTGTGAGGGGTTAGACAGGGTCCTCGTAGACAACAACCCAGAAAGGTTCTTCCAGATTGGGGCTCAGCTGCTAACCGAAGAAAGGGAAGAATTGGTCGCGTTCTTGAAAGGGAACCTCGACGTGTTTGCGTGGGACGAGCATGAGATGCTTGGAATCGACCCAAACTTCATATGCCACCATTTGAACGTCAATCCTGCGGTAGTACCGAAGAAGCAACCCCCTCGGTGCTCTTCCGCGGAGCATTCCGAGGCCGTTAAGGAGGAAGTCATTAAACTTAAGAGGGTTGAGGCTATCAAGGAAGTGTTCTATTCCGAATGGTTGGCGCACACAATCATGGTGAAGAAGAAAAGTGGGAAGTGGAGAGTGTGCGTAGACTTCACGGATCTGAACAAAGCTTGTCCCAAGGACCTCTTCCCGATGCCTCGCATAGATCAGCTGGTAGACGCAACAGTCGGCCACCCCCGTATGAGTTTCTTGGACGCCTTTCAAGGGTACCACCAGATACCTTTGGCTTTAAAAGACCAGGAGAAAACTGCTTTTGTGACCCCCACCGGCAACTACCATTACAAGGTGATGCCCTTCGGCCTGAAAAATGCATGGGCTACCTATCAGAGGATGATGACCCGGATGTTCGAGGCGCAATTGGGAAAAATCGTTGAGGTATACGTAGACGTTATGGTTGTGAAGAGCAGGGCCATATCGGAGCATGTGGCTGACCTGGGCAGCACGTTCCAGACTTTGCAGGAGCATAGGTTGCGACTGAATGCCTCCAAATGCTCTTTCGGCATACGGTCTGGCAAATTCCTGGGCTACATGCTTACTCACAGGGGTATTGAGGCCAACTCCGAACAGATCTCCGCAATTTGTAACCTGCAACCACCTCAGAACCCGAAAGAGGTCCAGAAGCTGGCCAAAACGACGGCTGCCCTCAGTAGGTTCATCTCCCGATCTGCGGACAGATGCCAACCCTTCTTCCAGCTACTAAACAAATGGAAGGGATTCGAATGGACCGAGGAGTGCTCCTCGGCCTTCCAGCAGCTGAAAGAATACCTCTCTCGGCCACCCGTTATGTCCCGCCCTGATCCAGACGAAGTGCTGTTTGCATACCTAGCTGTGGCCGCCCACGCCGTTAGCCTGGTGCTGATACGGGATGACAACGATATACAAAGACCGGTCTATTACGTCAGTAAGTCCCTGCAGGAGGCCGAGATCCGGTACTTACCGATGGAAAAGGCAGTTCTGGCCGTGGTGCACGCGACTCGCCAGCTCCCGCACTATTTTCAATCTCATACGGTCGTCGTGCTGACCCAACTCCCACTTAAGTCCGTGCTACAGAGTGCCGACTATTCTAGCAGAATCGCCAAATGGGGAACCTTTTTGGGGGCCTTCGATATTAAGTACCTGCCTCATACATCTGTGAAGGGGCAAGTCCTGGCCGACCTGGTGGCAGAGTTCACTGAGCCTTCCCTGGAGGAAGGCCTAGGGGGATGTAGCTTGGGAGGAAAGCGAGTTGGCGTGGACTCGTGCGAGAAGCTTCCGGCATGGGAAGTTTATGTAGACGGAGCCTCTAACCAGAGAGGTTCAGGCGCTAGGATAGTCTTGATATCTCCGGATGGGGTCATCATTGAAAAGTCTCTAAGGATAGCGTTCCCAGCTACCAATAATGAGGCCGAGTATGAAGCCTTGCTGGTGGGAATGGACATGGTTCTGAAAATGGGGGGAAAGGCAGTGCGAGCGTTCTCGGACTCGCAGCTGGTGGTCGGCCAAGTGGAAGGGAAGTTGGAGGCCAGGGAATAGAGAATGCGAGAGTATTTAGCCCGCGCCAAGCACCTGCAGGCCAAGTTCGAATCCTTCGCATTATCGCATATCTCCAGAAGCAGAAACACCCACGCAGATTCGCTGGCCACGCTCGCAACCTCCTCGGCACAGGGCCTTCCGCGGGTCATTCTCGTCGAGGACCTGCTTAGGCCAGCCAGTCCAGGTTGTCAGGCCATCCGGGTCCAACAGGTCAGAGCAGAACCCAGTTGGATGGACCCCATAGTGTCTTTCCTCAAACACGACATACTGCCGGAGGAGAAGGCTGAGGCCGACAAGATCCACAAGAAGGCTCCTCGGTTCTGGTTATCTAGGGACGAGAAGCTCTATAAACGCTCATTTTCGGGGCCCTACTTGCTGTGTGTGCACCCGGAAGGAACGGAGCAACTCTTGGAGGAATTGCATGAGGGAATTTGTGGTAGCCATACGGGCGAAAGGTTGCTAGCTCACAGGGCCCTCACGCAGGGGTACTGGTAGCCGAACATGCAGAGAGAGGCGCAGGAGTACGCGATAAAATGCGACCAATGTTAGAGGTTCGCGCCCAACATCCACCAACCTGGAGGCATTCTTAATCCGTTGGTCAGCCCTTGGCCGTTTGCGCAGTGGGGCTTGGACATAATGGGACCGTTTTCAAGGGTGGTGGGCAACAAGCGGTGGCTACTCGCTGGGACAGACTATTTCACTAAGTAGGTGGAGGCCGAGCCGCTCTCGAATATCTGGGATGTGGACGCAAAAAGATTCGTCTGGAAGAACATCATTACCAGATTTGGGATCCCACGTACTCTAGTCTCTGACAATGGACTGCAGTTCCTCAGCAAAGCCTTTAGGGAGTATTATGGGGACTTCGGCATCATCAACAGGTACTCCACCCCAGCCTACCGGCAGGGGAATGGGCAAGCCGAAGCGGTCAACAAGCCGAAGCAGTCAACAAGTCGATAGTCATTGGACTCAAGAAAAGACTGGATGATGCGAAGGACAGATGGGTGGATAAGGTACCACACGTGCTGTGGACTTACCGAACCACACCGCGGAGGTCCACGAGGGAGACCCCTTTTGTGATGACGTATGGCGCCAAGGCCGTGATCCCGGTGGAGATGGGGTTCTCGACGATAAGGGCACAGTCTTTCGCCTCAGACGCTAATGACGACATGCTACTGAAGGGGCTGGACTTGGTGGAAGAAAGGCGGGAAAGCGCTATGGTCAGGCTAGCTTGCTACCAGCAGAAGCTCAAGCGGGGGTACGACTCCCGCGTACGATCCAGGCCTCTCTCTCCGGGAGATAAGGGTCGTCAATGGGCCGGGTCGGGCCAGCCCGGCCCATTTTTACTTGGCCCATGGGCACAATGGGCTGGGCATAATGGGCTATTAACTACTTAACGGGCTGGGTCGGGCTGGGCCGAAAGAGAAAATCTTAGCCCATAACCCTGCCCATGGGCAATGCCCATTTTGTCTTTAGCGAGTTGGGCTATCGGGTTGGGCTTAATGGGCTACCCATGGGCTTGTGCTAAGGGAATAATCTATCTATTTTTATAAAATTGATTATTTCCTTATTATTTTTATAAGGAAAGAATCAATTTTTTATAAGGGAATAATCAATCTATTTTTTTTAAGGAAAGAATTAAAGAATTTAATATTTAATTACAAATTTTTTTACATTCAAATCTATTTAATTTTTTGTTTTGTTGATGGAAACCTATTTAATTTTTTTTTATTAAGACTTTAAATAGTTTTTTATTTTATTTTTAATAATAAAAATGTCAAATGGTTAATTCAAATTTGCTAGACTACTAGAAAAATATATATTTAGCAAATTAAGTTTAGCATAATTACTTTGAGTATCTTAGTGGTTGAAGGCTTAAGAAATTGCTCTATAATATCTCAAGATCAATCCTTCATACACTTCTTATATATTTTTGTTATGAATTATAAGTTATTGGGCTGGGCCAATGGGCTGGGCAACGGGTTGGGCTACTGGGCTAGCCCACCGGGTACCCATGGGCATAAAAACTAGCCCACAGCCTGACCCACTGGGCTAGATGGCTGCCCATCAGCCTTAATAACAACGGGCCAGGCCGCCCATTAGCCCGGTGAGCCATCGGGTTTTTGGGTCGGGCTATGGGCCGTGGGCTATTTGATGACCCTTACCGGGAGACCTAGTTTTGAAAAAAGTCGTCGGGACTGCTAGGGACCCATCGTGGGGAAAATTGGGACCAAACTGGGAAGGGCCCTATCGTATCACCTCAGTGGCCGGCATAGGGTTGTATTATCTCGCCGACTTGGAAAACAAACTTATAAAACGACCCTGAAATGTAAATAACCTCCGAATGTATTATTACTAATGAAAAGCGTGAGCACCCTGTATTCGGATTTCATTGTATCATGGTAATTGTCACTATGTTAGTCTCTGTCGCTAATTTTTTATTAAGTGTTAATGTCAACCTTGGCTAAGCCAGGTCTTCGGACCTTCTGCCCTGGGAAAATTTAACACGGTTCAATTTTTATTAAGTGTTAATGTCAACCTTGACTAAGCCAGGTCCTCGGACCTTCTGCCCTGGGAAAATTTAACACGGTTCAATTTTTACTAAGTGTTAATGTCAACTTGGGCTAAGCCAGCTCCTCGGACCTTCTGCCTTGGAAAAATTTAACACGGTTCAATTTTTATTGAGTGTTAATGTCAACCTTGGCTAAGCCAGGTCCTCAGACCTTCTGCCCTGGGAAAATTTAACACGGTTCAATTTTTATTGAGTGTTAATGTCAACCTTGGCTAAGCCAGGTTCTCGGACCTTCTGCCCTAGAAAAATTTAACACGGTTCAATTTTTATTAAGTGTTAATGTCAACCTTGGCTAAGCCAGGTCCTCGGACCTTCTGCCCTGGGAAAATTTAACACGGTTCAATTTTTATTGAGTGTTAATGTCAACCTTGGTTAAGCCAGGTCCTCGGACCTTCTGCCCTGGGTAAATTTAACACGGTTCAATTTTTATTGAGTGTTAATGTCAACCTTGGCTAAGCCAGGTCCTCGGACCTTCTGCCCTGGGAAAATTTAACACGGTTCAATTTTTATTAAGTATTAATGTCAACTGGGGCTAAGCAGAGTCCTCGGACCTTCTGCCTCGGGAAAATTTAGCATAGTTCCAATTCCTGTTAACACGCAGTTCATTTTTTCGTTGAGCGTTGATATCAACTTAAGCTATGCTAGGCCCTCGGTCTTAGGCCCTAGGACCTCCTGACTTGGGAGGATTTAACAGACTACCCATTTTAACTAAGAGATTTACACGCAGTCTAGCCAAAGGTTGAAATGCCTTCATAGTAAGGCCGCGCCTATCCTAATTTCGAACACGCCCTTGGGCACTAAGCTACTGCCTTGGATATTGAGTTACTTAGCATTCACATGCAACACATGGCGTAATAAGACAAGCAATACCACAATAAACGTAATGCATTAAGAAGTTACGCTATAAAGGTAAGATAATGAAATTCATAAATAATAAGCTGTTCGAGACAAAGCTAAAATAAAGAAGTACAAGAAAAAATGCAAAAAATCTACACAAAAATAGCCGATGAGAGTGAAAGTATGCGCAAGGTGATGAAGGGAGCCCGAGTCCGCCTACCCCTTGATCTTCAATGGGGGTTCCTTTGCCGGCTTAGAGCGGGTCTCTTTAACTTGGCCTTCTGCTTCCTCTATTGCGACCTCGGACGGGTCTTGGACCTACTTTCCCTTGTCCTTCGGCTCAGGCGGAGGCAGGACCTGGCCGGCTGGCTCGCCCGACCCCTTCTCAGCCCCGTCTTTAGAGGCGACAACCCCTTCGGGGGGTGGGACTTGCTCCTGGGAGGAGTGGGGCAGCGTCGAGGCCGCAATCTCAGGGGCAACCAGAGTTAAAGGAGCGTCTTCGACGAGCCTGATATCCTCAGGATACCAGACCTTCTCGACTGCCCTCAACTCGGAGCCGGTAGGGACTCCCGCAGCATTTAGGGCTTCGGCCCAAACTTGCTGGCAGTACTCCCTGCACAGCTCGCCTAACTCCTCGGTCAGGTGGTTCTCTGTCGCCTTGAACCCCTCATTGAAAGCGGCCCTGGTAGCAGCCTCCACTGTTTCCCTGATGGTGCGAGCCGCTTCTTGGGCCTGTGCAAGCTCCTTCCTTAGGTTGGAGACCTCTTGCCCCGCCTTGGCCAAGGCCTCGTCCCTTTGCTGTAGGAGCTTGCGTTGGGCCTCCGCCTGTGCCGTGGCCGTCTTTAGCCCCGCATCAAGACTTTTCCTCTCATTCTGCTCTGAGGCTAGCTTGATGGCCAGGTCGGTCTTCTCTGCCTCAGCGCGGGTCAGCTCCCTCTCAACCTCGGCCTTGGCCGCCTGCTTGGCACCGACCTAGTTTTGGTAGTGATCCACCATCGCGTCGGTAGCAAAGGCCTCCTGGATGGCTTGCGGAAAGGGTTCCAATAGAAGCATGTTAAACCAAAGTTAGCACGCATGGGAACTGTGACGACAACAGTAAACTAAATGTTCGGTGCTTACCAAACCCAAGTTCCTCTTGAGTGAGAGGAAGAGGCGCGTCCGACCCATCCTCCCCAGGTCCTCCATGTCCCTAGGCAGGAGGAGGGGCTGCTCCAAGGTGTTGGCCACGTGGGAGGCGTGACCTCTCTAGAAGTCCCTAATACTCGCTTGGAGGGACACTGGAGCTCCGTCCACCTCTAGAGCAGGGGACCAGCTAGACTCGCCTCGACGGACCTCGGCCAGCCCGCGGATCTCCCCGCTCTCGACGGACGAGGCTCGCCCATCGCCTTTTGCAGCCTGCTGCTATTGCTGCTGCAGCTGCCTTTGGTGCTTCTGCTTCTTCTCCCTCTCTCTGTCTGCCTCCTCATTCTCGTTCCTCCTTTTCTTCAGAACGTTGGGAGGAGGAGAGAGTGGGTCGGAGGGAGGCAGAGGTGGAGGCGGAGGTGGGAGCATCCTTGGCTGGGACTTAGAGGCATCACCCTTGGAGACTGGGACCCCCCTCTTCCTGGCGAAGAGATCTCTTAAAGACGTCATGTCGTCGTCTTCTTCGGAGGAGTCTTCTAGTTGGGCAATAACTAACCCCGCGATGCCGAAGTTCCTGTTCGAGGTGCCCTCTTCCTCGTCCGAAATGTTAACCACATGGCTCCCCAACGGTCTCTTTGCCTCCTTTAGGCAGAACCTATCAATCTTGTCGCCGAAAGATGAAGGGGAAGCTGTAGACTCTTCTCGGACGATCTGGTCCTCTTGCTGTGCGGCCAAAGGAGTGGCTTCAACAGGCTGGCTGTACAAGATAGTGGAGGGCGCGTCCGACAAAGCACAGAGGGCGAGGAACTCTGGGTAGCGTACGTCTATCCGCGATCGCCTCTGGTGGCCGACGAGAATAGCGTCGTCAACCTCGCCAAAGACCTTTGAAATGGGGTCGTACCCCAATATAAGGTGGGCAGCCCTCACCTGCAGGTCGGCGTTCACAAAGACCTTAGACCTCAGAACCTTGTTGAGGTCCGAGATGTTAACGTCACCCAAACGAGGAGACGTGTGCTGCTTATCTGCAGGAGAGAGAGCAAAGGAACTGAACATGGTTAGGCGCTCGCAGTGAATCAAACAAAGAAAACATCAAGTGATAGTAAAACTACCAAGGGAATTGAAATGGGGCAAAACTACATAAACAAGAACTTCTAAGTCCTAGGGAATCACACCTGGGTGTCCCTCCCTCACGGAGCAATGGAGGCTGTCATGCCACCTCCCGGTGATGACGAGATAATTGTCCTTCATGCCTTTATTGGACTTAGGCAAGCAGGAGATGAGCCAGACCGCGCTAGACCTCGATTTGAGGTAATAGCCTGCGTCTTTCATCCGGTGGCATTCGTACATGTAGACGACGTCATGCCATATAAGGTGGAGGCCCATTTGCTCGTTCAGAGCATCGATGCAGCCTAAAATCCTAAAGACGTTGGGTGTACATTGGTCTGGGCATAACCTATGGTTGCGAAGGTACTCTCTAGTCACGTCCTTCATAGGGAGAGCCATCCCACCCTCTAGGAAGGCAATAATCGGGATGACAACCTGCCCTGCTTTCCTAGAGTCTGCTACGGCCCCAGGGGGACAGTATGCCAGGCCCATATCCAAAGGGATGCGATACTTGGCCCGGAATCCCTCCATGTCGGAGGCCGTATCCACTAGACACTTAAACCTACCCATGGAATATAGGCTCAAGATAAAGACTCGCGAAGAAGGGAAGGAAAAGCTAATAACCGCGGAGAAAAGAGTCTGGGAAGAGGAGAAACTTACAGAAGAAAAACGTGCGTACTTTGGGAACTTCTTGAGAGAAAGAGAAAGACTGGATAGCTCTGCAGTAAGATTGCTTTTTGGAAGAAATGAGGAGTGTCGCGACTACCGAAGCATTTTAGATGGTTGGGGAGCGGCGTTTCGTGGGAAACATCCCGCTCAAAATTTCGGGAATAAATCCAAGCCGTTAGATCCCCATCTCGTCGTTGAATGTGCGCGACAGGGAGTTACTCAGTGCAATTAATGCATATGTTGCGTGTAACGAAGCGTCAAAGATTTGCCCAGAAGGCGCGGGCAGGCTCCGCACATGTGACAACTTAAATGGCACGTGGAGGAAAGATTCGTGGGTCAAAAACCCATCTGCCTCCTCGGATCGGAGTCAAACGACTTTTTGATGGGCTATTGTAGGGGGTAAAAGTGTCAAAACACCATATGGGCTTGGGGCCTGGTCCGAGGACGTGGACTCCGCTAAAGGGGCCGTGAGTCGTGGATAGGGCCTCCTAAAACTGGGGCCCAAAGGCCCGCCTACCAGATCGCCAACCTGTGGGATGAGGATCCAAGGAGAAGGTCTCCTCGGACACAAGTGTCAGGGACAGAAGAGGGTATCACGACGTCTAGGGAAGAGCTCCTAAAGTTCGACGAGTCATCCCAAGCCTTAACGAGATGCCGAGGAGGGAGACAAGGGAGACGTGCCCTGCATAAAGCTACTGCCACCGCATTAAAGGCCTTTCACCTACCCGCCTGGCCGCATTAATGGAGAAATGACTTCTGAGAAGACGGTGGACAGCCTTATAGGTATTGGAGAGCGTTTTCAGGGAAAAGACAGGTGGGAACCAGGAATGGGAAGTATAAATAGAGGAGGATGGACCAAAGGAAGGGGATCGGGATTTTTTCTAAGAAAAGAAGACTCTCTCTCTCTCTCTCTCTCTCTCAGAAAACAAAAGGAAAACCTGGGCATAGGTTCCTCAGCACACGTCCAAGGAGAGGCAGAGCTGTTCCCCCAACGCCCAGCACGCCAGCAACAGACTTAACCCTTATCCCATAGCCTTCTAGAGCCCCAAGAAGTTTAGGCTTTAAGCCCATACTCTACAAATTCTATTGTGTAGGCCACTTGGACCGGCCCGGTCACGCATTTGGGCCAAAGGCCAACATTGTGTCCTTACAGTAGTTATAAGTGTTTATTTATAACTTTTTCAATAATTATCATGTTTAGTTGCTCAGAAAATATGAGAAAGTTGAACAAATTAAATATTTAATTTTAGGGTTTCTTTATTTTGGGTTCAAGAACTTGAGTCTTTAAACACCATTTTCATAATGACCAAACAAAGGGTGTAGTAGTGTTTTTGGAAAATCCAGAAAAGTTTTCAATATATATAAAAAGGCTATATTCTATGTGTTCTAATTATTAGGATTTTGTGTATTTTCAAGGGTTCCATTCACTTAAATTGAAGTTTGGCCTGTTTGGTTGCCAAGAATAATAGAAGAAGAAAGAAATAATAATAATAATAATAATAATAATAATAATAATAATAATAATAATAATAATAATAATAATAATAATTATTGGATACATAGGCAACTGAAATACACTCATAATGAATCTTACTCATCGAACACTTTTTTAAAAAACCATCAATTTAATTTAATTTAATTTTTTTAACAACTTTAGCCTTGATTGAATTGGGTTCTATTTTTTTTTTTTTCTTATACACTAATACTATTATTATTATGCCAAAATCCTGAAATATTAACCGTGTTATTGATATGTTAAATGCATTTCATGCAAATATGGTCACATTGCTATGAAGCTTTTTTACATATGCATAGAGTATTACATATAAAATAAAATACTCAAAAAACATGGAAATTTTAAACGATATCATCTCTATTGAATATCTCAATTCAATTTCAAACAAATTCTTTTCAAACCTCACTCGTATTCATCATTGGCAAAAATTAGGCTAGTCTAGGGTTAACTCAACACATACTGGGACAAAATTCAAATGTTAAATGTTGAATGTATTATTACTTAATATTTTATTTAGAATACTTGAATTAGAAAAAACAGTCCAACATTTAATATAATTTAATAAATTAATTGGACTATTTTTATATATTTATAAAATGTATTAATAAAACTTTTAATTCTAAATATATTGAAACAATGAGTATCAGAATAATTATCATATTTTAAATGGTCATTATCTCTATTTAAAATGTTGAACTTCAGTTATTGACCAATGGATTTCAGTAATAAATTTGTTTAAAAAATATTAATTCTAATTATATTTTGATAGAGAGAAAGTAAAAGTAAAATTTGGGAGATTGAAAATTTTTACACTCTTAAACTAACTCAAACATAATAAAACCTATAAATTAACTGATGAACATTTAAAAAGAGTATAATATTTTTAGAATAATTTTTATTCATTAAATATTTGGGCTTAATTAAAATTTTTATAGACATTCTATCTTCCTGTATCTTACATGGGTCCCCTCGGAGTCGGGGTGCAGCTGTGGCTAGATGCATATTTGGGGCTACTAACAGCTGCCATGGGTCACTTGCTGCTGCTGCCTTAATTGAATTTACTGGGCTAATATCTGCTTTTGGAGCTATACTCGCAGGAATTGACTGTCCAGGTTTAGACCATGTGTTGGTGTTTGCTTGTGGGGAATTACTCAGGTTAAATCAAGTGTTTGCTTTTCAATTTGTTGAAAATTTGGTTTGTATTTGTCGCATCTTTTCTTCTTTGGTGAATACAATGCACGCCTTTTCAACCTTTTAACAACAACATATAATCAAATATTTTTCAACCTAGTCTGCTAGTTACATGAAAAGTCTAAAACATATTTTAGTCATTCTGGACTTCAACTCTCAAGGAAAGGGGTGAGGGGATTAGGAAGAAGAAAAAGAAAAATCATGGCTTCTTGGTGGCTGAATGTAAATGAAACCTCGGAAGTTTCTTGCACTAGTGCAATCTTAAGCCTGTTATTGGGTTTTTAGTAAATTCAAATGACTATTATGTTTACGCATATGATGAGAAAGTATATAAGTATCTTGTGACAGTCTCAACCTTATTAATTTTAAAAGAACAAAACTTAGGGACAGTACCTTAGGTGCTGTTCTTTAGATTCTCCTTTTAAGATTTAGCCTACTTAACTAAAAAATACACTTCCATTCCATGAGAAAAAATTCAAATGGTAGAAACTTAAAATGAAAACTTAAGGAACGACACCTAAGTATTATACCTAAGTCTTACTCTAATTGAAAATGTGGAGTATAGGTAATTCTATATTGATTGCATGCTAGCTATGCCCTTTCTCATTTTTCTTGTTTGGTTTAGATAAGCTCGACTTGTACATACCTATAAGTGAGGAATAAGCCTTTTTAGTTTTCTTTTGAATTAAAAGCACCGGTCAAGGGCTTCAATTTTTTTCAGTTAAAAGAGGAATTAATTTTTTGAAACCCAAAGATTACCCTAGGAAGGTAGCAACTTCTCATTTTACCATTTTTCTTTTTAGACAAATTTTGACTATAAACTTAATTGTATTCCAAAAGACCATACAACCCTATTACATAATGAAATGCACCAAACCCAAAACAAGCAATAATTATAGATGACATGTGTCCTTATATTGCACATGATTCGCTTAAAATGATTGTATACAATCAGTTATGTGTAGTTTAATAAATGAGAACATATATTCTTATTGTTGGTTTGTAGCCAAATTTTGTTATTTTCTTGGCTCATGAGATTCACTCTATAATAATTGTTCTATATCATCAACATCAATTAATTTTTTTTGTAAATAGTTGTTATTGGAATAAATGGTTGTTGTTGGAAGCAGTCATTCAATTACGTAAAGATGGTTTTTAAGTATTATCATAATAGTAAAGGAAAAAAAAAACATTTCACAATTATCTCATTAAACCAGTTCCTTCACTATGAAGATACATAAGTAGAGATCAAATGCAATGTATAAACTTTTGGGCCTTTTCGCATGTATAAACTTTTTCTTTCATTAACAAGAGACCATCAGGCCATCCCTAGTGTTTCTGATATTATCAGTTACAAACATTCTGCAAAAACAAATAGTTAATGTAGAATTTCCTTCCCTATATTCAGTATGTACAATAAAGTTCCAAAATTTAACTCTTTCTCAACGCATATTACACAAGGTAGCAACAATTTCTTTCCTCTCATTCTTGAAATCAGGTTGCCAAATTGTCATACTGAATTTCATGGCCAACATCAAACCGTCCACATTACTTTCGAAGAGAACTTTATGTTGGCCCATAAACCCATAATTTCAGAAAAGAGTATGACAAAAAGCACAATAATTATTAGTCACCATGACTGATGAAAAAACATTAGATGAAATGGGCAATTATAGTGGCCTTCTTTTTTCTTTTTTTTCAATCAAGCTCCACTTTGAGATGAAAAATGAGGTGCTCTGCCAAGTGGAATCACGAGATCCTTCATAACCTCGTATTCGTCCAAACCTATTTGGGCGCCATCCAACACCTATTTCGCCAACAACAAAACCAGCAAATTCAGTTAAAACTTTCCTTATTCAAAAGACATGGAAAACATCCAAAATTGTGCCTTGATTCCACATTACAAAGTTAAAGTAAAAAGGTATGAATCTTGGCATTGAGAGCCATCTATAGCAGTATAATCCAGCCAAAAACCCAAGAACTTAAATTTTTTACTTTCATCAGATATTCTTTAATTTTCCAACAAACTAATTTCTAGACTCATAAGCTGATTTAATCTCATCAGAAATGGCTGATAAGAAATTATTCTTCTTTTAAACACTATATATATATATATATATATATATATATATTAAAATTCTAGCATATAAATAAACACTCTATAAGCCCATAACTGCAATATTATAATTTAACTTCCTATAATACCTAATTGCAAATCTAAGACACATGTGCCAAGCTTGGCATAGTGCTACCTAAAATTTCACATGACTTGTTAAATATATAAGATGATAAGACAGAATATAATAAAGTGTACCTTCTGCATCAACATCCTCCTATTAGTCATGTGTGGGGTAAGTGCAGGGATCCTACAGACGGAGAGAGCTTCAATGAACAGAAGAACGATCACTTGCCATTGTTTCATTCTGAAAGCTGGAAGTGCATCAACAAAAGTCATTGTATCCAACAAGCGCCCCTGTATCCAAACTTCTTAGTGTTTGCTCATCAAATAAAAACAAGTCATTGATATTTGGATAATTACACTAACTTTAGAGAATTTTTTGCCAAGAAAAGAAGCGTAAAATTGTATGTTATAATTATATGACATCATTCCTTCAGCCCTTGTATCAAAAATTCTAGCAATTGCTCACCAATCAAAAACAAACGATTTGATATTCTAGATGATCACACTATCTTTATAGAGGATATTTTGCCAAAGAATTAAAAATGAAATATATATGTTAAAATTATGTGATATCATTCCCTCATAACCACCACGTCTTACCATCTCATGGTGTGAAAATGACCAAAATGGAACAAACATATATTTTCTAACATATTATTTTCATGTGACTTTAAAAGGATATTCAACTGCAAAGTAGGGATTGTTGGGATAATGACACAAGTATTGAATTGCTTATAATAAAAGGAAAAGAGAGGCACAAGTATGACCACGAGGATTATGCAAATGAAAAGAAGCCTAACATACAAATTGGTAGTCAGGAAATTATTGGCTCTCGATATACTTAATGGCCCATTGGATTGGGGAGGAGGAAGGGAGAGTGGAGGGGGATAGAGTAGAGTTGGCTAAATATAACCAAATTTTGGGCCAATTTCACTCTACTCTTGCTACTCCCCATCCCTCCCACTCAATCAAAATGGACTTTAAGAGTAAAATACAAAGAGACAAAGTTTCGCTGCAAACATGATTGGAGCCTTGGGCTCCAACCACCAAAATAGGAAGATGACATTCAACCAAGTCAGTCGTGCATTGCACATAATGGAACACATGTCATCTTCCCATTGATCGTTGGAACCCAAGGCTCCAAACATGTTTGGAACCAAATCTTTTCCAAAAAAAGAAAAAATGCAGATACAAATAACTCACGGAAGGTGGTAATAAGAGAATGGAAAGCTGAAAACATTTTCATCCATAATTGATTCCATGTCATAAGTTCCTCAATGGCTATTATTTGTATGCCTCTCATGTAATATGAACATATTGTATACTCAATTGACAGCAATAGGAGACAGGATTCCAGTGGCTAATCTACCAACTGATGTTAACTTGTATGCCTCTCATGTAATATAAAAATATTGTATACTCAATTGAAAGCAATAGGAGACAGGATTCCAGTGGCTAATCTACCAACTGATGTTATCACTGTGCTATGCAGAATAAAATTTAGTCCTACACATGCAAAAATTATTGAAATAGAAATGTAATCGGTTCACCTGGAAATTAGATGGCACGAGACCTGTAATTCTCCAAAACATAAAATGATGGTTCCAGTTTTAGAACTAAGCAAAAATTAAGTCAACAAGCTAGGCACAAAAGTCCAACAACAAGAATCTAGTAAGCCTAGTTATAGATAAGAATAATAAAAAAAGTAAGCCTAGTCATAAACAGTTCACAAAGATTTTTTTTTTTTATAAGTAGCGATTAAGGAATATTGAAGGAAACAGCCCCGTACATAGGAAATGTACGAAATAGGCAAAAACATCAAGAAGCCAAAGTACAATAATCAAGCAGCATAGGAAGGGAAATACAAGAAAAAGTAGGAACAACCAAACACCAAGCAAGAAGAGTAAAAAAGAAAAAAGAATTAAAGAGACTTCATACACCTGACTTGCTACTTCTCTTTATGCTATAATAAGGAATTTATAGTACATACTTCATGGATGTGGAAGTAATTTTTGAGACAAGAACCACTATGAGTACGGGTAAACAAAACCCAAAAAGACTTGATTTTAGAAAACTAAAACATAATGTGTAACTTATAGCTTACTTAATATGAGGAAAATATTTCTGGGAGTTTTCTTCTTTCCGAAGGTTTACCTAATCAGCATTTAGTTCCTTAACTTGTTTTTTTTTTTTATAAGTAGTTTCTTAACTTAATTTCTGTAGATGACAGTTTCTTAACTTAATCTTATGGGAAAAACTAGTGCAACTTTCTTCGTTTCATTATCTATCAATGCTGAAACAAAACAGACAGGTTCAAGATCAATACCATTCCTTGCTCCAAAGTAGAAATTGGTGTCGGCAGTCTTAGATCAGCAATTAGTCCAGGCAAAGCCCGAGCAAGACAACCGGCAAGCGTTTGATTGATTTCAGTTGAACGACCATCTGCCAAGGTAATCTTACAGGGGTACTCCCTCCCATTTACTGATAGATATTCTTCATGAAGACTTTCGTCCCTCCCATATATGTAAGCCAAAGAAGACGAAGTTACCCACGCAAAGAGAGCCATCCACATTGTCGCAAAAGGAGACAACTAAATGACATTAAAGGTTGTATACAGTCAAATATAAATAAAAAATAGTGAAATAAAAACTGGTATGTCCTTGGTTTGAACAGAATAAAACTTACACTTAAACCAAAACCCTCTGGCGGAGGGTCATACCACGAGTCTTCAGGGTTGAAGAAATCAGATTGTGGAATTCCAGGCTTTGTTGGCCACTTCAAAGGAGCTGGTTCTGGTTCAAGTAGATCACCATCTTCCATCAACTCCCCTTGATCAGCATCATGGGAATGTGGCAATATAATAATTCCAGCTTCAGACACTGGATATAAATGTGAGACAAGAAAAAAAGAAGTTAGGGGTTGAATTAATCTGTCTAGAACAAAAACTAACTTGGTACACAAATTAGAAAGTATACAGTTATATACCAGCATCAGTGACATCAAATTCACCAGAAGCAACAGCTTCTGCCGCTTCGCTCAATGCCATTGCGACAGCTTCCGCCGATGCAAAGCGTAGCATTTCATCATTATCTCCCACATCTGTACTGCCTAATATCTCATGACTTTCTTTATTTTCCCCATTGCTAAACTCACAAAGATTTCCACTCCTGGTGCCATCAACTTTCTCATCAGCCCAGGTAACAGAGCGACTAAGCTTCTTAGTACCTGAAGGTTTAAGAGAGGATTTGATCATTATTTTACTTGATTTGGCCGTTTTCTCAGCTTGGGCTTCCTCTTCTGCTTCTGCAGTACTTGAATTGAAACTAGTTTGGCAGGGGTTTGATGCTGAAGGCACCTCTTGCATACTAGGATCATCCTTTTTTATTATTTTACTCTTTTCCCCAATTGATCTGCTTGATTTCCATTCAGAACCATCCTTTGCGAGAGCAGGTGGGTTTTCCAATGTGGAGAGTTGACCATCTAAATCCATATAACTCATTTTTTCTTTTGGGTCTTTAAATTTAGTGTTGGAAGCAGTCTCTGTTGAACCTGATGGCATTTTTGAGACACTATATTCATCTTCAGTGATTATAGTACTCATGAAGTCCATCTCACTAATATGGAAGTCTTTTTTACCACTGTACATGGTATTTTTAACTTTGGACCCTGCAACATACAATTTAAGCTTATTTTGAAGCCAAAAATTATATGCTCCATTTTTCTCAGAAACCTAGCATAAGTCTCAAAAGATACAACTTAATGGTTGCATATCTGCAATGGATCTGATATAACAAATCAAAGAGAGAAACTATCCACACTCCAAGCTAAAAAATTAAATTTCATACCTGCTTTGTGATTTTTGGAAGGTGAAGGCTTGGAACTATGGTCTCTCTGTGGAACATAACCTTCAATTGCATTTGATGGACCAATCCACTGCTCCAGAGACACTTCCCCTGCCTTGATTTCTTTTTTTTCCTGAATCTTCAAGCCAGACAATCCTAAATCTCCATTCTTTCCTAAATTCCCCTCAGAATCCAAATTCACATTCCCAAACAATCTCAGAACCTCATTAAGTTTTTCTGAATTCACAATTGAGCATCTCTCATCTTGCAAGCTCTTAGCAAAAGCTTGGCTGTTAACAGCACAACTTGAAGAGCAATACATGTATGTCTCCTGCAGATCATAAACCTTGTGTTCCTTCAAGGAAATGCGAAACCGACCCTTCCTAGGGCGATCAGAGGGCAGAGAATTGCAGCACAAAGGGTAACCGCAGAGGTTTGTAATTGAACGCTCAGTCACAACATCTTCATAGTCACTGCGTGTCATCAGAGATCCAGCAGCAAAAAGGTGGCTTTCATCACTAATGCCTTCAAGGAGGGAAAGTTGCAATTTGTAGACAGCATCTTTCAGAGAGATTGATTGATCCTTTGCCATTGGAAAAAGACCACCTGAAGTAATGATCTAGTTAGAGAAATTTCAAAGTTCAAACCTTTCAAAACAGATTGAAATCGCCAAACTAAACAAAAGGGTACTTCAGCCGATATAGTTTTAAAGGTAGAAAAGAACAAAAGAAAATATAGGTAGGGAAAAAAAATAGGACTCCTAGAAAGATAACTACAACTACAGAACTCAGGCTCACTGCAATTTTAGAGATAATAATAGTAATAACAACAATTTTAAGCAATTTTACTGCTGCAGTGTTTCCTCATCAGCTATGCACGTGAAGGTAACAATTTCTAACACCACTTTCTGTTTTATAACAACTGTAGCTCAATACGTGGTCTACAGTCATTGGTCCTGCCAGTTTATAGAGGGCCAGGATATAGATTTGAAACCCCAGAAGGAGGGAAAGTAGAAAATAAAAAAAGAAAAAGAGTAGGAAAGAAAAGGAATGGATGTATATGCAAAGGGGCTACAACTTAGATCTAATTATTAGTTCAACAAAGTATTCAGACATGGAACCTTGAAAAAACGATATGCCATCCTCTATGACATACTATCAACATAAATGGGACAAATTAATAACTGGAAATTTTAACTTGACTATGCAGGTGGAGAGTTTTATTAAACAATTCAGATATAACTAAACTGATACATCTCATCCATAACCGTAGCTTATGTAGACATATAAACTAATTGGACAACCCCATAAAACCAAACCAATCTCTAGTTAAAATAGAAAACAAAGTTTCACCATAATAACGTTACAAAAAGCCAACAGAAAATCCCCATAGAACCAACCTTAGTATTGTCAAAACCATTACCCTTGTCTCATTCATCATAGATAGCTCAACATAAAGCATATTGACCCATCTAAAACAATTCAAAAGATACAAACTCAACACAAAATTTACATATGACACCATAAAATTTTGCATACCCAACTAACAAAAATGCATCAATTCAATATTTCATTTCATCCATTTCCTAAGCAACCAAACATGGCCGACGCCCATGGGCCATCTTGCTGAAAGAATCAAAGCAAGCTACTTTGGGAGGTTTAACAAGCAAAACCAGTGGGGATTTGGAACCAATGGGGAAATGCCCAATTGCCCAATCTCTCTATCGGAAATCGGAATAAGGAGTGATAGGACCTAGCAAAATGCTGTTGCCTCAGCAACATTACATCTCCCGTTGTAAGCACTAGAAGTTGTCAATTGAGCTAAAAAAGGCTGTTGGGGTCGCCACAGTAACATTCTTCCACAAAAACTCATCTTATTGTAGCGAAAATACCTCAAACTCAAAGTATTTGCATGCCCATGATAATAAATATTTTCCAAATATTAAAATTCAAACTCCCACTACACTACAATGAATCAGTTTTTTTTTTTTTTTTTTTTGGGTGCAGATTCATCATAAATAAGCCCACATAGAAAGAAAGAAAGAAAGAAAGCATTTTTCAGAGTCTAATTGAACTGAAATTCACTATTTTACTCAAGAGTTGAGTTCCAATGATCAAAAGAACATAAATTTCACAAAAAAGCTCATACATCCATATCTAGAAATATTATGCAAAGAGAGAGTACTTACGAGAACAGAGACTTAACAGTGGGGTTGAACTTCGAGTTTGCGACAGAGGGCACGGTGGGCTAGAGAGAGAGAGAGAGAGAAAGAGAAGAGGTAAGTTAGATGAGAGAGAGCATTCGATTTATGCATCAAAACAAAAAAAAAAAAAAAGAGAGAGCATTCGATTTAGCAAAGCCATTATTTCAGCTTTATAGATTAGGGTTTCTCCTCAAACTTTCTTTTTTCTACCACTTTTTTTTTTTTTTTTAAATGATATTTTTATAACAATATTGATCATAATATTATACCATTTTTTTTTTTTTTTAAGAGACGATACCATACTATCTATTCTATACCATAGAATTGAGAATTTTTATTTTGCTTTTTGTAAACCTACAAGGTGATGAGATGAACTAGTAATTTGTCACTTTCTCCACACAACAACAACAATAAAAAATAAATAAATAAATAAATAAACTAGTAATATGTCAAAAGTCATATATTTTTGTAGATTTTTGGGGTTGGTTTCGGATCTGTCGATTCTCACAGTTGACCAGTTTAGTTTTTTTTTTTTACCCAAACATTTTATCATGTTTAAAAATCATATCTTTTGTCATCCCCTTAATTGAAGCTTATTTTCTTAACAAATTCTACTTGCATTATTTAATATTTTAGGTATTCATCGATCTTTTTCTTTATTTCCTCGGCTTAAATAGGCTCATTTTTTCTAATTAGTATTTTAATCGCTCTACTATGCACAATAGCGCACAGCTAAGAATATATCTTTTATTGGAGAGGGGGATTAAAATGTAATGATCAATTAAATTATTTTTATACTAATATTATGTTTTATATAGTAATATCAAAAAATCACAAGATTTTAGTATAATGGTTTTTAGGGCCTCATAAGATCAAATAGATCTTGAATTCAAGATTACTAACTAGCATCTTGGGATTACTCAAAAGGTAATTCCTTATTGTAATTACTTAATATGTGTGAGATGGGGTAACTACACATCCTCAAAAGAATAATTGAGCTCTTGAATGGCTTCGGATTTTTCAACATGCAAATTAAGTATTTTATAAACAAAAAAAAAAAAATTAGAAAGGAGTCAATCAAACTTAATAAATACGTGCTTAGATTAAGAAAAATATTACAATTTTTATCTATCTTTTAATCAAAGGCAATTGTATGATAAAAGAAGATCTATCTCGCATAAATCTCTTATAATGTAAAAAACAAATGTGTATATATTCAATCTGTTGGTTAAGTCATTAGAGAAATAGATTGTTTTAATCTAATTTTATTACACTCACACACACATCCAATTGAAGGAGCCAATATATATATATATATATATATATATATATATATATAGGCTTTGAGGGAGCCATGACCCCTATCCCTTAGCTCCGTCGTTTTGCACATGATCAAACTATCTCAAGTAAGTCTCTTAACTTTTTCATTAATAAGAGCCACCATTATGTTCCAACAATTTTTCTAATTTTAAATTGTATCTTTTATTTTCTTGTAGTTCCACTTATCATTTTAATATGCTCATTGTATGAATAAGTTTATTCTTAATAGCTCAACATTCAGCCATAAAAGTTGTATATAGCACAATTGTTATTATACAAAATATGATTTCTTTATGTGAAATGTAGCTAGTAGACAGGTATTAAGTTGTCATTGGTTCTTCTCTTAATACAAATTTTCAGATTGTAAAAATCTTAACTAAGGCCAAAATTTTAAATAATAAAAATTAGTTTTCTTTTCAAATATTTGAAATTTTATTAATAGGTTTTACTATTTTTTTGGTAGTTTAAGAGTATAAAAAATTTCAATCTTAAAAAAAAAATACTTTTCCTTTCTCTTTCAATCAAAATTAATAGTTTTTGAGACAAATTTATTACTGAAATCCACTATTCAATGACTAAAGTCCAATATTGCTAAAAAAGACTGTGACCATCTAAAATATGGTGTTTATTCTAATATTGATTGTTTCGATAATTTTAGAATTAAAAGTTTTTTAATATGTGTTTATAAATCATATGAAAATAGTTCAATTAATTTATTAAATTATATAAAAATTTTGATTCTTTTTTCTAATTCATATATCGATTATAAAATATTAACTAATAAATAATAATACATTTCACATTGGTGCCTAGCCCCAAAATGAGTTGAGTTGGCCCTAGACTAGGCCCTATTTTTGCCGACCATTAATTTGATTATTTGAGTGAGGTCTGAGAAGAATCTATTTGAGATTGAATTTAGGTATTCAATAGAAGTGATGCTATTTAAAATTTACAAGTTTCTAAAATTTTTATTTTATATTTAATACACTATGCATGTAAAAAAAAAAAAAAAATTATAGCAATGTGGCCAAATTCACATGAAATGTTACTAACATGCCAATACACATAGTTAATATTCATGGGGCAAATTACAACTTACTCACCTGTAGTTTAATTGAAATTTAAGTTTCCTACTTGTGGTTTAAAATTTGATATTTTACCCATTTGAGGTTTGGCTGAAATTTAAGTTTCGGCTGAAATTTAAGTTTCCTACTTGTTGCTTGAAATCACGTGATGCAAGTGTTTTTTTAGATTCTTTTTTATCTTATTTGATCTTGTACGTTTATGTATTTTTGTGTTTTTGGAGGAAAGAGACATAAAAGTGGATCAAAATTACATATTTAACCCTGTTTTTAATAGAGATGGGTTATAAAAACTTAACTGAGCTAATCTCAGGTGAGTAAAATATCAAATTTCAAACTACAAATAGACAACTTAAATATCAGCCAAACCACAAGTGGACAAGATGTAATTTGCCCTATTTTATGATTTTGACATGATCATGGTGGTATTAGTACGCAAGGGAAAAAAAAAATCAATTCAATTGAGACTAAAATTGTTTAAAAAATAATATCAAATTGATGATTTCACAAAAAAGTGTTCAAACTAGTGCGTGGAGAGTGTACCCTAAATTCCACCTCAATTAATAGTGGTAGATTATTAATTATTTTTGTAAAAAGTGATATAATACTAATAATTTCGGCCAAAGATGGTATTTGGCCATTTTCATCTTAGGCTGCATTTGGCTCAACGGAAATCATTTTCAAGAAAAGAAAATATTTTCGGGAATATATTTTTGGGAAAGGAAAATATGTTTAAGTGTTCGGTAGCATTTTAGAAAATACTTTGGAAAATATTTTCAAGTGTTTGGTTGTAATCTTGAAAATATTATAAAAAATACATTTTTTACTTATTGCTTACATTTTCTCACATTTTCTCAGCTTCCAAACAAACATTATCACCACGAAAAACAAAAGAAACAAAACCCAAAAAAAAAAAAAAAAAAAAATTCATATCTGGGATCGCGAAATCGACGATCGGCGATCGCGAGATCGCAACTCGCGATCGCAGGCGGCGATCACGTCGCGAGATCGCGACTCGCGATCGCAGGCGGCGATCACGTCGCGAGATCGCGACTCGCGATCGCGGGATCTCTGCGGCGATTGGGATTGTGAGATCGCACCACGGCGATCGCGATCGCGAGATCGCGCTGCGGCGATCGGCGAGTCGCAATCGCCGCCTTGCGAGATCGCGACTCGCGATCGCGGTGTCGGTGCAGTGACTCGAGATCGTGGCGTGATCAGGCGATCGCCGACGCCGGTGCAGTGGCTCGCGATCGCGCCGGCGTGTTTTCAGGTGGTCACACTCTCTACTCTCGTGCGATCTCTTTCTCTCTCTCTCTTTGCGCGTCCCACGGAAATGGTTTGAAGTGAAATGAGGGACTGAATTGATTTTCCATCATCTGAAGGCAATTTTTCGGTCAAACTGAAAACAAATTCAGTTTGACCGAATTTTCCATTATGAACCAAACACCATATTTTCCGGAAAATAATTTCCGAAACTGATTTTCAGTTGAAACAAACACACCCTTAATTTGGTTAATCTTCCTCATAATCAGCTATTTATTATCATTTGGGTTAATATCTTAATACTCGTCAATACGTATCAAGGATCAATTCTAAAAGTTAAGCGATTTAGATATATACTAGATTAATTTTTATTAATTAAAAGGAGAAGAAAAGCAATTGTTGATTATATTTGCACATGGCAAACTATCGCAACTCTCTCCTACCCTTTTTATCAATTAAGCCATCATTACCTTTCAACGAGTGTTCTAATTTTAAATCTTATCTTATCTTTTTTAGTTACAATCACCGTACACATAAAAACTTCAAGTTGTATATGGCACAATTGGTATTATATAGAATATTATTTCAAGTTGCCATTTTTTCTTCTTTTCAATAAATAATAAATAAATAGAATTTGCCATTGGTTCCGATCACTTAGCTGCCTACCTCACACATGTTTGTGTTTTTTTGTTTTGTTATCCCACCTAAATTATTTGGGGCATGCATATGTTGATTTTTTTCTCCAATTTTTCTTAATATTTTCGGTTTTTTAGAATAACCAAATTGGAAGGGTGGCCAGATCACATTCAAGTCCTTTTAGACCAACTCTGTAAGCTCGGCCTAGAAAAAAGGGAGTGCATAAATTGGGTTGGAGGGTTTTTACAACCTAACTAGACCTTGCTAAGTTGGAAAATTCTAAACCCAACCCGTCACAGGTGTAAAAATAAACCCAACCCAACTCATGTGGCTTAGGGCTTAAATCTTTCATTTCAAAGAAAAAAAAAAGGTTTTCATCAATTATTTAAGGCATTTTTTAAATAAATTATTACAATTCACATAATATGCATAGATTGAATACCAAATTTCCAAATTCAACAAAGCTAATTCTCAAAAAAAATACCAATACAAATCAAAATAAATTATTGAAATAGGTTTAATATAATAAACATATATATTAGGTTGGGTTGAGCCATGTGGGTTCAAAATAATGTCAACCCAAACTTAACCCAACCCAAGGCTAAAAATAAAAGTTCCAACTTAACCCATAACAATGAAAAACTAACACGAGGCGTTGGGTTGGGTCGATTTCGTCAAATTGGGGGTTGGATGCAAACCCCTAACTAGAAACATGAATCTATCAAGTACCCTAATAATCTTCTCGCTACAAAGTGCCACTCGTGCACTAAGTCTCTCTTCAATAGTATTTTGTGGTGTATATGATACAACCACTTTGTTCCTAATAGTGTGTGATAGGATTGTTTAAATCATGATATTGGCCATTATATCTTGGGAGAACAACTTTCGGTTAGTCAATCAGATTTAGATTAGGTCTTTTAGATGTATTCCTTTTACTTTCTTCTGGTACAAGGTGCTCGCGTAACATAGCCATGTAATTTTCTTTTATTAGATTGTATTTTGGACTAAAGCATTAATTTATTTTCTATCATTTTCTTGTATTTTGGATAATTTATCAATTATAATGTTGTCCTGTCAAATTGCGATTCTCACACAACTCTTTGTCTTATCTTATGTTTGATCACACTCTCTCTTTCTCTATTTGTTTGATCAACAACGTTAATGCCTTTTCTTCACCCAAAAAAAAAAAGCAAAACAAAACAAAAAAACAACATTAATGCCTAATTAATGGTGATTTTCCTCGGTATTCACTACCATTATTTACCATATCACATATATATATATATATATAAACAACATTTTTTTTTTGAGAAAAAAAAAAATATAAACAACATTTGATGTGCTTGTTATTGCAAAAGCTCTTTGCATCAATCTCTCAACCGGCAATTTTCTCCAATTTCTCTACTACATAAGGAATCATTGTAGTTCCTATTTTCTAGAATTTTTTTTTTCAATAAACCTATATATTTAACTTAACTCATGCTTAGATTTGTGGTATTATGTTTAGGATAGTGTTTTCCTCCAAACCAATGGTCTTATAAATCACTATGTAATGGATTGGGGTAGATTCCTCCAACCCAGTTTGGAGGAAAACTTTGTCCATATGCGTATGGTGGTAGGCTTTTGTTAATTGCTATCACTTGCTATGAACTTAATATTAATTTAGATTTATACTTTGTATATTCAAGTGAAAAAATTGTGTAAACAACAACAATAACAACGACAATGTGATTTTGTCACTGCATTAATAGCTAAATACTCGGATTGTAGTCAATTATGGATCCTCAACAGATTAGTTAGAGTTGGTCATATTTATTCTTTTCCATCGTTCTACTCTATCTAAAGCCATACTCAATGTTTCTCCCTTAATTGACATGTCATTTTTTATTACTTCTAATAATGTGATTTTTGATCTTTCTCTACCTTTTTGTTTGTTCCCTAACAACCAACTCATTATTTCTTACTATTGCATTAGTCATTCTCCTTTAAATATGATCGTACCATTTTAAGTGACATTCTCTCATCTTTTCATCAATAGGGTCTACCCATATCTTTAAGCAAATTTTCTCATTTCAATTCTTATTATTATGTGTATTTTTATTTAATCATCTTAACATTCTCATTTCAGCTACACTAATTTTATAAATATGTTATTTCTTAACAGCCCAACATTCAGTACCATTAAGCAAATTTGTTGGAATTTTCCTACACTTTGGTTCATGGATCTTAAGAATAACTCAAATTTAAGTCATAAAATCACAGAATCCATGAATGGCGTTTGATCAAATATAACACTACTCCTTCATAATGTAAAATCACCCATACCATATGTAGAAAATTATGGAACCATAAGATTATTCATTTTGATTCTTAATGCGGCGACAAAATCATCAATTTTCCAGGATATTCGAATGGCAGGGATTGGAGTGGTGATTCGTGATTCAGAGGGTGAAGTGATTGCAACTCTCTCAGAAAGAATTATTCTGCCCCCAACGGTGGAAGACTTAGAAGACATGGCTTGTTGACAAGCGATGCACTTTGCTCTTGAGATTGGAATTCAGGATATGGTGTTTGAAGGGGACTCTGAGGTTACTTTTAAACATCTCACCTCTGACTCAGAATGCTTGGCTGCCTTTGGTAATCTGGTGGATGAGTGATGACTCAAGGCGTACTGCTGCCAATTTCATTTCCTATTCTTTTTTTCATGTTAAACGCAAGGGCAATGCCGTTGCTAATAACCTGCCCAAATTGGCCAAGCACTCTATTGCTCCTCAAATTTGGTTAGAAGACATCCACAGTGATGAGTACTGCTACCAATCTTGTGATAGCTGACAGAAGTTTCTGTTGATTCAATAAAATTAGAGTCTGAACTCTGATTTCTCAAAAAAAAAAAAAAAAAAAAAAATCATCAATTGCTATCATTTGCCATGAACTTAATATAACGTTTCGTATATTTGTGTTTACAACTTGCTAAAAACTTTAAATTTGCACTTACAAATTCTTGTTAAAATTTTTTGTAAAAATATTTTACACTTAATTACAAAGGTGCATTTTCGCTCAAAATTTTAATAGGAAATTCTATTTGGTCAAATTTTTCCATACTTTGATTCATGAATCTTAAGAACAACTCAAAGTTAATCATATAAGATTTATCATAATCTAAATCAATGAAGGAAATTTGATAACATATAACTTTACTCTTTGAGCAATGTCCTTTACTTGCAAACCGACGTCGATTCTTTTTATTTTTTTCTTTTATTTTTTTATGGATAACTGATATTATAAAACTGAAATTAGAGTGCAACAAGGAAAGAAACCTAAAAACAAATAGAGAATTAGAGACAATCTAGGTGGAGGAGGTGTTGCACCATGGGAGGAGAAACTCCTTTCCACACCTGATTTATCTCTATATATCTAGCATATCAAGAAAGCTGGTGCAACCCTATTATAGCCCCTTTCCAGATGCCTAATCTGTCAGCTGCCAAAATAACCAAGTAGGCTGATGATTCGTTGGATTAGATGTCCAGCTTCCCCGCTTGTTCATTTGATAGAACACCTTGGTCTACTGTAAGAGAGTCAGATTCGAGGATGATTTGTCTAAGCTACATTTCTAGAGCTAGTAAAATGCCAGCATCCAAAGCAATAATTTCTGTCTCCGGAACCGAGAACCGGTTTGGATGCAGCGTTTTCACGTCTGCGTTTTCAAGCCGCTTTTTTTTTTTTTTTTTTTTCTTCAAGCCGCAGTCGACTTTTTACCGCGAATAGTGCACACTAGTGAGTCCCATTTCAAGTAGTAACTTGGAAGGGTCTTGCTCAAGCTAGCTGTGACTAATTCGTTAGAATCTCTAATCACCACCCCAACATTAGAGTTCCTTTCTTCATTTGATGTTGCACCATCCATGTTTATTTTATAAACACCAGCTGGAGGTTTTTTCCAACTGGTTTCCAACAGAGGCTTCTTTGCAGTCATGGATAATTCTAGAGGCAAAACACCAGATTTGGTTTGGGGACTAGTCGATAGAATCATGCACCATTTGGTTACGATTGAACCAGATAGACCAAGCTGTCGTGAAGAAGATTTCCAAGTCTCTAGAAGTTCCATCTGATAGCAAGCTCATAGCTGTGTTAGTGAAGTCGCGGGGGTTAGCAGTGACTGCAACTGGGCATTCCTTCCATTGTTTCCACACCTCTCTAGCTATTATACATCTATGGAGTGAGTGTGTGATTGTTTCAGTCTCTTGCCCACACAAACTTAATACCTCGTTTGCTCAAATTTACCATTGTTGGAAGAGCATTATTGTAGGTTCTCCAAGCAAATATACGGATTTTGGGGAAAATTTTTAGGTGCCACATTTCCATCCACAGTGGTGATCTATGGTGGGTGCTCAGATGAGCTTTCTCCCTCACTATGTGATTCCACCACACTATATAGTAAGCACTTTTGAGTTTTGACAATGAATTCTCCTTTTATGCTACCTACCCACATAAGTTTGTCTTCCGGTAGGTCCTAGCTTAGGGGAATGTTAAGAATTATTTCTGCTTCAAAGGGGAGGGGCAACTAAAAAGTTAATCATATAAGATTATCATAATCACTTAAGGAAATTTGATAACATATAGGATCTATTTGGATAGAGCTTATTGCTGAAAACTGAAAACTGAAAACATTATAGTAAAATAATTTTTAAATGTGTGAATAATACTGCAGCACCCTTTTTTAATAAAAAATTGTTAAAAAAATGCATAAACAATGCACGCACAATGTGCATATAGTAGCATAAAGTGCGCGCCTGCTTCTCTTGTCCCCCCTCCCCCCAGCAGAACCAAAAAAAAAAAAAAAGGAAAAAAAAAAAAAAAAATACAAGCAAAACGCGTGAACAGCTGGACGTTGACGTCCAGCTCTATCCAAACCCCACCATAATATTACTCTTTGAGCAATGTCCTTTACTTGCAAACCGACAATCATTAAAACAAGGATCTGTTCACCAAGCAAAGTTTTTCTATGGACGCAAGTTTTGCAAACATATATCAATCTGTGATTAGATTACTTCATTTATCCATAGGGACTACCACTAATACTCGTAAAAAATAATCTAACCACCATTTGACATGGGTACTAATTATGACAAGGTGCGCAGAAGAGTGTCTCTGGACTCGTTTCGCTGAAGTCTTCTCTTCCTCTGTTTCTTCCAATTGCGTGACAACTGGCTACTCCATCAGAGAGATGGGCACAGGGGAATGACATAGACGTATGGAACTGATTCATACACGTACTGATTCATACTTGATTGGATCATATAAAATTATAAATAATCGAACCCGACTGACCAAACCTGTTTGTTCCTTTTTCTTTTAACCCGTTTGTTAGGTCTACACATTAGAGGAAAATGGAAAATGTATCCGCGAGAGACGAGGTCCTACTGGAGCTTTTAGCCACATTTACAAAAACAAGCTGACAAGGTTTTATTTTTGCATTTATCAATAATTGATCAGAATCTGACTTTCTCGTTTTATTATACACAAAATAAAGAGAGCCATCCGCGAAAGACCAGCCACTTGGGTTGTCTTAATCCGCAAAATAATACATCATACAACAACCGCCGTCACTGTCACCACAATTTTAATTTCCACACAGAATATGCCTCCAACCCAAAATGAAATTCCACCTTCCCACCCTTATTACACGCCGATCATATGAAAATGAAATATATTTTAACTATAATTCAGAAAATGAAATATATTTTAACTATAAATCACAAACCAATGGCTGCACAAACGGGCAAAAATACACAACCAGTGATGAAAAGAGTAAATCATCCAAGGTTTTTTATGCATACAGTTTTTTTTTTTTTTTTGGGTGGTAAATTGCATAAAGTGACCGTAATTCAAAGAGAAAATAATTAAAAAATGATATGTAATTACAGTATTTATAACAAAAGAAGAAAAAAAAAAACATCGAACTTTCTCTTTTGTGGATTCCAAAGGAAATCCTGCAATGTAAAGCACTCTCTCCACTTGTCTATTCATCCATGGTTTTGGACACAAACTTTTCCTACAACTGCAATATAAACAAAAATTGTTTAGCCAAACTAAAGTGACCCATTTGAATCAGGAAAAAGGGAGATTGAAAAAAGAAGTGTATTTACCATTTATCAATTGTTTACAGTTCTTTTTTAATTCTTAGTTTTATTGAGAGAATGAATTTTTCATTGACAAGTAGAGAAATGAGATTCCTGTCCAACAGCTCCAAGCATCCTACACGCTACTTCTAGCAACTTCCCTGTCATATGCAATTGGGTAAAAATAAAATGTTAAGTCAACTCAATATAAAGCCATCTCACATGCATATATTAAGTTTGAGAAGTGAAAATTAACTGGTATTAGTTGAATTACTCAATTTTAAATGTTGCCAAAGCTAAATGCCCAAATATAAAAACTTAAGGTCAGCTATAAAACATAAATGAACAAAGACAACAAATCATGCCAGCCGAGTAGGAAAGGGAAAGTGTAAGAAACAATTAAGAAATAATGAAGTTGTGGAAATTAATCATAGACAGGCTATTGTTGGCATTGAAGATGTGAAATGGAATGTGGTTCACAGCTTGTCCACCCTGGATTTTCTGTTATTTTAATGCTTTGTTTTTATACACGTGGATTCCTTAGCAAGAGCCCATAAATCCCCTTGAATAATTGATCTAATTAGTTGAAGAACCTCCCTTAGGTCCACCACACCTTTTTTTCAATGATTAATTATTTATTTAAAAACAAAAGTAGAGACAACTACAGAAAGTATAATCTAAGTCCAAGTTGTGACCTCATACTGATCATTACTTCACACCTTACTTCACACCGACAAATTCCTTCCAAATAATTCTAATACCACACCCTTTGCCATAAGGCCTATAATTGTTCTACGTGCCAGATTGTAAGTAGTAGAGAAAGATTGTAAGTAGTAGAGAAAAAAAAATAGTGAGTTCATGCAATAATAACAAACAGTTAATTATAGCGTACTATATAAGACAGTTGTGACAAACCAAGTAAAAATGTGTGGTAATAGAATTATTCATTCCTCGCCATCTCCAAAGCTCTACTTCCAATCTAAAAACCACCACTTTCCCAATCTCCTTTCTAGAAAAGATCCCACATTTAAATCACTTCTAGCAATACTCCACTAATATACGTCCACATATAATCTCTCTTTCCTATCTATTCCTCTCTGTGTGCTTCCAGCACAAAGGTTCCCTCAATATTAAAACAGTGGCCAGAATTAAAAGCACTAGATCAACAATATGATAACAAAATTAGAAGCATTAGTCAATAATCACATCATGTAATGAATTCTCCATTATGGCACTACATAAAGTGGCCTATGTTAAATGGTGTGATAAAAAGTGGCTCATCCCCTTCCACACGCTAATTTACAAGTCCACAATAATTAACCCGTATTTATAATTCTATCTACCCACCGCCACAATCATCTTCAGTTACCAAACACAATCCGTGGGCTCTAATTAATTCTAGTAAAGTCTGTCCTTGCTAAATAAGAAATCGGGTTCGAAACATTGGATTCCATATATGGTAAAAACCAATTGGTGTATAACTCTAATGGTGAAAGTGTAAACATCAGGAAATAGACGTCATAGCTTCAAATCCTACTGTATCTATTGAAAAAATGATCAGTACAGCCCATCTGGGTATCGGAAGACCTTCAACATTCTCACCCCTAAGCCAAACCTCCAAAATTGGTCAGAACACCAAGCATAGAAATGAGTCAAATAACCTCTCTCTCACGAATGCTTAAACCCATTCACCCAAAATTTCAGTCAAATTTTGCACCACCAAGCATCAACCAAATTGAGATTTTACTTCACCTAGCATTACATTAGAATGAACATAACAAACTACATGAAGCAATTGACAGTAATGATAATTCCAGAAATGCAAAAATCCAATAAAAAAGTGAAAGCACATAACAACAGCAATAAGAAAAACATTACCTCTCCTGGGCTTGGAGACAACCTTAACAAGTGGACCTGTTTTCTTCTCAATCTTAGTCTCCTCCTCCGGTGGGAGCAAAACCCCATCAATCCCTTGCACCGAAATTCGACCATCAGTGTAAATATCCGGGTCAAACAAGTAAGCAGACCCATCTCCTTGCCCGAATTTCACAGACCCATCAGCTTCTTGAGCCACAACCTTATGCGGTAACCGTAGAGTATCATACCGGACCTTCCCGAACCTCCTCACTGCATTGTACATACTCTCCTCAGTCTGATACTCCGGTATGATATGGTAATATATAATCTGCTCCGGTGCACCAGGCTCGCTCAACTGGTCCGTGGTTAACTTAGCCATGGCTTCGTCATTGGGTGCCAAAACCGTCAATACATACCCCTCTGAAACCAACCGACCCATCTCGGTTGCTAAGGAGGTTAAATTGACTAGAATATCTGCCATTTCATTGTAGCCACCGTAATGTAAGAGTGTGTGGATAAAGTCCTTGACTTGCTTCATACCATTGAAGTGGCCATGCGGTCCACCAGGGCCTGGCGCCGGGGCCGGAGCTAGAGAAGGCCCCGGGGCGAGCGCGTCGAAAATGGGCAGCACCGGTGGGGCACCAGCCGGGACCGGTGCAGCCGGTTTCTTCAACCGGTGAGTTCTGGGGTCCACCTCCGGTGCTCCTTCGGGCAAAACAGCGGAGATGGACCGCAGGTTTCTTCTCCGGTTGAAGTCTTCTTGCACGGATCGAGGAATCAAGAGGCGTTCGATCCCGTGGATTAGGCCGTCGGGTCGAACCACGTCGTCGGGCCGAACAATCTCGGCCGAGTCTATGAGTCGGTTCCCCTGACCCTGAGTCTTCAAATGCACGTGGTGGTTCGAGAGAGTTGGGTGGCGAAACGAGGGTGAGGAGTCGGCGGGCCAGTCCTTGGAGACAATTCGTTTTGGGACAATGTGGAACATGAGAAGGGTTTGGAGGGACTTGAGGTTACCTGGCTCGAGTAAAAAGCGTTTGAACTCCGGGTCGAGCTCTCGTTCCAGAGCTTCATTTCTGGGAGCGAAGATGGTGATGTTGTGTTTCCCAACAGCTTCCTCAAGAGTCTGTAGTAAAAGGGCTTTTTCGACGAGTTCAGCGAGCTCAGTGTAATGGGAATCCAAGAGTGCTACAAGGACAGAGTTTGAGTTTATTTGGGTAGTAGAAGAAGATTTAGAAACTGGGTTTTGAGGCAATGCGGCATAGGAAGCGGAAAGTGAAAGAAAAAGAAGAGTCAAGAAGAGTTTAGAAGAGACACCATAGACAGGAGACTCCATGGCGCTCATCAGAGAAGAAGAAGAAGAAGGTGTGAGAGGTTGTGCAGTGAAATGGGGATTTGGTGGCAGAGAATTAGAAGAGATTGAGATAGAGAGGGTTTTGCTTGGAAGAAGAGAAAAGACGAGAAAGAGAGAGAGAGAGGGACAGGACAGCGCACACACAGAATGGAGAGAGTGAAGAGTGAGAAAGAGAAGTGAAGAGAGAAGAGGAAGAGTTTGGGAAGTAAAGTAGAGTTAAGACTTAAAAAGTAAGAGAAGACTCGTGGGCTGTGAATGAGTTCAGACAGCCTGGAATGTAGGGACCACACGGCTAACTTGGTATCATCGGTTGATGAGTGTGCGCGGCTTCAAATTTCACTCTCTCTCTCTCTCTCTCCTAAGCCAAGCCAAATTTTGTGTACTGGTCAGTTTTGACTTTTGAGTTTTGACCCTTCATCTTTCTGCCAAACAAATCTAATAAAGAAGTAACTGGTAAGTACTACTTACTACAACTTTTTGCCAAGTATGAACGAGAAGTTTATTAAGGCCATTGGTCAAGTTGTATCTTTATGAATGGATGGAATAATAAAGAACCAATTTCATTATTTATTATATTTCTTAATTTGGTTTTTTGTTTGTATATAATGGTTGTTGATGTTTAACATGTTTTTTATTCCAAGGGGTTGTTGATGTTTAACTTCAACATTGTCTTAAAAGAAAAGTTGATAATATAATATAATAAGGTCGGGAACATATGAGAAAGGTGCATGAATCTTTTTTTTTTTTTAGTGTAGTTAATGTCACTTTATTAGGGTTTTAAAAATGAACTAAAGTAAAATTTAATGAAACATTGATTTAGTGCTTGAAGAATTGCCTTCAAACATGAAACTCTTTTATAGATACTTACTATTTTTCCCTATTCTATTGGGTAGCCAACATAATTTTGACACCATAGCTCGTTTTATATATAATTTGAAAGATTTAGAGGTGGTAGTCTTATTGTCAAATTCATGACCGTTTGTCGAACAGTACTTCAAACTATAGATTATATACTTTTATGTCACTAAAGATAGAATTAAAGCTATTTTATTTTCCGTTCGGGTCATGTAAACATGACCCTTGCATTTCATACACATCGCTAATTTGTATACAGTATATATTTCATACTCATTGTAATTAAAAGAATTTATATTTGATGTTTATTGAAATATAGCCCAACAAATAAAGATTTATATAATCATTATACAGACTTGAAGTTATAAATAGGAACTATGTTTGTTATTATAGCTATTAGGACTTGCATTAGCAAATGTTCATGACAGTGAAACTGAAAATGGGTTGTATTTCTTGATCAATTTGTGAAGCAAAAAACTCATAAAATTAACAAATGAAGAATTTTGCTCAAGCAATAATAAGCCCACTCAAGATCTCATTCATAATCCACTCAAGAAAGCTCACTCGATATGAGACATTAATGGTCCGTTTGGACGAAGGGAAAAGGAGGAAAAGTAGAGTAAATTTAGCCTAAAATTAGTTTACTTTCAATCAACTCTACTCTACTCTACTCAACTTCCCTTCACTCCTCTCTCAATCCAAACGGGCCCTAAGTTAGTCAACTAGAGATCCCACTCTTACATCGCTCATGCCAAACAGTGTGGCCGATACCGTACCGGCCGGTACATACCGTATCGGCCAGTGCACCGATACCGGTACACTCTTATTTTGTACCGGAAAAAATACCAGCCGTACCAGCCATACCGGCGAATTCCGGCCATATCGGCTACGTACCGGCCGTACCGGACCAAAACACAAAATGTTGTGTTGTGTTGTTTTTTTTTTTTTTTTTTTTTTTTTTTTTTTTTTGTAATTGTGGCAGTTTTTATCTCTAAAATAATCAATAATGAAATTATTTTGTAAATAATTTCATTTTTTCACCTAACCTTTGATCTCTCCAATTTTTTTTACTTAATTTGGATTTGGTATGTGTGTATACATATTAAATATATAAAATAGCGATAAACCCGAAACGGTACACCGGTATTGATCGGTATCCGAAATATATCGTACCGGTAGCCGAATCAGTACAGCCTTCGGTACGGTATTGACTTCCTTGATGCCAAAAGATAAAGCCCCTTGGGCAAGTCATTAATTCAATTCAAGCTAAGCTCATCAAATTTCATTTAAAAAAAAGGGCAGCAAGGTATGCACAATCCTTAAGGCACAATTTGCTCAAAACTTCAAGTTGAGGCTACCATCTACGAATTAATGCACGGGATTAGGTTTAAGTTGGGAGAACCAATTTCATTGAAGAACAAAGAAAGGTTTGAACTCCCATACTTCCAACCTTAATATAACGTACTCGAAGAGTTGTTAGTTTGTTTAGCATTTAGCCTTTCCTTTCTATGCTCAACCCATATGAGAGAGAGAAAGAGCTTTGCCTTAAGCTTCCAAATCCTCCTTTCTTGATTTTTATTTTAGGTTCTTGACCTTGCATTTCTTTTACTTCCCCATGTGTTGTTCAAGACAATTTAGAACATATGCTTAGAGTTTTATATAAATATCCCATTGTATTAACTTACTCACTTTTCAATTCCAAAGTGCGTGTTTTAGAGCTTGAAACCGCATAGATATAGAGTGATGTTAACTGTAACCGAACCTTAAGGAAGGTTAAGGAGGTTCCTTGGAGTGCAAGAGATCTTACCTTTTATGAGCGAGGAGTTTATGAAAATCACTACATAAGGGGATTATAGAAGGTCTAGGACTATTGTAGTAGGAAACCAAGCAAAGCGTTTGTTTATTTTGCATAGAGTACATACTATACAAAGATTTTGTGTGTCAATGATTAATTATAACTAGCATATAATCTACGCAAACGCATGAACGTATTTAAAATTAAATACAATTTTTATTATAAATATATAAATTGTGAGGGCTGAAGGTCTAGAGTAAATTCGCAGGCTTGGACCTGACCCTGAGGGTGTTTACTTGTTCGAGGAGGGTTAATGGTGGTAGCAGTAACGTACTTGAAGGCCCGCGAGCAAACTGTTGCAAGAAAGGTTTATGGAAATGGTCCGAGGAGAGGCAACTCCTTGGCTCAACAAAGTGAAAGTCAGATAGGTCGCCTGAGGGATAGGAATGATATTCCAGGAGGATCCATGGATAAAAATGTGTTCCACAAGGGCATAGGGAGGAAAATTGAAGGAGAAATATTTAGAGAAAGCTGTTTCCATCGCATCAAAGACTCTATATCAACCTTTCTAGCTGCATTAACGAGGAAGAGACATCTGAAATAATGACGGTCAGTCTTATAGCTATTGTGACAAGACTTCAAGAGGGCGGTGGATGGGATAAGTACCTGCATTGGTGATATGATCTATACGTGGACGATGGAGATAAGAAGGAGAATAATATAAAAGAAATGGGAGGGCATTCAAAAAAGGGGGATCAGAAAAACCAGAGGGAGAAAGAAAGAGAAGGATATTGTATACATCTCCTTTAAGTGTAATCTATTTTTAGAACAAAGAAAAGTAATACACATCGCCCTCGGCATACGTCCGAGAAGAATTTCTGTTACATAAACAACTCGTTTAATGTGAATTTGGAATCTAGCCCATCATTTTTGTTATCCAATATCCATAGAACTTAGGTTTCAAGCCTACTCTCTACAAATTTCATTGTATTGGGCTTTTTGGACCTGTTCCTTTTGTACCTTTAGGTTTGGGTGCAAATTGTGACCTTACATAAATAATTAGTCAAATTATTAAAAAAAAATATTTAATACATGTATACGTATAGATACATTTAAAATTAAATACAATTGTTATCATAAAAGTATAAATAGTTAGTCAATTTTCTTTTTAAGTAAACATAATTAGTTGCATATTAAAGTTCTTATCTAAAATTCAATAGTCACACATTAATTCTTACACGTGGTGATCTTTGTTGTGTAGTAATTTTTATTGAATATATGTGATTAATTAATTATTTATTATAAATTTTATAGTTCATTAATAATATATTCTTAGTATTTTGCACTCATTAATTCACTTGGCATAAAAAAAAATTTGAGTAGATACATGACACAAATTTAAGTAAATAATTATAGTGTGATTCCTACATAAATTTAGATACATGATGAAAATTTTGATTCTAATTTCAAATTCTAATTAGAGAAATTTCCTTTAATATGTAATACAGTTTTTCTATTTGCTGGTTAATTTTCAATTGGTGTGTTTAATCTTTCATTTTATTATTTCTACAAATATTAAACATGTAGAGGTCTCAAATTTATATGTTTTCAACAATGAACGCCACTTTAAAGATATTAATTAATTTCAATAACGTCGAAACAACTTGAATCAAATGTTGTCTAATTGTTCATCAATAATTGACATTTTTTTTTTTTTTTATCCAAAGGTAAGGAAAATAATTGACATTTATATTGGGGGAAAAAACCATGATTGCATTAAGTCAACACATCACTCCTAAAACTTAAGCAACAATGTTGCAAAGAAAAAGACTATTTATCTAGAAGGATATATCTAATTCTAAGATTATTTAAAACTCACCAAGGAAGATGATGCATCACTCTGTCTCTCATCATGCATGGCTTTACTTAATTTCTAAACAAAAAAAGTTGGAACAAAACTATCAAATGAATTGTTCGGTGGGCTACGAATTACAAAGCTGAAACTCAAAAAACATGAGCCGAGAGAGTAATGTATGATCTCACAGCTCACGAGGCTAAAAGGCAAGCCGTCGGTGTTGTGGAAAATTAAAAAAATGCCCTGAATTCTACGCTAAGTTACGAAAATCCAAACGTCGCTTTAAAGCGCGCGTGGGATGCGTGAATTTAGTGGCCTTTACAACTTAAAAGGGCAGTAAAAATCACAAACGGCGACGTATTGTCCGCCAGTAGATCTTTTGTCGCCCTCAGCTGACCATTTATGAGAGTATTACTTACGTCCGCGCTGCCAACCACAAACGTGACTCTCTTCACTGCCCGCTAATTATAAAATACAATTTTTTAACGCTATGTTTGGTTTGGGGGAAAAATGCAAGGAATGGGAAAATAAAGAAAAGGTGGGAATAGAAAAAAATCATTTGTTTGGTTGGAAAGAAATGGAGGGAGGGAGGGAAAGAAAGATGGAGGGAATGAATTTTAATGGGACCCATCGTTTTTTATTTTCAAATTGCAGAAAATTAAAAAGTAGAGTTTTTTTTTTTTTTTTTTTTTTTTTTTTTTTTTTTTTTATGTGGCCTACCTATGTCCTCTCTCCTCTTCTCTAGAATATTCTCATTGGGTTTTGCAAGATGTATATAGCAAAAAAATCCGATTAGGCATGATGATAATATAGCAAAAAATCACCATAAACACACCTGCATCCAATTATGCATATTATTCTTTTTTATTTTTTATTCTTCTCTCATACTTTTCCTCTCTTTTCTCTCTCTCTCCTTCATTGATAAAGTAACGTTATTTTAATGTAATATAATATAAAATAAATAATAAGATATAGAACATATTATAAATGTCCCTTCAAAAAAAAAAAAAGAATATATTATAAATGTGATTATGTAAAACACATAAAGTAATTTTTGGTAACGCAAAATTACCTTTTTTTTTTTTTGTTTGGAAGTGAATGCTTTTACAAACCAAACGATATAAAAGAAAAATATTCCTCTTTTCTTTTTCTTTTTTTCTCTCATTTTTTTTCCTTTCTTTTTTCTCTTTGCTCCCCTCTTTTTTGCCAAACATAGCATAATTTTCTATACCATTAGCTAGGAGAGAAGAGGGCGAGTCCCTCTGTGTCAAGGGGGGGGTGGGACGCTCTGGGTTTAAGAGTACTAATGAGCAAAGAAACAATGTTGCCAAGAAACCTTTTCCTTAGTACGAACTAGAACAAACTTGCTAAAATTTGGAGGAAATTGGAAGATTTAATAAGAGATCCTTTCTCAATGCTCAAAAATTGAATAAATTACTTTGTTGGTAGGACATGTGGAAGAACATGACAAAAAGCTCCACATGTTCAGACAAGAAAGGTTTTCGATTGTTTGGTGTGGTGGAAAACACTTTTTGTGATCAATAGAACAAAGAACAATTTCCACTTTTTTGATGTGAGCCAAATAACCAAAAAAAAAAAAAAAAACTTTTTATTTTAAGTAGTTAGGAAAACAAATCAATTTTCCAAAAAATGATTTATGTTGAAACAAACTAAGCATGATGAAATTCTTCCCAGTTTCTCATACAAAATTGAACACTTTGAGTGGCCTGAGTATCTCATAAGTCTAATTATGCTTTCCAAGAATTAAATGTGAGAATAACATATTTCACATATTTATATCACAATTTAGTGAGGTAGCAAGTTTGTCAAGACGCAATAATACTTCAGGTGTTCTTAAGGGATATAGTATAATCTTAAATAGAAAAGAAGAGCAAAATTAGAACACCATAGAAACTTAGGATTTAGTGAAAAAATGTGTGAGAGCGAAATCAGATTCTTTTTGATGTGAGGATTAGGATAAGGGGATCTAGGACATGGCAAAGTTGGGTGATGCTAGGGCGGCAAGGGTATGGAGGGTTTGAGATGGTTTCTTGAAAGGAAATTGGCTTAGGATGTCTGGAGATGCAACTAGAGTTTTGGGATTGTGAGGTAAGGATGGTTGATAATGGATTATGAATGGAGCCTTGGATGTGATTAGATGAAGGAAATGGAAGTTTGTGTGACTTATTCAAGAGAGTCTTCTCCAATTGATACTTCTTCAAGGGAGTCTCCTCCTCCAAGAACAAGACTATTAAAGTCTAAGCACACCAAATGCGCAATCATACTCAATAATGGGAATGTGATCACAATCAACTATATATAAAACCATAACCCTCCATCTCATTTGCCCAAATGACTCCATAGGGTTGGTTCTCTAATTCCACATGGGCTTATAGAAATTCAAGTTGCGATTAACTTGCTAGGGTCAAACTAACTAACTCTATCTTATCTTCTATCAACTAATTTGTAAGTAACAATCCTAATTATATACAATTCTTGAATTCACATTCAATTGAGCCTTTGATCTTCCTGTGCATGGGAGTAAGACGGAGCTACCATGCAAAAATTTCACCTCAATCCAATAAGAGAGTGCTGATTGGTACTTGATGAAGAAAACAAGTTCTAAATTACATGATTTGATTGATGTTCAAAAGTCTAAACTCTAACCTGAAGTGTTGTTTGGAACTTTGGTCCATAATTCAATTCTTCCAAGTTCCTCTCTCATTTTTCAGAATAGCTTTTGTTCCTATCGAAGTTGTGATTGGTTAATAAAAGCATGATGATAGTGGTCGAACTAAGTTCTCACCAATCATATAACCTACCATCTTATTAAATTGTAAACATATTTAGAATATGCTATACGCTCCTAGCATTGCTCTAACAAAACGATGAAATTGGGCCTAAGATTGGAATGTAGAATGTGAAGTCTAACTATTGAAGAACATTCACATTAGGCTAGGTATATGGGCTTTTTAGTAAAAGAAAAAAAAAAAAAAAAAAAAAAAAAAAAAAAAACTAAAATTTGACATATCAACTTGCTTTTTCTAATAGTTAATGTGGGATGATTATTATAAGGTTTTTATTAGTGGAATAATGATGTGGTATAAGTTGAATAATTTATTAGAAAATTGAAAGGTCAAGATTAATAAAACTTTATGTGGAAGAATCCCCTAATAACTAGTGGCAGACCTAGGATATTAATCCCTAGGGACAAGGTTAAGAGACTATTAAGAGAAATTCAATTCTAAAAATACTAATGAATATTAACAACAAATTAAAATAAAAAATTTAATTGACATACAAAATATAATATATATGAAAAATTATTTTTTAAAGCATAGACACCCAAGAATGTATTTCATATCATTAAAATAAATACATTGTCTGTTTGTTTAAGGTTATTTTTAAAATCTCACTTATTTTTAGATAAAACATAGTAAAACATTACTCAAAAACTAAGTTATACACCACAAATTTAAGCAATCTATATATAAAAATTGCACACGTCCAATTCCCTCCCCTCCAAGTCCCATTGCAATAGATGGAAATGATACAATTGATGTTGTATCAAATCGTTGGGTTATCTTCTTAAAAGGAAAGGAAAAAAAAAGCACTTCGGGTTATCTCATTACCATTATACTACTTTTATTGTTTTTTTTTTTTTTTTTTTGCTAGGTAATTGTAGGGGCTCGAACCCTGAGCTCACAGGTTTCTTAATAACCAGGTACCACTAGGCCACAAGGCCCGGTGGTATACTACTTTTATTGTTGTAATAAAGTAGAATCCACCTAGAAATAGGGCATATCTCTTTAGCTGCTATCTATTACAAATGCCTTGTGATGATTATTTCAATCCATTCTTATTATCTATAATGTTTTCTCCTAAGCAAGTATATGACTTGCTTCAAAGAAAACATAATAATAATAATAATAATAATAATAATAATAATACTAATAATAATAATAATAATAATAATTACTAGTCGCTAACCCGTGCGATGCACGGGATTGTTTTAAATCAAATGTTAACATGTTCAGATTTAAACATTTCTTAAATTTCAATTATTGAAAGCTAAATTGGCTCTAATATAAGATGAAAAATGTAATATTATGAAGTAATATTAAAAATAAGATAAATACAAATATTATGAAGTGATATATTACAATAATCATTATGTGCTCTTACATTTGGTCTAATAAGCATTACAAAAGAATCAATAAATATAATAAATATACAATTGTGCTTACATCTTCAAGCTTTATCCAATACTTTTCAAGAATGTATTTCCTCCCTTTCTTAGGCTCTTCTATTTTCTCAATTTCTTCAAGCTACTTAATTTTTCACCAAATTAGTATCAAGTATAACACCAAATTATACCAATTCATCAAAGATTTACAATGTAAAACCAAACACTCTTAATGTCAATAAAATTCATAATAACCCCACCCCAATTTATTCTACAATTTGACATCCAATTCTCTTTTAATAGCATCCAATGATTCATTGTATATTAATAATTGATGAAAATTTTTAAATAATAATAATTTATATCAATACCTGTAAGCTCCTTCAACAAAATCACCAAGCAAGTCCAATTGCTTCCCCTAACAGTATTGAATAGAGCCTATAAAACTATATAGAAACACATAAAAGAACTGAATAGAATTTATAAGCCAACAAATAACCAAAAAAAAAAAAAAAAACTCTATCTCTACCTTTCAACAGCAACCATCATAAGAGGATTGAAGAAAAAAGAATTAAAAGTAAACTACAATCGTAGATACTCAGTTGAACGCATATAGTGAGCTTCCAAACATTCATCTCTAGGTAGAGCTTCTTTGTGGTTCTCACCAATCCTAATTTACATATTGCTTCCCCTTCTTTAGGGATTCGATGAATATTACTTTAGAATTCATTCAAAAATACCAATCTAAGAGGCATTTTATCTTCTAAAAAACAATAGTAAAACGGTTTGGAGGAGGTGTATAATTCTCCTCACTTTCAATCAGTTGTCCCTGGGTAGAGTAGCAGATGAAAAGCATACAGAAAAACCAAAAGAGAAATTAATAGTCCAATTTAACTGAAGAAGAAAAGAAAAAAGAAAAAAGAAAAAAAAAAACCACTTCAATGAGCTACAAATAAGAGAATCAACTTGATTATTGGAAACTTTTTTTATATGGGCACATAATCTCTCAAAAACATAGGGGGTTAAGCCTTGTTGATCATTGGATAAGTTTTTTCTACAACAACTACAAAGGCATTGGCTGGACCCTTGGTATAAATGTATAAGTCTTTCCGCTTCCTGTCTAACAAAATAAAGATACAGAGAACAACTTTGACCTTTAGAGGTACATACAAACTTCCCAAGATAATAAAACTCCAGATGATCCGCTGGAAATAAGGAAAACACTTACAATTAATGGAGATTTCTTTTGTTTTCACATCTGAACCCACATCTACAATTAACCAAGGACATTGATGGGCCTACCTCTAACATGGATACAATAACAAATACACATCGCTTCACAATCATCAATTATTTATTTTTTTTTTTTTTTGAGAGAAAGGTAAGAAATTTCGCTTCACAACCATTATACATAATACAAAATCAGAAAAGAAACAAAAGCAATCTAAAATATAGTTGTACATATGCACTCAGGTTGCGTTCCTTATACACAAACAATATGCGGCCATCCATCTTTGTGCACTCAATTTGAGTTACTTAAGGTTTTGCCCTCAAGACAAACACTTCATACTAAAAATGACATCATGTTTTATGGCCACATCTTTCATCTAGCTTATACCATTAATTAAGTTAACAAACAAATAACAAAAACACACCCAAAAACACTTCAAATGCATCCATTAAAGTACCTGAAATTCAATTCATTGTCACTTGCAACCTTCCTTTCCCCTTCTCCCTCCTCTCTTTCCTCCAAGTTCCTAAGCATGGAGGCATATTGTAATCCATCAATCAACAAATCATTTTGTGATTAATTGAAAATCATGAAAGATCTAATGCCCCACTTACAACATTAAATCCTGAGTGTCTGGGATTTGTGAGAAGGATCCCTCCCATGCCCCTTTCTCTACGATTTGTGATGGAGCAGATAACAATCCCTGAAATTTCTACTGCCAGTATCCCTTTTTTCTTCTTCTTCTCCTCTCTTTCTCCTTTCTGTTTCTTCTTCCATGCGTGTTTCTCTATCAGTACTCACAAATCGGTGTCAATGGGAGAAAAATTGGAGGAAATCTAGCAATAGATAGCGATAAGAAAAAAATGAAAAAGACAAACTCACCTGACTTTCAAAATTACCCGTAGAATACAGATAAAAGTCGTTCCTGGTCCTTAGGGTTAGGATGGGTTGAATCTGAGAGGGTTTAGTTTGAGAATCTGATCAGGATGCTTTCAAATTAGTCAAAGGCTGGGATCTCTGCGACTCAATCAAGGATAGAGGTTGGCGTTTTGTGATAAAAATTCCTCAAGAAGACTTGGTTGTTGAAGAGGTAACGTCTGAACTCGATGTGTAGGGTTTTAAACTAATTAGAGTTTGAAATAGGAAAAGATTCCTAAACGTGTCTCTTAAGCTCTCTTTTTTTTTTTTTTTTTTTTTTTAAAGACAAGTATCCGGTTTTGTTGGTTGTTTTTTTTTTTTAGATAAGTATCCAGTTTTGTTTTTGAAAAAGAGTTTTTAATTTTATTTTTTATTATGCTGACGTGGAAAATGGTGGAGCAAATAGAGCTTCGGTTTTATATATATATATATATATATATAGATAATAATAATAATAATCAACTAGACACTTGTAATTTTTTTTGAAAATTTCAAGTGATAATATTGTAGCTTTGTGAAAAGAGCTAAAAAGAAATTCAATCATTCTCATAGCATATGTGAGAGAGTGGAAAAAAAAGAGTATAGAAATAAGAGAGAGAACACAAGGTTACATGGTTCAGTTTAACAACTTGCATCCACATAGAAAAATTCTTCACAACTATACATTCATCACTATAATCTCAATTCACTCCGTTATAATTACAATGAACCCTTAATACGATTTATAATATAGGAAAAATGAGTTGGAGTTAAGCATATATGAACTTATAATATCTTTGGGCCTTTTGAGCCTACACACATAAACCTAATTCCTCTAACACCATATATATACGGATTTTCTTTTGGCGGGTCAGGAGGCAATTATCCCTTCCCCCCTACTCCGTCATTGCTAATAATTCTAGAACATCTTGAATCTTTGATCTGATGTTGAACTACTCACCAGTTTTTAGTTAGAAATGTGTTGCAATCTAAAACCAAAATTATATGACAGAATTATGAATGGAAATGTTGCTTGTGAGTAGGGGTAGCAAATGGGTGGGTTGGGTCATAAATGGATTGGGTCATAAATGAGTTGGGTGTGTAATTACCCATTTATCCATTTATGACTCATTTATATATAAATTAATTATCCATTACCCCCCGAACCCATTTAATTAGTAACCTGCCCACTTAACCCAATATGACCCAAATACCTTTAAAACTAGTTGAATACCCTAGGGCTATCCACGGGTCAATTCGGGCCGGTTTTGGCCTCAACCTGGACTCGACCCGCTTAGATCGGGTGGAACAAAAACACACCCGCAATTGACCTCTAACCACCATGGGTCAGGTCGGCCAGGCTCGGGGGAGCGAACGGTCAGGTCAGTTGAGTCCGATGATGAGCGACGGCGGGCAGAGAAGTTCTATTGTCACCAATCTGAGTTGAAGGCGTCGGATTCGAGTCATTCGAAGTCTATCTTCACCAATCTTAGTTAGAATAGCCGGATTTAACCAAATATCTGAGTCTATCTTGCCGATCTGAGCCTATCATCGTCGATCTGAGCTTATCTTTTTGCTGATCTGAGTCAAAGCTAACCATATATCGCCGGATTTAAGCAAATCTGATGAAGGAGGAGAGTAGATCTTAGCTGGATTTGAGTGAATTTGAGCAAATACCACAGAATCTGAGCGAATGAAGACCAAGGGTGGCCGGATTGGAGTTAAGGAATGCTAGAAAGTCGTCGAATCTAGGTAATTTTGGCATTTTTTTAAGCATTTGTAGGTCAAATCGGGTGGCTCGGGTTTTAGAGACCGAAACCCGCCACTCGACCTACCAGAGTCGGGTTTCAAAGGATAGGAACTATCATCGACTGCTAGAGATGTCAGATTTGGTTGTGACGGGTCGAGTACAATCGGTTTGGTTGGGTTTCCGAGTTGCTTGGACAAACCTAGAATACCCTATTGACTTCCAAAATTACCAAAATACCCTTAAAAACCCAAAATGACCCAAATACCCCCCCTACACTTTCAAAATTACCAATATACCCTTGAACATCCAAAATTACCAAAATAACCCCTAGAATTATAAATCTAAGCTTTTAGAAAAACCATTGGATTGATGAAATTGCCCATGCCCAGTAAGACACCTGAACCTATTCCAATTGAATTAAAGATTGAACCTTCATTAATATTTATTTCTTGTCTTTTCACGCCGTGTATAGAATTGGGTCTTATCTTATTATGCTGTGCACATTCAATTATATTTCATGTGCTTTGTAGAGAGTACTTGTATTTAAAATAAAAAATAAAAAAGATGTGCTTTGTAGAGCACATTGCAGTTCACTTCTAATATTATTATTGTCTGATGATTTATACTTTGCTTCTTTGTTATGCAGTTTCTGTTGGTCAAAATCTTTGAACAAGTACCTATGTCTGGGAAATTTGCTTTGCAGTTTTCATATTATTGCTTCCCTCTAATCAAACCCAAAAGAAAATCATGGTCAACAACAATCACAAAACAATAAACCCGGAAAATTTTTTGCCTCTAAAACCCCCAAACCCAAAATTCTCAAAAACTTTAACTTAGAAATCAACCCAAGAATTGAGTGACTTACCTGAGAAATCTAATGCCTTCAGTGATGCCTTCAACGACCTTCTACGCCACTGTTGAAACCCAACCTCAAATCGCTATTCAAGTACCTTCCCTCTCTTTCTAGAATTTTCTTACATTTGTTTGGTTATTGAGAAAATTTGAGGTAAAGTGTTTAAGGAGAGTGAGATTGAGGGCCGAATGTTTTGGCTTAGAAATACTGAGATTATATTGTTTATTTAAGTTTTAGATTTTAGAAGAGTTTAGTGGGTTTATTTAAATTTAAATTTTAGATAGATTTAATGGATATTAGTGGATTTATCATTTAGACTTATCTAATTAAATAACCAAATAGGTCTTTATTCATTTAACTCAAATATTCAAATAAGTTTGGTTAAAACTTATCTAAATAAAGTGGGTAATGAGTGAATTCATAGATATAGATAAAGATTGGCACCCCTACTTATGAGAAAATAGGTAAGCAACCATTGAATCAAAAATTGTTAAAAATATAAAAAAGTCAGAAAGTTTAGAAAGGTAAAAAGTAGAAACTTTTTGTAAGTGAATTTGGGGTATTGCACGATCCAAATCCATTGTACACTCAGCTTAGGATGCTTTTTATGTCTTGTCTATGCGTGACACTACTAACTAGCGAAGCTGGGGGATCCTTAACTTTTTTTTTTTTTATTTTTTATTTTTTTATTGTTTTGTTAAGACTTGCGAGTACTTTTATCGAAAATAAAATTTTACCATATGAGCACAAAAAATGGGACGTAGGAAACATGTGAATTTTATTCCAACCTGAGCATAGGATCTCGAATTCACAAAATAAGGATTATGGGCTCGTTGCTTCAGAAATCACAAGCTACAACCATAAATGCCACCAAGATAGCATCCAATGTCCCCCGATTTACACTGTTAGACACAACAGGGGGACAAAAAATCCTTGGATTCCATGGTTGGAGACATTGACACTTGCATGTTTTTAAGAAATACTATATTCATAATATTTTTATAATACTTTCACAACAAATTTTAGATAAAAAATTTATATTTATGAGTAAAAAAGTAATTTAAATGATAGATTTAAACTAAAACTTGTTACAATCTCTCGTTTAAGATTTGTTATGAAAAGATATTGCGGCCACAACACTAATGACAAGCAATCTTTTTTCGCCTCTGTCCATATTCTTAATGTTATGGTAGGGGGATTTTTCTGGGTTGCTTCACAAATTTTTTTTCCCTCCCTTTTTCGTTAAGAGACAGCGTTTTGCTTCACAACATGTTGACACAAAAAAGGAAAAGAAAAGAATCATATATGTTCCTCACATTATTAGAAAATCGAATTGGACACGACCACATCTGCATACAAAGACCTTTCAAAAAAAAAACATATGCATACAAAGAATTTGTATTCGCACGCCTACATTTGTATTGTAAAACCATTCAGGCCATATTTTTTGGCCTCATGCCTACTTTTCTAAAACGTTATGGCAGAAAGGGGTTTTTTTTTTGGGGTTCCTGCAAGAACTATATGTTCCAATGCATTTGATCCTTCACCTTCTCCTGGAATTTAATCAATGATCAGTAGCTGTCTGATTTGAGTTCAGACAATAATGGCTGTCGAGGAATTTAAGGGGAAGGGTTACCCCCACTGTGTACCCCATGAACAGGAAAGAAAAAAGAAAAGAGAAAAAAGAAAAAGAAAGAAAGAATGCGAGTAACATCCATTGTTTTTTTTTTTCTCAAAAAATTGTGATCTTTCAATAATTAAATAATTACAATGGGGAAGAAGAGATTCGGATCTAAACATCTGAAAGTACTAATTGAGCAATAATATTCCCCCAAAATTATGGATTTCGTTATTTATCTATTTTTTATTATTATTTTCTGATAGTGTGGCATTGTTATATCATATAATTGCAGGTTCCTTAATATACAAGCAAATTTAGAATTTTCAATGACCATGCATAATAGATGCATAAGAGAAACTGTACTTTGTAAGACACAGCCATCATGTAATGACTGCAAAAAATCAAATAGAGATTAGAGAATACACAATTCAAGTTCATTAAGTTTTGACACAAGTTTCCCGCAAGAAATATTAATATTAAATATAAATATTAGTGCCAAAATCCACCTAAACATCCAGTCACAGTTAAATATATATCCCGCACCAAATCTGGGTCATAATGTCATATTTATAAACAAATTTACATAAATATACCCATTTTATAAGCCTCTTTCCAGATGGAAGTTCTTTCTCAGACTTCATCTCCCTTATTTGGGTTCAAACCATAATCACCATGACTCACCCTATGGCCTATATTGCAAAGCATCTTGTCCTCAGCATGTCATGTCTGGAGAAAAAGGTTAACCTGAAATCCAAGCTAAACTTGGATTAAAGTTTAAATAAGCAGTAAAGATTAGGATAAAGTAAACTGAAAATATTCCAAAGCTTTCATACTCCAAAACAGTTTGTTGGCAATAGGCACCAGACAAATTTCTGAAATAACTGTGTCAATGACACCTATTGCCAGTTCATTGTCGTGACATCTTAAGAACAATTAATGAAATTGACAGAGTATGTGTGCATTACTAATACTTGAAAGGGAAGGTCCAAAAGAATAGTAAAAAGGAATAGCAATGTTCTTGCACATTCTTTCTCTTGCCTTCTTTTTCTTTTTCTTTCTTAATTGTTATTTTTTTTTCCTGGGAGGGGGCATAGGCAAACAGATTCACACAACACATGGACCCATGCCGGCAGGCCCTCAATTCAAAGTACTTCATTCTGAACAACAGATGCCCTCTAATGAGAAATAATAGTGTCAGAAACATGTGTAGCAGGGTGGCTTAATCAGTGGGCTCCCACAACTGGATTTATAAATTAAAAACTGAAAAAGCTAATCACCGGCATCAGGACTCACCTTCAAATATGAAATGCTGAGGATAGATGCACTTGCTGAAACAATGTTCATCAACTTAACCTGAAGCTGAACTTGCAGCGCAAGAAGCAGGTTGATTGCTGTCATTCAGAGGGCTTTCTCCTTGAGTCTCTTCAATGTTCTGGTTGTTCTGCTCCGTAACAGAAAAATCACCTACGTGATTTGCTACAGAAGCTGGGTTGTCACTACTATTTTCTCTGGTCTCAAGGCGTTCCATCATACGAGATACACCAGCAATTCCTGCATTCACTTCTCTTGGAACATCAGAGCCAATATCTGTCATGGGAGTGTTACGAGAGAAAAGCCTCTCCTTCCACCCTCTGGTACTCTTTGAAATTGACTCTTTGTATCTAAGATACCAGTACAACAAGCATTATTGATAAATGAGCAGAGGAAAAAGCATACTAAAATTGTCAATCCAAAAGAAGAGTCTCATTTTTGAAATTATACCTCATCGACATGGCATTAAATCTAGATTTCAGAGACTCTGAAAATGACTGAAGATCTGACGGTCCTGCTCCATCTTGATTTGGTGGTGAGGAACGTAGAGCAGGGCTCCTACGAACAGATAAAAACGTCTAAAAATATAGATACACTGCATATAGGAAATTCATTCCCACATTGGGGGGGGAGGAGAGTCGTGACAATTATTTAAGGATATAGAATAATAGACTACCGATTACTAAAGGAAATTCCATGACGATTTGCTGGCAGGAAAGTAGGTCCAGATGCTGTGGAAGAAACTTGATCAGTATGAACTGAAGGAAAATGTGGAACCTGTTGTGATGGCTCATCCCCACCAGATGCAAGCGGGGTCGATGGACTAGCTACACTAATTGCTACTGGTTCATTGTCCCCTCCAGAGGAAGAAACGGGACCAGGAGGTCCACTAGGATGAGTGGAGAATACCAAAAAGTGTGGTCGACCATGGGCAGATGATCGACCTCTGTGACCATCCCTCCTACCAATGTGGTGGGCCCTTCCCATTGCAGCAGCAGCTGCCAAGTGCTGGATTATACGCTCTTCAAGGTCTGCATCATTAGCACCTACCGGTAACTGCATTGCAAATCAAGAAGTAACATAAGAATAACCTGATGCACAAATATTGAACATTTTTTTTTTTTTTTTTTGAGAAACACAAATATTGAACATGTTAATAACAAATGAAGTAAGACAAATTTCCAAGTAATGAAAGAAAACAGACATGCTGCAATTCAAAAGCACCAAGGGTGGGATGATGAAATATAGCGGCATTTCTTGGTGGAGTAACCCTAAAGCTCCTCTCTCGTTCCACTGCCTCAAGCAATTCTTGACTGCCACAATATACAGATAAGACAACACCATGAAAATAATTACAAGAAATTGTTATGAGTAATGCCAAAAACTAATAAAACCAAACACACCTGGTAGAATCCTTTAGGCTAATAGGTTGCCAACACATGGGACACTGGGAGCTTCTTTGGCACCTAAAATTAAAACCTAGCGAATTAGATCCCAATTCTATTCTTCCTCAACAAATTATATCTTAATTACAAATAGATATAATTCATCATATGCCATAATAAAATAAAATGTTTCATACATATACATCCTATTATAATAAACAGTATGGTGTGATTTATTTGGAATTAAGGCTGAGTTGAGTTTTTATGATTTGTGTAGCATTACAACCAATCAATCTAAGCAACCAACCTGCCAAAAAAAAAAGAAGGAAAAAGGGTGATCCCCAGCCATATTGTCATAATTCAGAAAGGGAAAATGGTACATAAAGAAAAAAAAAAAAATCTGTTCATCCTAGGTGTTTCAAGTTCCACTTTTTCCCAAAAACAAAACAATTCTAACTCTTTGAACCAATAAGTTTGATTGCATTAGAGGCTTTTTTTTTTTAATTGATCATTACATAACAATGGATCTTGAACTCATGATCTCACCCTCCACCTTGTTCTTTCTAGAAGAGAAGATGACATTTAAGCTAGTGCTCATTGGCATTTCCATTTGAGCGGATTTGATAATACCCACCACCTGACCCAACCTTGTTGGGTGAAGGAAAAGCTAAACCAATGTCACCAACAGGCTGGACAAAACAGTTCACGGGTCACCCATGGGTGGGCAGTCGGACCTGGTGGAGTTATCGCACTGGGGATGCATCAATTGGTCCATACCAAGAACAACTGGCCCAAACATAGAATCCTTCTAAAAGCCCAATTTGATTTGATGCATAACAAATACACATGAACAAACCAAGCTAACCACCTAAGCTAGGATTCATCCAAACCATTTCCACATTTCCCCATTTACCAAAAACAGTAAAAAAAAAAAATCCTCCCCTATATCCTGTCCACTTTCCCTTCCTTCCTATCACGATGATGAGGAATGTGGAGTGGCGACAATGAGCCAATGGAGTAGTGACAGTGATGATGACATGTAGTTTGTCATCCCAAGATCATTGACAACACCATGACCTTGAAGAAGCGCACAGTGAAGGAATGATGATGATGATGCAGCCAATACCATGCAGTGATGGTGACAACTGATGACGGCAGATCACCATGAGTTCATGATGCATCAACACCAAGCAAATGATTTCAAAAGATTGAAGCAGTGAGTAAAAAATGTGTCTGAGAGAGAGAGATCTTAAACAAACGCTATTCCATTGATTTTTTCAACAATATAAGTATTCAACAACATATACACACGAATTAAAAAATAAAGGATTCATACTTATCAAATAAAGGAAGGAGAGTGATTAATGTCAAAAAGGAAGGTCACACAACACTTCAACATTTGAAAAATGAAATGAATTATAATTTGTACCATTCAAGGATGCACTGGAGGTGAAATTCATGCTTGCAACTAGTCACCTGCAAGGCAAGAGAGGATCAAATTAAAGGACATTGCTACAACATAAAAAAATGAAAATGATGCAAAAGTTTTTGCAAGAGGAAAAAGGGAGGAGGAGGAGAGGGGGCAGGGAATGCTATAACTGATATATAATTAAATGTTTCATAATTAATACACTTTTTTATTTTTATTTTTATAGATATATTATTAAACTTATTACCGTTGATGGATCACTTTCAGAAAAATCCTCGAGGCATATGCTGCAAGCATCGTCACAGGCTTGTTGTATTCCCCCCTCCACAAAGGCTGCAGCTGATGTCAAATGACTTTCAGGCTTTGTCTCCTCCATCTCCGGAACCTTTTAAACATAAAACCCCCAAAATTTAGAACAAATCCTAATTCATACAATAATATTTCTGTGCATCTCATTCAAGAAATGCATCATATTAAAATCTAGAAGAAAAAGCAATCTACATTAGGGAATGTTACCATATCAGTTCTTGAAAATGAAAACTAGAACCCCATTACAGACAAAAATTACTAACAAATCAACAAAGCTAAAAGAACTAGTTAATTTTTGCCGAAAAACTAACCAACATTCCCAACATGAATCTTTTCCCAAGAATTTCAACTTGATGGAAGTAAGGAATCTTATTAAAGACTTCTACATAGGTCATGTAATTCCAAGAGAGAAGACAACATTACATACTTCTTTCAGATCTGCCAGCTGATCAATTTTTCCCACTATATAATTCTAATACTAAAACTGATTTTTTTTTGTGTTCTGCTTTCCTTATCCAACCTAACTCTAGTTGTCTTCAACATTTGTTGTTTAGTATAAATTTAAGTATTACACGGCATCACATCAAAGATTATCAATTTTCCTTCATAAATTTGATAAAACTACATGAAAGTTGTGCCAACCAGCAGAAAACAGCTGCCAACAGCCTTATGCCTTAGCAGCCTGCCCAGTTCTCTTCATGTGGGAGAACTTGGGTTTGGATCCCCCTTCCCAACTTCTTATTAGCACACACAAAAAAGGGCTAGAAAACAACTTATAGCTATTTTGAACGGGTTTTGAACCTACAACTATACCCGGAAGTACAATTTGAGCCACAGCTCATTGGCAGCTAATTGGGTTTCATACATAAAAAATTAAAAATTAAAAATTAAAAACCTGAGGATCATCACTATTTTCACGAAGGAAAAAGAGTTATATCAATACCCTCTATTACATATTTTACAAAGGAACAACTTTGGCTTACGACATACGTACATACATACATAGAGGAACAAAGAGATATCTATAATGAAAACCCAGATGAGAAATGGATCATCTACATACGAGATACAGTTCCATGAAACCAATAAGAGATTTTTTAACAAAAAGACAGAATTTTTATTGAATTTGAGTTTTAAAAAGACAAGAAAAAGGGTTTACCTCCATCAAGGAATTGGAAAAGGTCCAGAAAAAAAGGGTCAAGTATTTATAGGAACGCCCATAAAACAAGGATCAAGCTGTGAAATCACCAACCCAATCCAGTAGCAATGCTAGAGATCCATACAAAGAAATAAAAATCCAAGAATTCAGTGATGATTATGATAGAAGAAGAGGGGGAGAGAGAATGAGAATGGAAAAGAAAGAACAGGACTTTTGTGAGTATTGTCTCTAGTTTCTTACCTTTACCTTTAATTATGGATTTGTTTGTTGCTCTTTGGTTTTTGTTATGTGTTGGAAAACAAACCAAACATCCTCTCACCCAACAGCATCTGAGACTCTCCAGAGCCAGAGGGGACTCTCTCTCTGTCAATAAAGTCTCATTTTTCTTTTTAATTATTGGTATCTTATCTCATGTGATGTGATAAAGTCTATTCTCATTCAGACCCACAACTTGCACTGTATTCATAAAGAAATATCCACGTTCTTATGTTTTTTTTTTCTTTTACTTATATTTTGTAAGTATTATTGATTGGTTATCATAAGCAACATAATTTTACATGAGTGTCCAAAAATAAGAACGTGGATATTTCTTTTTTTCCTAGTTTCAGGATCAATAATAACATATGATCATCAAAATCAAAAAATATGTCAGAATATTCGTGTGATATACTAAATTAATAAAACAGATAAAGACACACCTTATTGCCTACTTTTATATGAGGCATTCCGGATTCCAATTTTACAGTTTTATATATTTTCTTTGAGACTTTTTTGGTTAATGCTCAATAATGAATAATTCTACCACCACCCATTTGGGGCAAGTGGTACCTACCCTTGCCATTAGGAACTTGCGTTTTTATTTTTATTTTTTTATGGGCTCGTTAGTTCGAGTCCTGGGGAATGAGTCTTGGGTTGAGATTAAGCCCGTTTAGGTATTAGGATTTCTAATCTAACTCAAAAAATAAATGAATAATTCTTCTTATTTTAAATATATAAAAAATCTTTTATAGTATAAATTATATTAAAGTTGAATTTGAGATAAAGTTCAATTAAAAATTTAAATTAGTTTCTAATTGCACTTTAATTTTAGTATCTTTCTAATTGTCCTATCATTTGATGCCAAAGCACATTTAAATTTTTAAATGGACTCTAATTTTGATACCAAGCATCATTCCGTTCTACATATTTATAGATACATGACTTTATATTAAAAAAAAAATTTGCAAAATTTTTGGAATTCCTCACTTTGGTTCATGAATCTTACAAACAACTCAAATATAAGAGCATGTTTAGTAGAATGTATTAGTCACTGTAATGTAATAGCTACTCTAAGGGTGACAGTTCTTGTTCAAGTATCGGGTTGGTGTCATGTCAACTTATGAGTATTTGACTATGTAGGCCAATATATTTATCAAGCATGTTAGGATTCCTTAACTTGAGTACTGCACATTTATTAAATAGGTTAGTACTGTTGACCCTTATCAAAGCCAAAAAAAAAAAAAAAAAAAAAATACTAATTTAAGTATTAATTCAATTGATTTGAATTAGGAAAAACTAAACAAATAGATTTTTTTAGTATATAATTCAAAACTAACAGAGTAATTGCATCACAAATAATCATTCAAAATTTAAGTATATCTTAATATCATAAATAATCAATTACAATATGTTAATCAGGATAACCCACAACATTTAATGTTAGATCCCAAGAGATCTAAGTTTGAATTTCGCTTATATAAAAAATTAATTAGTGTCTTGACCTAATTGTGTGAACAATTATTATGAAATGAACACCATAGATTCAAATCCTATCAAATTCATCAAAATAAAGGGCAAAACTTAGGCATGGTACTTAGGTGTATTTTAGGTTCTCATCTTAAAATTCTATTATGTAGGTTTTTTCACATGGAATGGAAGTATATTTTTTAGTTAAATAACCACATGACAAAATCTTAAAAGATGAACCTAAGGAACAGCTTCTAAAATATTGTATATAAGATTTGTCCCAAAATAAAACATTAAATTTTAAAACTCCTATGATATTATGAAAGGTAAAATGTACTAAGACTCTACCTGAACTTTTATGTTATTGTAGCAAGTGTCCTTAACCTGTGTTTTTTTTTTTTTTGGTGGGTTAATTTAGTATATAAAATTTGGTACTAATAGACGCCTTCAATATATTCTTCGTCGATTTGAACAATTTTATTTTCACAGAATCATTAAAGAAAAATGAAAAAGGAGGAGCTCTTACTGCAACAACATAAAAGCTTATGGGATTTTTGCTTTTTTAATTTTAGCATTTTGGTGCAAAAAGAAATTGTTAAAATAGACAGAAAATGGACAAAAGGAGTCAATTTCTATAGTATGAAAATTTATGTATTAAGTTGACAAAAAATAAAAATGCTAAGGGGATTTTATTGTAATAACTAATAACTAAATGGAGAATGGGCGTTAAAAGTCTATTTTTACAATATCAAAGTTTATATATTAAATGCTGAGCTTAGTATGTCTGTTGTTTTAATGTGAATACTTATTCCCAAAAAAAAAAAAGTTAATAGGATCTTATTGTAATAACAATATAAAAGTTTTGGGGGTCCTAATATATTTTATACTCTATTATGAAATTAGAAAATTTGGCAACATTATTTGGGTACATCATCATTTTTTAAAGGTTATTTTTTTATTTTTCTTTCTTTTTTTAAGGATAGTTTATTTTTCAATAAGAGTATATAATTTTAGTCGGAGAATTAAAATTACAGGCGTCCGGTCTCATTGAAAGCTACTATAGTTTAGCTTCTCTAAAAAAAAAAAAAAGGTACTATAGTTTATAATAAAAATACATTTAATAGTCAGAGTGTAGGGAATTATTTGGTTGCTTATGGTTGTAATTCTATAATTTATTTAATGCTATATAAAGGTTAAAAAAAAAATGCTATATAGTGAAAAGAACTGCATAAGTTGGTCAACAAAGACTGGCCCCTTATGGGTAGCTTTCTCTATTCTATGGGCATCTTTAATTCAAACAAGAAGACAAGTCATCGACACAAATTAGCAGTCTTAGATTGAATTTAATGTCATTTCAATTGGACCACAAGAGGTAACCAAATATACTTGTAAAATGAGGGAGAGAATATTCTAGACAGTCTATAGATACCAATTACATTATCTTATTGACATCATCATTGTGTTAATTTGTGCCATGTTCTCTACTACAACTACATATAATTATATTCTATGTATATATAGTACCTAAAGCTTGTTGTCAAGGGAACCAAATCTCTACCAGAACTCTCTCAGTAATTGGATTATAATTTGTTCCATCCAGTCTTGCAGATAAGTAGATAACCTATCTTCCATATGGCCCTATGAGGAGACAGAAATTAATACACACAAAATTTGACAAGACAACTCTAGGGAAGAATGTTGACTACTGACCATACAATATTATAGACCATATAGCTTGTAAAATCACATGACTCTCAGAAATTTGGATTCAACTCTTTGAATGTCACTTGGTATTTGCTAGATTTTGGATCTGTTCAAGCATTGTAACCCAAAATGAATTTGCAAAATTGTTTACCTAACACATTCATTCTTTTCAGCCTAAACCGTTTGATGCTATTAAAAGGCAAAAGCAGACTGGAATTGTTGTACTTAAGTATTTGTTTCGTGGTGACTAAATTTGCATGCATGATTGCCTGTAATCGTGGAGCGTCTTGGTTAAATTTAGTCATTGGAAATTTGAAACTAATATTTTCGTTGGCTAATTATTTAACACTCAAATTAAATCGAGTTTCTCAATTAAACTGTCCTTTCCCTATAATATAATCGGCAACCAAGAGTTTTGGCAAGTTAGGCCTCCAAAATTTTGGTAAATGTAATTTAAAATTTTTGTTATTGTTAGAAATTGGGCATGACCATATTGGTCACCTATTAGGGGAGGGTGACCCTTGGTTGGTCCCTTGTTGATATTGTGTGACTTACTCTAGTAGAAAACCCCACCAGAAAAGCATTCACATCAGTGGATGCAAATTTTCGATCTATTTCGCACAAAAAGCTACATTTTTTTACTATACACACTTATTTTTACAAAACACTCACATCAGTTTATCTATTCTACACATTTATTCAATAAAATATTCATTCTTTTACAATTTTTTATTATTCTTTCCCTCACTGCCCCTCTCTCTCATAGACCCAACAATACCAACGATCACTCCACACCCAGCCACCATTATCACCCACCCAACCACCATCAGCAAGAAAAACCAACCCACTCAATCAGAGAAATAAACGCTCTGAAACCCACTCAATCCCAAACCTATTCAATCCTAAAGTCATTCAATCTGAAAGCCAAATCATCACCCACCTAACCTGAAACCAACTGATCGGCGGCAATGGAGGCATGGTTTGATCAGATGAGGAAAATGGAGAGTGAGGGTTTGATGATCGGCGGCAATGGAGACATGGTTTGATCGGCGACAGTGGAGGCATGAGGAAAAGGGAGAGTGAGGTGTGAGTGAGAGCAAATGAGGAAAAGGGAGAGTGAGGTGAGGTGAGAGCAAAGACAAGGAGAGAGTGAGAGCAGAGACAAGGAGAGAAAAAAAATTGTTAAAATATTAAATGCAAGTGCTACAGTAACTGTGCATATATGCCTTTATTATTGAAGAGGAAAATATATGACGGACACGTAGTGGACGGACTTGTTCAATATATGACGGACATGTAGTAGACGGACCTGTTCAGCACATGTCGTGTGTTGGGCTCCAAGAGGCTTTTATACGAGCGTGGTTGCAGCTTACATTTGGGCTACTAGGGTTTTTTGCTTGATCTACACACTTAAGCCCAGACAAAGCAGACTCCTACAAGGAAAATGAGCCACTCCCCTAGAAGGAAAAGACTTCTTAACCAAGGTATAGGCATTGGTTCTATGTGACTATAAATATACCAAAACTCTCACAAACTAAGGTACGCATAATTAACTCAACTTTAACACGCTAGTGTTGAAAATAAGGTTTCTAACTTGACTTTCGGAGGGTTTTTGGCCGGTACCACACTGGTACTCTTTGCTAGGTCCTTTCTTGTTATTGTGAAGGTTTTTAGTTTGCTCTCGTGAGGATCGTGTAGCTCACTGGTGAATTTCGGCATCATTAATTATTATTATTATTATTTGATACATGATATAATTTCTGGTCCAACATAATCTAAGTGTATATGTGTGTGAAGCTCCCTCTTAGAGACTTAAACCCCGACCCTTACCTCCCACACCCTACAAGCATTTATTATTATTATTATTAAAAGGGGAACTTCATTGCGTTAAACTGGAAGTAATGAGTTGGGAACTTCACGATCATAATTTTGCCAAGCCAATGTAGATGTAATAGGTAATGTTAAATATTGAAATTCACACTAAATTTGGTTCTAGAGAATAATGGCCCAATAAAAAAGTAAGGTAGAATAAAGATGTTATTTCATGAAATAGGGCAAAAATAGCCAAATACCACTATTTTTCAAAATTATTAGTGTTTTACCACTGTTTGAAAAATATTTAGGAATCTAACACATTTTTAAAACTCGAGGGAATATTCTGTATCTCCGTTAAGAGACTATGAATTCCATATTGAGAATATATGTTCCATCAATACTAAATGTAACTGTCCAACATACTGAGGTTTTAATCGTGACTTTAGATCTCACTCCTGATATATCAAAGCAACCTACACTTCATGATCATGTCCATTATTCTCTCAGGATTAAGAGTTCATGTAAATAGAAGTCGTGAGTTTATTATTCATTTGACAGTCGTTAGGAGAATAATAGATCTCACAGCGGTCCAATTCAATATGTCTTAACTCTTAAAACATACCAACATACCAACTAGAAATCTTTATTTCTATGATCAAGACAAATCATCTTAGTTGATATGTTATAGTCTTCGCAGATGAAATACCCAATTTCATCACCGACTACGAACTATAATTCTAAGTTTACAAAGAACTTGTGATTTATATGTGACTAAATCACATAAATTACATACTATGCATCTCATGGACCATATGATAATGTCCAAATATTCATGTTACTATTATTTTAGATAATAATAAAATAACTTTATTAATTACAATATTAAGTCATACATAATGTCATACATAACATCATACAATAGGATTTAAGGGTACACATCCTAACAATCTCCCATTTGTCCTAAAGACTGTTGTGTACTAATCTAACTCCTATCTCCTCCAAATGTGACTCAAAAGTCCTTTAAGGCAAGACTTTGGTAAAGGGATCCGCTAAATTTTTTGCACCATCAATCTTTGCTACTACTACATCTCCACGAGAAAAAATGTTTCGAATGATGTGGTATTTTCTTTCTATGTGCTTTCCTTTCTTGTGATTCCTTGGATCATTGGATTGTGCAACCGCTTCACTATTGCTATAGAACAATGTGAAAGGAACTTGCTCAATTCTCACAACACCAAGATCAGAAAAGAATTTCTTAAGCCAAATAGCTTCCTTTGCTGCTTTACAAGCAACGACATGCTCAGCTTCCATGGTGGAGTCGGCAATACAAGATTGCTTAATACTCCTCCAACTTATGGCTCCACCTCTCAAGGTAAAAACACAGCCTGAAGTGGACTTTCTAAAATTAAGATCTGCCTGAAAATCTAAATCTGTATAGCCAATGGGTATCAAATCCTCACATCGATAAACAAGCATAAAATCTCTCGTTCTTCTTAGATATTTGAGAATATGCCTTACAGCTTACCAATGTTCAAGTCTTGGATTTGATTGATATCGGCTGACCATGCCAACTGAATAACAAATATCCGGCCTAGTACATAGCATGGCATATATGAGACTTTCCATTGCAGAAGTATAAAGAACTTGTCTCATCATATTTTCTTCCTTAAGAGTCTTAGGCCTTTGGTCATCGAATAGAGGAACTCCATGTCGAGAAGGAAGTAATCATTTCTTGGAGTTTTGCATGCTAAACCGTTCTAGAACCTTATCTATATAACCAGCTTGTGACAAACTTAACATCTTATTCTTGCGATCTCGCCAAAACTTGATCCCTAGAATATAGTTAGCTTCGCCCAAGTCCTTCATATCAAATTGGCTTGACAACTAAACTTTAACTGATGACATTACCGCTACATCATTTCCAATGAGTAGAATATTATCAACATAAAACACTAGGAACATTTCTATTTTATCTCAATGTCTTTTGTACACTCATGGTTCATTAAGATTTTATTTAAAACCAAATGACTTGATTGCTTGATCAAATCTGATGTTCCATGACCTAGATGCTTGCTTAAGTCCATAAATGGATATTTTCAACTTGCATACCGTATGCTCGTGGTTCTTTGCTATGAAGCCTTCCGGTTGCAACATATAGATTTCTTCCTCAAGATTGCCATTAAGAAATGCAGTCTTGATGTCCATTTATCAAATCTTATAATCATAATGAGCTGCAATGGATAAGAGAATTCTGATAGATTTAAGCATGGCTACTGGCGAAAAAGTTTCATCATAGTCAATACCTTCTTTTTGTGTATACCCTTTCGCCACTAATCTTGCTTTAAAGGTTTCAAACTTTCCATCTATCTCTCTCTTCCTTTTGTAAACCCATTTGCAACCAACATATTTAATGCCGTTAGGCGCCTTTACAAGATCCCAAACTTGATTGGAATACATAGAATCCAATTCAGATTTCATAGCTTGAACCAATGATGTGCATTTATATCATTTATTGCCTCCTCATAAGTGTAGGAATTCTATTCAGCATTTTCTGAGATAGCTTCATAAGTTTCTCCCAAACCTATAAATCTTATAGGAAGCCGAACAATTCTCTCACTACGACAAGACACCTGTGTACTAAACATCTTGTGAGTAGTATCTTGTGGTGTATCTAATACAACCATCTCATCCTTAGTTTCATCCATTGGTTGTTCAACTACAGGTTCATCTATTTCAACCAAAACAACTTTACTCATAGGATTAAAATTATTCACATAATCATCTTCTAAAAATTTGGTATGGGTACTAACAAACACTTTGTTGTCCTTATGATTATAGAATAAATAACCCTCAGTATCCTTTGAATAACCTAAAAACATGCATACTTCTATTTTGGCTTCCAACTTATCAGACTTTCCTTTCAACACATATGCAGGACATCCCCAAATGTGGAGATATTTTATACTAGACTTGTGCCCACTCCACAATTCCTTAAGTGTGTTGGGAACTAATTTTGATGGAATTAAATTCAAAATATGCATTGCAGTTTTTAGTGCATATTGCCAAAAGGAAACTAGTAAAGTGGAATAACTCATCATGGACCTAATTATTTCTAAAAGAGTCTTATTCCTTCTCTCTTCTACACCATTTTGTTGGGGAGTTTCAGGTGCAGTTAATTAGGATACAATCCCATTCTGAATTAGGTAATCCTTGGAATCTCCAAGAAGGTATTCGCCATCTCGATCAGATCTAATGGCCTTTATGCTTTTACCTAATTGATTTTTAACTTTAGCCCTAAACTCTTTGAACTTTTCAAAAGTTTCGGGGTTCTATCTCATTAGGTACACATAACCATATCTTGAGTAATCATCCGTACTCATAACCTCCTTTTGCCTAGGTTGACATAGGACCACATACATTCGTATGAACTAATTCAAGTAGTACTTGGGCTTTTCTACCTTTTGCATTAAAAGACCGTTTTGTCATTTTACCCTCCAAACAAGATTCACAAACTGAAATTCATCAAAGACCATGGATTGTAAAAGTCTATCTTTGATTAGTCTTTGAATCCTATTTGAATTAATATGACCCAAACGCAAGTGCCAAAGATATGCATAATTAGAAGAAGGAAACTTTCTCTTTAATGATTTTACATAAGAGTTATTATCTAATTCAGAATTGTATAATTCATACTTATCAGGAGTTAAAATATAAATACCATCCACAATATTGCCAGAACAGATAAACATTTTATCCTTCTTTATTACAATATTGTCTTTCAGGATAACGTAATATCCATGTTTACCTAAATAAGTTGTAGAAATTAAATTCTTACGAACATTAGGTACATATAGGCTGTCTTTCAATATTAAAACTCTAGAATTAAAACATAAATTAAACACTCCAACTGGAATTCTGCTCCTATCCGCTAAGGTAAGAAACATTTCCCCTCCATTCAGCCTTCTGGTCTCTTGGAACCCCTGCAAAGAATTACAGATATGATTAGTACAACCTGAATCCATACACCAAGAATTCGTGCGATTCTATACCAAACATATTTCAGGAAGGAATGTGCTTTTCATACCCTTATTCTTGGCAGTTTTGAAAATTGGACAATTCCACTTCCAGTGTCCTTTCTCACTACAATGGAAACACTTTCCTTTGGCCTTCTTTCCTTTTGTTGGCAACTTCCAAGGCAATTTGTTTACCATCTTGCTTAGTGAAGTCCTTTTTTCTTTTTCTTACCCTTGTCTTTCGACTTAGGTTGAGAAGTAGAAGCTTTACCCACATTGGCTTCAATATTTGAAGTACCAAGGATGCCTTTCGCCGCTACCAATTCATTCATCAATTCAGACAAAGAATAAACTTTTTTGTTCATAATTATAATTCAGTCTAAATTTCTTGAATGATTCCGGTAATGACTAGAGTATCATATCCACTTGGGATTCTCCATCAATATCGGCACTTAAAACTTCCAATGTATTCAGATTAGAGATCATTCTAAGACAATGCTCTCTAACTGAAGTGCCTTCAGCCATTTTGGTATTATAAATCTGTCTCATAGTTTCTTGCCTTACAGAACGGCCATGCTCTCCAAACATCTCCTTCAGACTTTGCATAATGTCCGAAATTAGTTCTACGTCTTGCATTTGATGCTGTAGAACATTTGAAATAGATGCTAGGATATAGCACTTGGCCATCTCATTAGATTTCTGCCAACGATCATATAAGTGTTTTTTCTCAATAGGAGCATCTAATGATGGAAAGCTAGGACATGGTTGAGTAAGCACATATGTGTGCTCTTCAACAGTATGAACAATATCCAAATTTCTTTTCCAGTCAACATAGTTGGATCTAGTTAGTTTGTTTAGATTAAGAATACTAACAAGTGGTCTAAAAGATGCTATGACAAAATCTGAAAATAATAAACATAAATATAATAAGTAAACTGGACATTATCAATTTAGCATATAAGCATATACATGGAACTATAATAAAACCATAATATAATATATGCAACGACAACCCAATCTCATGTCTATAATTCCTTAGTAGCCAGTTCATTATAAATACTATGATTGATTGAGAACTATTCTTTTTATTAGTGCTATCATGATAACTCTTATTAAACACTAATAATATGCCGTATTATCTTTGGCCTCTAAGTAATAATGATATAGCTCCTTTGAGAGGTTAACATTACACTTAGTTTAATGTATACCATTATTTATGAATTATGGGTAGCCACATTTCATCTCCCTTGCAGTGTTTAAACTTGTAGTACCATAGAACAAAACATCCACCTTTGGGATCGCGAGGCATATACACCAAGACGAGATGTATGTCCACACTACTTTAAACGGGTAAGTTCAATCTTGTAGTACTATGAAGTAAATACCTTCCTTTGGGATCGCGAGACATATACGCCAAGATGAGTTGCTTACCCCATACTACTATGAACCAATAGTGGAGGCCGTGAGATGCAACCCTTGTATCTCTCTCCCACTAGATATTTTAAAATAATGGTTTTTATTTAGAAAACATGTGTAATCCAATCACACACAACCTTGTACTTTTAAATTTTTGAAAAAACTTAGAAAAAATTCTGAATTCCCAGTTTTCGATTGATTGAATGTGCCCTTCAATCGGTCGAAAAAATTAAAAAATTTGAACCTGACTGTTTGCCTGGCTTGATCGGTAGTCAATCGCTTCTTGATCGATCAAAATATTAAATTTGATCGATCGACTAGCAATCGAGTATCAATCGAATCAAGTAGATTGGCCACCAATTCACTCGATCGATCGTAAACAATTTTCGATTGATCGAAACTCGTGAACTTTGAATTTCTAGAATTTTTCCTGAAGCGTTTTCAACAGTTTTTCATGAACAAACAACCAACATATGAACATGATAAAGAGACATTGATATCAAAACTGAATTCCATTAATGCTATAGCCTTAAAGTTCAATTTAACATACTTAAATTCAAATTTAAGCAACATCACAACTTCAATTTCAGTTTTCATCAAAACATAATTTCAATCAACCATGTAGAAATTCAATTGCATAACTACTAGCATCATGAAACTATGATTCTTGATTCCAAAATTTACAAAACATGTTATACAATTGGAAATTGAAGACCACTCTAATATCAATTGTTGGTTTAAACATGGTTTGTATCGCATACAAAACATACGCAGCGAAAAAATTAACAGATCTACTTCACTCACAATTGATAACATGCACTATGTAAACTTCAAAATTCAAGAATAAGAGAGTGTACCTTGGTGTGGTGGATTTCAAAATTAAGATTGGAAGCACTTAGGAATACGTTTAATCTTCACTCCAATTCCACTTTACGCCTAAGAAGTGTGATCTCTCAATCAGTTTCTAAGGGAGAATAATAAAATGTCTCACACTCACATACACACTATGTTTACAATAGTGTCTCTTACGAAAAATTTTGTATGTTTCTCCCTTTGTATCTAACTGATTATCTAATTGGGTCAGCCTTTTGGGCCTTTTCAATTGGGTTTAAGTGTGTGGCTTAGAGTGGGACCAAAAGGGACTAATGACACTAGCTTCAATGGACCTTGGGATTTTCTGTCAACTCTTGACAAGTCCAAAGTTACTATTAACTATATTTAATACCACTATATAAATAAAGTTGCACTCTAGGCCTTATCTATATATTATATCTCAAGACTTTATTGTACATGCAACCCCTTCATAAAATATTCATAGTAATACAAAGTCATGAATGTAGACTGTCACTTTGTAAATTACTACATCTTAATTCCTTGAGTACCCTGTTTAATATTTTATGTTATTCATCATATATTTATAAAATCCAATTCCATAAACATATACTTTAATAACTCAAAACTAAAGTGGTTAGGCTTAACACTCTGAATAACCAAACCCATTAAACTTATCTCAAGGGAATATTTTGTATCTTCATTAAGAGATTATAAATTTCATCTTGAGAATATATGTTCCATTAACACTAAATGTGGCTGCCCAACATACTGAGGTTTTGATCGTGACTTTAGATCTCACTCTTGATATATCAAAGCAACCTACATTTCATGATCAAGCCCATTATTCTCTCAGGATTAAGAGTTCATGTAAATAGAAGTCGTGAGTTTATTATTCATTTGACAGTCGTTAGGAAAATAATAAATCTTACAGCGGTCCAGTTCAATATGTCTTAACTCTTAAAACATATTAATATACCAACTAGAAATATCTATTTCTATGATCAAGACAAATCATCTTAGTTGATATGTTATAGTCTTCGTAGATGAAATGTCCAATTTTATCATCGACTATGAACTATACTTCTAAGTTTACAAAGAATTTGTGATTTATATCTTCTGTGACTAAATCACATAAATCACATACTATGCATCTTATGGACTATATGATAATGTCCAAATATTCATGTTACCATTTTTTTAGATAATAATAAAATAACTTGATTAATCACAACATTAAATCATACATAATGTTATACATAGCATCATACAATAGGATTTAAGGGCACACATCCTAACAACCTTATCACCGCCACTTTGTTGCTCATTGCTGAAATCTAGATTCAAATCTAGAAATGCCACCGCTAAGATCTCTAATCTAGAATTGCTGAGAGTGGACATTTTGCCAACATTGCTAGCGCCAAAGACCTTATGAACAATGGCAAACTTGTGGGGGGTCATTAGATGGAAAGTAAGGAGTAAAAATTTAGTCTTTGGCCCTTTGGCACCTCAGTAACCATTAAAAAATTGATGGAAAATGCAAGAAAAATTGGGGAAACTTTTTTTGGAACAATTTGCATTGTTCAATGTTTGAAAAGTTTGAATTTAGCTTTGGTGTTTTTAGTGCATAAATGTTTTAAACTTCAATTATTTTTTGTCAAATTAGCTCTATGAGTGCACAAATGTTCATTTGTTTGTATGCACGGATACTAGAGATCAGAATTTATAGACATTTTATCTATCTAAGCATTGATTGAGATTGTTTTTAGAATTGTGATGGAATTTGACATGGAATTAGTTGATACCTTACTAACATTGTTAAAGTCTTAATTTTTGGCTATTTTACATTATTATTAAGATTCATTTTAAAAATGATGGCATCCACTTTACATAATCAATTTCGGGAATATGAGAGCAAGTGCTATGAGAAGCCATCAAACCTAGAGAGCAAGTGCTATGAGAAGCCATAAAACCTCCTTTTAGTGGCACCACCACCAGATCTCGGCTTGCTTTTTCATTCCTTCACAATCTGGGTTTTTGGGATGGCTTAGGGGTTGTGGTGGGTGGCTGGGTGGGTTTGTGAATAGTAGTGGCCGGATGGGCCATGGTGGCTAGCTGGCTTTTGTTGATTTTTTCTCCCTAATTTGTGATTTAGGTGGCTAGTGGTGACTACAACGATTGGGTTTGTCGTGGTTGATGGTTGTTAGTTTGTATTTGCATTTTTTAGTGTTGAGGTCAATCCAAACACTTAAAATTTTTCTTAAAAATGTTTACATCTAAGATATTTTACATTTGAAAATATTTTACGTCGAAACAAACAGAGCGTAAGTTACGATCCTAAATCCAAATCTAACATTAACATTGTGCTTGGCCACCCGAAGGTAAATAGAAAACAGAGTAAAAGGATAGAAGAAGTGGAAAGGACAAGAAAGGGAAAGCATCCTAAACTTATTTTACCCTTGGTTTGACAAATAAAGAGGAAGAGAGGAAAGAAAAATGAGAGAGAGGGGAAGGAGAGGAAATAGATGGTTGAAGAGTAGTTGCAGCCCTCTATAAAGCACTGCCTCTACATTACCTTGCTGCCTAGACAGAGCTTTTTGCTATGGAACAAGGTGTACTCTTAGCCCAAGAATTGAACCTCTCTAAGGTCATCTTCGAATCAGATGCACTCTCGGTCATTCAAGCAATCTCCCAAGATCTCAGTGGCAGCGAAATAGGCCATCTGATTCAAGGAATTCAACTTGCAAAGTAGTCTTTCTCAAGCTGCTCCTTTCGCCATATGAAAAGGGACTACAACAAGGCAGCCCATGAGCTTGCCCAGTTTGCCAAGTGTAGTCATACATGTAATGTATGGAAGGGTGTTACACCACTAGGGATGGCAATTTTTACCAGATCCGTGGGTACCCAGCCCGGCCTGACCTTAATAGGTCGGATTTTACGCCGCCCGATAAAGAATAGGGTCGGGTTTGGGTTTAAAAAAAAAAACCCAAAACGGGTTTGGGTCGGGTCTGGGTTTTGGTAAAAACTCGAACTCGGACCCAACCTGAACCGTTTACAACTTAAGTAAAATTACTAAAATACCTACCTATATATATATATATATCACTTATGTCAAACCCTATTTCATTTGTCTGATATCTCTTATAGCTCCAGCTTCTTCTCTTAGTGTTCTCACCTCATTCTCAATAACTCTCTGTATCATTTTCTCTTAAGCCGCCCCACACGGTGTCACCCAGCCTGGCAGTCACCCTCACCCTCACTCTCATTCACTCACCGACCCGCTCTCACCTTCACTCTCATCACGTGGTGGTTGCTATCTGCCAGGGAGAATCACAGAGGTTAGATCGGAGAGAGATGTTCGAGGTTTAGGCTGGGATAAGTAGAGAGGCCCACCGCCGATCATCGGAGATCTTGGTCGTCTGAGATAGAGAGAGGCCGAGTAGGAGTCCGAGATCGGAGATAGAGCCTTGGTGGACCAAGTTCTCCAATTTTTTTTTGGGGGTCCTTTCTCAAATCTGAGTTTGTGTTTATGATTTTGTGAATCTATGTTTGTGAATCTGTGTTTGAAAGGGAATTTGTGTTTGTGATTTTGTGATTTTTTTTTTAATTGTATGGCATAACAATGGCGGACACAACGATGCCATCGAGTTCTTCTTTAGGTCTCGTGGCATTTAGCCTCTCTTCAGGCAATATATGGTGGATTTTATGTGTATATGTCAAATACAAAGTACAAAAAAAGACAATGCCAGAAACTTTTTCAATATTTCGTTATTCTTTTATATGGATATCTGAAAATCTCATTACATAAACACAACCATATTTTGTATGTGTACGCTGTTGAGTTCAATTCTTTTTTCTTTTTCTTTTTGGTTGGGCCATAATTTGGGCCACCGCTGGGCCCAAATCTGGTTGGGCTAAAAGGGCCCGCGGGGCCCGTGGAGCCCGGCGGGGCAGGTCTGGGCTTAGGAAAAAAAATCCGTTTAATAATCGGGCAAAGTTCGGGTCATGGGTTTAGACCCACGAGTCGGGTCCGAGTATTAAAAAACCCGGCTCGAACCCGACCCGTTGCCATTCCTATACACCACCTATCTTAGTCCACCTGATTCAGTCAGGTCTGGGTTGATGTTGTAGGCTCTGGCCTTGTTGTACTCCTTTTCTTGTGTCAATGAATATATACATTTCCTTCTAAAAAAAAATAAAAATAAAAAAGAGAAGTAAGGAGAGAGATAGACTCATTAAATAGGGGCAATATGGTAATTGGGCAAGCAACGAGCTTATGCTTGTTTTCTCTCCAATTTGGAGAGATGGATTTTTTGTGGGCCTTGGTGAAAATTCTTGGGCCCCTTCAAAAAATTTTCTCCCCTTCTCTCCTTAACAAACAACACCCATTTTTATTTTCTCTCCTTTATTTTCCAACCACCATATTCCACCTCCAACCAAACATAATCTTATTGTAATTATTAAACAATTAAAAAAAAGTGCATGAACATTAGAAAGTTCATGCTAGTTGATAACCTTGTCTTTGATTTTGAATTAATAGTAAGTTTGGTTTATTTAATGGTGATAGAGGGAATGAAAATTCTATTCTTAAATCTTAACCAAAAGTGGAGCTATAAATGAACTACAATTTTTATAAACGATTTGGGCTCAGCTGACAAGTCATCAAACTTGCAGCAAAATGGTATCCTCCAAGACAGTGATGGTATAAAACAAATGTTGATGGGTCATTCTTCTCCGAAACTGATGAGGCTGACTTTGGGATGGTGGTTTGTAACTCATAGGGACAAGTCATGGTGGCAATGTCAAAAATTATTCTTGTTAGATGTGTTAAGTTTATGTGTGTAGCCTCAAGAAACTTAATTATATTTCTCAGCCCATGTTTACCTAACTCCACCTCATAATCCCTATATATACCCTGTTTAGAGTTCATTGTAATCATAAAATTGAGATTATTGAAGTTGTAGCTGTCAAAAAACTTTTTTCATGAATGTAGGTTGTTAGGTCGAACCATTACAATGAACACTAAATAGGGTATATGTATAGATTATGAGTTACTAGTTAGAGTTAGAGTATACATTGGTTGAATAATATAAATGAGCCTCTTGGGCCTATACACATAAACCTAATTCCTTTAACAATTCCATTGCCATAATTTTTTAAGGCGGTAGAATCTTTAGCAGCTAGACGAATGACCCTTTTTGCTGTTGCAATTGGAATTGATCAAATTGTTATTGAAGGAGATTCTAAGATAGTGATGAATCAAGTCAAGAGTGACACCTTTCACTTCTCACAGTTTTGAGTCTGGACACATCATTCAAGAGCCCAAGCTTTAGCTTAGGGGTTAATAGCCCATAAATTCTCTCATGTTCATAGAATAAGTAATTTTATGGCTTATGCTTTAGTTAGGAGAGCCAGAAACTATCCAACTTTTTTGTCTTGATGAGTCCTATGTGCTGTTATTTGCATCTTTTGGTAATTGAAAATTTGAAATGGAATGCAATGTTTTCCCTGTAGCACAAAAGGGGGAAAATGTTTGGCTTCAGAGCTGATATTTGAATCACAAAATTTATACACTCATATGTATTATCTCCTAAACATTAACATTCATATAATTTGACACCACAACCACTGACATAACGCTTAAAAAGTGGATTTAAATCCAAACGATAGCCCTGTACCACTATCAGGAGTTTTTTTTTTTTTGACAAATCCAAACCATTTCTCCCTGAATTTGTTGACAAATGCTAATATATTATCCGCAAAATATAGCTGCAAACCAAGAAACCTATTATAATTACATATTATCACCTGAAATGCCCTCATTAAGGGAAGGAGGGATGGAGGGGTTGTGATACCAAAATCACCCCTGAAATATGTAGAGCTTCCTAAAAAATAATAATAGTAAATATGGGAAACTCGTAAGAAGAATTTATTAATATAAATTAACTATTAAAATAACTTTTCAAACCAAAGAGATTAAATTAATTCTGAAACTTCTTCCGCCCAAATTTTACAATGATCTACTCTCAATAGCTCTTGGGCTAACATAAACTTCAAATCCCTCTTTTTTATTAAATAAATTTTATCACCACTCTTATGAAGTGCCATACAGGTATAAGCAAAAAAGAAATTCAACCAACATATACTTCCTCCTTATGAATGCCTGAAAGATTAAAGTTGGGCGCGCAGGTTTCAAACTTTGAAAAGCATCATAAACAAAAGAAATAGGCAGTAAAAGTATTCTCACAACCAATTATTGGAATCAGCGTCTATACACACAGGTAAACAATGATATCTTCATATATCTAAATGGAATCACAGAGGTCTAAAAGTGAAGGGCTGAAAAAATAATGCTTGGTGAACTAGGGAAAGACGGAAAAAAGGGTTTTTTTTTTGGGGGGGGGGGGGGGGGGGGGGGGTGAGTACAGAGAGGGGGAGAAACCCCAACAATACAAATTATGAAAGAATTTATTAAAGATAAAAAAGACTCATGTAAGACTAAAATATGACCAAGTAATGGAAGAAACACAAGAAAAAGAGATGTCCCCTTATTTGAAGATGAGTACACTTTTACTTTTCTATATTATACATACACCTCTTGTAAAACATTATATATTATAGCTCCTTTCCCTTTTGACCATCAAGAAGGGTTACTAAAAGGTGTAACAGAAGAGACAAAATTTCATCCCTCATTTTGTTTGGTTAGTAGAGAAAAGTAGAAGGAAATAATTTATATTTTGAATCCAGTTACTAATTATAAAAATTAAATTTAAACCATCTCATTTTCTCTCCCTTTCCTTTTAAGTTGGAAGGAAAGAGAGTATTAGATTTGGGAGAAAGAAATCCTTCCATTTCCTTTTCCTATCTCCATCCTTTACTTTTGAAGAGGGTGAAATTAAAGTAGTCGGGCAGAATTTACAAAGACCTACCATAGGTAGCTTCACTAGTTCGACGGACAAAAAGATGAGGCAGCAAAACTCCTTGAAGGTGGATGGATGATTAGGGGGGAACGGGTTGCCTACAGTGGATGGATGATCTAAAGAGAATGGGACACCTGCAGTGGATGGATAATGATCCTGATGGATACTGAGGTTGACGGTGGCAAAAAGGTCACGTGGCAATGACATGGCTTATTTGGCCCCCAAGAAACTCCAAATGGCAATAACTTGTGTTCCATGATTAACCCTAATTAGTAGAGTCCCTATATGGAATGGGTCCCTTAAATTATGCACATTTATGAGGATCTTCCCTACAAGAAAATATCCTTCTTCGCCAAAGCACCAAGGTCGGTTCCCCACTACTATAAAAGGGCCAAAACCTTCAGAGAACAAGGTACACATAATTGACACTAGTTCCATCACTCTAGAGTGGTGATAATTTTTTAACTTAACCTTCAGAGGGTATTTGGCCAGTACCATACTAGTACTCTCTTGAGGTCGTCTTTTTCGGTGTTGTTTCGGCACATAAGGGTTGTGCAACTTATTGACGATTTTTGGCATCGTCAGTCGGCACTATCTGTGGGAAAGAAACAAAATGTAGGTGAGCCGCGTTGCTGCTTCCTAGACAAAGAGTTGCATGGTGCTTACTCGCTCAATGACAACTAACAACAAAAGAGACGAACCATGTACTGCTACCCTTGAGAGACAGGTTCAGACACTCACTACAGCGGTTGAACGTCTCACCAAGCAGAACCATGAGCTAGAAGAGCAGTTATGCCAAAGTGACAACAGGCCCCAAGATCAAGAAGAGGAGTAGGAGGGTGATAGCCTTCTGCGCGTGAACGGTAGATAGGATAGGGGAGGACCGGAAGGCAGCAATGCTGTAAGTAGGCAGACGGCCGCAGATATCACCCCACCAAACCTGGTCGCAGATATGCAGATGTTGAGGGAACTGATGGACCTAATGATGAATGCCCTCAGGCGACGGGTATCAAGTGACCACGACGAATTGGTGAACAGGACGGATTCACCCTTCACTACGCCAGTTACTTTATTCCCTCAACAGAGTACACATAATTGACACTAGTTCTAGCACTCTAGAGTGGTGATAATTTTTTGACTTAACCTTCAGAGGGTATTTGGCCAGTACCATACTGGTACTCTCTTGAGGTCTTCTTTTTCAGTGTTGTTTCGGCACATAAGGGTTGTGCATCTTATTGACGATTTTTGGCATCGTTAGTCGGCACTATCTGTGGGAAAGAAATAGAACGTAGGTGAGCCGCGTTGCTGCTTCCTAGACAAGAGTTGCATGGTGCTTACTTGCTCAATGACAACTAACAACAAAGGAGACGAACCACGTACTGCTACCCTTGAGAGACAGGTTCAGACACTCACTACGGCGGTTGAACGTCTCACCGAGCATAACCATGAGCTAGAAGAGTAGTTTTGCCAAAGGGACAACAGGCCCCGAGATCAAAAAGAGGAGTAGGAGGGTGACAGCCTTCTGCGCGCGAACGGTAGACAGGATAAGGGAGGACCGGAAGGCAGCAATGCTGTGAGTAGGCAGACGGCCACAGATATTGCCCCACCAAACTTGGTCGCGGATATGCAGATGTTGAGGGAACTGATGGACCTAATGATGAATACCCTCAGGCGATGGGTATCAAGTGACCATGATGAATTGGTGAACAGGACGGAATCACCCTTCACTATGCCAGTTACTTTATTCCCTCTCCCACCGAAATTTCGCATGTCGCAAGTAGAAGCCTACGACGGGTCAAAGGACCCTCTATACCACTTGGAGACCTTCAAAACCCTAATGCATCTGTGGGGCGCAGAAGATGAGATCATGTGCAGGGCTTTCTCCACTACATTGGGGGGACCTGCAAGAGTTTGGTTCAGCAGATTGACGCTGAACTCCATTAGTACCTTCAAGGAGTTGAGCGCCCAGTTCGCCTCACACTTTATCGGGGGACACTTACAAGAAGTTGATTGCATGCCTGATAAACATCAAGAAATGAAAGGATGAGACAATAAGATCTTACATCACCCATTTCAACAGGGAGGCGCTCTTAATTGATGAAGTTGACGACAAAATACTCGTGGCTGCGTTCACCAATGGGTTATGGAAGGGGAAGTTTTTGTTTTCCCTTTATAAGAATGACCAAAAGACAATGTCAGATGTACTGTACAGGGCTACGAAATACATGAACGCGGAAGACGCGTTGCTTGCGCGGGAGGAGAAGCCTAGGAAGAAAGAAAGGCCAGAAGAAACAAGACAAGAAAGGGGATGGAAGGCCACGAGGACGGAAGACAGGGGAGAGGATAGACACTCCAAGCCCCCCACGGGAAGATTCGCAAGCACCACCCCGCTGAACCTCCCCATCGATCAAGTGCTCATGCAAATCAAACACGAAGGATCCCTGACGTTCCCTAGCAAGATGAAGGGTGACCCCAACAAGAGGTCTAGGGACAAGTACAGTCACTTCCATCGAGATCATGGCCACAATACATCCAAATATTATGATTTGAAGCATCAGATTGAAGCCCTGATTAGACAGAAAAAGTTGCAGAGGTTTGTAAGCAAGAGAAGACAGACCATCCGTAAGAGCCTGTCCCTCGGAGGGAAAACGAGCATCCTAAACCACCCATTAGGGACATAAGGACGATCGTAGGGGGCACAGCAATGTCCTGTTCAGCACAAAAGATGCAAACTTACCTTCAGATGGTTCAACACGTCCAATTGGCAGGTTTGGTCTTGAAGATGGTGCGAATTGACAACCTTGTAATAGGGTTCTTAGAGGAAGATGTTTGACGCCTCCATCATTCACACGACGACGCACTTGTCGTAAGCATACAGATCGGGGACTACAACACTCACAGGGTGTTAGTAGACAATGAAAGCTCAGTCGATATACTATACTACCTGGCTTTCTAGCAAATGAACAATGAGAGAGAGAGATTGATTCCAACTAACACATCTCTCGTCGGATTCGAGGGGACAAAAGTGCACCCATTCGGTACGGTCATGTTATCCGTAACCATCGGCGATTATCCTCAACAGATCACCAGGGATGTTATATTCCTAGTTGTGGACTGTTCATCGGCTTACAACGCAATCTTGGGCCGACCTACCCTTAATTCATGGAAGGCCATAACATCTACTTACCACCTAATGATGATGTTCCCCACTGAGTACGGGGTAGGAAAAGCACAAGGAGATTAGGTAGCAGCACGCGAATGTTACATCGCTATGCTAGAAATGAACGACCATGTAACCACGATATGCATTAGAGAACATCGAACGGTAGCAGTGCCAGTGGAGAGACTGGAAGAAGTACTCCTCGACGACTCAAAACCCGAACGGAAGACAAAAATTGGCACTCTTGCTAGCCCGCTAGTCCGTCAAGCCCTAGTCTCATTCCTAAGGGAGAACCTAGACGTATTTGCCTGGAGCCACAAAGACATGGCTGGGATCGACCCATTAGTTATAGTCCATAAGCTGAACGTATCACCTTCTTTTCCTCCGGTTCATCAGAAGAAGCGGGTATTCGCTCAAGAATGGGATAGCGCTATAGCTGAGGAAGTCCGCAAGCTACAGAAGGCAAAATTTATACAGGAAGTGTACTACCCCGATTGGCTAGCTAACGTGGTGATGGTCAAGAAAGCCAATGGGAAATAGAGGATGTGCGTGGATTTTACAGACTTGAATAGGGCATGCCCTAAGGATAGCTACCCACTCTCCCGGATTGACATCTTGGTGGATTCAATAGCAAGACACCAGCTACTGAGTTTCATGGACGCGTTCTCTGGATACAACCAGATCAAATTGGACGAAGCAGATCAAGAAAAGACTTCTTTCGTCACAAGCCAGAGACTTTTCTACTATAAGGTGATGTCGTTCGGCCCCAAGAACACAAGCGCGATGTACCAAAGACTGATGAACAAGATGTTTGCACACCAAATCGAGAGAAACGTTGAAGTATATGATGATGACATGCTTGTGAAGAGCTCATGGGAGGACAACCACCTGGACGACCTCAAGGAAACTTTCGAGACCCTTAGGCATTATAACATGAAGCTGAATTCGAATAAGTGCACATTCGGAGTGACGACCGGGAAGTTCCTGGAGTTCATGGTGCCCGAAGGGGTATTGAAATCAACCCAAACAAGGTACAAGCCATCATGGAGTTTCCTCCACCAAAAACCACCAAGGAGGTACAAAGTTTGAAAGGCAAGATTGCTACTTTAAACTGGTTCGTTTCAAGAGCAACGGATAAGTGCTTTCCCTTCTTCCACGTGTTAAAAAAGGCTTTTGAATGGACGATTGAATATCAATGCGCATTTGAAGATCTGAAGGCATACCTTTCTTCTCCACCCTTGTTAAGCCCATCGAAACCAAAAGATGAGTTGTTCCTCTACTTAGTCGTCTCTCCAGCCATTGTCAATGCCGCCTTAGTTAGGGAAGAAGACGGGGTCCAAAAACACGTATATTTCATGAGTTAAGAGCTCTGAGGCGCGGAAGGGAGGTACCCACCTATGGAGAAGCTCGCCTTTGTGTTGGTAACCACAACACGCAAGCTCAAATTGTATTTCCAGGCCCATATTGTGGTTGTCTTGACAGAGAAGCCATTGCAGAGAGTAATGAGCAGTCCATACTAAAAGTAACAAACTAGTACAATTATCTTGTTTTTTTTCCTTTGTTTCTTATCTTGAACAATTATCAAACACCTTGAAGGCAAAAGGTAGCCAAAAAAAAAAAAACCTTTTTTGAACAATTAATAAACATTGATGCAGTAGTGAAATTGCAAAACAACAAAAATCTAATATCAAGCAAAGGCTGGAAATAAAGAAAAAAAAAAGAAGAAAGGAAGAAACTAGCAGACAATAGATAGAGAACAAAGACTAGAGAGAGACTATGATAGCTGATATACCCGAAGGTTTTTTTTTTTTGGATTCAGATGGGGAAAATGGTAGAAGTAATTTGTGGGTTCATGAATTTTTCAAGTTTTAGATTTGTTTCATAAAAAAAAATTAGATCAGTTTGTTTTCTAACGTTAAGGCTCGTGGCATTCTTGGGCTTAATCCCTTGTTTTTTTTTTTTTTTTTTTGGTGTTTTTAAGAGTGTAAGTTAGTGAATTGATGATGTGGCAGCATCTTAAACCAATAACTTTAAATAAGAGGTGACGATTTAAAGAAATTTACTTGGTAGAGTACCCTACCAATTCTAGAAGATCTAAAAATATCAGAAACACTAAAGATGGCCTAATGGTCTCTCGTTAATGAAAGAAAAAGTTTATACATACCAAAAGGCCCAAAAGTTTATACATTGGATTTGATCTCTACTTATGCATCTTCATAGCGAAGGAACTAGTTTAATGAGGTATTTGTGAACTGGTTTTTTCTTTTTCTTACCTATTATGATAATACTTAAAAACCATCTTAACAAAATTGAATGATTGCTTCCAATAACAACTATTTATAAAAAAAAAATCGATTAGTGTTTTAGCCAATGATATAGAATTCTCATTATAGAGTGAACGACATGAGTGTAAATTCTATCAAAACTATTTATTTAAACAATAACTAAACAAATTTTAGACAAAAACTAAGAAAATGACAAAATTTGGCTACAAACCAACAATAATAAGATATGTGTTCATTTATAAAACCATACATAAGCAATTTTGTATACAATTATTTTAAATGAGTCATGTACAATATAAGGACACGTGTCATTTATCATCATTACTTGTTTTGGGTTTGGTCCACTTATCATGTAACGGAGTTGTATGGTCTTTTGGGCTACAATCAAATTTACAATTAAATTTTGTCCAAAAGAAATAGAGAAATGATATGTCCACAACATTTTCACAACATTTTTACAACAAATCCTAAACTGGTTGTTAGACAAAAAAGTAATCTTAGTGTTAGGTTCAAATTTAAACCAATAACAACCAACCACTTATGATTTGTTGTGAAAATATTGTAAAAATGTTGTGGATGTAGTATCTCTCAAAGAAATATGGTAAAATGAGAAGTTGCTACCTTTCGAGGGTAATTGTGCGTTTCAAAAAATTAATTCCTCCTTAACTTTTAACTGAAAAAATTCAAGCCCTGACCGATGCTTTTAATTTAGGATAGAACTAAAAAGACTTATTCCTCAGTTATAGGTACGTACAAGTCGGGCTTACCTAAACAAAACAAGAAAAATGAGAAGGCAACCCTTCAACCTGATATTCATTTTCATTCACTGTATGGCTTATGTCCAAACTATTTCCAACATTTATTGCTTCCATAGCTAGCATGCAATCGATATAGAATTACCTAAATGCCATCTTTTCAATTAGTAAGGTTTAGACTGCCACAAGAAGCTTATATACCTTCTCATCAAATGTGTAAACACAATAGTCAATTGAATTTAGTAAAAACCCAATAACAGGCTTAAGTATGTGTTGCACTAGTGCAAGAAACTTCTGAGGTTTCATTTACATTCAGCCACCAAGAAGCCATGATTTTTCTTTTTCTCCCTCCTAATCCCCTCACCCCTTTCCTAGAGAATTTAAGTCCAGAATGACTAAATTTGTTTTAGACTTTTAGTCATTTAACTAGCAAACTAGGTTGAACAATATTGATTATACGTTGTTGTTAAAAGGTTGAAAAGGTACGCATTGTATTCATCAAAGAAGAAAAGATGTGACAAATACAAATCAAATATTCAAGCATTTTGCCCTGTACCGTAGGAATAAACTCGAAAAGCAAACACTTGATTTAACTTGAGTAATCCCCCACAAGCAAACACCATCACATGTTCTAAACCTGTATTGCCAAATCCTGCAAGTATAGCTCCAATAGCCTATAAACACGACAAGCAAACACTTGATTTAACCTGAGTAACCCCCACAAGCAAACACCATTACATGGTCTAAACCTGTATAGTCAATTCCTTCAAGTATAGCTCCAATAGCAGATATTGGCCCTGTAAATTCAATTAGACCGGGCAGCAGCTGCAAGTGACCTATGGCAGTTGTCTGTAGCCCCAAATATGCAGCTAGCCACAGCTGCACCCTGACTCCGAGGGGACCCATGTAGACATACAAGTAGAACCATGTACCTACCGAGTCAAGGAGCTTTTGGTGCAGCCACTCCTAGTGCAAGCCCCTCAGCTAAAGCATGAAAGGCAACTGCTCCACATGAAATGAATGACTGAAGGGTGTGAACACTCACCGGGAAACTGGTTACTGTATGCAAGTTATTCACTGACGCTCTAGTGACTTGCAAGTATCAAGTCACTAGAATTTGTAGCATGGACGAATGTAGCTCCCATTGCAAACAGTGATATAAGAGCCATAAATCCCATTTTTGAAGAGAAAGTAGCTGAGATGGTTGCCAGGAACCAAGGACTAAGGCAATGCCAGAAGCAGCATTAGAAAAGCATGCTAAAGATGGAACGCAAGAGCAAATGCAACGAGAACAATTCCACAAGCAATGGCACAAGACCAAAAAGTAAGGAAGCAATTAATCCAGAAGCATATTGATCAGTTAATATAACATATAGGAACATCACTTAACCCAAAAGTCTTAAAGCCTATGAGTTTGGGTCAAAATATGTTATTTTAACTATCTTTTTTATCTTTTTTTATTTAACGTGGGACTTTACTCACAAGAATATTCCCAACAATCTCTCACTCATGTATGAGTCTACTTCTCTTTGGGCTTCTAGACTGTTAGGTTGAATTTGAATTTATTCAACCATGTGTTGGCTTTATTCCATGTCAAATTTTCTTGTATTTTAACAATTAAATACCCTGTATATAGGTGGGAATAATGTAAGGGTTATGTGTAAGAAGAGTGTGAAGATTTCAAGTGTGTGAGTATTTAGAGGATTCTTGCAACTGGATCTCTTGAGTGACTCGCGACTACTCATCAAAATGCCACACGTGTGAAGTATGTAGGAAGCTGAAGGGTCACGACAGTTGGAGCAATACAGGACAAAAATGGACAGTCTGGCCTGACAGTTAACTCGCGACTCATCCCACTAGCGAGTGAGTCACTAGAATGCCCTGTTTTGCAAAAAAATGACTTTTCACATTCCTTACATACTCGACTATAAATACCCTTATACCCACAAAATGCAGAGAACTTTCAGAGAGAATTTTGTGACAGAAACCCTAAAGAAAACCAAGATTAATTCATCCACAATCTTAGACTTTTGATTTTCCAAATTCCACACCCTCTCCATTGACATACCCTTGAGAGGTTTATTAGCCAAATCCTTATCTCACCATATCCATAACAGTCAGGAGGTATTTTGGAGCTTGGAAAACAGTTTAGAGATGACCAATTTACTTGGTTGATGCAATGGGCTTATTGCAGGATCCGAAAAGCTAAAGAAGATGCGGTTAGACTTAACCTTTGTGGAGCAAGAAACTTGGAGGGATTAGGTGCATTGGATAGATTAGGCTTGGAGTGTCTATTGCTATTCGTGTATCCCAACTTTATTCTTTAGTTGATCATTTCACCGCTTGAAGGGCGGCGGAGAGGTTTTTCGCCAAGTTCTTAAGTTTCCTCTTCGATAATACGTGCCTGTGTTATCTTTGTATTTGCATCTCTCTAACCCTTACTCATACTTTTTAATTGCTACTGTGTTGTGATTTATTATGGTGTAGAGCCGTTTATTTGTTTGGGTTTTTGTTTGTACTTATCATTCCACACATATATTGTTTGAGTATAAGTTTGTGTTGGTTATATTTGAAATTGAGGGTCTAAACATTCACTTGTGTTTTACACACTAAGTGAACTTTCATAGATGTCTATTTGAGCCACAAACAAGTCATACTAGCTCTCCTTTGCCTTATGGGCTCCAATCAACTTATAATTGTGATATTTGCAGTCCAGTGAAGGATGTAGCAGATTCTTGTAGGACTGGTGTTGCAACAAATGTAATTTTGGATTGGCTTTGGATACAAATCTGTCATCATTCCCATATTTGTCATTGCCATTGCCATTGCCATTTATGTGAGATTTAGCTTAGCTGCTATATATGGAATATTTGTGTTTGCTTTAGGAAACTATTGCCACTGGTCTTGCAAATGATGCTTATGGCCCCATAAGTGACAATGCTGGTGGAGTTGCAGAAATGGCTGGTATGAGCCATGAGATTCATGAAAGATCAGATGCTTTAGATGCTGCTAGAAACACTACTACTGCCATTGGCAAGGTGATCTTTTTTCGGTTCTACCCTTTTTGATTTAAACTTGGAGCAAATTTGTTTGAGGTCATCATGACCTTGCTATGGATCAGGAAAACTTAACATTAGCTGCAACCAAGGGTATAACTTCAATCATATTTTACCAAGTACTTGCTAATTTGAAAAAACTGTGTCAACATATAAAATACTAATTGACTATGACTAAAAAAATTGCAAAAATAAAATGAAAATTCAATCTTGAGTAACGTGACGGCTTAGAACTGTTTAATGGCAATGGAAAATTTGTTGAATAAAATGAATCCTTAATGGCAATGACAAAGTTGTTGAATAAAATAACCCTTAAATGGCAATGGCAGAGTTGCTGAGTAAAATAACCCTTGAATCTTTCAATTATGTGATGAGGCTATTTTTTTTTTTTTTTTAGTGTTCGTAGAAAAAGAAATGTGTTTTTTTTTTTTAATTTTATTTTATTTTATATAAATAATTTTTTACAGGCCAAGAATGTATTGACCCTTGGGTAAATTAACCAATTAATTAGCCAAATGAATTAATTAAGTTAATTAACGTGCAATATGCATGGTAGCACAAACAAATCACCAAAATAACTAAATGCATCGGAAAATAAATTTGACACGGTGATTTGTTTACGAATGGGGAAAATCTCTGAGTCAAAACCCCACTGGGTGAATTTAAGATCACCATTCCCGAGAATTCACCATTATCAAAACAAACAGTTACAAGTAAGGGAATCCTAGTACTTTATACCAACCTACAGTTGAACCCTTACCTCAATACCCAATTGAACTTGTAATGTAGTGACAATTTCTCCTTTCAATGCATGGCTTCAAGTATGTGACTAACCAATCGATGCACAGTTCCCAGTATGTGACTAATATACCAACTTAAGAAGGATGTTGGCTGCAAAGTTATTCAGTTCATTCACACGATGAAGATCAAGAAGCTCCTTGGTTACAAAATCCTATGACATACAAATGCAGCAGCTTCTTCAAGAGAAAGATGAACTAGGGCAAATTGTCTTCAGTCACAATATGCTTGTAACAACGAGTGCAACAACTTTATGACGGCTTTTAAAATAATCCTTATATATGTCTAGGGTTGTGAGAAAAGAAAACCTAAACACATAGCTTGGATATGCGTGAAAAACAGATCTGAAAAACTGATGTTCGTAATTCTCGATAGATACAACTGTTAAGCTATCTATCGAGCTTCACATTTTAAATATCAATAGATACATCTGTCGAGCTTTAATGAACAACACTTCTTCACTTGATTCTTGGACAGATTTGCATGGTTTCAATACTTGGACTTGAACTCTTGTTCCTTAAAGTATTAAACACATCCTAGATCTACCCAATTAGAGCATTCTCATCAAGCCTCTCATATGCTATAAATGATATTTTTTAACATCTAAACCCCAAAAACTATCTCCATCAAAACTGGTATATGTCAAAAAATTTACAATCTTGCTATAGTGCAATCTCATTTTTGAGAGGGCATTGTAGCCGAATTATAGAATAAAAAATAATTTTTTATTCCCCAACGACACCTTCTGATTTCTCATTCTCTTTCCTCTCTCTCACTTCTTTCATCTTTGTTCTCTGTTCTCTGTTCTCTCTCCATGGTTCATGGTCTGTCGTGCTCATCGCCAATTTCTACTCGTCACCGGACTCTGCATGTCGCCAATCTCTGCTCGTTGTTGATCTCTGCTCGTCGCCGGTCTCTGCTCGTCGCCAATCTCTCTACTCTCAGTCACTCAATCTCTCTACTCTTTGGACGCAACGTAGCCAGGTCGCCGTTGCCTCCAATTCGCCCTCCCACTCGCCTTCACCGGTTCAGATCTATGGTTATCTCTTCCTCACGTCTTGGGTTTCGATTTGCAGGTTGCGGGTTTTGATTCGCCCTTATTGGTGGAGGTGTTTTTTTTTTTTTTTTTTTTTTTTTTTTTTTTTTGTTGTTGCTGTGGTTGGTGGTTGTGGGTGGATGTGGATTTGGAGGTTTCTTTTTACTGTGTTTTTTTTTTTTTTTTTTTTTTGTTAGTGGTGGTTGTGGTATGGGTGGTGGGTTTTTGGTGGGTGGTGGGTTTTGTGGTGACTGTTGGTAGTGTGGTGTCAGTGGTGCTAAGAGAGAGAGAGAGAGAGAGAGAGAGAGAGAGAGAGAGAGAGAGAGAGAGAGAGAGAGAGAGAGAGAGAGAGAGAGAGAGAGAGAGAGAGAGAGAGAGAGAGAGAATAAAAATTTATTGAAAAATAATAAAGAAACAATATTTAAATGAAATGGTAAAAAAAAATAGAAGTTTTGATATAGGTTGTCTTATAAAGTGGTGTATTATATGTTATAAAATTGGGTTTTGAGATGGTAAATGCTAAATTTTTTAGAATTGTTGATGAGAATGCTCTTACAAGTAAAAGCGCATTTTATCAAAGGATAAGTCAATTCTAAATAACATATGTTCTTAACATGTTTAACATATGTCCTAACAATTTTTATTTTGAGAATCTAATTTATAAGTGGATAAAGAAATTTGAAAATTAACAGAAGAGTGACTCTATGTTTTAGACAATATTTTAGTGGGAGTTCGAGTTGTATTTTTGTCGAATTGTCCATAGTTTTGTTTCTACTTAAATATAGGGATGTGGAGATATTTTAGAATAAAAAAAATCCAGTCCATACAGGGAAAGCCCTTTAAATAGTAGTATAAATTACGGTTCAGTTTTTTAAATAAAGCGAATCAAGCCACCAACTGTAACAAAAATTGTATTGAAAAGGTTCGTTTAATCTATATATATAATAATAGGTAAAGCTGAGAGAAAATCCAATTAGATTTCAAATTAGAATTGAATTAGAGTCAAATTTTGTGTCAGGTGTCTCATCTAATGTAAATTTTAAATTTTCGTTCCTATTGAGTTAATTCAATGTAAAAATTGGACATTAATTAGAGTTTAATTTTGTGCCATGTGTCCCATATAATCTAAATTTTTTAATGTTTATGCTAAATGAATTAATTTAGTATAGAAAACGAAGAGTCCAATATAAATAAATCATCAAAAACCTAATCATATAATTAAAAAAAATTCAAATTTATATGTCATTTATGATCTTTTTGGATTAAGGAAGAGGGAGGGGGAACAGAGTAGAGTAGAGTAGAGTAGATTCGACCCAAAATTAGTCTATTTTAAGCTAACTCTACTCTACTCCCTTCACTTCCCCTCCTTCCCCTCTCAATCTAAACGAGCTCTTATGTAATATACCTTGACTATGTAATATATATATATATATATTAAAGCTTAGAGAAAATTCAATTAGAATCAAAATTGAATTTTGCTTTTGTTAGTTTTCCATACAAATTAAATTATTTAGATTTTTGTTTTTTTTTTGTTTTTGTTTTTACTAAACTAATGAGAATATTTTTTATACCATTTTTATTTAGATATTTTGTATATGAAGATATTGAACGTAACAAATTGTAATTGTGCTGAACGATTCCTTACACACATACCTTTTCAATTTAGGAGATACTATTTGATCAATTTACTGTTTTATTTTGTGTTGTATTTAATAAATTTTGCAAACAATAATTGCAAATTGATATTGTATATGTAATATCCAATGGTGATTTTCAAAATCATATATATAATTGCAATGTAACGAGAAAATTGGTGTAACTAATATTCCGTGGATTGCACAAGTTAGTGACTGATATATAATAGGTGAAACAGAGAGAAACTCCAATTGCAATTCTAAATTAGAATTCTAATCTATATTGTGCCACGTGTCAATTTAAATATGAAATTGGAGTCTAATTTTCCTCCATCTGCTGTAATTCCGATGTGCTTTTTTTTTTTCCTACACCCGTGTATTGTCAGGTTCACCTTTCTTTTCCACACCCACGTATTTTTAGGTTCACTTCCCTTTTTCACATTCACGTATTTTCAGGTTTACCTCCCTTTTCCATATCGATTCAGGCACCTTAATATACAACTCCCCTCTTCTTCAATCAATGTTATGGAATCTCAAAAGAATCTTTCAGTATCAATGATGCATATATTTGGGTATTTCTGTATCTTATATAAGAAGAGATTCTCTAGATATTCCGATTGTACTTGGTTTTACAATTTTCATAGTCCTGGTTTATGCTTTGCAAAACAAATTCTAATCATTCCTAAGATTTGATTACTACTTTCTTTCATCTGCCTATACTTTTGTTCCTTTTTGTGTAAATTTTTTATTGTTTAATTATATAATTTTGTGGTTTTACTATGATTGATGTTGCATGTTTATTTTCTTTCATCTGCCTATAATTTCTTTCCTTTTTATCAATAATTTTTATTGTTTAATTATAAAATTGATTTGTTTTCCTATCATTGATGTTGCATGTTTTTTTATTTATTTTTTCATAACACGTTATCAGCACGAGTCTTTACCCAATTTCAAAAGGAAGTTGTAATCCATTATTCTTCAAACATCAAAGATTATTTGTGTAATTTTCTCAATTCACTGTAAGTTTTCTTTTAAGGAATTAGTACTTATCCTATTTGTTTGTTTTTACGTTTTATGCTCATAATTTTAGTGCTTTTTAATTGATTAATTTTTTTTAATGAGATTCACGTTATTTTATTGTTATATATTGTTATGAGATGCACGTTATGAGATTGACATTTAATTGATTAAAACATTTTGCTAAAAATGGTTTGTGATAAAGCAACTTAATCATAGCTTTATGTACCGTGTAGTACCAATGGGCCCAAGGTACATGCTGGGCTGGCCCAAAGGCTCTCACGAGGAGGAAAGTCTAACCCAACAACATGAGATGGTTCGAGGACATAATAAATCCAACCTATGAAGCCACGTGACAAAGAAAGGTGCCATGCATGAACAGAACACCAGGGAACCTGACGTCCGAGGATGACCTTGTCCTCGGCAGCAATCTGTCGAGGACAGTATTAGTAACCTGACGGTTCAAAGGCGTCTGTACTGAAGACCTTGGATGCAGCGACTGAGAGAACGAAAATAAGGGATAAAGGGAAATGGCAGACAAATATCAAGTAAAAAGCTGCTACCACCGCATTGAAGGCACCATACCTACCTCTCTGGCCGTATTAATGAGGAAGTGACGCTTGAATATTGAAATTCAACCTTACCCTCACCGCCAGAGACTTTAGTAAGAAGGAATGATGGGACAAGTATCCAAAAAGGAACTGTTAGGACATATGTAGTTGTTCAAACTTGTGAACATATGTCGCTATTTTATGTAATTGGCTTATCCTTAGACAAAACGCACTTTACTTGTAATTGGGTAGATCTAGGATGGGTTAAACACTTCAAGAAACAGTGGTTCAAGTTTAAGTGTTGAAGCCGTCAAAGTCTGTCCAAGATACAAGCAAGGAAGTGCAAGATTTTAAAGCTCGATAGATAACCTCGACAGATACATCTATCGAGATTTAAAGAAGCTGTTTAGCCCGAGCCTCGACAGCTGTCTCGACACCTCTCGACACCTCTATCTGTCGAGAATTAAAGAAAACAGAATTCCAAGTCTGTTTCAAGTCCAATCCGTGTGTGTGTCTTTGGGACTTCTTTTCTCCTAACCCTAGACATATAAAAGGATTATTTTAAGGGCCGTAAAAGGGCTGCACAAGTGAATAAGCAGAAATCACAAGATACAAGTTGCATCTTCTCTCTTCATGCAAATTGTGATCTGTGAGAAAAGTTCGTGCCCTAGTTCATCTCTGATGATTTGAAGAACTTTGCAGCCAACATTCTTTCTTTCTCAAGTTGGTGAGTGAGTCACGTACTGGGATTCGTGCAAAGGAGTAAGACGCGTACTGGGATCCGCGCATCACATTGGTTAGTCACGTACTGGGAGCCGTGCATTGAACTGGAGAAATTGTCACTACAGAACGAGTCCAATTGGGTATTGGGGTAAGAGTTCAACTGTAGGTTGGTGAGGTACTGGGATTCCTTACTTGTAACTGCTCGTTGTGATAATAGTGGAGTTTCGGGAGTGGTGACCTTAAATCACCCGGTGGGGTTTTTGCCTTAGGGTTTTCCCCATTCGTGAACAAATCACCGTGTTATTTATTTTCCGCTGCATAATTTAGTTTCGGTGATTTGTTTGTGCTGCCACGTAAATTTGCATGTTAATTTGATTAATTAATAACTGGGCTAATTTAATTAATCTAAATTATCACAAGGGGTCAACGCGTTTGTGGCCTGTCAGGAACACCTGGACTACACGTAGAAGAAAAGAGAAACAGATGCAGGCCTATAAAAGGTAAAGGAAGAAGAAAGAGGGGGGACGAAAGATGAGAGAGAAAACTTGTAAGAAAATGCTAAGTATTGTCCTCGGCATTAATATATCAAATCAGATTCCACCCATATATGCAATGTACGCTGGTATTCTGTAACTAAATCCAATTCTTGTGTTATCTACCGCTCAAAACCCTAGATTAGAAGCCCATTCTCTATAAATTCATTGTCTAAGGCCCATTGAGCTGGTCTGAAAATGTAGCTTCAACCAAGCGCAATTTGTGCCCTTACAATTGGCGCCGTCTGTGGGAATTCTTGTGTTTTGACGCAGATAGCGTGATGGTGGGTTATAATCCAGACCATGCAGACTCTTTAGGATCTCAGCATGGAGATTCTCTCCAACAGTTAGAGCAGATGGGGGATCGAGAAGGCAGTGTACACACAGGGCGAACCGCCGGCAATTATCCAAGGGGCGGAAGCAGGGGCTCTAATGAGGGAGGTACCAGGGCCATGCAGAGGGAAATCGACCAGCTCAAGAGAAAGCTACGCCGAGCCAAACGAAAACGAACGCCTTCTATATCTGACCCTTCCTCAGACGACTCCCAGAGTAGTGGCTATAAGCCGAGGTCAAGAACTCCTCCTAGTGAGACTTTCTCATACCAAGAGGGAAGTCCTCATGATAAGACAAGCAAGAAATCTCTTCCCAGGGGTTTGGGCAGTGACGCTATGGGGAAGGCATTGCACCAGCTCTACAAGTTACCTTTCACACGTCGTATTGAGAGAGGAAAGCTTCCTTATCGTTTCATGCAACCAAACTTCACCATTTATAATGGCAGAACAGACCCTGTGGAGCACGTGAGCCATTTTAACCAACGCATGGCGGTTTATTCGCAGAATGAAACCTTGATGTACAAAGTATTCCCCTTAAGCCTAGGACCTGTTGCGATGAGATGGTTTAACGGTTTGAAAGCGGACTCCATCGATTCCTACATGGAGCTTACGATGGCATTTGGGTCCCGCTTTGTTACGTGTAGCAGAGTACCTAGGCCTCTGGACTCGTTACTGTCTATGACCATGAGGGAGGGCGAGACATTAAAAACGTATTCGGATAGATACTGGGGAGCGTTCAATGAGATTGACAGGGACTTTGATGAAGTAGCAGTCAACACTTTTAAGGTCAGCCTTCCAGTTGAACATGATTTAAGAAAATCTTTGACCAAGAAACCGGTAAAGACCGTCCGACGGCTAATGGATCGTATTGACGAATATAAGCGAGTAGAGGAGGATCAGCAGCAAAGCAAAGGAAAAATGAAAGTTACCCCTTAGGAGAGCAGAGATTTCAAGACAGACAAATACAATAGTAAATGGCTAAGGAGGGATTTTTCTGGCCATTCTAGGTCGGCCATCCCTCAGACAGTAAACACTGTGTTTTGTGAGCCGATACAGCAGGTGTTGGAGAAGATTTGTCGTGAACCATATTTCAGGTGGCCCAACAGAATGATAGGAGACCCTACAAAACGCAACCAGAACCTCTATTGTAATTACCACCAAGATAGGGGTCACATTACTGAAAACTGCAGAAATTTACGAAATTATCTGGATCAGCTGGTTAAAGAAGGGAAGTTAAGGCAATTTATGAATCGGCCTAATGAACAAGGCACACAATCTGGTTCCGTGAACCAAGGCAGTAACATTTCAAGACCTTCTTTAGGCACGATCAATGTCATATTTGCTGCACCAGGTCGGACCGGGTCTTGCCCTACCAGAGTAATGTCAGTGCTGCACCCCTCTGTCTAGGACTCCAACTCTAAGCCGAAGAGGATTAAGAGGAATCCTCCACCCGTTTTGGGATTTTTTGAGGAGGATAAGGTTGGCACTATCCAGCCGTATGATGATGCATTAGTCATCATGCTAAGGATAGGGGGTTACGACGTGAAGAGAGTGATGGTTGATCAGGGGAGTGGGGCTGACATTATGTACCCGGATTTGTTCAAGAGCCTTAACTTGAAGCCCGAGGATCTCACGGCTTATGACTCACCGTTGATAAGCTTTGAAGGGAAGGCTGTCATTCCGAAGGGGTTGATCCGATTACCTGTGCAGTCAGGGCAGTGGTGGTGGATGTAGATTTTATCGTGGTAGACGCCTATTCCCCTTACACAGCCATAGTGGCAAGGCCATGGCTGCATGCCTTAGGTGCTGTATCGTCAACTCTGCATGTTAAGGTGAAGTTCCCGTATGAAGATGGAGTCGAAGAAATAATTGGCAGCCAGTCAATGGCAAGACAATGCATCATGGCTGCAATTACACGTCAAGAAAAACAGGAGTCTCAGGCCTTAGCCGAGAGTAGTTTATAGCAGCTAACGTCCCCGGCCAAGACAAGTGTAGCCGAGGCTGAAGTGCCTGGATGTAAGGAGTTAGAGAAGGTGTTTATTGCCAACGATATAGAGAAGTTCTTTCAGGTGGGAAGTCAATTACCACTCCAAGAAAAAGAGGAACTAGTTACGTTTTTAAAACGAAACATCGATGTGTTTGCATGGGATGCTTACGAAGCCCCAAGGGTTGACCCAAGCTTCATTTGCCATCACCTCAACGTCAATCCAGCAGCGATACTGCGGAGGCAACCACCTCGGCGCTCGTCTCAAGAGCACGCCGAGGCCGTTAAAGAAGAAGTTTGGAAGCTTAAAAAGGCAGGTGCCATTAAGGAGGTGTTTTATCCAGAGTGGTTGGCGCATACAGTGGTGGTGAAGAAGAAGAATGGAAAATGGAGAGTATGTGTGGATTTTACAAATTTGAATAGGGCCTGTCCTAAAGATTCGTTTCCAATGCTCCGCATAGATCAGTTAGTGGATGCTACTGTGGGGCATCCTCGGATGAGCTTTCTGGACGCTTTTCAGGGTTACCACCAGATACCCTTAGCTCTGGAAGACCAAGAGAAGACAGCTTTTGTCACACCCGTGGGAAACTATCACTATAAGGTGATGCCCTTCGGCTTGAAGAATGTTGGGGCTACCTATCAGAGGATGATGACACGGATGTTTGAACCGCAATTGGGAAAGACGATTGAGGTGTACGTTGATGATATGGTGGTTAAGAGTAAAACTATATCGGCTCATGTACCAGACCTAGATGATACCTTCCAAACGCTAAGAAAGTATAAGTTACGCCTCAACGTATCCAAATGTTCCTTTGGAGTGGGATCTGGTAAATTTCTGGGTTACATGGTGACACATAGAGGAATTGAAGTCAACCCCGTTCAGGTCAAGGCCATCAATAGCTTACAGCCACCTCGGAATCCAAAAGAGGTGCAGAGGCTGACTGGGATGACTGCCACCCTCGACCGATTTATCTCAAGATCTGCTGATCGGTGTAGGCCATTTTTCCAATTATTAAACAAATGGAAAGGGTTTGAATGGACGGAGGAGTGTGCCGTGGCCTTCCAGCAACTTAAGGAATACTTTTCACATCCTCCCATCATGTCTCGGCCCGAAGTGGATGAAGTTCTATTTGCCTATATTGCAGTTGTAAGCCATGCCATCAGTTTGGTGCTGATAAGGGTCTATGGGGGTGTACAGAAACCGGTTTACTATGTGAGTAAATCCTTACATGAAGCCGAGGTGTGTTATCTACCATTAGAGAAGGCAATCTTGGCCGTAGTGCATTCCAATCACACACGGTGGTGATTTTGACCCAACTCCACCTCAAAGCTATTCTCTGAGGTGTAGATTATACAAGCAGGATTGCCAAGTGGGGAACCATCTTGGGTTCTTTTGACATCAAGTACATGCCCCACACCTCTGTAAAGGATCAGGTGTTAGCTGATCTAGTGGCAAAATTTACCGAGCCCACAATAAAAGATAATGTCTGTAACAGGGACATTGATGGAAAATCAGTTGGCGAGATTGCGTGCAAAGGTCCCCCAGTGTGGACTGTTTATGTTGATGGAGCTGCTAATCAAAGGGGATCTGGGGTAGGGTTAGTAATTATAACCCCAGAGGGTTTCATACTGGAAAAGTCATTGAGACTGGGATTCTCGGCCACTAACAATGAAGCCGAGTACGAGGCCTTGCTAAAAGGGATGGACATGGTCCAGAAATTGGGAGGAAAGACTGCGCAAATGTTCTCGGACTCACAACTTATTGTGGGCCAAGTCGATGGGAAGGTGGAGGCCAGGGATCCAAGTGGATGGGAAGGTGGAGGCCAGGGATCCGAGGATGCAGGACTAATTAAGTCAAGTCAAAGTTTTACAACGCAAATTCGAGTCCTTTACGTTATTGCATATCCCAAGGAGTAACAACGCACACGCTGACTCTTTAGCAACTCTTGCCACGTTGTCGGCACAAGGTATACCACGGATCATCCTAGTTGAGGACTTACCTAAACCCTCAGGAATGAGTGGAAGTATTATCCAGGTTTATCAAATCAGGGTGGGGCCAAGTTGGATGGACCCCATTGTATCCTTCCTTGAACATGATGTCCTGCCAGAGGAAAGGGTTGAGGCGGATAAAGTGCGCAGGAAAGCATCTTGGTTCTGGTTGGCCGAGGACCATAAACTTTACAAACGATCATTCTCTGGCCCGTACCTATTATGTGTACATCCTGAGGTGACAGAGCTGCTTTTAGAAGAGTTGCACGAAAGAATTTGTGGAAGTCACATGGGGAGAAGGTCTTTAGCTCATAGGGCTCTAACACAAGAGTATTGGTGGCCCAATATGCAACGAGAAGCTCAAAGCTATGTGAAGAAATGCGATCAGTGTCAGAGGTTCGCTCCAAACATTCATCAGCCTGGGGGTGTGCTCAATCCTCTGACAAGCCCCTGGCCTTTTGCGCAGTGGGGTCTGGACATTGTGGGTCCCTTCCCAAAGGCGCCTGGAAACAGAAGATGGTTGGTTGTGGGCACTGACTATTTTACTAAGTGGGTTGAGGCCGAGCCCCTAGCAAACATCAGGGATGTTGATGTGAAGAAGTTTGTGTGGAAGAATATCGTCACTCGATTCGGAGTCCCTCGTACTCTCATTTCAGACAATGGTTTGCAGTTTGATAGTAAGGCGTTCAGGCGATACTGCTGTGACCTCGGCATAATCAACAGGTACTCCACCCCAGCTTATCCGCAAGGAAACGAGCAGGCCGAGGCGGTCAACAAAGCCATAGTCAATGGGCTTAAGAAGAGGCTAGATAATGCCAAAGGGAGATGGGTAGAGGAATTGCCTCATGTTCTGTGGACGTATTGGACCACACCTCGCCGATCAACGGGAGAGACACCATTCTCAATGACTTACGGAGCCGAGGCTGTTATCCCTTTGGAAGCTGGCTTTCCAACGATGAAAACAAGTTCCTTCGCTCCGGACAGTAACAATAGGCTATTGGAAAGGAGCTTAGATCTGGTTGATGAGAGGAGAGAAATGGCCATGATCCATTTGGCTTACTATCAACAAAAACTGAAGCAGGGGTATGATTCGCATATGAATTTAAGGCCACTTGCCATTGGGGACTTAGTATTGAGGAAAGTCGTGGGCAATACCAAGAATCTAGTATGGGGAAAGTTGGGGCCAAACTAGGAAGGACCGTATCGTATTACAGCAGTGGCTAGAATAGGAGCTTACTACCTTGCAGATTTAGATGAAAAGGTTGTACCCCATCCTTGGAATGTAAGTAACTTACGACGATATTATTATTAATAAAAAGCACCTTTACCGTTTTGATTCTATTGCTGTTATCTTACACACAATGTTATGTTCGAACTGCCAATATGGACTGTCAAACAAACCCAAGGTTACGCCGGATCCTTAAATCCTCTACCTTGTTCTAAAAATGAAAATAAGGTTACGTCGGATCCCTAAATCCTCTGCCTTGTTCTAAAAATGAAAATAAGGTTACGCCGGGTCCTCGGATCCTCTACCTTAGTAAGAAAAAAGAATAAGGTTACGCCGGATCCCTAAATCCTCTGCCTTGTTCTAAAATGAAAATAAGGTTACGCCGGGTCCTCGGATCCTCTACCTTAGTAAGAAAAAAGAATAAGGTTACGCCGGATCCCTAAATCCTCTGCCTTATTCTAAAAATGAAAATAAGGTTACGCCGGGTCCTCGGATCCTCTACCTTAGTAAGAAAAAAGAATAAGGTTACACTGGATCCTTAAATCCTCTACCTTGTTCTAAAAATGAAAATAAGGTTACGCCGGGTCCTCGGATCCTCTACCTTAATAAGAAAAAAGAATAAGGTTACGCCGGATCCTTAAATCCTCTACCTTGTTCTAAAAATGAAAATAAGGTTACGCCGGGTCCTCGGATCCTCTACCTTAGTAAGAAAAAAGAATAAGGTTACGCCGGATCCTTAAATCCTCTACCTTGTTCTAAAAATGAAAATAAGATTACGCCGGGTCCTCGGATCCTCTACCTTAATAAGAAAAAAGAATAAGGTTACGCCGGATCCTTAAATCCTCTACCTTGTTCTAAAAATGAAAATAAGGTTACGCCGGGTCCTCGGATCCTCTACCTTAGTAAGAAAAAAGAATAAGGTTACGCCGGATCCCTAAATCCTCTGCCTTGTTCTAAAAATGAAAATAAGGTTACGCCGGGTCCTCGGATCCTCTACCTTAGTATGAAAAAGGAATAAGGTTAGATCCCTAAATCCTCTGCCTTGTTCTAAAAATGAAAATAAGGTACGCCGCGTCCTCGGATCCTCTACCTTAGTAAGAAAAAAGAATAAGGTTACGCCGGATCCCTAAATCCTCTGCCTTAGTAAGAAAAAAAAGTGTAAAGTACAAGTGCTCTAGCAGATGCTCAACAGGTACGTGCTTATAATAAGTATGATGTAACCCCTTTTACCACTCCTAGTCTAAGTGGAGAACATATCAGAAATGCTGGCGCTTCTCGTCTTCATCTTATGTTATGAAAAGAGTTCTTAAACGAGTCTCAATTGAATTGGTTTCACATGAGTATCTTGTCTTTTAATGTGTTATTCATTGCTCGAATCGAATAGAAATTTGTGACCATCACTTAAAGCATTTGCAAATATGTAATTTACCCAATTTTCCTTCATGCTTATTTGGTTATTGATGTCATATTGTTAAGGCGCACAACAAGTTCAAGTTATCAATCGGTTAGACTAAGTCAGTAATAGTAGAAGGATCTGCTCACAGTTAATATAATACAAAATAGCAATTCAAACTGAAAGTTTCTCTCATTAAACAAAATATAATTCAAATACATCTACGATCCAAAAAGGGAATTACAAAAAAGAGGAAGTAAAAGAAAGCAAGAAAAAGCGGCAACAAAATTCCAAGGGCCATTAGGGCTTAGGCTGGGCTTGGTCTTTTGGATCAGTAGGAGCCACTACCGAGGCCGAGGACCCCCCAACCATTTCCTTTGGCTTTATGGGCAGGGTCGCCAGAACTAATTCCATTGTCCCGCTAACCTTAGGGTTGGAGGGCAACTCTTTGGGGGCAAAGGGAGGCTGTGCGTCTTCAGATTGGGCAACAGAAGTAGCATCACCAGCAGCAGCTGCTTCCATTTGCGTCCCGGCTGTGGAAGAGTTGGTGTCATCCTTAGCTAAGCTAGAGGTGGCCACTCGGATGGCGGGAAGGATGTAGGCATTCTCCGCCTTCCATAGGGGAGAGGAAGCGTCAACCCTGGCTTGGGAGAGGGCTTCCTTCCACACCTGAAGGCAGTAATCCCTACAAACCTCTAGCACTTGAGCTTTGAAGGTGTCAGTGGTTTCTACCACCCCCACCTCATAGCCACTCTGCTCAGCCTCGTCAACCATTGCCTCGGCTTCTTGTGCCTTGACGAGTGCCTCCTCCTTGGCCTTGAGAGCCTCCTACTTAGCTTCCTCGGACATTGTAAGATCCCTCTTAATATCTTCTACTAACTTCTTGGCCGAGGCAAGGTCTTCGTTGACACGCTTGAGCTGCAACCTCTGATCCTCGGCCTGCCTGGTAGTAGTCTTCAGCTGGGCCTCTAGACCTGACCTCTCACTTTTTGCCTTACCCAGGCTGGTCATCACCTCCTGTAGCTTCTTCTCCTTAAGCTCCAATATCTTTTTGGCGTGGTCTAGCCTCACCTCTTCGTCCCTTAGTGCCTTATACGAGTTAGCGGCGATCTCCTCTGCCCTATGTGCAGATTGGACAGCCTACGTACAAACGTTGTCAGTAAATAGCATACGAAAGCAGTTAATGTCAAACAAAAAGTAATAACAACAAGTGCAATAACGAAAGGCATGGATACCAAGAAACAATCAATTGAAATTCTTACCATGGCTAACTCTTTCTTGAGGATCATGAAGACGTTTTGATCCCTCATCCTCCGTAGCTCGCCCATGTCCTCGGGCAGTAGAAGTGCTTGCTCCAATGCATCGGCGATGCATGCAGCTGTGCCCTTATCGGACCCCCTAATAGACGCATCAGCGGTGACTGCCTGATCGTCTACGTTCATTTGGGGAGCCCAAATGGGCCCATGGAAGGCTACCGAAGGGTCAATTCATCTCTCTGACCTTGTATGGGCGTGACGAGCATACTTTCCTCCCCTCTCCAGCTCTATCTCTTTGGTGGAGAGGTCTTTGGTCCCTTCAGTTGTCTCCTTCCCCTTGTGCTGATCCCTTTTTCGCTTATGGTCAGCTGGGTCGGGATGTTCAGTTTGAGTTAAAGGGGGAAGGGTGAGCTTAATTGAAGGAACCTTCTCGGTGCCCTTGTCCTTAGGTCTTACTGGGGGCACCTTGGGAAGCTCCTGCGCCCTAGCTTGACCTTCTAATACATCCTTGAGGCTGGGCTTAGGTCTGCGTTGGATGCCCATTCTTATTAAAGGTTGGTCGTCGTCGTCCGAGGATGTGATGAACGGCGAGCCGATGACAGGAGTTGGGTTCCTGGGCGATAGAAACCGGTCAAAATCTTTGAATTCTTCGTCCGAATCCAAAAGCTCAACGATTTCTTCTCGTCTTTCTTCTTCTTCCTCTTCTTCCTTTTCCTCCTCTTCTTCCTCTGTTTCTTCTTTTTCCTTTGTGATCGGTAAGGAAGAGGAGCTTTCACCTAATTTGGGCTGGGCAGAGGATATGGCAAGTGGAAGGGCTCCTGGAGTAACCCTCACGGGCTCAGTAATGAGGACCCCTCGAGGAACTGGGGCACCCTTAGGGAGCAAGAAGCCCTCTACCGCGACGCTTATCCTGGGCAGTCGAGGATCCTTCTCCTTGATAACGCACTTCGGCGCTTGAAAGGCGGATGAGATCGGAGTGTACCCAAGAATGAGGTGCGCCGCTCGGAGCTGGCCATCTATATGTACATACACCTCGGCCTTCAGAATCTTGTCCAAGCGGGCGAAATCGACAAGATGAGCGTGGTGAGTGAGAGCACGACGATCTACGCGATTGTTCAAGAAAAAATATATAAATTAAGGAAGACAAATAAATAGCAAATAGCGAGTAATGATTGCAAGAACAAAACAGGACAAGTATATATATATGCATAAATATACGTAGCTAAGTGAGGTGCAGTTATTCATTGTTTAAGGCCCATTGAGCTGGTCTGAAAATGTAGCTTCAACCAAGCGCAATTTGTGCCCTTACATACCGTGTATGAATCAACCTTGAATATATTTGTCTATGTAGCATTCTTTCATTAGAATTCTGTATGATAAAAATATTTGTTAAAAAATTACATAATGCTAAGTTTTATTAAACATGAATAAACTAAGTCTTTTAAACATGACTAAACTCATGAGTAATAAATAAATAAATAAATAAATAAAAGAACAAAACCAATAGTATCACTTAAATAATAAAATGCAATATATTTATTTTCATTATTTTATTAAATTATATTCATTCTCGTTTGGTATCATGGGTTATATACTAGTCTATATATATATATAATAGGTGAAACAGAGAGAATCTCCAATTGCAATTTTAAATTAGAATTCTAATTTTGTGCCATGTGTCAAGATTCATGTGATTCCATCTGTCTAAATTTAAGTGGATCAATTGCAATTTCGGTGTGTTCTTTTTCTTTTTTCCACACTTGCGTATTTCAAGGTTCATCACACCTGCGTATTTCAAGGTTCATCTCCCCACAGCTGCATATTTCAAGGTTCATTACATCTGTGTGTTTTAAGGTTCATCTCCCCACATCTGCATATTTCAAGGTTCATCTCCCCATCTCTAATACAACTCTCCTATATAAGAAGAGGTTTTCCATAGATTCCTATTGTAATTTTTTGATTTCATGTATTTTTTCTCAAAAAAAAAAAAAAAAAAACATGCCTCCACTACTCATATTCATCCGAACCTCCTCTCTCTTTCTCTTTCTCTTTCTCTCTCTGCAAAATTCAATTTCTACTTCTCTACTAAATCTGTTTTATCAAGATTTTTTTTTTTTTGGTTTCGTTTCATCTCTGCAAAATTCAATCTAATCTCTCTTTCTCTCCCTCTATTTTGCAGATCAATTATATATCTCGTTTACAAAGGCAGGCTTCATATGCAAGGTAATTGTTAATTAGATATGATTTTTTTTTATTATTATTATTTTTTGTTCGCAAGTTTTATGGGGTTTATAATCTAGCTCTCACTCTTTATTTTCATTAGATTTATTTAGATTCGTCCTATATTCTCAATCTCTTTCTCTCAAGAATTTTTGGTTTATAGGATTGATAATGGGCTTTTTTTTATTCTTTGGAGTGTTAAAGAGATATATAGTGTTTACTACAAAGGTACACTTTGGATGTATAGTTTTTTTTTTAATTATTAAATATGGGAATCTTCTCAAGATTGAACCACAATCTTCTTAGATCTTTACTTATCAAAACTCAGACTTATATACGATTGGTGAAGACATGAACTCAAACTATATTGCAGATCATATATACAATTAACACTTGTCCTATTTATTTGTTTTTACGTTTTATGCTCATAATTTTAGTGACTTTTAATTGATTAATTTTTTTTTAATGAGATTCACGTTATTCTATTGTTATATATTGTTATGAGATGCATGTTATGAGATTCACGTTATGAGATTCACATTTACTTGATTAAAATATTTTGTTAAAAATTGTTTACGATAAAGTAACTTAATTATAGTTATATGTACTGTCTATGAATCAACCTTGAATATATATATGTCTATGGAGCATTCTTTCTTTAGAATTTTGTATGATAAAAATATTTATTAAAAAATTACATAATGCTAAAATTTATTAACATGAATAAACTAAGTCTTTTAAATATGACTAAACTCATGATTAATAATAATAATAAAAAAACAAAACAAAACCAATAGTATCACTTAAATAATAAAATGCAATATATTTTTTTCTTTATTTTATTAAATTATATCCATTCCCGTGCGGTAGCATGGGTTACATACTAGTCTATATATATATATATATAATAGGTGAAGCAGAGAGAAACTCCAATTGGAATTCTAAATTAGAATCCTAATTTTGTGCCATGTGTCAACATTTATGTGGTTCCATTTAAGTCTAAATTAGAATCCTAATTTTGTGCCATGTGTCAAGATTTATGTAGTTCCATTTATTTAAATTTAAGTGGATCGATTGTATTTTCAAAATGTTTTTTGTTTTTTTAGGTTCATCTCTCCATATTTGCGTATTTCAAGATTCATCTCCCCTTTTCCAATAATAACCTTCATATATAGCTCTATGTTGTTCAATGAATGGTGTGGCATTTGATATGTATCTCTCACTAACAATAATGCATGTATTTGGATATTCGTGTATCTTATATAAGAAGAGGTTTTTCATAGATTCAGATTGTACTTACAATTTTAATGATCTGGTTTATGCTTCTAAGGTTTGATTACTTCTTTTTCCATCTTTTCTATTTTAGATTTCGCCATTTGCTTGTCTATTTTAGTTTTTTGTTAAACAACAATAAAAGTTTCCTTTTTATTATTTTTTGTTTGTAAGTTTTATGGGGTTTATAATCTAGCTCTCACTCTCTATGAACCTTTTCCAATAATAACCTTCATATATAGCTCTATGTTGTTCAATGAATGGTGTGGCATTTGATATGTATCTCTCACTAACAATAATGCATGTATTTGGATATTCGTGTATCTTATATAAGAAGAGGTTTTTCATAAATTCAGATTGTACTCACAATTTTAATGATCTGGTTTATGCTTCTAAGGTTTGATTACTTCTTTTTTCATCTTTTCTATTTTAGATTTCGCCATTTGCTTGTCTATTTTAGTTTTTTGTTAAACAACAATAAAAGTTTCCTTTTTATTATTTTTTGTTTGCAAGTTTTATGGGGTTTATAATCTAGCTCTCACTCTCTATGAAAATACAATTAAATTCTAAATTGAAGTCTAATTTTGTGCCACACGTCTTATCTAATTTTAAATTTATGTGTCAAGTGAATTATTAGGTTCACAAATCAAAGAGTTTAAATTCAATTAGATTCTATATTAAATTTTAATTGTAGTTCAATTTTTTGTCATGCGCCCTATCTAATTTTTTAATTTTTGTGGCAAGTGAAATATTGGGTGCAACAACCAAAGAGTCTAGATCCAATTAGATTCTAAATCATGTTTGATTTTGCGGTATGTATCTCATCTAATTTTATAATTTTTGTATCAAGTGAATTATTAGGTGTAAAAATCAAAGAGTCTAAATTCAATTTAGAATTCAATTAGATTTTAAATTGAATTTTTTTGAAGTTCAATTTTGTGCCATGTGCTCGTCTAATTTTTTAACTTTTTATAGCAAGTGAATTATTGAGTGCAAAAATTGAAGAGTCTAGATCTAATTAGATTCCAAATCATATATATATATATATATATATATATACTCCAATTGGAATTTTAAATTAGAATCCTAATTTTGTGCCATGTGTCAACATTTATGTGTGCCATGTGTCAACATTTATGTGGTTCCATTTAAGTCTAAATTAGAATCATAATTTTGTGCCATGTGCCAAGATTTATGTGGTTCCATTTGTTTAAATTTAAGTGGATCGGTTGTATTTTCGAAGTGTTTTTTGTTTTTTTAGGTTCATCTCTCCATATCTGCGTATTTCAAGATTCATCTTCCTTTCTCCAATAATAACCTTCATATATAGCTCTATGTTGTTCAATGAATGGTGTGGCATTTGATATGTATCTCTCACTAACAATAATGCATGTATTTGGATATTCGTGTATCTTATATAAGAAGAGGTTTTTCATAGATTCAGATTGTACTTACAATTTTAATGATCTGGTTTATGCTTCTAAGGTTTGATTACTTCTTTTTTTATCTTTTCTATTTTAGTTTTCACCATTTGTTTGTCTATTTTAGTTTTTTGTTAAACAACAATAAAAGTTTTCTTTTTATTATTTTTTGTTTGCAAGTTTTATGGGGTTTATAATCTAGCTCTCACTCTTTATTTTCATTAGATCTATTTATTTTTATCCTATGTTCTCAATCTCTTTTTCTCAAGAATTTTTAGTTTAAAGGATTGATGATGGGCTCTTTTTTTTTTTCTTTGGAGTGTCAAAGAGATATATAGTGTTTGCTGCAAAGGTAAACTTTAGATGTACAGTTTTTTTTTTAATTATTAAATATGAGAATTTTCTCAAGATTGAACTGCAGTCTTCTTAGATCTTTACTCATAGATCTTGGATCTCAAAATTCAGACTTATATACAATTGGCGAAGACATGAACTCAAGCTGTTTTGCAGATCATATATACAATTAGAACTTATCATATTTATTTGTCTTTATGTTTTATGCTCATAATTTTAGTGATTTTTAATTGATTAAATTTTTTTTAATGAGATTCACGTTATTCTATTGTTATATATTGTTATGAAATGCATGTTATGAGATTCACATTTAATTGATTAAAATATTTTGCTAAAAATGGTTTGTGATAAAGCAACTTAATCATAGCTATACGTACCATGTATAAATCAACCTTGAATATATATGTCTATGTAGCATTCTTTCTTTAGAATTTTGTATGATAAAAATATTTGTTAAAAAATTACATAATGCTAAGATTTATTAAACATGAATAAACTTAGTCTTTTAAACATGACTAAACTCATGATTAATAAAAATAAAAAAACAAAACCAATAGTATCACTTAAATAATAAAATGCAATATATTTATTTCCATTGTTTTATTAAATTATATCAATTCTCAAGCGGTAGCATGAGTTACATACTAGTTATAATAATAGGTAAAGTAAAGAGAAAATCCAATTAGAATCTAAATTGGAATTAAATTAGAGTCTAAATTTACGCCATGTGTCTCATCTAATCTAAGTTTTTAAATTTTTGTGCCAAGTGAGTTAATTTAATATAAAAATTGGATTTCAATTAGAGTTTAATTTTGTGCCATGTGTCTCACATTATCTAAATTTTTTAATTATTGTGTCAAATGAGTTAATTTAGTGTAAAAAACGAGGAGTTGAATATAAGTAAACTAAAAAAATATAATTTTTGAATGATTTTATATTTATGAACCTTTTTTTGTATAACTAAAAACAATTCAAGGTTATAAGTCATATATATATATATATATATATATTAATAGCCAAAGTTAAGAGAAAATCCAATTAAATTCTAATCTGGAATCAAATTTTGCGCCATGTGTCTCATCTAATTTTTAAATCTGTATGTCAAGTGAATTATTAGGTGCAAACTTAAAGAGTCTAAATTCAATTAGACTCTAATTTAGATTTTGATTGGAGTTTAATTTTTCGCATGTATTCCATCTAATTTTGTAATTTTTGCGTCAAGTAAATTATTGAATGCAAAAACGAAAGAGTCTAGATCTAATTAGATTCTAAATTATATATATATATATATATATATAATTGTGATTGTTTTTAAATATATCTGTGCATATGCACGGGATTACACACTAGTTTATATATATAGCCAAAGCTTAGAGAAAATCCAATTAAATTTAATTTGGATCTTCAATTTTGCGCCACATGTATCATTTAATTTTTATAATTGTGCCAAGTAAATTATTGAGTGTAAAAATTGAAAATTCCAAATCCAAAAAGATTTTAAATTGGATTTCAATTGGAATTTAATTTTTCACCATGTGTTCGTCTAAGTTTTTAATTTGTGTGGCAAGTGAATTATTGGGTACAAAAATATAATAGACTAAAACCAATTAAATACCATGTATAATTTGAACCTCATCTAAACAAAATACTTATATAATTTGAACCATCAAACAATTGTACCCGTGCATATGCAAGAGGTTACACACTAGTTCAAATAAAAGACAACTTTTCGGTCTTTTGAATTAAAATTGAGGCAATAATTTCAGTCTTTTAAATTGAAATTGAGGTAATAATTTGATTAAAATGAAGAGTAATCAACAAAAAGTCAACATTTTGATTATTAGTTATTATATAAATATAGATATATATATATATATATATATATATATATATAAAGATTTTTGCTCACTTGTACACAGGGGCGGGGGGGGGGGGGGTAGGTGCCCCCTTGAACTTTCAAATTTTTTTACATATAATATAGTACATTGTAATGTTTTGGAATATGAAGTGGACAAAGTGGCAGTCTGGTAGAGGAGAAAAGTAAAAAGAAAAGTCAAAAGTGAAAATAGAGATCAGAAGGGAAATAATACGTGTGTGGAGGGGAAAAAAAGAGGAAAAAATAATAAAGAAATGTGTGGATGAATAAAAAAGAGATAAGAGAAAAATAAAATAAAAAATAAGAAATTAAAATTAAGAAATGCTACTACAATATTTTTACAATAAATGTTAAGTGTAGGGTTGTTACTAGCTTATACTAATGAAAAAATAATAATTTAAGTGGTGTGTTCGAATTAAAATCAATAACAACTTACCACACATGATTTGTTATGAAAGTATTGTACAAATGTTGGGAACGTGACCTTTCATGTTAACATTAGATGATTCTACAAGTCATTATATTATTGCCACAAGTGCTCCACTAGATTTGTAAAAAAAATACTAGTGAAAAAAAAATAATTTAAGTGATGTGTTCAAATTAAATCAATAACAATTTACCACACATGATTTGTTGTAAAAGTATTGTACAAATGTTGGGAACGTGGCACTTCATATTAACATTAGATGATCATTCAAGTCATTATATTATTGCCACAAGTGCTCCTAGATTTGTTAAAAAAATATCTCCACCAGTCTCTTTTCAGATTCTTTTACCATACCGATTTTTAAAACCATGATTTTATGTTAGATTCTATATGGTAATTACATTAGCATATAGTTGTTTATTTATTTTGTTATTAGTATTGATAAATTTTTTTAGATTCATTTTTTTACTTTTAATCTTATCTTTTAATGTTGCCTCCCGATCTAAATTCCTAGCTCCGCCACTGCTTGTACAAATCTCCATGGTTTGCATAGGAGTATTTTATTTTTTAAAATAGAATACTCTTTGAAGAAAGTTAGATAAACTTATTTATCACAGTTTATACATGTCTTAATGAGGAGAATGTCATTTTCTTCATAATTTTGAGGGACATGCTTTAGCTGGGATGAGGAGCCCTATGTCTACTAAAGTTGGATTTTACTAGCTACAATTTTCGGTACTTCTATTACATCCACCATTCAGTCAATGCTTTTGTCCTTGCCCTTTCTCTGAAACTATTTTTTGTAACTTAGCAATGTGGTCCAAAAGACACCGCAAAAGAGAGGCAATTTGACTAGTGTGACCAGGGACTAGGGACTAGTGAGTTATGAGTAATAAGTCCCTCACATTGAATCTTGAGGTGAAAAAAAAAAGGGATAAAAGGCCAAATGGAAATGGTACCCTTCTCCAAGGACGTGTATGTTAGGGGTCCCAACCTCACAGGGGCAAGTGGGCAACAGAAAGTGATAGTTTACATATTTGCTCCGCCCGAAACACTGATTGTAGTTCAGTTCTTCTAATCACCCTGGCCCAAATGTCATCAACATTGGATAGTGACCCATTAATAAAAGTGATGAAGGACTAGCCCTTGAATAAAGTCTAGAGCTTAGAGAAGTACAAAATAACATATAGTTCTGTTAAAAAGTAGAAAAGCAAAGGAAAAATTATATTAAAGGTGACAGTAAAAGGTAGATATATCTAGGGAGAGATCTGACTCCACTTCAATAAAGGTGGCATAGTGAATGTCTTCCACAGAGCCATTTCTTTTTCTTCTTCTTCTTTTTTCTGCAGAAGAAAATGGAAGTGTGATCTATAGAAAGGGTATCATATTCAAGCTACGATTCTAAGAGGAAAGCATCGTTGACTTCTTTAGTGAAGTAACTTGGCTATAGGAACCAACTGAAATTACATTTAAAGCAGATTTAGGAAGAGCACCACCAGCAACATTTTGGTTTCTCCTTATCCAACTAAAATACAAAATTCATACCATTTCCTGCAGATCGCGCAGCATAGGGGGCAGGGCACAATTGTTAATATCCTACTTTGAAAAAAATTGTTAAGTATCCTAGCAAAAGTATAGAGTTTAATTATTATTTTAAGGGCTAAAATATATTGCTAATCTTTAAACTTCTAACCTTAAAAAAATATTAGTTTCTAAAATTTAAAATGATCATTTTTAATCCCTAATACTGTTAAAGTGTGCGCTTTCCTAGTTCTGAACAAACTATGATTGCTTTTAGGCTCTAAAAACCTTAAAATGATTGTTTTTTGTCCAATATATATCTAACAAAGTGATAAGATATCAAATTTTTAGTTTGGCTAAACCGATAACTCTAAATTTTAAGGAACCGCTTATATACTAAAGTTTAGGAGCAAAATTTTATTTTGCCTTTATTTTAATTATGTAGAAGGAAGCATCCCATATCCCAAAACATCCGGACTAAATTACACTTTTGATCCTTCATATCGAGATTTTGTATTTAAGTGGTCACCTCATTCTTTGCCATGCAAGTTGATGCCATTGAAATGGATGGAAGGAAACAATTAAGTTAAGTGGGTTGTTTGTTAAAAGAGTGTGGACACAATGTATGTAATGATTTGCTTGGTGAAATGCCGGGAGGCCTACATATAGTCTCTTAAAGAATTTTTAATTTTCTTAAGGATTCTTAAAGTCTAGTAAATTCAATGCTTTGTCGCCGGAATGACATGGCAGTGAAGTATATGAGTTTGAACTTGACTTTCATCAAGTTCTCCAGGACAATTTTTTTTTTTTTCAGTTCTACAGGACATTGAACCTATCAAGATGATGGCAATTGACAAGTGACTACAAATTAACTCGTGTCATTTTCCTGATAAATTCAGGAGTAGTACATTTTATCACGAGAGTAAATTCATTATTTTCTCGGCACAATCTATGGTCATGTGGCATGTAAATGATTATTAAATTGTTACTTTTAAGGGTAATTTAAATGATTTGAGTATAAATTGCAAATTAATTTTGAATTGAAGTGTTGATACAAATTTACGATTTTATAATTTAGAATACATCTCAATTAGCACATAAAATATGGTGAATAGTTACAAACTTAGAAACTAAATTAAAAACCACATGAAAGGTGTTTTTTATTTATTTTTGGGAATGATATGATTTCACTTCCGCTAGACGGTGGAGTGAGACTGTTAGTTCACAAGTCACAAATTACTTATTACTCTAAAGTGATTGTCTCCCCCCCCCCCTCCCAAAGGGTATCAATGTTCGACCCAATCTGAGAACACGATACAGGTTTTTCGGGTTAGAATTGGGCCTTAATGGGTTTGGGTCATAAACGGGTTAACCCGAAGGTGACACGATAAAAAATTTGTCATAAGCAGAGCAACCTGAGTAACCCGCAATAGACATGTTTAATACGCCAATTTATTTGTGCCAACCAGAAATAACCCACTTAAAACAACCCATTTAACTCGTACAACGAATAAATATTTATTTAATTTTAGATTTGTCAAATACCTTTTATATCTAACATATATTTTAAATTTAAAAAGAAAAGTAAGTAATTACAAAAATTTACAAGAGATACAATTGGAAGTTGAAACTTTACAGACTTTAGAACTACTAATATATATTTTGGGCATAGAACTTGCACAAATGAAATTGGATGAGCTTATGGAAGATGTTATGAATTTAGACATCAACAAAGAATCTAAGGATGATAATCGTGGTCATAGTCAGGATTAGTCTACTGTTTGCTCAAATTATTTTAATATTAATACTTAACATTTGGCGAGTTCCAAGGATATTATTTTTTGTTGAGCTATGTTATTTTATTTTTGTTAAACATTGTTATTTTGAATTTGGGTTGAAGTGTATGCACTTCTTTTGGAGTGTAAAGAACTTATTTCTAGATGAATGTTATATTTTTATTGAACTATATTATTTTCAATGTAGGTTGAAGACTTTTTGGGATTTAAAAAAAAAATTATTTCTAGATGGATGTTATATATAATATTATGCAGGTTGAAATAGGTTGTATTACATTCATGTCAACCCAACACGACTTGTTTATTAAACGTGTTAAATGGGTTGGGTCAGATCAACCCGCCTTATTAACAAGTCAAGTTAGAGTTAAAGGATCATGACACGATTATTAAATGAGTTGGGTTAGGGTTGAGCCATTTAATCTAATTGTATTTATGATGAGAAATAATTTAATAAATACAATTAGAGAAAGATTACTAAATCGTTGATTTCATTAAAAATAACATTTTGTAGATTATCTTTAGGCTGGGAAATGCTCTCAAATTGTTGAAGAACATAATATTCACTTCAATGACATGCTAACCCTTTTGACGTGATGTAAAATTCTCAATATGTTGAATTTGCTCAATAGAGGATCAACAAATAGGAATGACACATAATTCTTGAAATTGAGCCATATATAAACCTGTGTCTAAAAATGAACAACAATTTCATATCAAAAAATACAATATATGCACACTACAATAACTACAAAGGAAATTGATCATGCAAGAAGACATATTTTGCATCAAGTTAGGCTCACCTTCCACTTAAAATTGAAACTTAACACAAATTCTGGTATCAAGATTCTTCGAATGTCATGAAGACCAATACCAAACTAAATAGATGGATTGTAGAGAACCAAATTCTAGTTACACAAGCTATCCTACAATTATATTAGGACTATTTGATAATCCTACAAATAGATATCAATAGTTATATAAATTCCATCATCAATGACATGTTTTTTCATGAAGCATATCTTTTTTTTTTCTAGGACTCCAAAACTCAGACTAAAATCTAGTCTAAAGGAATTAAGAATGTGGAAAACATGCATATAAAGGCCAAAAAGTATTCAAGACAATCAATGTATCAGCTCTACTGATTCTTTGACTCCACAGAATTAGAAAGAACAGGTTGAGAGAGAATTTCAATTGAATCCAATACCATTCAATTCTAAACTTTACCCCTTGGGAGTTATTAGCTTTGCCAAGATGGACTGTTTATGGTAAAGAAATTGTACACTTCACTTGGCAAAATTAATTCCCAGTTTCCTAACACTTGAAAAGGAAAATAAAAAAAATATTACAATCAACAACCACAATGTCGAAAGGAAAATAAATATATATTACAATCAACAACCACAATGTGTTCGCGTTCATCATTGTTCACTTGAGCTAATGAGCTAACCAGAATAATACACATAGACTTTAAATTGGTAGGTCTTAGCCTGCTAAGATAATGCTCGAACCTAATTTTTTTAAAGGATATGCATGCATTGTATCAATTAAACATAAAAATGATATAATATCATCTTTTATCTCCATTGATTTGTGCCTTTATGATGTATACAAAGTACATATATGTTCAGCTTTTATAACCAAATGGGATAATAGGAAAAAAAGAAGCTTGTTGCTACATATTAAACTTTCATAACAAAACAACAATATAATAGTATGGTTCGATATCAATGGATTGAAATTATATTTAAGCTCTTTTTTTTTATAAGATATTATATTTAAGCTCATTGGCAGGCTAGCAAACATAAAGTAAAAATAAAGAAAACCAAAGTGAATCTGAATATAAAATGGCAATCCTGTGCTCCATGAAATCCAACCTTCTGCATAGTAGTGTAGGCTAGGCAGCAAAGGCCTTGCAACAGCACTAATCTTGGTTTTACAGATTGGCCCACAATTCTACCAACCTATAAAAACAATTATGATACAAAAATTCACAATCCAAATCCAATACCAAGGAATATTCATTCAAGAACTTCTTTTGGTATTTTTTATGGAAAAATGAGAAACTTACCTTAATAGAGAAATGAAAAGCTCCATTAACATTTTCTAGTACATGCTTATGCAAATCTGCAACAATAGTATAGTACTCAAACTTTAAAATTAGAATTCAGTTATTTATTAATTTAAGATATAGATATGTGGCAAAGTTTAAAATTATTCACTTTCAAAATTTAATTGATCTAATGCACATGGCTGAGTCTAAAATTATTCACTTCCAAAATTTAATGGGATAATTACACTTTACCAACTTGTAATTTGCCTCTAATTTGATTTGCCTACCCGTGGTTTCAATTTTGACACTTTACCCACTCGAGGTTCAATCCGTTACTGCTTCGTAACCCACCTCCCTGTCTGCCATTACTCTAACATGTTTTCTTTCAAAATCAAAACACAAAACAGATCAAAAAGTTAGGGTTTTTGATTGTTTAAGAACTTCTATAATCAAGTACAAGTACGATCGCCCATTGGCAGATTTATTGATGTAAATAAACTATAATCAAGTGCAAGTATGGTCGTGTGTCCCCAGACCAAAGAAAAACAAATGCAAATAGCTGCTAGAAATGTCAAGGACAGTAGTATAACAAGAGAACCATAGCAGCAAATTGAGAAATTTAACACTGTGTTGCTCATAATCTCTAATACTCCACCAAGAAACCAAGAGTCTCATCAGGGATACGTTTTGGATGCCGCTAAACTTTATCAAAATAAAATTTGTTCCTCGCAGTCCAAATTGCTCAAGACACCATGGCCCACTTCTCGATCTCATCAAGGGTAAGTCTATCCACCAAAATCCAAAATAATGAGAAAAAATCCAACACTGCATTGGAACACTTTTGGATTTTTCCTCTGCGCCCACACATTTCTGGCAAATGGACGTTCCCATAGCACGTGCTCAGTTGTTTCTGTGTTCTGGCAGCAAAATCCACAATGCGGCTCCACCTACAATTTTCGTTTGTGCAAATTACCACGAGTTGGTAGTATGTTAGAACAAGCTCACCAGAGAAAGGTGTGAACTTTGGGAAGGACATTTAAAGCCCATATCTTATTCCAAATACGCTGATCCAAAGCAGCTGTTGAGTGCTCAACTTGGGCCTGTTCCTTCATCCTTAGAGCTACTTGATAGGCATATTTCACAGTAAGAGTTTTGTATCGATTCTCCTTCCAAACTAGCATGTCACAGGTTGCAATCCTAGGCAGAGGAATGGCCATAATTTCCATTCGAGTTCAAAAGGCAAAGAGATCAAAAAAAATTTCTCAGATTGGTCGACTATACTTGTACTTGATTATACTTGCTCGCCCAAAGTTGATTGACAATTGACTTGGAGATGAAGACCCTAACTTTTTGATCTATTTTGTGTTTTGATTTTGAAAGAAAACGTGTTAGAGTAACGACAGACAGAAAGGTGGGTTACGGAGTAGTAACGAATTGAACCTCGGGTGGGTAAAGTGTAAAAATTGAAACCACGGGTAGGCAAGTCAAATTAGAGGCAAACCACAGGTGGGTAAAGTGTAATTATCCCAAATTTAATTGATCTAATGCCCTCACATAAATTAAAACCCAGCCTACTTGAATTGGTATTAAGTTTGTCTGGTTGTGAAAATACTTTGGAAGCTATATATCAAACAGATGGTGTGTGTCTATGAAAAGTGAAACTATTTTGCTTCTAGGGAAGTTAACTAAACCTGGGTTGGAGGAGAAAGATGAAGAATAAGAACAGAGAATTTATCGGCTACGAAATCAAAGAAAGAAATCACATTAAAAAAATATAATTGAAACCAACACTACTCGAATTAAAAGCAATTCAAACATTAACGCTTCATAGATATCTGATGCAATTCAAACTAATATGTACTTAGTTGTAGAGAGAGAAAAGAGTACTAATCCCTAAATCTGATATACCACCAATTTCAGGCTTAAGCCAAAAAATCCAATTTATATTCAATACATACAACAAAAGAATTGGGGATATAACCTTATTGCAACCGATGAACACCACTGTTAGTCCAGGAAATCCATCTCAAAGAGCTACTTAATAGTCATCGCAATCTTCCCCTTATTCCATATGTTGCCTCTCCATCAGACTAGGGATGTATCTGCAACTTGGGTGATTGCAATTTTTGAGTTGTGCCAGAGAAGGTGGAGCCATTGAGTTGTGGGGGAGAAGGACTGATGGTGGTTCTGGGTTGTGGAGAGAAAATTGAGAGTGAAGATAGGCAAAGAATCGGGTTTGAGAGTGGAGATTTTTTTTTTTTTTTTTTTTTTTTGTATATTGGGTTTTATGTATTTTTGTTTTTTGTTTTATATGATTATCGGGTTTTAGAGAAAAAAAAATCATAATTTTGAAAATTGGGGTGTTAGCAAATGTTTTGGTTTTATATATAGATATATAGATAACGGTAAGGGGCTATTTGAAATTTTGAGTGAGTTTGTTTTTATTTACTTGTTTTTTTACGAGCTCTCCGTCGCTAAAAAGTAAAAAGTAAAAACCCCTACCCAACGCACAGAGGTAGATTATCGGTTTCAACTACAAAGAATCTAATCATATAGTTGTAGCGTACACACTTGCATGGTCTCCCTGCGAAATCAAAACAAACAATATAGACAAGAAATCCAACTATTTCTACCAAAAAAAAAAAAGAATCTAAGTTGACCTATAATCTTTTCACCACTCATTTATTTATAGGGTTCGTTTGGTGTAATTTAGCAATTTACTGAAAAGAAATGTTTGCAATTTTTTTAGTAAAAAATGACTATTTGAAAAAGCATTATATATAGGTTTCAGTTAGCTCAATTGGTAAAATCTTTAATGGTTGAATAAGAGATTTAGAGTTCAATCACGCTATAGGTTGAAACTCTCTCTAAAAAATAAAGCATCACAATTCTCACAAATTAAATTAATATCATTTTCACTCTAGTCCAATATTGAACCTAATTTTATTATACAAAATATTATGTTAAAATTATCACAATTTTTTTGAAAAAATAATGTGCCTATAGCTATAAACTTATTGAATTTTCATTAAAAAAAAAAAAAATTGTGGGGCATATGAAATTACAAGGCCCCTACATATGCGTAGACTTAAGTTTGAATAATTAGTAAACCCACTTTCTTTTTTTCTTTTCAACAAAAAGATATGCACTATTTTTTTTTTTTGGTTGGTCATGCTTCTGCTTTTTAAAAGATTAAAAAAGATCTTTCAATATAACAGAAAGAGAAAAACGTTTATTTGATTTAATCATTTTAAAGCAAAAAGGTACTGCACTAAAGCAATACAAACCTATAATATTCCTAATTGACATTTTTTTAGTAAGATATGGATATGTTGTTTGTAAATTGTAGTGCATAGTATACATCGGTACCCAAGTACATTCCTCCCTCTAATAAGTCGAAATAAATTGTTTTCTAGCCATTTCTCTAAAATTCAAAGTACATGTTTTTGTGTGAATTAATGTTAACAATTAACAATCACTTGAACAAAATTGGCTTTTGCCTTTTTCAAAAAAATAATCCCGCATTTTGCCCTTTTTCCTAAACTAATTAGGAAAATGTCTATCTTTTGAAACTTGATTTTCTTAAAATTGAGTTAAAAAAAAAAAAAAATTCTGGAATCACTACAAAAAACGTGGGCCTTAGGCCGCGTTTTTCTGGGCCGCGTTTAGGAAAATGCGGCCTAAGCTTATAGTTGAGCCGCGTTTAAAAAAAACGCACCCAGAGCACCAGAATTTGGGCCGCGTGGGTCGAACGCAGCCCAACACCAGGTCTGTAGCTGCGTTTGTTGGTTCTCCAGCTACTTTTTTTAGGAATGGGCTGAAGCCGTGTTTTTAAAATGCGGCTTCAGCCCATTCTAAATTTTTTTTTTTTTTTTTAATATAAGGCTTGAGGCCGCGTTTGTTAAAAACCCGGCCATAGTCAGCCCTGAAGGCGCGTTTTTTAAACGCGGCTTCAGCCCATTCCTGAAGCTGCGTTCAAAAAAATGGGGCTACAGCCCATACTATAAATTGGAAACAAAAAAAACCCCTACCCTATTTTTTACAAAAAAATGCACCTTTCTCTGTCGAAGCCCTTCGCTCCCTAAGCGATCTCACCCCACCGAATATCCACCACCGATCATCCGTGCTTTGGGTCTCTCCCTCTCGCTCTCCAACTCTCAATCTCATTGAGAAGGCCGACTACATAGTAAGTTTTTTAAATTCGTTGTTTTGATTTTTGTTTTATGGTTTCCATTTTTGTTTTAGGGTTTCGATTTTTGGTTTATAGTTTTAATTTTTGGTTTAGGGTTTCGATTTTGTGATTGTAGCGTTTCGAATTTAGGTTTAGGGTTTCGATTTTGTGATTGTAGGGTCTCGAATTTAGGTTTAGGGTTTTGATTTCGGGTTTAGGGTTTGGACTAATAGTAATATTTTCCCAATCTGGGTCTCGCTCCACTGAGGGATTCTCCACGAGGTAATTGGAACCTGCACCACCGAAGGCGCAGACAAAGGCTTCTGCTGCTTCCTCTTCTCCACGAGGGTATGTCTCTTTTATCACATATAACTTTTTTTACTTTTTAGTAACTGCTTATTTTCTTTATATAAAATACTGTATTCTTGAGTATACGATCAAAAAGTCAAAGTAAGTTATTAGAGGAGTAGTATTTATCTGCAAGAAAGGCTCACTGGTTAGGGTTTTCAGTTTTCTTTTGGGCTCCTCTCTCATTTTCAGCTTCTGGGTGTTGCTTAAACAGTGATAAATCGGTGTTTCAAGCACTGGGGCTTTTGTTTTATGTGTTGGGTTAGTGTTAGTTGTGCTTCAAGTTTTTGTTTTTCTATGCACTTTGTGGTGGTTTTGGTGAATTTGGTGCTGGAAGGGGTTGTTAAGGTTTAGAGGATCTTTTGTTGTACATTTACTTTGTGAATTTTAAGGTTTGCAGGTTGATTCTGTTGGTTGGTTGGTTCGATTTTGGATTTGGGTTTGAGCTTTAGCTTATGTTTGTTTGGTAAAAGTTGCATCTTTGCTCTTATGGTATGGAATAAAAGGTGATGAAGTGGTAGTTTGACTTGGCTTGAGAAGCTACTTGTACTGTAGTCTGTGATTTTGGAGTTCCTGGTTAGTTTGATTTTGTAAAGGGGTTTTAAGATTTTTGGGTTTTGTTTTTACGGGGATAAGGTGGTGAATTTGATGATCATGGTGCTGGTGATTCATGGGTAGTAGAACAATGAAGATTGGAACAGAAGATGCTAATAAAGTTGTGACCGGGATGCCGAGCTTCGTTCCTGCTATACCCACGTCTAATTACCTGTAAATTTCCTTCTGTTTCTCTTTGTTAGTACACCTCTGATTTG